>OZ026520.1:40752861-42102861 GCA_964019695.1 Loripinus fragilis | reverse complement strand
ACCACAAGTTCACCCGCACAGTCAGATCAGCGCCTTCATTTGCTGCCTTTTGGAAAGTATCATATCTAGATTTCCTAGAAAGGAAATTTCATTTTTTTAGCTAGTCTATAGATGTAGAAGCAGATCCAGGGTAGGAGGTTCACTCCCCCTTCCCACCCCCCTCTTTCAAAATTACATCTACTGCAATGGCTGCAAACTTTGGGTGCATAAGAAATGCAGCAGGCTAAAACGACTGACACTGAATCCTGAAATGCCTGCCCTATTGACGGCAGACCTCAGTACAGGTCGGACCTGATAAGCTGGAGGTGGTAGCATCCTTCTACTACCTTGGTGACATGCTTTCTGCTGGTAGAGGTTGTGAAATAACGGTCACTACCTGTGTGAAAACCGCCTGGAAAAAGTTCAGGGAGCTACTACCAGTTCTCACATCCCGCAACCTCTCTTACAAGACCCGTGGCCATGTATACAGCTCTTTGTGCGGAGCTTTATGCCAGTGAAACTTGGCCACTTACCCAGACGAACCTGCAGCGCTTGCAACGCAATGATAGGGCCATGATCAGACAGTATCAAGCCAGAGGATGTGGCCATGGTAAGGTCAAGTGAACTACTGGCGAAGCTTCAGCTTTAGGACCTCAATCTCATTTTGAGAGAGAGAAGGCTCCGCTGGTTTGGGCATGTGGAGTGTTCTGGTGGTGCAATCAGAACAGCATGTGATAAACAGACTAAAGGCAGGCAGGGGGCAGGGAGGCCTAAGCTAACATGGAAGAAACTGACAGAGAAAGTCTGTCGTGAGTGGAAGTTCACGACAGTTGACCCTCAAGAAAGGAGCACCTGGAGATCAGGTGTGATATCTGTTATGCGCGCAGCTTCCCAGCTACCTGGAAAGGGGCCCACGGATGTGGATGATGCACCTGTACGTTAATAAAAAATCTGATTATGATATGATAGGTCCAGAAAGCATCTTTTCTGAGCGTAAAATTATAATTGTTTTCTTTCTCATCAGTTTAAACATACTGTATGTTTTGGGTGCTCATAAGAACTGTCTCATTGAGAGGGTTCTTTTGAGTACCCACAACATATCTTTTGGCTCAGAAATAAGGAAACAATTTTCATCTGGAGGCCTGGTCTATCTATGCCCTTTCTCTGTGTGTGTTAGCAGTGAAAGCATTGATGAGACTTCCCGGATGTGCAAGCTTGTATGAGACTTTGCTGCTCGCGTATATGGGCCTCCACGCGAGAAAACATGTCTTAGGGGGCTTAGGAACAACAAAGGCGCAGACCAGCCTGCTCATATGTGCAGTCTGATCAGCACCTTTGTTGTTCGCTTAATAGAAAGCAGAGCTCTCACTAGGATTTTCAAAACAGGAGTCCCAGAGCCCTCTTTGCCAAAAAGTGGGAGTCCCACAATACAAAAGAATATAGCCTCCTTCAAAAAATAGGAGTCCCAGCACCAAAACTGGGAGTTCAGAACTGCAAATTGTCAGTTAGTGAGAGCTCTGGAAAGTATAATGTCTAGACATTCTACAAGCGAAATTCTAATGTTCTAGCTTGTCTCTGTAGCTGAGCAGGCTAATTTGAATATCTCTTTGTCGGAAACCCCGAAGACAGGTTTTGTTGCGATGCGGCCCATATGATAAGTATCAAAATCTAATAAACTAGCTCATTTAATCTTTTTAGAAAAACGCCAAGATGCCCTTAAAGATTAAGAAGTCAAAGGGAGGCAGCACATCTAGCAGTGAGGGAGCTAATATGGTGATCTCTACTCCATATTTGGTGAAACATCACTTTCATGTGGGCTTCAATAGTGAAACAAACGACTTTGATGGCCTTCCACCAGCATGGGAGCTCCTTTTGAAAGGCTCGACCATCACGTAAGTAATAATTAAACCTTAATGCGCCAATCGCAACTAAAGTTGTCTGCTTTTCTCGTCTGCTAAAATGTTTAAGTAGCCTCTATGGCAAAAAGTGTGAACCCAGATCAGACTGCTCCTCTAGGAGCAGTCTGTTCTGGGTCCACACTGTTTGCTTCTATACTTAATTCGTCAGTAATGTGAGGCAATTATTTGCAGCAGATGACTTCAGCAGACAACATTTTCAGATGCATTTTTTCTTGGCGCTTTAAGGGTTAAACTCTTACTGATTGGGTTTGGGTTGAGAACAGTTCTCTGCTTTGAGTGATAAGTGGGGGTTACAAAATCCATGGGTACTGTTACTGTACATGATATCGTATCGACACTATCCCCTCATATTGTTGCCAGGTAAAGAAATGCATTACAAGCGGAGAACAAAATCTGTGGCAACTTTCTATTCATTTTAGAACCTGGGGTGTGGGTAATAAAATGGGTTCTATGGAATCTGGATCAAAACTGTTTGATGCTCTGATAATTTTTTGAAAAAGTTAATTTTGAACAAATTCAACAGACAGTAAAAAAGCATGCAAAGAGCTAATGGCTCTATGCATATACAATAAATAACATAATCTCATGCGGTGACCCATATGCTTTTATTGACCAATAAGAAATCTGGTACCATGCAAAAAGTAATTTTATGGAATAAATACCTTATACATTAAATTTTATAAATTTTCAAACACAATTACACTAGTTGCCTGCCAAAAATACTTTAATAGACAAACAGTGCAGACCCAGATCAGATTTTATTTGCTTGCTATTGTGACAAGCATTTTGCGAATTCCAGCCCTGATAGCCAACATTTTTTTTTGTGAAACAGAAAGGTGTTGGAAATTTTAGAATATTAACAGTATTTATTAATTTCTCATCAGCAAAGAGGAACAGATACAAAACCCAGAAGCTGTCATCAACTCACTCAAGACATTCGACAAGTCCATAAAGAAGAAACCGTCAAGTCAGAAGTTTATGAAAGTAGCCAAGTCGATCGCTGATGAATCGGATGATGAGTTAGAGGACAGAAACTCGGAACCAAAGCCAGATTATGAAAGGGAAGATAGTAATAAGGCAACAGATAATGAAGTCTTCAAGAAACCTATACCAAAGCCTCTAACAGACAAAGTAAGCTTTAATGCTATTCAGACTGAGAGGCTGCACGTTCGAGTCTCACCGGAGTCACTGCGTTGTGGTCCTTGAGCAAGACACATTTATCCTAGCTTAGTACTGGTTCAACCCAGGTAGTCCGGTCCCTGTTTAACTTTAACTGAAAGATTGTTGATGGGACGTAAAGAATCAAATCAAACAAAACATAAGTCAAGAGTGCATAACAAAAAATGTTTTCTCATTTCTCAGCCAAAAACATATGTTGTTGGTACTTAAAAGAACTGTCTCAATGAGACAGTTCTTTTGAGCACCCACAACACATGATAAAAATGATGGGTAAGAAAATATTTACAGTTGTACGCTGAAAATTTTGTTTATCTAAACCTTTGCCTATTGCACTCGGAGTGGCAAATTTCTTTCAACTATCACCCAGAATCATTGGTACATGTATACATAATCATTTGTATGCTACATGTAGCCCCTTTTTGAAAACTTACAAGCTTCCCTAAGCTTTCTAGAGATTGATTTGGATTGATAGATATATTTAAAAGGTTTAAGAAATATGGATTAAAATGATCATCAAAGTTCAATGCACATGTCTCAAGGTAAGAAAACTTAACTTAAAAATATTTTTTCATGTGTAGTGGGTACTCATTGAGAGCTATTTTTTTTGGCTTAAGTAGTCCTATGCTTGTTGAGCATTTTACTCATCATCCACCTACATGTATTATGCAACTATACTTAAATGGTTTTAGGATTAGAGATGAGCATTAAACATCTTACAGCATTAAAACATCACATTTTATATGTATTGATATAGGGAAGCAAACATGTTTTTCTATGCATTAACATCTGCTGGACCCCGAGGGTGGTGTTGAAACCCGAGCCTGAAAGGCAAGGGTTTTAGGGACCCACGAGGGGTCTAGGAGATGTTAGTGTATCAGAAAATCATTTTTTATCGTTATTATTGCATAAAGTCATATTGTCACTTGAAAACTTTGGAAAAACGCTTCAAAAAGTTAGTTTTTTTGTATTAATATGGTGGCCTGCAAAAGCATGAAGGCTTCTTAGGGTTTAAAAACCCCTGTTCCTGGGCAAGGACATACGTCATTCTAACTTCATTAAATTACGTTCATTTCTATGCATGTTACTGTTGATGGCGTCAATTTTTGTTACTGTCTAGAATGTGTATACGTAAAGTACTAAAGCCGTACATCAACAGCACATAAATTCCCTAATTGATACATGGGTTTTTGCCGGTTAAAATGGCTGTTTGATAATAATAGGGTGCGACACGGCATTTTATGCAATAATAGAGAATGAAAAGTTTGACAATTCAACTGACAAAAAAGTTTGACAATTCAACAGACTGCTAGGGGATGAATTTCCTAAAAATATAGAATAAACTGAATTTATTATCTAATGTCCCATACCCCTGGATTAAGATTTCAGATATTGAGTATTTTAATCTGTATTTTGAGATTCAATGTCCACTTGATGTGCATTTTGAGATCTAAAAGTAAAATAAAATTCATCCCTAAAATTTTAATTACTAACCAGACCCTCTACTGATTTCACTAAGCACGCAGCACAGTGTGAGTTTTTTCATTTAACCATTTCATTAATCTGAGCCACGACACATAATTTCAAACAATGTGGCATTTTGACAAGTGTAGACTAAAACGAGCCTGTGCAGCCTCTTGTGAAGCATAGAAACTCCAAATGATGTTCGTTCAGTAGCTTAATATTCATAGAATATTCAAGCGACTAGCAAAGGCTCTGATCAGACTGCATGTAAATGCAGGCTGGTCAGAGCCTTTGCTGGTCGCACATACCACATTGTTGGAAATCTCATGTCGTGGCTCATTTTATCCTAGGATAAAACAGTAGATGGTATCTCAGACGGTGTAGCCAAGACAAAGGTAGATGACAAAGCTAAAGAAGCGCCAGAGGTGGCACCAAGAAGGCAGAAGGAGCAAAAGAAAACCATGACTGATGCTGAAATCAACGAAGGCCTCAGTATGTGTCCCTGTAGTGCAGCCTTGTGGAGGTGCAATATCAAATAGAAACATGTTTTGATTTTTGTTTGTTTGTTGCTTTTTGTCCCAAGTCAACATCTATGGTCATGGTGGGACGGTCAGATCATCTAATCACACTTTTTTCATGAGCAATCTTGAATAAGCAGATAACCAGTACTTCGTGCACATACTTTTGCTTGTAACTGACAAAAATCCTTCTTGAATGATTCAGCGAAAGGGAGGAGAATGACGTAGAAATTGTTTTATGATCAATCTCCACGAAAGTATGGGACCGGGCTGGGGTCTAACTGGCGACCCCTTGATCTGCAGTCAGGCTAGCAAATGTTGCCAGAAAGGTTACCAAATGCGCTACACGGCCCAGTAGAAACGTGTTTTAATGCATGGGTGAAATGTTTTTTATATGCAGTCTGATAAGCACTTTTGCAGACCTCCAGATAAGAGTACATACAGCAAAACATGGGTAAACGGCCACTCTCAAAATTACCACAAATTGGTTTTCAAGACATATCCCTTAATGCATGTCAAAAGTATAGCAGAATGCTCCAAGTGTGCTTTCTGCAATACTTTTTTTGGACCTCCATTAAGTTACAATTTATCATTAAAATCTTTGTTTAGTCTATTTTTGCGTGGCCATTTAACACAGATTTTACTGTAATCGAAAATAAGTTTTCTTATTTCTCAACCAAAACATGTGTTATGGGTAGTCAGAAGAACCGTCTCAATGAGAGGGTTCTTTTGAGTACCCAAACGTATGTTATGACTGATGGGTAAGTAAATATTTCCAATTTAACACTCAAAATTTGTTTCTCTAGAAATTTGTTTTTGTTTGTTTGCTTTTCAATGTCATACATGTAGGTTCAGATAAACAGAGTTATTGAGCATAAATTTGTAAATATTTTCCTACCCATCAGTTGAAACATTTGTGTCGGTGCTCAAAAGAACCGTCTCATTGAGACGGTTCTTTTGAGTACCAACAACATATGTTTTCTTGAGAAATAAGAACATTTATCTTTAAATACTCTCTCCTATTTAAAGGCCTGGATGTACTTGAGATGCGGATCTACACTGCTTGTCAAAGTGCTCTTTTACAGATTCCTGGTTTATTAAGGTTAATTAGTTTATCTGAAATTAACACTTTGTGAGGCTAACAATGCTGTGTTAAGGCTCTTACAAAAGAACTGGACCGTTTGCTAAAAATATAAAACCAACAAGGAAGATAAGTTTAGGTAATTTGATACCTGTTGTATTCAACCTAATAAGCTCAAATGGTGTTATTAGCACACACCTAGTACTTTATGGATTGTCTATGAGCTATATATTTACATTTTCGAAGCAATCCTTTAATGAATCTTTAGATTTTTGCAACCGTTAATAGCCTCATGAATTACACAAAATTTGATTGACAGCTGCCAAGTTCACTTGCCCATGTAATACGCTTCGAACATTGAACTCATTCACCAGAAGTGTTACTGGTGTTGTGATTGACAGCGAGCCACACCTGAGTCGCACATGCAAAACAAGCCTCTTGTTTGCTCAATTGGGTGTCCGTGTTCAAGCTGGCTGTACGGCTTTTCCAATTTTACACTCCGACTAAACCGCTAATACGATTATATTTTAAATACAAATCTGTTTTAATACCTAAATTAAAAATATTTTTTATATTTTAGATATTTATAATAAAATTTAAATAAAAGCATAATTTCAGTTTTTAAAATGTTTATAGAATCATGAATACTTCAGGTCTGTCGCAAAGTTAACGTGAAGCCCTTCGGTCTTCACTTACTTTGCAAGAGACCCGAAGTATTCATGATTCCATGAACATTTCGAAAATTGAATTAATTTCTTATATTTTGATCTTATTTGGTGTAATTTTAGTATTATATGGATCATTCACTGTGTGGCTGAAAAAAGTGTAGAAGTATATCAGCTTGCTTGACTTGAAAACAGTTTAGATCCATAGTAGCTGGCTTCTTAGTAACCAGCTAAGTAATACTTGTAAGGATCCACACTCCTTTCCACTCTGCCTGTAAATACATGCTAATAAGGAGCCGCCCTGGTGTAGTGGATAAACTGCTTGCCTTGTAAACGAGGAGTCACAGGTTTGATTCCCGGCTTTACCAGTCTGTCTGAAGAGACTTTAGGCAGTGACCCCATCTCTATATGACCATAGCTGTTGGGGGGATGTTAAACTCAACTGTGTCAATAACAACAACAAGCTAATAACTGGAGTCCTGAAGGCTAAATGGCTTATTTGAGGAGTAGTGTAGTATCTAACATTATAAGGGTTAAGATTTAAGGGCAATAAGCATCTTTTGTTGAATTTTGGAAACGTCCCACTCTAATCCATCCTTTTTGCTAAAATATAATGCTTATTTAATGGTGAATAGGAAAATCTCCCATATTCTGATTCATTCATGTTACAGTTTGTGTATGTAGTGTTTTAAATCTTCGGCTGCTAATCCTAAATGTATCGTCTGCTGTATGGTCTGCTTGTCCATTTAAAACTTCTCTGTAGCAAACAGTCGGGGCCCAGATCAGACTGCTCCTCCAGGAGCAGTCTGATCTGGTATCATACTGTTTGTCTGTAGGCCGAAATTAGTCCTTGGCATAAGGGACAATGTCAGCAGACAACATTTTCAGACACATTTTTTTTGCAATGCAGGTTAAGGGTTAATCTTCCCCAAACAAAGAAGCTTCTCATACATGTGGTGTGGAAATTAAAGGGAGGTTTTATGACTAACAAAAAGATATAAAAAAAGTCAAACAAACACTCCAACCCTCTCATGTGATAGGCTGATGAGCTAAAGTTTGATGAAAGTCACCTAGAATCTATAAAAAAACTTCCTGATTGCTGTAAAAGTAGTTTAATTCTCTTTGCATGCTTGAAAATTTTACATGATTTTTGTCATCTGCTGATTTTCCCCCCAAAATATTTTTTGCAGAAATACCATCAAAGTGCCAAACAGCTTGGTTCCAGATCAGGCCCGACAAAATGTTGGGCCTGATCTGGGTCCAATTTGTTCACAAAGGTTGTCAGCAGACAACACTGGCAGACAAAGAGTTGATAATTAGGGCAAGTTGACCTGTAAACTCTCAAAGATAGCTTGCGGTTTACTTGTCATCAGGGAAATAAATCTTTATTGGTTTATTTTTATCTTTTTTAAGCTGGAGTGAAACACACTCTTTCTATAAAAATGATGCTCATTTGTATGGACCTTTTTGTCAAACTGTCACATGGGGAAGTGGAGACTTTGTTGATATTTTTTTGGTCATAGCTCTTAGAAAAATTATTTTCCATTATCTGTCAGCTTTCATTGACTTGGGGGAAGTGCAGTGGCTCAGTGGTTGAGTGCTCGACTCGAGACCGAGGGGCCACGGGTTTGAGCCTCACGGGTGTCACTGCCTTGTGGTCCTTGAGCAAGACACATTTATCCTAGCTTAGTACTTGTCCAACCCAGGAAGACCCATCCCTGTTTAACTGAAAGATTGTTGATGGGATGTAAAGAATCAAATCAAACAAACAAAACAAAAAACGTTGACTTGGACTCCTGTTCATCATGCAAATATTCCTTTGGTAAATTAACCCTTTAGCCTGCCACTATTTTTACTGTAAGAAAATGTCATCTACTTTTTATGTCTGCTGCAAATTCTTAAGTGCACTTCAGACTAGGTTTTATCAAAAAGATGGAAGCAAACACTATGAACCCTGATCAGACTTCTCCTAGGGAGCAGTCTGATCTGGGTCCATATTGTTTGCAGTATAGGCTACCTAAGAACAAAAGCAGATGAGAGGAGCAGAGGACAAATGTTGTGACTTTACAGGGAAATGGTTAACATGGAGCACATCATAGTCTATGTCGAATGGGCCAAAAAAATGGTCCCGTGTAAATTTCGTGACGATTTTTGGCAACCTATATAAAATCAAACTTTGGGGTATTTGCTACAATTTCAACCAGTTTGCCCATCTGAGTTCGGCGTCTAGTCCGAGTTATGACGTCATCAAAATGGCGGCCATCGCACAATTATAATGCGTATGTATTTAAGAAAAATCAAAGTATGTTGGCTAAAATAAACGTTTTTGTTAATAGATTTAATGCCAGTACTGCTCCAGATTTTAAAAAGAAACAATATTTACTCTGACTTCTACTTTGAAATGCAATAGGCCATCTTGCCCATGAGCAAAGGGCATGAGTCACATTGTAGCATATGTCGAAAAGGACAAAATTTGGCCCCGTGTAAATTTCGTGACGATTATCGGCAAACTATATCAAATTAAACTTTGAGGCATTATCAACGATTTTATCCAGTTCACACATCTGAGATCCGCTTCTGGGGTAAATAGTGACGTCATCAAAACGGCGGTCACTGAGCTATTGATTCGAATATTCATAGTATATGTATTAAAGTATGTTAGCCAACAAAGTCTTTTATAATTTAGTGCTCGTGCTGCTCCAGATTGTTGATAGAAACTACATCTACACAATATTGTACATGCCCGAGGGTGTTCATATTTGGCACAGTAATTGGCTATTGAGCGTAGATTATAACAAAGGTCTCAGATCTGATCATCGATGTGACCTTGGAATCGAAGATCAAAGTCAAAAATACTTAGAATCTATCTGACTTATGGCTCGTAACACGAACTCCTCTTTTATGTTTTGACTAAGGGTGTTCATATTTGGCACAATGGTTGCCTGTGGTGTGTAGATTACAACAAAAAATTAAGATCACCGATATGACTTTGGAGTCAAAGGTCAAAGTCAAATATATTTAAAATGTGCCAAACAGCTCTTAAAGCAAACTCCACATTCAAAACCGGAAGTGTCTATTCATCCGATTATCCATAAACCCGAACCCGAAGTGTCTATTCATCCGTTTATCCATAACACTTGTATCTCATTAAATCTTTAAAAATTCGCTAAGCTTTGGTCAAATGTTCACCTCAGTTAGACGGTGTGCAGGAACCAATGATTCAATTACGCAGACTCAAAGTCAGGGTTACAGGTAATGGAATTTAGCCTTCAATTGCGCGTATGCTCCACATCTCCTCAAACCATTGAAGGATTATCATTACACTTTGATAAGATGTTCAGCTCAGTGCGAGGGTGTGCAAAACACATAGCTTAATCATGCAAACTAAAGGCCAAGGTCACAGTTGAAGGTAATGGGATTGAACATTGAAATTCATGTCCACCCTATATTTAATTTTGGTCGAATATATGTCCAAGTTAGATGATGTGTGACGCGTGTAATTCAACCATGACCACAAGGTGACCAGTGGTGACCACAAGTTTGAGCCTTTAATTCTATGTCCGCACCCTATCGCCTTTACCCTGAAATTGTTTCATAAAATATAGGTGAAATGTCCGGTTCAGTGAGAGGATATGCAAAATGTATGACAACACTGTGGCTAAAGCTCTATGTAAAAATTTAAGGTCACAAGTTTGAACTTTTGAATTCCTTCCTTTATGTCAGAAGGATTTTTATTTTAACTTTAGTCAAATATTCAACTCATTGAGACTGTATGCAAACATTATGCTTCATCCATGCCAACTCAAGGTCACAGTTGAAGGTCAATAATTTGAACATTTGATTTTATGTTTGCATTATGTTTCTTTTAAATTTGCTAAACTAAAAAGGTTTCTTCAGTGAGAAGATGTACAGAATACATGTCTCCGTTATACGGGCTCAAGGTCAGTGTCCTAACTTCATACCAAGCCTTGAAGGATATTCATTTAACTCTGGTTACATATTGACCTAAGTTAAGGAAAATGCTTAGAACATATGTCCATGGCCGTTCATGGTACCAGTCATGGGGCTAATGACTTTGCTCAACCAAAGACATGCATGGTTGCCTTGCCATGTTATGTCCTTTTAAACAGTATTTTAGTCATGCTATGATAATGGATGGATGGCTAAAAGCTGAGTGCTATGAGGTGATGTATAGGTCAAGCAGTAATCGAACCCTGGAGGCTGTGATCCACATTTGGGAGCACAAATCGCTCGGTGACGCGGTCACTTCGACAACTACAGGTCCAACCACTCTGTTGTTCTGCGGTTAGGGATATAGCTGCCCTTTCAACTGCCTTCTTGAGTTTTGCCTGAAGGTGTTCGTATTTAGCTCACTGATTGCTTATGATGTCTAGATGACAACGAAAGATTTCAGATTACTGATATAATTTCGGAGTCAAAGGTCAAGGTCAAGTATACTTGAAACCTGTCTTACAACTCGTAACACGAACTTCTTTCATTTTTGATGGAAGGTGTACATATTTAACACACTAATTGCTTATGGTGTGTAGCTGAAAAAAGGGTTTCGGTTTGCCTATCAAAGGTCAGGATGAGATATACTTAGCAAGTGAACTTGCTGATGCGATGGTTATAGGTTAAGGTCTAGATCAGCCGAAGTCAGCATGCAAAGATCTTTACGATCACTTTTGTCAGTAAATGTTGCTGATTTTACTAGATTAATGTCCGGCAAGGTAAATATTATGTTGTCCAT
Organism: Loripinus fragilis; assembly: GCA_964019695.1. Classification (NCBI taxonomy): domain Eukaryota; kingdom Metazoa; phylum Mollusca; class Bivalvia; order Lucinida; family Lucinidae; genus Loripinus; species Loripinus fragilis. The sequence continues at coordinate 42,091,309 of OZ026520.1, read as the reverse complement.
GAAGCTTTCAGGAAACTTGGTCATGTCCCACTGGAAGACAGGACTAAGAATGCTCTCGAACAATATATATGCCTGCTTGTCAGCCAGGAACAACCATTGGAAATTTTACTAGGTTAAGATAGTGGATGTTTCGTAGGAAACTATACTTTCTCTACTTCAGAGTGTCAAAAGATCTCAGTATCAGAGCATCATATAAAATCCACAAAGGAGCCAATTCTCACTATACAGTTGCTTGAAAGTAAGAAAGACGGCAAAGGTCAGGAAACGATACAATCAAGTACCACACCTGACCCAGGATACCACATGGGCAAAGTAACAAGAATACAATAAACATTCATAAATACGAAAATTATGTTGGAGTTGATAAGGTGACACTTATGTTCCTATTATAACAACATTACCTCCAAATAAAGAGTAATAAATGGTTGCAGTAAATCTGCTTGCGTCACTTCTCACCACAAATAACGTATACACTAGCATTTGTTTGAATATCATCGCTTGTATTACAATGAGGAATTTCGATTAATATTATATGCCATTACTTTGGTGGTATTCTGTCGCCTAAGTGATATGCGAAGCCCTCTCAGGGGGTACATATTTCCTTATTCCTCTGAAATAAATTGGCTTGTTCCTCTGTTCCCTCAAATTTTGTTTTCTTATATTCCCTATTCCCTAATACTGTCTCTGTTCCTCTCAAAATTTGGCCTTTCTTCCTCTGGTCCCCTGAAATAAATGCCACTTTCCCTTGTTCGCAAAAACCCCTGTGAAGGCCGCATATGCACCTGACTGATAGACCTGGTCAATGAGCCCAGCAATCAATTATTCATATAGTATGGCTCCAAAGCAATCAAATAGGGCAAAAACTGAATTTATAGATTCAGGGTCAATTTAAATAAAATAGGAACCCCAAAATGACTTAGCCCTGTAGAGCAATTGGTAGTGAGTTCGATTGCTGATACAGGGATCGTGAGTTCGATCAGGGCCCAATACTTTTGTGGAGGTTGACCATGAAATATTTTCTATCGTCATTCTCCTTCTTTCAGTGATTCAAGAAGGGATATTGTCAGTTACAAGCAAAAGCGTGTGCGCTAGTACTGCCTAGTCTAAGCCTGCCCCGGAAAAGCGTGGTTAGGTTAACTGAACATCTTGACATGGCCATGACAATTGACTACTGGACTTTACCCAAACAAAAGTATCCAAAAATAGCTCCAGGGGTCAGTCATATTTATATAATATCGTCTCAAATTCATCAAAACAAAGGAGCCGCTGTTCTCCTCGCCTTGTAAACCAGGGGTCGTGTGTGTTTGATCTCCGGCTTCACTAGTCTGTCAGATGAGAATTTAAGCTGTTGCACCGTCTCAATATGACCTTAGCTGTTGTAAGGACGGTAAGCATAAACAAACAATCAAATAAACAAAGGAAACAAAAAAAACACTCAATTTCAGCATGATGTCTTACGGGATAAAAGTACAGTAATGGGTTCTGGGTAAATTTTATTGAATCGGAAGCCCCAAAACTGGTTCAAGGGATCAGAAAAAGGAAAACGTCATTGTCGTATCAGAAGACACCAAATCGATCAAATAAAGACAAAAAATTGATTCCAGCAAGAAATTCCCACATAATCTAATTATGAATCTAATTACTTCGGTATATATGTGCATAAGTAGCACTTAAGTGGCCATTTTGATGACGTCATCATTCGGTCCTGACGCAGAACTCAGATGTGTGAACTGATTTAAATTGTTACATATGCCCCAAAGTTTATTTTGATATAAGTCACCAAAAATCATCACTAAATTTACAAGAGATTCCCATTCGACATAGACTATAAGGTCAAATGTCGTGTACGATAACTTCTCCATAATTCGGCTCTAGGCCTATTTCAATGAAATAACGACCCCAAAAATATATATATTTTTCCATTCTAGTGGTATAAAACCTAATTCACTTCATATTTTGTATAGAATGACCCCAAATTAACTAAACCAGAACAAAAATCACTTAATTTTAGCACGAACTTTCTACAGGATTACAACAAAAGTAATGGGATCTGGGTCAAATTTATCGATTTGGGAGCCCCAAATGGACTCCAGGCGCTGAAAAAAATGACACACATCTTTTTCGTATTGTTGACGTCCAATCAGTTAAATGAAAACGAAAAATCATTTCTAGCAATAAATTCTCCCTCAACTATTGCTTTAAATACGATGTCTTATATATGTACATAAGTAGCACTATGGCCGCCATTTTGATGACGTCATTACTCGGACCAGACACGGAACTCAGATGGGCGAACTGGTTCAAATTGTTACATATGACCCAAAGTTTATTTTGGTATAGGTCACCAAAAATCGTCACAAAATTTACACGGGATGCCCATTCGACATAGACTATCAAACAGATCTTTTGAAAGCTATCGATTTATCCAATTTTAACTGAATAGTGCAGACCCTGCTGTTCCATATCTGGGTCCAATGTGTTTGCAAAGGGATATCAGTGGTCACCAATTTAGGGAAACAAATAAATATGTCATTTTTAGTTAATGACTTCATCATGATTTATTGCATATCAGCATATTCTGGAATTTCTGGCAGTTCATTTTAAAATATTTACATTTTCGAAGCAATTCCTTAATGAATCTTTTGCAACGGTTCATTGCTTCATGAATTACACAAATTTGATTGAGAGTTGCCAAGCTCACTTGCTCGTGCAATAGTGATACTGGTGTTGTGATTGACAGTGAGTGACACACCCGAGTCGCACATGCAAAACAAACCTCTTGTTTGCTCCATTGGCTGTCCGTGTTCAAGCTGGCTGTTCCACTTTTCCGGTTTTCACTCCGACACAACCGTTAATACGATTATACTTTAAATACAAAACTGTTTTAATTCCTAAATTAAAACTATTTTAATTATTTTAGATATTTATAATCAAATGTAAACATAAGCAATAAATACAATTTTTGATCTGTTCATGGAATCATGAATACTTCGGGTCTCTTGCAAAGTTAACTTGAACCTTCGGGCTTCACTAACTTTGCAAGAGACCCGAAGCATTCATGATTCCATGAACATTCCAAAAATTGAATTCATTTCTTAAATAAAAGTTGAATGGTGAGCAAGAAAGATATATATTTGTGTGAGGGTGTGATAGAAAAATCTGTCCCTCAGAATCACCTTTTGTCATAATTCCGCAAGCCTCATGATGCCAAACGGTGATACTAAGGACAGTTTTTTCTATCTCTACCTCACTCATGATAGATTCTAATATTCCTTTGCCTCTAGTATATTTGTGTACTCAAAATTACGCATTCTTGATTAAAATATGGTCTTGGTAGCAAGATATCTAAAAAAAAATGTATTTTAGCTTGAGCCTTGTTATTTAATGAACTGATTTGGGCTTAGGTGTAGGTGTAGTTGATGATTCTTTTGGTTGAATTCCATAAAAAGGAGTTTTTTAGACTTTGGTATTTATCCATCTATGAGTCAACTTGACCTAGCATGCTGATATTTGGTATTCTAAGAGTTGTTTGATGTGTAAAATTGTTAACCAGGATGAGATAACTCTGCACCAATTAATTATAGGATTATTTCCCCTGATTGAATACAATAAGATAACAACCATTGATGTGCAAGCAAGATATCTAAAAAAAATTATTTAAGCTGTGGCTGTTATGAAAAGACTAATCTGAATTACACCTAATTTTTGGAAGCCTAAATTTATTTGAAAAAAAAAACACAACAAAAAAAACAACAACAACAAACCTTTAAATGGTTCCATAAGGGACTGAATCAGTGATAAGTAATAATTGTTAATTTGTTACATCTGAGGTGTTTTTACCCTTATATTAAATGCCTGTTACCCATTTTGCAGGAAAAATAGCAAGTCCCGGAAATGCTCTTCAAAAATATGAAACCAAAAAGAAAGTTGGCTCAGGGTAAGTACTACATGTAGATTAGCTCTGAAACACAGGTTTAGATAAGCAAAAAATTTGAACGTTAAATTGCAAATATTTTCTTACCCATCAGTTTTAACACATGTTTTGGGTGCTCAAAAGAACCATCTCATTGAGACGGTTCTTTTGAGTACTCACAACATATGTTTTGGTTGAGAAATAAGAAAATTATTTTTTTGCATCACAGTCTTAACTAAAGTAGGAAAGATGGCAAATATCTGCTCCAAAATGAAGCCAGGACTTCAGTAAAGAGTGCGTAACAGAAAATTATTTTTCTTATTTCTCAACCAAAACATATGTTGTGGGTACTCAAAAGAACCATCTCAATGAGACGGTTCTTTTGAGCACCCACATCATAGGCTAAAGATTATGGGTAAGAAAATATTAACAATTTTACGCTGAAAATTTTTGTTTATCTAAACCGGTGTGAAGCTTAAATGAATTTTGTGTTTACCTGTCACAGTGTGGATTCCTCCTTGAAGTTTGATACAATAAACTTTGGATGGTTGTTGTCCCCACCTTTTCGAAGAAAAACAAGGGGACATAGTAATGGGCATTCCATACTCTTCCATTCCAACTGAAGTCAGCCTTCTGTATCTCCATCCCCACTAAAGTATTAGCTACCTTGTGTGTGCAAGTGCACCTACAGTTTTATGCTGATTATTTCAAAAACTTTACAGGTGTTTTGTTCATTGTATGAAGATCTGTATACATGGTTTTGATTTAATCCTCAGATAATTTTATGTCATAGCTTTTTTCAAGGCAATATTCCACCATTGCAGCAAAATATAATACTTGAAAACTCTCGGCCATGATGGCTCATACTTCCCTATAGAAACATATATAATGGTCATAATGTCTGTAAAAAATCATCAACCAAGCATATCCAAGTCAACTGCACCCAACATTTAAAGTTTTATCTTGTCTATAGAATTTGGTGTGAGGTTGTATCATAATAGGTCTTGATAAACAAAATATTTGAGTTTAAAATTGTAAATATTTTCTTAATCATCAGTTTTAACATACATGTATGTTTAGGTGCTCAAAAAAAACATTTCATGATTTGTCATTGTGAGATGTCATTTGAAGTGTCTCAATGAGACTTCCAATGAGTACACACAACATACACTAAAACCTGTCTTAAGCGGCCACTCAAAAAGAAGACCAACATTGGTTTTCAAGACAGATTATCGCTTAATGCATGTCAAAAGTATTGCAGAATGCTCAAACGGGAGCATTCTGCAATACTTTTGACCTTCATAAAGCTACCATTTGTAATTAATATCTTTGTTTTGTCTATTTTTGAGTGGCCGCTTCAGACAGGTTTTAATGTATTTTTATGGAGAAAACATATTTTTCCATCGAAATGCATATTATCTAGGTACTGTATTTTAGCCTGCACATAAGATTTTGGATTGCATTTTCGAGCAATTAAGGCTCAGGCGAGCATATGCAAATGTGCAGACTCCCCAGAGCCTTCGCTGCTCACATACACAAAGTTTGAATATATCTTGTGGCGAGAAAATGTGATTTTGTTGCAAGCAAAAAACAAAGGTGCAGACCAGCCTATGCACTTTGTTTTTTGCTACCTGGAATTTATAGTAGCCAGATTTGCAACATGCAATATTTCAGTACTCTAGCTGCTCTCTGTAGCTGAGCAGACTGGATTGAGTCTTACCAAGTAGCAAAGCGGAAGACAGGTTTTCTTAGGGAGGGCAATGGCTCAGTGGTAGAGTGCTTGACTTGAGACAGAAGGGCCGCGGGTTTGAGCCTCACTGGCGACACTGCGTTGTGTCCTTGAGCAAGACACATTAATCCTAGCTAAGTACTGGTTCAACCCAGGAAGACCCGTCCCTACATAACTGAAAGATATGTTGATGGGATGTAAATCAAATCAAGCAAACAAAACAGGTTTTCTCGCATTGAGGCCCAAATAAAGATGAAGCCCCAGTCCAAATATTTGGCTTCTAGCCCCGCTGGATACGTCAGCATGGGCGTTTAAAAGACGCTTTTAGAAATATGCATGGGTGAAAGTTTTCAGGATTAATCCTGAATTTAGAATTTTGAGGCTGAAAGTCGGCCTCAAAATGCTGAATTAGGGAGATAATAGTAGCTTCTCTGATTAATTTTTAGCTCACCTGAGCCGAAGGCTCAAGGTGAGGTATTGTGATCGGTCGTCGTCTGTCATTCCTCCGTCAGTCGTCTGTCCGTCCGTAAACTTTGTCTTTAAAGGACATCTCGCCCTGATCCACTGGTCCAAATTGTATATAACTTCACATAAATGTTCCCCATGATGCCCCCTTTTAAAATTGCATAAATGGTTCCGCTCCACTGAACAGGATGGCGACCAGAGCTCCAGATAAGAAATCTTTAAAACAACATCTCCTGAACCACTGGCCCAAATTCAAAGTAAATTCACAGAATTGTTCCTCATAATGCCCTCTACCAAAATTGCACAAATGGTTCCACTCCGCTGAAAAAAAAGGGCCACCAGAGCTCCAGATAAGAAATATCTAAAACAATATTTTCTCTTGAACCATTAGTCCAAATTCAAAATTATTTCACAGAATTGTTCCTCATTATGCCTTCTACCAAACGGTTTCGCTCTGCTGAACAAAAGGGCCGCCAGAGCTCCAGATAAGAAATATCTTTGAAAGGCTTCTCAACTTGAACCACTGGTCCAAATTCAAACTAATTTCACAGAATTGTTCCTCATAATACCCTCTACCAAAATTGCACAAATGGTTCCACTCAGCTGAACAAAAGAGCTGCCAGAGCTCAAGATAAGAAATTTCTTTAAAAAACATCTCGTGCCAAACCACTGTTCCAATTCAAAATTATTTCACAGAATTGTTCCTCTTGATACCCTCTACCAAAATGGCACAAATGGTTCCGCCCCACTGAACAAAAGGGCCGCCAGAGCTCAAGATAAGAAATATCTTTATAGGGCATTTCCTCCTAAACCACTGGTCCAAATTCAAACCAGTTTCACAGAATTGTTCCTTATAATACCCTCTATGGAAATTGCAAATGGTTCTGCTTTGCTGAATAAGAGGGCCGCCAGAGCTCCAGATAAGATAAGAAATAATTTTAAACAACATCTCCTGAACCACTGGTCCAGATTTCATATATCTTCACATGAATGTTCCCCATGATGCCTTCTTTCAAAAGTGCATAAATGGTTCTGCTCCACTGACCAAGAGGGCTGCCAGAGCTCCAGATAAGAAATCTTTTAAACAATATCTCCTATACCACTGGCTCAAATTCCAAATTAATTTACAGAATTGTTCCTCTGAATACCCTCTACCATTATTGCACAAATGGTTGTGCTCTGCTGAACGAAAAGGCTGCCAGAATTCCAGATAAGAAATACCTTTAAACGATATTTCCTCCTGAACCACTGGTCCAAATTTTAAAATAATTTCACAGGATTGTTCCTCATGATTCCTTCTTCCAATATTGCACAAATGCTTCCAGTCCACTGAACAAAGGGGCTGCCAGAGCTCTAGATAAGAAATGTCTTTAAATGGCATCTCCTGAACCACTGGTCTAAATTTCATATAACTTCACATGAATGTTGCCCATGATGCCCTTTTTCAAAATTGAACAAATTGTTTCGCTCCACCGAACAGGAGGGCTGCCAGAGCTCCAGATAAGAAATCTTTTAAACAAAATCTGCTCCTGAACCACTGACCCAAAATTAAAATAATCTCAAAGAATTGTTCCTCATAATACCCTCTACCAAAATTGCACAAATGGTTACACTCCGCTAAACAAAATGGCTGCCAGATATCCAGATAAGAAATACCTTTAAGTGGCATTTCCTCCTGAACCACTGGCCCTAATTCAAAATAATTTCACAGAATTGTTCCTCATGATATTTTGTACCAAAATTGCACAAATGGTTCGGGTCTGCTGAACAAAGTGGCTGTCAAAGCTCTAGATAAGAATTTTCTTAAAACGACATCTCCTTTTGAACCATTGGTCCAAATTCCATATAACTTCACATGAATATTCCCCATGATGCCCTCTTTCAAAATTGCATAAATGGTTCTGCTGCACCAAACAGGAGGACTGCCAGAGCTCCAGATAAGAAATATTTTAAAGGATATCTTCTCATGAATCACTGACCCAAATTCAAAATGACTTCACAGAATTGTTTCTCATGATGCACTCTACCAAAATTTTACAAAAGGTTCCACTCCACTGATCAGTCATTCTCAGGTGAGCGACCCAGGGCCCAAGGGCCCTCTTGTTAGATTATCTAAACTCAATTAACCATTTGCCATGAAATTATTCATTGCAGCTTTAAAAATTAGATTTTTTAAAGTTCAGGATTTTAAAAATGTTGAACTAAAACCCATGCATATGCCATAAGTACCAAAATCTCATGAATTGGTCCATTGAATTTGTATTTTTCAGAGCTTCAGGAAGTGTGATGATGGCCCGACCCAAAGGATCATCTGATGACGTAGTTGTAGCAATAAAAATAATGGACTTAACTAACCAACCGAAGAAGGAGCTACTTATTACCGAGATAGAAGTCATGAAAACATATCGCCATCCGAACATTGTCAATTTCTTGGACTGTTACTTCCTAGAAGATAACCAGGAACTCTGGGTAATCATGGAGTACCTGGACGGTGGCGCCCTCACCGACGTCGTCACAGAAACCATTATGAAAGAGGGGCAGATTGCTGCCGTGTCACGGGAGTGCCTTAAAGCATTAGATTTTCTCCACAGTAGAAGTATAATTCATCGTGACATTAAAAGTGACAATGTATTATTAGGAATGAATGGGAGTGTTAAGTTGACTGACTTTGGATTTTGTGCTCAGTTAAGCAGTGAGGCAGCTAAGAGACAGACAATGGTTGGTACACCTTATTGGATGGCTCCTGAGGTTGTGTCCAGGTAAGTGAAGATACAGCACAGTCAGGGAGCGCAGTGGCTCAGTGGTAGAGTGTGTGTTTGGAGACTGAGTGGCCGCTGGTTTGGAGCCTCACCGGCGTCACTGGGTCCTTACTTAGTACTGGTTCAACCCAGGAAGATCCGTCCCTGTTTAACTGAAAGACTGTTGATGGGATGTAAAGAATCTAATCAAACAAAACAAAATACAGTGCAGTCCCTTTACAATGCCAGGTTTTGGGTCCATTATGAAGAATGGATCACAGGGGACAAGAATATTTCAATATTGCACTTGTCCTACAGGACGAGTGACATACAGTTTTCACTCGTCTTGCAAACGCATGCACTTGTCCTTTAAAAGTGTATACAATAAAAACATAAGGGAGTATGACTTCCTTTGGTAATTCTTCCCAAAGCACTCGTCCTACAGGATGAGTTATTTTGGAAGAATTGCTTGTCCTTTCTAGATTTCACTCGTAATTATGAGCGGACGAGTGGAATTTTTTTCCCCTGCATGATGTTATATGTGAATCATGTTATAAAGGGACAAGATTACAAAGGAATTATAGGACAATGGCAATTTCATTTCTCTTTAATTCTTTTGTAAATCTCCAGGGTAAAAACAATGGGAGACATAAAGTAAATTATATCTAAATTCATGTTATAATATTTACATTTTCAAAGCAAGCCTTTAATGAATCTTTATATTTTTGCAACCGCTCATAGCCTCATGAACAACACAAAATTTAATTGACAGCTGCCAAGCTCACTTGCCCTCGCAATTTGCTTCAAACATCGAGTTCATTCGCCAGATTAGACACTGGTGTTGTGATTGACAGCGAGACACACCTGAGTAGCACGTACGAAACAAGCTTCTTGTTTGCTCCATTGGCTGTCCGTGTTCACACTGGCTGTTCCACTTTTCTGTTTTACACTCCAACAAAACAGATTAAATATTAAATACAAAATAGTTTTGTCTCCTAAATTATAAATAATTTCTAATTATTAGTTATTTTATAATGAAATGTAAAGATAATTAATAAATTCAAGTTTTGGAATGTTCATGGAATCATGAATACTTCGGGTCTCTTGCAAAGTTAACGTGAAGGGCTTCACTTACTTTGCAAGAGACAGACTGCATACCCAGACCAGACTGCTTCTGAAGAAGCAGTCTGATCAGGGTCTTTCCTGTTTGCTATCTGAATTTCTGACAAGCATTTTGGGAATCCTAGCCCTGATACTGATAACCCAGATTTTCATTGAGAACAAAGTAAAAAGTGTTCTAATTTTAGAACATTTACCATAACTTATACACTTTCCTCACTTCAGGAAGCACTATGGGAAGAAAGTTGATATCTGGAGTCTGGGAATCATGATCATAGAAATGCTTGAAGGTGAACCACCCTATCTCAACGAGACACCACTTAAAGCTATCTACCGGATCGCAACCAAAGGTAAACCAGATATTAAGAATTTCGGTAAATTGTCCGCCGAGCTGCAAGATTTCTTGAACAAATGCCTAGAGGTGGACGTGGAGAAACGAGCGACAGCCGAAGACTTGCTCAAACACCCATTCCTGAACAAAAGCATGGAGCTATCTACCCTGAGGCCGCTTATTGTGGCAGCGAAACAAGCTACAGGACATTAGTAGGAGTAGCTGATCATTGTTATGCATTTATTTATATGTAGGGTTTGCACAGGCTTGAAAAGTACTTGAATATAGAGGGCCTTCTTGAAAAGTCATTTGAGATTTAAACTGTGTGAAAAATACTGGAAAAGTATTCTTAGGCCTTGAAAAGTCGTTGAATTTTACTATTTTCTGTAGGACTTAACACTGTTAATAGAAACCAAAATTAATATTAAATTGTTGTGCATTTATTTGGTGCAGCATATAATCTGACAAATGAGCCGCGGCATGAGATTTCCAACATTGTGGTATGTGCGACCAGCAAAGTCTCAGATCAGCCTGCGCATATGCGCAGTCTGATCAGAGCCTTTGCTTGTCCCTTGAATATTCTATTACTGTTAAGCTATTGACTTGAACACCATTTGGAGTTTCTAAGCTTCAAAGGGGGCTGCACAGGTCCGCCTTAGTCTACACTAATCATTATGCCACATTGTTGGAAATCACATGTCGTGGCTCAAATAATGGTACATCAATTTTATATTAATTTTTAGTACTAATTTCAACATTTTCCTCAATCTAATATTTCTGAAGTAGAATTTTAACATATGAATCAGTATTTTTTATAAACTTGTCCTTGAAAATCATAGGAAAACCTTTTAGAAGGTCTTAAAAAACTTGCCTGTACGAACCCTGAACTGTTATTATGTACATCTCATGTACACTAAAATATCATGTCTCTCACAACTACCACATAAAAGAGAATTTTTTTAAGGAGGAGGAGTATTTATTGATTAACACTTAATGCGCCAATCACAACAAAAGTCGTCTGCTTTCTCGTCTGCTGAAATGTTTAAGACGCCTCTATGGCAAACAGTGTGGACCCAGATCAGACTGCTCCTACAGGAGCAGTCTGTTCTGGGCCACCCTGTTTGCTTCTATACTTAATTTGTCAGTAATGTTAGGCAATTATTTGCAGCAGACGACTTCAGGAGACGACATTTTTAGATGAATTTTTTACTTGGTGCTTTAAGGATTAGGGTTATTGTAAATCTCACACTGAATAAAGGAAAGGGCTGACTGCAAGCATACCAAGTAGAAAATAAATTTTTAATTACACACCCCTATCTAGAGACCTGTGAAAGTCAGAAATAAAAAAGCTTGATACTGAAAACATTTGGGCTAGCACTCAAAAACGCAAATGTTAAATTTTTTAACATATATTGGACATTTTTTACCATACTTTTTTAACATACATTGGACAGCTATCCATTGAGGCCTGATGTAAATTTATTTACTGTGAACCTTCGTCTATGATCATACTGTGTTTTGGCAATGAGCAAGGCTTTCTATCCTCTGCATAGTAATAGTTCGACCCGGGAAACAACCCGCATGACTGAAAACTTGTTGACTGGAGTGTAAAGCATCAACCCAAACTAACAAATAATCATTCATGGCATTATTCTGTACACCAAATTGAAAGCTTTGACCACAAGACTGAAAAAAGGCACAATTAAGCAAATATTTTTCAGGATTAATCCTGAATTCAGAATTTTGGTGCTGACTTTCTATAGAAAGTCAGCATCAAATTGTTGAATTAGGGAGAATATAATAGCTTCTCTGGATTATTTACAGATTAGCTGAACACATTTAATCATATAAACTTGAAATTATTAAATTTTGTATTTCTAAAGTTCATGATAAAGGAGATTTTGAATTTTCACCCATGCAATTATCTTATCTGTGGTAAACAGTAGTTTAGTGACTTGCCAGCCTTACTATTGCAACCAATCTGAGAACTAAACCAGCTGTACTCTTTCATCCAATAATCCTTCTTAAACAATACTGTGGATCATCAGATTTTTTCTATGTTTTTTAATGCTAATGTATGTACTTTTATGGAACTGATCATGGATAAATTTAGGCATCATATATGATTTTTCATGCATTAAAATTTGCTGGGTCCCAAAGAAGCTGTTGAATCCAAGGTTGCTAGGTCGAGGCCAAGCATCCTTGCAAGTGTAAATGCATGATTGAAATTTTTCAGGATTATTCCTGCATTCGGGATTTAAAGCTGACTTTCCAAAGAAAGTCAGCCTCAAAATACTGATTTATGCCGATTATAAAAACTTCTTTTTTATTATGAGTTTATCTATTAAAAGACAATTGGTCCTTTACACTTGATATAGTTGATATTTAGTACTTTTAATCTTTGAATTTCTAATGTTCAGGATTTTAGTAATTTTGAATTTTCTACCATGCAACTATTTTCTAGTCCCCAAACACCTGAAAGCCATTTATAGTCCTGAAATGCTCAGAGGCATCTATAGTCTTCAAATGCCTGATGGGACATTTATTTAAACTCTGCAACTGCCTTGAAGGGACATTTATTGTCAGCAAGTGCCCAAAGGGACACTTATAGTCAGTAAATGCCAAAAGGGGAAATTATAGACCCCAAATGCCTGATGGGACATAAATAATAATCTGCAAATGCTCGAAGCAACATTTTCTTAAATTGATGCTCATAAGGAGACTGTCACAAACCCATCAAACTAATCTTTTTCTTCAATATATTGATTTTTCTAAAGATATTAGCAACACCTCAGGTTTAGATAAGCAAAATTTCTGAGCATAAACTTGTAAACATTTTCTTACACATCAGTTTTAACATATGTTTTGGTTGAGAAATAACTTAAGTAAATATTTTTTTCGATACACACTCTTAACTAAAGTCCTGGAACACTATACACAGCTGAGTTAAGATTGTACTTAGTTTCACTATTTGGCCAAATTATTATTCTGTACATTCAATTATGTGAGATAAGGACCATTTTTGTGTGATCTATTTGATTGGACCCACCTTCGTTTAACAGCTTTATGTAATATTATGTAATGTATGTATATTCTAATGCAAATAAATATGAGCCTCTTCGTGACAAAACCTGGCTTCGGGGTTTCCGACAAATTGAGATTCAAACAAACCTGCTCAGCTACAGAGACTACCTAGGAAATTTGAAATTTCGCTGATAGCAAGTTTAGTAATGATACTTTCCAAAAAGCGAATAACAAAGGCGCTGATCAGACTGCGCGGATCCAGAAGACAGGTTTTCTCGTGCCAAGGCCCATATGTTTTGTTTGTTTGTTTTTGTTGCTTTACGTCCCATGTCAACAGCTATGGTCATTGCGGGACGGTCAGTTCACTTAACCACACTTTTTCCTGGGCAGGCTTGAGCAAGCGGTTAACCAGTAATTTGTGCACATACTTTCGTTTGTAACTGACAACAACCCTTCTTGAATAAATCAGCGGAAGGGAGGAGAATGACCGTAGAAATTATTTCATGATCAATCTCCACGAAAGTATGGTACCGGGCCGGGATCGAACTCGCGAAGGCCCATATGTAATGTGCCTTATGATTCAATAACATTAAAAATGTGCCGCAGTCAAATTGCTGTGATGCATCAGTAAATCACTGAACATTGAATGATGCATGGATTTTAGCAGCTTGCAACACACAGAATTCATTTAAAGCATAGATTTTTTTTTTGAAAGCAAGTGAGGAAGAGTATTAGAATATGGATAGATGTACTCAAGATTTGCATTTGGGGTGGTACATGGTAATTTCTAATGCACTTGCTTTTGTAACGCGATGTCTGATTGGATAACATCAAAAATTTGCGACGGTATATCCTGCCATACACTGATGGAAATAGTTTGACGTCATTAATTACGTCACATTCATTAGATGATGTGCGGCTTTATGCGGCTTGCAAAGCTTCAATTTGAGAGGAAACTGTAGAAGTGCATTAGAATGGAGATAACCATATTCAAAAATTTTATTCGGGGAGGTATATCGTCGGATATACGTTCGGAAATCACCTTTTAAGGCGACGTGCGAGCTAAACTAAATTTCCCACCGTATATATCCAACTATATACATCCCCCTAATGAAAATTTTGAATACAGTTATCCCCTAATTTTAAGGTTACCAAATAACAATTTATAACACTGCTTAAGCATCCCTGTAAAACTGAATTTTCGACTGTAAAACCCACAATATACCTTCCAAAAATGAACAATTTGAATATGGTTATCCACTCAATACATGTTATGCATTCCATTTCTCTTTTGTATATTATAAAAGTTTAGTCATTTCATACAGTTTCTGATAGTTGACTTCCAAACCCTTACCCATGCTCTCGTAATTCTCACATTCCAAAAATCTTGTTTTTAATGAAAAGTTATAATATGAGCCGCGACACGCAGAAAGGGTCCTTAACGTATTTTTTTTCGAAATTTAGTTTTCATCCAATTTCAAAAGAACTATTTATTCTTAACAACTTGTGAAAATATGGCGGCCGTACCCCTATTATAACCATTTCTGGAGCTCTTCAAACTTATACACCCTAATAGACATTGGTACAAACTTATGAAGTCACTTGACGACGTCAATAATTTGATATGTTATTTTGTGGACGTAATTGGCCTTTGGGCTTGACAAGAAACACGGAGGTCTTTGACAGCCGTTATTTTGTTTTTCATCTCTGTTTTTTAATTCTATTACAATTTATCCTGATTTAGGTATCTAGGAATTCAGGGTTGCACAAAATGTCGGCCTTATTGAGCATATGGCATGGTTCGCGCGGGGTATAGCGGACCAAAGCATTATGCAACTTTCAGCATGAAACACCAGACAGTCCCACACACGCATCTATGCATTTACATATCTGCGTTATTTTCCGTATCTCCTGAGGAAATGGTACTTAGCAACGAAGGCTCCGGCGTATGGTCTCAACTAGAATAGAAATAACTGGAAAGTCGCGAAATGCGATCAGCGATCTCTGTCTGACACGAGCTAGCACAATCACGCACTCTCGCTAAACTCCAGCTGTTAAGTTTTTAGACCTAATTTTTCGCAATAACTTTTTTATCTTCTGTTTTAGCAAAATGTGTTCGCGATGAAAAGTATTCAGGAACATCTCCGCCAACTTCTCCAAATGGTTCCAACATCCGAGATGCTGCAGGTTCCTCTGTGCTTAGATGCACTCTTTGAACATATTATATTATGTGCTTTAGGGGCCATTTGATCTTGCTTTGTGCTCCTTATTCTTTATAAGTCAGGCTTTTGGTTTGAGATAAGATGATATTTTTTCAGATTAGATTTTTAATGTTTTGTTGTTTAAGATATATTTGCGTAATTTTTGTGATTATGGCATAATAGCAGCTTGTTTAAAATGATAAAGAGATTAGGTTATATTTAGATTATTTACAGTTGACTTAAATTAACTCAAATTCCATGGGACCAGGCCCTGAGGTATTAAACTTTTTTCAAACTCAACTACGCTGAGCACGGAATTTCAACTGCTCATAAACACTAAAATACCGACAAATGAAGAAGTCTCTTACTTTAAGTCTCTCAGATAGTGTATTTATCATGCTAATAAATGTTAAAATGCCAACAATTGTTGGCATTTTAACATTTATGAGCAGGATAAATATCGTACTCAGCTGAGTTGAGCATGAAAAAAGTTTTTTAACCTTGAGGCCTGATTTAATAATTTGAACCATGGGGGTAGATAGGCCAAAATATTTAGCATAAAATTGTGATTTTTTCTTACACATGATCATCAATATAAACAAGGCTTTTGGTGCTCAAAAGAACCGTCTCAATGAGACGGTTCTTTTGATAACCCACAACATATGCTTTGGTTAAGAAATAACAGGGCAAGTGGATCAAAATTTTCTTTATTTGAGATTAGTAGTGACACCTCAATGTATATTTATACATGTATACTCTTTTATAAAATTTGTTTAGCATTTTTCATAGAGCTCTATTTGTTTTGATAATTTTTGCTTTTTTGTACTGAATTTTCATGGCAGATTTGAGTGCTTATAGCTGAATTTTGAATACTTTTTTGAAACTGTTTCTCTTAATTGAGTGTTTTGCTATACACATAACAAAATATGTAGGCATTAAAGCTGATCTGGATCTACACTTTTTGAAAAAGAGTATATCGTCGGTCAGGAGTCAAAAACTTGTATCTTTGATTTTCACATTTTTCAAGAGAGACAAAAAACTTAATAACTTTGCTGGGAGTGTCCTAAATTGCTGAAAGTCAGACAGGATTTTATTTAGTAACATCCAAATTCACTTTTATTGGTGTTTTGAACTTCCAATAAAGATTTCACGGTCATTATAGTTTCACTTGTCGAGTTACGTCATTTTGAACATATTTACGTGGTAAACCATCCAGTTACGACATTTTCAGCATCTTTTTCATGTCAAAACATCATATATCGGTAAAAATGAGCACCAAAATAATGGTATCTTTCATAGATAGGATATTTTGAAGCATGATTGATGCTTTTTAAGGAGGTTCTAATTGGTCTAGAGCTACAAGAATTTGACAGAATGTGCGCCATGCCTTTGGTATTCCCTCGATGACAAAAAAATCAGAGTTACAAGGTTTTGACTCCCGACCGACGATATATCCTGACGATACTTTTCAACATGCATTTCAATGTGCCTTCATTGAAATTAGCAGGAGTTATCCACAAACTGCTTTGGTAAGCAGATCTATCTGTGTATTCTCATATATGTGATAGCTTAAGTTATTTTCTTAACCCTTTTCTCTCTGAAAGTGTTAAATTTGAGTAATAAATTAGGTCTCGAAGTTATAAAACTTTTTTTCCGGCACAGCTCAACTGATCACAACATTTCAACTGTTTATAAAAACTAAAATACTGAAAAATAAACACTGTTCATGCTTTTAAACTCTGAAATGTTGTATTTATCATGCTAATAAATGTTAAAATGCCAAAAATTGTTGGCATTTTAGTATTTTTGAGCATGCTAAAAATTGTGCTCAGTTGAGTTGAGAATGACATTTTTTTATACCCCTGGACCAGGCCTTGAGGTAAGAGTGGGTAATGAAAAAAAAATTTCTCAACCTAAACATATGTTATGGGTACTCAAAAGAACTGTCTCAATGAGACGGTTCTTTTGAGCACCCACAACAAATGTTTAAAATGAGGGATAAGATAATAATGACAATATTAACCCATATAAGCCTAGCGTCTTTTTTGTGGGACATTGGCACACAGTGCAGACCCAGATCTGAAGCCACAGCATGTGGTGTCTGATCAGGGTCTCCACTGTTTGCTTACAGAATACTCAATTGAAATTTGAATAAAAATGTAAAATACCACCATTCAACCCTTAAAATGGAAATGGGCTGGTCCAATTGATAATAGTGGGAAGTTCCATTCAACTTAAATGGATTAAGCTCAAATGTTACTTTTTTGTGGACCTACACAAATAAAGATTTCAAGTGTGACCAATTTCAAGATATCAGTTTCAAGCATGAGTTAAGAGGCTGGTTGGAAATAATTGTGAATCCTGATCAGCTGGCTTCTACAGAAGCCAACTGATCTGGATCTACACTGTTTTGAAAAGGACTTATCTGGGGTCAAATAGCATGATGCTCTTCTTTTTTTTTTATTCCGTTATACATTTAATACATTCCAGTTTTGTGGTTTAAACTTTTTTATGCAAATTACATTATGGTAGTGAGACCCAGGCTCCTTTATAAAAGTAAAAGGCTTTAACCCTTTACCTCATAGAGATGCTTTTTAACGCTTTTGCAAACAGAGCTGGCCCTGATCAGGCAGTTCTCTGTTTGCTTATTGAAATCTGATATATCTGATCCTACACTAGTGGATGTGACAAGTAATTTCTTTGTTCCATGATCCATGTACCAACATGGAATTTAATTTATATAAGTTCATAGTGGATGGAACCTCTAGCTCTCCGATGCAATAAGTACCAAAATCTTGTGCATTAGCCCATATAAGAACTGAACTTCATGAGACTGATTTTCATATTTTGGATAAACCTAGAATGAGGAAACTCAGTCATTGTAAAATATGTAATTTACCTCCCCTTAGTAATCAAAGTTAGCACAATGCTAGGAGTCTATTAATTACAGCACCTTGTTATTGGTTGGTTCATATGTTGTATACACGTATGTTGTACATTGTATAACAGTAGTTGGTGTTGGATAATATATGGGAAGTAGCTCAAGGAACAACTTGTGAAGCAATTATCAAGTCTAGCAGCATTTTAAATTGATTCATTATGAAACAGATCATAGCAATATTAACCCTTTACTTTTGACGCCTTTTGCAAAAACATAGTATGACAAAGTATTATGGATAATGGAGCATTTACTTTTGAAAATATTATGAAAAATGGAGCATTTGCTCTCCATTTTCTATAATATTTTCAAAGTATTCAAAATTAAACTTAAATTTTTCTTGATTTTTTTCAATTTTATCTAAAAATATTAAATGATCTCATGATCTAAAAATAGCAAATGGTGTACATTTGCAGAATTTGCTCGCCCTGTGAGTATAAACTTAGGGTTAAACTGAGAATAATTGAGGATTAAACTGATGTATCTACCCAATCACATGAAATACTTTTTCTACTGTTTTAAATCGAGGCTAGAGAGCCCCTCATCTGGTGACAACTACCACTAGATATAGTCATATTTCAAGGCAATGTTTATGTCCGATCTCTTGAATAGCTTACCCTTGATTGATCACCACTGTGTTTTTCAAATTAATTAAGAAATAGTACATTGTACATGTACTTAGCACATACAGTAAAACCTGTCTTAAGCTAACTCTCAAAAAAGATCAAAAATTGTTTTTCAAGACCGATTATCCCTAAATGCAGGTCAAAGGTATTGCAGAATGCTCCAAGGAGCATTCTGCAATACTTTTGACCTTCATTAAGCTACTGTTTGTCATTAAGATCTTTGTTTTGTCTATTTTTGAGTGGCCGCTTAAGACAGGTTTTACTGTAACTAGTATGGAAGCTAAGCACTTATAAACCACAAAAGGGCAACCTGTGTCATATGATAACTCACCATTCTGATATGACTAAAACAGTTTTGAAGGTAAAGTTAAACTTAAACAGAGAGGCCCAAGTTACCATGGAAGAAACTGACAGAGAAATACTGCATTGAGTGTAAACTCACAACAGTTGACCCTCCAGATGCTTCACCTGGAGACCAGGTGTGAGATCTGCTATGCGTGCAGCTAGCCAGTTACCTGGAACGGGGGCCCACTGATGTGGATATTGCCCCTGCACCTGCACGTTAATCAAAAATCCGATATTGATAATATTATGATGTTAATGACAACAATGACAGCGATATAGATTTGTCAGAGTTTGTTAGGACAGCAAATATTTATTATAATTTTAGTTTTTGCTGTATTATGTATTGAGAAAGAAGCAATGTTTACACATACAGGGCTGAAAAAACATCTCAGTTTTCCCCATTCTACATTACCATATAGAGTGCAGTACCTTTATAACACACCTTGTTTTACACAGGTTTGGATATACCGGTATAACACTGTCATGTTGTGGCTCCCAATATTATATATCAAGGACTTTTACAAAGGAATTATAGGAAAATGACCATTTAATGGTCATTTTCCTATAATTCTTTTGTATTATTGTTCCTTTGTAATAGGATTCACTTAGAACAAGGTAAATTCCTATGGACCCCAAAGATAGCCTAAGCAAGGGGCCACTGCACTGTGCAATTATTTGGTGAATCTAACAATTTTTTATAAACCTCTAAAAATGTTCCCCCTTGACTGAAGTATGAGGTTCTTTTGAATGCAAGGGAACAAGTGGATTGTTCCAGCCCTGATATGTGTGCCATGTGATCAAAAAAATAAATTTTGTCTTCCATTCTATTAAATCTTTAATCATTCCATTTTGATTATGCATATGACTATTTTCTCTATGTTTTATATGGCCATATAGATTTTTTACTTGAAGTTTTTGAAATATTTTTTTGTATGATTGTTAGCCTGTTATAAGCTTTGTAACATATGTAAATACTGAACGATTGCAGTATTTGTATATTTCACTTTTTAAATCACAGAGAGGGAGCACAGTGGCTCAGTGGTAGAGTGCTTGACTCTAGACAGAGGGGCCATGGGTTCGAGCCTCACCGGCGTCACTGCGTTGTGGACCTTGAGCAAGACACATTTATCCTAGCTTAGTACTAGTTCAACCCAGGAAGACCCGTCCCTGTTTAGCTGAAAGATTGTTGATGGGACGTAAAGAATCACATCAAACAAAATCACAGCAATATTTGTCTTTTTCAAAAATGGAATCTTCCAGTTGATGAGCATGAATAATAATAAAAAGTTTGCCGTAGAAAGCATGCAAATAGTTCTTGATCAGACTGCTCCTGCTGGAGCAGTCTTATCAGGAATTATTATGTACGCACATGCTTTTTCTGTCTAGTATACTACTCAGACGTTGATAAGCATCTCCATAAACATTTCCATAGGGCTCAATGCACTGAGCTTACCCTTTTGGCACTTGATAGATGTCCACGTTTTCTTCAAATTCAACAAAATTTTCAGTGGTGATTTAAAATGCAGTAGGCTACCATTTTTAAGCCAATCACTCGCAGACATTGTCATGGATGCGAGTTGGACAGAAAAATACAAAATAATGTTTTTACAGAAAAGTGCATAATTTTCTATTGGTGATTATTGTGTCCAGAACTATCCATAACAGTTACAAACGGGGTTCAAATAAATATTGAAAATGTGTTTCTCAAACACATGTTATGTTTCTGATCTTTTAAAATAAGGAAGAAAAGCAATAGACTTGATTTTTTTGGTTGAACTTCAAAGATGTCACATTTTGCATTTTCTGACTAAGGGGCAACCATGGGATTTGTGTAAAAAACTGTAGCCAACTGCATTTTCATTTACCACTGAAAAATCTGTTGAATTTGAAGAGGGAAAAGGTTGTCGAGTGTCAAAAGGATAGGTTTGGTGCATTGAATAATATGGAAATCTTCAGAGTGATGCTCATCAATGTTTGAGTAGTATAGTACACTTAAACTTTGGATTTTCTGGTGCAATGGTATTTCACGTCTATGATAAGTATTTCTATGTATGCAAGTGATGAGTTGGGTGTAACCTTAAAAGTGTTATCTCTTCCTTAGATGGGATTCACCTTTTAAATTTAAATGTGTACAGTTAGTTGTAAATTTAAATTTGAAGTTACTGGCACTTAAAATATGATGTTGCAGTAAATTAAAATGAGCCAGTACATGAGATTTTCTACTTATCGTATATTCTATCTATCTATCTATTGTTACTAGCTGCTCAATTTTGAACATTATGCCAGGAGCGAAAGCAGGGAAATGTCAGAGATCTTGCAAATCAATCCAGTCGCGCTAGAGCTTTTGAGGCTAGCATCTTTAAGGAAGGGTCAGGGGTCATAGATGAAAGTTCAGGTCAAATTTTAGTCATCCAGCCCACTAGAGAGCTGTTGATGCGTGTTTTAAACAGTTTAACCCTTTGTAAACTTGTGACTTATAAATGTGTGTGTTTCAGCAAATAGTGAATACCAGGATGAAATGCTGCAAAATGCAGCATTTCATCATTATCTTCACAATTTGCAAAGACAAAAATGATCATTGGACGAAGAAATACATTTATTTTTGAATTTATAACCTCAATTATATAATAAACCATCCCAAGTTTATCATATCGAACCAGAAGGATGAATTCATTAACACATATATAAGCCTATCATCCTTTTTGTGGGCCAACGGCGAACAGTGAAAAACCAGATCAGATGCCGCAAAACTCACAGTCTGATCAGGTTCCCCACTGTTTCCTTACCACCCAACTACCCTAAAATTGGAAATGGACTCACCCAATTGATAAGGATGGGAAAATAAATCTGGCATAAATGGGTTTATACATAAAGGGTTCAAGAATGACTTCACACTATTGAGTTGCAACATGTGATTTCCAACAATGTGGCATTTTGAGCATGTGCAGCCTCCTTTTAAGCTTCGAAACTCCAAATGATGTTCAGTTAGTAGCTAAACGGTCATAGTATATTCAAGCGACTGCATATGCGCAGGCTGATCTGAGGCTTTGCTGGTCACACATACCTTATTGTTAAATTTTTTTTCGCGGCTCCTATGTTCTAAGTACCAAAATCTCATAAACTGGTTCAAGTGTTCCTTGTTTATCTTTTCTTTGTATATGGTACTTTTTTGTTGTTGTTAATATTCTTCGACTGCTGATGTATATGAAAAATTTGAATTTTTATATCAAAGCAATTGTTCCTTTGTGTATACTTATTTGTTAATAAAGGATCTATAACTTACAATACATACACTTTGTCAGAATTTAAGGCCAAGGCAGGCAAGAGCCCGGTCCTGCGAGCGGACAGGCGGCTGTGGTTACGTCATATACTGAGAAGAATTAGAAACTTGAGTTTTTCTTACATATCTGGATGAAAAATGATAATTCAATTTTTTTATGAAATCCAATATCCTCAACATTCATTTAACAAATTTAATTCACATAATTGATGATAGCATCAATAGCCTGAATGTCAACATCAGTGATCGGTAAGTGGGATCAAATTCACGGTGTTAAAGTTTCCATAAACTCTACCTTTCCATGTAAAAAAATAGTTTCTAGTTCCTCTCTGTATATGTTGGCATATGATATGATGCTATTTAGCGATAGTTATGAGTCCTGAACAAACCTGCACACTACTTTTTATCACATGAGGTTGGGTCTGGGAGTGATATAACACCATGCAATAAAATGAATAAACCACTAAACTCAAGCTCTTAAGTTTTTAGACCTGATTTTTCGCAATCTTCAATTTTAGCAAAATGTGTTCGCGATGAAAGTTATAGAGGAGAATTTCCAACTTCTCCAAAAGGTCTTGTGCTTGTGGCGCAAACAGATTTTTGTGTATATAGATGAAGATTTTGCAATAAATTGAACCCGTCCTAAATTTCTAAGTCTTTAAAAATGACAGGTATATTTCGTATAGGCGTGACAGAAAGGGGTAGTTTCAAAAATATATTCGGAAGCGGTGCATATCCCGTTCTTCAAAGGCTGTGCATAACATAAAACTGCCGTTAAGATACTCAGAATTAACCGTGCATATGCAGAATCAACTTAAAGCAGGCTCATTTGAAGGAACAAAGGCTGGGTTATCGCATGACGTGCAATTTTTCTCTTATGAACATGCAATCAAATGAAAGTTTTTGAGATGACCCTACTAGCGTAACGCACGAGCGAATCAGGCGCGATTTCTATTATATTTGAACTCTAGTTTTTGAATTAGGGCGGTGCAATGTATCTTTTTGACTGACATCTTGGACTTGGTTTATTTGCGCTTTGCTTAAAATGTTCAGAGTGCATCTAAGCACAGATGAACCTGCAGCTTCTAGGATGTTGGAACCATTTGGAAGATTTGGCGGAGATGTTCCTGAATACTCTTCATCGCGAACACATTTTGCTAAAATTGAAGACAAAAAAGTTATTGCGAAAAATTAAGTCTAAAAACTTAACAGCTGGAGTTTAGTGGACTACAGATTTAATAGAGTGAGGTAATGGCGTCCATTAAAACGCTGAGTAAAATAAAGTTTTCATGCAAAAAATGTGAAATTAATTTAATTTTAATGTTATGTTATGATAGAATTTAACATTCCTGCTGAATTATTGAATGTAGTAAACTCAATGTGAAAAAGAGATAAAATACTACGGGCCTGGTATTTTATCTCTTAGCTAAACTCAATTGATAAATTCAAAAGGACATGAGCATTCATGTGTATACATTACTTGGAGATGGAAAAGAACTGATTTGGTTATTGATGATATTGGCCCCATTTGCAGGATGGTGGAAGATTTATGAAAAAATGCCATGTCTGTACCATATCCACGGAATGGATGTATTTGAGCCAAACCTACACTTATCATGTATCACTTTAAATGTAAATGATTACGTATAATCAGTAACTTTGATCACATTTTCGAAGTCACAGTTACATAATGGCGAAAAATGGTTTGTCTGCGTCATATCTCGTGAATGGATGAATGAATTTAAACCAAACTGACACAGATATTT
Organism: Loripinus fragilis; assembly: GCA_964019695.1. NCBI lineage: Eukaryota > Metazoa > Mollusca > Bivalvia > Lucinida > Lucinidae > Loripinus > Loripinus fragilis. The sequence goes on along the minus strand of OZ026520.1, from coordinate 42,066,834 downwards.
CACTGGGAAATGAAAAAGATGACCTTAAACTCAAGCTCAAGGTAGGACGAGGTTCAAAATAATTGTAAAATTTCTAGTTTCCAACAGCCAAACTTGCTGGAGGTGCAAAAGAACTAAAAATATTTTATTTCGTTGCAATTTTGACTTTATTTTTACGGTCACGTGAGGTCAAAACTGTCGAAAAATACCTAGTCTGCACCATATCTCCTGAATGGTGCGTACCAAATAGGCAAAGCTATATCATGGAACGATGCAAAATAACTAATTAATTTATATCTCATGAACGGATAGATTGATTTGAACTAAATATGCCATACTCATGATACTAAGAGATTGAAGAGAACTGATCAAATTTTGGACAGAAGGTCAAAAAATATTGGAAATGGTATCTACTGAAAATAATGATAGATTATTAATAAGACTAGCCAACATCTATGTTTTTGGAGTACAGGGAGCAATGAATGAAAAACAATGGCAACAACGATTAATCCAATCATTCTATTTGTCTAGCCCACAACTATGTTTTTACAGCACAGCAGTTCTTCAGCATTTGTAAGTAACATAAGCCAAAACGACAGTTTTGCTATCCCTAGGAACAAGGAATGAAAATCAACAAAAAAGACACAATTAACCAAACTTGCCCCTAGCTGTGCGTATTTATCCATATCCATGGTAAAGGGAATTATGCTATACCCTACGTCAGTCAGTGACTTCGTCCTTGCAAAACCTTTGTCCTGAGCATTACTCCTCAACCCTTAAACTTTAACATATTGACTTGATACTTCATAGCCAGATAAATATACCTAAAAGTGCAATATTTAAGAACCACACAAAAATTTACTACTACTGATTTTTCTAGCAAGTGACATTGGTTCATATTATGGTCTGTTACATTTGTCCTGAGCACAACTTAAAACTTCATGTGCTGACAGAAGCCCAGTTCACAAGAACCATAACTCTACCTTCTGTATTTTAGTTATTGTCATTTGTTTAAAAATCCGGAGCACATCTCCTTATACATGTAAAACCCTTAAACACTGATACAGATAGATCTGATTGTGGAGAAGTGTTGTGCACAAGAGACATAAATCTAGTAGTCTACTATTTGCATTGGTTGAGTTATAGCCCATGGTATATATTTAGTGTACATAACCTTTGTCCGGATCAAACCCACAAACCCCTGAATATATTGATATGAAAAGGCAGATATATCTTAATTCGCAGAATTACTAATCACAAGGGCCATAAACTTACATCTGTTTGTGCATGTCGTTAATTTTTTTAAAAAAAATTCCTGAGCCTAAACCCACCAGCCTTTGATACATCGGTCTTAAATCATAAAGACAGATAGCACCCTAACTATATCCGCTGAACCTTTTGAGTTATTACCCTCTGTTAACCCTTTGGAGACCGACAACTCAATAAACGAGTACTTTGGCAAACGGTGAAGACACATTATGCGCCTCTTCGTCAGGGTATCCACTATTATTATGCCCCCCCCCCTGGAAGGGTCGGGAGACATATTGTTTTCCCCTTGCGTCCGTCTGTCCGTTCGCCTGTCTGTCCGTCACAAAATCGTGTCCGCCCTGTAACATGATAACTGTAAGAGCTTCATACATTAAATTTTGTAAAGCACATTCAGACGACCAGAACTTGCATGTTTATTTTTCAAATTATTCACCTTGTTTTGTTAGCTCACCTGAGCCGAAGGCTCATGGGTGAGCTAATAGTATACCAGTCACTCCGGCGTCCGTCCGTCGTCCGTCCGTCCGTCCGTCCGACCACAATTTCAAACATTTTCTCCTCTGAAACCACTGGGCCAATCAAACTAAAATTTCATATGGAGACTCCTTAGGACGCGGGAAGGAAAGTTTGTTCAAATGGTCCTGGTCACATGACCAAGATGGCCGCCACACCCATATATGGTAAAAACCCTTTAAAAATCTTCTTCTCCAGAACCAGAAGGCCGAGGACCTCAGGACTTGGTATGTAGCATTGGGAATGTAAGGCCTACCAAGTTTGTTCAAATGATGATCCTAGGTTGACCTTGACCTACTTAACGTCAAGGTCAAATTTGCTTTCTAATGCATTTAAATGGGAAATTTTGTGAAAATTTGATTTTTTTGAAAACTGTAGAAACCTTAGTCATTATTCTCACTTGATATGTTTAACATAATGAGACAATGACTATAAATAAGTTCCAAAGGTCAATGACCTTTGACCTTTCAGCTTAGTTGCTCATATTGGATTCCCATCAATATATTAAAACATAGTTTTCTCACAAACCATTGGCCCATTTGAACTCAAATTTCATGTGAAGACTCCTTATGATAAGTTAGCCAAAATTTACACAAATAATTTTGGTAGCATGACAAAGATGGCCGCCACGCCCATATATGGTAAAAACCCTTTAAAAATCTTCTTCTCCAGAACCAGAAGGCTGGTGACCTTGTGACTTGATATGTAGCATTGGGGATGTGGGGCCTACCAAGTTTGTTCAAATGATGATCCTAGGTTGACCTTGACCTACTTAACGTCAAGGTCAAATTTGCTTCTGAATGCATTGAAATGGGATTTTTTTGAAAAGTTGATTTTTTGAATACTGTTGAAGCCAAAGTCATTATTCTAACTTGATATGTTAAACCTAACGAGACAATGGCTATAAATAAGTTTCAAAGGTCAAGGCTGACCTTTAACTTTTCAGCTAAGGTCGCTCATATTGATGTCCCATCAACACATTAAAACATAGTTTCCCCAGAAACCACTAGGCCAATTGAACTCAAATTTCATATGAAGACTTCTTATGATAGGTTAGCCAAAATTTATACCAATTGTTCTGGTCACATGACCAAGATGGCCACCACGCCCATATATGGTAAAAACCATTAAATATCTTCTTCTCTGGAACCAAAAGGCCAATGACCTTGAGACTTGGTATGTAGCATTGGGGATGTGGGCCCTACCAGATTTGCACAAATGATAAATCTAGGTTGACCTTGACCTACTTTATGGCAAGGTCAAATTTGATTCCTAATGCATTTATATGGAAAAAATCTTAAATTTGTTCATTTTTCTATAACTGTTTAGGCCGAAATCATAATACTTGCAAGAAATGTTTAACCTAACAAGACAACAGTTTTTATAAGTACCAATCTCAAGCTGACCTGTGTTCTTTTAGCCACTCATTTGGACTGCCACATACCTATCCAAACATCTTTTCCTCAGAAATCACTGGGCTGTTTGATGGAGTGTTCATTAGATTGTTTAAGTCACTTGACCAAAATGGCCGCAACCCCCATTAAACAAAATATGTTTCATTTTAAGCTGTGGTTGATCTTGACCTATTTCAACATTATTAAGGAGATCAGGTGAGCGCTTCAGGACCGTCAGGTCCTCTAGTTTGTTTGATTTGATTCTTTACGTCCCATCAACAATCTTTCAGTTATGTAGGGACGGGTTTTCCTGGGATAAACCAGTACTAAGCTAGCCATGGGATAAATGTGTCTTGCTTAAGGACCATTATTCCCCTTGTAACATAACTAAATGCATTTTTGTCCGCTCTGTAAGTTGGACACTTTTAAAGCTATTTGGTTGAAACTTCATACATTTCTAGAGCACAATGAGACAATGTGTCAAGCACAAGAACCATAATTCTGCTTTGGATATTTTCGTGGTTACATGCATTTCCCTTTGATCTTTTGCAATGCTTTTGTGTCCGCTCTATAACTTGAAAATCGTTAGAGGTATTTCAACGAAACTTCATACATAATATGTAAAGCACATTCAGACGACGTGTCATGCACAGAAACCATAACTCTTGCATGTTTATTATTCCCCTTGCAACACTGTTAAAGCTATTTGGTTGAAATTTCATACACTTCTAGAGCACAATGAGACAATACTTCATGCACAAGAACCATAACTCTGCTTTGGATATTTACGTAGTTATTTCCCTTTGATCATTTGCAATGCTATTTCGCGTCTGTTTTATAACTTGATTAAGAAATAGATCAGCTCCCGTGCGTGAATCGTTGAGTAATAATTCACTGTTTGGAGGTCAGTTGCAAAGAAGATCAAATCACGAGCGCGCACAATAAAACAATGTGTCATGCACAAAAATCATAACTCTGCTTTGTATATTTTTTAGTTATTTCCCTTTGACCATTTGCAATTCTATTTCAAGTCCGCTCTATAAATTGATGAACTTAAGAGGTATTTCAACGAAACTTCATACATTTGTAAAGCACATTCAGACGACGTGTCATGCACAATAACCATAACTCTTGCATGTATATTTCCCCCCATTGTTGTTTGTGGGTCTGTCCGACACAAAATCATGTCAGCTCTATATAGTGATAACGGTCAGAGATATTTCAACGAAACTTCATGCATTTGTAAAGCACATTTAGACGACGTGTCCTGCACAAGAACAATAACTCTTGCATGTATATTTTTCAAATAATTCCCCTTGTAACATAACTAAATGCAATTTTGTGATTTTTTTATTCCTAAAAAGGGGAAACATCACGAGAAAAACAATTCTTGTTTTTTTTTTAAATTATAACCTGTGACCCCATAAATACATATTGGACCATCCGGACTTTATTGTTTGTAGCTTTTTGAAAAATTCCATTTGTCTTAAAAGGGTTGATCTATTTATAATATGAAACAAAAGCTTCTCTGGAATGATACTGTATTGCTTTTGGTTTAGATGTCTTCTACTGGACCATGGCATTTCCATATTTTAAGGGCATCTCGTCAGAGCCCTCGACGCTAGCACTCTGTAAGTATTAGTGTAGATCAAGGCTCAGGCTAAAATTTCGTCCTTTGGCTGGGCTGGATACATTAGCATATGATGTCTTGTGCTGGCCTATATGTCCAGGCCCCGAGGTAATAATTTTTTATGCCCCAAAGGAACTTTGTCCTTGCGGCTTCGTGTCCGGTGCATATCTCCTATATTCTTTGAGGTAGGAATTCCAAATTTGGTGTGTGGATGCATCTTGGGATGATGGAGCGTAGCGTACTTTTTTCGGGTCAGTATGACCTTGACCTAGTTTTTAGAACAATCGTGTCCTTAACCTAATTCTTATATTATTTGAGGCAGGAATTCCAAATTTGGTGTGTGGATGCATCTTGGGATTACGAAGTGTCGCATACCAATTTCGGGTCACTGTGACCTTGACCTCTGATTAGTTTTAAGAATTATTGTGTCCAGAGAATATCTCTTATACTCTTTGAGGTAGGAATTCCAAATTTGGTGTGTATATGCATCTTGGGATGGCGGAGTTTCTCGTACCATTTTTGGTTCACTGTGTCCTTGACCTCTGACCTAGTTTTAAGAATTAATGTGTCCGGAACATATCTCTTATATTATTTGAGATAGGAATTTCAAATTTGGAGTGTGGATGCATCTTGGGATGTTGGACGGTCGCGAACCATAATTGGGTCACTGTGACCTTGACCTCTGACCAAGTTTCTAGAAACTGCATTGAGTCTGGTGCATGATAAGAATTCCAAATTTGGTGTGTTAATGTATCTTGGGATGACGGAGTGTCACACCATTTTCGGGTCACTGTGACCTTGACCTCTGACCTAGTTTTAAGAATTATTGTGTTCGCAGCATCTCTTATATTCTTTGAGGTAGGAAGTCCAATTTTGGTTTGTGGATGGTGGAGTGTCGTGTACCATTTACGGGTCACCTTGACCTTTGACCCAGTTTTAAGAATTATTGTGTCTGGAGCATATATCTTATATAATTTGAGGTAGGAATTCAAATTTGGTGTGTAAATGCATCTTGGTATGGTGGAGTGTCACATACCATGGTCGGGTCACTGTGACCTTGACCTCTGACCTAGTTTTAAGAAGTATTGTGTCCGGAGCATATCTCTTATATTATTTGAGATAGGAATCCCAAATTTGGTGTGCGGATGCATCTTGGGATGGTGGAGTTTCGTGTACCATTTACGGGTCACTGTGACCTTGACCTTTGACCTAGTTTTTAGAATAAAGGTGTCCGGAGCATATCTCTTAATAAATAATTTGAGGTAGGAATACCAAATTTGGTGCGTGGATGCATCTTTGGATGACGGAGTGTCAAACCATTTTCTGGTCACTTTTACCTTGACCTCTGACCTAGTTTTTTTTAGAATAATCATGTCCAGAACATATCTTTTATATTATTTGAGATGGGACTCCCAAATTTTGTGTGTGGGTGTATCTTGGAATGGTAGAGTGTCCACCGTGACTTAAATTAGACCTCTGACCTCGTTTTTAGAATAATTATATCGGGAGCATAACTTGTATATTATTTGAGGTAGGAATCCCAAATTTGGTGTGTGAATGCATCTTGGAATGGCGGATTGTACTGTTCCATTTTCTGGTCACTTGACCTTGACCTGTGACATAGTTTCTAGAATCGGCATCAAGTTTGCTATATTCTATATTCTTTGAGGTAGGAATTCCAAATTTGGTGTGCGGATGCATCTTGGAATGGCCAAGTATCGAATACCATTTTTGGGTCACGGTGACCTTGACCTCTGACCTAGTTTTTAGAACAATCATGTCCGGAGTATTTCTTCTATATTATTTGAGCTAGGAATCCCAAATTTGGTGTGGTTGCATCTTGGAAAGGCAGAGTTTCATGTATCAGTTTTATGATCTTAACCTAATTTCTAGAATAATCGTGTCAGGAGCATATCTCGTATATAATTTTAGGAAGAAATACCAAAGGGGTACGTGCACTAAGGGCCCTCTGGAGCCAAAAAATGAAAGTTGCTTTTCACCAATTTCATCTTATTGCTTTGTTAGAAGAATAGCCAAAGTGTAAAATTCTGGCATTTATTTTACTTTTACCGGTTGCTATGGTAACCAAAATTTGCTGACAAAATAGGCTTTAAATAGAGAAATTGCCATTTTAGGCAAAGTTTGAGGCTTTTGGAGACCGATTTTTAAGAATTAGATATCAGCACAAGCAAATACCAAAAAAACCTTTAAATATATTGTGTGCCGTGACAATTGTTGGTATTTTAATATTTATGAGCAGGATAAATTTCATGCTCTGTTAAGTTGAGCATGGTAAAGTTTTATGACCTGGAGGCCTGAGCTACATAAGACTGATTTTCATATTTTGGGATAATCCTAGAAAGAGAAACCCAGTCTTATAGTGAAATATATAATTTACCTCCCCTTGGTAATCTCAGTTAACACAATGCTAGGAGTCTATTAATTACAGCACCTTGTTATTGATTGGTTTGTATGTCTACATGTATGTTGTACATTGTATAACGGTAGTTGGTGTTGGTTAATGTATGGGAAGTAGCTGAGCTCAAGGAACAACTTGTGAAGCAATATTCACAGAGAAAATATCAAGCCTAGCAGCATTTTAAATCGATACATAATGTAACAGATTATACATGAATTAATTATTTACTCCATAATAACGCCTAATTTGACGCCTTTGAAATACAACGTATGTCAAAATGTTATGGAAAATGGAGCATTTGCTTTGAAGCAAATGCGCCATTCCAAAGCAAATGTGCCATTTTCCATAATATTTTTAAAAGTATTCAAAACTTTACTTAAATTTTTCTTGATTTTTTTTCAATGTCTAAAAATAGAAAATGATGTGATGATCTAAAAATAGCATTTGGAGTGAAGGGTTAACCATTGCAAAATTTGCTCACCCTGTGAGTATAAACTGAGGGTTAAACTGAGAATAATTGAAGGTTAAACTGATGTATCTACTCAATCACATGAAATACTTTTTCTATTGTTTTGAATTGAGGCTAGAGAGCCCATCATCTGGCGACAACTACCACTGGATGATAGTCATATTCCAAGGTAATGTTTATGTCGGATCTCTTGAACAGCTTCTGCTTGCATGATCACCACTGTGTTTGTCAAATAACTTTAGAAAATTGTAAATTGTACATTTACTTAGCACATACAGTAAAACCTGTCTTAAGTGGCCACTCAAAAAGAAGACCAAAAATTGGTTTTTAATAATTATCACTTAATGCAGGTCAAAAGTATTGCAGAATGCTCCAAGGGGAGCATTCTGCAATAGTTTTGACCTTCATTAAGCCACCATTTGTCATATAGATCTTTGTTTTGTCTATTTTTGTAAGGCTGCTTAAGACAGGTTTTACTGTAACACGTATGGAAGCTAAGTACTTATAAACCACAAAAAGCAACCGGCACAGGACCAGTGTCATATAACTCACCATTCTGATATGACTAAAAAGTTTTGAAGGTAAAGATAAACTCAAACAGGGAGGCTCAAGTTACCAAGGAAGAAACTGACAGAAAAAGACTGCCGTGAGTGGAAGCTCATGGCAGTTGACCCTCCAGGTGCTCCACCTGGAGGCCAGGTGTGAGGTCTGCTAAGCGTGCAGCTAGCCAGTTACCTGGAAGGGGGCCCACTGATGTGGATGATGCCCCTGCACCTGCACGTTAATAAAAAATCTGATTATGATATGATAATGATGACTACAATGACAGCGATATAGATTTGACAGAGTTTGTTAGGACAGCAAATATTTATTATTATTTTAGTTTTTGCTGTATTATGTATTGACAGAGAACCAGTGTTTACACATATAGGGCTGAAAAAACACCTCAGTTTTCCCCCATGTTACATCACCATATACAGTGCAGGTCCTTTATAACACACCTTGTTATAACTCAGATTCGGATATAACACTGGCATGTTGTAGCTCTCAATATTTTATATCAAAGACTTTTACAAAGGAATTATAGGAAAATGACCATTTAATGATCATTTTCCGATAATTCTTTTGTAAAATTGTCCCTTCATAATAGGATTCACTTAGAGCAAGGTAAATCGCTATGGACCCCAAAGATAGCATATTATTAAGCAAGGGACTACTGCACTAAGCAATTATATGGTAAAATTGACAATTTTTTTTATATACCTCTAAAAATGATCCCTTGGACTGAGGTATGAGGTTTTTGAATGCAAGGGAACAAGTGGAATGTTCCAGCCCTGATATGTGTGCCATGTGATCAATAAAATAAATTTGTCTTCCATTCTATTAAATCTTTAATCATTCCATTTTAATTAAATGCATATATTACTATTTTCTCTATGTTTTATATTAGTCTGGTGTATGGACTCGAATTTTTAAGTCAAAAATACACCCATCGTTAGAAAGGATGAAAGTGGTCTCAAAATTTAGCTAATCATGTCTGCTTTCAATATCCGCCTGTTGACACTTCGAAAAAGTGTAGCGTCATAGTGTAAAATGGGCAGATAACTCTGTACCATGCATGTCACAAAGTTGCCGGTTGTCATTTAATTGATAAATTCGACACGTTTTCATACTTTTTAAACCCCAAAGGATAATATTTTTTGAAAGTCAAACTAATTTTAAGGAGACTCATAATTTAAAAAAATCATTGAGGTCGGTTTGACGTTAATGACGTCACGTTATGTAATTCAACCCTCCAAATTCGTTAAAATAAACTTTTTCAAATTGATTCTTGAGCTGGATATTCATTATTCTTTTAAATCTTTTTCATAATCAAAACCAAAATTGTCTTAGCTTTGTAAATATATAAACGGTTGGTTCCTACTATTTATACGCAAAAAGTTATAAAGCTGTAAAGGAACCGACCCCTTTGCGGGCAACCGCAACATTTGACATGTTTTCATAAAAGACAATACTTGGAGATGTCAACCCTCCTGCATAATATTGCCAAGTAATAAACATGATAAATATTAAAAGTAAAGGAAATGCTGTGTGCTGTGTGGCATCTCAGATTGTCGTTATAACGTTTCTGACTACAAGCTACGATGAACGACGAACGTAACTTAACCGTAAGTTACATAACGTAACGCCAGTTAAAGAAAATAATAAAAACCTGAAAACGAATTTCAAAGCGGCCTTCCTGTATTTGCTTAATGATTGGAATATAAAGCATATGAGTGATGACTTCTCGTAGAAATACTAAAATGCCATAGAGCGAACATCATCCATACAGGGTTTACTGATTCTGACCGAATATGTGCGTATAATATGACGTAACATAAGTAAATGCAGTAGCCTGTAGTAAAATAAAGTTGAGCATCGTTAAAATGCACTTTTCTCGTTTTGATTAAAATATGAAGGGGATATTGCATTTGGTTCATTATATACTACTCGTATTATGATCTGTCCGCATATCCGTATGTCTGTCTGTGAATACGCATACGCATGCGTCCGTGCATACGCATAACTGATCATGTCTCCCTATACGGTGTACTTATATCATCAGGAAGCATGTTTTCAAAAACAGCAGTTACTGTTATAGAAACCTTTTCATATGTTTTTTTTTTCCACAGAAACAGACTTAGTTTGGGAGCTTTTTTGACCTACTTTGGACGCCCAGGGCAATTTGTCATGAGTGCCAAATTGTTCATTCGGATCTCCTAAATGAGGAAAACAAGTTATCCTAAAAAATAAACCTGTTGGGCTATGTGAAAATGCAGTTTCCATGTCAAAATCTAATGCGATTTTCAAGAATAGGGCTGTACCTACACTCTCATTCTTATCTCAGCACCTATAGGCTTCCCAAATTGACATGAGACTGATTAATTTCGCCAAAATCTTCGTGATATTCGTGCGTTTTCGTGAAATACTCCGACGTTGGTCATGCTTTTAACAGGAATATAAAGAAAATGTCGATTCATGAACGCAAATGGTCTGGTAGCCTAGTGGTTAAGTGGCAACTAACAAATCAAGCCTACCTGAATCAAAACTTGGAAAAGCCTTTTTTTTATATAATTGTCAAATTACAACTTTTTTTTAAATCTAAAATTGTTCTTGTATTTCACGTCATCTCGTGGTGAGCTTTACATCTTTCATTTGTATTTAGTCGCTTTTATATTCATTATTTCCTAGCTTTTCTCACTCTTTTCTTGTCAGCGGCGACTTTTGTTGTCTGCTAATAACCTTTGCAAACAACAGATCAGTACCGACAGAACGTCAGTCAGATATAGACCATTTGACACTCTTATAGTGTTCCTGAAAGATGCTTTCGAAAAAGTTTATTTTGAAAAAAAAAGTGGGCAGATGACAACAGAAGTATAAAAATCACTCAGCCTTCAAAGAGTTATTACATTTCGGCTTATTGAAATTATTCGCGTTTCTACGTGTGTATTTGTTTAATAAACGTATGCCAGATTCACAAAAAAATATATCCATGTCTACACAAAGTCAAGGATAAAGACGAACAAACTAGCAAATTAAAAAGAAAGAAGAAAAAAATGAAATGATACTGGACTCGAACCCACATCTTTTGAGCAGAAAGGACAGTCTCTTATCCATTAGGCTATCGAGGAATTGTGATTTGTTTCATGCATAAAAGTAATTGTGCAATAATCGGAGGCACACATTTTACGAAGATTCCCGAAGATTGGAAGAAAGGTCATTGAATATTTACATGTCTCAGGTCAATGTAGACAAACAATACTTATCCTAGACTACTAAACTTGAAACCAAATTAAAGCTTAGATATAGGCCTTTCATCGCATAATCAGATATGTAAAATCTAATATGTTAATTTGATTAGAGTGTTTCTCCATGATGATACATTGCATTAGTTAGATGGCCTCCATGCGAGCTGAACATTTCTTGTACTTCAACAACAGCAGAATCTAGGGCGAAGATTTGGTACCAGTAAAATGCATTTAAGCCTCCCGGTGGCTTAGGCTGCTGTCCATTCTAAGGTGACGGTTCTGTTGTTGTTGACCTTTTGTTTATTGTTACTCCCATTGTGGGAGTCTGTAATTGTTCTATGTTTTGTTGTATGTTACTTTATGTCCATCTAGTATTGCAATCACCTTGATGGGGAAGAGAGAGCTGGTTGCTTTGCTTAATTTGTCTTCCTGGTGTCTCGTGATGGTTGAGCGACTCTTCCTCGCGGTGCCACGGGGTTGTCTGCGGTTTGTGATAGTTGTATTTCCTGATCATACTCACTTACTATTTTTGGTATTAAATCAATGTTAAGACAAAGCGTTCTTACCCAAATGGTCCAATATTCAAATCACATAATTTGCATATTCATGAATATTAATGAAATAATTTGGGAAAATTGCAGAAAATAAGGGGTGTACCTACAAAATTACTCAACCCTTATTTGCTAATAGATCTAGAATTTTAAAACTGGCAAAAAATCAATGCTTAGTTATAGCACTTTTATCCACGTCTGATAAGCAAATGATCTTTTTCTTATATTCATGAATATTAATGAATTTAGGGGTGTGCCAAGAAAATTCTTATATTTTCAGTTGCCCCTTGCCATAGAGTACCAAACTTTGTATCAAATAAATGCTAAGGTAAAACCCATCTACTTAACGATAAGATATGCAAATTATCTAATTATCATATTCATGAATATTAATGAAAACATTAGAAATGAAAGAAAATCATAGAAAAATTTAATGGGGTTTATTTACAAAACTACTCATATCTCAGCTTCCATTTATCACAAACTTCAAAATCTGGCACCTAATCAAAGTCTAGATAATTATGTTTTTTCTAATAATTTGTAGGCAATTTATATAATTTAAAAAGTCATGCATGTTAATCAAAACTTTACAAAGGAAAGCAAAAATTGCAAAAAAGGGGTGCACCTACATTTTTTTCATTTTCTCAGCTGCTAATTGCCATAGAGTACTAAACTTGGCACCAACATTATGCTAAGACATAGTCTATTTAATCAAGGAACTTATATGTAAATGATCTTTTTATATTATTTATGAATATTCATGAAAACACGAGAAATTTGAGAAAATCGGAGAAAAAGGTAGGGGGTGTACCATTTCTTATGTTTCAGTAGCTTATTGCCCTAGAGAACTAAACTTGGTACCAAACACATGCTAAGATACAAATATTTTACCTAATGATATGATATAAAAATTATCTTATTAAAATATTCGTGGATATTAATGAAAACATTAGGAAAGAGAGAAAATTGTGGAAAAATGGAAAAAAACCCATTGAGAATGTACCTACAAAACTTCTCATATCTCAGCTACCATTTATCATAAACTTCAAAACTTGGTACCTAATCAAAGCTAATGTAATTTTCCTTTACTCTGCTATTTAATATGCTAGTTATCTGATTTGAATATTCATGTATGCAAATGCAAACATAAGAAATATTCGAAGTCAAATTAATGATAGTGTACTTACAAGATCATTAAGATCTCAATTGCTAATCATCTTATACCACTAAAGGTAAATATATAAAACCTGATATGTCTAAGCATTTATATGGTACCAAATTGGTAGTAGAGAACACATAGCAGCTGAGATATAGCTAATTTTGTAAGAACAGCCCTTACATTTTTCTTCGTTTTCCCCTCTTATTTCTAATGGCTTCATTAATATTCATGAATATGCAAATTAGATAACTTGCATATCAGACCATTAACTAAAGGTGCCATGTGGTAGCATTAATTTTGTACCAAGTTCGGTTGTAACGGATAATAAGCAGCTGAGATATAGGTACTTTTGTAGGTACACCCCATTCATTTTTCTGCAATTTTCTCTCATTTCTATTGCTTTCATTAATAGTTATGAACATACAAATTAGAAAACTTGCATATTTGACCAATGAGTGAAAGCAGTTTAAGCTTTAATTTGGTACCACGTATATTGTTCAAGGATGAGATACTGCTGTGATATGAGAATTTTGTTGGTACACACCAATTCTTGAGAATAGCATTATGACCTGCCATGGCAACTATGCATTTTACATAGCCCAAACAGGTTTTGTTTATAACAACTTGTTTTTCATTTAGGGGGGCCCACTTAACATTTTGGCAAGCATGAGAAAATTTCCTAAGGGTGAAAGGTCTGATTATCAACCAGCTCACTTCGCCCCCACCCCACCCCCTGATGTTTTATGTGATTATCCCTCTTTTTCTCGATTTCATATATATTCATGAATATGCAAATATAGGACCACTGGAGGTATGGACTTGTCTAATTGTATCACTGATCTCTGATGACATAACAACATGCAACAATGAAAACATGGTGTTGAAATCAACCTGTTTAAATTTTAATGATGTTTCTTTTTTTTAAACTATTTTTCGAATATTCATGAAATAGCAAATTTTGCAAATAAGATAATTTGTGTATCTGATCATGAAAAAAAAGACATATGACTAAGATTTTATTTGGTACAATTTTAGTAGTCTATGATACGTAGCAGTTGAGATAGCATTGGTTTTGTAGATACACCCCCATTATTGAATCACATTTTTAATGTTTTAATAAATATTTATGAATATGCAAATAAGATTATTATAATTTGCATATGTGACAAATAACTAAAAGGTCTATGTCTAAACTTTAATGTGGTATCAAGTTAAATAGTCTACGATAAGTAGCAGCTGAGAAATGAGTTATTTTATAGGCACACCCCATTCTTGAATCGGTTATGGGTTGCCATGGAAAACATGCATTTTCTCATAGCCTTAACAGGTTTATGTTTGGACAATTTTGTTTCGCATCATAGTGGTCATAATTAACAATGTGGCATCCATGAAAAATTGTCCTAGGGTGCAAGGTTATCTAAGTTGGTCACCAGACTATTTGCCAAGGAACTCTTTAGATATAGTTTTTTTAAGAATCTAATAACCAATAAAATTACAGATGTTTAACCTTGACCCCTTCTGAATTTTGGAAGACGGATTAAGGCAAAATAAAAATAGCTATTAAGCTTATTACAAAATTTAAATTGCACATATGGAAAAAAACATATTGCATCTCACAACATAAGTTCTTCAATGGGTATGCAAGATTGCATTATTTTTCCTCATAAATTTCAAATATCATAGTATCGAGTTATCTCCCCATTTTACAATATGACGCTACACTTTTTTCGAAGTGTCAACACCTGGATATTTAAAGTAGAGATGGTAAGCTTTAACTTAAGACCGTCTCAGCCTATCGAATGATTGGTGTATTTTTCTCCTTATTTAGGGCTTATTTGAATTCCATTTACTTATGAAAACACGTCAAATATGGCGGATTGCTCGCAAAGGGGTTGGCATTTTTAAAGCAATATAACCTTCTGCGTATGAATAGTAGGAATCAACCTTTAATATATTTGCGAAGCTAAGACATTTTGTGGTTTGATTACTGCAAGTATTTGACAGAATATTGAATATCCAGCTCAGGAATCAATGTGAAAAAGTTTATTTTAACGATTTTAGAGGGTTGAATTACGTAACGTGACGTCACTAACGTCAAGATAACTTCAATGATTTAATTAAAATATGAGTCTCCTTAAGATTAATTTTACTTTTGAAAAATATTAACTTTTGGATTTTGATAAGTATGAAAACATGTCGTTTTCATCGTTTAAATGACTGTCTAGTAACTTTCTGACATGCATGGTATAGAGTTATCTGCCCATTTTACACTATGACGCTACACTTTTTCGAAGTGTCAACAGGCCGATATTGAATCTAGTGATGATAAGCTTTAATTTGAGACCATTTTCATCCTTTCTAATGGTGGGTGTATTTTTCTCCTTATTTAGGGCCTTTTTGAATTTCATACACCAGACTATATGGCCATATAGATTTTTTACTTGAAATTTTTGAAATATTTTTTTGTATGATTGTTAGCCTGTTATAAGCTTTGTAACATAATGTAAATACTCTACTGAACGATTGCAAGATTTGTATATTTCACTTTTTATACCCCCGGTACGAAGTATATAGGGGGTATATAGTTTTTGCCTTTTCTGTAATTATGTTTGTTTGTTTGTCTGTTTGTCTGTTTGTCTGTTTGTCTGTAAACTTTTTTTTTCGTCAAAGATTTCTCAGCAACTACTTGGGTTAGGATTCTGAAATTTGGTACAAGGCTTGATAGTGATGAGTTGTATTGTGTAACAAAAGAACAGCCACATATTGCTTATCAGTCCCTTTATTTGTTCATTTTTCTTTCTCTCCAATGGAAAAATTTTTCGTCAAAGATTTCTCAGCAACTACTTGGGTTAGGATTCTGAAATTTGGTACAAAGCTTGATAGTGATGAGTTGTATTGTGTAACAAAAGAACAGCCACATATTGCTTATCAGTCCCTTTATTTATTTATTTTTCTTTCTCTCCAATGGAAATTTTTGTCACAGATTTCTCAGCTCCTATTGGAGCCTTTGTTTTCAAATTTTGTGTACACCTTCAGGAAGGCAAAGTGTACTGTGTAAATGGAAATTAAGATGCTAATCCTCATTTTGCCTTCTTTTTTCAAATTTTCATTTTTTCCTTCTTTCTCTCTTATATAATACATATGGACATTTTTTCTGTCAAAGATTTCTCAGCAACTACTTAAGTTAGGATTCTGAAATTTGATACAAAGCTTGATAGTGATTAGTTGTATTGTGTAACAAAAGAACAGCCACATATTGCTTATCAGTCCCTTTATTTATTCATTTTTCTTTCTCTCCAATGAAAATTTCTGTCGCAGATCTCTCGGCTCCTATTGGAGCCAGTGTTTTCAAATTTAGTGTACACCTTCAGGTAGGCTAAGTGTATTGTGTAAATGAAAATAAAGATGCTAAAGCTCATTTTGGCTTCTTTTTCAATTTTTCCTTCTGTCACTCCTATATAACACATATGGACGTTTTTGTCAGAGTTTTCTCAGCAACTACTTGATTTAGGATTATGAAATTATTTGTGTACTTTCAGGTAGGAGAAGTGTATTGTGTAAATGAAAACTAAGGTGCTAATCCTCATTTTGCCTTCTTTTTTCAAATTTTCAATTTTTCCTTCTGTCACTCTTATATAACACATATGGACATTTTTCATCAAAGTTTTCTCAGAAACTACTTGATTTAGGATTATGAAATCTTTGACAATTTTGTCGTTTCTCTGAAAGTGTTACAACCTCTGATGGCTACCGCCGGGGGTATGTGAGCTTCGCTCACTTCTTGCTATATTTAAATCACAGCGAGGGAGCGCAGTGGCTGAGTGGTAGAGTGCTTGACTCGAGACCGAGAGGCCGTGGGTTCGAGCCTCATCGGCGTCACCGCGTTGTGGTCCTTGAGCAAGACACATTTATCCTAGCTTAGTACTGGTTCAACCCAGGAAGACCTGTCCCTGTTTAACTGAAAGATTGTTGATGGGACGTAAAGAATCAAATCAAAACAAAATCACATTGATATTCGTCTTTTTCAAAAATGGAATCTTCCAGTTGATGAGCTTGAATAATAATAAAAAGTTTGTCGAAGAAAGCATACATAAAGTCCAGATCAGACTGCTCCTGCTGGAGCAGTCTGATCTGGAACTATTATGTTTGCACATGCTTTTCTGTCTAATATACAACTCAAACATATAAACATGTCCATAGGGGGCTCAATGCAATGAGCCTACCCTTTTGGCACTCGATAAATTTCGATGTTTCTCTTCAAATTCAACAAAATTTTCAGTGGTGATAAAAAATGCATTAGACTATAGCCTTTTAAGCAAATCACTCGCAGACATTGCCATGGATGCCAGTTTGACGGAAAATACAAAATATTGTGTGTGTGTTTTTTTTTTTACAGAAAAGTGCCTAATTTTCTAATGGTGATTATTGTGTCCAGAACCAACCATATCAGTTAAAAACGGGTTTCAAATGGATATTGATAGGTTGAAAATATGTTTCTTAGCGCATGTTATGTTTCTAATCTTTTAAAATATGGAAGAAATAAACTTGCTTTTTTGGGTGGAATTTTCAAAATGTAACATTTTGCGTTTTCTGACCGACTGGCAATCATGGGACCGTCTAATGAGTGATTTGTGTAAAAAGCTGTTGAATTTGAAGACAACTGGAAAGGTTATTGAGTGCCAAAGGGATAGGCTTGGTGCATTGAGCCCTATGGAAATCTTCAGAGTGATGCTTATCAATGTTTGAGTAGTACGAGGGATGATCCAAAAGTTCTGATCGTTGCCTTGTAGCTTTGTCCAGAGACATTTTTGAGAGGCATACTATGCACCATTTAAACGAACAAGCGCTGACCTTTATAATGATGCTAGTATTTTCTCGCTGTACTGTTTCCTTAAATAATTACAGCACAATATATATGGTCCACTCCATACCACTGGCCTGTTTTCATGTAATAGAATTATAATAGAATTTGAACCTGAATCTTTCAAGGCCTGCATCTTTAAAACAACAAAGTAAAACTGTAATATTTTTTTTAGTTTTTGTTACTTATAAAGTCAATTCAAACGTATGAATGGCGACAGGTTGTGTCGATTTAATGTTTAAAGCACAGTGCGCAATTCTTATGACGTCATTGAAATTGACAACTACGTCATTTTGAATACATTGCAGAATTTACATTTCAGAGAACATTCTTCTTTTGTCTATTGATTTGGACTACAAACATGCCAAACCTAATATCGGCAAAATATTTAAGACCAGTATTGTTATGATAACGAAATATCTTAATCTTAACTGGAATATTGTAAAACCTTTAATTTTTATTCAAAAAATGAGTGATTTTAAATAAGATTTTTTAAAATTGATATTGGTTTCAGACCGATGCCCTGTGCTCAGTTTAATCCCATATTGCACCATTTTACGATAAAGTGCACATTTCGACAATTGATTGGGTTTTGTTTTTAGATATACACATGCAAATTTGTGTACCTCAAAATATTGGCCTTATTTGTGGACTCGTTTTAATTTTCTAATGTTGGCTACTATCAGTCTCCGACAATAAGGACTATTCATAATTGCTTCAGACATAAGTCAGTTCATCTAAGGTTGCCTAAAATATTTTTTACCTTTAAAGCAGCTGTTTTACTGAAGTATGGGGCGGTCAAAATTTCAAGTGGTCCAAAATTTGATTATAGCTGACAGGTGCATAACCATACATTTAAGGGCCTAGGAAACCGAGATCATATTGAAACCTCTCAAAATATACAGGACATATTGACTTCTGTATGAACATTGTGCAGCCATAAATATGAATAGCTGAGACTGCTCCTGTCTAAATTGTGAGGTCTCTTTTATGCACAGTCAGCCTTATAGGTCAGTGCATTGGGGGTACGGCTGTTTTGGGGTAGTTTTCTGGCCGCTCCTTCAAGTTACATAAAACTTGTCAAAGCGGTGTATAGACAAAGAATATATTATTATTTAGTACGATTTTCAGGCATGTTGCATTTCTGGTCACAGAGATATCACGCCAGGATCAGAACTTTAGGATCATCCCTCGTATAGTACAATTAAACCTGTGGATTTTCTGGTGCAATGGTGTGTCACGCCTATGATAAGTGTTTTGGCGTATGCGAGTGATGAGTTGGATGTAACCTTAAAAGTGTTATGTCTTCCTTAGATGGGATTCACCTTTTAAATTTAAATGTGTACAGATAGTTGTAAATTTAAATTTGATGTTACTGGCACTTAAAAATTGAATTTTTCCGTAAATTAAGATGAGCCAGTACATGAGATTTTTCTACTTATCACATATTCTATCTACCTATCTATTGTTACTAGCTGCTCAATTTTGAACTTTATGCCAGGAGCCAAAGCAAGGAAATGTCAGAGATCTTGCAAATCAATCCAGTTGAGCCAGACCTTTTGTGGCTGGCATCTGTAAGGAAGGGTCAAGTGTCATAGATGCAAGTTCAGGTCAAAGTTTAGTCATCCAGCCCACTAGATAGCTGTTGATGCATGTTTACATGGGTGAAAGTTTTAGGATTAATCCTGAATTCAGGACTTTGAGGCTGACTTTCCATAGAAAGTCGGCCTCAAAATTCTGAGTTAGGCAGATTTTAATAGCTTCAGATGATCTAAACACAATTTATCATTTAAACTTGAAATTGTTCATTTTTGTAGGCATCCTGCAAGTTTTAAAATTTGAATTTCTAAAGTTCAGGATTTGGAAATTTTGAACTTTCACCCATGTGTTTAACCCTTTGTATACTAGTGACTTATGAATTTGTGTGTTTCAGCAAATAGTGAAGGCTCAGATGAAATGCAGCATTATGCAACATTTCTTCATGATCTACACAATTTGCAAAGACAAAAATGATAATTTTTTTAAAAAAATATAACCTGTGACCCCTCAATCATACAATAAAGCATCCCAAGTTTATTGTATCGAACCAGAAGGATGAATCCATTAACCCATATAAGCCTAGCGTCCTTTTTGTGGGACAAAGGCAAACAGTGCAAAACCAGACCAGACGTCGCAAAAATGCGGCGTCTGATCAGGTTCTCCACTGTTTGCTCACAGAAGTTTCTTTTAAAAATTGAATAAAAATGAGAAATACCACCCAACTACCCTAAAATTGGAAATGGACTCGTCCAATTGATCAGGATGGGAAAATAAATCAGGCATAAATGGGTTTATACGTAAAGGGTTGAAGAATGACTTCACACAATTGAGTTGCAACATGTGATTTCCAACAATGTGGCATTTAGACAAGTATAGACTCAGCGGAGCATGTGCAGCCTCCTTTTAAGCTTCCAAACTCCAAATGAGGTTCAGTTAGTAGCTAAACTATCATTGTATATTCAAGCGACTAGCTAAGGCTCTGATCAGACTGTGCATATGCGCAGGCTGATCTGAGGCTTTGCTGGTCACACATACCTTATTGTTAAAAATTTTATGTCGCGGCTCATATGTGATAAGGACTAAAACCTCATAAACTGGTTCAAGTGTTCCTTGTTTATCTTTTCTTTGTATATGGTACTTTTTTGTTGTTGTTAATATTCTTCGACTGCTGATGTATATGAAAACTTTGAATTTTTATATCAAAGCAATTGTTCCTTTGTCTATACTTATTTGTTAATAAAGGATCTATAACTTACAATATATACACTTTGTCAGTATTTAAGGGCCTGTTTTACTTTCATATGTTGGCATATGATATGTGGCTATTTAGCGATAGTTATGAGTCTTGAACAAAACCGGCACAATCTTTTATATCACATGAGGCCGTGTAGCGCAGTCTGTAACGTGTCTGGCTACAGATGTGTGTCAGACTGCAGATCCAGGGGTCACAAGTTTGATCCTGGCTCGGTCCCATACTTTCATGAGGATTGATCATGAAATAATTTCTGCGGTCATTCTCCTCCCTTCTGTTGAATGAATCATTCAAGAAGGGTTGTTGTCAGTTAAGAGGGAAAGTATGTGCACGAAGAACTTGTTAACAGCTTGTTCAAGCTTGCCCTTGAAAAAGTGTGGTTAGGTGAACTGACCGTCCGGTAATGACCATAGCTGTTGACTGGGACGTAAAGCAACAAAACAAACAAACAAACACATGAGGTAGGGTCTGGGAGTGATATGACACCATGAAATAAAATCAATAAACCACCAGTGGTTTACAGATTTAATAGTGACATAATGGCATCCATAAAAATGTTGAGTAAACTAAAGTTTTCAAACCAAAACTGTGATTTTACTCAGCGTTTTAATGATATGCTATAAATAGAATTTAACATTCTTGCTCCTGAATTATTGAATTTATTAAACTTGTTGTGAAAAAGAGATAAAATGCTCGGCCAGCCTCATATTTTATCTCTTAACTCATTTGATAAATTCAATAAGACATGGGCATTCATGTAAGATCTCTAATGTATACATTACTGGGAGATGAAAAAAAAACTGATTAGGTTATTGATGGTATTGACCTCATTTCCAGGATGGTCAAAGATTTCTGAAAAATGCCATATCTGTACCATATCCCCAGAATGTATGGATGGATTCGAGCCAAACTTACACATATCATGTATCACTGGCAAATGTAAAATGATTATATTTAGTGACTTTAGTCACATTTTTTCAAAGCCACAGTTACAAAATGTTGAAAAATGGTTTTTCTGCGTCATATTTTGAATTTAAACCAAACTGACACAGATCTATCACTGGGAAATGGAAAATAATGTTATTATTATTGATTATGGGCTGATGACCTTGACCTCAAGCCCAAGATCGCATTAGGTCCAAGATATTTGTAAAATGCCTCCAACAGACCCTCTGAATGTATGGATTGATGTGAGCCAAACTTGCTCTATTTTATCAGTAGGAGGTGCAAAAGAACTAATAATATTTGGTTTATATATCAATTTTGACTTCTTTTTTATGGTCACATGAGGTCAAAACTGTTGAAAAATACCTTGTTTGCACCATATTTCCTGAATGGTCAGAATGATGTGAACCAAACAGGTAAAGCTATATCATCACACCAGATAGGTGGTAATTGTAAACGTTATTACTACAGACAAACGTTGATCAAAACCGTTGGAAACATAGTTTTTGATTGCCATTAGTGGTCCGACTGGGAACAAATTGCATTCAAACACATTTTTTCAAGTGAATTTTTGATCCACACTCATCTACTGTTAAGAGCGTTTCGATTGCTGCCTATCCGGTGTGTTCATGGTGAGATGCAAAATAACTGTTTGAATTATATCTTGTGAAAAGGTAGATGGATTTGACCCAAATATGCAATACTGAGAGATGGAAGAGAAGTGAGTAGATTTTGGTGACTGTAACCACATTTTTGAGGCCAAAGACGGTCATATAATATTGAACAAGTAGC
Organism: Loripinus fragilis; assembly: GCA_964019695.1. Lineage (NCBI taxonomy): Eukaryota > Metazoa > Mollusca > Bivalvia > Lucinida > Lucinidae > Loripinus > Loripinus fragilis. The sequence goes on along the minus strand of OZ026520.1, from coordinate 42,044,277 downwards.
CAAATGGGCAACGATCGCTCACCATGGAGCCAGCATAACGTTTGGAGACACCATAATTTACGATGCTCAAAGGCAGATAACTGAACTCGAAACAGTGATAAGGAATTAATTCAAAAACATAAGATATTATGCCAGTTCTAGTTACCTGCTAGTATTAAAAAAATCTGAATAAAGATTGCATTGGAAACCTGGTGCAAGTGTAGTTTTCAGATACTCAAGGGCAGCTAATTCCGTAGTCAGTTATGGGATCTGACCAAAATTCAAACTCATCCATACTTTTATGTATGTTCTGTTAACCTACAGGGATGAAAAAAATCAAATGAAAAATGAAGGTGCTAGAGTGGTCACAACGTTATATAGTTATATTTTAGATGTTCAAGGGCAGCTAACTATGTAGCTGGTGGATGGGTATGGCGGAAAATCAAACTCATTCAAACTTTTTATGGAAGTCCTTGATACCTACAAATGAGGAAGATCCATTCCAAAATGAAGGTGCTAGAGTGGTCACAACAGATCTTCCATAGTAAGTCTATGCAGATTTTATATGATGCTCAAGGGAAGTGAATTCCACAGTCTAAAGTTGGTTCTACTTTAAATTAAACTCATCCAAGCTTTTATGGTTGTCCTTGTTACCTGAAAGAATGAAGAAGATCCAATAAAAAATGGAGGCGCTAGAGTGGTCACAACATTATCAATTAATTTTTAAGATGCTCAAGGGCAGCTAACTCCATAATAGGTGATGGGATCTTGACTGAATTCAAAATCATCCAAGCTTTTATAGTTGTCCTTCTTATCTGCAAGAATGAATATGATCTATTATAAAATGAAAGCACTAGAGTTGTCACAACAATCTTCCCATTATAAGTCTATGGGGATTTTTTTTTAAGATGCTCAAGGGCAGCTAACTCCACAGTCGCAAGTCTGATCTGGCGAAATTTTGAACCCATCTAAGCTTTCATAGTTGACCTTGTTACCTGCAAGAATGAAGAAGATCCAATCAAAAATGAAGGCGCTAGAGTGGTCACAACATCATCCATCAATTTTTAAGATGATTAAGGAGAGCTAACTCCATAATAGGTGATGGGATCTTGAGGAAATTCAAATTCACTCAAGCTTTTATAGCTGTCCTTCTTATCTGCAAGAATAAAGAATATCCATTTAAAATTGAAAGCACTAGAGAAGTCACAACGTTCCTCCCATTATTAGTCTATGGGGATTTTTCAAGATGCTCAAGGGCAGCTAACCAATAAGTCCTTTGTTGGATCCTGCAGAAATTCAAACTCATCCAATCTTTTATGAGTGTCCTTGTTAGATGAAAGAATAAAACAGATCCAATCAAAAATGTAGACGCTAGAGCGGTCACAACATTATCCATTAGTTTTTAAGATGCTCAAGGGGAGTTAACTCCAAAATAAGTGATGGGATCTTGACGAAATTCAGACTCATCCAAGCTGTAATAGTTGTCCTTATTGTATGCAAGAATGAAGAAGATCCATTCAAAATTGAAAGCACTAGAGTGGTTGCAACATTTCTCCCATTATAAGTCTATAGGGATTTTTTTCGAAATGCTCAAGGGCAGGTAACTCATAAGTCCCTGGTCGGATCCTGCTGAATTTTGAACCCATCTTAGATATTGTGGGTTTATTGCAAGAATGAAGAAGATCCAATCTAAAAGAATGAGCTAGAGTGGTCACACCATTATTCATTAATTTTTAAGATGCTCAATGGGAGCTTACTCCAAAATGTGTGATGGGATCTTGACGAAATTCAAGCTCATCCTAGCTTTAGTAGTTGTTCTTATTGTCTGCAAGAATGAAGATTATATATCCATTTAAAATTGAAAGCACAAGAGTGGTCACAACATTTCTCCCATTATAAGTCTATGGGGTTTTTCCCAAACGCTCAAGGGCAGGTAACTCATAAGTCCCTGGTCTAATTCTGCTGAATTTCGAACCAATCCCAGATATTATGGATTAACTTGTTGCCTGCAAGAATGTAGAAGATCCAATCAAAAATGAAGGAGCTAGAGTGGTCACAACATTATTCATTAATTTTTCTGACGCTCAAGGGCAGCTAACTCATAAGTCAGTAATGGAATCTTGCCGAAATTCAAACTCGTCCAAGCCTTAATAGTTGTCCTTATTGTATGCAAGAATCAGGATGATCCATTCAAAATTGAAAGCACTAGAGTGGTCACAACATTTCTCCCATTATAAGTCTATGGGGATTTTTCCAAACGCTCAAGGGCAGGTAACTCATAAGTCCCTGATCGGATCCTGCTGAATTATGAACCCATCCTAGAGATTATGGGTTTACTTGTTGCCTGCAAGAATGAAGAAGATCCAATCAAAAATGAAGGAGCTAGAGTGGTCACAACATTATTCATTAATTTTTCTGACGCTCAAGGGCAGCTAACTCCGAAGTCAGTAATGGAATCTTGCCGAAATTCAAACTCATCGGAGCTTTTATGGTTGGTGTTGTTATCTTCAAGAATGAAGAAGATCCATCAAATAATGAAGGTACTAGAGTGGTCACAACATTTCTCCCATTATAAGTCTATGGGGATTTTTCCAGACGCTCAAGGGCAGCTAACTCATAAGTCCCTGGTTGGATCCTGCCGAATTTCAAACCCGTTCGAGATTTTATGGTTGTCCTTGTTACCTGCATGAATAAAGAAGAACAAATCAAAAATGAAGGAGCTAGAGTGGTCACCAGATTTCCCCCATTATAACCCTATGGGAGCTATCTGTTGCCATGGAAACCAGAGTTCTGATCCGATCTTACCCAAAACTTAATGCAGTCAATCCCCCACCCCAATGATGCTCCTGATGAAATATGATTACGATCGGCCTGCTGGTTACAGAGATAATTATGTTTGAAAGTGTGCACGGGCGCACGGACGGACGGACGCCGCATCGAGTCCCATACTATAAGCTCACCCTGAGCCTTCGGCTCTGGTGAGCTAAAAATGGCTTGTCTGCTTGATATCTCCTGAAGGTATTTATAGATTATTAGATAGCCCCAATTTACTGGACCAGCCAACATTTATGCTTTTTGGAGAATGAAAAATAATGACAGCAACATTGAACAAATAACCCCATTAATTAAACTAGTCCATTTAACTAACCTATAGCACCTAGCTTTGCTTATTTATCCACCCCCTGGGGAATTATGCTAATACCCTACACCATTCATAACCCCTAAACCATTAAACTTAAACATACTGACGTTTCACTTCATAGGCAGATACATATTCCGTAATAACCATAACCATACAATTTTCGAGCAAAGTAAGGATGAAGGCAAAGATCAGGAATAGATACAATCAAATACCACACCTGACCTAAGACACCATATGGGTAAGTGATAAAAACACAAGAAAACATCACATACAAGAGCCAAGAGGTCAGCCCTTCACAGCTAGAGACCACAAGGCTGGCTGCAATAAACAGACATGGCAGACATGAACTACAAATAAACATAAAGTATCCACAAAAGAAGCAACGTCTTGGAGCGGTCAGTAAAATGATTTTATACTGAATGGCTTAAACATGTTTGAAGGCACCAACCTCACCTTTATTTCTGATATGGATCAAGACAAATAGATGTTTCTTTCACATGAAATACCCCTAACTAATTGCTGTATCATCTAGTAGATAAAAATCAAGATATAACAAGGATTTCAAACAAAGATAAGGTCTCAACAGTATATACAACTGAATAGAGGAGTAAAAGAAATCAAACAGTTAAACCCTGATGAGCCCAACAGCAGATACAGCATCAGGCCCTAACCCTCTCATCTATAGATAAGTTGGCACCATCATAATCTGAGGTCCGACCCGCCCAAGTCAGATTAGTTCATTATATGGTCGTTAACTTTTGTCCGGAGTATAACTCCTCAAAACTACATATGCTGATAGAAGCCCAGTGCACAAGAACCATAACTCTACCTACCTACCTATAGTATGTAGCCTGTATCCGGAGCACAACTTATACAACCCTTAAACTTGATGCAGTTTAGATCTGGTTGCGGAGAAGTGTATAAATGCCATAACTTGTGTAGTCTACTAACGGCATTGGTTGAGTTATAGCTCATCGTATATCTTCTGGTACATAACCTTTGTTATTATATAACCTATAAATAGACATCTTTTGATTGGCCCTGATGCCTATCCACTCGAGTCTAAAAAACTACATATCACATGGGCTGCTGGTTTTTCCCATTCAATATTAGTAACTAAAAATAGACTTCATAGAAACTTTCCATAACAGGTGTGCTATCAGCATGATTTGCTGTAAATACAATTCAGTGAGTGACAGCAGCACGAAATTCACAAGATTTGGTGTTTCATCATATACATGTAATTCAGACTTTGCTGTTGAATATAGTAATTAGCAGAACTCTAAATGAATTAATGAATTCTTCCTTCTGGATTAATGCAATAAACTTGGAATGGTCCATTGTATAATTCAAGGGGTCACAAGTTTTAATTTCTAAACAAAATTGCAGTTTTTTCCCTGAAGATCATTTTTGTCTTAGAAAACAGTGTAGACGCTGATAAAATGCCACATTATGCGCCATTTAATCTGGATCTTCTCTGTCTGCAGTTGTAATTACAAATAAAGTATGCATTCATTCCTCTTTTAACTGAATGAAATCAGTTAGTCATCATGTAAAAAAATAAATTCAACACTGTCCAAGACATAGTCCATAGCCAAGATTTTGTTGTTGTTGTTGCTTTTTTTTTGTTTAGAGAAATTATATACAGTCAGACATAAGTTAAGCATCACTCAAACATTATTTCAGAGACGTTTTTCGTGTACATTTCTTCAGAAGAACAACCAGTTTATAATATACTTAAAGCCAAAAGTAACTTTACACTTTGAACTACTGAATATATCTTTACTGTTTTCGATTCAACCAATTAAATATTGCAATGAGTTGCTGGTACTCGCCCTAAACCTAATTCACAAAAAACAACTTAGGTAGATTAATCTTCTTTCGAGTTATCTGTGCTTTCATTAAAAACACACAATCAGCATTTCCTAACAAAATCCAAAGTAAACCTAGGATTTGAACACGCTATTTTAAGGGCCATATATTGCCCATTAAAAATACATTTTGTCTCTGACGTATAGTTTGCTTTTGGCAGCATCTTAAAGTTGGTTCACTTTGAAATTATCTCCCTTTGAATTAAAACATTAGTTAACTTTAGTCCCTGCTAAAAGCTTTATCTCAGATGACATTTGGATTTTTTTATCAGCGCTTTTTTGGGACTTCTGCCCTGAGTTTGTGACAAGATAATCTGATAAAAATTCCCATCGATTTGGAAGAAAAATGGCAAACAATTTCTTATGGGAAGTTCCATTGAAAGCACTATTAAGTTCACAAAAGGGGTTATGTCCGTAAAAACACAACTCTAATTTGTGTTACTCGAAGGATGATTCGGGCTGATTTGAACTTTAAACAACAATTCAATAGCCTGTCCTTCAGGCTGGTTCTTTAAAATTAAAAATTGTCCAATCGCTAAGCTACAGTAACGCATCTAAAAGTGATGCACTTTGGAAAAGTTTATTTTGCCCCCTTGCTTCTTTCATTAGGGCATTGTGGTTGCATTTATGACAGTAAAAACATGAAATTCAACTGTCATATGAATAATTGATTGAAGTTTAATATGAATCAAACACATTTAAAATACCACTAACCAATATCCTGAAAAGGTATATTTAATAACAGTGTTAAGTTACTTTTTGGCTTTATAGTGCTGCAGCAAAGCAGTAAAAAGTGAGCTAGTTTTCGAGAAGGTGGTCCCCACAGGGTAACAAGCAGTAACATACATCAAATTAAAGCTAAGAGTCTCCCGAATCAAGAAATGCATGATGCCACCTTGGTATGTTGGGGCGTAAACTTTTAGGAGTCATTAAAAAAGGGCACCCATACAAATAAATAACTTTACTAATAAAACTTAATTTAAACCTGAGATAAAAAAAACATTGCTTAAGTTGGTATAATATGAACACAAAATGATACAAGTATTAAGTATATTTTGTTACCCTAGTCTTCCTTTGGTCTGGTGAACATATCAGAATACCGTTTCGTCATTTTGCTGAATTTCTACGATGTCCTGTATACCAACCTCTAGTTCTGGGTGAACCCTTAAAAAGTATCACAGCTTAACCCAAAGTGCTTACTTTGAATTTAAATAAACGCAAAAATAATCTAGACATATTTTTCAAACTCGTGCCAAACTGATTCTGTCGAACTCAAAGTTTCATGTCAGTTATAGATGATCATAGAGATAGATAATCGCGTGTTTATAATTTTTGCATTATCACTATATAACATGCCATTCTTTACGCATCCATGACTTTTATTCTTTTTTAGATATGAATCTGAAATTTTCAGACAGAACTTGTCTTTGATATTGTAACAATATGACATTAACACTTTACATGTCCAAGCAATTTGAAAATACCATAATGGGTTAGAGAATAGGGACATTTTTAGGGGTAAGTGTGCATTTACCATGCCTGGCTGTTTACCTTTGTGATAATCGAATCGAAATTTGCTGTAAATTGTTACCACTTTATCTGTTTTCATAAATAAAACAAGAAAATATTCATGACTGGAAAGCTTCCTTCGTTTTCAAGGAAACTATCGAGGCGATGCTTAACTTATGTCTGACTGTATATAATAAAACAATTGTTGACTATTGAGGCATTGGACATGATATGATATCGACCTGAGAATCCCAATATTTACCTCGGCTCTGCCTCGGTTAATATTGGTACTCTCAGGTCGATATCACATCATGTCCAATGCCTCAATAGTCAATTATTGTATATTATTTAAATCCTGAATATATTGACATGGGACTTCATAGTCTTAATGTTCAGAATTACAAATCACAAGGGCCATATACACGTACTTCCATCTGTTTTTGCATGTCGTTCATTTATTATAATATTTTCTCCTGAGATACACCGGTCTGAAATTATTTATATAGACTGAACCAAAACCATATCTGCTGATCATTTTAAGTTATTGCCCTCTGTTAAAGATTTGGGGACCGGAAACTCAATAAACGGGTACTTTGGCTAACAGCGAAGACCCAGATGAAATATCATATTATGCGGCATCTCGTCAGGGTCTCCACTATTTTGTTAAGACAAAATCGATCTTCAGAGAAATAAATCTATTTTTTAAATTATAACCACATAAATGGACCGTCCTGATTTTATTGTTTGTAACTTTATGGAAAATTCCAGTTGTCTTAAAAGGGTTAACTAAAATATGGAACATACAAGGGCCATTTTTTATGTTCATAGAATTTAGCTGTATCTCTACAAATATAGAATTTACGGTACATTTAGTATATATATTTTAAAAAGGTCTAGCTTCTGTCTATCAACTGATATAGATTTTACATCATTAGCTCTAAGTTAGGTCCAAGATATATAGCTTTGAAAAGGCGTAGTAAAGGACACTGGCCGAAATCCATGTAATTTTAACCACGCAGACATTAGGGAATTAATCACTGTTAAGTTCCATTACGCTATGGTGATATAAGCATTTGTCAGCCGATTTTTCTTTTGCACCATCAAAATTAATTATTCAAACGCTAATCGTAGACAAGTGCAGCAAAACTATAGACATGTTGTTTGCTCCTCTATAACAATTTTAAAACACCCATCAATATACCAAAGTAATCACAGTCAAGTGCTATTTATTATACAGTTAATGGCCCAGTTCCGAATCAATTTTACTTCAAGGCGTATTCCAAAAAGTTGCTCCGAGTAAATAAGATTTCGGTTTTACTATTACAAAGTACTATCTTTCCCCTAAATAATGAACCTCAATTTGTAGAATTCGGACACTGCTATGTGTCATACCACGGCTTTGAAGTAGGCCGCCAATTGGCCTAGTTGCGGGTCATTTGCCCAGTTTCGAATCACTTTCGAAATTCTAAGAAATTACCTTCAGTAGTATAGTTGCATTAAGGATTTGACATTGTTGGCTTAATCACTACTTCCAATCACGAGTTTGACGCATTATTTTACCGTATTCATTGCACTAAACTTGCACGGACACAGAAAGCAACCAAAACGGTCAACCATCGGCCCGCCAGCGAAACGTCATATAAATGGCGCCTCGCTAGCGGTCCGATGTTGACCAGACATCGGTAGCTTTGTACTTTTTCAACCAGTAATCCTAAGATAATCTACAGCTGTGTGCTTTTCCATGCGGGAGGGGGTGGTCCGGACCCCCAGTACTCACTCCCGTGGATCCGCGCATGAATAAACGTCCTAAGACAATGAATATTTTACCACATGCAAGTAATACTCCCGATTATACACTCTGGCTAAGGATCGAAAAGTTTACAGGTCTATGAGACAGTGAAGAGTTGAAGTAGATCAGATAGCTGCTAGAGGCGCGTTCTAATCAGGATCCGCACTGTCTGTCATTTGACGCATCGCTTTGTGATACAGACACTAACATTCACTTTTCAGAGTATTTTTTATTATCATTATTTTTGTGACATTTTTATTTAACATCTGTGCTCATTACCAACACGTGTTGTGAGAGTAAAATGCATTTGTAACCACTGCCCCCCCCGCCAATACCGCGGGCGGTCGACACACGTGATACTGTAGCCGAAAGCGGGGTCATGATAGATGTCCATATGGTTATAACGCCTTGACCCCCCCCCCAACCACCACACACACACACACACACACACACACACACACACACACACACACACACACACCGAGTACGGTGTAAAGGCCAGGTTTTTAACATTTAAAACGACGATCGACGAAATCTGCGCAAGTGAAAAGAAAAAACTTGAGAGCGTTTAACGGTACCAACCTCACTCTTATTTCTGATTTGGCTCTGGTCTCTACCCAAGTGAAAACTCTGTTATACATAGTTGGGCAAAAGCAAGGGAATCATCCGACACAAGTATGTCCCATTGTGATGGAGTGAGGCATATACCAGGGCACTGGAAAATCAGCAAGACGTTAGCCCAACTTTTACTCATAGGAGGATTTAGGGGCCTAGTGCATGTGCGGATCTGGAGGGGGGCAGGAGGTCCGGATCCCCCCTCGAAAATCACAAAATATAGGTTTTTAGCAATACTGGTCCCGATCCCCTTAAAATCGTAAAGCTACCAAGCCAGCTTTCAATTTTGGGCCATAATCGGCATGGCAGCAAAACGCCATTTAAATTGCGTTTCGCTGGCGGGCGGAAGATGGCCCGCTAATAGTGGTATTTGGATAATTCCTCCCCGTAGGTAAGGTTAATCGGGAACGGGACTGATTTAAAGTCCCAACTAAAGTCTTAAATTGCCCAGCATCGAGCTTGGGATTCCTGGTCTGCTAGGTCTACACCACATATGCTGAAAGAGAGACAGGGGGAAGAGAGAGAGACAGAGGGAGTGAGAGGGGGAGAAAGAGAGACTTAGATAGACAGACAGGCTGATAGACAGACAGACAGACAGACAGACAGACAGAGAAATTCAAGACACACACACAGGCATAATCCTCATGCATACGCGGATCCAGGGAAGACTGGGGGCACAGAGCCCCCCCCCCCCCCCACCAACCCCTGTTAAGTCCTGTAAAGTCCCATAGCTATACCCCTAAGATGCAAACTTTTTTCACAATACCGAGGCCATCGAATGGAGTTTTGCTTGCGGGCCGATGACGGCCCGCTATCCTCTCTCCCCACATCAACTAAAACGGCATGAAATATAAAAAAAACGTTGTCAGAGTCAAAACTTTCTGGGTCCGCGTCTGCTGAGAGAGAGAGAGAGAGAGAGAGAGAGAGAGAGAGAGAGAGAGAGAGCGTGTGCCCGTGATACTTTTTCACAAAATTTTGACTTCTATGTTGTTGTACAAACAGTTGAGCGCGTGTACGTTATTGTTATGTGACGTGAAATAAACTTGTGTTTACACGATTCGAAACCGGGCAAAACAGTCACAATGCTTACACGGCTATCATGGAACCAAAAACAGGATAAAAGGTCCGTTTTTTTCTTGGATGTGTTTTGATAATTGTTGGAAAACATGCTGAAACCGAAAGTTTAATAAAAATGCATTTCAAACGAAAGCATTTTTCGGAAATATGCAGTGAGCAGATACTGACACGTGTGAAAATATACCTTCATAAAATGGGTCATGGGGGAAAAATGTAATTATTTTCACCAAGCAGATAACTTATAGATATTTGCTTTCACTCACATACAGAGGGACAATTATACAACAAAACAAAACCAAAATAAGTATTTTAAATTTTACCGCTGATGTGTAGTTTGCAACGAAACTATGACGTGATTCGGAACTGGGAAAGATTCGAAACTGGGCCATTAACTGTATCTGTTCAAATTACAATGATGAACTTTTTTTTCTTTCGGTTTTGCATAGTACATTATATACTAAATCATTCGTCAGCAGTTATAATGATGTACCGATTAAAGCGTGTACCTGGCAATCTCAGGAACTGTCATACCCCCATGTTATAAAAAGTGGGTGCGGTAAATCAATCCTGCGTAGAAAAAAACAATAACTATCAGGTCTGCATAATTTTCTTATATCAGTAATTCCAACACCTGTTAAAATGCACAAAACAGTTTAAATGTATTTTCTAAATATAGCACCGCTCCATGACGTCATGTATGCACAAAATAAGGGATTTTAGCACTCTCTAGGCTATTTATTTTGCAGTTCATTTCTAATAAAACAAAAATATTAATTTTGTTTTGAGATGAAAATTACCATAACATGTACATCTACCATATAAACAAGAAAAATATAATAGTACTTTACAGCTAACACATTAAGCCACATTCAAAAGCCCGTATCCATTTCCACTTGTGTCAACATTATACAATAAACGTTTATGCGCCTACTGTGCTATTTGCTGAGGTTCCAAATAATTTTCCATATCCAATAATTGTTGCGTATATGATATAATGGTCATGTTATATTGTAGCACTTTGTGTTTTTTTTTTATCTGCAGCACAATTCTCAGAAGCTGTGTATGGCTATGGACCCATTTTGATGCAATTTTTACTAACGTTCTGTCATATTTCTACCATATTTCCAGAGTCCGATATTTGGTATGTCTTTGCCTCTTGGAAATCATTAAAGTAATACATTTTGAAATAATTTTAGGCTGCATGTATAAATAAAAGCTCAATCTTTCCAAATTATATATGATGTATGCATTTACTTTCGCTGTTTTCATTTAATCCACCATTCTACGAACATAAAAAACGTCCCTCGCAAACCTCTCTTGAATGATACTGTAATGTTTTTGGTATAGATGCGACATTTTCTACTGGACCACTGCATTTCCCTATTGTAAGGACATCTCTGCAGTCTCACCAGAGCCCTCGATGCTAGCACAAGTATAAGAGTAGATGAAGGCTCAGATTAAAATTTAGACCTCTTGCCCCGCTGGATACATCAGCATAGCGTTTAAAGAAGGCTTTAGTGCATATGCAATAAAGTATTTAGATCTTGTGTACTGGCCCATGTGTCCAGGCATCGAGGCAATAAATAGAGTTTATTAACCGTTCCATTTGAAATATGGGATTTATAAACCAAGGGAGGTGGTAAATCCGATAAAGAAACTTGTGCGCTTACGCACGAGTTTTTTTTAAGCGCACTCGTTTCTTTATCGGATTTACCACCTCCCGAGGTTTATAAATCCCATATTTTAAATGGAACGATTTAATAAACTGTATATTACATGTATTCTGCTTGAACTGCTTGCTCAAATCAAGAAAATACTACGGTATGCGACGTGGTAAAACTAGCGCGATCATGACATGTAGTAGTGATACATCAGCTAGCTGTTCCCTGGAAGTCCGCCATTTTGAAAATCTTCTCATTGAATCCACCTCAGAATTTCAAACGTCTGTAACTTTTTTATTAGTGAACGAAAACATAAAGTGTGGGTAGTAATTTTCTGAGTTAGATCGTAACGAACAATTTGGTACTAAATTTATTGTGATTTTCTAGAATTTTCGTTTTTGGTCCTCGATCTTGGAAGACAGAAACGTTATGCAACGTCATCACATGTGCGAATGACGTCATTTATTAATGTTTCTGACGTCAAACGTGCAGAGAAGCGTTATGCTTGTTTAAAAATGTAAATAATAAAACGAAAATGAATATGACATGCGTTTCATATCGTCGATGCCTTGGGTCACCTGTGGTCAGGAAAAAGGAGTTCCTGCTAAGGGATTTATTTCCCTAGAGGAAATTAATCTTTCTAGGCAAAAACAAAATTACCGATTTTATTTGTTTGATAAATCATGGTATTTTCCCGCCAAACATGTAATATAACTTTTTTCATGCCTGTCTCAACTGACAATTCAATTTTAACTGCTCATAATCATAACAAAGCTGAATTATAAAGACTTCTTGCTTTCAAGCCCAGATGATGCATTTATCATCATGCTCATCAATGTTAAAATGCCAACAATTGTTGGCAGTTTAACATTTATGAGCATGATAATTTTTTTACTCAGCTGAGTTGAGTTTGAAAAAGGTTTTATAACCTTTGGGCCTGATCTTGTCATATACTGGGTAGTTAAGATATCAAGCCCAGGCATTGTGATTGATAATGACATGGGAAAAGTACATATTGTCCATTTTACTTATTGGATGATCCTACACACACAGGAAAAGGGCGCGGAAGGCACGTATCGCAGTCCCGTAATCAAGCACGCTCACCCAAAATGCTATTCTTAGCCCAAAGTGTATAAGCCGTGACATGGGACTTCCAACAATTTGGTATGCGTGACCAGCAAAGGCTCAGACCAGCCTGCGCATACGCGCATTTTGATCAGAGCCTTTGATCGTCTCTTCAATATGCTATGGGTATAAAGCGACGTACAGAACACCATTAGGAGTTTCCACGCTTCATATAAGTTTTCATAGATTCGTCTGAGTCTGCATTTGCCAAAATACCACATTGTTGGAAATCACATAACGCGGCTCATTATTAGATTATGTGATAAGAACGTTTGCACACATGAAACGAACGAGAATGTGACGTTGAAATGCATGGCGCCATAAATCGTATGACAATCAGGTTTTGTTTTTATTACCGAAAGCAATTCAAGCATTTGATTTGCTAAATGCGCTTATATAAAGGCTTTATAAGACTTATTTTCATAAAGTAAGAAGTTAAGAAAATAAAATTTAACTTTTTGTGAATGTATTATTTCCAGAGTCACCTACTAAATGACACCAATAATGATTTTACACAGAAGTGCCTTGGTCGAGGCGACCAAGGCGCTGCTGTGTAAAATCATTCTTGAAGTTTGATAACATTCAGGACTTATAAAAAGGGGCTATTTAGAGACAATTTTGCAAGTTTTCCCCCCAACATCCAGCTGGCTCAGTCTATATCGGTGGGGCTCCGATGTAGAGTAAATTTTGGCTTAACGTTGTGAAACCTATCATGTTACGGGACTTGAAATCGCGTTCGATTCTTTGTGACACCTGTTTTAGCAAAATTTTAGTGCATGCGTTCGTTAGACCAACCGTCCGTCAGTCAACAATTGATATTAGAGTTTTTTCTCTGCACCACTGATAGCTATCAAATCGTCGTCGACCTACTTTTCAAATACTCGCTGGACCCGATGCATGTACGGATACAGTTTTTTTAGTTGATTAGGGGAGAGAGGATCCAAACACCAATATAACTGGGCCATCATCGGCCCGCCAGCGAAACGCCATTTAAATGACGTTTCGCTGGCGGGCCGATGGTGGCCCAACACTGAATGCTGGCTTGACGTAAGCTTTGTGGTTTTACAGGGGGTCCGGACCAATATTGCTAAGAATCCTATATTTTTGTGATATTTCAAAAGGGGGGGGGTCCGGACACCCCCTCTGGATCCGCGCATGCGATGACAATGCCTTAGATTTCACGCCAACGATCTGAGCTCATCTGCAGCAGCGATAACTGCAACAGCGATCACTGCAACTGTCAAACCATGCGAAGTGGTTGTCCACGGCATAATCTTCAATTTCACATTGTGACTCGGTGGCTTTTATAACATTTCACGTCAAAACGCAGCTTTATGCGTTACGCTTGTGAAATGCCTAAATATAAACAAGGACCCTCATAGAGTCCCCGGCCCCCTGATATTACAAAGTAGTCTTGCTCATGCCCCATAAGCCTACCCATTCCTAAACCTGTAAAAGGTATCAAACGCAAAATCATGATTGTTCACAGCTTTCAGCTGCGAAAGTGATATAGAATGCACTGAGTCTTTGTTTAGTTAGTCTTAACATTTTTGTTTTCATTCTTGATCGGGTAACAATAAACACATTTCGACTATCGAAAAACTAAGGTTTATATCATCTTAACAGTAATATCAATAAAACTAAAAGCTGACATTTGTTTACCCCAAGAATCAAACGATTGAAACAAAACCGTAAGTAACTACTCCAAGAAGGAAGAATCCTGCCCATAGTGCCAAATGCAACATGGTATGGGTGGAGGTGGGGTTGGTGCTTTTAATTAAAGACTGCTTAATGCAAAAAAGGTTCACATGAAAGGTAAACTCTCACCCAAGCCTTCACTTTTCGCACCAACGAAGTCCGACAGTACTGTGGTAGTGTAAAAAGGACCTACCCCTTACCACAGGATAGCTGCGTTTACTCGTATAAAGATTGGTCAAGCGGCTATTGTTTTAGCGACTGAAGGGTATTTAATTATCGTACACGTGGCTTCTCAAAGGACATTAAATAATAAACACACACACACACACACACACACACACACACACACACACACACACACACACACACAAAACAAACATGTCAGCTGGTCCCACTCTAAACGTTTAAGGAAAGGCTGCAAATGTGGTAAGTATTATTCAAATATTAGGTCACTGTCTAGCCACGCCCCAACTGATTCCTAAACTATTATATCTAAGCTTTACAAGAGACCAGGAGATTTTATACCACTGGGCGTGATAGTGACCGAATCGCAGAATAATGTATTTATTGCTGGGCTGGCCGGCGTCTCATTATGGTGGACTGGGATACCATGTCTTCATGACCTGCTCACCTTAGTCCATGAACCAGGTATGACAATGGATAAAACGTCATTTAAATATAATGGCCCAAACTTTCAAAAGCAAATATTTTCTGGCCATTTTAATTCACAGTATTTATTATGCGTAAACATTGTATAAACCATTATGAGCTACTTTGGTCCTGTACCCGCTGAAGAGATTATGCAGTCAATCACGACTACTTATTGTCGCCGCCCACACAAAATCACGAACTTCACAGGGACGCTTGACCGGTTACCTTCAACAATGTGGGTTCAAGGACTTTCAGATCAACAGTCCGCTTTTGCAATAGTAGTAAAACATCCACCAAATTTATACAAGCAAAATAGTTCACGAGTGTTATTAGACTTTTCGCTTACTTTAAAGGCAGCACCTCATGAATGCGTAATAAGACTGGTCAACCTTAGACATAGGTAAAAGCTGAAAAAGAGGCGTGGTTTTGTTCAAAAGTAACTGTATCTAGACGGATGGCTGAGAATGGGTTTGCTCCCCCCAAGGGAATTTTGCAGACATATCCTATCTTGTAGAGAATTGAAATCCGAGTCTTTTAAGACATGTTTGCACTCTGTGGGTTGGGGCGTTAGTCTGTAAGAGCCTGTAACATACGTTACTTTATCAAATTAAGAAAAAGTAAATTGAAAGTTTGGGTTACAAATTAAAGACATTAAAATATTTATTTTTTTAAAATCATTCATATAGTCTGCATACTGGATATCTTAACTACGTATGACAGCCATTTGAACAAAATTGCGGCTTCCTAAGGTGTCATATGCGTTACATAAATCAGATAACCCATTAAAATTTGCAAGTGTGGCTAACATCATTTACATTCACAATCTCTCTGTGTGTTTTGCAAAATGTTTTTAACCATGTCTGACTAGCTTATGCAATTGGCTAACAGAAAAATTAAAGCTTGTTTCCCTAGCTTAAATAATTTTTCTGGAATAAGCAATTAAACAACCCAACCCCTACCCAGTTTTAAGGTGAAATGTTTGGTATTAAAACTAAAGTAAAAATAGTTAAAACATATTTGCAGTCGATGAATGTGTTTCATTGTTTGGGATTTATTTGCTTATATGAAAAGACTCATAAATCTGCAAGTTTGTTGCAAAATTTTTAATATCAGAGGCTGTAACATCTGTTACCTGATGTAGTAAATGGGCAAGCTCATTGTCTTTACGTAAGATATGCCAAAAATGTTTTAATCTCCTAGAGGGAATTTTGCAGACACATTCCTTCTTATAGTAATTTCAAGCTGCATAGAATAAGGGATGTTTGCACTCTCTACGTTGGGGCGTTAGTCTGAAACAGCGTGTTACATGCGTTACTATATCAAATAAAGGAAATGTAGTTTGAAAGTTTGAGCTAAAATTGTGAAAAACTCGCAGCTGTTGGATATTTTACAATGTTTAGGGATTTTAAGCTGGCTCGTATGATAAAGACTTATAGATCTGCTAGTTGGCACCAAGTTTTAAAGATCAGAGAGAGTTACATATGTTAGCGTGATAAGTAGAATCATAAAACAGTATTTTGACATCAAGCCGAGTAAGGGCCTGCTCCATCTCAATCCCCTTTGGAATTCTGCAGACATATTACATCTTATGTAACCATTCAAGGTGCACTTAATAAGAAATGTTTGCACTCTGTAAGTCAGGGCGTTAGCCTGTAACAGCTTGTTACATATGTTACTATATCAATTTGAGAATAAGAAATTTGAATGTTTGTGCTACTGAAAGAAGACATTTAAATTGTCTAATAAATTGAGATTCTTATAGTCTTTATACTGGATGTCTTTACTACATATGGAAGCTGTTTAACATTTATACAGTTAACTGTGGTGTTATGTGCGTTACATGAACCTAATTATAATTTAAAAGCTATAATTGTGGCTATAGTCATTTAGTTAAGCAACTACTATGACTTGGTTTCAAACTGTTTTATTAGATTTTACAAACATATACTCAATTGATGAATAGGAAAAACCATGTTTGCTTTTTCATCTTAAATATATTTTCTTATAGGAGGTAATACACAGCCCTACTCCCAGTTTTACAGAGAAGCGAAGTTTGTTATTACTGTTAAAGTAAAACACATGCAAGCGATTAAAGCGTGTGGATATCTTAAATTTTCTTAATCTGTCTTGCTCATATATCTGCAAGATGTCATTAAGTTTAAGATCAGGACACTTAATGTGTACTTATAAGTCTTTGGTGCCAAAACACTAGAAATTATATTCATTTCTGATTATCAAGCCCATGGACTGTTGTTACAGATGTTATCTATGACCTTTTGGACACATTTCTATAATACTGTGCATATAATGCTGAATATAGAGCCACAAATAGAAAAGATAGTTTTACATTTGTACAAGAAAATACGATAAATGAAATGGTCCAAACTATTTCTCATCGATTTAACACTCATGTTAAACGTTCGTCGTTGTCTGCTTCTGTTGTAATCATTATTATCACACGCATCCTTGCAACTAGTAGAATCATTACACAATATGTCAATCATTTACTGTTATACAATTTTACCACCAGTCCACTCAAAATTGATGAGCCATTATCAACTTTCCAATTTTGCCATTCATGGCTTGGAACATTCTGAAACTGATATGAATTCCTAATAGTTGGCTCTTTGAGTATGTGTTTCAAGTGATACTCTGCAAGTAGGAGAAAGACTAAAGCTTCACAAGGAGGAAAACTATGCCATTAAAAGCAAAGAGTACATGGACTGATGTACCTTGGTATTTCTGTGATAAAGAATCATATCTTAGCTGGTTAACTTTTATAAATGGAGCCTTTCCATACATGCAACAAACATTTTTTCATCTAATAATGTCTCTGCACTTATTATCTTTCCCCAAGCATTCAAAAACTTATTTGAAGCCTTAAAATTTCTGAAGTGCTGAAACCAAGATAACTCTTTCCCTTCAGATAAACGAACTAGATGTATCACAGCAGGTAAAGCAATGAAATGCAGGATGAACAGAGCACAAATTCAATGGTTCACTAAGTTTCTATGATTAGAGCGCTTATTAAAGGACGTAACACATATATAACTCGTCATAATCAATGAGCAAGGGCATTGTCGTGACATCCTTTTTGATTACACAGTCAGAGGCAAGTGTTTTCAATTTCAGTGATTTCAATGGATCATGAAATGAGGCACCTTATCAACTTGTTAACTCTGTATAAATCTTCAATAGAGCATAAAATAGAACTGCTGGTTATCCCATTCTACCTATAGTCCACTTTTCTTCTTTTAAATGCAACAACTAATGATATGGCTGCAAAACTGTGAAATCATAGGCTTTACATTATTTTAAGACTTGTTTCAATGTACTGACATAAAAAAAACAACCAGCTGCAAACATTATTGATGGCAATGTCCAACTTCATGTTCTTTCTCATATACCAGATAACTTTCAAGGTGTAACAGAAATTGTTTCAGACGGTCTGCCAAAACCATCAAGAGTCAACATTGTAACTAAAGAAAACTTACATAGTTCTTTGGGCGCAGCAAAATACTATTGATCTTAGACCTGAGGACTTAAGCTCCAAAGGACTGGATAGGTTCCATGGCAAATGATGCAAAAAAGCAGCCTATCAAATTTCTGCTTGACCAATGTCAGAAATCTTAAAGTATTCTTAGATGTACACAGTAGAGACATAGATTTTGCATAAACAGAGCAAAGTTATCATTTGACTAGCAAGGATGCAGAGGCAGCTGCAGTAAGATTGCTTTTGCCACTTCACAGGAAGAGACATATACCAGAGTCATACTCCATTGTATGCATTTTTGTGAAATGGCATTAAACCCATATCTAATCAGGTGTTTGATCCCATGACACTGACATGCTGTTTCTGCTTTTGAAGAATGCTAAGGATTCAAGTTATAGCTGAGTCAATTTGTTTGACGCTGGCACTAGCCACACATTCAAAGAAAATTAAGTCTTTTGATGGCAAAAGAGGAGGATCACACGAAATGCTTTTAAGTGATTACCAATTACCAATTTTAAAAAGGAATCTTAATTAATGTAACACATATAACACCATAGGAAGCTGTATATTTGTTAAAACACACTATCTTATGTATCAAAGGTATTCAGCATGCAAACTACATGAATAATTCAAATAAATAGATAGTTTTATGTCTTCCTTCTGTTTCTCAGACTTTCAATTCATTTATTCTTAAATTGATATGGTAACATACGTATCATACCATTACAGGCTAAGCCCCCGGTTAAAAGAGTGCAAACATCCTTTATTTGATGCAGCTTGAATTGTTCTTTAAGGTAGGATATGTCTGCATAATTCCCAAAGGGGTGGAGAGGAACAGGATTGTACTCAGTTTGCAGTCCTAATACTATGCCATGATTCTACTGGTTGTGATGAAATGGGTGATTATTTTGCCGTAGAAGCAGACACAATGATAGACATTGTGAGGTTGACTTGAATAAAGATTGTTTTTAAATACTTTTATTTAATAGGAATTTTTATTAAATTGTGTCATTTAAATGAGAAATATTATTTTCTATCTCTTTGTCTATATATTTTAATATTATAGGCATTAGGAAATATGTGATCAAAAGATTATATATAACATAGGTAACACAATTCCATGAGCTTGTTATCAGCAATGACTGTAATTACTAAGACTAAGGCACCAGAGGCTAGAGATTAATAGGAAAACATGTGAAAATGGTATTTTTACTGAACTATCATCTCTCATTTCCAAGACAATTTCCTTGTTCACTTATCATGCCATGTAACATACTTTAATAAGTGCCCTGAACCTGATGTCAAACTTGCAAATGTATGATTCTTTATTGCACTAGCAAGACAGTGCCAAAATTGTAAGATATCAGCGAGTGTCAAATATTTTCATATATTTTTCTTCAATAAAAGATACCAAAATTGGATACTTAAAATTGGGGGTAGGGTTGTTTAATAGCTCATATAAAACAAAGTATTTGAGATAGAAAAGCAAACTTTGTTTTTTCTATTAGTCAAATGAGTATTTTAGTAAACTAAGATTAAAGTTCTTGCAAAAATGCACAAATCGTCTGTAAAATTAAATGATGTTAGTCACGATTTCAACTTTCGAAGGGAAATTTAATCTATGTAACGCATATAACACCATTGAAGGCTGTATTTTTATTCGAAATGCTGCTTTTATGTAGCTTAGGCATCCAGATTGCTACCTACATAAGAAATTTGAATAATTAGATAGTTTAATGTCTTCTTTCTGTAGCTCAAACCTTCATTTTGATTTTTTCCTTAGTTTGTTACAGTAACATATGTAACAGGCTGTCAGAGACTAACGCCCCGGAGCACAGAGTGCAAACATCTCTTAAAAGATGCGGCTTGAAATTCTCTTTAAGATAGGATATGTCTGCAAAATTCCCTAGGGGGGGGGGGGGGGGGGAGCAGGACCTTTTTTAGCTCGAAGTCTAATCATCTTGCGCCATTACCTCAGTACAGACACAAAACACATTATTTAGTCCTTTAAACGCCCGTAAAATAAATTCAACTGAAAATGTCTATTTAACATAAGCATAGAGACAAACAGTGTGGACCCAGATCAGACTGCTCCTGTTTGTCTATGAGGCTTCAAATATTGTAGTGGACGACATAAATGATACGTTTTGTGATTATGCGCTTTATGGGTTAATAAATGTGAGTTCAGTGTGTATACGGTTAGGATTTTCATGAAATGCATGCACGTTTGCGCGGCCCAAACAACTTATTTATTCTTTACCAAATTATGAATAGAACCTGGTTCCCCTAGTTTAGCAGATGAAATAGCCGAACCGCGCCCAGATATGGATATTAAAGTTGCCGCCTTTACCAACTTCACAATTAGACTTCACAAACGATCGCCAAGAGGTCAGCCCTATCCCAGCAGATGGACACAAGGGTTGAATGCAAGATGCAATCATTTTTCATGATCAGTGTAAAAATATATGGACATAATTTTCTTTTTATAGGTACATGAAATTATGAACGCGCGCGATGTAGGTTCCTGGTTCCTGTCACCCTAATGGTTTCATTAACATTGAGCTAAACCTATGGCTTCCGAACTTTCACGAACTTCTGAAAATTGAATATCATTTCCTATATAATCCATCTTTACCATAATGGAAGTAGTGTCTTGAATGTTAATTTAAATTTAATCGATGCCTAGTGTAACGCAGTAGTTGACTTTTAATGCTGTGTTTACAAAGTCCTTTTAGAATTTCAAAGCCTTATAAATTTCAGCAACATTTTTTACAAATTTATAATTTATTGAATCTTCTTATGTCCAACTGAATTACTTCTAGAAACCAAAGTTCCGAAATCTAACCAAAATCTAAATCAAAGCCTAACCAAAGTATGAAGGTCTGAGACTGGGCTTTATTTTATATACCATGCAGTCACGTGATAGACGCTGACCAAAGCACCTAATGACATCATCATTAACTTATCATATTTAAGTATATTATAAAGCGCCCTCTACATAGGTAAGCTTCCATTATATCAACCAATCAGAAGATACAAAAGTGACTCATAGTCACACCAGTCGCGCAATTTTCCCAAGTGTATTGTGCTATACTGCCAATCAATGTCAGAATTTGTATAATCGTTTTACTGGGCTTATGCAATTTTACTAAGCAAAGTAAAATTTGTCATCACAACCTTTCTAAAATGTTTAAACATCCCACCAAAATTGACGAGCTTATTAATACAAGACATGTTTCATGTTCATTTGAACAAATTTGAATTTCATTTTTTGCGGTCGCATTAAATACAAACAAACAAATCTTGCCTTTTCATACATGGCGGACGTGTCCCTGGTATTGCCAACTAGACAAGACGACAATTTCAAGCATAGCAATAACACGGCGGTCCTTAATACAACCCACCCCCTTTAATTGATTTTAAGAGCTAAAACGGATGTATCTTCTAAGAAAATACGTATTTTAAGTTTAAAGGAACAATCAGTCTATTATTCAAAATGAGAAACAGCCTTTGTGTGCATGTTTTTGCTTGCCAACTGGGCTTAATAAGTTCATCCATACAAGTGCCCAAATGGGTATCTCATGAATTAAATGTGTTTTGGAAGAATTAAAAAAAACCCTAACAAATTCTCAAAATTCACAGCCGACTCAATTTCTTAGATATTTAAGTATCTATCGCCGATAAACCTGATCACCAAATATTGCATTTGAGTACTTTTGCATACAATTTAGTGTTGTTATGGAAGCTGTAAACCCTACAATTTGCTGTTCAAGTTGCTGCTTAAAAGTAATTATCCATCTAGAAAGTTTAATTTTCTAACAGAACACACTTTAACTATTTATGTACAATATATAAAAAATTTCAAGAGATAAACTTTACATATTTTAGAGAAATTGTTCGAGAAAGATTTAGTACATTTCTTTTCAGACAGCATTTTAAACGCTTAATCTTCAGAGACTGTTTCAAACCAGAAAATAGATATCAAGAACTGTTTTCTCGATGGCTGCTTGTTTCTGGAGATCAGACTAACCCATGGAAATCAATTATTACCAAATATAACGAGAAATAAATTAGCAACAGCATTTTCAAGTTTGTTCAAATAAACATGAAAAACCTCTTGTATGATCTTTAAGAAAAATAAACAAATTGGTGTCAGAATCCATATAAAAAATAAACATGTTAACCACAGATGTCAACAGGACACCGGACCTGAACATCTAAGCTTAATCTAAACCAAGCATTCACAAATATTGTAAATCTCCACAGGCAAAAATTCACAATAATTGTGAACATTCTGAGATGAAGTCAACTATTTTATACCCATAGATTTATACCATGTTCTAGTCATAGTACAGGAGACCATTTCTTTATGCGATAGCTCAGAAGAGACAGAATATTGCCCTATATTTTCTGTATCATATATCACATTTATATAGTTGACCGTAAACGTTAAATTATCTCTAAATATTAAAATTATCTTCTTAGATTTGTGTTTCACAGATTTTTTAATTAGGCCCCAAGGTTAAAACATTTTCATGCTCTACTCAAGTGAGCATGAAATTTATCATGCTCATAAATGTTATTAAGCTAACAATTGCATTTATAAACAGGATTAATACAATACCTGTGAATTGAATCATGGCTATTTTTGCAGCATTTTTGTTTTCTTGAGAATAAATTTCATGCTCAGATCAAGTGAGTATGCAAAACATTTTATAACCTGGGAGCCTGTTTCATAGAATCAACTATCACGCTTATTAAGCAAACAAGAGAAAGATGACTACTACAATGTATACATTGGATTTTCAAGTCAAAAAAATAGATACAGTATATCTTTTATGCATATTAATTTAAGGTTACGTCTTAGAAATTGCATACGCTGTTTCGAAGCTGCATATGCTTATGACTGTTTTATTCTCAGATGATTCATCCGATCTTATCCAAATGACATTTGTTTTCCTAGTAATATTGTTATTGCCGACATGTTACATGTATACGACAGATATCTATTGTACCTCCTGAATACATAATTGCATTGGATTGTGTTTTACTCTATTTTCGTCTTCAATAATAAAAGGAAATTGTCTTTTAATATATACATATATCAATATAAGAGTAGTGTTTAGCTATAACTGACACATTGTGTATATTATAGAATCAAGCTGCATGGTCAGTGACTTACCTTTGAAGGACTTGCTATTTAAAGCGAGGGTTGGTCAAATAATATTTTAATAAGTATATTACGAATAATGTAGTAAGTATGGCATAAATATTACCAAAAAAATAATAATAAACCCCCGGATAACTTCAAAAAATGGAATTATGAGTACAGCATATTGTTTTCTTTAAATCTTTGTATGATAAGCTAATCACATATTTATTTTCATTTTAAATAAAAGATGGACAATGCTACACCTAAACGACTTCTTCGCTAGAGTGTTAACATGTTGCAAAAGCTTCCTGGCGAATTAGCTCTGAAGAAAACGTATAGTCTACAAAATCTTTCCAAGTTGGGGAGGGGCTAAATCATTAGTACCCGGTGGCTTGCATCATTCCATACTTTATCATCGAGACAAAAACAGATATTTCGTTTCAAGTGTGTGTCCGGCATGCTATAGTGCTTATTTTGGATGAGAACATTTGTTGTACTTAATGCCTACGGCTCTTTGTATTCGACCTTTAATGTTCACAGAATGCATTGACGAAATGACCTTTCTAATAATAATAATAATAATAATAATAATAATAATAATAATAATAATAATAATAATAATAATAATAATAATAAGATAATGCATGCAACATTAATGATGATGATTTTTTGCAAACACTCAACGACTGGCGTCCAGGCATTTGAACAGTTATAGTCAAGGAGCTAAATTTTTGAAAATTGATTTGGCACAAATGTCCAGCCAGAAAAGGTTTGAAATCAGAAATAGTTAGAACTACTCTTCCACAACATTTCTAGGCATGCCGTACAGTCAAACTGTGGTGGCATTTTTTTCAGAAGAAGCCGTTTTGTACACCTACCCCTTTTTACTATTAAACAGAAAATTGCGACAATTGAATAAGAAATTGTATCCAGGTGGTATCAAGATGGTGCATACAGTCTTTCGTTATGTCAAAACCTCAATAAGACCCTGAACAATTATGAAATTAAATTGTTTGCATCCAGAAGCATAGCTTTATGTTACAAATGTCATTTACGTTATATCTTCAATTACACCTTATAAAATCAATAAATTTTGGTCTACGTTTAATTTGAAAAGCACTTTAATGGGTTTATAGGTTTCACATACCATGTTTGGAAAACCTAATTACCTGACCGTTTCAAAACTGCAAACATCTTGTTTCTATTATAATTACTTTAAGAATTATAAGCTTTTGAATATGATTACCCCAGATAAAATGGTGGATATGGTTAGAACAATTTCACTTAGTAAGTTAGCATGATATACCATCTGCTGGCTTTTTAAACCATAATGGAGCTTTCTAGCGATGCACGATAGTAAATACTTAAATGCGTTTCTTATGTAATTTTCCATATTTTGATGCTTGCATGACAATATGTAACGTACATTGCAAATTTTAAGACTTCCTATATATATTGCTACATACCTTATATTATAAGTCATAATTTCAAACCTGTTTTGTTTTCAATTTATAACAAGACAGCAGTTTGTTCGAAAATAATTATCATTTTTTTTATTAAGTTACTATATCTAAAAACATTTACATTTGCGATATAGCAAAATATTTGAAATGTTCGTCTCCACAAAATATCTTTTGATTTGTTCAAAGTAAGTAAGGGTGCAAAGATCAGGAATCGTTAAAATCAAGTACCACACCTGACCCAGGATACCAATGGGAAAGTGACAAACTCACAGTTATACACCACAAACGAGAGCCAAGAGGTCACCCCATTCCCAGCAGGTGACCACAAGGCATAAATAAACAGACGCGCACAAAGGCATAACAAACACAAGACAGAAAAACATAAAAGATCCACAAAAGAAGTACCGCCTTGAAACGGTCAGTCAAATATTTCACTGGAGGGCTTAAAGCTTTCAAAATTAAAGATTCTGAAACACACAAGCAAAGAAATAGATAGCTCTTTAGTAACAGTAGAAGAATACATTCTTTTTTTGTCAAATTTATCAAAGTAGCATATATAACCATATCAAATATCATAAGTCCTAGGTTTGTCCAAAATGATATCCAGGACAGTATATGATTGGGTCCTGAAAAGCTAAAATATTAAGGGTGTAGAATTTTGTAATATTTATCACAGAAGAAAAATCACAACTAAGTTTTATTGAAAAAAGTCTAATCAGTCGTTTGAAAATATTCTTATGTACCCAGTTTACTATTGTAACATTATACAAACAAAGTCAGTAACATAATATAGGTTATCTCCTTGAATAATACCTAGGTTAGTTTCCCATAGAAAAAATACAAATTACTTAATGTTTAGAGAGATAGTACGATACTATTTTTCTTTGCTTACATTCCAGACAGAATTAATTACAGAAGAGTCGATAAGATAAAATGTATATTGCAATAAATGTTATGCATTATACGAGTCTGTAATCAGTTATTTTTAAAGAGAATGTCTAAAAATCAAATTGTATATAGACATTTATATGCATATGCAGATGATGACACATTACTTGTTTTAGCTTTTAAATTGATTGTAGTTTATTTTCAGCATACCGTTTATTGTTAGTTTAATAGAAGTGATAATGCCATTGATCACTTTATAAGGAGAGGTTTTATATAGGAGACCCATTCCCTCAAAAATGTGTATAATGGATGACAACGATCTCATGTGATATGATCATATCCAAGGAACACTGGTTAATTGATGCTTAAGAAACTATTTTAAACACATACGACATTATCAGTCAAGAGTTGTGTCAGGCTGAATAAGACATTGTGACCCTCAAGTAGGTAATATAAAATATATTGTAAAACGTTCTTTAAGATATTGGATGGAAAAATAAACGTTTAAAAGCATGCAGTCATGAGATCTTACTTTTAGCAAACAATGCTTAAATAACTAATGATAATTTTCACGATACAGAATATGGCATGGCCAAATTATTACAGGAGACTTGTAAATTGAATTATTGATATAAAAGCGTTATATGTATATACACATAAGAATGAATACGTGATATAAAATCAAAATCAACACAGCTTTTTAAATAAAAATATCTTGCTTCTTCAGACAGAAAACAAATACATTACACATAAGTAGGAAATTATATAAAAGCACAAAACATGTTGAGGGTAGTAATTTATAGAGACATACAGAGAGACAATTGTTCTTACAAACACTTTGTGCAGTATAGTCTTTGTCATCAATGAAAGACTTAAATGCATTGCCTAGAAATGATGCATGAAAGTAACTATGTTTGTCATATTAGCAATGCTTCCTTCAAAACGCAATCATACTTCTATTACTTTTAAAGGTAAGTATAATTCTTAGAGATTTATAGAGCAATGCCTCTATTGTTGTATATGTCATGTGATATAATAAAAAGATTTTGGATGTCTTATCTTCGATATGTTCTTTGACAGTAGCACAAGTATGAATTTCGTTGCCATAAGATAAAAAAAAACAATTGTTGAACTCTTTAATGTAATTTATACATGCTCAATTGAAGATTTGAACCACCATATGCGATTTTGGTACTTACCTCACATGGGGAAAATGTACCGTTTAATCCCCCATGCTGATGCAGTGGCGCTAGCGTTTGTCTTCATCTACATATACAAGCAGCAAATGCTCTGAAGTGTCCAATGCCATATTTAACAGGCTCGCATGAGCCTTCATTGCTGAACCAAAATCAAATGTGCTTACTAATTTGATATTTTATTCACGTTACTATTTATCATCAATTTAGTTTGAATTCGAACATACAAATGATTAATGGGATGCCATTCTTGCATCAATGATTATGTCCTCATTTGACATGCGGAATATCAAAATGATTTTATATGTACAAATTTCACGTTTAGACTAAGTTTAATTGATAGAACTAATGGAAAAACAAAATTTCTAAAATAATTTATTTCTGTCCATTCATTTTGCAACCGCTATAGTATAATCTTTACAATGCAAGAGAGTTTTCTAAGTGACCTCTAAGTGGCCTTGACCTCTAAAATGTATGATCAAAAAGAACCTTGGAAAAACTGTCCTGTTTCAATGCTCTATAGCATTTCAGAACCAGACAAAGCGTATGATAAATGTCATAATCTCCTTAACCCTTTTACGTCGTATGAAACTCCCTTATGTATGAAATGTACCAGTCCATTTTCGTCTTTCAGGGTTGTTGGGTATTGTTATTAAAATTTTATTAGAACATCCTGTAAGCAAACAGCAGAGAGCCTGATCAGACATGGTTCTGTTGTTATTGATTCGTTGTTGATGGTTACTCCCATTTTGGGATTCTGTAATTGTTCCATGTTTTGTTGTGCGTTACTCAATATCCATTCTAGTTTTGCAATAACCCTGATGGGGAAGAGAGAGCTGGTTGCTTCGCTTCATTTGTCTTCCTGGTGTCTTGTGATTGTTGTGTGGCTCTTCCTCGCGCGCGGTGCCTTGGGTTATAATTATGCTTTTTTACTTGATAAAATAAGAAAAGGGGAAGATTTCATTTCTTTTTGAATTTGGATACATTATAGTCAGGGGGTGGGATAAATCACCCATTCCGTTGTGCATTTACGCGTCTAATATACCATATATGCATAAACATTTATATTGCTTTACTGTCGTATGCCATTACATACATGTTATGACTAAATTTAAAGGGAAATAGGCTGAATAGGAAGCAATGTGTGAACGTGAGGCGTGTTTTCCTCTCAATTTACCTAAGCCTCATTTAGCGTAGGGTACGTTCAAAGATGACGTCTTACAGCAAAATTGCTACCACGATTTGACTGAACGTCGTACCTAGGAGTATTCCAGAAGACCTCAGGATTGTATTTCTGCAGTCAAACCTTTTCTGGCAGGTAAGTCAAAAACTAAAGGAAATCAGCGCCTGGACTATTAACAATAGTATTGCAGTGAAGCAATGCTAAATTACCTAGTTTGTGAACCTCTATTTAGGCCTCGCCTTGAGAAATCCTGTGTAAGCCATAATCGAACTACAAACAGGCAGATGATCAGCTATCTTAAATAAGCTTCTTTGCTGCCAAGAAAGTCCGACAGCAGCTACTCTTGCTAAATTGACATTTTAGTTAATCTCTGTAGCTGAGCAGACTTATTTGAGTCTTACCCGTTTACAAACATCATAGAAGGTTTTTCTCAAACTGCGGGTGTTTTTTTTATAATGCTTAAAATATACAATTCACGACTAAGTATAATCTCTATTGTCGATACAACCGTCATAGTTTGTACAAAATCTCAAAGGACACTATTAACGATTGAGCCGCGACATAAGATTTACAAGAATGTGGTATGTGCGACCAGCAAAGCATCAGACCAGCCTGCGCATACGCGCAGTCTGATCAGAGCCTTTGCTTGTCACTTGAATATTCTATGAGTGTTAAGTTACTGACCGAAAATCATTTGGAATTTCTTAGATTAAATGGAGGCTGCACAACGACAACGACAACAAAATAACGATACCATTAACAGCCAGAAAGAATGAAAGCAACATGCGAAAATAAATTTAAAAAATCCACACCCACACACTAAAACAACAAATAAACGGGTCAAAAGGAACGACATAACAAAAACATAACAACCCTTATTGCTAGATTAGTTGAACTATATCTCTGAAATTTCCCTGTATCAATATACTGTCCTGCCGACCAAGAGTGACAGTGACTCCATAATAAATAGTGAGTGAGTATGATCAGGAGATACCACAATCACAAACCGCAGACAAACCCATGGCACCGCGAGGAAGAGCCACACAACAATCATGAGACACCAGGAAGACAAGCCAAGCAAAGCAATCAGCTTTCTCTTCCCCATCAAGATGATTGCAGAACCAGAATGAACATAAAATAGCGTACACCAAAACATATAACAATTAAGCCTCCCACAACGGGAGTAACAATCAACAACAAATCAACGACCAAATTGCAACTGACTTTGGTCAAAAAAAAGCTTTTGCACAAATTTCCGTCCGGTTTTAGATATCGCTGTTCCACTGATACATGTTTGATTCACTTGACCGATCTGATAAAGTTTAAAATAGATAAAGGTTATTATGTTGGCATAGTTTTAGTTGAACTAACAGATGAAATTTGAGGCCATAGGTCTGGGTAAAGATGTGGTTAGATGCAATCGGAACTGCCTCGGCCAGTTCCGCGAACTTCCGTGGAATCAGACCACGGATGTACATCGAGGATCTACTTTGATAACGCGGGTGATAACGTGACGCTGACGTTATATAACGTGACGCTGACGTCATGTTGACACAATAACAAGTGTGACTGCAGCAAAACAGACGATTATAAATGAATGTTATGTTTTTTCAATAAAATATCGCTATATTTTATTGAAAAAACATAACTTCATTTACTCTGCTGATAAACTTCTCGGATAATCAGAATAATTGGTTTAAATAGAGCTGAACCCACATGCTACAGAACCAATTTTCCATACGCCAGTTCCGGCTAACAAAATGGAGCTTTTTGGTACATAGTTCTGCGCGAAATGCTCCTTACATACACCTGAGCCATGATTCGATTCTCGGATTGTGGCGGGCTTTCCCAAATGTGGTTAGATGGTCGGCTCGTGTCTGCTGGACCATCATCAGATTGTAAATGTCTCAAGTACGCTCTTGTCAGGTGCTGAAATAAAGTGTGGTTGCCTCCAAGGGTCCATATTGGGACCCCTTTTTCGTACATGTATATGTAAACTATATGTCTGGTGTGGTCAACAATAAATTTCATTTGTATGCAGATGATTCTGCAATTCTGGTGGCCGACAAACAAAAATCAAATATAGAGAAGCTTTTGAAAAAGGAACTTGAGAAGGTAGGTGATTAGCTTTTTGACAACAAGCTGTCCCTGTATCTCGGTACGAATGAATCAATATTGTTTGGGTCTATAATTAAGTTGACATCAGAGTTAAATTTGAATAGCAAATGTACTGATGTTAAACCTGAAGAAAGTGCAGTTTCAGAACAATTGACTTTGTGGTGAAAACATGGCCAAATCTAATCATTCAAAACGGCAGATGCCAGGCTAAAATTCCTTTATAAGAAGCAGACATTTTTAATCTCACACCAAAACGATTTTAGTCATGTCATTGATTCAATGTGATTTTGATTATACATGTTCTTTTTGGTACCCTGGATTATCGCAACTTCTTAGAAATAGGCTTCAAATTTCACAAAACAAAATAATAAGGTTTGTCTTAAAACGGATCACCACTCACATATAGGGCATGATGTTTAAAAGATGTTGGCTGGTTGCTGGTGTCTACAAGAAAGATCAAATTATTCTTAATCATGTTTTTAAGATAAATTCTGGTACTTCACCAGATTATATGATAGAACATTTTGTTCCAGCTAGCTCTCTATACTCTTACAGCACGAGGTTCAGGGAGTATAGTAATGTTTCTCTTCTGAAAGTTAAAAGTTTGGTAAGAAGTATTTTGTTTATCGGAGATGTATTCTATGGAATGAATTATCAAATAGAATTAAACAAATACAAAATATTATGAATTTTAAAAATACATGATTATATTAAACTTTTTAGATATGATTTAGGTGTTTTTCATTTGATGTCTTGGTTTATACAACTCTTCGTGATGTGTTGAATTTCAGGATTCAACTGTGTTTTTAACTAGATTTGTAATTGAGCCAGTGCATGAGATTTTTTACAATGTGGTAAGTGCGACCAACAAAGCCTCAGATCAGCCTGCGCATACGCACAGTCTGATCAGAACCTTTGCTAGTCGCTTGAGTGTTCTATGATTGTTAAGCTACTGACTGAACACCATTTGGAGTTTCTAAGCTTAAAAGAAGGCTGCACAGGCTCATCTGAGTCTACACTTGTCAAAATGTCAAATTGTTGGAAATCACATGGAACGGCTCAATTCTTTTTGTGCCTCACTATGACTTGCAGATCAGTACCAAATGGACCACAATAAAAATGTGAGGAATCACTTTCTATTTTTGTTTCATCCTTGGTAGTGAATGACAAGCCATCAATCATTGCCATATGGTGTGTGTGTAATATGTATTTAATATGCATTTTACATTGATTGTATATGTTTATGATGTCAATCTGTCATTCTGAAATAAATCTTTTTATCTATCATAACTATTCATCCAGTGGTCATATATTAATGTTATCTTCCTTGCATATTCACGAAAATACATGAAAGCTTAAAAAACCCTAGAAACTGTGTTTATGAAACACTATGCCCCAACCATTATCTTGTCGATAAGGAGTATCTTACCACCATCATTTTCACCAGATAATCTACTCACCAATCTCTATCAGCTGATTTAATCTGAGGCTACTAGCTGTAATAGTTTTTGAAATATGTTTATTACATTTTATGTCCAAATTTGCAAAGGGCAATTGCTCGAAAAATGCAAAGAGCAATACTTCGAAAAAAATAAAATAAGTTTTTTTGTAATTTTCACCTGGTAATTTACTTATTATCCTCCATCAGCCTTTCAAGTGTGAAGCTCCTGGCTGTAACAGTTTTTGAGATATCAAGTTTTCTATGTCCAAATTTGCAAAGGGCAAAACAATAACTAAAAAAATCCAGAATTGTAAAAAAAATACGGGTTAATTATTTTTTGACGAGGAATCCATCTATGAAATTTCATATTTTACAATTTATTCGGACGGACAAGCCCAAAGCAATATGCCCCTTCACTTTTTCCAAAGATGGGGACATAATGAGGGAAAGTCATGTAAAAATATGAATATTGTGTAGGGAATGAGGTGGTTGCTATACACCTACCTTTCACCCCTAGGACATTTTCTCGCGCATTCCAAAATGTTAAGTGGTTCATTCTAAATGCAAAAAAAAGTTGTTCTAAAAATAAACCTGCCTGGTAGATGTGCAAATGCAATGTTTCCATGGCAACCCATAATGTGATTCTTTCTTATTTGGGTGTAGCTACAAAATGAAACTTATTTTCTCCCTCTCTCTGATCGTCCAAATTAAATACTGTCTTTTCTTATGCCCTGAAGGTTAAAACATGCGTTGCAAACCAGATTCTCAATTCAAAAAAAAACTATTCTTTATAGAAAAAGAAACAAAGCACATGTGTTGTTTGGAATGCCACTTCTGTCTCAGATGTTTGTCATTGCTTCTATTTACTTATATGATATGTACAAAACAAAATTCACATAAACAACACATTCGTCCCGATTTTTTTTTGTTTCTCTTGCCACACAGTCTGTCAATCATAACAGCATCAAAAACTTAGTAAACCTGTTCAAAACGCTGTTTTGACATATCCTATTACTTCACAGAACTATATCCCAATACGCCCTTGTAACGTTAATGTTTTTACAGCATAATCGTCGATAAGCTCCTATCTGTGCTGTATTTTCCTAGATCTGCGAGCAGGCTACCCAACCCTACGTCCCTGTGCGAGGGGGGGGGCTGGTGGTGGGGTTTATCTATGCTCTGACCAGCACGCCTTTCACACAGAGGCATGTTCACAAGGTAAAAGTTTAAACCTACAGAAAAGTTCCCTGAAAGTTCCCTAACTTTGCCCTCCATTCAAAAATACTTTTTAAATAGAACCTCAACTCAATGCTCCCATCCCAGGAGTGTATACTCACTCTTTAAATTATGTTTACTCTCTTTTGCGAAAGATATAATTATACAATTTTGGAAAACTAAAGTGCTCTTTTCAAAATTGTGTAGAACTAAATTTCTCCTATTATAAAATACCTAAACCCAAATTCTTCACAGTTTGAAACGCTTTAGTCCCAATTATACCGGATATACGAGTTAAATTTCCCAATATTCTTTAATTTATAAAATTAGTTTTCAGTTAGTAATTTTCTGCAAAATTATTCTTGAAAACAACTTAGCCAGAACCGTTCACGAAAATCTAAGAGTCTACGAATATCCAAACTTTATATACGAGGGTTGTCCCAGAAAGTCGTAGACTTTTCAAATAGCAAGAAAATTTGACGTGTGAGCATGTTTATATTTTGTTGAAATATTGAACTATTTGTGTTTATCATTTTAAGTGTATTTATGACAACTAAAATCAAAAGGAATCATTTTTATGGTCATTCTATCTCGGTAAGGTGTGCATCACCGGCGCACGCAAAAAGTGAAAGAAATAAAATAGTATATTTCATTTTTGGTCAGTAGTTGTATTGAAATTCGAAATAATACCCGTAAATCATTCATACTGGATAAAACGTTATTGAATTGCGCGTATTGTCACAAAATTTCAAAGCGATTACTTAATTTACGAACTGAATGCATACGATCAAAACAAGTAGAGGTGAGTTCGAGCTGTGAAAAAATGGCGACGTCTTACGTTAGGGCAGAGCAGCGGACAGTAATACAGTTTTGTTTTGACCCCGGAATGACACCACTCGATACTTGAAACTAAGTAAAACAAGACGAATACCCCCTGAATGTATCACGGGCTTTAGTATACAAATTATTTTTGAGATTTCGCGAGGGGAAACCTACAGACGAGCCTGTGGGAAGACCCCCACTTAGAAATACTGGCGAAGGTACGGAAGTCTATTTAGTAGTCAGCAAAGACAGAAGACAAAGGTGCGCTACCTAGCTGAAAGGACAGGCTGAGGGAAGCATACGGTGCATATGCTATTAAAATCAGACTTGAAAATGGCACAGACATCTGCAAGATGCATTCCACGTTTATTATTGGAAGATGATTGCGCACACAACCATGCTAGTTATAATTGTAAACTTTCCGATGTCCATAGTAATGCAAATGGCGTGCGCCGGTGGGCCAGACCTATAGCTGGTAAAATGAGTGCACGAACTTCATTATCAAATATTTTTCCTTCAAATTTTGCATGATAATGCAGAAATAATGGAAGAGTTCACAAGTAAAATTTAATTGCAATACACTGTATAGTTTTCTTGTAACATAAAAAGTCTACGACTTTCTGGGACAACCCTCGTAATTCTTAACAGTCTGAAATGGAGTCATGAACCACATACTAAAACTACAAACTATAACCGATATGCTTATAATACGCTGGTGGACTGAAATATTTGACTAACAAAGGAAATACATTTGCATTTTACATCAATTTGCTTTCTGTAGCAGTCCCGTCTTTCAAACCAATGAAACAACCAGAGCACTGCCATCAATATATACACCTGTTAATTACCAGACTGAAAAACTTGGAAATACTTTCAATGCCACTGTTATTGCATATTACACAACTTCTAACTTATAACGATGCTTTAAACTTTAATTTTAACTAAGTTACTCTTGAAAGCAACTTTACTAAAATATAAAACCCATGAATCAGAACCTGTCTAGCATCAATCTAACAAAATCTAAAAATATTCAAGCTTCATATTAAGCTAAAATATCTCCAAAAACTGAGCCATGATCCATAAACTGAATCTGACTATGAAAATCTAAAATTAAACAAGGAGCTTCTTACAGTGAGGTCATAATATGTTTTGGTACTAAATTTAAGTTATCAAAAGATTTCATACAGTTATTGAAAGTTTTAACGGTGTTGGGATTTACCTAACGTCACTGTCATAAACTGTTTGTGGAATAGTAGCCACTAAATTTAAAAAAGGTTAAAATCTGATGATACATTGAAACATTTGTCGAACAAAAAGAAATACTCTTACTTTATTGAAGCAGAAACGTCGACTGAGTTAAGAAAAACACATGAAATTCCTTATATAGAATCTGATAAAAACTCACTGAGAAAAATCGCGAATCAATGCAATATTTAGAAACAAACTCACGAAATTCATGCTTAAAAACTTAAAAACTTTAGCGTTTATAAATAACACTCGCTAGAAAGACCTACCGAAACAATTTGAATACATCTCAGTTGCTTCTTTTCCTAGACTACAAAAGAATGCACCTCCCCCACCCCCCCCCCCCACCCCCCCCCCCCCGGGTTTAAAATTTTTTAAC
Source organism: Loripinus fragilis (assembly GCA_964019695.1). Taxonomy (NCBI): domain Eukaryota; kingdom Metazoa; phylum Mollusca; class Bivalvia; order Lucinida; family Lucinidae; genus Loripinus; species Loripinus fragilis. Next base: position 42,008,565 of record OZ026520.1, on the reverse strand, counting down.
AGAAGTTTTCCTGATTTTTGAAAGATAAAATGTTTGTTTTCATGAAAATATTGATATAGCACCACTGGATGAATGGACTTGACATATCGTATCACTGATGATATTTTTGACAGTTTGTTTGATTTGATTCTTTACGTCCCATTAAAAAAATCTTTCAGTTACATCGGGACGGTACTTCCTGGGTTGAACCAGTACTAAGCAGGGATTAATGTGTCTTGCTTAAGGACACAATGCAGTGACGTTGGTGAGGCTCGAACCTCGAGTCTCGAGTCAAGCACTCTACCACTGAGCCGTCAAGCACTCTACCACTGAGCCACTGCACTCACTGATGATGATGCAACAATGATAATATGGGGACGAAGTATACGCTCATTATGTTTTACGATTATGATTTGCCCTTATTTTTAGCGTTTTTATTAGATGTACGATTACTCAAATTATGCAAATGAGATTATTTGTATATACTGCTGGAAACATCAAATACTGAAACCACGCACCCTGTTTTTATCGCCCCTAACAGTGTGCATCTGCTGTTTCAAGCAGAACCTTTATAAATTATTAGTTTTCGCAACTTTGCTTCAATATCTTGACGATCCGAAAAAAGAGCGCAAGGCAGGGTATATGATATAGGCTATGTTTTTCGTTAAAATGGTTGATAACGGTGAGATTTTTTTTTCTGAAAAGTTAGGCTTGTTTAAATTGGGTTCAGTAGATAGAGAATACTATGTGAGAGTCTTTTGATATCAAGTTTACCAGGCAAGGCGGCTTCGAGAACGCTTATTGACATCGCGAGGCTTGCTGAGCGATTCAACATGCGTTCTCGAAGCCGAGCCTGGTAAGCGCGAACATGGTATTCCATTTTTATCAGCTTACCAAGTTGATTTTAGTCTTCAAACTAGCGAATATGACGTAATGATCGAATTTAGTGTCGATACAGCGTCACTGGCGACGTCATTCAAAAAGTGCAACGTCATTGTGACCTGATAAAGGCACATGCCGTGAAATTGACAAGTAAACGTAGCTGCAGTTGATATGAATGGTACCTGATAAATGACATTGTCAATATCCTCTGGAACCTTCAATCATTTCAAAAATACTAATTTGTTTTTATTGCAACTCTTAATCTATTTTTATACTTTTTAAAGGAATAAATGAAAATGGAGAACCTATTTTGTCTACTCTCTAGGACGCGGAAGTGAGATACGGAACTGACTGTATTAAAACTGTATATTCGTACTTTTCCTCTGGGTGCCATAGGTAGACTTTTTTCCGTTAGTTGCTGTAGTCTATTTTTCTCGTCCTATAACTTGTTATTGATACATGTACTTGGGGAAATGGTCAGCACACATGTCTATACGTATTTCAAACTTGAATAGCTTGGTCATTTCTAAAGCAATTGTGCGAAATGAATAGGTATATGATTTGCAATAGAGTATAATAGAAATATTTTACAACAGACTAGATTTATTCGGAAAAGTGTCTTCAAATTACAATGAAAGAAATTGCTTGAAGTATATGTAGATAAAACACCTCAATTAAGACTGTTTGGTGCACGTAATGAAATACTATATACTGTCGTGCCAACCAAGAGTGACAGTGACGCAATATTTGTTTACAATTGTTAAGAAAACATGAACTTGAACGCTCAACTTAAGCTAACGTGAATCTATAAATCACTTGTGTATTAATCCTATCCGCAGGATATTTAGGGAGCGCAGTGGCTCAGTGGTAGAGTGCTCGTCTCGAAACCGAAGGGCTGGGGGCTCGAGCCTCATCGGCGTCACTGCGTTGTAGTCCTTGAGCAAGACACATTTATCCTAGCTTAGTACTGGCTCAACCCAGGAAGACCCGTACCTATATAACTGAAAGATTGTTAGTGGGACGTAAAGAATCAAATCAAACTATCCGCTGATTAGGATTAATACGCAAGCAATCTATCAATTTTAAGCCCCTGATAACTTTGTAAACAAAACATGATGTCACTGTCACTCTTGACTGGCAGGACAGTAGTTTATTGGCAATTAGGCACTTCACAAAATAAACGACAAAAAACTGTAAGCATTGGTTAGTGAACAAGTTTTTCCTGTAAAATGAGTGTAAGTTAACACCAAGGTTGGTAGACGCTGAACTGACAATGACCCTCAGCGTAACATTCAAGCAAAATTTCACCAAAATCTCGAAAATAGAATCCAGCTCTATATCACTTATGTTACCGTAAAAATGACAGCAACCCGTAGCTGAATCACACATGGCTTTTGGAACAAATACGTGTCGCTTGTGTGGTGAATATCTGCATAGAAAAGACAGTTTTCAAGAATATATTTAATTTTATTGAGAAATAAACATTAACAACAAACTCAAGTATGTCATAGTTCTTGTCTCCAACAAGTGATTAAGATTTTAATGCTAATAGATAATTTGATCACTTCGAGAAAGTTTACAGGGGATGAATAGCAGTCTGTCTTGGTGTGTCCTTGAACTGCTACATTGTATTGATCCGAAGAATAGCTACTGTCCTGCCAGCCAAGAATGACAGTTTTGTTTACAAAGTTTTCAGGGACTTAGAATCGATAGATCACTTGTGTATTAATCCTATCCACAAGATAGGATTAATACACAAGTGATCTATCATTTTGCATTAGCTTAAGTGGAGTGTACAAGGAAATGTTTTACTTAACAATTGTAAATAAAACACGACGTCACTGTCACTCTTGACTGGCAGGACAGTACAACGATAACAGGTAGAAACAAATTTTATCACTGGAGAAAAAGTTGGCCTTAAAGTGCTTTAGTATAAAAATTCTGTTAGTTTACACCAAAAGGGGTGGCAACTCAGTTGCCACCCCTTTTTGTGGTAGCTTAAACGTACGTTTTCGGCACATGTTTAAAGCTAAACATGGAATGGTAATCCGAATACATATGCATTGAATATACGATCACGCTCCTTTAGAGAACACTTTTAATGACTTTGCATGAAATACTTTATACATAAAGGGTGTTAAGAAAGTGCTTTCCGCAATAAAAAAAGTGTTTCTTGTTAGTTCAGTAATGATAGTTCCTTAAATTACATAAAAGGCACTGGTACTCTTTATATCTTAAAAGATATGAACAATGAGATAATTAGTTTAATGTATACATTGTATTTGAATAATCATCTCGTTAGCAAAAATAAGCAAATGTGCAGACCGTTATAACGGTCTGCAAATTTGCTGTTTTTAGCTTGGGAGGCGTAGGTATACAACAAACATGTTTATATCTCCCCGTAACATTATTTGCAGAGGGTCAGGGAGTGCTACCCTTTGCAAAATACAATAATATTCATTGGCACGCAATGAGCTTTGTGAGGTTGTGAAACCCTCCATAGAATTGTATTAATCTGGAAGAAACCTACGTGACATTTCTTGGCCCCCAAGGCTGAAAACTACCACCCAAAATGATAAATGTCACATTGTTTTAAAATATCGTATTTCCAGAATGTTTGAAAGACTGCCATTTTGTGTCATTGTATGTCATATATGCTATTAAATGCTTTAATATATCACAGGTAACGACAGAATCATAGAAAATGCATTTTCAGCTACATTTCCATTTCAAAGTTTTGAAATTCTATAATGAGCTGCGTAACGAACTTTCTCAGCACCCCATATAATCAACCTAAATCATTGCCCTCTTAAACAGTCCAAAGATTTTAAATTTTAATTGATTATTGGCTTTCCCACGAATTATCATATTCGGCATTTTAACTCTATAAACACATAAGCTTTACACCAACCAAATAGTGACAAAGTTCTTAAATCTCTTTAATAACCAGTTTTATTAAAATGAAACGTATTGCAAATGAAACATGTGATGACCCAAACGATCATATTCACATAGTTTCGCCTGAGAATTAGCTGGTTATCACGCAGAGCCACGTATAGATAAATAATCCAACCAAATACTAGACTCAGTCTGGTAGACTCATCGGATGTTGCATTTTCGCGTTTAAAGAATGCCTAAACGGCGGACATAGGGTACCATTGAATATGCATCACATGACGCGTACTTTTGCTTAAAATGGCCAAAATAACAAAATTTTGGAACGTTTTCAGTTTTAACTTCAGTGTTATTTTTAATTTGAAAAGAAAAGCCTCCACCGACGCAAATCGTTTTATTAGAACCATTTTTATAATGTTTATCTACGTACTTAAACTTTTTAATTTCCATTTTAATCTCAACTATGTTATTCCTACTGGATTATATAATTCTCTATATATTTATCTTGGAACCGACCATAGAAAAGTTGCTCTTTTACTAAAATTTTAACTTTGTTGGATTGCGCATCTGAGACTTCAATCAATCAAGCTTTACTCTCTCAGTTACATGAATCATGTAAAACATGAAGCATCAGTACATACAAATAAGCATATAATTTTCGTTATGGCAGCGGCTTGCAGACATTCATCCAACCTCCCCCAACCCCCCACACACGTCTTTTTACACCGAGGGATAATGTACTGATTTCAGCATAACATGCATATGTATAGTTGGGTAGTCGCATACCAGAAATCGCAGACTTGGGTTACCGATCTGCCTCAATACCGGTAGCATTTTGGAATTAAATACATGTATATTGGAACAAGAATTTACTCCTTTGATTGATTCGACGTATCAATAACAGACTACAGCAATATTGCACAAGGTTTGAAACTGACTGGGCTTTTTGGAAGAAAGGTCTACTTTGTACTGGTTAGGCTTCCTTGATGGTCAGCAAATTGGACTTTTTATATTTTCGAAAATCGTGACGAGCTTCTCAGGATCAAAAGAGCCGCGCCGCGAAAAATCCCCGTATTGTTGTATGCGAACAACAAAGGCACAGATCAGCCTGTGCGCTGGCGCACAGGCTGATCAGAGCATTTGTAGTTCGCCAATATAGATTAGTACATTACAGACAGACACAGAACCATTTTTCATTATTCTATCTTGTTTCTGTAGCTGCACAGATAGGTGTGCGTATCTGGACATAAATCTCAATAACATGTTTTCTTGAGATGTGACCCATAATGGAATGGTATATAAATACTACAGACACCCGGCCAAATGATCAGTCAAAGATTCAAAGGTAAAAGGGCTGGGTGTGTGTATTACTTTTGTGATTGTTAAGGACTTCCAAACGTAAGTTTTAGATCATTTTGCCAAGTTAGTACATCAAACATATGCCATACTTTGCAAATGGTTTCATTTGTCGTCTTTTTTTAAATATAAATTTGCAAAAAAAACTGAATAAATATTTTAAAAATACAGTTTACTCGCGTAAATTCGAAATCCATATGATAAACCTTTCACCTTGAGATAACAGTGGTTTTAGCAAAAGAAGTTTCTCGCCAAATGATATTAGGGATATCTTACATAAAATTTTTTTTTCATTATTTTCTTTAAAAACAAATGCCTCGAGTTCCTCAAGGGTGTCCAAGAAATACAAATTCATATTTTCAGGTAAATAACATATAAAATGAATAAACCGCTTCTCAGAAAATAGCACTCTATAAACACTTTCATTAGTGCGCTGACAACACGTTTAGAAATAATAAGCTAATATACATGCGAAAGTTGCTTTATTTCGCTGTTATAATAATTTGAAAATGAACATACTACGAAACTTGTGCAAACTTGCGCAGTACGTGGTTATATCGTTTTTGCTTTATATAATATGAAAAGCAAAATGATAAGATGCATCTATCCACCACCATGATTATTCTTTTATTTTACGACTATATCATTTAAATTCTACCAGAAGGTATTATTTCAGTCAAATTCTAAAGAAAAAATAGCCTTTAGCCGAATTGCACTGAAGTTATGATAAGCTCATACTTCAATCAAAATCACATGGTAAGGAAATGATAATAAGCTAATACTTCATTCAAAATCACATGATAAGGCAATGATAGGCTAGTACTTCATTCAAAATCACATGGTAATAAAATGATAAGCTAATGCTTCATTCAAAATCACTTAACAAGGCGATTATAAACCAATACTTCATTCAAAATCACTTAAAATGCAATGATGCATTTGTAGGCTAGAATTTCGTTTAAAATCACATGATTAGGCAATGATAAGCTACTACTTCATTCAAAATCACATGGCAAGGCAATTATTAACCAATACTTTATTCAAAATGACATGATAAGGCAATGATAAGCTTATACTTATTTCAAAATCTCATGATAAGGCAATGATAAGCGCTAATACTTCATTCAAAATCACATGATAAGGCGTTGATAAGCTAATACTTCATTAACAATCACATTATACGGCAATAATTAGCCAATACTCATTCAAAATCACATAAAAACAATTGGAAGGTAATATCCCATAAAACCGGAAAAAATAGCTAAGTCATTTTTTCTCAAAGGAAGGTCAGCAAAACACAAAAAACATCGATGATCTACCAGTATCTTTCTAAATGATGCTGAATTTGGAATTAACGCTATACTCATATTATGGGATTTAGGTACATACATAACCTTCCATCAACGGGTCAAGAGCTGAGTATCTTGCTTGAATGCATGCCTTTGGTGGCCCTAACCTCGCACAGGTTAGGATGATCGCTGATCTGGTTGACGACGTCTTCCAATTTGAATGATTATTTTATGACTGAAACACTGAAGATTCAACCACAAACAAGATGAACACGAAGTCGATTGGCATGTTATGATTAAAGCTATATGATTACTACACAGCAATTGCACCATACAATACAGGCAGAGGGAGGGGGAGGCACAGCGTGCCAAACCAATAAACAATACTCATTTGAAGAAATATGGATTCAAATACTTATCTGGAGCCTCTTGAAACGCCCCAACGAACATCCGTTGCAAGCCCATGAGATTTGGATACCAATCGCTGTGTCGGACAACGAAGGCTAGGTGAGCCCGTGCAAATGCACAGGCTCACCAGAGTATTCGCTGCTCGCATACTCAACTAATAGATGTATATGTACATAACGACTCGGACCTAAACTTAAATCTTTAGCACCGCTACATATGTCTGTATGCTATTGTACATATGTGATACGTACTAAAATCTCACGAGCTGGTATTAAAATGTATTCTTGAATAAGTTGCTGCTGTTAACATTGGCGACTTTTAACAGACCAGTCTCAAGATCGTTGCAATGTACCAAGACCAACACCAAAACAGCTATCCTAAAACCAAACAAGATTGTCAGTCAAATCAAGAGACATTTAAAAATATTTAATAAAACGCCAATTGCAAACCGTTGTAGAATAGCTAACCATGATAGTATCATAGAAATCCACGCGTTTCCAAGGTGACGGTTGTGTTTTCTGCTGAAAAAATGAGTAGGATCACAGCAGAATTTACAATGGATAGAAGACAGTTATTTGCATTTAGCAGTATTTGAAAATAAACAAGTTGTTTACCATATTTTCTGGAACTGCTTAGAACTGATGTTAGAGCTTGTGGTACGTGTATGAAGAGCTTACCACCCGTACCATTATTACATGTACCACAAAGTAGCTCGTAATTAGCAAGGTTTATACTGATGTACGTGGTCTATCTGTACGAGCAATCCCCACATACAGGCGGACAAACAAAGGCATAACTATTACTTAATCCTTACCACATAAAGGCACCTTTTAACGCTTTTGCAAACAGGGCATGCCTAGATCAGACATCTCTTAAAAGGGCTGCCTGATCATTACCTACTCTGTTTGATTATGAAAATATGATTGAGTGTATTCCCACAGTAGTGGACCTATCACACAATTATGGCTGCATGACATTCGTTCCGAATAACTCTTATCCCTGAGATTCACCTACGTAAAAGCAAACAGAGCATACCTTGGGTGATGTGTCGCCTTAGCATCTCATCACTCAAGGTCTACCCTGTCCTCAGTGTAAAGGGGAAAACGAATCACCACTTATGATGAAAAATACAATAATGGTCATCCTTAAACACATGTACAATGCAAAACCTTGAATTCTTTTAAAACGAAATATGCTGAGTAAACAATCTCCACATTGAAGGCATGTTGTCTGAAAGCTTAGTGAAGTTTTGATCCCAAATGCCAACATTGTTAAGTCGTATTAGCAGGCTAATTTATATTTTTCCGATCAAATTGACACATGTCAAAATCCCTGAAAATATTTGGGCCGCGACATGTGATTTCCAACAATGTGACATTTTGACAAGTGTAGACTCAGACGTGCCTGTGTAGCCTCCATTTAAGCTCAGACACTCAAAATGATGTTCAGTCAGTCGCTTAACACTCATAGAATAGTCAGGCGACTACTGCATACGCGCAGTCTGACCAGAGCCTTTACTGGTCGCACCCACCATATTGTTGGAAATATCTTGTCGCGGCTCATTTATGACTGAAAGTGAAAAAGAGTACCTTGCACCCCATGCATACAGTGCTTACATGTACCAAGTACTCATTTCGAAGATAAACGTGTTCATGCTTAACTCAACTTAGCATGGAATTTGAATTGCTTACAAAATATAAAATGCAGAAAAATGAAGTTTTTTAACTTGCTTTAAAATTCTCAGATGTATTGTATATCATGCTAATAAATGTTGAAATGCCATCAATCGTTAGCATTTCAACATTTAAGAGCAGTTACATGTATAATGACAACAATTGTTGGTACGTGTATATCACATTTATGAACAATTAAAATTTCATGCTCAGTTGAGTTGAGAATATTTTTCTGTAACCTCGAGGCAAGACCCGGGCCATGATAAATTATTACTTGGCTTTATACTTGGCACGATGCGTGTTCTACTTGCATCCAATGAGTACACAGACTTTGGCGCAGGAATGTCCGTGTCTTGGCAGATGAGTTATGCGATAAGCACAAAAAGCCCATGGACTGCCGGGCTCATCAATGCATCCAACACATTGAGATATTTTTCGAGAAGCAAATATATCATGATTATAAATGACAGAAACAACATGCGTGGATCCAGAATAGTTTTGTCAGAGGGAGTCCAACCGATGCAACGTTTTTGTTTTCAGCTGATAAGGAGAGATAGGATTAAAATACCACTTTAAGGGGGCCATGATCGGCCCACCAATGAAACGTCATTTAAATGGTGTTTCACTGGCATGCCGATGATGGCCCAACATTGAATGCTGGGTTGGAAGCTTTGTGACTTTTCAAGGGATCCAGACAAGTATTACTAAGAAACCCTAGTATCTTATTTTGATTTTACAGGGGAGTGTCCGGATTCCCTGCCCCCCTCTCTGGATCCATGCATGACCAGTATGGTGTTACAATCATACCTAAATCTCATTAACATTGAGCCTTGTCCTGCTGAAACCGAATCTATAATTGTTTCAAACGCTGTAGATTCAGAATAGCTGGCTTTTAACGAAGTCAATTAATCAGGACTCATACTGTTTTCCACTCTGATTGAAATTAGCAGCATAGAACAAATGAGCCGTGACATGAGATTTCCAACAATTGGTTTATGCGACCAACAAAGGCTCAGACCAGCCTGCGCATACGCGCAGTCTGTTCAGAGCCTTTGCAAGTCGCTTGAATATTCTATTAATGTTCAGCTACTGACTGAACAGCATTTGGAGTTTCTAAGCTTAAAAGGAGGCTGCACATGCTTGTCTGAGTCTACACATGTCCAAATGCCACATTGTTGGAAATCACATGTCATGGCTCAAATACAATGCTGCAGATTAGGGAAAGTGTAGAACATACAATGGAGCTGACAAAGACTTATTTTTTTTCAGATGAAGTTCCTTTTGATCTCTCTATTGTGTTTGGCAGCCTTCGCCAACGCCTACCCACCGGTAAGTTATATATTATTATATACAGTAAAACCTGTGTAAAACGGCCGCTCTCAAAATCGAAAATGGTTTTTAAGACCTATTATCGCTTAAAGCAGGTCAAAAGTATTGCAGAATGTCCCAAAGGGAGCATTCTGCAACACTTTCGACCTTCATTAAGCTACCATTTGTCTTTAAGATCTTTGTTTTGTCTATTTTTAGTGGTTGCTTAAGACAGGTTTTACTGTACATGTATTAGATTCTGGATGGAGATATGGGGTGGGGTGGGGTGGGGTTTAGTCGGGTCTGAATGTTCGTTATAAACGTAGGATTTACCTTATTAAAGTATCATTTTGTTTTTCAAAACATATATAGACTCTAAGGCCCAGGATCACAATGTCTTCATAACCTTATATTATTTAGTATTGATATTTTAGGATACGAACATTACATTTCAAACTTCTCATCATTGCTTTTCATGTATTCTGTAGACCCATGTGTATGAAGTGCGCACCGATCGAGGCAGATATTAAACATATAAAATATCATGTTGGAACATCAATACTTAAAGCTGCATAGTCTGTAACTTTTGATGTTGGAAAAAATCTATTTTTCAAAAATACACTAGAAATACTCAAATTCAGGTAAACATTTTACCATTTCCAAAAATCTTAACAAATTATCACTATCAAAACAACAGCATTTATGTTTAAAATCAACTGTCTAGAATTATTGGCGGGACGTAAATAATTCCTAGCAAGAGAAAAATCACATGTTTTTATAAGATAATTCACTTTTCCTTGCAGTTTACAGCTGTACTGGACATATTTATTGTGAAAACATAACTTTATTCTATTTTTACAAATGATTTAAAAAGATTTTTTTTTTTCGAAAAATGTTCATAGTTACAGACCTAGTCTCTTTAACTTTGGTATTATTGAGCTGTCACTGTATCACCATGTGGTATGCAATGTCCCTGTCGGAGAAACAAATACAACCAGTTGGAGGCGTGGCAAAACTTAAAATAGTCGATTGATACATGCAGTACTTTACTTTAAGGAGGCTTTGTAATTTTGGGACCAGATAATTGAATATCAGTTTTCTTCTCTTTTTTTTAAAAAAAAGTTTTTCTCATAATTCTCCTATCAGTAGGCATTATGTCCAGATGTCTTTTTACTGTGTGAAAACCGCATCGATGCTTTTTATACCCAACTTAATTGACCTTAGATGTATTCTGATTAAATCGTCGAACTGTCGCTTGCATCCTGCGTGTCCATGTCTGTGCTAGCCTTTGTTTGCTTTTGAACATTTATTAGCTGGATAACTACGATATTTGAATGAATCGAGATCAATGTGTTGCAAGGACACACTGCCCTCAATCGGAACTGCATCGGCCAATTCTGCGGAATTCCGTGGAATCAGCCCACGGATGTACATCGAGGATCTACTTTGATAACGCGGGTGATAACGTGACGCTGACGTTAAAAGCGTGACGCTGACGTCACAGAAACCATGTTAACACAATAACAAGTATGATTGCAACAAAACAAACGGCTAAAATGAAGTTTATGTTTTTTTCAGTAAAATTTTATTGAAAAAAATATAACCTCATTTATTCTGCTGATTCGCATAATGCTCTTTATATACATCTGAGCCATGATTCGATTCTAGAATTGTGGCGGACTTTCCCGAATGACACTGTACTGTGTCATTGAGCAAGACACTTCATCCTCTGCTTAGAAATGGTTCGACCCAGTAAGACTTTCCCGCCATGGCTGAAAATCTGTTGACTGTGACGTAAAACATCAAAAGAACAAACAAACAAGCAACCCATAGGAACAGTCTGATCAGAGTGTACATTGTTTGAACAAGACGCTTCTAAAACATTTAGACAGACGTTAAGCGTGCTGTGACTAAATCATCACCTGCATCCTACATTATTGAGCCGGGACATGAAATTTCCAACAATGTGGAATGTGCGACCAGCAAAGCCTCAGATCAGCCTGCGCATATGCGCAGTCTGATCAGAGCCTTTGCTAGTCGCTTGAATATTCTATGAGTGTTAAGCTACTGACAAAACATAATTTGGAGTTTCTAAGCTTAACAGGAGGCTGCACAGGCTCGTCTCAGTGTAAACTTGTCAAAATGCCACATTGTTGGAAATCACATGTCGCGGCTAATATTATTTGCATGTGAACAGCGAAGACATGGTAACCACAGGTTCGGCTTACTATTCGCTAGTCGCATTAACAATATCACACTGGCTATTATGGTGAAGCAAACAGCAACACTAGAAACCAATGCGGGATAACTGTGCTTTACAGCATTTGGCACAGTAATCTATGCACGGCACACTGCTAGCGTATGTGTGCGCCTTATGAAAAATCACGTGACTGTGACTTACGTTGGCCACCCTGTTGTTCTGACATGGCTTGACATGACTTCAGACAGTATAATGGATATTTGATATCCCAAAGGAAAATATTTTCAAACCTGTTCATAATATATCTATCTACCTGTAACTTTAATGATATTTCGTCTCCCGCGACGATAATGGCGCGATCGTTTTTTGTCTGGCTCAAAACTGACCACAAAAAGCTTTGAAAGATTATAAAATCCATTATCTAAAGATCCGCATGGTATACATTTGACCTTCTATAGATCTATTGTCGTATTTTTTTGACCCTGAAGTTCAAAGGTAGTGGCCGATGCTAATTTTATCTCGGACCTGTTATCGATAGTTTTCGCCAAATATACGGGAATTAAGTAGGTTTTCTGAAATGCAATGTATCACAACGGTATTATTATAACCATATCGTCCTGTGTGGTGTAGTGGCTTAAGCATAGGACTCTGATTATAGAGAAGGCAAGTTCGAATCTCGAAAGGAGTTTTTTTTTTTTTTTTTTTTCCAGTAAATTAGTTTCTAAGTACTGACATGACGGAAAACTCTGGAAAAGCGTGGACATGCTTAATTTTGTGCAGCTATTCGTGTGGTCGCTAGTAAATCGAGCTGTTTCGCCTAAGAGAAGAATGGTTGTCCGACATACTTGGTTTACTTGTGACTGTGATTGAATACAAAACAAAAACAACATCATTTTCTCGCTTCAGTAATTTTAGAGCATACCGTCATCATTTTCTCGCTTTCCTGTTTTAGCTCATATCGTTCCTTTACAGGAAAAAAAAAATAAAAAGAAACGCTTCTCGTGAGATTCTCACTTACCTGCTATACGCTACGAGTCCTGCGCCTAACCCACTACACCACAGTGGACGATATTGTCGAACTGCTACTTATATCAGACATTCCATTGCAAATAATCTAATTAGTTCGTATATTCGGCGAAAACTACCGATAACAGATCGGAGATAAAATTAGCATATGCCACGCCCTTTGAACTTCAGGGTCAAAAAAATACGACAATACTATAAAATAGGGTTATACCATGAAGGTGTGACTATAATTGGATCATATCATCAAGCTGTCAAACCGGTGTGGAAAACGTAAGTCAGAAACGGGAACGATGTCAGAAACGGGAACGAATACATTGAGGAATGAAAACATAAGGTCTATTCAACAATATAGACCCGGAGAGGCAAATAATTTCAGTACAAAATTGTAATGAATATCGCCTTATCTATTAGTTTCAACATTTGTTTTGGATGCACTGAGCACCCACAGCATATGTTTTGATAAGGAGATATGGAAATAATTATGATTATACTTCTACCACGACCTCTAAGGCATGACCCTCGATTTATTCAATGCATTTACCGTTACAGTCACGCCTCAAAGCGTTTGGTGGAAGTGTACGCACACATATCTAGAGGCATGACCAAAAAATACAAAAAGTAGAGTCCGTGCTCGACAAGAGTAGAGTGACGAAACAGATTTACAGTTAGAAGTATGAATGAAAACCCTATATTTGTCCAATCAGGTGAATAAAGTACCATAACGTGACCAACTACGTAACTCTACTCTTATCGAGCACGGACTTTTTTTCTAACGGCAACAAAACAATACATTTTGGAGGAGTATCGCACAATGATATTTATTTGATCTGATCAACTGCATTCGAACAAGTGCTGGACACAGACAGTGAAAGACTGTAACGATTCACGTGCGAGATACTCGCCGTCCAGCAAAAACAACACAAACTTCATTCTATAATTCTATAAAACGCCTTGAGGCGTGAATGTAACGGTAAATGCATTGAATGAATCGATGATCATTATTTAGAGGTCGTGGTAGAAGTAGAGTCCATGCTCGATAAGAGTAGAGTTACGCAGTCGGTCACGTTATGGTACTTTATTCACCTTATTGGACAAAAATTGGGTTTTCATTCATACATCTAACTGTAAATCTGTTTCGTCACCTTACTATAATCGAGCACGGACTATATAGTGCACCAATGGGAAACAGCGTGTGGATACTTGCATTGCAATATATATCTAAGAGGTGTGTGGCAATCAAACACCCTATGATCAGTTTTGATATACTGCCGTTCACAGAATAAAAACATTTTTCTAGGCTAAACCAATTTTGGTAAACACGGTCTGTATATTTTGAAATCCGCTTTGATATAGTCCGTGCTCGATTATAGTAAGGTGACGTGACGAAACAGATTTACAGTTAGATGTATGAATGAAAACCCTATATTTGTCCAATAAGGTGAATAAAGTACCATAACGTGACCGACTGCGTAACTCTACTCTTATCGAGCATGGACTCTACTTATCTTTATATTTATAAAGCACTTTGTTTTATGACTGGAGAGAATCCTGTCTCCTGATTGGCCCAATTAGCCTTCATAAATCTCTATGTCTACCTGGAATCTGGTCTAAACCGGTCCACAAGTTAATATCGCAGGAAAACCAGCTTGAACTAGTTTACAGAAGTTAATATTTTTGACACTTCTGCAATATTACCCTCTAGAGAGCTAAAATAGCATGATGAGTGTAAAACTAGCATGTGCTGCATGAAATTGACATGATTTGCTGTTTCACCTCCCAACAGGTAAATTAAAGACGTTCATGAATTTTTACAACAGTTTTGTTTTATTTTGTTTGCTTATTTATCTCTGTTTGAATAAACAAACAGTAAAACAGTTTTATGATAACATTTCATATTCCTCATTAAGAGAATTAATATACACTTGAAAATGCAAAATATTACATTATTATATTTTAATAACAGTTGCTATAACTTGTGAGAAAGTCCTAAGGTGTCTTAGGATTGAGGGTGAACATGTCTTTAACAACGAAAGTGAAAGTAGCAAAATTTTGATGTTTAAATGAAAAGTCATATAACAAAACAGTTATTGACTTCAATTTCGCTAGACATAAGGATTTATCTACCCTTAAAAGTGATATTCGTCTCGGCCTAGCGGCCTCGGTGAATCATCACTTTTTCGGGTAGATTATCCTAATGTCAACCTCATTGAAGTCAATAATTGTATAATGTTATAAACTCAAGCCCATGTGTGACAATAGTAGAGACAATTGTGAAATCTTTGCATGGTTGGTAAGTTTGCTTCCGTTTTTCATAATGTTATTTCAGGAACACCATCAGAGTGTCAATTGTATGGACCCAGATCAGGCCTGACATTACATCGGGCTTGGTCTGGATGCAAACTGTATGCAGGTGTTATCAGGTTATCGACACAAGCAGGTAAAGTGGTAAGCACATGCAATAATAGTATTTATCTAATGAAATGCCCAATTTTATACCACCCTTACCAACTTAAGCACGAAATATCTCGTAACGTGCAAGTTCAACACTGTTGTAGGTGGTATAAAATAGTTACCCCATGTTTGTCCGCCTGTACGTAAGATAATCCACTCGCTTAAGCTCGTGGATTATCTCCACGTACAGGCAGACAACCCATGGTATAACTTTTACTTATCTCTTTCTACAGAAACGTGGAGGGGGCAAAGGCAAAGGCAAGGGCAAGGAACCAGCCCTAGTGAATAAACTGAAAGACCTTTGCATGCTCTTGCTTGAAGAGGCTATTGATGATCCCACAAAGAGATCCTGGGAGGACGTCTTCGGCGCCATGGCCCCAGTCTGCGAGGAATTCTTGAACTTCAAACCAGATGGCAGTGGTAGTGGTGACAGACGACCACCAAAAGGTGACGGAAGTGGTGATAGACCACCAAAAGGCGACGGAAGTGGCGATAGACCACCAAAAGGCGACGGAAGTGGTGATAGACCACCAAAAGGTGACGGAAGTGGAGACGATGGAATGCCACCAGTAGAAGAGAGACGTTTAGGAAAAGGTGGAAGCAAAGGTGGTGACAGAAGACCACCAAAGGGCGACGGAAGTGGCGATAGACCACCAAAGGGTGGTGATGTAAGTAAGAGTGTCAAAGTAGAAATTCAAACAGATATGATAGGAAAACGTACACAGATCATATTCTCGATTCTTGACTGCAGTAAGTCTATAGACTTCATAACTTGGAATTTCGAATTTCGATTCTTGACTGCAGTAAGTCTATAGACTTCATAACTTGGAATTTCGAATCTTACGGTCTTTGTAATGTTTTCACTAATTTTCGATAGCTCGAAACTATTCTCAGACAGAAAATGGTCAGTTGCATTCAGAACTAGAAACCACAGTAGAAGATATCTTTGTCCATATGTCGGCATACCAGTCATAGCATATTTGAGATCGCAAATGCAACAAAATAAAAACATAATTATATGCAGCAGAAGACACATACTTTTTTCAAATGCATGTTGTGTGTATGTCAGCCTATGAATCACAACATATATGCAGCAGGACTGACTTTTCTCATACATGTATGTCAGCGTACGAATCATAACACATATGAAACACAACCCAACTTTCTTGTATATAAACAAAGATATCACAATAAACTGTATACGCAGTATAACTTAGCTTAGCTTTCCCACATGTCAACATACAGATCACAACAGGTATGTATCAAAAAATGACTCTCTCATATGTCAACATATACATCACAACAGATATGTAGCAAAATATGACTCTCTCATATGTCAACATATACATCACAACAGATATGTAGCAAAATATGACTCTCTCATATGTCAACATACAGATCACAGCAGATATGTAGCAAAACATGACTCTCTCATATGTCAACATACAGATCACAGCAGATATGTAGCAAAATATGACTCTCTCATATGTCAACATACAGATCACAGCAGATATGTAGCAAAATATGACTCTCTCAAATGTCAACATGCAGATCACAGCAGATATGTAGCAAAATACGACTCTCTCATATGTCAACATACAGATCACAACAGATATGTAGCAAAACATGACTCTCTCATATGTCAACATATACATCACAACAGATATATAGCAAAATATGACTCTCTCATATGTCAACATACAGATCACAGCAGATATGTAGCAAAACCTGACTCCCTCATATGTCAACATACAGATCACAACAGATAACTAGCAAAACATGATTCTCTCATATGTCAATATACAGATCACAAAAGATATGTAGCAAAACCTGACTCTCTCATATGTCAACATACAGATCACAAAAGATATGTAGCAAAACCTGACTCTCTCATATGTCAACATACAGACCACAAAAGATATGTAGCAAAACATGAGTCTCATATGTCAACATACAGATCACAACAGATATGTAGCAAAACCTGCCTCTCTCATATGTCAACAAACAGATCACAACAGTTATGTAGCAAAACCTGACTCTCTCATTTGTCAACATACAGATCACAACAGATATGTAGCAAAACCTGACTCATTCATATGTCAACATACAGATCACAACAGATATGTAGCAAAACATGACTTTCTCATATGTCAACAAACAGATCACAGCAGATATGTAGTTAAATCTGACTCTCTCATATGGCAACATACAGATCACAACAGATATGTAGCAAAACCTGACTTTCTCATATGTCAACATACATATCACAACAGATATGTAGCAAACCTGACTATCTAATATGTCAACAAACAGATCACAGCAGATATGTAGCAAACATGACTCTCTCATATGTCAACATACAAATCACACCAGATATGCAGCAAAACCTGACTTTCTCATATGTCAACATACAGATCACAGCAGATATGTAGCAAAACCTGACTTTCTCATATGTCAACATACAGATTACAGCAGATATGTAGCAAACATGACTCTCTCATATGTCAACATACAGATCACACAAGATATGCAGCAAAACTTGACTTTCTCATATGTCAACATACAGATTACAGCAGATATGTAGCAAAACCTGACTCTCTCATATGTCAACAAACAGGCCATAACAGATATGTAGTAAAATCTGACTCTCTCATATGTCAACATACAGATCACAACAGATATGTAGCAAAATTGACTTTCTCATATGTCAACATACAGATCACAACAGATATGTAGCAAAACCTGACTTTCTCATATGTCAACATAGAGATCACAACAGATATGTAGCAAAACCTGACTTTCTCATATGTCAATGTACAGATCACAACAGATATGTAGCAAAACCTGTCTTTCTCATATGTCAACATAGAGATCACAACAGATATGTTGCAAAACCTGACTCTCTCATATGTCAACATACAGATCACAACAGATATGTAGCAAAACCTGACTCTCTCATATGTCAACATACAGATCACAACAGATATATAGCAAAACCTGACTTACTCATATGTCAATATACAGATCACAACAGATATGTAGCAAAACCTGACTCTCTCATATGTCAACATACAGATCACAACAGATATGTAGCAAAATCTGACTTCCTCATATGTCAATATACAGATCACAATATAATATGCAGTAAAAAGAACAGTGATCACATGTTTACATATATATCGCAGCATATATTAGCCGCGACATGTGATTTCCAACAATGTGGTATTTTGAAAAGTGTAGACTCAGATGAGTCTGTACAGCCTCCTAGTAAGGCTAGAAACTCAAAATAATGTTCAGTCTCATATATTATGCAAGCGACTAGCAAAGGCTCTGATCAGACTGCGCGTATGCGCAGGCTGATCTAAGACTTGACTGGTCGCACATACCACATTGTTGGAAATCTCATGTCATGGCTCATATGTACATGTAGATAACTTAGCTTTCTTATATGTCAGTATAGGGATCACAAAATATATGCGGAAGAACTTAGCTTTCGAAAAGATGAGCCGCGACATGAGATTTTCAACAATGTTGTATGTGCGACCAGCAAAGACTCAGACCAGCCTGCGCATACGCGCAGCCTGATCAGAGCCTTTGCTAGTCGCTTGAATATTTTAATAGGACGCTGCACTGTCTATTCATGTCAAAATGCCACATTGTTCACATGTCGGGGCTCAATTATATGTCAGTATAGCCATTAATGTATAAATTTCAGAGAGATGGTAGCGGAAGCGGAGATGAGAACGAGAACGAACATTTGTTCTGGGGTCTCTTTAAAGTTTGTAAAACTCTGGGTGAACTAGTGGAAATATCAAGCGAAGACAAACGATCATGGGAGGGTATCTTTATGGATTTGTTCTCAATCTGCGAGGATGCTAAAGAACAGATGGAGAATGACGCAGCTGAGGAATCCGTAAGTGCACTCCCGGTGTGACTCGAGAGTAGTGACAAATGTGTAATATGTCTCAGGCCAATATTGTCATATTCACTTGTTTTTGGTGGCATCCTCTTGCTTCCATCCTCTTGAGGATGGCAGCCGTCCTCTTGAGGATAGCAATTATAACTGAGTAAGTTTGCAACCTGTATGGTAGCACCGGCTAAGTGGTGTAGCATGAGATAGCC
The DNA here is from genome assembly GCA_964019695.1 of Loripinus fragilis. Lineage (NCBI taxonomy): Eukaryota > Metazoa > Mollusca > Bivalvia > Lucinida > Lucinidae > Loripinus > Loripinus fragilis. Next base: position 41,988,976 of record OZ026520.1, on the reverse strand, counting down.
CGTTCTGTGAAAATTACCTGTGTGTATTGTCTCATGGTATCAAAACACTAAAATGACACGCCCAGCTCACCGCCATCTCCGCGCGCGGTGATGGCGATGAGGTGGGTGTGTCATTTGATAGATCATCACTCGCTTTTGAAACAGCTACCGAGTTTCGCTTTCAAACAACTACTGTACGATAACAAACACTTTACTGAAGTGTTGAAAGGCGGCAAGCGTTTTTTGAAAAGCTTATACTTGTAGGTATACCATGATTTGTCTGTCTGTACCTGGAGATAATCCACAAGCTTATGGAAATATGATTACTAGTGGACCTGACAAGTATTTTCTTTGTTCTATGTACCAACATGAAATAATATCTATATGAGTATTCATAGTGGATGGAGCTTAGCATGAATATTCATGAAAGAAAGGATTAATCTACACTGTTGCACATTTATTTAGTTTTTAATCATATAGATAATAAGAACACATGCTCTTATAAATACATGGAATGCTTTCACTATAAACTTCTGACGTTTCCAGCCCGAACAGCGGATCTGGGTCAGATGGCTTCATCAGACGTCAGATGATCTAGATCAAAATTGCTTTAACCCATAAAAGCCTAGCGTTCTTTTTGTGGGACATCGTCAAACAGTGCAAAACCAGGCCAGACACCGCAAAACGCGGCGTCTTAACAGTTTATCCACTGTTTGCTTACAGACGTTTATTTTGAATTTGAATAAAAAAACGAAAAATACCTCCCACTAATCCTTACATTGGAAATGAACTCGTCTAATTGATAACAGTGGGAAAATCGAATCGGCATAAATGGGTAAAAAACCTGTTTTATTTTTTGAAAAAAAGGTTAGGTGCAGTGCGCCTTTCTAGTCGACAGCGAATGTTCAGATTTAGGGGAGTTTGTTTTAAAAATCTGCTTTCTACTTTTACAGGAATCTGCTGACCTTGAGGAACGCGTAAGTACTTGCTTTTTATTCACGGCCACCAGTCCAGCTCCTTCATCGCATAAAATCAATACTGTGTTATGAAGAAGAGGGATCATTAGATTCACCTTAAATTCAGCAAAATCGTTATTATTTCTGTCCAATACAAAATTTCAGAAATCCGAAAATGCTATTCAATGGCTTTGATGTCTACCTTCAACGTATCTTAAATAGTATGCCCTGGGACATAATCTGATTCTTGAACCTGTGTTGAAGTTGAAAAAATGTCATTTTTCTTCATTACAAACCGTTTTAAACTGTCAAGCAGAATATGGCTCTCGTTTGTGGTGTCTAACTGTGAGTTTGTCGCTTTCCCATTAGTATCATGGGTCAAGTGTGGTGCTTGATTGTATCTATTTCTTATCTTTGCACCCTTACTTACTTTGCCAATGTCCCACAAAAGGACACCAGACTTATAATGGTTAAAATTTAAAAATGGTTACTTAAATGTCCTGCAAACAGATCTCATGGGTAATGAAACAAAATATATGCCGAATGAAATGTCCAATCGACATTGCTGGAGGAGTTCAGTTCCAACTTTACAGTAGACACGTACATATTCTCATTTCTATTTCATTTTGAATTGAAGTTCCTTTAAGCAAACCGCGGAGACCCTGATCAGGTGATGCCTTCTGTGGCGATTGATTTGGGTCTGCACTCTTATAAAACGATCATGCAATGCTAAGAAGAGAGATTACACATATGGTATTTTTCACCACAGCCTTCGTACACGTTAAACTAGAATGATCGTGTGAATATTTGCTCAGTCCTTTTAAAGGGTAGCTTAAAGCATAAGAAGTAAGCACGATGCTTATCTACATGTAATCTACCATTTAGGGAATTTGGAAATGTAAAATGCTTGCAATGTGAAAGTATAAATAGCCGGAACAACAACATCAACAACAACAAAAATAACACCATCATCAACAACAACAACATCAACAACAACTTCTTATAGGCCTTTCCTACTAAGTCTATCTCCTTAGTTTTTCATGCAGTTTTCTTGAATATAGAACATACTCCTTTAATAGCGAATGAGAGGTGGCAAGGGAGGACCCAAGAGCGGCAGTGGAGACAGACCTGATGGCAGTGGTGGACGGCCTTCAGGAGATGGCGGAAGACGTGGCCCCGATAGTAAGGACAGTGACGACAGTGACGGCAGCGGATCTGAGGTAGGTGAAAGCAATACATGCCAACCATTTCTCGAAAATTAGATACGCAAGTCCGCAAGGGGAGTGGGGGGAGGGGTCCTAAATCATTTTTAGACATGAACATATTTCACAGAGGGTCGTACGGACCTCCCTCGAGAAGCAATTGTACCCATCGGGTCCAATTGCCTCTCGAGGGGATCTGTACCAGTGTTTCTGAGGGAACAAAAAGAAGCTTATCATTTTTCAGTGGGGTGGGGGTAAGGATCATCTGCCCCCTCTGGATCGTCCCATGACGTAACTGTTTGCATGCTGTATAATATTTTATGCTTTATTGCTGACTTTATCGCAAACCAAGGAATAAGAACAAATAAGCTGGAGTTTCTTTTTTATGTTATATATAGATATATGGTTTCAAATTTTAATGAACCTACACATCAAGACATAAAAATAGAGAGCAAATTAAGGATATTAGAGTTCACACTGGTAAATGTATACGTCGATTTGGTGGTATTTACGCGTATTGCCGGTACTTCATAGACCGGAAGTGGTAGTTATTGGTGTTAATACTATATAGAAAAACATGCCATATGCCTAAAGGACTATAGAATTAGATCATTTTTAAGTATTCATAAATCGCCATGAGCATGCCTAATACTTAAAAATGATCTAATTCTATAGTCCTTTAGGCATATTACATGTTTTTCTATATAGTATAAACATCAATATCTACCACTTCCGGTCTATGAAGTACCGGCAATATGCGTAAATATCACCAAATCGACGTATACATTTACCGGGCCGCGTAGCGCAGTCGGTAACGTGCCTGGCAACAGATGCGAGTCTGACTGCAGATCCAGGGGTCGTGAGTTCGATCCCGGCCCGGTCCCATACTTTCGTGGAGATAATCCACCATCTTCACCAGCGAAGCTTCACCTCACGACCCTCAAAATTAATTATTAGCGCAAACTAATCGACCAACGAAAACGCCAGGAAGGATTTTTCGACAATCCCTCGCTGCCAATCAGATTAAACGTAGCAGTTTATCGGCATCAAATATACACCGCCTGTTAAGTCTCAATAAGTCCAGATAACCAACGATTTTGGTCGTTAAATTATTTGTTTTCTTCTATCCTTCAATTCAAAATTATGTAATGGGTGTTCAAAATAACCATATTGATGTAGCAGCTCTTTTGAGCACATTAAACGTATATTTTAGTTTTTAAACATGAAAACTGAATTGTAAATTAATTACGCCGTCTTATCTGGAGGCCTGGTGTTTATTGATTTTTTGCATCGCTTTGTGATTGATCACTATATCAATTGTTACTATTTTCGTCTTATGACTTTCTCAATCGGAAGAAAGTATCATTGTGAGGCCAAGGGTTAAGATCACGGGGGTAATACCAATTTCGCTATTTTTGCTAGCGACCGGGACGGTACTGCGTAAAGCTGCTATCGACCGAGGAGTACGGCTTGCGACCGGTCGGTACGGCTGTCGACAGATAAACAAACCATCAAATTCGACGATAAGTGTGTTAATTTAGTGTGTGTTCCTACATTTTTGTGTTTAAACCGTTTCTTGGATAGCTTGATATTGTTTTAAATGATTTGCAGGCCTGGCTATTAGCCTGTTTTAACGCTGGGCGTACTTCCATGGATATTCACCAAAAACTAAATAAAATCAGTATTCCCAAGAAAATATGCAAATCGAGGCAAGATGATGCAGATATATCATAAACTTACATGATTATCTTTAATCTGTGAATGTGCATGTTGTTATATGCCTCTGTGGTATTTTTATATTTTTTGTGATACTGCTGTCGACCAACAGTAAATTTGCTGGGTACGGTTGTCGCCGTTTACTGGATACGGATGTTGACGATTCAACGAGAATGTAAACATATTTCGTTGCTGGAAAATTAACAGTTTAACACTGAAAAATCTAACTTTCTACGTCATTTAGTTTGTGGTCATGTTTTAGGACCCTGTCAACAGTTTTAGCCATATTTGGACCATTTCCAGTCATCCTGAGTTGAACTAGCACTAAACAGCGGTTATAGTGTCTGGCTCAAGGAAATAGCTCACTGTCCCTGAAGACTCTCGAACTATCTACCATTCGATCCCCAGTCCAACGCTGTACCAATCTGAGCCGCCACTGTGATTGGTACGAGCCGTTTGGATTAACATATTGGACTACAGCTTGTAAGGAACTATCAATATGCATAATCAGTCATGTGTTTTCTAGTTTTGCAGTTATATTGACGAGGGAGAGAGAGATGGTTGCTTTGGTTTAATGGTCTTCCCTATGTCATGTGAATGTGATCTGCGGCTCTTCCTCGTGTAGCTGTGGGTTAGTCTGCATTGTGTGATTGTGGTATTTCCTGACCATGCTCACTTACTTCTGCATGTTAAATGTAAAGCGGAAAACGGCAGTTTTTGCATATAAGTACAGCAAATGTTTAGACGTGTGTGCATTTGCACATTCTCATCCGAAATTGTTGGGAGCGCAATGGCTCAGTGGTAATGTGCGTGTCTAGAGACTGAAGGGCTGCGGGTTCGAGCCTCACTGGCGTTGTGTCCTTGAGCAAGTCACATTAATCCTTGATTAGTAGTGGTTCAACCAAAGAAGACCCGTCCGGACATAACTGAAAAAGTGTTGAATCAAATCAAACAAATAAACAGAAAATTCTTCCAATGTGACCAGTGTTCAGACAATTTGTTAAGACTGCGTAGCATAAAATTAATTTTCTTATTTCTAGATCGTAATATTTGTTGTGGGTACTCAAAAGAACCATCTCAATGAGACAGTTATTTAGAGCACCAACGTATGTTTAAACAGGTTGATAATATTTTACTCTCCAAAAATTGTTTATCTAAACCTGCCTGTTTGGGCTGAACATGCGACAATAGAGACGCTGAATGGCCCTTTTCTTGGTTTGTGCCTGATGTATGCTGCAAAGCCTCTATAAACTGAAATATTCTCACGGTTATCCCATTTCCTGTTGACTTTCTGAGTATATACCGCTGATCACCAAGCAAGCACATAACCTTGACTCAACATTGATTCAATGTATGGGGTTGAATCAATGCTGATTCTATGTTGAGTCAGCGATGTGTGCCTGCTAGGCAGATCAGCAAGTGCGGATCCTGGATTTCTTGAAAGGGGTTCAAATTTTCATAGAGGGGGGGGGGATTTGTTAACTTTACCTGATAGTTTTTCTGAAAATTCTTCATGAAAAAGAATTAATCTTAGTTCAAAGCGAACCCCCCTGAATCCCCCTGGACCCGCCATTGATCAGACGAGTCTATGTTATGGCAAAGCACGCAGAGGGGGAAGGGGTAGGGCGTAGGGGGGTCTGATATATTTTTGTGGGGGGATAAGGGGGAAAAAAAATTGTGTTTAGGGTGATGGGGGTGATTACCTCTGATAGGAAGCATTTTTCAAATACCGATCCTTTGTGTAATGCGCCTACGCAGGTATGTGTGTGTGGGGGGGGGGAGTAAAAATTGGGCTTCTTCTTTTCGGGACATTTTAGGATTTTTGGTGGTATCGCTACAATAGGAACCAGCAGATGCAATGGTCCTGGTAGAGCATCCTGTCCCACGCTGCCCGAGTTGTACGCTCGTGCGTTTCGGTGTACACGTCAATTCGTCCCCCCCCCCCCCCCCCCCCCCGATAAGTACTTTATAATAATACCTTGTGAAACAAACATTTTCTCGTGCCATGGAGATATTCTTAATTCGCCATTGGAATATTTTCATCACAGTGACGTCACTGAGTTTCTTCACTAAGACTGCTTCGAACACCGTTGAAGTAGATCTATTTTGATAAGTTTTGTATGTTTCTAGCTCTATTACATTTTTCGCTCTTTCTCAATGTAATTTTGCACCCTTGATTTGTTTCATGTTGGCCAGTATTCCTAAATTTGGTTGACCAACATAGTAGCCAAGTAAGTCACCGAAAATCCAGGGATGTGCACAACTAGTGCTTTAACCTGAAGAGACACAGAACAGAACAGAACAGAAATATAATTAGACGTAAACTATACAGTTTCAAGCCTAGCCTATTATTTTAGCAATAAACACAATTTACGGGAAGATGTCAAATCAGTCAAGCTTTATAATAAGAAGAAGGATAACAAACATGTACATGAACAATGGTCTTGGAATGCGAATTATTTTAACGCAAATCAATCTAATCAGTCCTAATTTACAAGGATATAGTTGTCTACGCCCAGTAGCTGGGATACTATCGAAGTTTGGCTTGTTTGCATGTAACTGGAAGTGTGACGCGTGTGGTATTGCCACATTTTTGACTGCTTATAGGGACGCCTCTAGTCAAAACACTATGAATATGAATGTGAATAAAAGCTAATCTTGATTTTTGACATCTACGTTTCTTTTGAAATCAGCCTAGACCTCTGATTTACTTTACTGGCCCGAGATGGTTTAAAAAACAGCAAAAAAAAACAAGCGCAGGTGTTGTCACCAACGCGTGAGTCACCACCTACCGATACACCATTTTGGCAATTTTTGTTACCATAGCAACCACACCCCATTTTGGCAATTTTTGTTACCATAGCAACCACACCACAATCAATTTTATGTGACGTCAAAAATGACGTGCATAACCAGCACCTGTTCACATACCCAGTTTCATCAAGCTAGCTTTTATCTAGGATAAGTTTGTTTTCACAACAATTTGACTATTTCTGTTACCATAGTAAACGCAATGTTCTTGCAATGGCGAAAAAATAACGTTCAAAATTAGCATATTGCCACTTAATCACATACCAAGTTTCATGAAGCAAGTTTGAATAGTGTTTTTAGTTATATCAGGTTCTAGATTATAGCGGATAGACAGATGAACGGACGGACAGTAAGCGGGTATACCTATAGTCCCTACCAGAGTAAACAGCGGAAGGAGTCTTACAATTGAGACCACCGGGGTAGCTAGGAGAGCAGCTTAGCTGGTTAAATCACTTAACCATGCCCCTGCCTGTCTGTCTGTGTTTCTGTCTATCACAAACCATTTTGCCCGACTCGTTACAATGGCAAAACGTTCCGAATAGTAAATACAAAGAAAGAAAGTGGTTGAGATTTTGGACCATCGGTGTAGTTCAGGTTCAAATAGGTCCTGGCTAGCCTGTCTGCATTGATGAATGTATGTCTGTCTGTCATAAACCAATGTTGCCCTTGCTCAAGACAATAACAATTTGTATAAGCTTTGTGTAGGCCATTTTTTTGTAAAAGCTGATACTTGTAGGTGGGTACATCAAAAGTTCTGTTATACTGCAAAAGAAATTTATCTTAAAATGTCATGCGCGGATCCAGAAACGTTTGTCTGGAGAGCGGGCTATTATCGGCCCTACAGCGGTTTTTCCATTGAAATGGCGTTTCGCTGGCCAACCGATTGTGGCCCAACATTAAATGCTGACTTCGTAGCTTTGCGAGTTTTAGTGGGCTCCGAACCAGTATTGCTAAGGAGCCCTATAGTATTGTGATTTCCCACGGGTCCGCACCCCTCCCCTACTGGAACCGCGCATGAATGTACAGCAACCCCGAGAATTTCACTATTATAGACGACATCCCTAGCATGTGACATAGTAGCACAAACAAATCACATGTGTCCAATATATACGGATCAAGAGGATGGGAATGGGGTTCCGGACACCCTACATACAGACAAACACACACACACATGCGCGCGCGCGTCTTGGCAGATCACAGGGATGTAGGTTTGCTTAGGAATACAGGTATTGACCCCCTCCCCCCCCCCCCCCCCCCCCCCCCCGACAATTCAAAAAGCTGTCCAACATCGTATTCTTCCGTCCGCCAGCGAAACACCTGGTCCCCTCCCCTTGAAGCAACAATCTGGATCCGCTGTCAATTATTTTAACCTTACAGTTTGTAAATGGATGCTCGCCTTTTTAAAATAAGCGTGTTGTGCAGGAGATAATTTGTTGAGAAATGTGCTCACTCCACAAAGGCTTGAAGTTCTGTGCTCATCCCGCCCCCTCAAAAATGTGGCTCACCTAGCCTTAATATTTTTTTCTTTCGTTTTTGGATTTAAACTTGAAGTGACATGTTTTTCCTACATCATACTTCAATAGTTTCTACACTTATTTGCAGTCATATTCCTTTAACATAGATTTTGCAGTTTTATCAAGTATTGATTGTTTAGGATGACAAAAATAACGTTTCAAACTGAGTAAAAACAAAATAGTTTCATTTTTTCTGTAGCTCACAAAGATATCTTTGACCACAAGTAATGCACCGATCCTGTCAATTTATTTAGCATTTAATATATAGCATGTTGAAATAATAAAACTTAACTTAAGTCTTCCTTAACAATAAGGAGGCATTGTAATTTTGGGCCAGGTTTTAAGTTTATAGAGGGTAACCAAAATATTTTTTTCTAATTTCTCAACCAAAACATAATTGAGCCGCGGCATGGGATTTCCAACAGCGACCAGCAAAGGCTCAGCCCCGCCTGTGCGTATGCGCAGACTGATCAGAGCCTTTGCTAGTCGCTTGAGTATTCTATTACTGTTAAGCTACAAACCGAACATCATTTGGAATTTCTAAGCTTAAAATGAGGCTGCACAGGATTGTTTGAGTCTACACTTGTCAAAATAACACATTGTTGGAAATCACATGTCACGGCTCATATGCTGTTGGTACTCCAAATAACCGTCTCATTGAGACGCTTCTTTTGAGCACCAAAACGTATGTTAAAACTGATGGATTAGAAAATGTTTACAATTTTACGCTCTAAGTCTATCTTAACCTATGAGTTTGCTTCACTGACCTGCTGTGTGGATTTAAATAGGCTATATGTGAGAGATGGAATGTAGTTATTATTTGTGAATGTTGCGCCTTTTAGATACCAATCCGCATAAAACCTACAATTTTGTTCATTGCTATAGTGGAAACTGCCTGAAAAAACAAATTTCAGTTATAGCCATAGAATAAATCGTGTATTTTAAGCCCAGTGCATGATAGATATTTTTCATATCTCGTCGACAGCCGTATTATTCAGAATATGAAATCCTCGACAGCCGTATCACTGGTAGTTGACAGCCGTATCATGGCATTTTTCTAGGGTCCATAAAATCTCACATAGCGCAAAAAATATGCCATTCGCACTTGATTGGAGAAGCTCAAATGACAAATAACATATATAGGGCGTTTCGTTGTGTTTGCATCATTCTTAATACGTTAGATTAATGATAATCTATGAAAACTGGATTTTTCCAGAGAACCTGTAATTTATAGTGTTTTTCTAAGTCACAAACTCTAAATAACTAACCAGACAAATAGCACATGTCCTCTTGAAAAAAACTCTATAGCGTGTGTAGACGATAAACATACGCTATGACCCCTCCAGAAGCGTTCAACTCGTGACCCCCCTATACCGACAGCCGTACCGACCGGTCGCAAGCCGTACTCCTCGGTCGATAGCAGCTTTACGCAGTACCGTCCCGGTCGCTAGCAAAAATAGCGAAATTGGTATTACCCCCGTGAAGATAGCGAATCGCAACCCTTGGTATGACAAGATGATAATCCACAAGCTTATGGAAATATGATTAGATAAGATCCCACACTAGTGGACCTGACAAGTATTTTCTTTGCTCTATGTACCAACATGAAAGTATATCTATATGATTATTCATGGTAGGTGGAGCTTAGCATGAATATTCATGAAAGAAAGAATTAATCTACACTGTTGCACATTTATTCAGTTTTTAATCATGCAGATTATAAGAACACATGCTTTTATAAATGCATGGAATGCTTTCACTATAAACTTTCTGACGTTTCCAGCCCAAACAGCGGATCTGGATCAGATGGCTTCATCAGAAGTCAGCTGATCTAGATCAAAATTGCTTTAACCCATAAAAGCCTAGCGTTCTTTTTGTGGGACATCGTCAAACAGTGCAAAACCAGATCAGACACCGCAAAATGCGGTGTCTGATCAGATTATCCACTGTTTGCTTACAGACGTTTATTTGAAACTTGAATAAAAAACGAAAAAAACCTCCCAATAATCCTCAAATTAGAAATCAACTCGTCCAATTAAAGACGATCGTCACAGAATAATCTTGCTATAGACGCTGTTATATTTCCTACTAACTTTATTGTTTTAACACTTTCGCTGCCAAGCACCTAAAAAACCAGTACCTCAGTGCCAAGCATGTTTCAAGGACACCTGAATATTGAGGGTTTATGGGTTCAAAACAGAGTATCTCCAGAACCATTCAACCTATCGCTGTGAAACTTTCACAGAATGTTGCTAGTCTATAAAATTTAATAAAAGTTGCTAATAAATGTTGCTAGTATATAAAATTTAATTGAAGTTCCTGTAAGCAAACCGCGGAGACCCTGATCGGGCGATGCCTTCTGTGGCGATTGATTTGGGTCTGCACTGTTGGCTTCTGTCTAAAATTAGGACGTGATGCTTATAATGCCCTGTAACTTTAAGGTATTTTATATTTGAGCAGGGCACATGCAACTTTGTAATTCTTATAAAACGATCATGCAATGCTATGAAGAGATTTCTCACCACAGCCTTCGTGTACATAAAAATAGAATGGTCGTGTGAATATTTGCTCATGTCCTTTTAAAGGGTGACTTGAAGCATAAGAAGTAAGCACGATGCTTATCTACATGTAATCTACCATTACTGAAATTTGGAAATGTAAAATGCTTGCAATGTGAAGGTATAAGTAGCTGGAACAACAACATCATCATCATCATCATCATCATCATCATCATCATCATCATCATCAGCAGCAGCAGCAGCAGCAGCAGCAGCAACAACAACAACAACAATGATAACAACAACAACAACATCAACAACTTCTTATTTGCCTATCAAGATCTCATGAACCAGAGATCCTTCTAAGTTTATCTCCTTAGTTTTCAATGTAGTTTTCTTGAAAATAGAACATTCTTATTTAATAGCGAATGAGAGGTGGCAAGGGAGGACCCAAGGGCGGCAGTGGAGACAGACCTGATGGCAGTGGTGGACGGCCTTCAGGAGATGGCGGAAGACGTGGCCCTGATAGTGACGACAGTGACGACAGTGACGACAGTGACGGCAGCGGATCTGAGGTAGGTGAAAGCAATACATGCCAACCATTTTTCGAAAATTAGATACGCAAGTCCGCAAGGGGAGTGGGGGAGGGGTCCTAAATCATTTTTAGACATGAACATATTTCACAGAGGGTCGTACGGACCTCCCTCGAGAAGCAATTGTACCAACATGAACGTATATCTATATGATTGGGTGGAGCTTTTAAATCATAACCGATCTTATGTGCTCTTATAAATGCATGGAATGTTTTCACTATAGACTTCTGACGTTTCCTGCCCAAACAGCGGATCTGGATCAGATGGCATCATCAGAAGTCAGCTGATCTAGAGCAAAATTGCTTGTATAAGCATAGCGTTCTTTTTGTGGGACATCGTCAAACAGTGCAAAACCATATCAGACACCGCAAAACGCGGCGTTTGATCAGATTATCCACCGTTTGCTTAGAGACGTTTATTTTGAAATTTGAAAAAAAAAGTAAAAAAACCTCCAAATATTCCTAAAATTGGAAATGAACTTGTCTAATTGATAACAGTGGGAAAATCAAATCGGCATAAATGGGTAAAACCCTGTTTTAATTTTTGAAAAAAAAAGGTTAGGTGCAGTGCGCCTTTCTAGTAGACAGCGAAAGTTCAGATATAGGGGAGTTTGTTTTAATAATCTGCTTTTCTACTTTTACAGGAATCTGCTGACCTCGAGGAACGCGTAAGTACTTGCTTTTTATTCACGGTCACCAGTCCAGCTCCTTCATCGCATAAAATCAATACTGTGTTATGAAGAAGAGGGATCTGTTTCCTATAAATGAGATTGACCTTAAATTCAGCAAAATCGTTATTATTTCTAACCAATACAAAATTTCAGAAATCCGAAAATGCTATTCAATGACTGATGTCTACCTTCAACGTATCTTAAATAGTATGCCCTGGGACATAATCTGATTCTTGAACCTGTGTTCAAGTTGAAAAAAATGCCATTTTTCTTCATTACAAACCATTTTAAACTGTCAAGCAGAATATATTCTTGAAACTGATATCAGTGTCGGAAACTCCAATGAATGTCTCATCGAATAGCATTGCCCAATTTCAAAAATTTTGCTCTCAAAATTACGAAATAGGAAGTTTAATCCACATTGTTGAAAATCCCATGCCGGAACAACAACAACAACAACAACAACAACAACAACAACAATAGCAACACCAACACCAACTACTTATAGGTCAATCGAAATCTCATGAATAAGCTCCATCCTACTAAGTTTATCTCCTTAGTTTTCCATGCAGTTTTTCTTGAATATAGAACATTCTCATTTACTAGCGAATGAGAGGTGGCAAGGGAGGACCCAAGAGCGGCAGTGGAGACAGACCTGATGGCAGTGGTGGACGACCTTCAGGAGATGGCGGAAGACGTGGTCCCGATAGTAAGGACAGTGACGACAGTGACGACAGTGACGGCAGCGGATCTGAGGTAGGTGAAAGCAATACATGCCAACCATTTTTCGAAAAGTATATAGATGCGCAAGTCCGCAAGGGGAATGGGGGAGGGGTCCTAAATCATTTTTAGACATGAACATATTTCACAGAGGGTCGTACGGACCTCCCTCGAGAAGCAATTGTACCAACATGAACGTATATCTATATGATTGGGTGGAGCTTTTAAATCATAACCGATCTTATGTGCTCTTATAAATGCATGGAATGCTTTCACTAAAGAGGTCTGATGTTTCCAGCCCAAACAGCGGATCTGGATCAGATGGCATCATCAGAAGTCAGCTGATCTAGAGCAAAATTGCTTGTATAAGCATAGCGTTCTTTTTGTGGGACATCGTCAAACAGTGCAAAACCATATCAGACACCGCAAAACGCGGCGTTTGATCAGATTATCCACCGTTTGCTTACAGACGTTTATTTTGAAATTTGAAAAAAAAGTTAAAAACCTCCCAATATTCTTAAAATTGGAAATGAACTCGTCTAATTGATAACAGTGGGAAAATCAAATCGGCATAAAATGGGTAAAACCCTGTTTTAATTTTTGAAAAAAAAGGTTAGGTGCAGTGCGCCTTTCTAGTAGACAGCGGATGTTCAGATATAGGGGAGTTTGTTTTAATGATCTGCTTTTCTACTTTTACAGGAATCTGCTGACCTCGAGGAACGCGTAAGTACTTGTTTTTTAGTCATGGCCACCAGTCAAGCTCCTTCATCGCATAAAATCAATACTGTGTTATGAAGAAGAGGGATCTGTTTCCTATAAATGAGATTGACCTTAAATTCAGCAAAATCGTTATTATTTCTAACCAATACAAAATTTCAGAAATCCGAAAATGCTATTCAATGACTGATGTCTACCTTCAACGTATCTTAAATAGTATGCCCTGGGACATAATCTGATTCTTGAACCTGTGTTCAAGTTAAAAAAATGCCATTTTTCTTCATTACAAACCATTTTAAACTGTCAAGCAGAATATATTCTTGAAACTGATATCAGTGTCGGAAACTCCAATGAATGTCTCATCGAATAGCATTGCCCAATTTCAAAAATTTTGCTCTCAAAATTACGAAATAGGAAGTTTAATCCACATTGTTGAAAATCCCTTGCCAGAACAACAACAACAACAACAACAACAACAACAACAACAACAACTTCTTATAGGCCAATCAAAATCTCACGAATTAGCTCTATCCTACTAAGAATATCTCCATAGTTTTCCATGCAATTTTTCTTGAATATAGAACATTCTCATTTAATAGCGAATGAGAGGTGGGAAGGGAGGACCCAAGAGCGGCAGTGGAGACAGACCTGATGGCAGTGGTGGACGACCTTCAGGAGATGGGGGAAGACGTGGTCCCGATAGTAAGGACAGTGACGACAGTGACGACAGTGACGGCAGCGGATCTGAGGTAGGTGAAAGCAATACATGCCAACCATTTTTCGAAAAGTATATAGATGCGCAATTCCGCAAGGGGAATGGGAGAGGGGTCCTAAATCATTTTTAGACATAAACATAATTCATAAAGGGCCGTACGGACCTCCCTCGAGAAGAGATTGGACCCATCTGGTCCAATTGCTTCTCGAGGGGGATCTGTACCAGTATTTCTAAGGGAACATAAAGCAACTTGTGATTTTTCAGTGGGGTAGGGATGGGGGTGGGGGTATGGGTCAGCTGCCCCCTCTGGATCATCCCATGAAGTAACTGTAACAGTTTGCATACTAGGTAATGCATTATGCTTTTGTTTTGTTACATGTACATGTAACTGCTGACGTTGCCCCAACCAAGAAAAAAGAACAATGAAGCTGGAGTTTCTTTTTATGTTATTTATATATGATTTTAAATTTTAGTGAATCTAAACATCCAAACTTAAAAATTAGAGAGCAAAAAAAAAAAAAAAAAAAAAATGAAGTAACTCTTCTTTTGTGCAAACAAAGGAATTGTGAAATTCACTATCTTCTTATAAAAGAAATTCAAATGACATTTTAATCCAAAGTGACCTCTATGGCACAAAAGGGCAGAGCCCATTGTTGCATTGCTTTCAATAATTTGGCCTCGACGCAAGAAAACCTATCTTTTGGATGTGCGAACAACAAAAGCATCTGCACAGACTGGTCAGCGCAGTTATTATTCACTATCTAAAGAGCATAGTAGCCAGTCTTTCTACATACAAAATTGCAATATTCTAGCTAGTCTCTGTAGCTGAGCAGACTTTTTTTGGGTCTCACTTTTTCATAAATTCCCGGAGGATCGGTTTTGTTGCGTCGACGCCAAATTATTATGTACAGTAGCATCTTATAAATTCGAAGTCCTCAGGACTAGATCCTTTATTTCGAATTATCGGATGTTCGAATTATAGACAGGTAGATATCAATACAAAACCCCACAAAATTAATTGTTTCTTGTATTTCCCTATCAAACATAAGATTTGGGTGTGTAAAAGAAACGCCTTAACGTTTCTTTTACGCATCCAAAACTTAAGTTAATGGAGACAGTTATTAAAATCGACCATGCTTGAATAGGCATAATAAATAGAAAGTAGTGCCTTTGCCACACCTTTCAAACAATTTGGTTTACTTTCTAAGCCTAAAAAAGTAGACCGTCTCAGTCAATTTGTTGTACTATTATACTATTTGTATATGTTTTGGGGAGAGGATTTTCTAATTGTGTTATAACTTGTATCCAACCCCTTTGTTTATACACAATAAAATATGTTTAATCTAATCTATAGGCATAATGCCCTGAAGCCAGTGTTTCCTAAATTTATTTCGAATCAACGAGCATTTCGAAATATCGTAGTTCGAACTTTCGAGGTTTTACGGTATTATACATGTTGCAGGAATCTGGTTCCGGTTCTGGCGATGATCCAATCTTCCAGAAAGGAACTGAAGTGGTTATGCATCTGATCAGACTGTGTGAAGACTTAGCTGCCCTTGCTGAAGATTCCCCTTCAAAGCGAGGCTGGGAGGATATATTCATGGCTGTAGGCGAGGTGTGTCTTGCTACTGAGGCTCAAATCAACGCTGATATGAGTGAAGGCTCTGGACTTGCTGAGCGAACAGCCATGGTAACTTATATGCTTTGTTTTTTTTTGCTTGATTCTTTATGTCCTAGTCCACACTTTTTAGTCATTTCAGGGCGGGTCCTCTTAGGTTCAACCAGTACTAAGCAGAGGATTAAATGTCTTGCTCAAGGAAACAACGCAGTGAGGCTCGAATCCACAACCAATAGATCTCGAATCACCTCTCATATTATCTGTATTGCTGCTCGTTGCCTGATAAACATGGTCTATATCAAAGCATGTGCCTTTATGTGGTCATGATGACGTTGCACGTTTTGAATGACGTCGCTTACATGCGCGGATCCAGATTTTTTTTCAGAAGGGGTCCAACTTTGACTACGTTTTCTTTGTTTTTAGTTGATACCACGATAAGCGGGCCATCATCGTCCCACCAGCGAAACGCCATTTAAATGGCGTTTCGCTGGCGGGACGATGGTGGCCCATCATTGAATGCTGACTTGGTAGCTTTGTGGTTTTACAGGGGATCCAGACCAGTATTGCTAAGAGACCCTATATTTTTGTGATTTTTCAGGAGGGTCTGACCCCTATCCCTCCCTCTGGATCCGCACATGCCTAATCTAATGACTCTGAATCAACACAAACATCTAAATTTACGTCATAATCACTAGTTTAGCCCCAGTTAAACTGTCACGATTTTGGCCACGACGGAGCTACGACTCACCCCGATTTATCAAGTCGTGATGCATCGGCATGAGTCGTAGCAGCACCGTAGAGAGATCAGCGCGAATCCTAGTAGTACTGTGGTGATTCGTGAAGACTCTTGGTGATTCGGCAACCTCCACGACAAGGCTACGACGAGCTTAAACCGTTTAAACTCGTCGGGGTGAATCGTGTTCGATTGTGGGCGTGGCCTAAATCGTAGCTCTACCGTAGCGGGATCGGGATCATTCCTAGTGGCACCGTTGTAGTATTCGTGGTCATTCGTGGGCGTATGCGGGCGTTCGCGGTGAATCGGGTTATCACTTACTCAAGATTCTGGTATAAAAACAGAGGTATCATTGCTGAAAAATCATTATCAAAAGTGAATGTGAGTTAGCATCATGGATTTTGTCCAAAGACTTCAAATGGCTAATTCGCAGCTTGAACTGGACAGAAATGCCGCACAAGTAAACACAGTAGTTGCACAGGCTGGCTGCCTGTCAGTCTGTTCCTCGCTTGTCAGATCTGTCTGTACCTCTTTCACAGAGGGATCACGATCAGCCTGTCCCAGAGTTGACTCATCATATGATACAACCAGACTTGGGACAGGACTGAGCATAGCCGGTGGGTCAGGTGACTTTTTTGATTTTGCTGAAGTTTTTTCTTTTAGGCATGACTGGCTTCGTCAAAGGTCAAAGTGATAATGATATTTGGTGTCATAATTTGGCCAACCACTAAATCGTGCACATTCGTGGGAGGTTGTGACGCTACCGTAGCGCTACCAGCCTGAATCGTACTAGCATCGTATCGAATCGTGGAGGCATCGTGAGCATTCGTAGCTACACCGTGGTGAATCGTAGCGCTGCCGTCTTGAGTCGTAGTTGATCCGTAGATATATCGTGCAGACACCGTAGGAGCATCGTGAGACATCGTATTGATGCTGGAAGTTCTTCTTTTCCATCCCGACGCATCCCGATGCAACCCGATTTTACCATCTGTCTCAAATCGGGATGAGTCTTGGTGAATCGGGGTTTGAATCATGACTGTGTAACTGGGGCTTGAAGAGTGAAACAATCTAAATGGGTAAACTGATAAATAGAATACCGTGTTCAGGCCATGATGACGTTGCACTTGTCGCTATATAATGACGCTGAATCAACACAAAAGTTATAATCGCTAGAGAGTGGAACAATGGATAAACTGATAAACAGAATACCAGGTTCGCGTCTTTTGATATCAAGCTTACCAGGCTCGGCTTTGTTGTCGTCTGCCGACTTACTTCAAAATTAACTTTTTCATTTTTTTCAGGAACACTATATCAGAGTATCAAACACTAATATTTTTTGTCAAAACAAAACCAGAGCATGGCAAATGGCGAAAACATGACACACTTGGGAGCATGGCACCGTTCAGTCACTTGCTGTCGTTTGCTTACGGATTGTACATGACAACTGCGACTTTATTGAACGGTCACTTGTATACTGAGTTTCATATAATTTTTCTTATTTTATTCTTTTTTCTAGGGAAAGATATGCTGCTAATATTAAGAACTGTCTCACGGATACACTGATAAGGGTTTTACGTTTATGCCTTTTTACAAAATATAAGGAAAGCAATTAAGTAATTTTTAAATTATTATGAAAAACATCTTTTCAACTCATTCATAATTTATTTAGCCTGATCATGTTTATATTTTGTCCTGAAACTGTTGTCTGTTTTATAATACAACCAATTGCACTTGATCATATGGAAACTCACACTATGAACCCTGATTAGGCTGTTCCCAAATTACCATAAAGTAGCAGTCTGATCATGTCCCATAATGTTTACACAAAACCATATAAATGCACATTGCATAAAGATGAATTTGCGACATTACTACCAAAAACAGCCAAGGCATGCACATTTGTCTATTTGGTTAGTTGCTTAATGTCCAGGGCTTAATGCTGTGGACATTGAAGGATGGCTATTTATCCTAATCACAATTCCCCCTTTGCAGCCTTACTCTAAGTACTTAAAGACTATAAGTATCCTCCAGAAATTGATAACTGCCCTGCTGAAATCAATGATAAGCAGAGTATGTAAAACAAAAGGTTTAATGACCATCTCATTTAAAGGATGATAGTAAAGTTTAGAAATCAAAAACACAAACTCCAAAAGGCTGGACTGTACACACTGCCGGTTGTACGATAATACCAGGCAGGCAAAATGCATGCTTTGTCCCCTATTAGGGTGCATTATTAAAACAAACTAGTAATAAATGAATTCATGTTGAATAAACAATTTTGTTTTACATTTACTTCAAAGCATGAAATATAAACGATATCAAGACTATTTGTTGTTTGGAAAAACAAATTGGTACCAAAATATAGCAATAATCATTTCAACTAAATTTGTTAATGATGGCAAGTGCTCGTTTAATACAGACAGCCAAGATCAAAAGCACCCGTTCAGTTTACTGCCAAGTGCCTGTTCACATGGTCTAAAAAGATGGCATGACAAGTCGTTACATTTTATTCCAGTTAACACTCTTTCAGCAACTTTTATTCAAGAATAAACATGATATGTACTTGTAGAAGGTAGATAAATAAGAAGAATGTACAAACTTTATTGCTATGCTATATTTCATTCTCACTTTACAAAGTGATCACATTGAAATGAAGCATCAATGGATTGATCAGTGTCATTATTTTTAAGAGAACGATGACAAATATCAGTTTTAATATTACCTATTTACAGGATAATTATCTGGGTACTTACATGAGTAAGAATAAACTCATGACAGATACACAAATGGTTGCTGTGTTGACATATTTATGCACCCTGTGTTTTCTTTTGAGAGCAAGTGACTGAACCTCCAATGTACAACGTCGCAAGTGCCGTATTTTGCCGTTCACTCGCAATTGTCCGGTCACTTCCGCTCCCTGGGTGTGGGTTTTGAACCTATAAAGTGTCGTTAATCCGCCAGCGGTGAGTCTCAAACTAACAGCCCTATGATCCCCAGTTTAATGCTCTACCAACTGAGCCACACCGCAAATGGTGCATTTAATCTGCTATAAAATATTAAAATGCCATAATTTGTTGAAAAAATCCAATTGGTGTGGGTGTGAAGGTTGGGACAGATAGGAGGACTCGGAAGGGAATGGTCTTGAATTCCGCACCCCACCCCTGGAACCATGCATGATTAATCTGAATCTTATTCCAGGTTGGCAAAGGTATGATCAAGCGTAAGGGTCCAGGTGATGTTGCCGCCATATTCATCGGACTACACAAGATGTGCAAGAGCCTCGGTGAGCTGGCCGAACTTGCAACCAATGACAAACGATCTTGGGAAGATATCTTTATGTCACTCTTTGAGATCTGCGAAGATGCAAAAGAACAAGCCATGCTTGACATGTCAACTGGTGGAATGATGTCAAAACGAGTGCGTTCTTTTATATTTTAACCCATTTTTACCAAATAGACCATCTTGTTATTGCTATTAGGACGAGTCCATTTCACTTGTTGAGTGGTGTAATTTTAAAATTATGCCTTTTTTCATTTAAATGAAGTATTTTGTCAGCAAAGAGTGACGACACTTATCAGACGTCTTCTTAAGATCTTTTATACAGTAAAACCTGTGTAAAACGGTCACTCTCATAAAGATCGAAATTGGTTTTCAAGATCAATTACCTCTTAATGCAGGTCAAAAGTATTGCAGAATGCTCCAAGGGGAGCATTCTGTAATACTTTTTACCTTCATTAAGCTACCATTTATCATTAAGATCTTTGTTTTGTCTATTTTTGAGTGGCCGTTCTACTCATGTTTTACTGTAGTGACACCATGCGCGCACATTTAAGAAATGAATTCAATTATTGGATTGTTCATGGAATCATGAATACTTCGGGTCTCTTGCAAAGTATTGCAGGCCGAACGGCTTCTTGTTAACTTTGCAAGAGACCCGAAGTATTCATGATTCCATGAACAGTTAAAGAATTGAATTTATTTTTTATATTTACATTTTATTATGAATATCTAAAATATAAAAATTATTTTTAATTTAGGAATTAAAACAGTTTTGTATTTAACCTTTTAACATTTAAGCATTTTAAAGACTTTATCAGAGTGTAAAACGGAAAAGTGGAACAGCAAGCTTGAACAGGGACAGCCAATGTAGCAAACAAGAGGCTTGTTTTGCACGTTGGACTCGGGTGTGGCTCACTGTCAACCACAACACCAATGTCACTACTGCCGAATGAGTTCGGTGTTCGAAGTGTATTGCACGGACAAGTGAGCTTGGCAGCTGTCAATCAAATTCGTGTAATTCATGAGGCTATGAACGGGTGTAAAATCTAAAGATACATTAAAGGATAGCTTCGAAAATGTAAATATAGAGGCATGAACACAGTAATCTCAGGCAAAACACATATACATTCTGGGGCCACCAGCGAAACGACATTTAAGTGGCGTTTCACTGGCGGGCCGATAGTGGCCCCCTTTTTCGTGTTTTCTGGGATCGTACAGCTACTGCTGATGTTGGCCAGCTCTGAATTGGGAATGCGCCCTTAAAAAGATAAAAACATAACTGGCCTTTGAAGAGATCAATTGTTGACCAGCTCCGAATTTGGAATGGGACCCGAAAAGATATAAATAACTGGCATTTGAAGATGTCAATATCAAATTAACTGGCACATGTTTATGTATATACAATTGGTGATATTGACCTCGGCTTTGCCTTTGCCAAAGTGGTCGTCACATAACGATTTC
This sequence comes from Loripinus fragilis, assembly GCA_964019695.1. NCBI lineage: Eukaryota > Metazoa > Mollusca > Bivalvia > Lucinida > Lucinidae > Loripinus > Loripinus fragilis. Next base: position 41,967,794 of record OZ026520.1, on the reverse strand, counting down.
TTGAAACATCAATGTAGTAAAATCTCATAAATTCGAAGTCCTCGTGACTAGGGTTTATTTCGATTTATTAAAGGCATGTAGAAACGTCTCAAGGAGATGCTTTATTTATTCGCCTAAACATATGTATTAGTTATTAGAATAGATCAGTAATTAGAATAGATTATGAATAGACTTGTCCTATTCTCTGAATCGAATGTGTCTCAAATTATTATGAATTAGTGTGTAGTTCGAGAAAATCGAATTTCGAATTTTCGAGGTTTTACTGTACGTTTGAGCCGCGACATTAGATTTCCAACAATTTGGTATGTGCGACTAGCAAAGCCTCAGATCAGCCTGCGCATACGCCCAGTCTGATCAGTGCCTCTGCCATTCGCTTGAATATTCTATGACTGTTAAGCTACTGACTGAACATCATTTGGAGTTTCTAAGCGTCTGAGTCGATTCATGTCAAAATGCCACATTGTTGGAAATCACATATCACGGCTCATTTATAATATTGTCGTTTTAGAGAATGGGCGGAGGAAAAGGTGGAAAAGAAGGTGGTCGTGATGGACCAAAAGGAGGCGATAAGGATGACGACGAAAGTGGAGAAGAACGCCCACCAAAGGACGGAAGCGGAAGTGGACGCCCACCAAAGGACGGAAGCGGAGATGGTGAGGTTAGTAAATATTGCTGGGTATAAAAATGTGTGCTACAATATTTTTCTAAAGTGGAGATCTTATATTAAGCGGTAACATTTTTGAAAGAAATGAAGTTGTTAATTCATGTATTTATTAATTCAAGTTGTATGCCCCGTGAAATAAAATCCCACAATGTATCATCATACGCGTTTGCGCCTGGTAGTGAAGTGGCACAATGCATTAAAATCGATATACCACATTAGTGGTTTACAGATTTTGGTAACTTTATGAAATGACGTCTATAACAACGTTGCATACATAATGACAAAAAATCTTAACTTTGCTTCGCCTAAAATTAGATTTCAAAGTAATCTTAAATTGTCAATTGATTAATAAAATATAACAGTCGTGCTCTTGGTTTATTGAATTTATTAAACTTTTTGCAAAAAAAAGTGACCAAATGCTTTGCTAGACTGGCATCAGTCCAGTAAATATATATATAATTACATTTATGATAATATTTAACTATGAAAAAAAATCATCTAAAATTCTATCCTTTCTGATAGTCAAATTTACTGGACTGGAGAGTTAGCTTGAGTTGTTATCTAATGCAATAAATTGGTTTGATGATTTAACAGTAAACTCTGCTGGAAGTGTCTCAGCATCAGTATCTAATGGCCTGTGAATAATTAGATTTATTACCTTGTGGTCAGTTTGATCTGTGTGTATTTAGTTTGCTGAGAAAGTGTGTAGTGTGCAGAGAAATTTTACAAACTGATATGATTCTGAAGGATTCTTCTTTTCTGTTTAAGCTGAAACTCAATTAGTTACATACCCGGGAGTTACTAGTGTAATTTGCTTAACTGAATTTTAACCCTTTTTTCTAATGGATTAGTCCGTCTGGTTTGATACAATAAACTTGGGATAGTCCATTGTACAGTTTTAGGGGTGCCAGAAAACATTGTATTCTTTTTTTACCTTACAATAAGTGTAGACTCTGATGAAATGCAGTCTCGAGAATGCAGTATTATGCTGCATTTCATCTTGGTTTTCACTGTTTGCAAAAGTTTTCATTCGGGGTTTCCGGAATACAAAGGATTAATTAATGTAATAAATGGATTTTTTTCTGATCATATAGTTACTCGAGACCGAGGGGCCGCGGGTTCGAGCCTCACCGGCGTCACTGCGTTGTGGTCCTTGAGCAAGACACATTTATCCTAGCTAAGTACTGGTTCAACCCAGGAAGACCCGTCCCTGTTTGACTGAAAGATTGTTGATGGGACGTAAAGAATCAAATCAAACATAATCATATAAAGTTGATAGTGCCTTGTCACAAGAAAACCGTTGCTGGGAACTTGCAAGATACTTGATATTTCGGCAACTGTAGACAGTATAGTATGTATGTAGTGCAAATAAAAGGCATTGATCAGCCTGTGCGATAGCACAATTTGTTTTCCGCATATTTTATAGAGATTCTTACATGATGGGAGCTCAAATATAATTTCAGTTGATTGGGTGTGGATAAGACAGTGACACATGTTAAAACTTTCACAAGAATACATTTAACTCCACCAACGAAAGAGTTCTTGCGCATTGTTTGTGGTGAGAAAATAGAAAATGCTCAGAATAGACTTAAATTGTTAAACAAAGGTGTAAAACATCATATTTTTAGGAAAAATTAGCACACACATCTGATCTTTGACTAGTTTTTTTCTGATTAAAAGATTAAATCAAAGCATTGCAATGCCCGTCACCTAGGTGTTGACGCAATGTGATTTCTGCCCAGTGCTCTGAATGTCAAAGTGAAGAAATTCAACCAGGCGCGGGTAAACGGCGGCAAACGGTTTGGACCCAGATCAGGCCCGACAAAATCGTCGGGTCTGATCAGGATCTAAACGTTTTGACGTTCTGACATTATTATTGAAACCATTTTTTTTTCAAAAAAAAATATTTTGAGAAAATCAGCAGACGATAAAAAACATGAAAAATTAATTACATATCAAGAAGGCCATAAACATAATATCTAGTAATGCTTGCACAATATTATGCACAACAGCTACAACGTGTAGCATATCTTTTTGAATTTGGAGTTGTAGTTTTTGTGTGCATTTAATATTACCCTTAATACACCAATCGCAAAAAAGTCGTCTGCTTTTCTTGTCTGCTGAAATGTTTAAGAAGCCTCTGTGACAAACAGTGTGAACCCAGATCAGACTGCTCCTTGGAGCAGTGTGTTCTGGGCCCACGCTGTTTGCTTCTATACTTAATTTGTCAGTAATGTTAGGCAATTATTTGCAGCAGACGACTTCACCAGACGACATTTTCAGATGCATTTTTTTTTCTTGGTGCTTTAAGGGTAAACTCTTTATCTACCAGTGTCGTCTGCTAATTGCCTTGGTTAACAGTTTGGAATCAGATCAGGTTTGACAAATTTTCGAGCCTGATCAGGGTACAAATTGGTTGACATTGGCATACATAGTATTATGTTTGAAAGAATTATTTAAAAAAAAAATATTTTGAGGAAAAATCAGCAGACACCAAAAAGCATGAATAATTACCAAGAAAACAGGTATGGGTGCTAATTCTGTCATATACAATATATAAATGTAAAGTAATATTTGCAAAAATATTATGCACATCAGCTGCGTTTTTGAATTTGGAGGTTTTGTGTGCATTATTCTGTCTATCAGAGCCGTCTGCTGATACCTTGGAAAACAGTTTAAACCCAGATCAGGCCCGACAGATCATCGAGCCTGATCATGATCCAAACTGTTTCATTTTATTTTTGAAAGAACTTTTTAAAAAAAGGGAAGTTTTGAAAAAATCAACAGACACCAAAAAAGCATGAAAATTACCCAGACAGGTACTGAAGAAAGATACAGAGGCTTGAAGATTTGTGTAGTCATAAATTTCTGCTGGTGGTATTAGGTAACACATGTTAATGTTCCAAAGTACACTGACCACTTGAAAAAGGTCAGGGTAATAAACCTGGTAAATACCTTGTCAGCATTGACCTGTGAGTTGGTTGATGAATACTCTAACTCACCAGTCTCTGATGTCCAAGCGAGAACTTCTACTTCCAAGTAAAGTTTATAAATTGCTATCTTAGAGAGATTATCAGATTTACTAAAAAAAATGACATTAGAGACTGGGGCCAGTCTAATGCTTTGCATGCACCACATTTTATAGCATTTCCTCACCGGCGTCACTGTGTTGTGGTCCTTGAGCAAGACAATCCTAGCTTAGTACTGGTTCAACCCAGGAAGACCTGTCCCTGTTTAACTGAACGATTGTTGATGGGACGTACAGAATCAAATCAAACAAAAAATCATTTAATAAATTCAATAAAATATGAGAACTGATACAAGATCTTCTATTTATCAGTCACACCTAATATTAACTGCATCGTTTCAACATGACCTAATAAACGTTTCTTATCTCACGCATGTTACCTTTATCAGGTCATGATGGCATTGCACTTTTTGAATGACGTCGCTAATGACACTGAATTAACACAAACATCAAATATTACGCCATAATCGCTAGTTTGAAGAGCGTTCAACAATCGGTAAACTGATGAATAGAATACCACTTTCGCGTCTTTTGATATCTGATCGTGGCAAGCCTCGCGATGTCAACATGCGTTCTCAAAGCCTTACCTGGTAAACTTGATATCAAAAGACACTCACATAGTATTCTCTATTTATCAGTCACGCCTAATATTAACAGCATTGTTTTAACATGACCTAAACGTTTCCTATCACACGGCATGTTGCCTTTATCAGGTCATGATGACGTTGCAATTTTTGAATGACGTCGCTAATGACGCTGAATCAACACAAGCATCAAAACTTACGCCATAATTGCTAGTTTAAATAGCGTTCAACAATGGGTTAACTGTTAAATAGAATACGAGGTTCGCGTCTTTTGATATCAAGATCACCAGGCTCCGCTTTGAGAACGCATGTTGAATCGCTCGGCAAGCCTCGCGATGTCAACAAGCGTTTTCAAAGCATTGCCTGGTATTCTTTGGCTTTTTGTTTACTGTAAAGGCTGCGCCTCATGAATGCGTAATTAGGACTGGCCAACCTTAGACACAGGTAAAAGCTGAAAATGAGGCGTTGTTTTATTCAAAAGTAACTGTATCATCTTGCGCCATTATCTCAGTAGAGACGCAAAACACATTATTTAGTCCTTAAAACGCCAGCAAAATAACTGCATCTGAAAATGTCTATTTGGCATAAGCATAGAGGCAAACATTATGGACCCAGATCAGACTGCTCCTTTTGGAGCAGTCTGATCTGGGTCCACACTGCTTGTCTTTGAGGCTTCAAATTTTTTAGTGGACGACAAAAAACACACATTTTGTGATTACGCGCTTTAAGGGTTAATGAATGTGAGTTCAGTGTGTATACGGTTAGGATTTTCATAAAATGCACGCACGTTCGCGCGGCCCAAAAAGCTTATTAACTCTTTACCAAATTATAAATAAAGCCTGATTTCCCTTCCTAAGCAGATGAAATAGCCGAACCACGCCCAAATATGAATATTAAAGATGCCGCCTTTACAGTAAGCGAAAAGTCTATTAATAAACTTGATATCAAAAGACACCCACCTTGTATTCTCTATGTTTCGTTTGAACAGGGAGACGATGATGTAATGAGTAAAGGAACTGAAGTTGTTATGCATCTGATAAAACTGTGTGAAGAATTGAAGGCTGTTGCTGAGAGTGAGGCTGACAAACGCAGTTGGGTAGAGATCTTCACTGACGTTGGAGATGTCTGCGTGGACACATTAGCCCAGATCGAGGCTGATAAAAGCGGAAGCGGAAGCGGTGAACCAGAGAAGAGACGTGTAAGTGTTTCTGTGATTCATTTTTATGCTCAATAACCCAGTAACCAGTGTATACCACTTATCGGGGTAGTCAGCAAACAAGCAGTTAGAACGTTCTTCATCAATTTCGCTTGCAGAACTAGAAAGTGGGCTTCAAAAACAATAACACAACTCAAAAATTAGCTTTGTTGCTTAAAATAATTATATTTTATCCCAAGTTTTGCATTTTTCTGTGAAATTTTCACCAAAATGAACTTTTTTGATAGGGGTATATTTAAATGCAGCTTTCAAAGAAATAGAAACACAAGCAAATAAAAATTGATGTATATTAGTTTCAGATAAAGGTTGAAGTCTTCTATAAGCATAAATCATTTAAGATACTTCAGTTCTTCAAAAAGATACATCGGTTTATAATGATGCCTTGGTAACTGGTACCAAATTTTAGTTGTCACTTTTTTGGGTACTCTATTTATAGGGGTTAATTCGAGATGAAATCTTCAACAAAAATTTATAATTTTCTAACTGAGTATAGATAAAATAATGGTTTTTTCACTTAAGTTTTCAAAGTATTAAATCACACTGGCATTCTTTTGTAAAACAGTGAAAACTCTAAGTGCATCGGTAACTGGGTTGGGAAGCATATCCATTTAAGCCAAATAGAATTTATCGCTTTTACTGTGAATTCAGAAATTTTCGCGAGATTTCTTTTTTTTGCGAATAGTGTTAAAAGACATATTTGAGGCGTAAAAATTCGCCACTATGACATGATTTACCTTCATCAGTAAATTGCAGAGTGATTTCGCCATTTCGCGAGGATTTTATTTTCACAAAATTTCGCATATGCGAAGTTCCGCGAAAATAAACCCTCGCGAAAATTTCTGATTTACAGTATCAATTGAACAACTCGGTTTCTGTTTTATGGGGTAGTTGGGTCCTATTTTTTTGTACTTTTATCTAAATTTTGATAGAATTTTTTGTAAGCAAACAGTGGCGTGAATACCTGATTAGATGCTGCGTTCTGCGGCGCCTGATCTGGGTTTGCACTGTTTGTATATGTTCCACAAAAAGGACGCTAGACTTATATGGATTAAAATAATTTGCATCCAGGCTAATCTTGTGCATTGTGATCGTCTGCTGACTTTTTTCAAATTAACTTTTTAAGAGCGTTTTCAGGAACGCTTTAAGGATATTAAATGATTTGGATCTAGATCAAAATGTAGGTTTAGATCAGGTTCCAAACCATTTGCAAAGATAATGATTATTAGCGGATGACAAAAGTTGCCGCTACTAAGGTCAGATTTAATAGTTTACAGAAAGGGTCAGTATATGATACACATAAATGTTGGTATTTAACCCATAAAGCGCCACCTATAATTTGCAGCAGACATCAATTCAAATTTTGCGCTTTTTTTAAAAATAACAAATAAGGCATGAAATATCATTCCGTATTTCTTAAAAAAAATTAGAAAAGATGTCACAAAATTTGTCGTCTGCTGCAGTCGTGATTGGCGCTTGAAGGGTTAACATTATGTCTTACGCCGTTTTATAAAAGAGGGACTACATGCATGCCTCCAGAGTAAAAAGTCGTGATTGAAAATCATTTTATTTTTGGACCTAACCTTTCCGTAAAGACATAAAGCCATTCTTTACACACACAAGAACTTCTATCTTACTAGATCAACAAGTCTTTTACTTGGCCGGAACATTGCCGGGACATCTATCAATTACAGAATTTCATTTATTTATTGCATCATCGTATGGGCAATGCTTAATTAAAGGACCTCTGACGGTGGTAATGGGAATCACAGTGTATCGCTGCCTATAATTTTGATAAAATTTAAAGTCAATCAAATGATTCCATCTTCATATATAAGCTCGCTGACGGTCTCTATTTTATGTTTTTGCATTTGATTTCCTATTTCCATAAATGTACGACTTTATTTTGGGGCTAAAATGGTCACTTTTTGTATTATACATATAGGAAATAGAAAAATATTTTTAAAACATCATTCCCCCCCGAGTTCCAACTAATCCTTTTGCACGTAAGTGTGTTCTCATATTTTACATAATATATGTGAAAAGCTAGCTGGAACTCGGGGGGGGAAAGATACCCCACAGCCCAAAATGTGACGTCTGGCCGAGCCCGAACATAAGTATTTGGATTTTTGGTGTGCTCTCTTGAATATCGTTTTTTCCAGTGTAATGAAATAATTAGTATAAGTAAGCTTCATTTTCATAACCCATTTGTCATGAAATATAACAACGCTTTTGGCATATTTTTCTTTAGATTATGAAAATTGTCCTTTTACTTAATTCACTTGGTAGATTATTTTGCACATAAACTGTATCTATCCAATACACACGAACTACATGACTCTTGGCTTGGTGTACTTTACGCATGGATGAATGGTTATAGTACATTGCTGCATAATATTGCACCAGGTAAATACATTGTCATTAAGGTTGAATATGAACTACAGTTGCGCTTCAAAATATTTCTTAAGAAATCAGATAGAAAAAAAACAAAAACAAAATTAAGCATTAAAATGCTTATGGTTTTGGACTTTAAAATACTTTCACTGTGATTTTTAATTGAGTATTGATGATATAATACCCTTACACATGAAAATACTGGATTTTTAAATGTTTTGGTGAGGTTAAATTTTGCAACCCCTACCCCCTTTGGTAGCGTCTCCTGTTTTGTCGTAGGGGTCCACCTGTCTAATTATAACCTTAATTCGGTCCTAATACATCAAGCGTCCTATTCAAAAGGATATCAGTCATATCTTATGCATAGGGAAGTTTTGGGAAGCATCTGAAAAATAGGCAGATACCCTATCAAAGTGTCAGAGGTCCTTTCGGGCTAGAAAATAATTATTAAATAGGCCTCGACGCGAGAAAACCTGTCTTTGGTGGTTTGCAAACAACATCCGTGCAGTCTGATCAGCGCCTTGCTGTTCGCTTTTTAGAAAGTAACACATGTAAAATTTGGGGTACCTGTATTAAGAGGCTATTTTGCCCCCCCCCCCCCCCCCCCCCCTATGAGGTCAAAAAACAAAAGTTGCTCTTCACAAGTTTCTTCTTATTAGTTTATTAGAACAATAGCCAAAGTGTAAAGGTCTGGTATTGATTCGACTTTTACGGTTGCTATTGTAACAAAAATGGCCACCAAAATAGGCTGAAAATAGGAAAATGACCATTTTGGAGCACATTTGAGACATGTAACAGGGGAATTAAACTCGAATTTTTATGTTTTTCACATTGATTTTCGGCGATAACTTTTTTATTATTGATTTTAGTAAACTGTGTTCGCGATGAAAGTTGTAGAGAATAATTAGCGCCAACTTCTCCAAGCGGTTCCTAAATCATAGATGCTGCAATTAACTCTGCGCATAGATGCACTCTTTGAGCATTTTAAGCAAAGCGCAAATAAACTAAGTCAAATATGTCAGTCAAAAAGTTACATTGAACCGCCCCGATTTAATAAGAAAGACGATGGATGGCTTGTTCAAATATATTGGAAATCGCGCCTGATTCGCCCGTGCGTTAAGCTAGTTGGGTCATCTCGAAACTGTCCGTTTATGAGCACGTGCATAAGAGGAAAATGGTGCGTAATGCGATATTACAGCTTCTGTACCTACAAATGATCATGCTCATAGTAGATTCTGAATATGCACGGTACATTCTGAGTCTACATACGGCGGGATTATGCTATTAACAGCCGTTGAATAACTGTATATACGCACCCTGCGAATATTCTTTTGAGACGAACCCTTTCTGTCACGCCTCTACGAAATTTACCTGTCAGTAAAAGACATAGAAATTTTGGCTGAATTCAATTTATTGCAAAAGCTTCATATATGTACACAAAAATCTGTTTGTGCCACAAACTTCGGGCCACTTGGAGAAATCGGCGCTAATTTTTCTCGACAACTTTCGTCGGGAACACAATTTGCTAAAATTAATAGTTAAAAAGTTATCGCCAAAAATCAATGTGAAAAACATAAAAAAATCGAGTTTAAAATAGAGCACAAGCAATTACCAAAAAAAATATTTTAACAGATGATGAGAATTATCATGGCACACAATATATAAAAAGGTTTTCTTGGTATTTGCTTGTTTTGATATCTAATTATTAAAAAAACGGTCTCCAAAAGCCTCAAATTTAGCCTAAAATGGCAATTTTTCTATTTTAAGCCTATTTTATCAGCCATTTTGGTTACCTTAGCAACCGGTAAATTTACGGCAGAATTTTACACTTGGGCTATTCTTCTAACAAACCAATAAGTTGAAATTGGTGAAAAGCAACTTTCAGTTTTTGGATCTAGAGGGGGCCAAAATAGCCCCTTAATGCACGTACCCCTTTCAATTTTCTAGCTAGTTTCTGTAACCGAGGAGATTGGTCTGAAACTCGCTTTGTAGGAAAACCTGAAGACAGGTTTTGTTGCGTCGAGGCCCAAATATTGTTTTCAGATATTTTAAGCTTTGTTTAAAAATCTTAAAATTCTTCTATGCTATATTACAGGGTCCAGATATGGGAGAATTTAGTTACCGTGGTGGAAAATCTGGCGGCAGAGGAAAAGGAGGTTCAAAGGTAGTTATTCTTACTCAATAGTAACTCCTTTTCATTCTGTTAATTATGGACAGATCCAGCGGTGGGGGTGGGGGTGAGACAGGGGTCCGGCCTTTCTGGAAAATCACAAATCGCTCTAGGTTTCCTTAAAAATATTAGCATGGATCCCTTTGAGAAGCAATTTTACCCCCAGGGTCTAATTGCTTCTAGAGGGAGATTAGTAAGGCCTCTGTATAATAAGTTGATGACTGAAAGAACAAACAAAACAAATGAGCCAAAAGCCTTGTCTACTCCCACCCCTCCCAGGCCCAGAGGTTATAAACCTTTTTTCATGCTCAACTCAACTGAGCACGAAATTCCAACAGCTGGTAAAAACTAAAATACCGATAAATGAAGAAGTTTCTTGGCTTAAGTCTCTCAGATGAGGTATTTATCATGCTAATAAATGTTAAAATGCAACGATTGTTGGAATTTTAATATTTATGAGCAGGATCAATTTTGTGCTCAGCTGAGTTAAGCATGAAAAAAAGTTTTATAACCTCGAGGCCTGATGAGGGAATTTTCGTGATCAGAGGATGCTTGCTACATTTAAAAAGTTGTTTCTTGATTAAACTGTAATGCTGAAAAAAATGTGGTTCTGAAAAGCCAAATTCACACTCTGTCGACCAACACCACTGCAACCCGAGGAAGAGGCACAGAACACTTACTGCCACATGACATAAAGAAAAAATGATAAAAGTACAACGACTCTCCTCCTAAACGATATAATTGTTACTTGAAATTGACCAGCATTGCATACATTTCAAGGACCAATACCTCCCCCACACAAAAAAGGATGAGCAAAGAAAACAACATAAACGATGTGAGCAGCAATAATCAAAGACTCAGCAACAACAGAACTACAGCCTTTGAATGGCAGATTTTATTTTTTAGGTGTTGGGTGGGGGAGGGAGGTAAGTGTCAATGAATATTTCTGGCCATTTATTCTTCCTAAATTTACCAATGTATCATTAGATGGAAACAATCGTTCCAATTCTCATACTTTGATTATACAACGAAATAGTCTACTTCTGTTATCTAGATCATTTATCAAACAATAATGATTTATTTTTACAAGGTTTAAAGTGATTTGTGTACCCTTAAAACAATATATGACTTGAGAAATAATGAACTTTGAGGATTGATTGTAATTATGGACCGAGTTATTTCATAATTTGATTCAATCAGCGCTGAACTAAATGCAGAGCCAATGATTTACACATATTCAAAAATATTAGGCCCCTCTTGTTTAACTAGTTAAGAGCACAAAACACAACTCTCTGTCTATATGCTCACATGACTAGATGATCCTTTTTCTATTTAGAAGGGACCAAAACCTGAGGAGAGTTCTGAAGAGAGTTCAGAGGATGACGACTCAAAGGTAATAAAATAGTTGCATATTTTCAAAATATCCAATATGGGTGCTCATCATTATTAAATGTACTGTAAATTCGGAATTTTGGCGAGGGTTTATTTTCGCAGAACTTCACGGATAAACCCCACCCGAAATGACATATCTGACATTTAATGATGTAGGTAAATCATACCATGATCACAGTTTTTCAATGTGGCAAATACGTCATTTAACGCTATTTGCGAAAAGTTTGAAAAATGATCAGAGGCAAAATGTCTTATCATTTTGATACCAATTGTTTGATAAATTCAATAATAACTGAGAAAAAATGATGGATTCTATATATATATATATATATATATATATATATATATATATATATATATATATATATATATATATATATATATATATATATATATATATATATATATATATATATATATATTTATCATAATGCATGAGCATTGCGTTGAAACGACAAGATTTTGCCAAAGCTATAATGGGAATTTATACTACATTGTATTTTCAACTCATGACATTATCATTTTCCCAGTCAATTCACATCATGCATTTGTTCATCAGTGTCTGCATTTGATTTTAGACAAACTTGATCTTCATAGGAAGAAAACAATATTTTACTTGTAACCCTTCAATATATGCACTGGATCATCCTGACTTTATTATATCCCCACTGGATATGTCAGTATGTTCTTTTATCAAAGGATTTTGTGCATATGTATTATTGTAAAAGTTTATTAACAATAACATGAGATGTCCAACAATATGGTATACGCAACTAGCAAAGCCTTAGATCAGCCTGCGCTAACAGGCAGTCTGATCAGAGCCTTTGGCTTGAATATTCTATAGGTGTTAAATTACAGACTGAACATCATTTGGAGTTTATAAGCTTAAAGGAGGCAGAACCTACACTTGTCAAAATGCCACACTGTCAGAAATCACATGTCATGGCTCAATTATTTATGTGTAATTTTGCAGGGCTCTGGATCTGGAGATAAACCAGACGTCCCAGGCAAAGCTAAACTCTTACTAGATGTTTGCGAAATCTTGCACGTGCTGGAAATAGAAGAAGAGATGAAAGCCCCCGAAGAGAAACGTGACTTGAAAGCGATTGCTGAATCTATGAAAGTTGTTTGTGAAATGGCATATGATGAGCTCGAAGCTGATGATGAATAGACAGGACACTGTAGGAAGCAATAGAGAACAAAACAAAGCAAGGGACACGTTTTACCAACAAATAGAGATATACCCAGCCAGCATACAATCCTAGGCCCACTATCGGCCCATCAGTGAAACGCCATTCAAATGGCGTTTCATTGATGGGCTGATATTGGCTCGCTTTTAAAGGCTTACTTCTATAGATGAATCCTTGTCCTGCTGAATCTGGATTTATCTTTTTCTAAAAATACTGTAAAAGTAAGAAGAGGGCAAAAGTCAGGAATCAGATGGCTTCTGATGGCTTCTGAAGTCATCTGATTAGGATACAAAGTGGTTTACAATGATTCATTTTATCCATACCAATTAATGTATTCATTCACTTGAACTGGCTGTAAAATAATAATTTTAAATCCATTTACTCAGCAGGCAAAGGGTTAATTGTTAAAGTGAATAGTTCTTGATATGAATCGATATTCTATTTTTTATACTATTTTAAAGCATAATTTAGTTCTCGGACCCATTCCCCAGAATTCCTGTGATAATAGGAATGTGATAGTGATGTCTGCCCAATAAACTAGACCAGTAGAACCAATGCAAAACAATTAATTCTGGCACGAAGTCACCGTGGAATTATGCAAGCCTATGTACAGTTCGCTTGTCATGTTGTTGAGTTAATTGATTTGCAATTGATTAGGAATCCTTTAATAATATTATGAATGCAACTGTTTTCTATTGATAACAGGTTGCTCAAGTGTTACGCATTTTTATCTATATTTTTTGTTACATTCATTGTCATTTTTTATAAAAATAGATTCTTTTTGCATTAAAACATGTTTGTTTCTCTTATTTTGCCCAACTGTCATAAAATAAGTGGGGACATGCATTTTTGTGTGTATATCGCATAGTCAAGTTACGAAGGCTCAGGCAAGTTACGCACATGTGCGGACTCATTAGAGCCTTTATTGCTCACGTATACCAAGAATGGTTAGAGCTTAACACTCAGACTGTATATTAGACCCCTAGCCCCACTGGATACTTCAGCATGTTCGTTCATCGAAGTATTTTATGCATTTGCAACAGTACCAAATTCCCTTGCCCCGACTCAATAAGTAATTTATACAGTATGTGAGCCGCAACATGAGATTTCCAAAAAAATGTTGTATGTGCGACCAGCAAAGGCTCAGACCAGCCTGCGCATACTTGCAGTCGGGGCAAGACCCCCCCCCCTGGCAAAAATTCCTGGATCAACACATATTTTGTGCATATTTCACAAACATGTTGTTATTCTGATGACCTGGTTCAACTTCAAACTACTCGACCATTAAAGCGCCAATCACGACTGCAGCAGACGACAAATTTTGAGACAATGCTCTTATTTTTCGAAAAAAAATAAGGTATGATATTTCATGAGAATCGTCTGCCAGCAGACGATTCTCATGAAATATCATGCCTTATTTGTTATTTTTGAAAAAGCGACAAAGTCTGCTGCAAATTATAGGTTGCGCTTTATTGGTTAAGTCTCCCCTCCCTTATGAAAAGTGTGAAGTGAGTAATAATTAGGGAAACATAATTGAAGTAAGAAAGAGGGCAAAGATCAGGAATCGATACAATCAAACATTACACCTGACCCAGGATACCAATTGGAAAGTAATAAACTCACAATTACACATCACAAGCGAGAGCCAAGTGGTCAGCCCTTTCCCAGCAGGTGATCACAAGGCATTTATAAATAGACGCACGCGAAAGCATAACGAAACAAGACAGAAAAAACATAAATGATTCATACCCTTTGAAACGATCAGCCGCGACATGACATTTCCAACTATGTGGTATCTGGGAACATCAAAATCTCAGATTAGCCTAATCAGACGTGCAGTCTGATCAAAGGCTTTGCTAGTCGCTTGAAAATTCCATGACTTTTTGGCTACTGACTGAACATCATTTTGAGTTTCTAAGCTTAAAAAGAAGGCTTCACATGCTCGTCTGAGTGTACACGTGTCAAAATGCCACATTGTTGGAAATCACATGTTGCGCCTCATATGGTTTAAATCAACTGACGAAAATATGCACGCCCGTGTTGAGCTTATGCTTATTAGTAGTCCATGCCAGAAGGAATGTGTCAAGCCAAGGAATTGGTCTTCTCCAGCAGAATGATTGTGCTATCGAAATTTATAACAATCATGGTATTTGGATCTGGGAGGCACCCGTCACAATGTGAATGACATAAAGGATAAGCACGTTTTTGTGAATGTCAATACTTGTACATTTTAAGACAATACATCAGGATAACTCATACTTTTATAAAAACTCTCGGTTATCGTTTCCATTGGTCCTGTTCTATCTTAAGTGTGAGATCCACAAAAGAAGCACCGCCTTAGAACGGCCAGTAAACTCTCGCGTACAAAGAGTTAGCTATAGACACGAGTTACAGATATCTAACTTCAATGGAGTACACATAAATATCAAGCTGTTTGACCAGGTATCACTCGAACCCATTGATAGGTTGAACTGGTCCCTAAGGTCAAAATATACCAGGTTATAGAGATTTGTTGATAAAAGAGGAGAAGGCTTTTTGTGACTGCCAATACTTGTACAAAAAAATAAGATAACTCCTACTTTTATAAAAAACACGGTTATCCGTCAACATGAGTCCTATACCACCTTAAACTGAAATACACATATACTATTTTGGGTTCTGGGATATTCAGTATTTACTATTATGTTTGATCGATAACTACCATCGATATAAACACGATTTTTTTTAAAAAAAAGGCAAACAAAATATAGGCTTTTCCTTGAAGGTGATATTTTCTAAATTCATTTTGACTTTCTGCAGGGCTTCCTAAATCTCTGAACTATGAGGTTGCCACAAGGTGCCTGAAAATGATTACCAGTGTTTCACAGCTACCTAAAAACAAATAGCCCTTATATCCAGATCCCCAAAACTATCTTGATGTGAGAAAGATGATATCACCTCAGCAATCGTCGCCTAGTAGAGAATATAGGCTTTTGCAAATGATCCATTACAATAGCTGCAACCACTCTGCATGAAGTTCAATATTTACTCAAATGATATATGGAAACGTGAGTTGGGTAACTTCTCGCGTTCAGTAGAAGCATATAGACATCGTCTGAACATTTTAAACGTATTTTCTGCTTTACAGAGCCAATTTTACATTGGTACAAAGGACGTCAGGCTGTGTCTGGAAACAAAGCAAAAGTGGCTAAAATCCTGTGTCACACGAAATTGATGGCTTATGTCTCAAACTAAGAATGCTGTGGCAACCTGAAATAATCTTACAGCAAAATAAGTAAGGGTGCAAAGATCAGGAGTCGATGCAATCAAGTACCACACCCGACCTAGGATACCAATGGGAAAGTAACAAACTCAAAGTTAGACACCACAAACGAGAGCCAAGAGGTCAGCCCTTTCCCAGCAGGTGACCACAAAGCACATTTAAACAGACACACACAAAGACATAGCAAACATAGCACTGAACAAAAACATAAAAGATCCACAAGAGAAGCACAGCCTTGGAACGGTCAGTAAAACATTTTACTGGAGGGCTTAAAGTTTACAAAAGATACGAAAGATACGCTTGTCAATGACTGATACGACGTTATAATGCACTAAAATTCATAACTCTAGTATGTTCAGTCATAGAGATATTTATCTGGGTGAAGCGTTAATGATAATGATGATGAGTTGAAGTTTGATAACTCATCAACCCATCTGGGTCATAAGCGTATTCAAGTTTAGTGACTATATAGTAACGTTAATGATAGTTAAAATATAATTGATTAAATATAAAACATGAATAGTTTAATACAATGATTTTATGGACTTTTGATAGACATTGAGTTGTATTTTGATTGTTGACAGAAAAAAACATCTACAATATCTGACAACTACAAGGGGCTAATCAGATGACTGTCCATCGCTTGAACAGGGGAGAAATGGAAACAAATGTTGAATAACAAGTTAAAGATATAAGTTTTTCTAATATATGAAGCTATAATTTGTTACAAAGATTAGTCTATTTTAAGAATTACAAGCAAATTCAGAGACTTTATGTATTTTAATATATGAACTATCATGAAACAAGTATAGTAAAGTGACAAAGTACGCAAAACAGAAAAAAAACACAACAACTTAATCTGAGAATTTTATCCTAAGCACATTCATATCTTGATAGTAATAAACGCCTAAAAACGACTAAACTCAATTTGTGAAAAAGTAACAGAGAATAATCTGAGGATTATATTCAAACACTATGCACATCTTCAGACCATGACGAAAACATCTGTAAAGTTTCAAAGAATCAGCATAAAATGTAGATGGAGTTTCATAGGCAAAATACCTAGTATCTATTCACTTTGGTCCAGAAAGATGACTACATGTATGTTCATTTTGTATAAAAAAGACTAAAATAATCTAAGGATCATACCAAAATAATATGCGCATTTTCAGACCATGGCATAAATACTTGTATAGTTTCAAAGGAATCGGTGTAAAACTCTAGGAGGAGTCTTTCATGCAAACCAAATATCTATGTGTCTTGATCCACATCTGGATTAAGGGTGAGGTTGGCGCCGTTAAACCGGTTTAAGCCCTCTAGTAAAATATTTTACTGTCACCTGCTGGGAAAGGGCTGACCTCTTGGCTCTCGATACATAGTATCTATTAACTTCGGTCAGAAAAACAACTGAGTTCATTTTGTAAAAAAAGTAACAAAAATAATCTGAGGACAATATCTAAACAATATGGACATCTTAACCATGACCTAACCACCTGTAAAGTTTCAAAGGAATCGGAGTTAAACTGTAGGAGGAGTCGCATACACAAGATGCATAGTATCTATTCACTTCGGCCGTATAACGGACTAAGTTCATTTTGTGAAAAAAGTAACAAAAAATAATTTTAGGATAATATCTAACAAAATGCACATCTTCAGACCATGACCTAAACCTGTAAAGTTTCAAAGGAATCGGAGTAAAACTAAAGGAGTAGTTGCATACACAATATCCATAGAATCCATTCACTTCGGCCGGAAAAAATGACTAAGTTGATTTTGTGAAAGAAATGACAAAATTTGAGGATTATATCCAAACATTATGCACATTTTCAGACCATGACCTAAAGACCTGCAAAGTTTCAAAGCAATCGGAGTACAACTCTAGGTGGAGTTACATACACAAAGTACTTACTACTTGAAGGGGGGGCAGAAGGACAGAAGGATGGACAGAAGGACGGAAGGATTAACAGCGGAATACTTTGTCTCCCCGCTTTTCTTCGAAAAGGCGGGGGACAAATAGGTACTATCAATAGGTACATCGTTAAACAATGCTTCATTGTGTAAACATGAAAGTAATTGTTTCTTACATGTGAAAAGTCAGCACATTCTAACAGAATGTGACACACTGTAAAAGATGCATCACATCCAATGCATTGTGGTTGTTCATCTTGTAATAAAAGGTATGTATGTGTGACCTTTGTGTGACAAATGCGATGACAAGCAAGTACAACTTATTCTTGTTTTGTATTCCGTATAACAGGCTGAGATTGACCAATCATATGTTTAACATTAAAAAGTTTATTACAAACAGTATTGTTCCATGAGGCTTGCCAGGTGTTTAAGATATACCTATTAATATTTTCTAGGTGAAGTGTTTAGATTTATTGGCATCAGAATATGAACAACCTCATCAAAAAATAAACAAACAATATCTCACGTTACAAGAAAAAACTGTTTTCATATACATTTAGCCATGAACTTTGACTCCAAGGTCATAATGGTGATATCAAAGCCCTAGTTGTCATCTACTCGCTAAAAGCAATCATTGTGCTAACTATGACATATCTTTAAGTATATTTAGACGATGACTCAACTCAAAAGGCTTCTTGTTATCTGGAACCTGCACTGTCATCCACACACTAAAAGCAACCGTTGTGCCAAAAGTGAACTCCCTCCATAAAAAATGTAAAAGGAGTTTACTACAGATTTAAATATATTTGACCTTGATCTTTGACTCAAAAGTCAAATTGGCAATCTGAATGTTTGCTTATATAGGCTAAAAACTTAAGTTATATGTACAGATAAAATGCTCATAGCACAAGCTATAAGATGATAAATGATCAACACGAATTCTTGGCATGGGACCTTACAAAACGGAATTCAACTATGGTCCCAAGCAAGCAAGATGACTGGAGGTGCCCTCAGCTTTACAATAGCGCTGAGTAATTCTAAAACTAGTTATAATAAATGATCGTTCCAAAAATAGTCAGTGAGTACGGTCAGGTTTACCACAATCACAAACCACAGACAACCCCGTGGCACCACGAGGAAGAGCCGCTCAACCATCACGAGACATCAGGAAGACAAATTAAGCAAAGCAACCAGCTCTCTCTTCCCCATCAAGATGATTACAATACTAGAATGGACATAAAGTAAGGTACTACAAAACATAGAACAATTACAGACTCCCACAATGGGAGTAACAATAAACAAAAAGGCAACAACAACAGAACCACCGCCTTAGAACAGACAGCAGCCTAAGCCATCGGGGGCTTAAATGCATTTTACTGGTACCAAATCTTCGCCCTAGATTCTGCTTTTGTTGAAGTACAAGAAAAGTTCAGCTCGCATGGAGGCCACTTGTTTCTAAACACGTTCCAGCCTTGGCGCTAGGAACGTAGCTTAATCTATATACGTTATGCTCTAAGCACATAAAGTCATGAAGCACCAACTCTTGCCTGTATGAGAAATAACTCAGAGCTTGGTTCCGAGGTTTTAAATCCTTCTCATGCGAACCAGGTTGGAGATATAGCGTTTCAAACTTGATTTGTTTCCAGCCTAGCAAGCTGAAAACTCAATAAGCATCCAGCCATTCTGGGACAATAGCTCAGAACTAGGTTTAGAGAAATAACGTTCCTAAATCTATGTTTCCAGCCCAGCTGTAAAATCTTTGAGCATCGAATATTCCAAACTTATATGGTCTGCAGAAGGCTTTCTCAACTTGTATGAGACGTTACTGGCCTGTGTAGAATTTCATCTTTATCATCAGTCATGCAGTCGTATCACAGTGGTTCAAAAACACTACTTTCCTTGCTACTTGAATCGCTAATAAGACAAAGCAGCAAATAGAGAAGTATAGCCGCCTCTTGTCAATACCTGATGAATTCAACAAACTATATGACCAGCATATATGGTCAAACTTATTAACATTTTTGATATTTGTGCCTCCAGCAGCCTTGCACACTAACAAAAATCATATTTTAAACAAACAACCAGATAGCATATACGATAAAATACAAAAACAGGAAATTTACATGAAGTATCTCCCTTTGACTTAATATTTATAGAAAAAAAGTATATAGCTTGCATAAAAAGAAAGATACCACGAAAACGACACAACTTATTATCAGCTCATATTATCCTGACAACAGCCCTCTTCTCAAAAAACACTTCTGTGTTTTATAAACCTCAGGATATATCTGTATCTGCCTACTTATCATATCTACTTTCTACTTAAGTAATTGGCACAGATATTGTCCGAGCCTTGTATGGCTTTAACTTGGAATTTGTAGTTCTGTAGGAATAATGCCCATTACATTATCCTGTCAATCTCTATCCTCCATTTCTGTATGTAAGACAAGGGCGCATGATCTGTTTGTAGCACAATCTCTACGCTATACAAATTCGTTTTGATTTTTTTTATTCCAAACAGAATGGCTAAGCATTCTTTCTCTATGACAGAACAGTTATTCTCTTTGGGCATCAGTTTCTTGCTAGCATATGCTATGTGGACCGAACCGTCCTCATATCCTTGTAATAGTGCTGCTCCAATACCTGAATCTGATGCGTCAGTCTGTAGAATAAATGACCTGTCAAAGTCTGGCAGCTAAAGTATGGGTGATCTAATAACCATGTCTTTGAGGGTCTAAGATAAATGTTCATGCTCATCCTGTCAGTCAACGTGTGTTTGGCGATCCCTCTTGGTCACGCCAGTCAATGGCGCTGTAATATCTAAAAAGGCTGGGATGAATCTCCCGTAGTACCCAGCCAGTCCCAAGAAAGCAGGAACCTGCTTCTTTGTGTTTTGAGCTTAGCATTTATGATCTATTCAAGCTTGTCATCCTCAATGTGCAGGATTCTCTTCTATACAAGATGTCCTGTAAAATCAATGCTTTCAAAACCTTTCAAGCACTTTGGTGGTTTCAGAGTCAATCTCTAACTCTGGTGAAAATGTGCCTCAGCGTGACAAGATGATCAACTCAACGTTTTGTATGTCCAAGGAATCTGTCCACATAGTTGTCTGCATTATCACATCCATGCAACAGTTTCCTCATCATTCTGTTAAATGTACTTCTAGAATTTACTAATGCAAAGGGAACTTTCTTAAACATGTATGCCCCACCTATTGTTGAGAATGCAGTCAGATGTTGTGAACTCATTTCTACCATGACCTGCCAAAATTCTTTGCTCAGATCGATTTTGGTGTAAAATTTGTCATCTTTTAGCTTTGACATGATGTCCTTAGGATTTCACATAGGTTTACAATCAAACGTGTTCACAAGGTTGATCCGCCTAAAGTCTATATTAAATCTGTTTGTGCAATCCTTCTTCTTAACTAGTACTATTGGTGAGTTGCAATCAGACATGACTGGATCCATGACATCAGCCTCTAGCATAGCCTGAACTTTTTTCTCAACCTGTTGTATGCAAGCATAGGGTATTGGGTATAGAATAACATGAATGGGACTTTTGGTTGTCAACTCTATCTTGTGTCCAGGTGGGTTGTTCATGGCATATCTTTGAATATGCACTGAAATTCTTCAAGCAGTCTCATCACATCTGCTTGCTGCTCTGCTTTCGAAATGTCAGAGATATGCAAATCTTTGTATGTTTCTTCTCCCTCCACACATATTAAGTTCGCAAACTCTCATAGACTACAACGTATTTCTGAGTCTGGCTCAGCCTCTATGATGGCATTATCTGATATCACTGTATCATCCCATTCTTTAAACCTTTTCAATAAGTTTATATGGTATGTTCCAACCTTGTCATTAACCCATCAAGTTCAGGAATGCCCATTTCGGTCTTTTTGATGATGCCATTTTACTAGTATATGAAGCAATTTAGCATTAAAATGTTAAAAAGAAAGAAAAAAACACACTAGAAATAGGTGCGGACCTGGGAATCGATCCAGGTCCCCTGACTTTGCAGTCAGAAACGCTAACCACCAGGCCACGAGACACCGGGCCGCGTAGCGCAGTCGGTAACGTGTCTGGCTACAGATGCGTGTCTGACTGCAGATCCAGGGGTCGCGAGTTCGATCCCGGCCCGGTCCCATACTTTCGTGGAGATTGATCATGAAATAATTTCTACGGTCATTCTCCTCCCTTCCGCTGATTCATTCAAGAAGGATTGTTGTCAGTTACAAGCGAAAGTATGTGCACAAATTACTAGTTATCCGCTTGTTCAAGCCTGCCCAGGAAAAAGTGTGGTTAGGTGAACTGACCGTCCCGCAATGACCATAGCTGTTGACTTGGGACGTAAAGCAACAAAACCAGCCAACCAACGAACCAGGCCACGAGGTCAGGTCGTGCGCGGCTCTAAATAACCGTCCAAATAAAAGAGACTCGGCAACTTTCGTATTTGTAACCAGGGTAATTATGTACGTAGTTTGATTTCGTCTGAGCTACATTTATCTGTCTTTGATACTGAGACGATCAGTTCTGATAAAAGGTCAATAGATATTTCGGAAACACTTTAATTACTTTATTTTGTCAAAAAATGTCGGGAAACCGTAATGGCATAAAATTATCTGAAAGCTGTGTTGATCCGAATCCGTAAAAGGTCGAAAGACAGGATCCAGACAACTTAACCTGTTTCAAGACGCGGGAAAGCTGCGCCTGGGAAATAGCCGCATATGTCTTTAAAATGGCCAATTAAAAACAAAAATCTCAGTTTATAACATAATGTTTCCCCTACGTTGTCAAGATAAACAGCCATAAACAAGGCCTTCATGTAGGCCGGAAATATTTTGAACGACCCTCGTAGCCCTGCATCCCATTCTCAATGCATCTATCAAGTGCTCTCTTAATATACGTTAAATTATTTCAACCTAAATCTTTAGTTAACGGAAGTTGATCATTTTCCTGAATATGTATATGCTGGACAAATCTGCAGCATGTTTAGTCGCTTATGTTCCATTTTACCAGATAATCCACAGTTTGAATTGAAAACTGTGTCGGTCCCGATCAGATGGCTTCATAGAAGCCATCTGATCCGGACCTACACTGCTTTTCAAAATCGGTTTATCCGGCTTTAACAGGATAAGGGTTACTATATTATTGTATATTCTATTCCAGCTCATCATCCTGAAGAACAATCAAAAGATATGACACATGTTGTTTAAAGGAACTCCCTAATAGACACGGATTATCAAATAACCATTTAATATCGTAAGTATAAGTATTTAACAGTTTTAATGGGGCGATACAGGACGTTCGTTTCCTTTTTATTATGTAGGATGTGGCAAAAGATTTAACAACAACAAAAAAGAAGAAGAAAAAGACAAACAAAATAAAAAAAACAACAAAAAATATCCATTTTTCTCGACTTTCAAAAAGGATTTCCGGTTGTTTTATACCAGCAATTTTTCTTGATAGTAAATATCTCTACGAGATCTTAATTTCGTTTGTTTGTTTGTCTGTTTACATTTACGTCCAAGACAACTTTTCTGTCATATTGGGGGATTATTTTCTGCCTTCTTTGGTTAACCGGTACTAAGTAGTTGATAACGTGCCAACACGGTGACTTCGATGAGTCTTGCACTAGAAACACTTCGCTCACGAGTTTAACACTACCAACTGAATCACTGTCTCTATACGAGATCATAGTTGCTATCTACATACAAATGAGAAGGGAGTGAGTAGCGACGGCTAGACGAGCCTGTGCATGCGGATCGACATTAACCAAACCGTTAAAGGATGCAAGTAGCGGAAGGCTTAGACTAATTATTAGACCCCTAGTTCAGATGGATACATCGGTTTGTTTGTTTTGTTGCTTTACGTCCCAAGTCAACAGCCATGGTCATGGCGGGACGGTCAGTTCACCAAACCACACTTTTTCCTAAGCAAGCTTGAACAAGCAGTTAACCAGTACTTCGTGCACATACTTTCGCTTGTAACTGACAACAACTCTTCTTGAATGATTCAGCGGAAGGAAGGAGAATGACCAGTATTGTCGTTTAGACAAGGCATTTGCGCATGTGCGAAAAACACCAACATTTCAGGCCTCCAGATAAGAGTGGGTATTTGAAAATTACTTGTCTTATTTCTCAACCAAAACATATGTTGTGTGTACTCGAAAGAACCGTCTCAATGAGACGGTTCTTTTGAGCACCCCAAAACACATGTTTAAATTGATGGTTAAGGAAATAAATTCAATTTTAGGCGCACACACTATCCTTATCTGGACCTATGGTGGAAATCTCGTTCATCGAAATAAAGGCAAGGGATCATTTGGTCTGACAAGGTGCCTTTATTAAGAGAAACATATTATAGTGAAAGTGTTTAAAATATACAAGTTTCCAGTACGTATGTTATATAAGCTTATTTTACAGCCTCATATAAAGTAAATATTTGTAAGTCGGGAAGTATTTCTGGGTAGTTTCAATACGATGGTGAATATGCCATAGTTCAGGAGTTTTCTTAGAAAAATATATAATATTATGAGTTTGGATGGTTAGATGTGTCTGAATAACCTCGAAGTGGAAATTCCAGTGAGTAATCTAATAATCTGAACACTTTTGTGCTGTTTAGTGATTTTACGAGGCGTACCTATTTCACACGACATATATCCAGCAAAAGATCGCAGAATACAATTTACATGTATGTTCGCTGAATAGATATACTGTATATAAAAATCGCGAGAATTTTATTTTCGTGAAAAGTTAAGATACACGATTGCGGCTTTAAAAATCGCGACTGTCGCATGATTTAATTTACATACATCGGTACTGAGACGGCAGAGTGATTCCGACATTTCATAAGAGTTTTACTTTCGCAAAACTTGGCATTTGCAAAGTTACGCGAAAATAAAACGCTCGCGAAAATTTAAAAAATAGCAATATTTGATGGGCTACAAGGATGTTTGCGCTGATAGTTTACACCCCAGTCAACAGCTGCTGCTTGCCGATACAATTAGTACAAAAATATGGGTTCGGTGCACAATTAATCGGTCCCATTCAACTCTATGTAAAAAGGCAGAATTCGAGCATCTGCATTTTTTTCCGGACATTGCTTGGACTTTTTTCTGCCTGTGAGTGGCACCTATCAAAAAAGTGAATAGACAACCTACCTGGATAATCCCGTTTTCTCAGCATTCTCCGTTCTTTGAGGGACAGTAAAAAAATTCGGGCTGAAATCCGACCGAAGTCATACGTCACCTGGGGAGTGTGCCGGGGAGTTTGTGATAAAATAGTCCACACAAAAATTCATTTTTCTGCATCAGTCTGACAAACATAGACCAATGTTGAATCACGTGCACATTTAAAGTTGAATAAAGCAGCCATTTACGCCATAAAGGGCCCAGAAACGGCAAGTGCTAAATTTCTAAAGGTACTATTTTCGTGGGCTACCAAACCGGAAGACAGTTTTTGTGTACACCTTATGTGGTTGCAAACCTCAAAAATGTTCGTGAGAATTTTTTTTTTCGTGAATAACGTTAAAAGACATTATCTTGCCACGTTAAAAAGCCACAACTGAGAAATGATTTACCTACCGTATTAGTTAACGACAGGGGCCCACTTAGAATCGAACTAAAGTTCCTGCTGTAATTATTACGTAATAGGTGCGCGCGCACGTTTAGATCCGAACGGCTGCAGTTGGAACTTTTGTTGGTTACCAAGTCAACAAAGTGACCAGCCTTGCATGCCCCCTTTCAATTCTTCATTGTGACAAAAGTGATTCTTATACTGCACAGCCAACTCTAATTAACAATTACGAATAAGTAAGACCGCGAATAGAGCACAGCGAGTATTTATTTTCTAAAACAAATTATTTTGAGGCAACTGACAGATCTTGACCCAGGATGTTGTTAGATAGGGCTAGAGATCTACTAGAGTAACGGTGCTCTGACCCACCGTTGATCTCTAGTAGGACTATAGTAGCGACTATCGATGTTCGAATCAAACTTTAGTTACTATAGTAGGAGCTATAGTTAAATTCGAAGTGCGCCAGGGTCATTTCGCCCTTTCGCGAAGGTTTTTTTCACGAAACTTCGCATCTGCGAAGTTTCGTGAAAATAAATCCTCGCGAAGACTTCCGAATCTAAAGTATAATTACTTATTCTATTTTTAGGAGAAAACTTTATTTGAGATGAGATACATGTAGCTCAAGGATGAAGAAGCGTGAAATCACAGTGGACAGTGAGGATCTTGACTATGGTGACGATGATTATGAATCTAGTGGAGACCTTGATGGACCAGGTAGGTGACTATTCGCTACAGTAAAACCTCGAAAATTCAAACTTCGATCTATACATTCTAATAAGTGTCTATAATAACACATGGTTTTGGAGCGTAAAAGAAACGTCTCATTGTGCCGTTTCTTTTGTACGCCCAAAACTTATGTTTGATTGAACATAAATTGATAATAATCAAAATTTGATAATAATCATTTTTTGGGGTTGCATGTGTATATATTCATACCGACCTCATTATAATTCGTACTACTAATAAATCGAAATAAAACCTCTACTACTGAGGACTTTGAAGGAGGAGAAAACTGTAAGTAGTTCATAGATCATATATTACAATTATAAAGAAATTAAGTGGTTCACTCGCTGCGCTCGTTCCCGCGTATTTTCTTTAAAATTGTAATAGTTGCTCTTTAATCTATACATACATATCATTCCATTTTTAATTTTTCAGATTATCGTACAACAATGAGACAGATCATTGATGATATCGACACGGAACCTGACATGTCAATGTTTGGTATCATGGGTATAGTGCTTGGAGTTATCGTGTTTATCGTCATAGTGGTGATAATATGCTTCGTGTATCGGACACAGAGGCGTAGACCTGCAGTTACGTGAGTCAGAGTAAACCTTAACTCTTTGCATGAAAAGTCATATGGAAGTATTAAATATTTGAGCAATTTTCTGAACTTATCATTAAGCTAAAATAGTTGTAATTGTCATTCAGCATCTTTAATCTTATTTTAATTATTGCTCATGACCTCGAGCTTTTTAGAAAATGTGAAAACATATATTTGTCATCACAAGCCGTGACAAGATAGTACATGATATACTTGTACTTTGGTAATTCACCAAAAATAGGATTTCGAGCTTTATAGAAAATTATATCGTCCACCAACAAGTTCTCGTGGTATAAACAGTTTTCGTGGTATTTTACTAAAATATTTTCGCAACTTTTTATTGAAGACTTTTCTTTCATAACTGACCTTAGAGTCAACCTTCTAATTATGCACATGGTATGTTTGGTAACGTGATAAGGGGGTCATCTCAAAATTGGCATGACTGGCAAAAACAGATACCTGATGCAATGTATGAAAATATAACACTATATTATTTTTTCTTTTATGTTTGACTTAATAATTTTGTAGAAAACAATCTACAGAAGACATTGTTTACAAGATACATTTTAACTCTATAATGTGTTGTAATTACAGTTATTATCGCTACTTTTGAGATGACCCACGAAACAATATTTTAAAAGTCTCGGTAAACTTCAGAAAAGTTGATTCTGGGAAGAAAAAATCCATGGAAATTATTTAAGTTAAGTTGGATAATGATTGCTTTTTTGAAAATAATTACAAAAAGTCATTTTATTTGATATATTTTGTGTTTCAGCTAATCACTTTTAAGTACCGCGAAAACTTGTTGGACCTGCATTATATTAAAGATTCTGACATTGAAAATCTTTTTATTTTTTATTTCATGGACTGTCATTTTACCTTAAGGAAAAAATCCAGGTCAACGTACTAAATAGCTTTTAGGAGGGCCAAATTTAACCCCATCCCCACAGATTTCGAGGAGAACTCAATATAAAATGTTCAGGAGTGATTTTTTGTTATTTATATAATTCCATATTATTACTTGTATGAAGGTATCCAGCATTATAACTCTAGATAGAAGAAAACCCCCAATGTATAATAGGTGCTCAACCAGAAATCGACCCTGGTCCTCTGGTTGCATAGCCCAACATGCTAACCACTAGGCCACGAGGTCTTATCGTACGTGGCTCGAAATAACCGTGCATAATTGACTATGATGAAACAAAGTAACAAACTCACAACTCAAGATAGCGAAAGCAAGAGCTAAAGAAAACCTCAATCTGTGTTACTGTAGGCCCAGCATAAGACAAGCATCAGACACCAGCCAACCATGAGAGACTTAACGTGAGGGCTGTAATTTAGGCTGAGGCCTGGTCATCCTTCATGCGAATAGCTATACACAATGATTGGGTTTACAACCAGGCGAGACGGCCGCATGATATGCATGTTGGTATAACGATTAAATATGTTTAATTGATCCTTTAAATAGGTTATTCCAACCTTAACCTCTGGTTGAAACCCTGAATAATTTAACACATATGCTTCTCATAGTGTAATCAATATTTTATTCAAATATAAAGTACATCGAGATACAACAGATACATCATATATACAATACAATACATTTGAAAGGGATACAGAAATAAGTCTAAGACTTGTTTGAATCTGCTTCCCTAAAGGAATCATCTAAATAACATAATTTGATTAGCAGTTGATTTCTTGGTGATGTTTCCAATTGAATTATATGTGATTACATTTTATGCAGATAGTAAATGAAACTAAGAAGTGTGTGTGTGTGTGTGTGTGTGTGTGTGTGTGTGTGTGTGTGTGTGTGTGTGTGTGTGTGTGTGTGTTTGTAATCTAGCAGATAAGATAGAGAGAGAGAGGTTTCCACGGTATCGACCTTATTGGATAAGAAAAAGTGCCATTATATTGGTAGTTAGTTCTCAAATCGTTTTGAATGGGTGATAAACTCCTGAACAGCTTTGAAGATAATACAATTGGTATTGCTGTTTAAGCTTCGTTCACCGTACAACAGCACGTTTAGAGTTGGGACACAGTGTCTTTAAACCTTTTCTAGCATAATTTGACGCTGGGCAGTGAACCTTGCACAAGAGAAGAGGAAATGCTGGACGCCTTCAATTTCGCCACATGCACAGAACTTGTCTTGTATGTTTTTACTGAATAAGGTGTAGTGCAAACTGCTACAATTTGTCCTAATTCTAGCATGAAGTATCTGTTCGTTTCTGCTGCCAGTGAGATAATAATTTGGAACAGGTTGTCGCGTTGACATCTTCTTTTTGAAAGAAGAAACTGATGGACAGGACTGAACTGTGTTACCTAGAGTATTCCACTCACGTATGGTTGAGGGGAGAAATGAATTATAGTACAGTTGGGATTTAGCGTCAATTGTTTGATATTGTTCGCTGTTTCTTAGTGGATACCTGGACATGGCACCTACAAGGGGAGGAAGCAATGAACTGAGATATGCTGGAGTTAAGTAGTTGGTCAATTTATAGTACAGAGTCAATTTATGTTGCCTTCGTCTTGAGCTAAGAGTCTCCCAGCCAGTTTCTTTATACAAATTCTCAATCGATACTAATTTGGTTGTTCCAGTCACTATCCTGGCAGCTTCAAGCTGTATCTTCTCAAGTTCGTCTTCCTCATACTTAGTAATATTGCACCAGACAACGTCAGCATATTCTAAGATTGGCCTAATAAATGCCATATATATAGTTTCTAGTGCTTTTCTATCTAAACGAAATTTAAGTTTACGCATAATGTGAATTCGCTGCCATGCTTTTGTAGTTATTAATTGTATGTGTTTGTGCCAAGTACCACTACTTTCAAATGTTACTCCTAGATGTTTGTGACTTTCGACTTCTGTGATTACTTGATTATTCATAATTACAGGTGGATGAACAGGTTTATTTAACTTACGAGACAGTAGTATATATTCAGTCTTGTTAGGATTAAAAGATACCAGCCATTTCTCAGCCCATGCAGATATTCTTACTAAATCCTGATTAATGGTTTGTGATGCTTCTTCTGGGGAGTCAACTATAATATAAAGGCTAGTATCATCTGCAAAAAGACGAATAATTGAGTTGATATCTTTTACAATATCATTGATATAAATAAGGAATAAAAGTGGTCCTAAAATAGAGCCTTGGGGTACACCCGCATTTATGCTTACCCAGGTGGAGGACCCCCCTGGTAAGTCAACCCTTTGTTTGCGATCGCTCAAGTAGTTTTGAAACCATCCTAACAGGGAGCCAGTAAGGCCTACAGATTTAAGTTTTAATAATAATGTAACGTCCCGACCCCCTTGCTAAGTGTGAAGTCTTTCGTGTAAACTAGTCAGGATTTAATATAAATAGGCCGAGGCAAAGGAGTCGGAACATTACAAGGGTTCGTTTTGATAGACTCTGATTCTGTAGAGTGGTTTTATTAATAAAGAAGATTTAATGACATTTCATATACATTTATTAAAATAAGAAGGCTATCAATGACACATAAACAGATAAACTTTTCATGGACATTTACATACAAATCAGATCAGTCAACAAGTTATGGCATAATGAGCTTAAGCTCAACAAAGTCTCACACATTTCTTGAACTAGTCATCTCTTAATGATGATTATGAAAGGTTAAAGTTCTGAAGGAACTTTAACAATGAAAATGACTTTTAAGCTCTGTTTCCATATTTATAAACCTTGCGAATTTTGATCACTATCAAATTTGATTTAAGCTTAAAAATGGGTAGTCTAAAATCTACTCAAAATTCGCAATGCAACAGAAAAACAACCATTAAGTTAAGCAAGGTCTGAAGCCTCAAAATTCGGAGCACTAGCTC
Source organism: Loripinus fragilis (assembly GCA_964019695.1). Lineage (NCBI taxonomy): Eukaryota > Metazoa > Mollusca > Bivalvia > Lucinida > Lucinidae > Loripinus > Loripinus fragilis. Next base: position 41,937,251 of record OZ026520.1, on the reverse strand, counting down.
AAATTCGAAGTGAGGCTTTACTCAAATTCGAAACGAGGCTTAAGAGTCGAAGCACAACAACTCAAATTCGAAACGAGGCTAAAGTTGCAAAATTCGAAACACTGGGAAAGCCCAAAGCTTGAGCTATCCAAGAGCCAAAATTCGAGTACAAATTCGAGAATCTATGAATCTCTAAAGCCTATAGCTACTAGATTCGATTCTACCGAATTTGTACCTCTCTCAAGGTCTTTCTTAGCCTCGCAAATTTCGAGTTTTCGATGTGTCGCTTTCAAGCCCGGAGGCTGCGACAGCGTCCGCTCGCATGTTCCATCCTTTTATAGAAGCTGGTTGTTGTTAGTAACCAAACACGCGATCACGTGAACAGCTTTATAACGAGTAATTTGATTGGTTCAATTTCATAGAGCGTCCATAGATACACCAATCAGAATTCGCTAAACAGTTTTAATGGCGAAGGCCTCGCATATCGATACAAGAAATATGTGACTGAAACAAAGTGATTTTCTACCGTTAAATTAACTTACCACAAGTAGATGCTGGTTGAATTAGTTAGTAAACATATTTATCTCTTTGTCCCAACCGGGAAAGCTGATGAACTCTTCGTCATCAAAGCCAAATCGATCGATGAAGCAGGTCGCAACATGTCAAAACAGGTCAACAACCTTCCGTGGAATGCGGAAGTGATTTAAAAAGTTAGATTTTACTATCTCCCAGCTTAATTCCCCAAAAGATCACGACACCAAAGCTATTACTAACATCATTTAGGCTTGCCAGTTGTTTGCAACAGATGGATAGACTCAAAATTAGCTTGTTAGGATAAATGCTGTCGATAATATGAGAAACTTAAGAAAGACTAGGGGCTAGCCTAGTATATTTCAATACCCCCACCTTTCAAAAATTGGTCCCCAATTTCTTTCTGAGAAACTAGACCCTAGGATTTCCAAAATTATATATTTAAACCGTAAGCCGCATCACCTGATATTTACATGTTGCTTCCTACCGGAAGTTATTATTCTTTATTTGTTGACTGTTAGCTACTCAGTCCCCAAACACAGAATACATCAATCCTGAACTTCATGATATTTAAATTATTCAACCCTACTTGTGGTGAAAATCAGATATTTATTTATTATAATATTTTTTTATTATAAAATGATTATCTTTACCATTACCATTATTTTCTTTTGCTTACCATCAATGCCAGCTAGGTCATATTTTCAAATGAACTGAAACTATTGTTTATAATAAAAATTACTCTCAACATAGAGATTTAATAAATGTGCATACTCATTATTGTATAGAACCATTTGTTTAATTGTAAAACATCATCAAAATGTTATTTTACAAGAATAAATGATTCTCTTATGGCATATATATGGTAATTTAAAGAGAATAAAACCACAAAGTCTCATAATTTGAGTTTCAATATAGCATGACTATATGATTCTTCATTGTTCAGTATAAATGAATATTTATATTCTATCACATTGTTTATGGAACTTACCCTTCCATTTTTATTTGACTATTTTTACCATTACTATTATTTTCTTTTGCTTACCATAAATGCCAGGTCACATTTCCTTATGAAACTTTTATTAGTAATAAATCACTCTCAACATAGAGTTCTAATAATTGTGCATACTTATTTTTGTGTAGAACCATTTGTTTAATTGTAAAACATCACCAAAATGTTATTTTACAAGAATAAATGATTCCCTCATGGCATGTATGGTAATTTAAAGAGAATAAACCAAAATGTCTCATAATTTGAGTTTCAATATAGTTTATGATAAAGTATTTAATTACCAAGGTTTTCTGTGTGGTACTCCATCACTTCTTCGCCGTAGTTTCAATTGCATTTTACTGTTTTCGGTTTTACTGTTTTCGGGTTTACTGTTTTCGTGTTTACTGTTTTCGTGTTTCTGTTTTCAGGCCAATTCTGAATACCGTAACATATTCTTTCTAAATTGGCCAGTATCAATTATCAAGCTTATACTTATACAGTTATCATGCCAAAATTAAGGAATAATGGGTTATTATCCCTTCCATCTTTTGGCCACCATAGTGATAAATGCCATTATCACTCTACCATTTTGATATACAACTCATTCTATAGCATATAAAAAGTTGCCATCTATACAAAAGTTATCTGATTGTTTTCAAGTCTCAGGTGGGCTACCTCACTCCACTCATGCTTATATTCTCTATATAGAGCTTCTATAAAACACAATCAGCTACTCAAAGCTCTCCTATAAGGGCATTATCTAAATCTTAGAACTTCATTCCGACTCATCCCAGGGTACCGTCAAATCCTGTGTCATTAGCTGACCTACAAGAATCCGCTCTGGAGGTACCTGGTTAAAGTTCAAATTTTCTCTGCCAATCTGTAACTCCACACTTCTCAACCACCCTCAGGTTAACATCAAATCCTATGCCATTATCTGACCTAGGATCATCTCTGGACATTTCCTGATTGAGGCTGAGGTTTTGGTGTCACATACCTTTCAACAATATTCCTTTCTTAATCTACTCTCTTTCTTAGGCTCTATACATATATTCTTATATTACCAACTAATTCATAGCTGCTTAAGTCTTCATTACTCTGAAAAACTATCTGCAAAAATCTCCTCACTATACAATTCTATTCCCATAATATCAATGAACACATAGGGTTTGTCACCACATTTCTGTCAACATTACTCTGAATGTTTAATTAGTATTATAAACTCCTCATTAAATAATTCTATTCCCATCAATCACCTCTGTTGGAAACTACTCATTATACTATTCTACTCCCACATCAATTAAGTCATAAGGTTTATCACCACATTACTCTATCAACATTTCTCCGTATGTTAAAGTAAAAGGAAACTCCTCACAACATGGATCCCATTGTTCCATTTACAATAAAGTTTAAAGTGGTTACTCCACATCACTTTGAATGTCAACCTCACTCTGAAGGTTATATAATTATGTAGGAAATCTAATCCTACCATACCACTAAATAATAATTTTATATCTCCTCATTACTCAGAATGATGTCTGTAGCAAACACCTCTGATCTATTTATAATCTTCCTTAATAAAGGATTCTCATCATACAATATAAGCTACAATAATAATAAAAAATGTGTCTTTTCTCATTACTCTTGAATGAGTTTTTTTATGTATCATTAATAAACATCTCTGGTACCTTACTCTATCTCACTATGAAATTCTATTATCTATAACACTAGATAAATCGAAATTGCCTATCATCTCATTTCTCTGAATGAGTCCCTTTACTGGTAAACATCAATGGTCTACTACACTCTTCATTCATTCCCTTTCTACAAAATAAACTAAGTTAAAGTGGGTACTCTGTACATTTCTTTGAATGTCAACATTACTGTGAATGTTTACCTCACTCTTCTCTCTCTTTCAACAACATCAACTAAGTTATAGTGGCTTCTCTACATTACTCTTGAATGTGAACATTTCTCTGAACGTTATTTGCAGGGAATCTTAGCCTACAACCACTAAATCATAGTTAAATTATCTCAATACCCTGAATGAGTGCATGTAGTAAACACATCTTGTCTACCTTTGGTCGCAGCCTCTTAAGCTTGAATTTGATCTATAGCTATGTTTATAGCTAGGTTATATGTGTCTCAGTTATTATGTTACTAAAATGCCTCTGCATATGACTCAATTTCATAAAGTCTGTGTCTTATCTACCATGAAAAGTCTCCATCAATGACATTTGCTGTAGTCTTAACTTCATTGACAAATGAAGTCATCTGTGTCTGAATGTTTCAGTCAGTACTAAAATCTCTAGAGTGACACTATATAGTCCATTCTATTTTAGCCTTGTTGAATTATACCACTAGAATCAGAGTCTAATCTAGGCAAATTTTCTATTTTCAGCTGAATTAGTTTTCTGGTTGGAACAAGTCAATCAAGGAAATCAAATTTTCTTCACTTTTCCAATTTCATAGCTAACCTCAGCATAAATTTGAATGTTAATAGACGATTCCAAAATTAATCTGTAATCAATTAATCAATTTGATAAACATATCAAAATTTTCAGAATAAATCCCACACTTCTGACTCCAAATCTGTAACGTCCCGACCCCCCTGCTAATTGTAATGTCTTTCGTGTTTACTAGTCAGGATTTAATATAAATAGGCCGAGGCAAAGGAGTCGGAACATTACAAGGGTTCGTTTTGATAGACTCTGATTCTGTAGAGTGGTTTTATTAATAAAGAAGATTTAATGACATTTCATATACATTTATTAAAATAAGAAGGCTATCAATGACAAATAAACAGATAAACTTTTCATGGACATTTACATACAAATCAGATCAGTCAACAAGTTATGGCATAATGAGCTTAAGCTCAACAAAGTCTCACACATTTCTTGAACTAGTCATCTCTTAATGATGATTATGAAAGGTTAAAGTTCTGAAGGAACTTTAACAATGAAAATGACTTTTAAGCTCTGTTTCCATATTTATAAACCTTGCGAATTTTGATCACTATCAAATTTGATTTAAGCTTAAAAATGGGTAGTCTAAAATCTACTCAAAATTCGCAATGCAACAGAAAAACAACCATTAAGTTAAGCAAGGTCTGAAGCCTCAAAATTCGGAGCACTAGCTCAAATTCGAAGTGAGGCTTTACTCAAATTCGAAACGAGGCTTAAGAGTCGAAGCACAACAACTCAAATTCGAAACGAGGCTAAAGTTGCAAAATTCGAAACACTGGGAAAGCCCAAAGCTTGAGCTATCCAAGAGCCAAAATTCGAGTACAAATTCGAGAATCTATGAATCTCTAAAGCCTATAGCTACTAGATTCGATTCTACCGAATTTGTACCTCTCTCAAGGTCTTTCTTAGCCTCGCAAATTTCGAGTTTTCGATGTGTCGCTTTCAAGCCCGGAGGCTGCGACAGCGTCCGCTCGCATGTTCCATCCTTTTATAGAAGCTGGTTGTTGTTAGTAACCAAACACGCGATCACGTGAACAGCTTTATAACGAGTAATTTGATTGGTTCAATTTCATAGAGCGTCCATAGATACACCAATCAGAATTCGCTAAACAGTTTTAATGGCGAAGGCCTCGCATATCGATACAAGAAATATGTGACTGAAACAAAGTGATTTTCTACCGTTAAATTAACTTACCACAAGTAGATGCTGGTTGAATTAGTTAGTAAACATATTTATCTCTTTGTCCCAACCGGGAAAGCTGATGAACTCTTCGTCATCAAAGCCAAATCGATCGATGAAGCAGGTCGCAACATGTCAAAACAGGTCAACAACCTTCCGTGGAATGCGGAAGTGATTTAAAAAGTTAGATTTTACTATCTCCCAGCTTAATTCCCCAAAAGATCACGACACCAAAGCTATTACTAACATCATTTAGGCTTGCCAGTTGTTTGCAACAGATGGATAGACTCAAAATTAGCTTGTTAGGATAAATGCTGTCGATAATATGAGAAACTTAAGAAAGACTAGGGGCTAGCCTAGTATATTTCATATTTGATAATTGAGTTGATATCTTTTACAATATCATTGATATAAATAAGGAATAAAAGTGGTCCTAAAATAGAGCCTTGGGGTACACCCGCATTTATGCTTACCCAGGTGGAGGACCCCCCTGGTAAGTCAACCCTTTGTTTGCGATCGCTCAAGTAGTTTTGAAACCATCCTAACAGGGAGCCAGTAAGGCCTACAGATTTAAGTTTTAATAATAATCCCTTGTGCCAAACACGGTCGAATGCTTTGCTTATGTCACAAAAAACTGCCTTTACTTCTAAGCCATCATCCAATGCCTTTGAGAATGTATTGTAGATATCAACTAGTTGATTGGCGGTGGAATCGCCAGGGACAAAGCCTGATTGCAAGGACGTTATAACATTGTTGGCACTAAAGAAGTTAAAGACGTGTTTATGAACTATTTTTTCCATAACTTTTCCCAATGTACTAAGTAATGATATAGGTCTGTAATTTTTACAGTCCGTAGGATCATCTTTTTTAAAAACTGGCATGACATTAGCTTCTTTCCATGCCTTAGGTACTTTGCTCAATGATAAAGATAAGTTAAATAATTTAGAAAGAGGATGAGAGAGTTCTGAAGAACAAGTTTTAAGGACATAGTTATTTATATTATCTGGTCCAGACGCTTTTCCCGTTTGTAGTGTTTCTAATATGGATTTAACTTCAGTAGGGTTTGTTACTAATTCTGTCAAATTGTTTGGGTTTGATTGAATGATATGTGGTAATTCCTTGCCAGCATCATTTAGATCAGATTGTGTTTTAAAATATGAATTAAGCAAATTACCCTTTTCTTTGTCATCTGTGTATATTATATCATTTTCTTTTAGGGGTGGGGGTGATGCTTTATCTTGAGTTGATAAAAATGATTTTAAAGTCTTCCACCAATCTTTACTGCTTAAGTTATGGCTGGAAGTTAGTTTATTTGCTAGATTGTCAAAGTAGGTTTTTTTGGAGGATCGTAATAGTTTAGTTGTGTCATTTCTCAGTCGTTTATATTGGTCCCAGTGTTGTTGTAATTGTGTGCGCTTAGCTTTGTCATAGGCTCTTTTACGTTTTCTCATTAATTTTCGTAGTTCATTATGCATCCATGGAGTTTCAGAAGGACGTACGCTTGCAATTTTGTTTGGTATGCATTCACTACTTAGTTGAAATATGTGGTCCGTTACGTTTTTGGAATATATATCAATGTCTTCATTTGCGAATGAGTACCAGTCAGTATTGCCAAACTTGTGCTTGAGATTCTCATAGTCCCCATCTTTGTACTTCCATATATGCCTTTTAATTGATTTTATATGGGGTTTTGTAAATTTTAACACACTAAATATAGGACAATGATACCGAATTTCTTGGTTTAGGAATGGATCGCCTACACCACTTAAGAGAATGCTGTTGGGGTTAGAAGTTAGTATAATATCAATTAAGGAAGATGATCGCTCGGTAAAGTGTGTATGCTCATTTATAATTTGGTGCAAATCATATTGCCGACAAATATTATTAATTTTACCAGAAGAGACTGCCTTGTTCATATCAAGATTAAAATCTCCTAAAATAATTATTTCAGGTATATCAGTATCTCTTGCAAGATCAATAGAGTTTTCAATGTTATTAAGGATGGTGTTGTCTGAATTTGGGGGCCGATAAAATGTTCCGATGAGAAGACGCTTACTTGGCAGTCGGATTTCTATCCATACACATTCCAAATTGAGAATTTCCAAATCGTGACGCCTAATGCAAGGTATTTCACTTTTAATGTAAACTGCAACACCACCATGTCCATCTCCAGGCCGGTCTTTACGAAAAGGTGATCGAAACCCATTTATTTGAATATCTGAATGTGTAGTGTTATGGGTAAACCAAGTTTCCGTAATTGAAATGACATCAAAATTTGATAACTCAGTTTCAAGGAGATCAATTTTATGAACTGCACTTTGCACATTGTAATGGACAATAGAAAAATTATGTTTTATTATGTCTGAGGTTTCATTTGTAATGTCAGATAAAAGAGAGTCAGAATCAGATCTGGGTCCCGGGTTAAGTTCTATATCGCCAGCACGTAAGAGCAGCATTCTTAAGAAAGTATAGTATTCGAAGACGTTCAAAGAGCCAACACCCTTCAATTTATGATGTCTACAGTAGTGCAATCCTATTCTAATTCTATAAGTACAAATGTCAACCCCAGTCATCTTTCAATATGCAATAGTATGAGTAGATATAATGTAGAACCAGACTGCAATAACATGTAGAGACCAATGTGTGCATCTTAACCATAGTGTAAATGATCAATGCGGAGAAAGAGGGTTGAGGAGATACCGTGGAAGAAAGTGAAAAAGCTAATGTAAGAGAAAATAAGAGGATGTAACAACAGTGTATAAACATGTTCGAATTTAGATTTGGATTGAAACTAATAATGGTTAATAAGTTATGCTTGGTAACATTTCACAGACTGAGCGATGTCTAAAGGAACATTAAGCACCTTGGGATGGGAGCAGTTAAACCAGCGCAGCACCGGGCCAAGACTCCATTGACTTAATGATATGCTTCTCATAGTATCTGCTGCCAAAGTTTCTCAAATGGCTCGAGTGAAAAATTGACGACAGAGCTGACAAAATGAAAAATCGTAAATCCACAGCTGCTTCTTGCCAAAATTAAAAGTAATTCAACAATCTTTTTCATTTGTATCTACCGTAATTGTCAATATTCAAAACAATTTCGCACAAGTTTTTTTTATCTACCGTAATAGATTTGCAGAATAAACTAGAACTCAGAGCTATTGGATGTGTCACCTGGCGAAACAGAAGTCAACAGGAGGCCATGTATAAGGACAGGTAGAGCTTGCATGGTGCTCTATGTTCCATTCCATTTAATTTGATATGCAACATGACCTCTTTCAGTAAAACATATGTTTTGACCTTTTGACCCCACCTCAGGAGTTGAGTGTGTGTGTAAGGACAGAATATGTGCTTGCATGGTGCTCTATGCTTTATTCCCTCTAATTTGATAATATGCAATATGACTACTTTCAGAAAATAATGGCCTATAGTGAGAAGTTGTCAGATATAATAGCTCTTGGAAAAAATTTGAAGTTTATCACACAAAAAAGCCAAAATAGTTTTTGCATTAGCCTAAACCTAAGTCAAAAAGGACCATAACTCAGTCAAAAGTTTGCACATTACCTCCAAATTCATACTTGACCTGTATTTTATGATGCTTTACCCTTCTGTATACGTTGAATGAAATTGTTGCATCTCTTGAAAAGTTATTGATCAGAAACCTCAATTTAGCCAATATATAAGTAGGTAAGGAGGCAAAGATCAGGAATCGGTAGAATCAAGTTCCACACCTGACACAGGACACCACACGGAAAAGTGACAAAACACAACAAAACACCACACACAAGAGAACCACAGGTTAGCCCTTTACCAGCAGGTGACCACACGGTAAGTAAAAAAGGGCCATAACTCAATCAAATTTTTGCGGATTACCTTCTATTTCGACTTGACCTGTATTTTGTAATAATTTACCCTTCTGTAAAGTTTGAATGAAATTGATTTATTCCTTCAAAAGTTATTTATCTGAAACCAAAAGTGTGGCGCCCGGATGCAGCCGACGGATTTATGATCCCTATATGTCGACGATGCTTCGCAGGCGACACAAAAACCATCTAGCTAAATTGATTTGAACAAAAAATAACACATGGAGTTAAGATACCAAGCTCTTTAAAAAACACATATGCCTGAGACACTGGTCCAATTACATAATAAGTTCAAATAGGCTTTCCACTTGCCCAATGCCAACTCACTTTTCACAAAATTTCCTCATCAAGGTGCTAATTATTTTAAACAGCACTACTCTGATGAACAAAATGACCACTGGCTTTTTTTAAAAACGAAAGCACGTATCAAAAGGACATTTCCTGTTGAACATCAGACACAACTAACTCCCCTTCTGATGGTTTATACATTTCGTAACTTATTTGTTCAGAAGAGTATGTTCAAAAATTGATGGCTTCAGCAACAGAAACTAATGTTTGACTTCTAAGTTACTGAAACAAAGTTATCAAAGCTACTAAAACAAGGTTATGGATATCATAAACTTCGTAAAGCCTTTTCTAAATTTTAATACCAACACTCAGAGTTGATTGTTAAATACAATATTTGCATAAAGACTCTTCTGCAACAAGGCATATCAGAACCTGTATTTTATGGCGATTTAGTTATAAATTCAAAGGAATTGTTGGAAATCCTAATTTTAGTGATCAATTTAAAAAAAAATATTAAACGTTATAAAAGAGTGGGATACGACTTGGATATCATGTGACAGTCTGCATGCCTGGTTGTAAACCTAATCACGGTTCATATCTATGTTTTCCTCTTTGACTGCACGACGGTGGATCAGGCCTCAGATTCAATGGCGGCCCTGACATGAAGCTTAAAATTGTTAGTTGGTGTCTGATGCTTGTCGTTGGCTGGGCTCACCGTAGCTCAACTTAAGTTTTTTTTTAGGTCTGCTTATCTGTGAGTCATGAGCCCTTTTCTTTGTTTTATCATATACCAAAAGAATCTTCTAACGCATACAGTAAACAGTTTGCTACAAAAGCTTAATAATGTTAAAAGTTTTCATTTTTTTGTTGTTAAACAAGTCTTCAATATTATTCACATCACGTGTGAAATTTTCACAACAATACCATGGGTATTAAGCAAAATACAGTTTTTTTTTAATTTGAAAGGGTCAAAATCAGAAGTCACAAAAATTGGAATTTAGGCTCAAAATAATCTCAAAAAGTCTGCGTTTCAGTGAGGCAATTTTAATTTCATTTGTATTGCTGAACAATGAAAAACGTCATTTTATTATAAGAAATGCATGAAATTCACGGTGGTTAGGCTTCAGAAACAATGACGACCTTGGCATTAAACTTTCATTGGTGGATCAGTGCCTGATGTTTATCTTTGAATGGGCCCACCGTGGCTCAACTGGGGTAGTGTTGTTTTTTTTTAGCTCTGGCTGTCTCTACGTCCAGGGCCATTTTCTTTGTTTCATCACAGTAATTAATTAATTGATTGTTTCCCTGTGATGATACAGTGGATAAGTAAGGAAGCCTCCAAGCGAGCTTAACATAATGATTGTTTTTCTGATTCTGACAACAGCAGAATCTAGGGCGAAGATTTGGCCATTAAGGTTAATTTTAGCCCCCAGTAACTTCGGTGTGTCTGTTGTTGATGATTCATTGTTTATTGTTGCTACAATTGTTTGTGGGTGTTTTTGTTTGTCCTTGTTTTGTTGTGCAGTACATAGTGACATTTCTAGTTTTGCAATCATCTCGCTGGGGAAGAGAGAGCATGGTTGCTTAAAATTGCCCTTTAATGTCATGTGACTGTTAGTGCTCTGCATCTCTTCCTCATGATGCAATGTGTTGATTGTGGTATTTCCTGGCCATACTCAACAAACTTTTTTCATGTGATTTAGCTCAGGTGAAATATAACAAATCCACACCAAAAGTACCATCATGAGGGCTCTGCTGCTAGCTATAAGAATACACGTTTACCATGGCTATCCTGCTCCACAGATCTAAAGCCATTCGAGCACATAATGCGATGTGATTGTCAGGAAATATTTAATTACTTGCGTGTGCGCATTGTCTGTTCACTTTAATAAAATGTAGAAGATAGAAGTTGGATGTTTTGTTTTCTTATTTTATGAATAATAGAATACAGACTACTTTACCGTTGGAAAAATAATGTCTCATCAATTCAAGTTAATAAATGGAATACATTGACTTGCTATTCTGTTTTCCGTATTGATTTGTTTGAAAAATGGTAAATTTGCGACTTTCATTTTTTGAAGTTTTCAACTCAAACTTCAGTATTTTAAATGTCCTTAGTCCGTCTTCTTTGGAAATAACCATACATTACCGGAAAAAAATTGTTCTAATTTATTCCAAAATACCTTTTAATTCAAAATTCTAGTTTTTAAGAAAATGCCAAAACAAAAGTGTATGCGTTAGAAGATTCCTTAGGTGTAGTGTGTTAATTTGATTGGATTTTTTTCCTGTGATGATACATTGCATTAGTTAACCCCCGGTAGCTTAGGCTACTGTCCGTTCTAAGGCGATGGTTCTGTAGTTGTTTATCTATTGTTTAATGTACTTCCAATTGTTTGTGGGGGATCTGTGTTTGTCCCTGTTTAGTGTGCTTTGATTTGTGTCCTTTCTAGTTTTGCAATCATCTGGAAGAGGAAGAGAGGGCTGGTTGCTTTGCTTTTATTGTCTTACAGATGTCTCGTTACTGTAAATGTCCTGTGGCTCTTCCTCACGATGCCGCGGAATAGCATGCAGTGTGTGATTGTGGTATTTCTCCTCCTGAACTGCCGTCCCAAAGTCAAATTAGTATCAATGACATGTTTCCCCTAATGACTCCTATCAAAATTGCTCAAACGTTTCTGCTAGGTTGACGGAAAATGACCCATGAGCTAAAAAATAAATTTATTCAGCTGCCACTTTGAACTAAATTCAAGTTAACTTTCAAATAGTCAAGTCAATCAGATGTTTTGGCTACTTTTAGAAGTAAATCGTATTTTTTGTTTTTGCTTTCAGGATTCGAAGAGGTTCTGGCAGTCGACAAGATACTTCCTTACAACTGGAAACCAGTTTCAATACACCCTACAACGGTCCAACAGGCAATCAAAACGCTCCAATTGCTGTAAGTACTGTTTTAACCCTTTGTATACTAATGAATTCTTCCTTCTGGTTGATACAATAAACTTTGAATAGTCCATATTACATACCTAGGGGTGTCAGGTTTAAATTTTCAAAAACTTCTGTATGTTTGGGTCTGAAGATCTTCTTTGCTTTGACAAACAGTGTAGACTCTGATGAAATGCAGAATTTGCCTCATTTCATCTGGGTATTCAGTGTTTTTTTTTATATTTTGTACTTTTTATATTGTTATGTTCTCGAATACAAAGTGTTAATTAAATGATAAGACATGGATTTTACCTTTCAGAAATATCCCAACTATAGAACAAAAATAAGGCATTGAGTTTATAATCCATTTTTATGCTAAGCCAGATAAAGCTGAACTTTATCCTGCTCATAAAAGTTAAAATGTCATTTTTTTGCAATTCGACATTTACTAGCAGCATAAATAATATAATTCAGAGAATCGATATGTCCCCTGCCAAAACAGAAGTCAAACAAGGAAAGTTCTATGAATTTTTATCCCCTGGCAAAGGGTTACTTAATAGAGATCACAAACATAAATCCCATTTCTCCAACCCCTAAGTTCACCTTTGGTATCATACAGATCGTAGTTAGAAACCTACCAACTATTGTCCAGTGCTTAGTTCAATAAATAATAAACTTCTCTGTACAATATCAAGATCTGAGCTTCCAACCTGACCCAGAGGTTAGGGGTGTGTGTAATCCGCTTCAAAATTAGCCTATACTTATTTTCTTTTAATTTGATATGCAACCTAGCCACATTAAGAATTGTATTTATACCTTTTAAATTCAACCCACATGTTGAGGGTGTGGGCAAGGACAGAATATGTACTTGCATGGTGCTCTTAGCTCCAAAACCTTTCATTTGATATGCAACATGACTAGTTTCAGAATGATCTTTTGACCACACCTGGGGCTTGAGGGTGTGTGTAAGGACAACATATAGGTTTGCATGGTGCTCTATGTTCCATTCTCTTTGATTTGATATGCAACAAGACTTCTTTCAGTAAAAAAGCCTGTTTTGACCTTTTGACCACACCTGGGGCTTGAGGATGTGTGTAAGGACAGAATATGTGCTCGCATGGTGCTCTGCTCCATTTCCATTAATTTGATATGCAACATAAATACTTTCAGAAAAAATGTTTTGACAAAAGGGGCCGAGGATGTATATAAGGACAGAATAGTTGCTTGTATGTTACTGCATTCGTCATTCCCTTTAATTTGATATACCACAATGTCATGACCATGTTCTGAAAAAATGGAATTTAGACCTTTTGACCCCACCCCTAGGTTGGGGGTCTATGGGCAAATTAGTTGCTACCATAGTGCTGCAAGACCATATTCTGAAAACGTTCAATGTTTGTCTCTGCTTCACCCCAGAAGTCCACCCTGGGGTCGGATTCAGGCCTTCGAACTTTAATCCTGTTGGATATATTTCATATCTATTGCATCTCTGTTTGCATGAAAAGGGGGTACTTTCATCTGTGCCCACGCATGGATTTTCTTCAAACTTAGCATATTTATAACTCATTATATACGAACTATGAAAATGTATTTATCGATTTAGATAGTTAAGAATAAGGCCTAGGAAGCAACCCTGACGTAATCCACCTTTGAGGTGGTACCTGTCTCTAAATTTCTATGTTTTAAATCTATAGTTTTGTTTATTTCTATGATTTGTCATCTAGATTGAATCCAAAATACCATAGACATTATTTTAATACCACGAAACCATTTGGATAAATTATGGTGTAAGTTTTCAAAAGAAGTAATTGTAAAATTTCAATATATTTTTTCAAAAATTTACAAAACATTCAACATTCAATTCAAAAGATGGATATGTTCTAGTCTTGTCAAGATATCATATTATCACAAAAACATGCCATATATATACTGCTGATCTGAGCCACATATCATGAAAATCCAAAAACCGGTAACTTTGTCATTTTCTACCTCTTATGGGTATAGGTCAGTTTTAGCAAAATTAACTATTTAGTTCAAATGAATCAATAACTCGACATAAGGAGGTTGCTTTTTAATCTACTTCCACTTTTCTTAAAGAAAGACATGTTTAGACAATTTTAAATGATTCAATGGTCAGAAATGCCGAAGGTCATGGCCCTGTGTCATGGCACTATGGGGCCAAGACAATGTGTTTCACTTTCTCAAGTCCCGCATGATATTGCTTAACAAACATAATATCCTAACAATAAACATGTAAAAACAAGAAGACTAAATATTTCCTTTACATCCCAACTGAACTAGAGGAACCATATTTTGGTGCCGTGACCAGGATAATGTGTAACAGAGTCTTATCAAAGGTATCATAAAACAGTGTTCTACATGAATAAGTGAGGTCCAGAAACAAAACTGTATGCCTAGAATATACAGCCAGCTAAAGTATAAATGTTGCTATTTGATGGAAATCAGCATCAGTTTCACAAAACAGAATGAACAGAGTAGATTTAAGCATTAAATTAGCAATACATTTGAAGCCAAGAGTTATCTGTGGCCAAAATGGTTAATTTTAACCAATAGGTTTGACAGGGGGTTATTTTTGTGAAGCAGGTTTATTAATGAGTCTTACAATTATAAAATCATAGATATAAGGTTCTTTTCCTGTATGAACTGACTTGTCATAATGTTTCTCTTCAGTATGAATTAAAACTCTTAATATTGTTACATATTAAGTGTAACATTGGCTAGATGTAGTTTTAATGTTAGAAACTAGATGCTTTAAGTACATGTGTCAACATATTGCATCATTTTGGCTAATATTATTGTGTAAGCACTTCATTAAATAAGAATCGTGGCACTTAATATCAAAGAATATTTTTTTCTTTTTCCAATCCATAATAGGGGAAAACACTGAACATATCAACTTCTACCAATAAACGTACTAGCATGATGATTTAAACTAAGCAAGTATCCAAGTATGTTTTACACTGAAACATAATTATTGTATTTTTACATTTTGATGAATCAGGGCCATGTGTTTACATCAAGTTAAAAATATATGTTACCGGTCCTTAAATTTCATGAAATTTGGTCTACATATTCTTAACATATATGGATAGTTTATATGTTGAAATGGTATCTTGACAAAGACCGCAACCTGTAAAAATGTTAATTCCAAATTTGACTGAATACAAAATATACAGTCGAAAATTGGGGTACCATGCTATAAAAATGAATGCCCACCCAATATCCTAATACATACAAAGCCATTTTAAGTAACAGCGAACCTATCAATGATATAGCTATTTAATAAAACATTTCTCCGCCCGCTACATGATATGTCAATTACTTGAGAAATGATTATAACTGGGTACCCTAAGGTATTATAGTGATATCATTCATGACGTCATAAATTAGCAATGGAATTGCATAAAAACTCAAACACACCATACATATTAAAGTTGTACCCCAGACAATTAAATAATTTTTTTTTCAAAATCCAAGCGTGGGCAGAATCCCATGTTAATTTCCCATACCATGCAAGAGCCCTTTCAGAAAAAGTATTGAGAACTGACTGAGTTATTGCGATACTTGAGTATTTGACCTATGACCCTGCCTGAGGGGTCAGGGTGATAGGGTAAATTTTAATCACTGTCATGCTTATCTACAGGCACTGGGTAATCACGGCCTATATAGTTAGAAGTTGTCAAATATAATAGCTATGGGACAATGTGAAGTTTATTACATAAAAAGTCAATATAGATTTTGCATTAGCCTAAACCTAGACAAAAAAGGCCATAACTCCAAAATTTTGCAGATGACCTCTACATTCGAACTTGGCCTGTATTCTAAGGGTCAGTGGAAATAGGTAAAAATTTAATCCACTGTCATGCTTATCTACAGGAGGTTGGGTTATCATGGCCTATATAGTCAGAAGTTGTCAGATATGATAGCTTTGGGGGAATGTGAAGTTTATTACACAAAAAAAGTCAATATAGATTTTGTATTCGCCTAAACCTAAGTCCAAATAAAACTCCATAACTCCAAAAATTTGGGGATGACCTCTACATCCAAACTTGGCCTGTATTTTATGATGTTTTATGCTTCTGTAAATTTTGAATGAAATTGTTGCGTCCCTAGTTTAGCGGGAAGTGACAAGAATCGTCTGCAAACCTAACAAAATAGTTACACAGTGGCATAAATTAAACTGACATTGGATGATCTATGTCAAATACGCATCATCTATAATACTAAATAAACGAATTACCGCATAAACTGAAAAATCGAGGTCATTTTCATGCTTGATTTCTTTACTGTTACTTTAAGATATTGCTTTCATTGATAATCTGGGTTAGGATGAGTTTTCATTTAGCATAGATTTAGAGAATTTTGGAATTAAGTGTGGTTTCTAAAAGAACTGCGCCCTCTGGCGAATGTTTCTATATTTAGTGTATGTCACGTTCATGGTCACGCGTCACTATTTTTAGATCGATTGGGTTTCCAATACAAACTGAATGGAGATGACCGAAGCGTTCCGAATTTTTGTGTATATGTCATATGTATATGTGTATTATGCTGTGTCAAGTCGGCCATATTATAAACAACAATGGGGAAAACGCCGCCAAACTCGCCAAAGAAAAAAAGATATGGCTGTAATTTTAAATAATCCCTTATCAAAACTGATTATTAGTCGCGGTAATCATCACACCTTTCTTCGACACGCGCTTAATAATCCTAAGTGTCAAGGTCGCTGCGCATAATGTACTGTTTACATCGATTGGCTTGGTCGTACCACTTATATCACGGTAGGCAATGACGCTATCAAATATTATTAGTAAAAGGCGCCTCGCTGAAGTTTTTCTGTGATTTTCTTGACGAGAAGAAATAAACATAACCGCATTTACAAGTATCAGCTTTTGTTAAAAGAAAATAAAAAAAAAATCGTCGGTTCCGGGTCATTTCGGCCCATGGTCATTTCGGCCCAATAATCCCTTTTTGGTTCTTAGAAAAAAATAAATCTCACTCCTAAAAAATTTGGTAAAATTGGTCCGCGCGGTAAATGCGAGCAGAAAATAACCATTTTAAGGGCGTCGCGCGCAATCTCACTCTTTAAGATTTCAAAAAGTTGACAGGTATGCAAATAACGAAGTAAGAACTACACCAAAATCACCACCTTAGAACGGTCAGGTGCAAGCTACTGGTGAGGGCTTGAGGTTGAATTTGTTTTTAGCTCACCTTAGCAGCATATGTCAGCTTATAGGTAGGATGCCCATGGTCCGTTGTCGTCAACAATTTCAAACATCTTCTTCTCGGAAACCATTTGACCAATCAAAGACAAATTTTATGTGGAGCCTCTTTGGGTAGGGGGAACGAAAGTTTGTTTGTTGCATCTGGGTCACATGACCAAGATGGCCGCCACGCCCATATATGGTAAAAACCCTTCAAAAATCTTCTTCCCCGGAACCGGTGAACCAATTTCCACGAAACTTGGTATGTAGCAGTGGTGACTCTGCCCATCATACTTTGTTCAAATGATGACCTACGGTTGACCTTGACCAATTTTACAACAAGGTCAAATTTGTTAACTTAGGCTTTTCTACAGGAAAAAGTGAAAGCTGTTGATTTTTTCACAAATATTTCAGCCTCTGACCTGAAACCAACTGAAATAATGAAGAATTGTGAGTATTGAAGGCCGAGGTCATTTCTTGACCTTGGCTAAAGGTCATTTACGTATATGAAAATTAAAACTGGCTTTTCTCGGAAATTGATGGGCCAATCAAACCCAAATTTTATATGTTAGCTTTCAGGTACAAGCAGGGTTCCAGTTTGAGGGCAAATCGGCGAAATACTTCGCCCCAGACCGCTCCGTTTCGCCTTTAATGGTCGTAAAAAGGGAAGTGTATTTCGGCATATGGAGGCGCGGTGGCTCAGTGGTAGAGCGTCGGACTCGGGACCTAGAGGCCCCGAGTTCGAACCCCACGACCGCTGTGTAGTGTCCTTGAGAAAGGCACTTTCACCTTCCCAAAGTACTAATAATACCCAGGAAGAAGTGGCTCCGTCTCAACATGACTGAAAAATTGTTTACCGGGATGTAAAACACCAATCAATCCAAACCATTTCGGCATCAGTGTTCCTTTTCAGGCCATTTTGGGGGGCGAAATTCGGCCCCACTCCCAAAGGCGAAACACCTCCTTTTTCCCAATTGGCACAGTAAAATTCCCAATCAGAAGTTGGAAGAAAAATAAGGAGAAAAAGTTTGTTTTTTAACCACGAAAAGTAACGACATTTCCAGGTTTGCCTTTGAAGAAGATAATTTGGTATACAAAAATTTCCTTAAATATTGTATTTCTTTGCATTTTGAGTGTGAAAACCACTCATTTATTGGTTTGGGCAGCTACCACTTAAAAAATTGCAGACTAATTTTTCCGACATTGTCCCTATTTTTGGACAGTACCAGTAACCAACACAACACTAAACTATAATAATCAGCAGACCTTAGTATAAACTTAAATTGACACTAGCTTTAAACAAGTACAGACTTTTGGGGGGGGGGGACTCACAAAACAGTAACAAAACAAACAGAACTTCTATAAAATAGTTAATTACTACCATTGATGGCAACTAGAGTTATGAAAGTTCAAGACACCTTTCTCTGACTCACGCTCAATAATCCTAAGTTTCAAGGTCGCTAAACAGCTTACATTGATAGGCTTGGTCGTACCACTTGACGCAGTAGGCAATGACGCTATCAATAAAATCTGTTTAAAAAAGTGCATTGTTCAGAAATAAGAACCTGGATTTGAGCGATTTTTGGCATTGTTTGGAGGAAAACAAATATAGTAAAAGTCACCTCGCTGAAGATTTTTAGTGATTTTCAAGATGAGAAGATATAAGCATAATCATGTTTACAAGTATCAGTTTTTGTAAAAAAAATTAAAACTCGCCGGTTTCGGGTCATTTCGGCCCATACCTATTTGGGCCCATGGTCATTTCGGCGACTAGAATCGCCAATACAAGTTTCAGATTTCATAAAGCTGTGAAAAATTAACACACATGAAAGGGGGATACAAGTTTCAGCTTTTTTAAATGCAAAATAAAGGTAAATTGACAATCATGAAATATTTCCGCGCTTGCGTGGGCTCTTTTCTAGTTTCTTAAATATTTAAGACAGTTTTGATCATAGTATAATCAAAAGGGGTTAACCTACGAGATTTAAGGGAAAATCACCATTAATAAAGTGGCTTCTTTGCCACAGAGTTAAAATAAAACAGCAGTCAGTACGAAAAAATATGGCAATAATAATTCTTATCTGGAGTTTACGATTCAGGAATTGGCTTACATATAAGCTTAAAGCTTACTGTCAGATCCCGAATATAGTGAAATTGTATATATTTGTCCACATGCAAATTATCTGAATAAAATATTGTTTAAACCAATCCAAATGTACATGTAATTTTGCCTTTGGGAATTGTCACTTAGAGTTTAAGATTATTGGGGATATGGGGACATAAAATTAGAAATCCTTTCCTACTAAGTAGTCAGACGGCAATTTTACAGACTTGTAGGATACTACATGTATCATCAAATTATTTTTTTTATTTATTACCCATTTTCTTTTCTAGTATTTTTTTCTGTCTTTTTTTTAATTTATTTATTTTCGCATGTTATAATTGCCACCGTCAAGCAGCTCGATTTGACATGTATAAATGCAGCGTGCAGTACATATACTTAACTACTAAAGAAACCTGAAACATACTGTGTGTCAATTCTTTGGTAGTAAATTAATACGATGCACACTTGTCTTTCCATTGCGTAAAGCTGAACAAAGGTAGACTAAGATGCACTGAGATTATTTGAAAAGATGAACTAATTTCAGACGTCAGCTATCAAAACGTCACGTAACCCCTAAAACCAGTCTCCACAGGAACAAAGAATTCACGCAAAATTCACCAGAAACCGCCTTAGTGTGATTTTTTGTTATTTCATTGACAAAATAAAGCATGCAAGCATTTTTCAACCCAAAATCCTATTTTCATTTTTTAATGTCATTTTTTCGTTATCAGCGTTTTATGAGCTTTTAAAAAGCACTGCCACTTTAACTTTTTTCGCTTTTTATGATGTTTGGTATGCATTTTGACAATGTTTCAGTCCTTTTGAACTCCAAAGCTGCAGCCTACGTTCATTTAGCGACGTCATTCGTTACAATGACATGCTGATATGTGTATAATGCAAAGCTAGAAATTCATACGCGATTAAAGGAAAGTGTAGCCAATTGGCACTATAGCAAAGTAGACAGCAGACACTAAACGGCGACATACGTTGACAAAGAAAAAACTGTTATTATCCATAGTTTACGTTCTTCCTTAATTGATGTTAAACTTGGTTTATTACGCTTTTACCATTTAACGTGACGCGAAACATTACTTCTGATTTTTGTAAATGCATTCTTTTACAATAATTGGTTGACTCCAAGTCATTTCAGTTTCTAGAAATTGCTAAAACAAAGGGAAAAACATTGCGGTTTAGACAACGTCAAAAGCGAAACTTAAAAAAACCCATAACATACGTCACAGCAAAAATTTGCAATTTTTTTAAATGCACTTTTGTCTGTACTGGTATTGGCATTGCATATATGAAAAAGTTTTCAAAAAAATATCTAGACATATATCCCCGAGGCAAAAGTGATAAAAACGGTATTTTTGACGTCGTGACGTCATGTTCTATTTTGATATTTTTTTTTTACGAAGAATACTTTCTAATGTCTTGTTATTAAAATAAGCATATTGGCTTGGTTCTATAATTTGTTATTTACGAGTTTGAAGCAAGTTAAAAGTGTCAGGTTTATTTAGTAGTTCAGTTTACTAGGCCAGACTTACATCATTTACGAGGGCTGTTCAAATATGAATGCAAGTAGCTTCACAACTTTCTTCACATATACGCTACGACAATATGGTAATCGTTTCTATAAAAGACTGTATGTCATCTTTAAACGGGTACCAGAACTGAAGAAAAATACAGTATACTTATCGAGTTACAGCCCTTTCAATAAGGGTCACGTTAGTATACTAACAAACTCAATGCTTTAACATATACCAGTGATGTAGACGAGCGTATAATTCTTCGATAAACATGGGAAATTTCGTGAAATTTTTAAGGAAGTATCCCCATATTCTTATATAATGATTCTGTGAAGGTTGCGAAAATCCGACATGCTTTTGTTAAATTACAACGAATCGTCTTCACTAAAGTCTCCTTATGTTTGCAAATAAATGGTAAACAGAACACCACCTTGCAGTTTTCAGTTAAACTTATCTGTAATAAAATGCACGAAGCAATATTTAAACTAGTTTTAACGTAAAGACAATATGTTGATCGCTCATACTGAGGTTTTGCTACAAATTATTGATGGATGGTGAGTATTTTTTAAACGCTGAAAAGCATTTTTATTAAGTCAAAATTGCCTAAAGTGCAGGGGTTATAGAATTTATACTTAATTTACGAAGAATACTTTCTAATGTCTTGTTATTAAAATAAGCATATTGGCTTGGTTCTATAATTTGTTATTTACGAGTTTGAAGCAAGTTAAAAGTGTCAGGTTTATTTAGTAGTTCAGTTTACTAGGCCAGACTTACATCATTTACGAGGGCTGTTCAAATATGAATGCAAGTAGCTTCACAACTTTCTTCACATATACGCTACGACAATATGGTAATCGTTTCTATAAAAGACTGTATGTCATCTTTAAACGGGTACCAGAACTGAAGAAAAATACAGTATACTTATCGAGTTACAGCCCTTTCAATAAGGGTCACGTTAGTATACTAACAAACTCAATGCTTTAACATATACCAGTGATGTAGACGAGCGTATAATTCTTCGATAAACATGGGAAATTTCGTGAAATTTTTAAGGAAGTATCCCCATATTCTTATATAATGATTCTGTGAAGGTTGCGAAAATCCGACATGCTTTTGTTAAATTACAACGAATCGTCTTCACTAAAGTCTCCTTATGTTTGCAAATAAATGGTAAACAGAACACCACCTTGCAGTTTTCAGTTAAACTTATCTGTAATAAAATGCACGAAGCAATATTTAAACTAGTTTTAACGTAAAGACAATATGTTGATCGCTCATACTGAGGTTTTGCTACAAATTATTGATGGATGGTGAGTATTTTTTAAACGCTGAAAAGCATTTTTATTAAGTCAAAATTGCCTAAAGTGCAGGGGTTATAGAATTTATACTTAATTTTGTTTTCATAACAGTGCGACTTTATTCTAAATTTGAACGTAAACTTTAAGTTTGACCACTATAGGCATCATTTACAATAACATTAATCACCTGGTCTTGAGGACTAGAGAGATTGAACATATACTGAAGGACTTTAGAAACGCACCAGCGTTATATTCACTGTCTCTTCCACGTGGTTGATTTGAGGATGTTTTCTTTATCACTTTTTATCCGCTTACACAATGGACCATGATTTGCCATAGTTTCGATTTGCTAATGCGGTTCATTCTGACGTAACACTGACGTTAGTGTTTTTTTAACAATTGTCGACTGACAGCTGTGAGTTTAATTCCATTTAAAAGCAAACATTTTGAGCTGGTAGCCAGATGTTTTAACCAACCAAAAAACAAGAAAAGTTTCGGAAATAATCGGAAATAATCGTTTAATTACACTACCAGTCGCAGCGTTTCTTTGCTAACGTCAGTCTTAATTTTTCAAACAGCAATAGCAGGTGGATGACGTTCGCGCATATCGCGATACTTTTGTCTTCTACGCAACGGGTTGCAGAGTATCTTGTAGCACTAAAACATTTTGATTATTCCTGATCCTTAGGATATAAACAGCCAATTACGTTAAAAACAATAATGACGTGACCTAGACGAAATTAACGTTACCAGAGGCCTAAAACTTCATGATTTGATTTTGTCTTTCCTTGTGCTTTCAAGAACAAACATAGGTTCAAAAACTTTTTTGCGCTCATAAAGGAAGGTATTGGTACTCTGTGACTTTTTAAATTTGGGATGTCTCAGAATAATCGCGACGTCACGGCAACCATAAGCCACAGCGTTTCGATTTTCTTATTGAATGCAAGCTAAATGAAGGGACTTGTCAATTTTATTTTTCACATAATCAAAATATTACATTGTGACAATAAATTATGATTTTAGCTGGTGGTGCGTTTCTAAAGTCCTTCAGTATATTTGAATTAATGTAAACACGTCATTAAGAAACAGAAAAATGCCTGAAAAATATTATAAAATACGATTACTCTGTAAATAGAGGATGGCGCATTTTGAAAATTCCCTTATGACATATTTAGCATGTTTTCAGCAAAATGCAAAGAAAAAAACACAGCGATGTTCATTATTGCATCACCAGTAGATAACTCAAAATGACGTTTATCATAATATTAATGACGTCACAAACGTGCCTTATAAGATAGAAACAGGATTATATAAAGTTTTTCCTACAAGCGACTTGGGGATTGTTACTTAAACTTGCATCTAAAGTTTGGTGTCATTTTGTCTCAAACCTACAAAGATATGGCACTTTATCCGCACATGTACCAAAACGTGTGTTGCAATTTGCTTCAGAAAAGCTTCAGTATACTGGAGCGGCTTTTATATAAGGGTCTGTAACTGGAGAAAAATAGTAAGTGTTTCTTTATGTTTGGTACCATTTTAAAGGCGATAAATAGTTTTTTCGAGAAAGGTATGACATATTGTCGTAGCATTTACGTGACGAAAGTTATGAAGCTACTTGCATTCATATTTGAACAGCCCTCGTACAGTTTCCAGAGCAGCTACATTTATTACAACCACACACGCTCTTGACAACAGGCCGCAACTGTTGGTAAAGATATCCAATGCGGTTGCTAGTTGTGATCATCATCTTTCCAGCCCGATTGAAAGTGCTGGCTCACAAATAAAGGACTGATCACACACATGCCCTGCTTGGTACACTGCTCTTTTTGTTTGTTCTAACAGTGCTGACTCAGTTTCATAAATTATGACTTTTGTCTGTGTGATAATAAGTCTTACCTTGCCTCATTTACCCCTTTTACCGCGCTGGATCAATCATATAAGATGACAACAAAGTGCTCAAGAATTTAATTACCATCTTTGGCCTTAAATGCAGCCATTTGAAGGCAACCTACAATCACAATGAACTTATTTTCTCCACTGCCACTGCATTTGTTTTGCAATGACAAACAAAGGTAAGTCAACAGTGACAATGAGACCTTGGTCTGGTCTCAAGTATGATGCTGTCTCTTTGACTTCCTGCATTGTATGCTTCATGTTAGCGACTTAGTGGGCTGACCTCTTGGCTCTCTTGTACGTGGTGTATTCTTATTTTTGTTACTTTCCCATATGGTGTCCTGGGTCAGGTGTGGTGTTTGATTGTATCGATTCCTAATCTTGGCCTTCTTTCTTACTTTGTTATGACAGAAGAGGCAATAACGCAGATATACTAGTACGAAAGTGCAAACCTCGATTTTTGGTTGCATGGTAGGTAGATCATGTAATTGGTATCACTAGCTGTTAAATAAGCTAGTCTTACGTTTGTGTAAGACTCGGGTAATGGTGGTACTATCTTTGTGCTTTGCCTTACCACTATATGAAGCATTTCACGTTGCTCTCCAAAAAGTAAGTGAGGATGATCAGGAAATACCACAATCACAAACTGCAGACCAACCCAAAGCACCGTGAGGAAAAGCTACAAGACATAAACCGGAAAAAGACATCCAAAAGACAATAAAAGCAAATTAGCCAGCTCTCCCTTTCTCGTCAAGATGATTGCAAAACTAGAAAGGACATACAGTAATGCTTACCAAAACAAAGATTAAAACAGAGCCCCCACAAACAATGGGAGGTACATAAAACAATAAATCAACAACAATAGAACCACCGCCTTAGAACAAACAGCAGCCTAATCTGAGGGGGGGGGGGGGGTTCAAAGTTATTATTGATTTGGTGTTGAAATATTGATTATGCTTGTGCCATAAAAAGATGACTGTACTTTTTTTGAAGAAGGATTGCGACCAATAGTGTCGATAGCCGCTGTAGTCAACAGCCTCTTTCGAAGGGCACGTGGACAAACTAAGCCTTCCTCTGGGTAACGTTCTACAAAGGCTTTGCCCATCTGTGACGAAATTTCAAGATTTCTTGTCATATGATATACAAATACCATATTGATTTAATATGTCAATTTATTGACGCTTGCTTGTTCTTGCAAACAACAGCAAACAAACGTAAATATCAAATGATGTTTCACAATTTTTAGAGTGTCTTTTCAACATAGTGTCCATTTTCATTGGACTCCCATGTGATAATTATATTGTAAAAGTTATGATAGTGCAAGGTCGGATTTGAATGTTTCGGTTTCTATTTGTGATTCTATGTCCAGGCTATTTTCTATCATACTGACAAGTTCAAAAAGTGATTGTGAAACAGATGTTACCATGCAGTTCTCTTCAAATGAAAGTTCATGTTTCTTTCCAGTATATCACTTCTTACTATATCCACAGCCTTTGAAACACGCAACGCGCCTGTAATCTCGCTAATTTTTAGCAATGCAGGTTCGACATGATGTTTGAAAATTATAAAGACATTCCAAAAATAGTAAGTGGGTATGATCAGGAAATACCACAATGGCAAACCGCAGAACACTCCGTCGCACCACAAGGAAAGGCCACTCAACCATCATCAGAGACACCAGGAAGATAAATTAAGCAAAGCAACCAGCTCTCTCTTCTCCATAAGGTGATTGCGATACTAGAATGGACATAAAGTAACGTACAACAAAAAATAGAACAATTACAGACTCCCACAATGGGAGTAACAATAAACAAAAAGTCAACAATAACAGAACCACCGCCTTAGAACGGACAGCAGCCTAAGCCACCGGGGGGCTTAAATGCATTTTACTGGTACCAAATCTTCGCCCTAGATTCTGCTGTTGTTGAAGTACAAGAAATGTTCAGCTCGCATGGAAGCCTTTGAACTATTGCAATGTATCATGATGGACAAACACTCTAATCAAATTAACACACCACGATGAAACAAAGAAAAGGGCTTATGACTCACAGATAGTCAGAGCTAAAGAAAACCTCAAGTTGAGCCACGGTGGGTCCAGCTACAGATAAGAATCAGGCACCCACCCACCGATCAAAGCTTTACGTTAGAGCCATCATAGAGTGTGACGCCTGACCCACCATCGTGAAATTATAGAGGAAACCATAGCTATAAACCATGATTGGGTTTAAAACCAGGCATGCAGACTGTCGCATGACATCCAAGTTATATATCCAACCCTTATAGAACGTCTAACAATCTTTTTGAATTGATCACTAAAATTATGTTTTCCAACAATTCGTATGAATTTATAATCTAAGTCACCATAAAATATATGTTCTGATATGTCTTGTTGCAGAAGAGTTTTTAACCCAATGTTGAATTTAACAATTAACTCTGAGTGTCTGTGGTTGAATTTAGAAAATGTTTTTTCGAATTTTATGACATCTATAACCTTGTTTTAATAACTTAGCAGTTAAAAATAAGTTTCTGTTGTTTAAGTCATCAACATTAGAACACACTCTAACAAAACGAATAAGCTGGGAAATATATACACCATAGGAAGGGGGGGGGGGGGGGGGGGCGAGAAACATCTCGATCAAGAAATAGGAAATTTATTTCAAAATTAAATTCATTACGTTTATCATAAATTTTAGAAGAAACTATGCCATTTGTTTTAGACAAGTTCAAGTTCAAAACGGAGCTTCAGTACCAGAAGAATTCGCCTTATTTAACTGAAGTTCAGTAGGATATATCTGACCTACAATTTGTTCAAAATAAGGATTATCAATATTAAGTAAGTCATCTAAATATCTGCAGATGGAGTAAAAAGCTTCAATGATATCAGTTTGATTATTGTCTGACAGATACAACATAAAGTCTCTCTCATAACAAAAACAAAAACAAATTTGCAACAAGAGGAGCACAAAAAGTACCCATTGGAATACCTACAATTTGTCTATATAATTTCGAGCCAAATCTTATAAATAAATAGTCCAAAAGATAATGGAGAGCAGCACACATTTTCTGACATGACCACAATTTACATCGTTTAGGTTGTTAAGAAGTAAAAAAGGCTTATTGATCATTACATTTTATCATTTTTATCAACCTTCGTTATGTGCTTTTATCATATGACGTCGCGCCTAAGAGTGAAATAACGCCATGCAATAAAATCGATCAACCACTAGTGGTTGATAGATTTACGGGAAACGTTATGACGTCCATAATAACGTTGCGTACATGTAATGACAAAATTATAACGTTTTTACGCCGGAAATGAGATTTCAAAGTATTTGTCATATGATAAATAGAATCTAACATTCGTACTCTTGTATTATTAAATTTATTAAACTCGTTGCGAAAAATAGATAAAATGCTAGGCAAGCCTCGCATTTTATCTCTTTTCCTCAACTCGTTTAATAAATTCAATAAAACATGAGCACTCATGTAAGATCCTCTATGTAATTCTGGTAAGCGACCAAGAAGCTCTTCTTTAACCCTGTAGCGTGTAGTTTAGATGGTGTCGAGCCCAGCTGAGTTAGCCTCATTGTCATGAAATCGTTCAGATCTGCCAACTTAAAGAGGCTCTCACCTTGATGGCTTCTCTGAGAGTCTATGGTATATGTAACGAGTTATTCAAATGCTCTGCTGTATGCATATCATTTCTATTCATCTTCTTCTTTCTCTCTTTGTTGTCTGATGAAAGCACGTTCTCTATAGGCATTTAAGGTGGTAGTTTGCTTGATATAGTGAGCAACATGCCCGAATCCAGAAAAATTTCGTCAGAGTTGGTCCAACTTTGACGTTTTTTGTTGTTGTTGTTTTTTTAGTTGATGAGGGGCGAGAGGATCCAAATACCGCTATAAGCGGGCCGTCATCGGCCCGCCGACAAAACACCATTTAAATCATGATTTTCAGGGGATTTGGACCAGAATTGCTAACAAAACCCTACTTTTTGTAATTTTTCAGGGGGCTCTGGACCCCCTGCCCCCTGGATCCGCACATGAGCAACAAGGTCACCATCACTCAGTTTGGCGATTAGTATTTTTATCTTCGATCAGCTCATCACAATCGGCAGGTCTTCAGTAAAAATTCTTTGTCATAACGTTTCTGTCTGACCCAATGACATCTCTTTCACAGAAAAAAAATACATTTATGTCTGATAATGCATTAACAGAACAACGTGTAAACTGACTTGGACCTGCTTTAGGCTCATAATTTCTTTGAGATATACGTCGCCTCTGAGTATGTCAAAGCTTACCGTTGTTAGACCTGCTTTAGCCTCATCATTTCTTTGAGATACACGTCATTTCTGAGCATGTCCAAGCTTACAGTTGCTAAACATTATTATACATGTTTTATAGTATTTAGCATTATTTAGCCTCAAAGTGTTTCTATTCCAGACCCATCATACAATCGATTTATGTCCATTGGTATTGGTAGAGCATTAAGCTCGTGAAACAATAATAATTGAGCCCCGGCATGATATTTCCAACAATTTGACATTTTGACAAGTGTAGACTTGGATGAGCCTCTCTAGCATCATTTTAAGCTTAGAAACTCCAAATGGTGTTCAGTCAGTAGCTTAACAATCATAGAATACTCAAACGACTAGCAAATGCTCTGATCAGACTGCGCGTATGCGCAGGCTGATCTGAGGTTTTGCTGGTCGCACATACCACATTGTTGGAAATCTCATGCACTGGCTCATTAGTTGCTGTGTTGTTATAACCAGTTTCATCTCGTTTGTATGATGGGATTAAGTTTTCATTTTTGTCTTCCTGGTACAAGTAACATTTAACCCAGTCTGTCTGCCTACCTATGGCTGATGATTCAGACAACAGTATTTCTACAGACATTGTGATTGGTTGTATTAGGCAGTCTGTTCTTTTTGTCCATATTTTTCTGTTAGCATTTAAACAGGCCGAGTTACTATCTTTTTACCACCTGATTAGATTTGTCAAAATTGTGTTTGCACATCAGTGTATGGGATTCAACTAGGTTCATAATTTTAATATTATAATTTCTATACCTCGCCTGATCGTTCATCCAATGGAACTACCTCCCGTGCGATCTGCACAACATTCAGAAAACCATGACCCGTTTCCTTGGCACGGCTTTCCCGTGCTGGTACCTGTCAATTCAGTGCGATGGTTTGAAATTTATGGCTTGATTCAAATAGTATTTGGGATCGAGTAAGCACTGCTCATGCCAAATTTTGATTTTTTGAAGATTCTAAAGTAAATAAGAGATGATCTAGATATTATGATTTTATATGTTACAACAGTTTTACAGCTTCCATTGAACCCCCTTCTGAGTCTCACACCAGTGTTTGAAACCAATGTGCCTTCGTAGTGCAAAACAAACACTCACTTTCAAATTTATGGTTAGATATCAGCTTTTATATGTATAATTATGATCAGATTGACGGCCATCTTAAAAATCAAGGTAGCCATTTTAAAATGGAAAATTGCGTTTTCTAGAATAAATTTCTTAACCAGGAAGGTTTGAAAAACAAATACTGAAACAAATACTGAAAGAGACTGTGTCATACTTGTATCCGGAAGTGCACAATTGCTGTGAAAATCGGACACTTACCTTACCGCTCCACTATCTTTCAAATGTTATTGATCAGAAACCACATTTGAGCCAAAAATAAGTATAAAAAGGACCATAAAACAGTCAAAATTTATGTTCTGTGAACTTTGAATGGAATTGATGCATCCCTCCCAAAGTTATTGATCAGAAACCACCAGTGTGACAACGCCGCCACTATGTGTGGACCATGCTTTGCAGGCAACACAATAACATCTGAGTTTTTCTTTTTTTTGTTCAGCATTTTAGTATTTACGAACAGCTAAAATTTCATGTTCAGTTGAGTTGAACGGCGGGTCGGCCCTCAGACTCTATGACGGTTCCGACTTAAAGATTTATCTATAGATGAGACGGTTGGGGCCTGAGGCTACGTCTTTAGTTTTCAGTTTTATGTACTGTTAAATCCTCATCTTTGATCTCTTTTTATGTCATGATTTATATGTACTAGGGGATGATTCATGGACAGGTTAAGGATCTTATATGCACACCAAACATCTATGTCTTTGAATCCAAGGGTGAGGTTGGTACTGTAGCCCTCCAATAATTTTCTTACTGAACGATCCATTTATGGTGTTTTTTTTTTCAATTGTGTTTGTCTTTGCCAAACTGTCATGTCTGTTTCTTGCAGCCTTGTAAGCATCTGTTGGGATATCTTGGCTCTCTTGAATATAAATTTTCTTGTGTTTTTGTCGCTTTCGTATACGATGTCCTGGGTCAAGTGTGGTACTTGATTGTATAAAATGTGGTTTGATCTACAACTAAGCCTAGACGTGTTATATATTAATGATGATATTTTTGGGGTAAAACTATAGAACTGGGGGTATATTATAGAACTGGGGTTAAATTAAAACAACTTTAAATCTGGAGATATCAAAAATCATGGGTCGTTGAAATTCATACATTTCAAACTTTGTATGACAAGCGCTCCTTCAAAAATAGAAAAAAAAATATTGGCTAGGAATTGGACTTTAAATCGAACCTAGAAAATAATTTGACCCTTGTTTTGAAAAATTTTAACACAAAACTAATGCCACACACCAGATAGGCGCAATCGAAAGCGCTCTTAACAATAGACAAGCGTGGATTAGAAATCGCTAGCAACAGTGCTTTCGATTGCCATTTGTCGCCAGTTGAGAACCCTGTTTCTAACTATTTTTGATCTACCTACATCGATAGTATTAGTTTTTGATTGTCGCCTACCTGGTGTGAATCAGCTCTAGACTGCACTTTACTGGTATTTTCTGTCTCTCAAGTTTTAACCCATAAAGCGCCACGTATAATTTGCAGCAGACGACAATTTCAACTAGTGCTGTTTTTTTTCAAAAAATACAAAGAAGGCATGATATTTCATGAGAATCGTCTGCTATGAAATATCATACCTTATTTTTTCGAAAATTATGAAAGATGTCCCCAAATTTGTCGTCTGCTGCAGTGTTTTTGGCGCTTTGAGGGTTAAACGTTGGTGCGGGTGTAATATATTTCTATGTTAGTCACACACTTAATTACAATCATTTGGTGGAGTAGGGGAGCAATATTTCAGCGTTGGATTTCTGACATGTACCAGGAAGTGCAGCAACCATTGGATTGTACAACGTCAGTAATTTATGGCTTCTAATGTGCAATGTTTTATTGAGCTACCCTCCTGAAGTATTGATTTCCTGAAAATATTACCAGTCAATTTACAAGCCAGAACGAGGTATAGGTGACTGTGTGGATAATAATGATCTCAATCAGTTTGCGTGTCTGAACAGCGCTGATCAGAAGTTTGATTATACAGTAAAACCTGTCTAAAACGTCCACTCTCAAAAGACCAAATAAAATGGTTTTCAAGACCAATTATCGCTAAATGCAGGTCAAATGTATCGCAGAATGCTCCAATGGGAGCATTCTGCAATACTTTTGACCTTCATTAAGCTACCATTTGTCATTAAGATCTTTGTTTTGTCTTTTTTTGAGTGGCCGCTTAAGACAGGTTTTACTGTAAAAGTAAATTGTTTTATTTCACGTGTTCCTTATTTCGAGATTTAATCCCTCTATACATGTATTTATTTGTGAAACAATATTCGTAATACATATTGCTTACTTTCAAGTCTTTATTGGAAACAT
Source organism: Loripinus fragilis (assembly GCA_964019695.1). Taxonomy (NCBI): domain Eukaryota; kingdom Metazoa; phylum Mollusca; class Bivalvia; order Lucinida; family Lucinidae; genus Loripinus; species Loripinus fragilis. Next base: position 41,905,253 of record OZ026520.1, on the reverse strand, counting down.
ACCTCTTTTTACATATGCGGAGACTGGTAACGGTCCCAAGATCAGCCTGCACGAATGGCTTATTAAAAAAACTCATTTATCATCCCGTAAAAGCTAGACTATAGTCTACATCTTAACTTTAGGAACAATTCAAGCTTTTAAGATACGAGGCAATGGTTTTATATGTGCATTTTCTCGCGAGGAGTTTAACCTAAATTTTCTTAATATAATCTCTCGTTTATATCAGTTTAACAAGTCTATGTCCGATTTTAGAGTCGTATTGTGGTAATTTTACTATTACTCAAATTCGAATACAGTACTACACACTGTGCAGATAAACTTCCAAGCCGTGGATGTAAACAAATACAGATACATACAGACTCCCATTGGATTATTGATTTTTTGAGGTTATAGGTCATGTTTACGCTGTACAATGTGAGGTACTGAATAGAACAGTGTGTAGGTAAATAAAGGAGACCCTGATCTGACCCCGCAATTCGAGACGTTTAATTTGTTACTGCACTATTTGAATATGTTCCATCTTAAGAAGGATATTCTTAACCCATATAAGCATAGCGTCCATTTTGTGGGACATCGGTAAACAGTGCAAAACCAGATCAGACGCCGCTAAACGCGGTGTCTGATCAGGTTCTCCACTGTTTGCTTACAGAAGTTTCTTTTAAAAATTAAATAAAACTTAAAAATACAAACGAAATTCCTAAGATTGGAAATGGACCCATCCAATTTTCAAGGATGGAATAATACATTTAGCACTAATGAATTAAATAGATCAAACGGTCAAATACTGTAAATCGGACAATTTTCGCAAGAATTTTGAATTCGCGAATAACTTTTACAGCCATATTTGCAACATTAAGATTCCTGACAAGGGTTTGATATACCTACAACAGTAAACGACAGATAAATTTTATGAGTACTTTATTTCATCCGTAAATGTTCGCAAAAAAAAACTCTGACTTTTTCAAATTTACAGGATTGGTTAAAATAGATTTCTTGTGTAATTTAATCTATTTACAGTAACCAAATTGAAATGACTATTAAATTAAGGCTCTAGCAAACTACCTTCAATGTCCCAAAAACGCATATTTAAAGTTTTAAGATATTAGTTATTGTCTTGCCAGTCAAGAGTGACAGTGACATAATATTTTGTTTACAATTGTTAAGTGAAACATTAACTTGTACACTCCACTTGAGCTGACGCGAATAGGATTAATACACAAGTGATCTTTCGATTCTAAGACCCTGATAACTTTGTAAACAGAACATGACGTCACTGTCACTCTTGGTTGGCAGGACAGTAACTCTATTTCATTTGTTTACAGTTTAACCAAAATGTTTACGGTCTTGAAGTTGAAGAAGAAGGGGCTATCATCACAGGCACCAGGACCACAACGGAAATATCGACGAATGGCGTTCCAGTCGAAGTTGTCAACAGTCCTAAATATTCACCCAGACAATTGCTTCCCACCCATGCATCAATGGATGGGGCGAAAGATTTGACTACAGCGAGAAAAGTAAAATCGAACCCAAACACACAACATGAGTCACCTCGCAACACTGGATCTATCCATAGACGTCGTTCACGGCCTAATTCTACTTCTGATGCCTTTGAGGCTCTTTCAAGGGAGCTAGATAGCAGCGGGTCTTTACGGTCATCTGTATCTTCAAACTATTTGAGCAATAGACAGAGTGACTTAAAAATCAATCTCAACTTACCACCACCACCGCCTTGTGAAGTAAAAGCAAACATTGGTTATGTAAATACTCCAAATATGATAGGATCATTAAGCACTATGATGGAGCCATGGGCTATAGATAGAATTAAAAATAAAACTATGGATGCGTCAATTGAAATTAAGCGTTTGCCCAGCTATGAGGAAGTGGCTAAAGACGATGACATGTATGAAAAGGTTAACGTTTCAAAAAAGGATACAGAGATTTTTCTTTCAAATGACATAGAAGAGAAAAAGACTCAAGAGGATTTAGACAATTGCTATGAGGATGTTTTCAACCATAAAACAAACATGTTAAATAATGATATGTTGTCTGTTATAAAATATGTTAATGAAATTGAAGATACAAACCCGTTAGGTTACGTTAATGTTACAGGTGAGAAAAGCGACAATTTAAATCATGAAATAATGCATGATTATATAGACCAGTTATGCTATGCTAATGTTACAGACAAGGAAAATGAATTTCGTATGGTGCATAACAATCGAGACCAGTTAGGCTATTTAAATGTTACAGACAAGAAAATTGAAGTTTCAAAACATTCAATGATGAATGATGGAGACCAGCGTTCCATAAACTTGCAGAAAAAGGGTCACAACAAATCAATATCATGTTCAGAAAACGATCTGTATTTACCTATGGACTGCAATCTCCACGAGGCACCAACTGGACATCTACTAGAGTGTGATTGTTATGTTGATACGGATAATGAGTATGTTCCAGTTTCTAATCCAGATGTATGTAGGGGAATTTCATGTCAAAATGGGGTTCCACAATATGTAAATGAATCCAATGTTGTTGATAACACATCAGTAATCAGTGACGCGTATCTGTCTGATCTGAGTAAAAGCGCAACAGCGTCTTTGAGATCATACAGTTGTGATACTGTATACTCATATGTAGATCCTAGGTCGTTATTGTCGTTCAGTGACGATGTAAATCAACCTAATCGAGTTGTACAAAAGCACAAACCAATTAAATCAAGAATGGCAAGTCGATCAAAAACATTTAGTGAAGCTGATTCTAAAATACATACATATGTTAATGATAAATGGCAACACAGAGCAAAGGGTAAATCTAGTAATCAGCTTAAACTAGCCAGTGACGAAAGTGTCAATAAGCTGCCAAACCTTAATGATGCTTCTAAGAACTATATACAAGAATCTTCTAGTGATACAAAGGGATATGAACAGACAAAAGTTGACAGCAAATGTAAACCAAATACGAGCACAACAAAAGATGAATTCAAGAAATCGACACTGTTATCAAAAACCGCTAAACATGGTGTGAAGCCGTCTGGCATTCCAGTTTCAGCAGGAATGAAATTCAAGCAACGCAGCAAAGACACACCAGCTACTGGAACTAACACGATACCAGATCATAAAAATGGAAATGCAGATGAAACAATATTTAGACCAAAACAAATAAAACCTCCAGCAGTGTTTCCAAAACCAAAAGGTTTAAGTCATAAAACAACATAGGGTGTCATGTCCAAAAGAAACTGAATTAGTCTAACACCTAAGCAAGTACATCTATAAAATTGATTATTTTTGGTGTAATCATGGCTTTTAGGTGAAAGAAGCATTAATTTAATTTGCAGTCCGCTAATTTAAGTTTTGCAAATTAAAGTGTGTCTGCATAGTCGCTATTATTTCTTAGCGCGTGCATTGTGTGGAGACAGTGCATAATGTATATTTTATGTATACAACAACGTGAACTGATGTCTATAATTCAGTCCAATCTCGTGAATTTTAAGTCCTTGGGACTAGAGGTTTTATTTCAAGTTTTCAGGAGAAAGACATAAAGTATTGACACCCCCTCCTCCTCCCCCCCCCCAAAAAAAAAGAGGGATGATTTATCAGTTTTTCCCTATCGAAATGTGTTTTGTGTGAGTACAATAAACGTCTCAGGAAGACACTTCTTTTTCGCATCCAAAATATGTTTTAATTGACGGTTAATAAGATAATTCAAAAACATGCCTTATTCTCTGAATCCTAGTTTTATTCGATTTAGTGAGTGTATTTAACATTCAGAGATTATTTTCCCAGTCGTATGTTCTAGTGACGGCTTGGTTACGTAAGCTATTATTTTACTTGCTGTTAGCAGGTAAGAAGGAAAAAATGCGGTATTTGGTCATGCACTTTGTCACATAAGCAACTATGCTGTAGCTGAATTTACTATATACATGTATTGGCAAAATGAAAAACAAACGCCATACACCCAATTGACCAAAGCTACATGTACAAGTTTCACTTTAATGAAGCAGTAGTAATGCAAATAGCAACATATCGTCAACTTGGCAGTTACTGAACGGTAGAGCTACTCGTTTTATATGCATGCACAGCTATCAAGTGAGGCTAGAAGCGAGCCCAACACTACCGCTCGCGTTTTTGTACTAGTCAAATTCGCGTTGGAAACGCAATGAACACGCAGGTAATATGCACTGCTTTTCCAGTGCGAATCCCGAAACTCAATGTCAATAACGCGCTGAATTGCAGTGTAACGCATTTACCTGTCTATCTTAGGATTCAACGCGAACATGATCAACGCATATCCTCATTGAAAGGCATTGAAGCATAGTCAATCAATACGGGAGTAATAAAAGGCGTGTAAAAGGAATTTTTAGCAAAAAAAAAATTCATTGATGTAAGAAATAATTGGACCAGGATACGACAAAAGGTACTTTATGGTTATGTTAATCAAAATCAAGCCAATGTTGCCTCTGCAGAGTACTATTTCTTAAGAGCATTTCCCGAAAAAATGAAGCAGTTATCTTCAATAATGACGAATATTTTTAATATATTATATGGAGGTTGGAAGCATTAAAATTATGTAATCCGGTTTGGATGATGTAATGCCAAGAAGAACGTTAAACCTTATATCAGCCAATAATAACCTTGTGTCAGAGTCCTGGTCCCGAGGTTATAAAAAGACTTTTTCATGCTCAACTCAGCTGAGCACGAAATTTATCTTGCTAATAAATGTTAAAATGCCAACAATTGTTGACATTTTAACATTTATTAGCATGATAAACACAACATCTGACAGACGTAAAGTAAGACACATTATCATGTGTCGGAATTTTAGTTTTTATGAACGTTTGAAATTTCAGGTTCAGTTGAGTTGAGCATGGAAAAAGTTTTATAACATCGGGACCAGGTTTTCATTTTCTTGTTGGTAATTGTTGATTCAATATTAACATCTAACATTCGCATGCGTTATCTATTTTATAATGTAAACGGAAAAGAAGTTGTTAGAATTTATACTTTCTTAGTCAGAGTATAGGCATTTAAAGTGATCCACCCTTCATTATGAGTAGTTGTAGGTATTATGGCCTAAGTGTTGCCATGACAACAAACAGCATACAAAACTTTAAAAATAATTAGAAATATTTGCTACTTTGATGACATCAAGCTATAGAAACATTTTTTTTTGGTACTATAAAAATATGTGAATTTTTGTCATTTTAGGAGTTTTTCAGAATTTAATGTCTATTATGTTACAATTGCTGGAATACCTTAAGGCTATGTTCCTGTAATATTGATCAATCGGAGGATGCCTGTGGTCTGTAGACTGAGCTTACAGTTATAACTATACACCAATGTGATTTGATAAATTGATGAAACTGGTAAGTTGAGTTCTATTTCTTTAATAAATTAATATAGCCTGTGGTGGTGGCACATGGTATTATAGAAGCAGAATTTCCTAACTCTAGCATTCAAATGAGATGTTTGCATTTTTCAACTGATATGCATGTCACCCAGTTATGACCATTTCCTTACTGAAAATAATGGTTACCTCCCTTTGACCAGCTCTGGCCAACCGCAGAACAACTTGAGGTATCAGTTTCTTTTTAAAATTTGAAAGATTACAGAGAGTTTTTATATCTAATGGTTAGTAGGACCAGTTGAATCATTCTAAGGGCTAGAAAAAGGATATTTTCTCTGTATTGAAGATTAATGGAAGATTAATTACAGGATCATAACCTTAAAGACCCTTTTCTCAGATACACACTCAGTTATGTTTTACGCTCGTAGCAAACCTTTTGCTCAATTTAGCGCAACAGCAACACTGAAAAAATACGCAGATTCAAGGGAGACTACTGGATCGAGCAATGATTCTCTTAAATTGCACCCCTTTTCAAAATGGGCACTTCTCTTTAAGGAAAGAATTTGCTCCCAAAGGGAGCGAATTCTTTCCTTTTTGAGAATTTCCTCAGTATAGTATGGAAAATCACTTTTATCACAGTAAGAGACTTCCCTTGAATATTACTATTTTTATTACGCACGTGCGTGACCTGCGTAATGGGGGCCACGCCAATGAACAGTCAACATATTTAGTATGTTTGGGCTTGTTTTTGATTTTGAAAAGAGCAGTTTGTATCGCAGTATTTGTGATACTTTGAGTAAATGATCTTGAAAAACTGCTCAGATGTTTGGGTTTGTTTTTGATTTTGAAAAGAGCAGTTTGTATCGCAGTATTTGTGATACTTTGAGTAAATGATCTTGAAAAACTGCTCAGATGTGCATCTCTGTTTCAGCGTACGCTAGATGCTTCTAAGTTAAGTACTAAAATCTCATGTGGTAGCTTAAGGTTCATGGGTGACAAGCAAAGGTTTAAATGAGATTATGCATCCCCCTAGTCTTCGTTATTTATACATGTACACACAAAGTATGCTGGTAACTCGGGATCCATTTGTATTCGGAAAACCCCATAAGCGAGTACTTTTGCAGACAGTTAAGACCCAGATGTAATGCAATATTATGCTGCATTTTATCAGGGTCTAGATTGTATGTTAAGGTGAAAAAAGTCTTCAGACAAAAGAATACAATATATGAAAAATATAACCTGCTATGTACAATGGACTGTTCCAAGTTTATTTATCAAACCAGAAGGAAGAATCCATTGTAAACTACAAATGGTTTATGTTTAAAGACTCGTTAAATACATATTCGATGGTTTCAGCAAAGAGTCTAGAAAGAGTGCTCAGATATGCAGACTCGTTTGAGCATACAGTGGACACCCATGAGCTATATACTAAACTCTAAAGAGATGGCTCATGGGCAACAGAGAATAAGAAATGAGAGTACACATTTGCGCATTCTCAACAGAGCCTATATTGTTTGTAAACACACAACGCATTTTGTTGATAAACGTTTATAACAAAGAGGTCCTGGAAGTGGGGTCCCTGGTACCCAATATCCCATTAAATATTTTAAAAAGTATCCCTTATTCCTGCAAATGTATTGGAAATATCACCAAAATTCACCCAAATTCAGAAGGCTCTGTATCAACATATCCCTACAATTTTCACAAAAGTATCCCAAATCACTTTTATTATTTGGCCAATATCCCTATATCCATAAATACTCTTCCTAGACCTCATCAAAGCTTTATGATCATTGCGCATTCACGTAGAAATAAAAGTTGAACGCATATGCAATGAGTACACCTCCAGGAGTAGCGAATGCTTTATTCACCTGGGCCCGGAATTACAATGCCTCCTTGAAGTTAAGGAAGACTTAAATTAAGTATTGATTTTTCAGGATGATGAAAGTAACATTCAAACTGATTAAAATCAAAATAGTTTCATTTTTTCTGTATATCACAATGATATCTTTGACCGCAAGTACTGCATCAATCCAAGCAATTTATTTGGCATCTAATTTAGCATGTTGAAATGTCAACACTTAACTTAAGTCTTCCTTAACTTTAAGGAGGCATTGTTATTCTTTGCCCTGGTGTATTAAAACTGGTGAAAATAAAATCTGGAATGAATTTTCGTTATTAACGAAAATTCATTCCAGTTCTTGTTTTCACCAGAACATAATAGCGCATTTACCATAAAACTACTTAACCTTATCAGACCTAACTCCGCGTGCTCATAAATACCCATATTTGATATAAACGATGCCAACTTCGATTCCGCTGGGTCTGGCTTGCTGGATAGCTGTTAATTAACGCTTTTCGAGTTCGCAAATTAACTCTATATGTCATCTATTTTCCGATTCTCTTAAAACAGCGCTTCAGTGGAGTAACTAAGGAAATGTATTGAAAAATATTGTCTTCCAAGAATCTGATTTGACCTATTTCCAAAGTTCAGTTAAGGCAATATTGAGCTGTAAGTTGAAAGCAAAACAAACACTTAATGTGCGATAACGCCAAATTTTATCTTATAGGTTCTCATAGGACGCGTCTCATAGGCGCGTCCAATGAGTAACTATGAGATATCTGCGTTGTAAGCTTACACAATTAGAATATCAACAAAATATACCCAAGTTATCTGGAGCAGCATGCGATTTGCGGTATACTTTATGAAGCCACGAACAACCTATATTGTGTACACATAATGATCAGTTATTGAACACGAAGAGATATCATTCAGTGGAAATACTACATTTTCTTAGAAATAAGTAGTATTCAATTACTTTCTGATAAATTCTCAAGCGCGGTTAAAGGTATTTTGAAGTGTTTAGTAAGGCTAAGACCCAGACCAGTAATCATACCATAATTTGCAAGTACATACAATATCACTGCACCTTTTGTGATGCAAAATCAATGGTGATATTATATTTATCTTTGCTCTTAGGCAGGGCCTGGCTGGGTGTGACTGGTGTGGGTATTAGCTGTAGCTATTATACTTTGTGAACCTACTTGTGAAAACTGATCATTTATAGAAACACAGGAGTAAAATGGCTGAAAAGGAAGTGAATATAAGAAGTGTTCTGGTGTGTGTTGATAATAGCGCTCCAGCAGAATGGGCATTTGCATGTAAGTTTTCTATTATGACACTATTATAATATTTTTGTTGCACATACACATAACTAGAATACTGCGAATATATGTTACATGACGAACATAAGTAGAAGACTGCAAATATATGTTACATGACACACATAAGTAGAAGATTGCAAATATATGTTACATAGCACACATAAGTAGAAGACTGCAAATATATGTTACATGACACACTTAAGTAGACGACTGCAAATATATGTTATACGATACATATACGTAGAAGACTGCAAATATATGTTACACGATACACATAAGTAGAAGACTACAAATATATGTTACACAATACACATAAGTAGAAGACTGCAAATATATGTTACATGACACACATAAGTAGAAGACTGTAAATATATGTTACACGACACACATAAGTAGACGACTGCAAATATATGTTACACGACACACATAAGTAGAAGACTACAAATATATGTTACACAATACACATAAGTAGAAGACTGCAAATATATGTTACATGACACACATAAGTAGAAGACTGTAAATATATGTTACACGACACACATAAGTAGACGACTGCAAATATATGTTACACGATACACATAAGTAGACGACTGCAAATATATGTTACACAATCCACATAAGTAGAAGACTGCAAATATATGTTACATGACGCACATAAGTAGAAGACTGTAAACATATGTTACACGACACACATAAGTAGAAGACTGCAAATATATGTTACATGACACACATAAGTAGAAGACTGTAAATGTATGTTACACGATACACATAAGTAGACGACTGCAAATATATGTTACACGATACACATAAGTAGAAGACTGCAAATATATGTTACACGATACACATAAGTAGAAGACTGCAAATATATGTTACACGATACACATAAGTAGACGACTGCAAATATATGTTACACGATACACATAAGTAGAAGACTACAAATATATGTTACACGATACACATAAGTAGAAGACTACAAATATATGTTACACGACACACATAAGTAGAAGACTACAAATATATGTTACACGATACACATAAGTAGAAGACTGCAAATATATGTTACACGACACACATAAGTAGAAGACTACAAATATATGTTACACGATACACATAAGTAGAAGACTGCAAATATATGTTACACGATACACATAAGTAGAAGACTGCAAATATATGTTACACGATACACATAAGTAGAAGACTACAAATATATGTTACACAATACACATAAGTAGAAGACTGTAAATATATGTTACATGACACACATAAGTAGAAGACTGCAAATATATGTTACATGACACACATAAGTAGAAGACTACAAATATATGTTACACGATACACATAAGTAGAAGACTACAAATATATGTTACACAATACACATAAGTAGAAGACTGCAAATATATGTTACATGACACACATAAGTAGAAGACTGTAAATATATGTTACACGACACACATAAGTAGACGACTGCAAATATATGTTACACGACACATATAAGTAGACGACTGCAAATATATGTTACACGATACACATAAGTAGACGACTGCAAATATATGTTACACGATACACATAAGCAGAAGACTGCAAATATATGTAACACGATACACATAAGTTGACGACTGCAAATATATGTTACACGATACACATAAGTAGACGACTGCAAATATATGTTACACGATACACATAAGTAGACGACTGCAAATATATGTTACACGATACACATAAGTAGACGACTGCAAATATATGTTACACGATACACATAAGTAGAAGACTGCAAATATATGTTACATGACACACATAAGTAGACGACTGCAAATATATGTTACACGATACACATAAGTAGACGACTGCAAATATATGTTACACGACACACATAAGTAGACGACTGCAAATATATGTTACACGATACACATAAGTAGACGACTGCAAATATATGTTACACGATATACATAAGTAGAAGACTGCAAATATATGTTACACGATACACATAAGTAGACGACTGCAAATATATGTTACACGACACACATAAGTAGACGACTGCAAATATATGTTACACGATACACATAAGTAGACGACTGCAAATATATGTTACACGATACACATAAGTAGAAGACTGCAAATATATGTTACACGATATACATAAGTAGAAGACTGCAAAGACGTTGCACTCGACAAATGTCATAGTACTAGTTTAAGTACAATAAACCTGTGTAAAACGGCTACTCAAAAATAGACAAAACAAAGATCTTAATGACAAAATGGTAGCTAAATGAAGGTCGAAAATATTGCAGAATGCTCCCTTTGGTGTATTCTGCAATACTTTTGACCTGCACTAAGCGATAATTGGTCTCGAAAACCAATTTGTGGTCTTTTTGAGAGAGGCCCTTTACACAGGTATTACGGTAGTTAGGAATATTTTTGCATAATATTCTTATTTTCCATAGAAAAATATATAGTGGGTATATATAAGATGTGCCTCAAACCCCTTTTAAACTAATGATTTTTTCCATCTGGTTAATGCAATGAACCTAGGATGTTCCATTGTACATGCCACTGGTTCACATGTCAGAATTTCCAATGTTTGTTATATTTCAGTCCCTGATGATTGTGTTTGCTTAGCAAACAGTTCAGACTCTCATGATATGTCGCGTTATGCGGCATTTTATCTTATTAATAGCTGTTTGCCATTTTGAAAGTTCCTTTATTGGGGTTTCCAGCGTTTAAAGGGTCAAAGTACCCATATAATATCTTCATTATAGAAAATGACGAAAACATGCAGTTTTCCCCTTGATATTCTCTTTTAACTATATTATTGATAACGTATAGTATAATCGTTGGTTCTACTGACTTTGTGTTACAGGTAACCGATGTCTACTATTTTGCCCATAAAACTCTCGCCGAGTCAGTAAATGCTAGTAACCATTATTACCCAACCGTCTATATACGAAGTAATTGTCTATTTTTGCTATGTCATGAGTCACTGAACTATTCCACCGGTCAATAAATGTGACTATAGACTGGCACTATACCATGGGCCTGGTTTCCCGCTTCCCTGTTAAAACATACAGGCGCTTATTATCATGCGCGACGACGATGCGCGTACGGTTCGTTTATGAAAGGAGACGTTATGCAACAATGGTGAAAATGAGGCATGGTTTGGCAACTTTAAACTCCAATAACTCCGTTGCTTATGGTCAGAAACATAAAGTGTGGGTACTCGTTTTCTAAGTAAGAAGGAGCGGAACATTTTGAGACCAAAATTGAGCAGATTTGGTGAAATTGTCCGTTTTGCAACAAAACCGCGTCGTCTACAGCAACTCCATTCAAGGAATGCTGCTAGGTATTTCATGAAATGGGTTGGGTAATAAAACAGTTATTTCATGCCTGTTTGTAGTATAGTCAAACTATTACCCCTCGGTACCGTGGACGACCAGATGCACTATTGCACTCAGCCTTCGGCCTCGTACAATAGTGCCTCAGGTCGTCCACGGCACCTCCGGGTAATAGTTTTGACTATACTACAAACAGGCATGAAATAACTGTATACTATTTACCTTGTCACTGCAGGTTGCACACGGTACATTTGCAATGGGCACCACAATATCCCACGAGCGAGTTTGTTTTGCACCAAAACTTGAAATTGTGCGGCAGATGCAACGCTAAATGCTGAAAAAAAATCGGTATTTTTAATGTATCCATTCCTTGATATACAAATATAAAAAGGTTTAGTCATGTGTATTTGTGTGCATAAAAGGTGTCTTTCCATGGATTATGGGTGGAAACGTGCGCGAACATATGTTGTTGTTAAAGAATCTGCATTTAATGACTGCCATGTAAAGAAAATAAAATCAAAACGTTGATTTGAGTAGCTGCCCTTTAATTAAACATTGCTGATAATTGAGACTCAATTTATGCACAGAAATGTGTCCAAACGATGAAACTTTTAAATTACAGCATGAAAATGTCATACTTTTAACCAGACTTACTGTATTGTATATGTTTACCACATCAGAAGAATGGCGGGTTTGATGTTTTCACTTTTCTTATCTTGTGATTGCGTTGGGTTTTTTGGGGATTTACATTCCAATGTAAACCTGTTCATTTAAAAGGCAACTTACCAATACGTAAGATTAAAATGGCAAAAGGAATCTGAAATAAGTTGTAATTTTCAACATTTTCAATCAAAAACAATAAATAAGCTAGAGATTATTTAAATTCAAATGTACTATTATCCTTATTGTAAGGGAGATACTTTTGAACAATGAGAAATTCGAATAAAGTTTTCAGCCACATTGCAGGGTTTAAAGGTCAATTTGCGGTGTTGTTTTCTTCACTGACTAATTCAAGAGACATTTGAGGAATCAGATTTCAATTCAAAATCAAATTAATCGAGATTCTTTTGATTTGTTTGATTTAAGGGTCATAAATCTATTGATGTACGATGAAGAAATTAGGGCTGTCGGGAATATGACAGTTCGACGATTGGCATAATCATAATAGAACACGAAAAAGCATAACATGTTATTACATGTTATATAAAGGCGTTGCTACATGTTATTTAAATTTATTAGTTATTTCTTCATGCTGTTTTATACAAACTCGGAATTCACAGAAATTTTCCTCATGAAACACCTCTACCAAATTGCTCAATTGATAACAAATGGCCATTATATATTCAAACAACTTTCTGAATCTGTGGCCCAAATAATGTCACAGAAAATGTTCCTCAAAACTTATTAGATAACAAAATTGAACAAACCGATATGGACTGTTGAACGGTATAGCCAGCCACCAGTATAGTCTGTCAAAATTGACCTTAGACTGATTAATTTTCGCCAAAATCTTCGTGATATTCGTGCGTTTTCGTGGAGTACTCCGATCTTGGCCACGCTTTTACAGAGAATATGAAGATAATGTCAATTCGTAAATGCAAATGGTCTGATAGCCTAGTGGTTAGTTGACTACTTACAAAACAAGCATACCTGGATCGAAACTTGGAAGGAACCTTTTTTATATAATTGTCAAATTGCATTCTTTTTTAAGTTAATATTTTTCGAAAATTGTACATCATCTTGAGATAAGCTTTACAACTTTTATTTGTATTTAGCCGTTTTTGTATTCATTATTGCCTAAGTTACCCAGACTTTCCTTGTCAGCTTATAACATTTACAAATAGTTTGGACCCAGTTCAGTACCAACAGAACGTCGGTTCTGATCTGGATACAGACCATTTGACACTCTTATAGTGTTCCTGAAAGAATTTTCGAAAAGGTTAATTTTGATTAAAAGTCAGCAGATGATAACAAAGGTCTCGAAAAATATTCAGCGTGCAAAGAGTTATTCACATGTAGGCTTATTGAAATTATTCACGGTGCTGTATTTGTTTCATAAACACATGCCAAATTCAAATAAATGTATCCAGTTGTGCACAAAATCAAGAATAAAGACAAAGAAACTAGCAAATCGAAAAAAATGAAAAACAAAAATACTTAAATGCTACTGGACTCGAACCCACATCTTTTTGAGTGCTAAAACACAAGGCTATCCACTAGGCTATCGGGGAATTATAATTTCATTTAGATTAGTAATAATAGAACAATCTCAAGCGCACTTTTTACGAAGATTCACGAAGACTGAGTAAAAGGTCATTGAATATTCATATGTCTCGGGTCAATTTTGACAAACAATACTAAAACTAATAAATCTTAAAACAACAACTTATTCTGAACCACTGACCCATGACAAAAATAAGTTCACACAAACGTTCCCAAAAATGTTGTTCTTTCAAAATTGCACAAGCTCCATGGAAAAAATTGTCCATCCAATGAATTTTATAAATGCTATATATTTACCTTTCAAGTCAAAATAACCCAGTTGTCACAGTGATGTTTGATCTGTAGCAAGGGTTTATATATAAAAAAAAAGACAGGCTTTACCTAACCCTAGTGACTCTCGGTCCGGAGTTTTGTCCGTTGGTCCGGGTGTGGTTAATCACTGAAGTGTTCGTGATGTATTCTACGGAATAGCACTAAATTGTTTATGCTCTACTGAAAATATGACCATCCGCGCTTAAAATAGAAACATCTTTAAACCACATCCGCTGAATCTCCTATACTCAAATAATAATTATTTCAAAGATATGTTCCTCATAATGCCCTCTACCAAAATTGTACCAACAGTTTTGTGCCGTTAACATTGCACCGCCCTAATTCACCAGCTACATAAAGTTCAAATATACAATTATATATGGAAATTGCGCCTGATTCGCTAGTGCTTGTTCAAAGCTCTGTGCCAGATGGATAATCTCGAAACCATCAAATCCGTTTTAAGACAAAAAAGGTACATCATGCGAAATCCCAGCTTCTGAACCTACGAATGAGCATGCTCAAAGTAGATTGTGCATTTGCTCAGGAAAGAGAATGCTAACGACAGGATAACATGTACATGCAAGCAATACACAACCTTTGAATAACATATCTTCATCGCTTGTGAAAGTATACTGACGGGCTTTAAAAACGCTACACTAGGATAGCAGTGTTAATGAATGCAAAGCAAACAATTTGATTGCATATTAAAGAGTATGCATTTGTGAATAACGCATGAAAAAATAGTCCACTTCAAATTAATGAAAAACATTGAAAATGTAAAATATTTAAGATATCTAAGACAAAATTTTATAAGTGAAAGATCTCCTACTATAAAAACCCGAGAAGCATCAAATGTGTGCCGTGAACTTTGTTAGTCATCAAGAAAATGCATTCCTTTTGATTGGCAGGTTTGTAATACAGCATGTTCGCTTTTTTGAAGTTATCTATATGTACCCGTTCATTCGATGACTTAAAATTTCTATAACGCCGTCGAGTTTAGCTGTACAGTTAACTGAAGAAGCCACTTCGAAGCATTGGAAGTTTACATTCGACTGTCTTTTAATATATATATAACTTAGAGTAGCGGTTTTAAAGCCCGTCAGTATATTTATATTATTGTGAAAGTAAGTTAGATTTTTATTATCGTGACCTATGCATATTCAATACTGAAAATCAACTTATGATAAGAGAGTTGCGTCTGACCCATCTATATGTCACCAGATACATCCATTATCAGCGATTTCTACAACTTATGAAAACAGGAGAAAACGTGCTAAAATTCAAAAACTTCCGAGATGTATAAAATAGTAGGTAAAATAGATTTAACAAGAAAAACTATAACATGTGTTACATGTTATAAACGGCGTTGTTGAAAGGTTTTTGTGAGTAATAATAGATAAGGATAATAATGAAGTTTTTTTTCGCAATGAGATATACATTAAAGCGGCTTTGAAATGAGCCATTAAATGCTTGACGTTTCGTTAATACATAAACTATTCAATCAGAAGCAAGCTTTTGTGAAAGCTTATGTTTGTTTTCAAACCACAGCGTCACCGAGACCCTTCGATTATGAATACAAAAATGTAAGACTTCTTCCTTAACATAACTGTAAGTGGGCCGATCAAATATTAGATAGACATTTAATTGTTCAAAATATTATCCATTTTGGTCACTTGCTATACCACCGCAACTTTTCTTTACAAACATGGGTAGCTCTAAAAAAAGAAACAGACAGTCAGTGTTGAAAAACGTGTCCCTAAGAGATAATCAGCCCTGGACCAAAATTGTCATTAATTTTTCTATTGCGGTATTAACGATGTTAAGGGAATTTCAATATATTAAGCCTACAGAAACGTTTGAGATATCAATCTTATTTGGTACTTATCGCATCTTCAAGCAGAGAAGGCTCAGTCGAGTTTATGCCAATGCACAGCCTCGTCTGAGCTTTCGCTGCTCGTATCAGATGAGAAAAAAATATGGAAATTTGCTTTTTTTCGCATTTTAAAGCTAAGTCGAATTTACGAAAATGCACAGACTCGCCTGAGCCTTCGCTGATCGCTGAAATGAGAAATAATATAGAAATTCGCTATTTCTCGATTTTTGAAGCTCAGTCGAGTTTGCGACAAGAGTAGCGTCTCAGTGGAGAGATGCATCAGTATCAGGGTTTTTATACCCAGCATGTTTTTTTTGTTTTTTGTTTTTTGGAATAAGTGAAATATGCCAACGTGAATTGTTCGCATATTATTTTGCATGTTAATTTGGCCGCCAAAGATAACTTGATTGTCCATTGTTTCTATGATGCTTCAGAATAATGTTAGCTCCTATCATAATTAAATCTCGTTAGCTAATTATTTAATCATATATACAATTATGGGCGTGATTAGTTAAATTCCCTAACACTCTCGTTAAAGGTGGGTTATCAAGTCATTGACAAACTCAACCGCTATAACGTATAGCTTTATTATCTGAATTCAAGTTAGGCCAATTCAAATATACTTTTTTATTTTCATACTCTTTGCGAGCTTTATATACTGACTTTTTCTTTATCATTTTTTATCCTCTTGCAAAATGGACCATGATTTGCCATGATTTCGATTTGCTCACGCAGTTCATTCTGACGTAATATCGACGTAAGTGTTTTTCAACAATTGTCGTTTGACAAATGTGAATTTAATTCAATTTGAAAACAAACACTTTTAGGTGGTAGCCAGATGTCTTAACAAATGGAAAAAAACACACTAAAGTTTGCAGAAAAAATCGTTTTATTACACTCCCACTCGCAGCGTTTCTTTGCTAACGTCAGTCTTAAATTTTCAAACATCAATAACAGACGAGTGACGTCCGCGTATGTCGCGATACTTTTGTCTTTTATGCAACTGATTGAGGAGTATCTGTTGGCAACGTTTTTTTTTATTATCCCTGATCCTAATGATATAAACGGCCAATTACGTCAAAAATCAATGACGTCATATAGACGTAATGAACGTTGCTAAAGGCCTAAAACTTCATGATTTGATTTTGTATTTTCTTTTGCTTTCAAGAACAAACATCAGTTCGAACACCTTTTTTCGTTCATAATGGAAGGTATGGGTAGTACTCTGCGACTTTTTGAATTTGAGTTGTCTCAGAATTATCGCGACGTCACGGCAATCATAAGCCACAGCGTTTCGATTTTCTTATTGAATGCAAGCTGAGTGACGGAACTTGTCAATTTTATTTTTCACATAATGAAAATATCTAATTTTCGACGTAAATTAGCATTTATCAAGTGGTGCGTTTTTAAAGTCCTTCAGTATAGATGACAAAACGAATCTAAAAAGTCTTTGTAGGCAAAAATTGAAATTCCCTTGACATCGTCAATGCCGCAATAGAAATATAAATGGCGATTTAGGTCCCTTGATTAAATTTCTCTTAGAATATTAGATCAATTCAAATATTTTTTATATATTTTTATACCCTTTGGGATTTTTTTAAACAATAATATGAAAAAAACTGGGATTTAAAAGATTTCTGTAGCCAAATTTTGGAATATACTCGACATCTTCAATACCGCGAAAACTGGTCCGGAGTGTAAAATGCATGACAGGGTCCGGTATTAGTGCTAGTAATTAACAAAAAATCATAAGTCATAAAGAATCTTTATAAGCATTTTTAAGAAGGCTCTATAATTAACATGTGATCCAATTTTTAGGTCGACATTTGCATTTTAAATACCATTTTAAATACCATTGCAAACTTTGATCTGGAATTGGGTCCCGAGTCTCGGGGTTGGTCCCGGCTTTTATACCTTCCCCTTGTTATCTTCAGTCTTTTATGAAAACCAATACTTGTCCGCGGGGAAAGAAGACTTCTCGAGTCGAAAGAATAATATTCCATGCATTTTCCTCCTTTTAAGTTTAGATGGAAAGAAATCCAACCCCAGCCATGAATTTGCGGATAATAGGAAAAATCTACAAGCATGATGATCGTTTGACACAATTTGCTTCGATTACATCGAAAACAAACCTGAGGTCAAACCAATCGAAAGACCTATTTTCCGCGTTTTGCTTTTAGCCTAATCTTTCTCCGGTTATTTTCTTTGCTTACTAATATTTTCTCCTTGTATGCCCGTTGTCCGTTAATGTTTGATTAACTTTTCCTTGCTTCTATTTTCTAATAAAATAAAAAGTTCGTTTCTGTTTCATCGTGGCACGAAATAATTTAACCTCGCACACTGCTAAATATAGAATGAATGACGTCACAATGATTTACAGAATATATTTAATATACTTATTTAAGAATTTCGTATCTATAGCATTGAATTTATCAATAAGTTCGCCCCAGAAAACCGCTGATTACACATAATTGGAAATATTTTCTTGGTAGAAATATTAATTACAATAATTTTAAGTTAATCTAAGTTAGACCATTAGACCAGCTGACGGGAGTGAAAAATAGGTACAGCCCGTGGGGAGAACAGCTGTTGAACATCCGACATTTACACTGAAAGACACCCGATTTTAGACGTTTGAAATACTCTTTTAATAAGAGAAGTCTACATTTATTTTTACTTTACCCTTGGAAAAACGAAAAATTTAATCAAAACGTTATTCATTGAACAATAACTTTGATCACACCCCTCTTCGGAAGAGTCCATTTCAAAACCAATTACAATTATAGGCTAAGTAACCACTGTTTCATAAATGAACTAATATTAGTTACTTATGCATTAATAAGTAACGCCGTAGAAAAGACAATTTGCATGAAAAAAAATAGTTGACGCCGAGGGGTTTCGAACCAGCAAAATCCGTATTAACAGGCAGCGACTCTACTCACTGCGCCAGGCTAGAATTTACAAATGTAAAGTTAAGGTAAATGTTTATATTTGAATTGACCGATTATGTATCGCACCGATGACACCGAAAAAAGTCCCCTCATTTGTGCTAATTATTTGTTTGATTCCGATTTTAATTCAATTTTTAATAGTGCAAACCTTTTGTATATGAAAAATACATTCCTTACGATGATACATCACTAATTAAAGGCTACCTAATATCACTTTAAAAGCCAAGCCCAGTTTAGAATAGATACAAGTCGTGGAGCCGCCGAATGTAGGTCATCGGTCTGGGTCAATGGAGCCGATAAAAACAGTATAAAGACAGAATACGGAAAGAATGCGCTCAAAACAACTCATCTCTGCAAAAAGCAATTAAAATCTACAGTGTTCTAATCTAATACGACTTCTCATTAACTAAAATAAAACAATATCACGAGTATAGCCTAGAAACGTACATGCAAAACCCCTCACTTTCGCATTGACTGAGCATCCCATTATTTGAAGGGGATTTAGGATACCCTCTCGTTATTTCACAATTGTTTTAAGAACTTTAAAGATTGCCAAAACATTAATTCGCTGAAACAGAACAAAGTTAATTAATTTCTTATATTTTATCAACCTTAGAAAGAAAACCTTTTTCAAATAGCCTTTATAGATAAAACAAACCAACGCTCAACACCCACTTGGAACATACCAATTGAATTTTGAATACAAATATAGGCATTATGAATATCAATACTTAGAAGTATACAATTGAATATATACTTATTGAATAATCGACGCCTAGAAAATATAAATCCAAACATGTATACCATACGCAGAAATAAAACTGTATACTTGTTTTGCTTTTGGTCATATATATAAACCTGAACCTTTGACCAAGCATTAAAAACACACTCTTATTAATAACGCTGGTCAGTTACTCTGAGAGAATCGCCAAGCACCCTATTTGTTTGCTGCAAATACTGTTCAACAAGAAAATTCAGAGAGTTTATGTCCATCGCCCCTACATGCTTGTCTTTTGATATATAATCTATCATGAAACAAACATTAAAAGGAGTCAGTGCCTAATGATAAAATTTCACATATTTTACATACAAGGCTTCGATCACCGCAAATAATATCAAAACCACTTAAGGACATATGCTACTAAATACTTCTCACATTGAAACCTTTTCAATACTTTGCATACAATTTGTTTTATGCATGGACTATCAATTTATGAAATAAATAGGACATTTCACCGCGCTCATTTTTTTCGTAATCTCACATGGAAGTTTTCAGCATTTGGCAAATTTTCTGGACATAACCCAAGTCTTTAATGTTTGCCTAAAATAGATGTAATCGTCATCCTACTTCTTTATTTTAATTTAAATTATTGCTCATGACCTCAAGCTTTTTAGAAAACGTGAAAAAATATTTGTTTTCCCAAGCCATAACAAGATACAGTATGATGCATTTTGGTAAATCCCCCAAAATAGGATTTTGATTTTTAGAGAAAATTATATTTTAAAAAATCTGAGATTGAACGTCTTAATTTTTTGTTTTTATTTCATGGCCTTTCACTTTGCCTTTTAGATGAAAAAGGGGAAAACTCGGGGGTCACCACACTTATTATCTTTCAGGAGGGCCAAATTTATCCCCGACCCCAACCGATTTTGAGGATAATTCAATATAAAACGTTAAGGAGTATTTTTTTTGTCATTTATATACCACATATTACTCGTATGAAATAACTCAGCATTATAACTCTAAAAAAAGAAGAAAAAGAAAATAAGGTATAATATGTGCCCACCCGGAATCGACCCTGGTCCTCTGGTTCCAGAGTCCGACACGCTAACCACTAGGCTACGAGGTCAAGTCGTGCGCGGCTCGAAATACAGTACATACTAGAAACGGACCCGCGCAAGCGCGGGTATAGAATATATTTAGTATATGATGAAAAATGTTCTGAGCTCGGCTGAGCATGGCAGATGTTCTCATAAATATTAAAATTGGGAGCAATATCTAAGAATAGGATAAAAACTAAGGAAATTCTCAATGAATCTAGCTCACTACTCTGTTATAAAGTATATTTCTTATTTCTATCAACCTTACTCAAACATACACTGTAAGGCGGTAACGACCCAATGGTAAAAAATGGACGCAACAACGCATGTAGCATATAACACACTATTATAGTGTTAATCGAAGTGACGGCAATGTATACATGTATGTATGCCAATGGAAACTCTAAGTTGTCATATCAACTTTAGTCCTTTTCCAACTGGAACAAAAACACGCTTAATCATTCCCTCAGATGTACAGATATTGAGGGGATGCAGACCCTTGGGTCATATTTTAATGTCTTACTCATGCTTGAGCCTGAATATGGAATGAGCTTCACAGCTTAAGAGAGATCCACATATGCCTATTAACTCATCTATTACATAAACTCATCTATGAACCTTCGGCTCAGGTGAGCTAAAAGTTAAAAGAAACTTTGTGACTGCTGAAAAAAATATGTTTTCTATTCTGTTAGTATGTATTGGTATAACTGATGAAATGGGTGCAGCAGATTTATTATGTATGCAAGAATGTCGTCAGATCAGGGATCAAACCAATGGCCACTTGGTCGACAGTAACGCTCAGCTGATTGAGTTAAGCAGCCCATCGGTTAAGAGTACTATACATGTTAAAGCAGATTTGAGGTTAATGAATGTGGCATTAAATACAAAGTTTTGATAAATGGCTACTGTAATATTCCAAAGTCTTATGACTCCTTAAACAGTGTTGTAATCATGCAAAAAATTAACCAAAAGGTTTTACTATAGAATAATACCAAAGAAAGATACTGACAGAATTGCAAACAGAGAATACTCTGATTAGACGTCTTCTCTAGGCACAGTCTGATGTGGATCTGCACTGTTTGGCCATACCTTATTGTGCAAAAGTTAGGAATTAATTTCATGGCAATTTCTTTGGTAATTGTGTTGTCTTTTACGACTGTTGATAAGAACAGTGACGTTTAAGAAACGGGAATATAGACTTTAAATGTTATCAACCGAACATATGTTGTGGGTACTAAATATTACTGTCTCAATGAGACGGTTCTTTTAAGCACCCAACATATAAAACCATGGTACCATTAGGGCTTCCACATTTACAATATTTTGTAAAGGTTTACACGAATTAAAAAATTGAAATAATTCCGTTTACACGCAACTAAATAGCATTTCGGCACGTCAACTCGCGGATTCGCTGTAACTCCCGTACACCAGACTTCTTTCATCATAACAAATGGTGCCACTGTAAAGCTTTTATATTTGAAACGCAAAAATAAAATCTGTACATTATAATAAATGATACCACTGTAAAGCTTAAATCTTTGAAACGCAAACAAAAATCAGATTCAATGAGACGGCTTTTTTGAGCACTCAAAATATAAAACCGTGGTTGCAAATATGCCTAAAGTTTTGTAGACGTTTATTCTTGCATAGATGTCTATTCGTATAGCTGTTTACACCCATTGTCAAATGAACGAAAATCCATGTTCAAATTAGGAGATTCACGTGCTGTTTGAACACGGGTCTGAACTTAAAAATACTTAAAATGAGCCCTGCATTATTTGCACGACGTTATATACGGAAAGCGTTGCGGACCAGACTGATCATTTCGCCGATGTTTTTGTTCGCGAAAACGTTGCGTATGGTTATGACGTTGTGACGACGTTATGACGTTCGAAAGTTCACAGCCAGCGCCATTTTCTTAGCGAAACTCAGTAAAAGAAAATGGACAATTTAATGCTTTAGCAGCGTTTTCAGTGCATATTGGGTTGGAATGCGGTAAAATATGCAAGAATAAGGATTACACATGTTTGTTACATTGCATTTACACTTGCCAGGTCCCTCGGATGATGTTGAACACTCAGCCCATCGGCCTCGTGTTCAAACAGCATCCTCGGGACCCTAAAAATGTTAATGCAATGAAAAGCATGTGTGATCACTATACCCGAATTCCATAAATCAAATAACACCACTATAAAGCTAATATCTTTGCAACACACTTTAAATGCTTCAACTAAAACATAAGTTGTATGTACTCAAAAGTACTGTCTCAATGAGCCGTTCTTTTTATCACCCAAAATATGGAGCTCGTCACGTGTTTCGTTTAAACGGAAGACAATTTATAAACGTTTATTGAAAAACACGAAACGTTGCTGTTCACACGTGTAAATGTGGAAGCCCCAGTTGCAAATGGCTTGTGCATAAAAGCGGGACATGGTTGCAAACGACTTGTGCATAAAAGCGGGACATGGTTGCAAATGACTTGTGCATAAAAGCAAAAGCTAGGTGTGGCTCGGTAAAACAGTCGAGCATCAGTATTTGGTGTGTTCAGGGCTACACAGCATTTCGGGAGCGCAGTAGTTCAATGACTCGAGAGCGAGGGGTCGCGGTTTCGAGCCTCAAAGGCGTCAGTGCGTTGTGTCCTTGAGCATGACATATAATCATAGCTTAGTACGGGCTCAATCCAGGAAGTCCCGTCCCTACATAACTGAGAGATTGTTAATGGGACGTAAAGGATCAAATCAAACAAACAAACAAACAAATGCACAGTATTTACACGTCGAATCGAGGTTCACTGTAACTACCTTCTTTCATTATAATATATGATACCATTGTAAAGCTTTTATCTTTGAAACGTAAAAAAATCGGTATATTACCTTTAATTATTTTCAACCAAAACGTATGGCCACGTATGTTGTGGGCACTCAAAAGACCCGTCTCAATGAGACGTTTCTTTTGAGCACCCAAAATATAATGGCTCTGTAGGTCAGCATTGTTTAGGTAAGTTTGATCTATTTTGCCCAGGCTGTGAGGATAATTCATTAATAGAGCACAAATAAGCAGAGAATTAAACTATTTATTCTATGGGAAATGGAAAATTGGATTTCTGGCGCGGCAGATCGGACACGGCAGCACGATGCGGTCATGGCTTTCATAAACGGTCATCTTTGACCCCAGGAAGTGACGTGAGACTGCTTGACATATGTAAATACACCTTACGGACCAATCGTTTTAGCCTTTCTTGGTATAACTTGGGAGAATATCAAAACGTGGATCATATATCAATTATCATTAGTTGGTAAAGAAGGCGTTACCCTGTCAAAATTGATGGGAGATTATTGAGTCAAAACTGAATTGTTTCCTAAAATCTCAAAAACGAAATAAAAGTGAAATAAGATTAGATCGAAATTATCAATGAGAGCAATATCTAAATAACTCAGTGTAGAAAAAAATGCTGGTAAAATATACCGATCCCGAGTTTTTGAGCGCAAAGGGCTCCTTTAGTAGTATAGATTGGACAGAAAATCCGAGTATCGGCCATATTCGTTCTCGCAAAAAAGGTAGAAAAGGGGAAATTGTGTACATTGTTTAAGATTTCGCCTGATCTATTTTATCTGTATTTGGTACTAAAACAATCAGTTCTGATAAAAGGTCGATATATATTTCGAACACGTTTTAGTTACAGTACTTTAATTTGTCAAGAAAATGTTGAAAAAATGTATTGATACGAAATCGTAAATGGTCGAAAGACAGGACCCAGACCAGACGAGTTTCATTGGTACCCGACTCAGGAAATCTGCGCATGGAAATTAGCCGCATATATCTTTAATATAATGTATTTCTACCTCGTAAGAAATACAGATAGGCCAGGAGTTACTTGGTGAATATCTGACTTGGTGAATATCTGATATAATATTTCCGTGCATGTACACAATGTTTGATTACTTCCTGCTTTGTAACGCACGGAAGTAGTATATTTAGAATGTTTGAAAGCAACATTTTCCGATTGCAATATTTTGTGCATGAAATCATTTTTTAGTCTTCCTATGTGCATGTGTTTGAACATAGATGCGTTTTTGTCATGCAAATGTCCACATTCCAAATGGGCTGAATACCATTGCAACGTGTGCCGCTTGAAAGTATCGGTGGAAATTTAAGCTACACATGTAAAACAAGCGTTTAAAAAGCGGGGGCCCAGTTGACCTTTAAGTGGCTCATCCGCTCATCTGAGTTTCATTGGCGCCTTCAAAGACCAAACAAAAAGACAAGATGATTTTTTAAAAGTTTTCAATGAAAACAAACATGGATAAAACTGACTTAATCTCCTGGTGCCGCGCCATGTTTTTTGGTGGATGTAAATAATTGAACAATCTTGGAAGAGTGTCCGTGCTAAATTATTTTTAGATCATTTCCAAACTGGGCAAGAAGTTGTTGACAAGAATATTTCTAAAGTTTTATTTCTTTTGGTTGCCATGACAGTCAAATTTTGCATAGAATTGAATTATATTTCATCATCTTTAAAAATGAATCATTCAGGGGGAGGTGGGGATGGGGATGGGGCAAAATAGCCCCTTAAAAGACATACGTGCATAAAGGGCTAATTTGGTCCCCACTGAAGCTCAAAATTGAAATTTACTTTTCACCAATTTCTGCTGTATATCCATAGTGTAAAAATCTAACTTGAATTATTTAACTTTTGTCGATGCTATAGTAATAGAAAATGGTCATCAAGATAGGCTTAACATTGAGAAATTGCCATTTTGGACCAAATTTGAGGCATGAGGTAAGGGGGTCGTAGACCATTTTAAGAATAAGCTATCAGCATAGCTAACAAAAATACCTAACAAAAAACAAAATACACATTTTAACAGATAGTGTGCAATGGTTATTATTATCATATGTTTCAATATCTGTTTGGCATTTGCTTGTGCTCTGTGTCAATTTGTCTGTCAAAAGTTTCAAATTTATTAAAAAATCGTCACATTCCTGTTTTCAGTCTATTTTGATGATGATATACGATTGATGAGCACACGTTGTTGCCGATATTGTCATTTTTATTTTTGTTAA
The DNA here is from genome assembly GCA_964019695.1 of Loripinus fragilis. Lineage (NCBI taxonomy): Eukaryota > Metazoa > Mollusca > Bivalvia > Lucinida > Lucinidae > Loripinus > Loripinus fragilis. The sequence continues at coordinate 41,879,172 of OZ026520.1, read as the reverse complement.
TACTGAACTGACCACAATGATTCTTGTAGGATAATTAGACTTATTACTGTAACCTATTTTTTTGCGAGAATTTTACTTTCGCGAGTAGCGTATAAAGATATATTTGTGACGTAATAAATTCACGACTGATGCATGATTTACTTTTGAAAAAAAGTACAGATCCAGAATGCTTACTGCTAAAGAGCCAGCTGATTAGGATCCACATTATTTTCCATAATGCCTGTAAATGCATACAAATGACCGGAAAAAAGCAAATGAGTATGATCAGAAAATACCACAATGACACACTGCAGACCATGCCATAGCACCATGAGGAAGAGCCACATATCAATAGAAGTCACAAGACACCAGGAAGTCAAACAAAGTAAAACAAACAACTCTCTCTTCTCTATCAAAATGATTACAAAACAAGAAAGGGCACAATGCACTGCACAGCAAAACATGGAACAAACACAGAACACTAAAATGGGAGCAACCAACAACAACAGAACCACCGCCTTAGAACGGGAGGCAGATAATTGCACAAAAAATAAGAGTGTAGTGCATAAATATCCAGCATAAAATTGGTTATTATTGATACTTGATGCATCCTTTTACGACATGGTCTGAACCTAGTGTTTATATAAACGAAACTGTTATTTGTGCTTTCGCACACAGAGGATGGAACGAATCTCACGCACTCCCATACAAATTAGAAATAAATCACGGTTTAGGCGATGTTGACGTAAAGATACAATCAGTTTCGTCTGTAGTTCGAGAGATGTTTAAACATTGAGCTTGTCCAATAATGTAATTGCACATACTTCTTACATGTACCAATAACAAATGTCCAAAGCATACGCGTTTAGAAATTATTTTCGTATTTGATTAAGTCGACCTATTTGTTCCAAATCAAGCTCTACCATTTTATGCTTTTATAAAGTTGGAGTCTATTACTTAATATAAGGCATCCAAAAGCCAACCCGAGGAAACGAGAATACAGATGCCCACACACCAGCAAGAAAACAATTAAAGTAAAGCAACTAGGTTATATAACCCTTTTCATACTCAACTCAGCTGAGCACGAAATTCATCCTGCTCATAAATGTTAAATTCCAACAATTGTTGGCATTTTAACATTATTAGCATGATAAATACAACATCTGAGAGATTTAAAGCAAGGAACTTATTTATTTGTCGGAATTTAATGTTTATGAGCAGTTGCAATTTCGTGCTCAGTTCACTTGAGAATGAAAAAAGTTCTTTAACCTCGTTGCTTTACTTTATTTGTGTTCTTGCTGTTGTGTGAGCATCTGTGTTTTGTGTCTCTGCCTTGGGTTGATCTTTGGTATTTAATTTGGGCATTTCCTGGCTATAGACTATCTTGTTGTTCGACAAACAAATTTCATTTGTGGCTTGGTGCCTGATGCTGGTCTCTGACTGGACCAAACATGGCTAAACTAGTGATTTTATTTATTGTGACTGTGCGTGCTTTAAGAACCATTTTATTTGTTTACGTTATAAATTTAAGCAATTTTACAAGATTGACATACTCGCGTATGTTTTTTAGATTTCTTAGTTCTAGCAATTGAACAAGCAAGTAATATGAGTGATAATAAAAACGTAAATATTACAGATAAAAAGCTTATTATAATGAAGTCATCTTCAATGTACTCAAGATTGCCATAATATTGCATAAAAATGTTTTATAACCTCGAGGCAAGCAGTTTCTTGCACACCGTATAATGACATCTGAGATTTTTCCCTGTGTTAGAAAATCCTATCTAACCCATGCTATCTTACCCAGCCTGTCACGTTGGGGCTTCATACATTGGTTGTATTGGAACTCACGCACATTGTCGTCAAGTGACGACGTCATTGTTATGTTTACGTGACGTCATCATGTGGAATTACATCTAAGCGTATTCAGAGACGTCTGGAAGCTTATTTTTATTGAAAATAAGCAGTGATGAGCAAGAGAAAGAATCCATTATTCGTGTGAGGGTAGGATGGAAAAATCCGTTCCTTGGAATCACCGTTTGTCATCACTCGGCAAGCCTCGTGATGCCAAACGGCGATCCTCGGGACGGATTTTTCTATCTTTCACTCACACTCATGATTAACTCTTATAATCTTCATCAGCAAGATGATTGCTAAACTAGAAAGGTCACTAAGACTCTCGTCACAAACCCCCCACATACAATGGTGGCAATTTTGAATTGATCAGGACTAGCTTTCCAACGATTCTTTTAAATTTATAAGCTAAATCACCATAAAACGAGCCATGACATGTGATTTCCAGCAATGAGTCATTTTGACATATGTAGACTCAGACAAGCCTGTGCGGCCTCCTTTTAAGCTTAGAAACTCCAAATGATGTTCGGTCTTTAGCTGAACAGTTATTTAATACTTAAGCGACTAGTAAATGCTCTGATCAGACTGCGCGTATGCGCAGGCTGGTCTGAGCCTTTGCTAGTCGCACATACCACATTGTTGGAAATCTCATGTCGCGGCTCAAATGTTGGCTCTGATATTGCATGCTGCAGGATTGTTTTTCAACCAATATTGTATCTGAAAATCAACTGAATGTATGGTGTCGATAGCCTTGATTTAGTTTTTCTTGATTCGAGATAAACCATGTTTGGTATTGAGACAACTTAATCATATCATTAAGTAGGAAATTCCAGTTTTGCTTGTTTTGATAATATTGCAGCATTTAACAACAATAACCTTACACAAAGTAGATATTTGTTTGGTAATGCTTTAAGTCAAAAACTTAAACTACCTAGAACCCTGCCTTTAACCAAAACTATTAACTAGCTTGGAAGTTGGATGTTAAAATTTAAATAAATAAGTATCCACGTGAATTAAACTTTCAAGAAGCTCCCTACATGTAATTCCATCGTCACTATTGTAAGCGATTGTCAGCATCTAGCAGAAATAGTCGTGTATTGATTTTGTTTTGTTATCTCGCATGAGTATTTTGTAAAGTTAACTTGAGAAGAGAGAGCTGGTTGATTTGCTTAGTGTGTCTTCCTGATGTCTGACGATTGTTGTGTGACTCTTCCCCGTGGTGCCATGGGTCTGTCTGCAGTTTGTGATTGTTGTATTTCCTGATCATTATCAATTACTATTTTTGTGGTATAATTTGGTGTCCGCCATTATCATGTGCTTCAAATGACATCACATTTGTCTTTTTTTTTTAAATAACCTTTCCCATCTTCCAAGAAATATTCTATAATGATCTTGTTACAACGTTGTTTAAATAGTTCTATTCCATAAAACTAAGAATCACGACGAATCCACGACAACGTAAAGAAGAGAAACAGAACTCTTACAACCACTCCGACAGCAAAAAACTCAATTAAAATAAAACAATCAGCTCTCTCTTCCTCAGCAAGATAATTGCAAAACTAGAAAAGTCACTAAGAACTACATAACAAAACAAGAACCAAACACTAAACCACAATACACAATTGATATAACAGTAAAACTTGAACCAACAACATCAGAAACACCGCCTTAGAAGAGAAAGCAGCGGTGGCCACTGGGTGGGCCTGGGGAGCGTAGTGCTTAAAGAGACAAATATTTGAGCAATAATACTGGTACCACTCATTATGACTCTCTCCAGGGGTCATACTGGGCAGATCAAAAGGACAGTCATAATGAGGTGATTATGACTTCATTACAGGGGCAATAAAGTGGCCCAATGAAGGGATTTGGTATTTTATGATAAAATATTGATCTTTATCTTAGTGATTGAAATTGTGATTTATACAGGTAAGTCCCCTCTTGAGGCCCCTATAATTTTGTGAGCTACTGAAACTGTCCCTTATCAGTTAATCCTTTAATGATCTCTATTGGACAGTAATCTTTGTCTTTAAATATATTATACCAGCCAAGCCTCCACCATAGATTCTGTTTTTGTTAAAATACCAATAAGAATAAAGGCATAGCAGCGCTACATAATACCCTACCACTACTGGGCATATTAACTTGTTTTTTTTTATATAGATGGTAAATAACTACCGAACTGGGATAAATAGAGATGGATATCCTAACTATGCTAGGATAAAACACCAATAAATGTGAAGTATTGTGATATATTCAATATTGTAAACTAACTGCATATCATAAGCCCATTTTTCAAATTAATCAACGGCAGTTAATTCAAAAATAGGAATGGCCAGAGTAGCTGTCCTTGTCTATGATAAATATTTCTGGTGGTTTGTATACCAGTTGATATCTCTATCTATCCTAGTTCTGTAGTTATTAAGATATTTAATATGATATAGGCAAACAGGTCAAAAGCATATTTTAGATCTATCAAGGGCAGATAACTCATGCAATTGAAAGGTCACAGTCACAATATGAAGCCTTTGATGTGAAACATATTTGTGAAGTTTCATTCAGATATTCCATATAGAATTAACTATTTTATGATTATATCAACATGCATAAAACTTATGAACTGGAAAGATCAGAGTGACAGTTCTTAGTAACAATATGTTACCTTTGATGTGAAACTTTTCTATGAACTTTCATACAGATATCATAAACTGTAAGGGAATGACAGACCAGAAACCAATTTTCCATTACGAACAAATGCAATATCTCTTTTAAAAATGGACAGATTAAGCTCAAGTCCATAGTAACAATATAAACCTCTGATGTTAAACACATCGGTTTTATTCAGATATTCCATATAGAAAAGAACTACAGACCGTAAACACTATGGTGTGCCAGGGTATAAAAAGAGATCTTAACCCAAAGACAATCAGAGCTAAAGAAAACCTCTAGTTGACCACGGTGGGTCCAGTCAAAGACACGTATCAGGCACCAACATACGATCCTAGAGATAACATTATTTTATTTCTAGTTAGAGGTCGCTGACCTCATAATACTGACCAACTAACATGCCCTTGCATATTTAACAATGACTGTAACAAGCAATGCCACGCGTATTATACTCTAATAGTCTTGTGTGTGTCCTTTGTACAAAAGCTACTAAAAGGACAGCCATTTATATGTGCTTGTTGAATTGCTGAATAGAGAAAATGTCCTTCAATTCAAATGTGAATTAATCAGTGAGATGAAAACACAGGACATTAAACTTTAAATATATATTAGTTATTGCAGAAAGTTTGAAAAAGATGAAAAGAAGAAAACTACACCCACACTCTATATGATTGCTGAACTGCCTATTACAGGAAATATCCTACAATAAGAATTGTGAATCAATAAGTACGTTTTCAACATGTAAACAGAGGATATTTCCTCGATTAGAAACAGAAAATCTTGAACAATAATACCTATACGACCACACTACAGATGACGGTTGAATCGCTTAATCTTCTACAATGAAAATTGTATAATAATAAGTTGTAAACGGACGGATTTTCTTTGGAAAAAGATCATAAGAACAAACTGCTAACCATAATTAACTGTCTGAATGATAAACAGAGACTCAAAATAGATAAAATGAGTTAAAATTTTAAACAGGGGAAAATTCCTCTGTTTCAGATATTAAGATAGAGTGGAAACTTCGAGAGAGAAAACATAAATTATAATGAGAAAGTTTTATTCAATATAGATATATTCCATCTGTTCTAAGCTGTAGAAGTTATGGTGTTACGTTTGAAAGTGTTTAACTATGAAAACTGAGACCAATACTTTAGGAGATTGGTGAATAATTTCCAATGATTCGTATTTATCAACGGACATTTATCCTATTCTTAAATAATGACAACATACTTCCACGCTCTAGAATTTTCCTACACTGCGAAAGAAGAAATTACCGTTATATTTTCATTAGAGGCTATCCCTCCATTCTAAAATAATTAAGATTATAACGATCCGTCATGAGTGTGAGGGTGGGATAGAATAATCTGTCCCAAGAATCACCGGTTGGCATCACGAGGATAGTGGATTCTTTTTTCTTGCACACCCTCAAATACAGCATTTTCATATTTAAAAAGAACTCACAGAAGTTCCTGAATACCCTGAGATGCGACATGACATGATGACGTCACTTGACGACCATGTGCGTGAGTTCCAATAAAACCATTGTACAGTCCTCACCTGACAGCCTTGGTAAGATAACGCGGGTAAGATAAGATTTTCTATCCCAGGGTAAAATTTCATATGTTCTTATCAGGTGTGCAAGAAGTAGTGAAACATCGATAAGCATGAACTATAAATACAAATGTTCCAAATAGACGGTTGTTGTATTATGAACAGATACAATTTCGTATAATGCCAAAGTACAATCATTTAGTATCATATTGTTTATAGAGGCAAAAATATCTTCTTTTAAATAGTTTCGTTATAGTGAACTAGGAAACATAAGCAAATTCGAGATAATTGGTCTATTAATAAACAAAGGAAATTTCCTACAACGCCTTCATTTATATTTCTTGATTTTTATTATATCATATTTTCACATGTATCCTTTAAGCGTGATAGGAAATTAAGCTTTAACATTTATACAAAGTGTCCATCAAGTGGGCCATTATTAAACACGGAACGTATATGCGAGATGCCACTGAATGCATCAACTCAATAGGGTAGCATTGTTTGCAGTCATTAAAGCGATATTCAGTAACCGAAATGGTTTGGAAATGATTATGAATTATATCTATAAATAAATAAATTAATAAAAATATAAAATCGGAAAAACAACAACGAAAAAACAACAACAAGGTACGGTGATGGGATTCGAACTCGCTACTTCCATGACAGTGGACAACGATCCATCCACTATGCTATGAATTAAACTTCTGATTGGTTTGTGCATATAATATTTTAGATGTAATAAAATGCATGTATTATTCTAAAATTAGTGAGTTAAAAATAACTTTGTTATTGGTAAATATTATTGTAAACACAGAATGTCAACATAGTCAAAATAGCGCTGCAGGACTATACCAAAATAGCTAACCTACACATGGATCTGTTAAAATGATAACTGCAAGGAGTAGGCCTGGTTAAGCAGCTATAACTATATAGAATAAACCCCTCAATTTCATTTATTTCCACTTTCCCATATGGTGTCCTGGATCAGATGTGGTACTTGATTGTATCTTTGCTTCTCATTTCTTTTTATTTTTTGGAGTTAGTTTTATGTGCAATTAAATGTCATGCTCAGTTGAGTTGAGTTTAGCAGGAAAATGCTTATATTCTCGGGACCTGGAATACATTGTGGGGAGTGATATATAGCTACTATGACGATCCCTATAACATCTTAAACAAGAAATATCTTTTGAAAGGATTAGCGGAGGAGATAAAATGGATGGATACAATGTACTTTTTCAAAAGCCTGATAGTATCTTAACGAAACTATTCTAGTCAGCTTCGACCACCATAGCAACATATTCGCTACAGCATTGGGATTAGAAGCTTTATTGCCCAGTGAGAACTCAGGGTATTTAAGGCAGTGCAATAAACGCAATCGCAATACATTTAAACAATGCATGCGTGAAATAATCTGCCCTTCGTTGAAAGAACCATTGGATATTACTGAGGGTCTGAATGTGGGTTCCCCAGGGGTTTTGAGGATCTGGCGTAAAGGGATTTTTGTTTTCAGGTAGCTGGGAAACACTGGCAGTTATTTTCAGGGACCAAGGGAGCAACCTCGGGGGATTTTGGAAGCCCTGCAGAAATTAAAAAAATGAATTTGAAAAATCTCAGCTTAAAGAAAAGCCTTTATTTCGTTTGACTTTTTTAGAAAAAATCTTGTTTATATCAATGGTAATTAACGATCAAACACAATAGTAAATACTGAATATCCCAGAAGCAAAAATAGTATTTCACTCTAATTATGGGTATGTTTTCACTATTTACATATTTTACGTCCGTATTGCCATAATGTACACTTTTCTGAAATTTATAATTGTTTATTCTAACTGGACTGTACATTTTATATATCACGCTCACCCTTGGCCTTTGAGATCGCTAAATAAAATATGCAAATTACTTATCCAATGAACATTGATGAACTGGTCAGATATTTTATACATGTATTGCCCAATAGATTCTAAATAGGTCTTAACTTAAACTAGATGTGTCAGACCTTTGGTCCGAGAAAAAGCCTTCTCATTAATACTCTCAGAACTTTGATTGTGCGATGTAAACTTTTGTCAATGTCAACATGGCAATATATAAACTTCTGTTTTGAGATAAACCTTTGATTAAGAAACAATTAATTAAATCTGTTTGTTTGTTTTGTTCTTTCTTGATAAGTATCTGATTAATTTGAGACAAATCACAAAACCAATAACCGAGATTTAGCTGTAAAGCGTAAGTTTATTCATCCTGATAAGCTATTGGAACAAGAAAAAAACGACTTTTTGAATTTGAAAAAGGTGTAACTGAATTCGAAACTGTATTTCGTGGCCCCATATCTGGCGATTTTTGATTTTACCGCCAATAGCGCCAAATAAAAAAACCCGCCAAATATAAGTGTTTACCGTATGCATTTGTACAGTATTTATGCAAGAATATGGGTAAGTACAAAACTATATATATGTATTACTCATGCGTGGATCCAGAGGTGGGAAGGGGGAAGGGGTCCGGAAAAGCATAAAAAAATCACAAAGCTATAGTTTTTTAGCGATACTGGTCAGGATCCCCTGAAAAATCACAAATCAAACTACCAAGCCAGCATTCAATGTATCTGCTTTTAGCGGTATTTGTCTACTCTTACCCCTCATCAACTTAAAAAACACGCCAGAGTTCGTGGACACCTTCTGACAAAACTTTCTGAATCCCGGAAGTCGGATGCAGATAAAAAGATAAGCGCCGTGGCACAAAAACAACTAATACCAAATTGATGGTACTTGAGCAAACAATTAAAAACTTGAGCAGTCTGATCAGAATTTCTACATTTTGCAAACCCTGGGTTCTTAAGAAATACTCTTATATTTATGACATATGTACAGTCCGAACTGGGATTTAGCCGGATGTACACGCTACCTTATAGTTTTTTTTTTATTGATAAGCGTTTGAAATTACTTCTGTAACAGTTATTTTGCCATCTTACTATTAGAATTAAAAGAAGCATTCAATTTGGCAGGCCTGCCTTTGGAAATATTTGCGCAGTAAACAAGCATTTTAGAATATTATTGATATAATTAAACAATTTGAAATGCCCTTGCAATGGCACCGAAAATAGGAAACGATCAAATGTTTAACAATTAATGAGTATAAATCGTTGATATAACGGCATGATTGTGTCGTTATGCAACATTTAGTTGGTACAATATGCACATACATCGATGAAGTGTTTGTTCTAATCGTATGGTAACATTACATGTCTCCAAATAGAGTGCGTAATTGAAAATTAGTTTTCTTGATTCTCAACCAAAACATGTGTTGTGGGTATTCAAAAGAACCGTCTCGACGGGGTGGTTCTTTTGAATACTCTTAACACATGTTTAAACACATAGCTAAGAAAATATTCACATTTTACACCCAAAAAGTTCGCCTACTTGGGCCTATCCATAAAGTTCAAATAATGAACATAATTTGAACGATTGAAGTTAAAAAAGCCAACAACTGGATGGATGCTTGGAGCATGGAAATTTTACTAGTTTAAGAATGCTCTCAAACTCTGTTGGTCATTATCTTTCCAATGTATCGCATTTACAGACCATTTGGCTAAATAAAATCTTGAAATACCGGTGTTTTGATTTGTTTGAGTTTGAGTTGATACTTTACGTGCCTAATTATATCGGGGCATTTGCTGTGTTGAACAAATACTAAAGGAGGATACATGTAAAATATCTTGCTACATGGCAAAACATAGTGTCTACGAAGAGGCAATAACGTTTTACCAGAAATGTTTATTCGTTTTGTGAGAGGTATGTTTTTACCACGTAACCATTTTTAATTGTCCTGCGAAACGGTCATTAAATGCAGCTTCCTTATTATATCAAGTCTTAAGATATTGTCATTAAGTACTGTGTGAAACTGGAGACTTACCACAGTACAAAGGTGAAACTCAGATTACACAAGTCGAGGCATGATAAATAGGTACTATTTTCTCGCTATATATGCGCATGCGCAGACATCTACTGGTGATAAATTGCCAGTTTTGGGTCTGAACCGTCTTTTACTGTCATTCTTTATTTGTGCGAATAGTGAAAGCTCTGTGGTAACATGATAATATATTTTATGACCAACAATCTGAAGAGACGAATATAAAATTGCATGACCTGATTGCACATGCGCCAGGTTCAACTTTGAACATCGCAAAATAGCAATTTTGTGAAATTGCTACTTCAAAACCAATACGTCGAAGACACTAATTACATGTAAAGGTTTGGGCGGGTATGGAAGTATTTTTGACTCATAGATAGTATAAGAATTTTATGTGGAATTGCTATTGTTGAAATATTGATGTCAACTGATATGCAAAAGGCGAGGGTTCATAGATTGGGGTATCATTATTTATTCACTATTATATATGTTGTGATATTACTAATGTTAAAATTTGATGAAAACTAAACTCTTTTCTCTAAATATACTAACGTATTTAATCACAGTGGCTTGGAAGAATACTGAAGTTCAAAATGCGCATTTTTGAAATAACTTGATAAGCATATGAACTTGCTTATTGACAAATTCAAATAAATACGACATTACAATACATGTAATTTGTAAAATTGTATTTACATTTGCATCTGAATTGTCAATGGTATTAATCAAATAAACGACCAGTAAAGGCTTGGGCGATCATGGAATAAGAATGGAGGCTGGGATCTAGCAGCGATATGCTTGCGCACGTCCCGAGACAGACTTAAGGAGGACTGAAAAGACCATTATCTCACGACTCGGCTAATATGAAAATACAAGAAACTCAGATGAACGAAATATAAGGATCATAGCATAGCAGTGGAATAATGCTCAGTCTCCTGAATTTTACATCAAATTTCTATTCGTATCATGTACCACCATGATCGAAAAGGTCCCTTGTGGCTATCAATCACTTATTATTCACAATTCTCGAGCACAACAAGCTAGTAGTCCTACGCCCGTAGCGATGTCCTTACCACGACGGAAATGAACGTGGCTAATTTTCGAATTATGTGGCGCCTGGTCGGTTCATACACGATCCAATGTGATCTGGTGTTGGCTTGGGAAAGTGCTTAATATGCGATAAGAGACATTAAAGATTTCGCGGTACTTATGAATTGAGTGTTTGGCAGGTTCGGTTACAAAACAAGTTTGACGGGAACCAGAAAAATAGCACCCTGTTTGTTTCCATTTTAGCAAATGGGATCTGTATGCATTTCTACGCATGCGCAGTTTAATCATAATGTACCCTGGATCATGGCGTCTCTAGTAATGCTTAGGAATTCACTACGCGCGAGCAGCGTAGACACAGATTAGCCTGCTAGCGCAGGCTAATCTGTGTCTACGAAGCCCGCAAATGTTGTACATTTTGTATTGTTTGGTTTGGCTGATGCCCGGCTTAAGTGATTCTTAAAAGGTGTTGGTGATTGGAAAAGTGAACATAACGGCATAAGTATGGCATTATTTTATGAGGGTGGAGATAAAATTATTCTGTGTGTGGATAACAGTGCCCATGCCGACTGGGCTTTTGAATGTAAGTAAACATATATATATTTTAATTTTACTTTGATATACCTATAATGATATACTTATATTTGATATACCTACATGTATATTTGATATACCTATATTGATCACCTATTATCATATATAGTCTGTGTGTGGATAACAATGGATATAATTTTGTTCTTTTATTTTGGTATATGAGTTAATTTGAACTCGACACAAAATGACAATTTTTTATTGACATGTTTTGATGCTATGTTCCAAGATGTATCAATCAAAAAGTGTGTTTTAAAACTAATCTGAATGATCGCCTCTTCCTCAATTTATATCTTCGGCGACATATCCTAAGACTTTACCAATTTTGGACAATTCAATATAGGAAGCTTGACTGCTACAAAACTACCATAAGTTTGTATTTTTTGAATTGTAGACTGGTGTTATCTTTTAAGTAAGCGACTTAAAAAGAGCTTAAATGATCTTTATGAAGCACTGATAAATGTGAAAGTACACGTAATCAACACTTTACGCACTAATGAAATGCTTCCTTCTGGTTTGATACAAAAAAAATTGGAATGGTTCATTTACCTTTACCCAATGGTATGATATGCAAATTATCTAATTTGAATATCCATGGCAATTTATAAAAAAAAACATGAGAAATAAGAGAAAAATGGTATAAAAAAAGGGGTTTGTACGTACAGCACTACCTTAATGTCAGCTGCTAACTATTCTAAACTACCAAACTTGTTACCAATTAAAAGTTGAGACATATACTTTAACCCAATAGAATGATATACGTTTCATCTAATTTGCATATTCATGAATATTAATGAAAACATTAGAAATAAGAGAAAAATGGTAGACCATTTAAATGGGTGTACAAACAACATAACCCATAGGTTTTATTAGCGCTAAGTCTTCGCCCAAGATTATGTTGTTAAAAAACAAAATTGTTTAGCTTGCATGGAGGCTTCCTAACTAATGTAAGGTATCATCACAGAGAAACAATCAAATCAAATTTATACATTATGATGATACAAAGAAAAGGGCTCATGAGGACATAGGCTGACAACGAAAGCATAACTGATCCTATCTTGATTGTTACTTTAAAATTAGATCAGACCACGAAACAGTTGTTTGGATTGCTAAGATTAACCCTTGTGTCTTGATACACATGTGCAAGTGACAGGTGATATGCTAAACACTCAAGATGAGAGTAAGACTGTTGAATCTTAATAATATACAAGACTATATAGACTAAAATGGGTAGAAACAAGCGTTCGCGTTTACTTAATATAATGCAATAAGCTTGGTGCACTCGAAAAACATGACAGTTGGCTGGACCTACCGTAGCTGAGGGTTTCTTTAGCTCTGAGTGTCTGTGAGTCATGAGCCCTTTTAACAACAGAATCTTGGGTGAAGATTTAGCCCCCTAGTGGCTTAGGCTGCTGTCCAGTCTGACGCGGAGGTTCTGTTGTTGGTGATATATTGTTTAATGTACTTCCCATTGTTTGAGGGGGTTCTGTTTATTTTTTGTTTTGTTATGCATTACTGTGTGTCCATTCTAGTGTCGCAAACATCTGGAAGAGGAAGAGAAAGCTGGTTGCTCTGGTTTTATCGTCTTACGGATGTCTTGTAACTGTAAATGTTCTGTGACTCTTCTTTTATGTCTTAAGCTTTACAGATGTATTGTTACTATACATGTCCGGTGACTCTTCCTCACGGTGCCGTGGGTTTGTCTGAAGTGTGTCATTCTGGTATTTCCTGATCATACTCATTTACTTTTTATTAAATAGCGTTAACAATCTGCTCACTTTTAACAGCTATCCCAATGAGTCCCAAGACAATACATGAAAAGAAAAAGACATTGCGAGAAAACAAAACTAATTCTCATGATTAATCCACAAGTGCTGGATTTCTCAAATTGAATCATTCAGCTAATTATCTAAACTACTGCAGACAGTACTCAATAAACAAGTTGCTTAAAAGCAAACAAACTGCCCCTGATCAGATTGCTCCACCAGGGACATTCTGATCTTGGAGTGGTTGTTTGTTTGCTCATGGTTTATCTGACTGCTTAGATTGGTTCTAGCTGCAAGGAGTTCAGAAAATAAAACCCATCTTTATGATTGAAATTTCTTAACTTGAATGGTATAGCTGATCATCTAAACTAAGCCATCATTGTTATCAATAAACAAGTTATGTTGTTGTTTATCTTTCGTTTGTGTTATGGGGTTTTTGTTGTGTTGTACATAACTTTGTTTCCTTTCTACCTTTGCAATCATCTTGAAGAGGAAGGGAGAGCTGGTTGCTTTGCTTTATTGTCTTACGGATGTCTTGTAACTGTAAATGTTCTGTGACCCTCCCTTACGGTGCCATGGTTGGTCTGCAATGTGATTGTGGTATTTTCTGATCATACTCGCATTTTGCTAAGGAGACCAAACAATTTATTAGGTTAATCAAGGACTATTTGCTTGCTCATGCTTTGTTTGATTTGATGCTTCGCGTCTCAGTCAACAATTTTTCAGTCATGTCGGGATATTTCCTTGTTTAAACCAGTACTAAGCAGAGGATAACGTGGCTTGCTCAGAGACACAATGCAGTGCCTCTGGTAAGGTTTGCTTATGCATTTCCGGTCTGATTGTTTTCTTTCTGGGTTGTAAAGAGCTTGAGAAAAAAACTAATTCGCGCTTCTAACTATCGTACTATTGTAGTGTTTACTTTTCGGTTGTCAAATTAATGAGAATAACACATCCTAACAGATTGTTTGGAACTCGCATGATAAATCTATTACTAGAAAAGCTGTTCCAGGAACTCAAAGTGCTGGACCGAACATCGATTCTAGAAATAGTTCATGTGAACATTAGAACAAGGTGCTTATATTGGCACTCGATAAATCATTAATATTGCGATTAAGGCATTTCTGCAGGCAGTTTTAGGCCTTTGCCAAGAATATGAAGAAAGTGCCATACAATATTGCATATATGAAATGATGCGTTTCGTTCTTATCGCGTGTTGGCCCTACGTATCGTTCTTAAAAGACACATGTACCGATATATGGTACATGTACTTTGATACTTATGAAATTGGGGTTTAGTGCTGCCTAAATTTTCTTTCTGTAAATTCGGAAATATTCGTGAGGGTTTTATTTCATTATTTGCGAAGTTTCGCGAAAATTAGATATTCGCAAAATGGCGAAATCACTCTGCCGTTTACTAATATAGATAATTAATGATGCCTTAGTTGCGAATTTTTAACGTCGAAAATATGTCTTTTAAGGCTTTTCGCGAAAATAAAACTCTCGCGAAATTTCCGAATTTACATTATTCGTATAAATAGAAGTGTTCTGTATGCTGGCATCAAACCAATTGAACCAGCTGATAATTTCATCTGAGCCGCGACATGTGATTTCCAACAATGTGGCATTTTCTTAAATGTAGCCTGACTCAGACAAGTCTGTGCATTCTCCTTTTTAGCTTATAAACTCCAAATGATGTTCGGTCAGTAGCTTAACACCCATAGAATATTCATGCGACTAGCAAAGGCTCTGATCAAACTGCGAGTATGCGCAGGCTGGTCGTAGGCTTTGCAGGTCGCACATACCACATTGTTGGAAATCTTATGACACGTCTCAATTATTTTAATTATGATACGATTAGCACTTGTTAGAATTGATGTGAATTTCACCTTTAATTTTGAATATGATGCTACGTACCGTAAAAACTCGAAGATTTGTACTTCGATTTTTCGAAATAATGTGACTCGTTTATTCGAAATAAATTTTGGAAACACTGGATTCAGAGCAAATGGTATAATTATGAAATATTTTAAGAGCCGTCTGTAAAACATGCTGATTCTTTTACGCACCCAAAATTATATACAAAATTACATGTCAGTGGCCAAAGGTAAGTAGCCAAAATGGCAAACGTTGTTTCGTTTGCAAAAAATTAAGTACATTTAAAATTTGTATAATTTGAAAACGAGGAATGCAAATTATCTGAAATTTTGAAAAAATATCACTATTTGCTATTTTTAAGCTTAAAAATGCTTGATTATTATAGAAATAATGTCACCTAGAGTTCGTGGGTGTTATTCATTTCAACCACCCCTGATTTCTGAAACAGTTTGAAAATTCGATGTTGGTTCTAAACTTCTTCCGTTTTTACATGGCTATAGATGCTGCTTATTTTCTATATATTTTTTGGTGACAATGGTGCTAATATGTTATAATCGTGAGCTGTGAACAAGATGTGTTCACAACTTCCAAATATAGTCACCGTCATATTAGGGGTGGGTGGGGTATTTGTACCCCTGACCCAAAAATCTAAACTATTGAATGAATCCACATGGTATCTTAGCAACAAGTATCAGTCTTTCTAGGGTCCATATACGAGTGTTGGAAGCAATTAGTCTTTAAATGTTTCGCTCTTTCAAATCGAAAATACAGCACCCAGCGATACCTAACCCCTTGGTAAAATTTTGCTTAACGAGGGGGTACCCAAACTTTCATGCAAAATCATAGGATAGTTCTTCTTAAAATAAATAAATGTTCTGTAAAAATGTAACCCCAAATGGTAGTTTCAACTGAAAAAAAAATATTACACAAATATTATATCACCGGTTATGCTGCTTGTGGCACCAGTATCAGGACTGACAGTGAAAATTAGCAGATTTTCTTTGGATCCAATCATAGCTTATATCCATCAACATTTATTCAAAATATATTATTTTCAATTTGAACATTGTTATGATACCTCACAAAACATACATACCCCATATCCCTGCATTTGTTTATTTAGTTTGTTTTTACAGCCAAAGTAAACTGCAGTCAGATCATTTTCATGGCGTTATTTTCCGTCCAGTTCTCTGCTCTGCATTATTTCATTTTCAGTGTCTATACTAATTTGAACATTTTTAAAATTATTGATACTCGTATTTCATTTTACTCTCGTAATACACATCTTTTGCCCCCTAAACCTAAATCTTCTTTTCGTCATCTTAAACAAGGTATCCAGGATTTTCATATGAACTATGTTTTGGTTCCAGCAGATAAAGCTGCTAACAATGCTGTAGTTGTTTGACGATTGTATTATATTAATACTCTTAAGCGTGAGCATGTTGACACCAATGCCTATAAACTGCAGCCTTCTTTAAGTGAAAGGGTGATTGTTGATGGGCATGGTTGTCATACAGCCCTACATTTTGGTGTCAAAGCTAAAGAAAATCAAGACAAAGTTCCTACGTTGTACTGGTTACCTAAACTCCATAAAAACCCTATAAAGCAAGATTTATTGCAAATTCTAGTTCTTGTACGACAACAGAACTTTCTAAATTGTTAACCTCGTGTCTTACAGCTGTTAAAAAACATGTTATCAAATATTGTGAAAAAGTATATGAGAGATCCGGTAAAAACCTATTTTGGTCCATTAAAAATTCAGGTGAAATTTTAGATAAACTTAAAGCTAGAGATTTCAATGCGACCAGTTTGTCTACTTATGATTTTTCTACTCTTTACACTACTTTACCTCATAATTTAATTAAAGATAAACTTATTGATCTTATTGAAAGAACCTTCCAGAGAGAAGGCTCTCCTTACCTTGCATGTAGTGACAGAAATGCATTTTTTACTTCAGAAAAACCTAAAAAATATCATGCATGGTCGTGTCAAAATGTATGTGATACGCTGACCTTTTTGTTGGACAACATTTTTATTCGATTTGGCACCAAGCTCTATAGACAAGTAGTTGGGATTCCTATGGGCACTAATTGTGCTCCCCTGGTTGCAGATTTATTCCTGTTTTGTTATGAAAGGGACTTTATGATGTCTCTTTCTGATGATAAGCAGGCTGATGTTATTGATGCGTTTAACACTACTTCCAGATATTTGGACGATATTTTAAATATTAATAATGTTTATTTTGAAAATATGGTTAGTCAAATATACCCTTCAGAGCTCCAACTTAATAAAGCCAATGCCTCTGATACCGAAGCCGCATTTTTAGACTTGCATTTGTCAATTTCTAATGATATTGTTTCTACCAAACTTTATGATAAACGTGACGACTTTGATTTTGAAATTGTCAATTTCCCATTTTTAGATGGTGATGTTCCTCGTTCTACATCCTATGGAGTCTATATCTCTCAACTCATTCGTTTTGCTAGAGCATCTAGCTATGTTACTGACTTCAACACTCGCAATAAATTGTTAACTCAGAAACTTCTTAAACAGGGCTATCGGTATCATAAACTTCGCAAAACATTTTCAAAATTTTATAGACGATACTATGATTTGATTTCTAAATTCCAAGTTGGACTTAAATCTCTCTTGCGCCAAGGACTTTCGGAACCTGATTTCTATGGTGACTTGGTGTATAAGTTGAAGAGGATTGTTGGCTCTAATAATTTTTCAGCGCAGTTCATGAAAATAATTTCCCATTATAAAAAGATTGGCTATAACATTAATGTATTGCAACAGACTGCATGCTTGGTAGTCAACCCAATCACGGTTGGCAACTTTGCTTTCCTCTTAAATTGCACGCCGGTGGGTCGGACTTCAGACTCTATGATAGTTCCGACTTAAAGACTTATCTATTGATGAGATGGTAGGGGCCTGATTCTTTGGCTGTTTGTCGGGCCCACCGGGGTTTACCTGTTGGATTTCTTTTGCTCCGGTATTCAGTTTAATTTACTGTTGAGTCCTTATCCTTGCTTTATCTCCTTGTTATATCTTGATTTATATGTTTTAGGAGATGATGCATTGATAAGTTAGGGGTCTTTCATGCAAACCAAATATTTATGTGTCTTGATCCACATCTGAATTAAGGGTGAGGTTGGCGCCGTTAAACCGGTTTAAGCCCTCCAGTAAAATATTTTACTGACCGTTCCAAGGCGGTACTTCTTTTGTGGATCTTTTATGTTTTTATTCTGTCTTGTGCTTGCTATGTTTTGTGCGCGTCTGTTTATATGTGCTTTGTGGTCACCTGCTGGGAAAGGGCTCACCTCTTGGCTCTCGTTTGTGGTGTCTTCTGTGAGTTTGTCACTTTCTCATTGGTATCCTGGGTCAGGTGTGGTACTTGATTGTATCGATTCCTGATCTTTGCAACCTTATTACTTCGATTATCAGAGTTGTTTTGTCTGTGCTGCGTGGCGGCCCTAAAAAGTCTCCCCGCACTTTCATTTAATGCTCTTATTTTTCCAATCCTCAGGATTGTGTGTACAATCTCCTTCCATTATTCCTGTCCCTGGATATCCTTTATGTCTTGTACCGCATTTAAGATCACTAGATGACCGATTTTCATACCCCGTTGTATAACTTCTGCTTTCTATATATCTGTGGACTTGTATTAGCCATTTGGATTATCGCTTGCATTTGTTATACCTTCCTTTGCTTTTAAGGACTCATATTATACTGGCTTGTCATTTTAATAACCGGTGTGTTGATTGCTTGTCTTGGGATGGTACTTACCCACACAACTTTTAATGATAAGAACGAAAATAACAAAATTACATTTATCTCCCATTAGTTTACATTCGGCGTCCTCTGTTCGTATTCCTAGTTCAGTTAACAATTTTCGGGATATGCTTCCTACCATTAGGTTATCTCCTCTTGGGTCACCTATTATCAGGAAGTATACTAAACCATTTAATGCATTCAAAAGACGCGGAATGTATCCTAATGTTTCTAAGTGCAATGCCAAGAGGTGTGTCTGTTGTGCACATTTATGTACTAAAACTACCATTACATCATCTGTAAATGGTAGAAAATTCTCCATAATTAATAATAATGATTTGGACTGAACTTCATCGGATCTAATTTATGTTATAACTTGAACTGAAACTAACTGTGGAATGCAATATGTTGGACAAACTGGCCGATCCCTCAAGACTAGGTTTCATGAGCACTTTCGTAAAATGAAAAAGCCTAAAAAATTTGACACATTTCTTTATCGCCATTTCAAAAATAATGGTCATTCACCTAGTAAAATTGTAATTCAGCCTGTTGAAAAAATTATATATGATCCTAATTCATCACCTAGATTAAAAAATATTAAGAGACATGAAACTGAACTTAAATGGATTAAATTTTTGCAATCACCTTTTCCTTTAGGCTTTAATGATAATATATACCATGAAGGCAACATTTCTAAAATGCCAGATTTTGATGTTTTTTCTGTTTTGGAATGTAAAAAACGTAAATGTAGATCTCATGGTAAACGTAAAAATGGCAACATTAAGCGCAAAATTTGTACTGAAAAACGCTTAAATACTTCTCTAAAGGATCTTTCTTTGGCTTTAACTAATCATGGTCGACATGGCTTATTTTCATTTTTAAGTTCCTTGCCTATCTCAGTTTTACGCAATTTAGAGTTAGAGGCTAATAAACTTTATGATAGAGCAAACAAATTATATAAAGCAGCACTCCTTACAAGGTGTTATGTTCAACATCTCCTTAGTCCTTATATCGATTCTGAAGTCAACCATAAACGACATTTTATCAAAATTCCATTCATTAACAAAGGTATTGAGTTTATTGATTTACATAGTATCTTCAAGGATAATTCAGTGATTTCATCTATTCCAAATTACTTTAATAATTCTGAAACTCCTATCATTTGTTATAAATATAACAAACCAATAAGGTCTACGATATTTAACTTTAATAAAATTGTAAATGATTTAGATATAGATTCCAATACTCCTGCCTCCTGAGATTGTAAAAATTCAAATTATTTATATCCCTCTGCAGGGCATGTTATTACAGGTAATCTACATGTCATTCCTGACGCTAGAGTTCGCAATATCATTTCTAAAGGTCCTAAATATAGATTTCCCTCTAATATTGATTTCTCTAAATGTCGTAGAGAGATCGCTGCTTCTTTAAATGACTTCAGTAATTGTTGGTGCAAACGGGAAAATGTTGAACCTGATGCTTTGAAGGAATGGAAGATTAACATTTTTAAAATTATTGATACTCGTATTTCATTTTACTCTCGTAATACACATCTTTTGCCCCCTAAACCTAAATCTTCTTTTCGTCATCTTAAACAAGGTATCCAGGATTTTCATATGAACTATGTTTTGGTTCCAGCAGATAAAGCTGCTAACAATGTTGTAGTTGTTTGACGATTGTATTATAATAATACTCTTAAGCGTGAGCTTGTTGACACTAATGCCTATAAACTGCAGCCTTCTTTAAGTGAAAGGGTGATTGTTGATGGGCATGGTTGTCATACAGCCCTACATTTTGGTGTCAAAGGTAAAGAAAATCAAGACAAAGTTCCTACGTTGTACTGGTTACCTAAACTCCATAAAAAACCCTATAAAGCAAGATTTATTGCAAATTCTAGTTCTTGTACGACAACAGAACTTTCTAAATTGTTAACCTCGTGTCTTACAGCTGTTAAAAAACATGTTATCAAATATTGTGAAAAAGTATATGAGAGATCCGGTAAAAACCTATTTTGGTCCATTAAAAATTCAGGTGAAATTTTAGATAAACTTAAAGCTAGAGATTTCAATGCGACCAGTTTGTCTACTTATGATTTTTCTACTCTTTACACTACTTTACCTCATAATTTAATTAAAGATAAACTTATTGATCTTATTGAAAGAACCTTCCAGAGAGAAGGCTCTCCTTACCTTGCATGTAGTGACAGAAATGCATTTTTTACTTCAGAAAAACCTAAAAAATATCATGCATGGTCGTGTCAAAATGTATGTGATACGCTGACCTTTTTGTTGGACAACATTTTTATTCGATTTGGCACCAAGCTCTATAGACAAGTAGTTGGGATTCCTATGGGCACTAATTGTGCTCCCCTGGTTGCAGATTTATTCCTGTTTTGTTATGAAAGGGACTTTATGATGTCTCTTTCTGATGATAAGCAGGCTGATGTTATTGATGCGTTTAACACTACTTCCAGATATTTGGACGATATTTTAAATATTAAAATGTTTATTTTGAAAATATGGTTAGTCAAATATACCCTTCAGAGCTCCAACTTAATAAAGCCAATGCCTCTGATACCGAAGCCGCATTTTTAGACTTGCATTTGTCAATTTCTAATGATATTGTTTCTACCAAAATTTATGATAAACGTGACGACTTTGATTTTGAAATTGTCAATTTCCCATTTTTAGATGGTGATGTTCCTCGTTCTACATCCTATGGAGTCTATATCTCTCAACTCATTCGTTTTGCTAGAGCATCTAGCTATGTTACTGACTTCAACACTCGCAATAAATTGTTAACTCAGAAACTTCTTAAACAGGGCTATCGGTATCATAAACTTCGCAAAACATTTTCAAAATTTTATAGACGATACTATGATTTGATTTCTAAATTCCAAGTTGGACTTAAATCTCTCTTGCGCCAAGGACTTTCGGAACCTGATTTCTATGGTGACTTGGTGTATAAGTTGAAGAGGACTGTTGGCTCTAATAATTTTTCAGCGCAGTTCATGAAAATAATTTCCCATTATAAAAAGATTGGCTATAACATTAATGTATTGCAACAGACTGCATGCTTGGTAGTCAACCCAATCACGGTTGGCAACTTTGCTTTCCTCTTTAATTGCACGCCGGTGGGTCGGACTTCAGACTCTATGATGGTTCCGACTTAAAGCCTTATCTATTGATGAGATGGTAGGGGCCTGATGCTTTGGCTGTTTGTCGGGCCCACCGGGGTTTACCTGTTGGATTTCTTTTGCTCCGGTATTCAGTTTAATTTACTGTTGAGTCCTTATCCTTGCTTTATCTCCTTGTTATATCTTGATTTATATGTTTTAGGAGATGATGCATTGATAAGTTAGGGGTCTTTCATGCAAACCAAATATTTATGTGTCTTGATCCACATCTGAATTAAGGGTGAGGTTGGCGCCGTTAAACCGGTTTAAGCCCTCCAGTAAAATATTTTACTGACCGTTCCAAGGCGGTACTTCTTTTGTGGATCTTTTATATTTTTATTCTGTCTTGTGTTTGCTATGTTTTGTGCGCGTCTGTTTATATGTGCTTTGTGATCACCTGCTGGGAAAGGGCTGACCTCTTGGCTCTCGTTTGTGGTGTCTTCTGTGAGTTTGTCACTTTCCCATTGGTATCCTGGGTCAGGTGTGGTACTTGATTGTATCGATTCCTGATCTTTGCAACCTTATTACTTTAGCAGAATGTTTTTCTGTACATTTCAAATATTTCTGCAAATTTTCAATCAATAATATTATAATCTTTCATTTTTACAGCAATTTTCAACACCTGCTATCTTTTTTGAAGAAATGGAGCCAATGTTTGTGATACACAATATCTCCATAGCAACAGATGATGACATCATACAATTTGGTGATGACGTAAACATATACCCTGTATATTTATCCAGGGCAGTTATCTTTTAGGGAAATCGTCTTAATTGGCTAGAAAAGACCATTGTTTCAGACCATTTTTTTTTCGCCAAATTCTTGTAAGCTGATTTGGCTACTTACTTATGGCCACTGAGTGTATGTTGGATAACAATCATTTTGGGGTTTATTTATTTTTACGTCTATCTTCCTATTGTTTGAGCTACTGATAATAAGAAATAAAACTCTGACCCCATGGCTCTTCGAATTATGAAATTCAACTGTTTGTGTTTTTGCAGTCAACTTTTTTAGATTTTGCTTCATGCTTGTGGTCTCATAAATCACCTACAGCATGCTTTAGAGACTATATTTGCATGCGCGGATCCAGGGGGGGGGGGCAGGGGGTCCGGACCCTACACCCTGAAAAATCACAAAGCTATTGGGTTTCTTAGCAACACTTTTCTGGATCCCCTGAACATTTACAAAGCTAAATGTTGGGCCATCATCGGCCTGCCAGCGAAACGCCATTTAAATGTCGTTTCGATGGCGGGCCGATGATGATCCGCTTTTAGTGGTATTTGGATCCACTCTCCCCTAAAAAACTAAAGTGACCAAAATAAAATAAACAACATTGTCAGAGTAGGACCTCCTCTGATAAAACTTTCTGAATTTTTGGCTATTTTAACTCTTTGCCTGCTAGACTGTCTTCTGCTGATAGCGTTTGCAAACAGTTTAGACCTAGTGATCTGGACCCCAGACTTTTTGACACTTTGATGTTATCCCTGTAATAACCGTTTGGAAATAAATGATTTGAAAAAAACAAACAAACAAATAAAACAGAGAACAAAAAACATGAACAATTATTCACAAGAATTAATCGCTTACATGCAGTATCTGGAAAATGAAATACCCCGGCATCCAATTTAGGTTACCTTGCACCCCCCCCAGGACAATTTTTCATGGGTGCCAAATTGTTCATTGGGACCCCCTGGATGGGAAACGAAGGTGTCCTCAAAAAAATTTTGGTTTGGGCTATGTGAAATTGCATGGTTTCTATGCCAACCCATAGCGAGTTTAAGAAGGGGGGTCTGCCTATAAAATTACCCATATCTCAGCTGTTACTTATCCTAGACTACTAAACTTAATACCAAATTAAAGCTTTGATATATGCCTAATATCCCCTTGTTGCATATGGAAATTATCTAATTTGCATATTCATAAATATTTATGAAAACATTAAAAATGTGTTTCACGAATGGGGGTATACGTACAAGATCAATAATATCTCAGCTGCTTTTAGTCAAAGAGTACTAAAATTTGTACTAAAATAAAGCTAAGAAATAGACCTTTCATTCCATGGTCAAATATGCAACGTACCTTATTTGCATAATTTGCATATTCATGAATATCAATAAAAACGCTAAAAAATAAGGGAAAATCATTACAAATATAAATAGGCTGATTTCATCCCAATATTGTCATTGTTGCATGTTTTAATATAATCAATGTTACAATTTGACAGGTCCAATCATCCAGTGGTCCTATATGAATATTATCTCATTTGAATATTCATGAAAATGCCTGAAAACTTAAAAAAATGAGCGAAAATCACGTAAAAACTATAAGCCTAGGGGAGGGGTTAAGGTACGATCTATCCTGCACTCCTAGGGCCTTTTAAATTCATGCCAAATTGTTTAGTGGGGCAATCAGAATGTGAAATGAAGTTCTCCTCACAAGAAATTAGGTATTGGCTACGTAAAAATGCATGGTTTCCATGGCAACCGCTTATATGATTCACGAGATTGGGGGGTAGGCCTACAAATTCAATCATATCTAGGGGTCTACTTATCCTAGAGCACTAAAATTGGTGTCAAGTTAAAGCTTAGACACATGTCTTTTTTCTTGTGGTCAGATTTGTTAATCATCTAATTTGCATATTTATGAATATTAATGAAAACCTACAAAAATGAAGTAAAATCATAAAAAAACAACAAACATGAACATATTTCAGCACAAAAACATCATCAAACCACCATTGTTGCAAGTTTTTATATCCTCAGTGATTCAATTTGATAAGTTCTTTCATCCAGTGGTCCTATATGAAAATTATCTCAATTGCATATTCATGAATATTAATGAAAAGTTTTGTAATTAAAGAAAAAATCTTGGAAAAATTAAGGGATGTACATATAAAATGACAAATATTTCATCTACCATGTGTTCCAGTGTATCAAACCTAATGCCAATTTAATGCTTAGACATCGTACTTTTACCATAAGGTATAATATGAAAAATATTTATCATGAATATTTTAGATTTTTAATGTAAACAGAAGAAATGAAAGAAAAATTGCGGCAAAAATCAAGGGGGTGCACTTCCAAAATTACTCATATCTCAGTAGTTAAGTGTCCAATAGTGCCAAACCTGATTTTAAGTCAATGCATAGACACAACATGTTTAGCAAAATGATCCAATTCATAACACATCAAATTTAAATTCTCATTAATATTGATGAAAACATGAGAGATTTAGAGAAAATACAGGAAAATTAAGGGGGTATAGCTACAAAGTGATTCATATATTGGCTTCCAATTGCCCAATAGTAACAAGCTTGGTACCATATCAAACAGCAAAATCCTAAGTAAAATTGAGTAAAAGAAAAAAGTATAAAATCTATAACAGCTGAGATATGAGTATTTTGTAACTAAACTGCTATCAATTTGTATACATTTTTACTTGTATTTTTAAAGTTTTTTTTATTAATATTGATATTAAACAAATTAGTTAATTCTTATATCTTCCCACTAGGTAAATCTGCTATGCATAGACTTAAATTAAGTATATTGTTTGCTACTCTAGGTCAACTAGCAGCACAGATATTGGTTATTTTGTAGGTATACCACATTCATTTTCGGCGATTTTTCTCTTTATTCTAATGTTTATATTAATTTTCATGAATATGTAAATGCGACAACTGGCAAATATAACCATTGAGATATAGGGCTGTATCATAGCAATAAGTTGGCACCTTGTTTGCTACGTAAGGGCCATAAGCTGCTGAGATATGAGTAATTTTGTAGGTAAATCCCCTTCATTTTCAAATATTATTCTCAAAATGCTCTTGGTTTCATTAATATTCATGAATATTATAATATGACCGTTTTAAAATTTGATGATTTGTTAAACATACTATTGTCTTAGCATTAGTTTAAAACCAATTTTGGTACTCTAGGGCACTTAGCAATTGAGATATTATTAGATTTGTAAGTGCACCCCCTTGATTTTTCCGCGATTTTTAATTTGTTTCTTCTGTTTTAATTAAAATTCATAATTATTTATGATAACTATTTTTCAAAGCTGAACTTAAGGTAACAGTACTATGTCTAAGCATTGATTTGGCACCAAGTTTGATACACTCAGACGCATAGCTGCTGAGATATTGGTAATTTTATACATACACCCCCTAATTTTTCTGAGATTTTATCTCTCATATCTAAAGTTTTCATTAATATTCATGAATATGGATATTAGATAATTTACATATCTAACTACCAAATAAAACTACTATGTCCAGGGATTAGTTTGGTACCATGTTTAGTAATCTAGAATGAGATGTTGTTAAGATATGAGTATTTTTTGTATGTATACCCCCAATCTTTACAGTCGGCATAATGGGTTGCCATGGAAACCATGAAATTTCAAAAACTCAAATAACATTTATTTTTGAGGACAATATTTTTTTTACATTTAAGTGGTCCTATTGGACAAATTTATGCCCATAATAAAATGTCTGATGTGTTCAATTTAGGTCTGATTACCCCTCTTGCATACTATAGTTTACCCATGCTTTTTTTCCATCATTTTAAGATTTCATTAATGTTCATGAATATGCAAATGAGATTATTTTCATATAGGACCATGCGATAATTTTCATATAGGACCACTGGATGAAAGAACTTATCAAATTGAATCACTGAGGATATAAAAACTGGCAACAATGGTGGTTTGATGATGTTTTTGTGCTGAAATATGTTCATTTATGTTGTTTTTTTATGATTTTACTTCATTTTTGTAGGTTTTCATTAATATTCATAAATATGCAAATTAGATGATTTACAAATTTGACCACAAGAAGAAAGACATTTGTCTAAGCTTTAATTTGACACCAATTTTAGTGCTCTAGGATAAGTAGAACCCTAGATATGATTGAATTTGTAGGCCTACCCCCCGATCCCGAGAATCGGTTGCCATGGAAACCATGCATTTTTACGTAGCCCATACCTAATTTCTTGTGAGGAGAACTTCATGTCACATTCTGATTGTCCCACTGAACAATTTGGCATGAAATTTAAAGGCCCTAGGAGTGCAGGATAGATCGTACCTTAACCCCTCCCCTAGGCTTATAGTTTTTACGTGATTTTCGCTCATTTTTTTAAGTTTTCAGAAATTTTCATGAATATTCAAATGAGATAATATTCATATAGGACCACTGGATGATTGGACCTGTCAAATTGTAACATTGATTATATTAAAACATGCAACAATGACAATATTGGGATGAAATCAGCCTATTTATATTTGTAATGATTTTCCCTTATTTTTTAGCGTTTTTATTAATATTCATGAATATGCAAATTATGCAAATAAGATACGTTACATATTTGACCATGGAATGAAAGGCCTATGTCTTAGCTTTATTTTAGTACAAATTTTAGTACTCTACGACTAAAAGCAGCTGAGATATTATTGATCTTGTACGTATACCCCCATTCGTGAAACACATTTTTAATGTTTTCATAAATATTTATGAATATGCAAATTAGATAATTTCCATATGCAACAAGGGGATATTAGGCATATGTCTAAGCTTTAATTTGGTATTAAGTTTAGTAGTCTAGGATAAGTAACAGCTGAGATATGAGTAATTTTATAGGCAGACCCCCCTTCTCAAATTTGCTATGGGTTGGCATAGAAACCATGCAATTTCACATAGCCCAAACCAAAATTTTTTTGAGGACACCTTCGTTTCCCATCCAGGGGGTCCCAATAAACAATTTGGCACCCATGAAAAATTGTCCTGGGGGGGGTGCAAGGTAACCTAAATTGGATGCCGGGGTAAAAGCATATGACTATTGCAATTTGATATCTCTTAGCATTACATGTAACCGTCATGCGATCTTATCCTGCGTCAGGGAAAATACATGTTAGCAAGAGGAAGATAATTACAGATCACAGACAAAGACACATGCACAAACAATTGTTGAATAATAAAAGCAACAATATCTCTCTCTCTCTCTCTCTCTCTCTCTCTCTCTCTCTCTCAACGACAAGCCCCATGATGTCATTCGATTGTCATTGGGACGGTTTTTTCTATTCCACTGCCACCCGCCACACTCATGGTAAATTCTTATATTCTCATGTGTCTACAGATAGATCTCAACTTTCTTTATTACATTACTTTATAATTTAATCAGTGAAAAGATTATTGACGTCATTGAACGGACTTTAAATAGAAAGCGCTGACCGTATTTGGTTTGTCGTTGTCAGAAATTTTATGGTTCACTTATGAAACCATTGAGATATTCGGCTCTGCTCTATAGATACTTTATTATTTTGTTATGAGAAAGACTTCATACAATTATCAAGTTGATTTAATGGAAGCATCTGAAAATCAGGGGAAATCCATACGTTTAACACACTTTAGTTAGATAAAGCCGATTCTTTGGAATTCAAGCACACGTTTTAAGATCGGATTTTCCCGTATTCATTGACATGGATTCATCAGTTACGTACATTGCATGATAAATGCGATGATATTACTGTTAAACGTGTCGATTTCCCAAATCTGGGTGGAGTGGCTATTTTTGGCGGGCAGTTTTATTTGGCACTATTGGCGGTGTAAGCAAAGATCGCCAAAATATGAGTCTGCGAAATGCAGTTTCGAATTCAGTTCCACAATAAGCAATAAATGGACACACATCTTTAGTACGTTGGTACACGTATTTGTATCAATAAACCAACGTTTGAACGGTAAATAGAGAATACTAGGTTCGCGTCTTTTGATATCAAGTTTACCAGGCAAGGCTTTGAGAACGCTTTTTGACATCGCGAGGCTTGCCGAGCGATTCAACATGCGTTCTCAAAGCCGAGCCTGGTAAACTTGATATCAAAAGACGCGAACCTGGTGTTCTATTTATCAGTTTACCCATTGTTTCACTCTTCAAACTAGCGATTCTGACGTCATTTTCGATTTGTATGTTGATTCTGCGTCATTAGCGACGTCATTAAAAAAGTGCAACGTCATCATGACCTGATAAAGGCAACATGCCGTGAGATAGACAACGTTTATCAGGCAACGTGCAACAATGCAGTTGATACGAGAGGTAACTGATAAAGTCTGTTTCCATGTTGAGAACGCTACGTCCTTAAAAGAGGCTTATATTGGGTGCATATTCTTTCCTTTGAGAAAACCTCAATAAGAATAGAAAATAATATTAAAGGGCATTTAATTAAGAAACAACGCCTATTAAGGCCAGAGCTAAAGCAACACGTTTAAAATCAATTTTCTTGAATATGGTTCCATGTTTGAAGTTGAAACGTTATATACTGCATAATATCATGTTATATGTACATGAAACAACTCAACCGTGACAATTTCTCACTTGTGCACATGGGTAGGCATGATTTTCACATTTTGCGTGAGAAATATTTGCTGCATGAGAAAAAAATGATTTTTTGTCGATGTGTTTTTGTAGACAGATTACCAGGCTGAAAAATACTTTGAGTATAAAGGCAAGAAGGCATAAGACAGAGCGCGGTCGCGCAATTCGCATGCTACAGGCTGGACATTCTCTTAGACGGGTACATAAAGCATAATCTTAAAAAGTTAATAGTGAATCAAAATATTAACTATCATCCATTCACTATAAATCATATTATAACAAGAAATACTAATATTATAATTTTTCTTATCATATCATTTTGATATACTTCTGTTGTGATATTTTTCTGAAAATTGGCGCCATTTCTAGATTTTGTGACTTTTATTTATGATGGGATATTTTTATTTGCTATAATCTAAATTTATTAGTCATTCATTTAAAATCAAAACTCCGTCAGGTAAGTACATTGTATCGTGTGTTGAATAATTCTTATTCCCGATTTGAATGCAATCCGGCCAAACATTCTCAAATTATATAACATATAGTAAGTGTTGCTTTAGCTGTGTCCTTGAGTATAATCAGTCTTTAAGAAATCGCCATATTTTGATGCCACGAATATTCAGTGTTCACGTTTTCTTTCGATTAGCGAGAACAGTTTGTGACTGCAACGATGTGATTAAATACAACTGTTAACTTTCTCTAGTTTCTAATCTGACTTGAACGTTGAATATTGGGTTGGTTCGAAAAGTCATCTCATGAGGCCCATAGGGATAGGCCTCCCTGCTTCTCTTTCAAAAAGACAAGTACTTGACCCCTGCTCACAATTCGAAAACTACATGTACCAGGTCATAACATAGTACTCAATACTGTAGAAACCAGACAAACAGTGATGCTCTGACGATTACTCCACCCCAACGAACTATTCCACGCTGAAATAGTCATTCAATGCCCAGACCACAGAGGAGTTTTGGCAACTCCCCATTTAGTCAAATAGACATCCTTAAGTGTTTTTCTTCTTCAAAATTTCAAAATTAGCACTCCGTGGCATAATGTTCGTGATGGAGCGAGCCAGTAGACATATCATATATATAGAAAAGTGGTTTGTAACAAGACATATCAGCATTACAACATTTGTTTTGTGATTTTGGTTTATAAATTCAAACTGATCTAGCGAATAAGTATTATATATAGCAGTATGCATGTCTAGTCTATAGCTTTTATATTGACTGTAGGTTCAATGACGAACCTTAAAATAAGTTAAAATCTGTGGATAGGTGACCGATGCTTCTCTTAGGTGTGGTACATTATTACGGTTTCTGTGGCTCTGAGTGCCTGTGGGTTATGTACATTTACTAGGTTCCTTTGTTTAAGCATATGTTGTGTTTAATTTGATGGTTGTTTAGTTGCTGAGTTAGCG
Organism: Loripinus fragilis; assembly: GCA_964019695.1. NCBI lineage: Eukaryota > Metazoa > Mollusca > Bivalvia > Lucinida > Lucinidae > Loripinus > Loripinus fragilis. The sequence goes on along the minus strand of OZ026520.1, from coordinate 41,848,207 downwards.
AGCCACAACGCGACCTTCACATACTATTCGGTGAAGATTCGACTAAATTTCAGCAATCCCTGTATCGTATGCCCTAATGTGGCGGTGGTATCTGTTAATACTCAACTACTTTGTTGTTCTTTTTGTTATACCCCTTCTGCATGCGCGGATCCAGAAAGTTTCGTCAGAGGGGTTCCAACTCTAACAACGGTTTTTTAGTTGATGAGGGGAGATAGAGTGTGGATCCAAATACCACTTAATGTGGACCATCATCGGCCCGCCAGTGAAACGCCATGATGTTTCGCTGGTGGGCTGATGGTGGCCTAACATTGAAGCGTTGTGATTTTTCAGGGGATCCGGACCCGTATTGCTAGAAAACCCTATATTTTGTGATTTTTCAGAGGGAGGAGTCCGGACCCCCTGCCCCCCCCCTCTGGATCCGCGCATGTTCTGCGTGGGGTTTTCGTGTTAAATCGTGTTTTTTGTAATCCTATAATATATGTCGGTTTCATCATAGTTTGGCAAATAATGCAATGTGAACAAGAAACTGGTTGATATGCTATAAAGCTAATACATATAGCCACCTGTAGTATTGTACATGTATCAATTCGCGACATTCTGTACTTGCTGTGATATACACAAAACATTTTGAACACAGTTGAGAAACTTTGTGAAGAATATGATTATAATAATTCATGATTATAACCATACGTTTAACCATGTTATTCATCCTCGCATGCATGTTAAATGCAAATCAATGCAATAAAAGTAGAATAAATCTGTCAACAATCTACACAGCAAACACAATCCACACAACGTGCACTTTCGCTTAGCCCGGGAAGTGTATTTTATTGACAACCTTCTCATTTAAAACCATCCAACCAATTTATAATATTTACAACACAGAATATCGCATTTTAACGTAAATGTTACTGGGCGTGTGTATTTATACATAGATCAAACATTTATGCATAGGTCCAGAAAAGTAATGATAAATTGTATTTATTCAACCCCATTTTCACCACGTAATTATAACTAGTACATGTACTCCATAGAATAATCTCACGGACTATGAGATATATATATAAGAACCGAATTTCATAAAAGGTGCACACAATCTGTCAGAAGATAACTTCGCAACACTGTGCAGAAACAAGTGAAAGTGTAATTGTGTGTCATTAGGACTCGGTCCAGCCTAAACATTGATAGGGACATAACTATTCTGGGAAAGTAACTATACGTACAGCTGACCATGGCCTTGTGTGAAGCGGACAAGGAATTAGTTATTATATGTTTGGATGAAAGTCGTCATGCACATGAAGCTTTTGAATGTAAGTAATAACATAATTATTTATAGCAATCGTATTGATCATAATTGACATGCTTGAGTACTTTTTGCAGCTAATTTACTATATTATATCAATTGTATATCGGTCACTTTGATTGTTTTGCAAGATGCTAAGCAATAAATGCACGCATTTGCCAGCGCATCCACGCAGCCTGATCAGATTTTTCTCTCCTAACGAATAACATGCTGAACTAATTGAATGCAAAATCAGTGTGTTAGCGAGTGTCTGTTTCTGTTCAGAAAGAATTAAGCAACACCTGGCCGCAAGCCCTAAAAGCAGGTTCATCGCAACGAGCGCACAAATCTAATGCTAACGTTACTCGACATTTTTCAACATGGATTAGAGGTACATGTATATCGCAATCTACAATGTTCGATACATGTTATCATAAACAAAGTTAGACCACCATATGCACACGAATTGTCTGATCAAGACATCAATTTGACGGTTAAAAGGTGTGAATGTGTCATACAGAGTATGTATTTTTGAAAGATTGGCTTGTTAATTTGAACTGACCAGGGTTGTTCTAACGATCCTGGTTATTGTCGGTGTGATATTTTGGCCTAATGGTTGATTCCCATCTCCTACACCAAGTAAAAGTTGCTAAGCTGACGTATCATACACTACTATTGTACTTTACAGATGAGCTCTCGACATAACTTTGCATAGCTCATATTCAATTATTTATTCTGTGAATTATCACAGGACACGGTAGTCGTGATTTGTATGTACTATGAGATGTAGCATTGATAAGTTAGTGTGTGATGTTTACTTGTGATTTGTCACTTTCCCATATGGTATCTTGGGTAAGGTGTGGTACTTGATTGTATCGATTCCCGGCCTTTGCCTTCTTCATTACTTTTGAAGTTTTAGCATAGAATATATAATGCCTGAGTATTTAACAGTACTGTCACACATAATACAATTCCATAACCCGTTCTATGCTCTTCCAGGCTCTCCGACAAGGAAAATACTACGCAATGGAAAAACGACAGACAGAAGTAATCTAAAAAAAACTCCAGACATGCATCACAATGACTAAATGAAAGTTAAAGCCCTCCATTAAAAGTATTTTTTACTTACCGCTCCTAAGCGGTGCTTATTTTGTGGATCATTGTGTTGTTTGTGTTGCGTGTTTTCGTGCTTTCTAGTCTATTCATTGCAGCCTTTTGGTCACCTGCTTGGAAATAGCGGAACTCCTGGCTCTCTTGTACGTGATGTTTTATTGTGATTATGTCACTGTCCCGTGTGGTGTCCTGCGTCAGCTGTGGTGCTTGATTGTAGCGATTCCTGATCATTACCTTCTTTCTTACTTTTATTTATTTCAACATACACCGTTGTGTCATGCATGTAAGCAAACCCTACCCCTTATGAAAATGGCACATTTTGAGAAACCTTTTTCAAAAGTCTATCACTTCCTAATGCAGAATCATTGTCTTAAAATAATACAATTTGTCTGCAGGCGTACTTCAGAGAAATAAGTTAATCTACAATTCACATTGATTTTCTAGGACACCTCTGCGAACTTTATGCACTAATATCACTACGACAGAAACAGAGAATCAGTCGAAATTCAACAGAGATAAATCATTACATGTAAATACATGTAAGCAATAAGATGTAGACCATTGTTGATTTTACTACACCATGCAGCACAGATTCATTCGAAAGTTAGCTATGTTTAAATGGTATATTTATATTAGCGGGCAGCCTCTGCAGCCATAGTTATTGGCGTAGCTCCCATTACGCAGTTACGCACGTGCGAAATAAAAATAATAACATTCAAGGGAGGTCACCTAATGTAGTAAAAGTGATTTTCCATGCCATAGGAACTTCTCTAAAAGGAAAGAATTCGCTCCCTCTGGGAGCAAATTCTTTTCTTTAAGAGCAGTTCCTTTTAAGATTAGGGACGCGATTGAAGACAATCACTGCTTTATCCAGTTGTTTCCCTTTGATGTGTGTAATTTGTTCAGCGTTCTGGCTACGCTTTTGATAGTGCTTATGTTAAAATCATCATAAGAACTAATTAAGGTAAGCTCTGGTCGAGTACTGTGTGATAATTAATTTGTGTTTTGCAAGAGCACTTACAACGACGCAACTACCAGGTTAGCAAAGAGATATATAGTTCATGAACTCAAATTTGGAGATAAAGCTGCCATGCAAATACAAACAATTTGCAGTATAGCGACAGGTATTTTTAATTCTAATTGGCAGATTGGAAGGTTAAAAAGAGACAAAGGCATTGGACATGATACTTGGGAAGTGTAAATGTCCAAATAGTTGTCTTTATTTTCAGTAACATATGTTGTAGGTACACATTGGAATTGCCTCTATGAGGCAATTCCAATATGTACCTACAACATATGTCTTTTCAATAAGTGAGTTTTTCACCATAAGTTTTGTTAAACAAATTATCAACCACTTTCATTTATTCAAAGAAATGAGCATGTAGAAATGAACAACTTTTCATGTAGTTTGTCATGCGCCTGGATGACAATAATAGACTGTCTATTTTATGCTTCTGACAGCTTATCTTGAGATGTTTCAAGGGAGTATATTGCTAAATTGCTAGTTGCGTGGCTGTATCCATTTTCGCGTACAATGTATGTTTCTATTATTCAACCAACTTGTACTCTGTGAAATATGTGTGTTTGTGTAGTCTGGTTCTTCAGGAACGTTGGATTCTTGCAGAAACAGAATACCGCTATAAAAACAGAAGCTGCTAAGGTGGGTGAGAGAAACAGAATAACTCATGTCCTGACATTAGTTTAATTTTATTTGCATTTTAATTGATTCTTCTATTGAAAATAGATGAATTTGAAAAGAGGTATATATCTACAAAGTTTGCAATGAAATTTTACTGGACTTTCAAAATTTACAGGAAGTCCATTGCCTCCATAGGTTTATTTGAAATTTGATCTAAGAGGGTCAGGATGGGGTATAATGATTAGTAAATAATGGCCCTTTTTTATAATGAATAGTGATTAATTAGCCAAAAAATAATGAATAGTGAATAATTAGGGCCTAAAAAATAATGAATAATCTTATTTTTTTAATGAATTGAAAAAAATAATGAATAGTGAATAATTAGATTTCTTTGCCACCTTTCTTACTTATAATGCATAATTGGTCTTATTTTAATGAATAACCCAAAAATTCTAATGAGATGAATAATTGGCTAAATTTTTAATGAATAGTGAATACCAGACCCCCCATCAAGACCCTCATCCATGATTTTTTAATTGTTATAACTTTTGTGTCTTTTACGTCTTATTTTTTTTTATCAAAGCGCTAAATTGCTGGCGCTGATAAAGCCGTCTTTGTTGCGCATGGGTACTTTAAATTTTGCGCCTCTTTCAATACAATGGAAATATTTGTACCCAGGCGATCATGAAGCTACAATTGGAGAAATACTGGTATGTTTGCTTGTACATATAATTGCATGTGTATTGCTTACAACCAATCTTATTGCTGTAATAAAGGATATAATAATATTAATAATATTTTCAGAGTCAGATCAGTTTTTGAGCAAATTGATATTACAAGTTTATTACTGTCGTGTTTGTGTGCTAGTAAGTAAAACCTGTGTAAAACGGCCACTTAAAATAGACGAAAAAAATATATTAATGCCGAATGGTAGTTTAATGAAGGTCCAGAGTATTACAGAATGCTCTCCTTGGAGCATTCTGCAATACTTTTGACCTGCATTAAATGATAATTTGTCTTGAAAAGCAATGTTCGGTCTTTTTAAAAGTGCCCATTTTATTGTATTTGTAACGAGTACTGCTGGGTGAAAGTGAAGATATTATTGATATATGATAGGCATTGCGGATAACCAGACTCTTTACGATGTCATTTCAAGATTAACCATACGACACCACGAGTCATATTAAGTATACCATAGTCATGCATGCAAACTGTTACCAAAGCGATGGAATATTGTGTCGACACAGAACAGTAATTGTTGATTATTTTTATCTGCGAATATTGTGAACTTAAATTGTATATTTACGTAAAACTTTATTCAAGAAACTGCCGTGACGTGGAAAATTAGTATCATTCATGGCTTTAACATTTTGCGATATATAATGCATTGCTGATTCAAGCGTAAAACTCGCATGTAGACGAATGAAGGCATGGTCTACATGTAAATGTACTTGATATCCCTTATCTTACGCTTAACCATCGTCTCAAGTCATCGTAATCAGACCACAAGGTTCCATCCGTAATCGTTTTCGAAATCCTAGGCTACTAAGCCCACTGCATTCTAAACATATTCATTTTGCAACCCTAGGCTACTAAGTCCACTTTGTTCCACACGTAATCATTTTCGCAACCCTAGTCCTCTTAATCCCATACGTAAACATCTTCGCAACCATACATGTAGGTTACTAAATCCGCTTAATTCCATACGTAATCATCTTCGCAACCATACATGTAGGTTACTAAATCCGCTTAATTCCATACGTAATCATCTTCGCACCCCTAGGCTACTAAGTCCTCTTAGTTCTATACGTATTCATCTTCGCAACCCTAGGCTACTTAGTCCTCTTAATTTCATACGTAATCATCCTCGCAACCAAACATGTTGGTTACTAAATCCTCTTAGTTCCATACGTAATTATCTTCGCAGCCATAGGCTACTTAGTCCTCTTAGTTCTTTAAGTATTCACCTTTGCAACCCTAGGCTACTAAGTTCTCTTGATTATACGTAATCATCTTCGCAACCATAGGCTACTAGGTCCTTTTAGTTCAATACGTATTCATCTTTGCAACCCATACATGTAGGTTACTAAATCCTCTTAGTTTCATACGTATTCATCTTTGCAGCAACCCAAGGCTACTAAATCCTCTTTGTTTCATACGTAATCATCTTTGCAACCCTGGTATACTAAGTCCTTTTAATTCCATACGTATCATCTTCGCAATCCTAGGTTACTAAGTCCTCTTAGTTCAATACGTAATTATTTTTGCAACCCTAGGCTACTAGTTCATCTTGTTCCATACGTAATCATCTTTGCAACCCTAGGCTACTAAGTCCTCTTAATTCTATACGTTATCATATTTGCAACCCTAGGCTACTAAAAGCACTTATTTCCATACGTATTCATCTTCGCAACCCTAGGTTACTAAGGTTTTTTAGTGCCATACACAATCGTCTTCGTAACCCTAGGATATTAAGTCCTTCTGGTTCCATACATATTCGTCTTCGCAATCCTAGGCTGATAAGTCAACTTCTATATGCATTCATCTTTGCAACCCTAGGCTTCTAAGTCCGCTATTTGCCATGCGCAATCATCATTACAAGCATAGGTAACTACGTCCACTTTGTTTCATGCGCAACCATCTTTGTAAGCCAATGGTACTACGTCCACTTCTTTCCACGCGCAGCCATCTTCGCATGCCAATAGTACATACACAACCATATTTGTAAGCCAAGGGTACTAAGTCCATTTTGTTCCATACACAGTCATTTTCGCAAGCCAATGATAATATGTCCACTTCTGTCCATACCTGTGCATGGAACAAAGTGGACTTAGTACCTTTGGCTTGGGAAGATGGGTTCATTTTATGGCGTTTCTTTTTAGAGTTAGTATAACAATAGTCAGTGTTCTCTTGATAGATTTTTACGCCAGCTTGACAAGTTTGTTTAAAAATACAAAATGACACATCTGTACACCAGACTGAAACATATACTGTTATAAACATCTGCTGTGTTAACAGATATGGTCAATAATCTATAGATCGAGGCAAAAGGGTCAGAATTATATCCAATAATTCATGAGAGTATACTCATTATAAGTGTCTGAACAAAATGTAAACAATAAAATAAAATGTTAAAGTTAACACTATAAGACGTGGAAGCTCAGCTGCCACACCTTTTGGTGAAAATTATACTGACTTTCCTATTGAAACAAATAGAGGCCACCATTTTTCCAGTTATAAATATTAAACATTTCTACCTGTTATTGGTGTGGATATTTTACGGATCAATACAATTGAACAGAGCATGGACTTTTAAAGCAGTTGAAGACAAATGGCAATCTAGCCGCCACCAAATTTGGTGTTGTATATATTTTGCAACTTATTTGTTTTGCGAGAGTATTTTCTAATGTTGATGACTTCAACAAAAGAAACACATTTTTCACTTCGATATCATTAAAAAATGATTATTGATACAATAAACTTCGTAAAGCTTTTTTCTAAATTTTATTACAGACGCTCAGATGATTGGTCAATTCAATATTGGTTTAAAAACTCTTCTGCAACAAGGCATATCAGAACCTATATTTTTTGGTGATTTAGTTTATAAATTTATAAGAATTGTTGGAAAACCTAGTTTGAGTGATCAATTTAAAAATAAAAGAGTGGGATACAACATGGCTATCATGCGACAGTCTGCATGCCTGATAATTAACCCACAAACAGTCTATAGCTATGGTTTCTTCTTTATTTGCACGACTGTGGTTCAGGCATCAGACTCAATGATGGCCCTTATCAGTTAGTTGGTGCCTGATGCTTGTCCTTGGCTGGGCCCACCGTAACTCAATTTGAGGTTTTCTTTAGCTCTGGCTATCTGCGAGTCATGAGCCCTTTTCTTTGTGTCGTCATATTGTGTTAATTTGATTAGATTCTTTTTCTGTGATGGTGCATTGTATTTGTTAGGAAGCCTCCATGCGAGCTTATCTATTTTTGTGTTTTAACAACAACATAATCTTTAGCGCCAGTAAAATACATTTAAGACCCCCCTCGGTGGCTTATGCTGCTGTCCGTTCTAAGGCGGTGGTTCTGTTGTTGTTGATTTGTTGTTTTATATACCCCCATTGTTTGTGGTGGTTCTGTATTGGTTTTTGGTTTGGTATGCATTACTTTGTGTCCTTTCTAGTTTTGCAATCATCTTGACGAGGAAGAGCAATTTGGTTGCTTGTGCTTCAATTGACTTACTGTTAATGTTCTGTGGCTCTTCCACACGGTGCTTTGGGTTGGTCTCCAGTGTGTTATTGTGGCATTTCTTGATTATACTCACTTACTTGTCGGTGTAGAGTAACACTTCATTTTTACAGGACACGTACAGTTAATCTTCCAGGCCAGAGGTTAAGAATGGTAAGTTATCTCATCATTTTAAGTAACAGTAGCCCCCTAGTAGCTCAGGCTGCTGTCCGTTCTTAGGCTGTGGTTCTGGTGTTGTTGATTCGCTGTTAATGTACGTTCCATTGCTTGTGGTGGTTCTGCGTTTGGTCTATGTTTCAGTATGCATTGCTTTGTGTCCTTTCTAGTTTTGCAATCATCTTGACGAGGAATAGATAGCTGCTTTAATTTTCTTCCTGATGTCTTGTTTTTGTAAATGTTCTGTCCTCATCGTGGTATTTCCTTATCATACTCCCTTTACTTTTTGAATATCACAGGTGAACTGACTTTCTGTCATAAGGTGACTGAGGGATGACTTGCATCATTAAATATACTACCATTGAAAGTTTTGTCCCATTTTTACTCCGTTAATCCAATTTAGCATTTTAGTGACATTTACTGACGTTGGTTGATACAGCTACATGACATTGAGATGTAGTTGCATTCGTAAAATAAATATCAATATGTATTGTTTTCTTTGTAAAGCCGAGAACCCAACGTTTCTACTAGTCATTTGTCAAAGAAAAATCCACAATTTGTTATTCAATTGTGATAGTTTTACTTGTCCATATCTGCGAAGAATTCAACAGTAAATAAACAATGAAGTTAATTATTTTCACAAAGACATGTTTATGACAAAAGCAAACTCTAACCTTGGCTTCTTTAATATAATAATGTGCCAATGTGACCATCATGGGACGAATTTATGTGAGTTTTGACAAGTGCAAACACACATGACTACTCGTCCGTTCATATTGAAGTGTCAAGAAATTGGTTAATTTGTCTAGCTATCAAACTCTAACTCAATGCTATTGATTTAAAGAAACCCAAGCCTGATGTCGTTTATCATTTATACAAAGAAACACTTCGTCCATTAAAATATAACCAGGGTAACACAGGGGATAATACATTTTATTGTGGCCAAAACTAAGGTGTGTAGATTACAACGAAAGTTTCACATCACATATATGACTTTGAAGTTCAAGGTCAAGATCAAATATTCTTAAATGCTGTCATATATTCCTCTTTGATTATTTGATGAAGGGTTTTCATACTTGACTTAATGATTTCTTATGGTATGTAGTGGACAACGACAATTTCAGATGCCCAATATGACCTTGGACTCAAAGGTAAGGGTCAAACATACTTAAAATCTGTTTTATAGCTCGTCATATGAACTCCTCTCTTTCATGTTTGCACAGAGTGTGTTTAATTTTGACGCAATGGTTGCCTTTTGTTTGTAAATAATAAAACGATTTGAGTTTGACCTTGGGGTCATCTACTTAAATATGTTCATTGATTCGTCACGTGAACTCTTCCATTTTTTGTCGAGGTGGAGGATTTTCGGATTGCTGATTTTACCTTGGAGTCAAAGATCAAGGTATTTGTCTGTATAATTCGAAATGCAAACTCTTCTTTTACAATTTTTGATCAAATTGGTTCACACTTTTTAATGTTTTGGACCGAAAATTACCATAGAGTCAAATTTCAAGGCCAAATCAGGCGGTATGGGTTGTAATGCAAGCTCCTCTTACATTGTTTGACGGAAAATAGTATTCAAATTTAACACACTGTTTGTCCAAGTGTGTAAATGAAAAGAAAGCTTTAAGGATTCAGGTATAACCTTTGAGTACAGTTTTGTATAAGATCAAGGTCAAAATACTTAAATTCTGGTTGAATGGTTTGGTACCGCTTTCTGTGGCAAGGTTCCACCGTGAAAATGCTAACTCATGGAATAATGCTTTCGTTAGTGCTGCCTTTGGCGATGTTTTATAAGATGTACCTTTAATGGAACTTAAAGCCCTACAACATCTATTCTGGAAAAATAAATCTATAGATGGCGTTCGCCTTTATATTGTAAACACATTTGATAAACTAATAAAGACGTGTGGTCGTTGTGTCAAAGGCCCGAAATTACAATGCCTTCTTAAAGTTAAGGAATACCTTAGTTAAGTATTGATTTTTAAACATGCTTTTTTAATGTTTCATTAATTGCCTGCGTTGTTGCAGTACATGTCATTGTGATCCACAGAATACATGAAACGATTTTGATTTCAATTAGTTTTAAATGCTATTTTTCGTATCTTGAAAAATCGATGCTAAACTTAAGTCATCCTTAACTTTGAGGAGGCATTGTAATTTTGGGTCCTGGCATATAACATCTTGTCACAGTGGGAATCTGCGCTTGCAAGATTGATGAATAACAGTGGTCATATAAAAGCACTTTCATTTTCATTTTCAATGACATAAGTGTTCCATTAGCATTAGGAAGAATAAATAAAAAATAATGTGATTTCTAAAATGTAATGCTTGTTGTCTTCAAATTGATGGATAATATCGTGCGTAAAACAATACATTCGGCACGCATATAGAGTTTGTTATCCCGTGTTGATAGTTTCATTCTGCAACGTCTTCTATGATTATCAAATCAGTCGACATTATTTTAAGGCTAGTCCCAGAGATATCCCCGCTGCCTCAATTAGTACTGATTGAACACAGGATAATGTCCGAAAATTACTGTAAAATTGCTGACTGGGACGTTTGTTAATTGTTTGTTTCTTAGATTGAGATGATGGTCTCCGTCCTTGTAAAGGACTTTCGGAATCTGAGTTCTATGGTAACTTGGTGTATATATTGAAAAAAATTGTTGGCTCCAATCTTTTTTCAGCACAGTTTGTTAAAATAATTCCCCTTATAAAAAGATTGGCTATAATATTAATGTATTGCAACAAACTGTATGCTTGGTGGTCAACCCAATCACGGTTGGCAACTTTGCTTTCCTCTTTTATTGCATGCCTGTGGGCCGGCCTTTAAATTCTATGGCAGTTCCAAATTAAAGACTTAAAAAATAATATCAATTGATGAGATGGAAGGAACCTGATGCTTTGACGCCAGTGGGTCGAACTTCAGACTCTATGACGGTTCTAACCTAAAGACTTATCTATTGATGAGATGGCAGGGGCCTGGTGCTTTGGCTGTTGTATGGCCCACAGGGATTTACCTGTTGGATTTCTTTTGCTCCGGTATTCAGTTGTATATACTGATGAGTGCTTATCTTTGCTTTATCTGCTTGATGTGTCTTTCTCTACATCTGAACTAAGGGTGAGGTTGGCGCCATTCAACCGGCTTAGGCCCTCCAGTAAAATATTTTCACTGACCTTTCAAAGGCGGAACGTCTTTTGTGGATCATTTGGGTTTTTATATGTCTTGTGTTTGTCATGCTTTCGCGTCTGTTCATTGCTGCCTTATGGTCACCTGCTGGGAAAGGGCTGACCTATTGGCTCTTATTTGTGATGTTTAATTGTATTTTTGTCACTTTCCCATGTGGTATCCTGGGTCATGTGTGGTTTGAAATTTATCAATTCCTGATCTTTGTCGCCTTTATTTCTTTGTTGTGTGCGACCAACAAAGGCGCAGACCAGCCTGTGTATCGCGCAATCTAATCAGCACGTTTGTTATTCGTTCTCTAAATAGTACACGTAGAGATAGTTAAAGTAGTAGCATTGACATTTTCAGTAATCTAGCTATTCCACACAACTGACTGGTTTGAGCCTCACTGGGTTAGAAACCCCGAAGGTAGGTTTTCTCTCGTCAAGGGTCATAGGAAAGAAAATATACTCGATTGATTAAGTTTGTTCTTGGTAGATAATTGAAAATGCATTTTACTGCAATTTTGTAAGATTATATTTCTTATGATAATCAATTTTCAAATGAGAAGGGCGTGTCCTGATTTATAAATGTTTCAAGCGTCGGAAAATGATATACATGCATGTAATTGTATCAAACTTGCCTCAGGCAAGAACTGACAGGTGTTTTCAAATGACGCTATCATTTATATAGATCCTATGCGTACCCATGAATTTGCCTACTGATTTATCGCTTGTGCTGCTTTGTCAGTCAAAAGGGCCATCCGACATGAGCCCGTATGCGACCACCGTGTGTACAAAATAATTCTGAATCACCAAACTTCTAGCTAGGCACCAAAGTAGAGTAAAACGCGATCTCTGTCCCAATGTTCATCTATTTTGGGCGTACTGACAACCTTTAACCACGTACTTCAGCAAATATGCACAAAGAATGTGGTCTGAAAATCGCTCAGCAAACGCAGATATCCTCGGGAAGTTGCATGACATTCTCCGACTTTTCATTAACTATATCAAAATATTTATTTTAATCCAGAATAGAAGAAAGTTCAAATTTTGTTTCCCCTTTTACGACTTCCAATGCCAAACTGGATGTCGATCCAATTGTTCTTGTTATTGATCTGGCGGTTAAGAATTTGGTTGTTTGGTAGGCGTGTATGTAGTATCATCTAGTACACCTCTACTAAGTTGTTCAAATAATGCCCATAGTGCCAAAATGTCACCGCTTCAGGGTCACATGTTTAACAAAGATTATATGGGCAAAACATGAATAAAATGTATTCTTTTCTGAAACCGCAATGCCTAGGGCCTTGCTATTTGATATGTAGCATAATCTAGTAGATTTCTACCAAGTTTGTTCAAATTATGCATTTGGTGCCAAACATGGCTCTGTCCCATGTGTCACATGTTTTACATAGGCTTGTAAAGGGAAAATATAAAAAAAAGTCATGTCTGAATCACAAGGCCTAGAATTTTGATATTTGTCTTGAATCGTCACCTAGTTGATTTCTACCTAGTTTCTTGAAACTATGGCTGATGGTCTAAAAATGGCACCGCCGTGGGAATCACATGTTTTACATAAACTTATATAGGGAAACATAAAATTGAAACACCTTGTCTGAAACTATAATACCAAGAGCATTAATATGTCGTATGCAGCATCACCTAGTGGACTAAGTTTGTTCAAATTATGGCCCCTGGGCGAAAAATGGCCTTGCCCCAGCATTCTCCTGTTTTATATATTGGATGGTTATAGTGCAAAAAGCAATATTTGCTTTTTTATGTAAGGAGCTTTACATTTCCCTAAACCTATTTTATCTAGCAGCTTCTCACTATAAGCCATACTTGCCCAGTACCTGTAGATAAGCATAACAGTGTCAAAAATTTCACCCTACCCCTAAGTTGGAGTCAAAGGTTCAAAGGTCAAATATTTAAATTTAACAATAACATTATTTCTTAAACAAAATTTACATGCAAATATTGGAACAATATTTTGAGGCATATTAAACGTGATTTTAAGGGTAAGGTTGGTACCATTAAACATGTTAATACCCTTCAGTAAATATTTTAACGATCGTTCTAAGGCGTTGCTTTTTTTGTGGACCCTTTTTGTTATGTGTTTCAGGTTTGTCTTGTCTGTTACTTGCAACTTTGTGATCACCTGCCGGGAAAAGGCTGACCTCTAGGCTTTCTTCTGTGTGATGTTTCCTCGTGTTTTGTCACTTTCCAATATGGTGTCTCAGGTCTGGTATGGTACTTGTTTGTGTCGATTCCTGATATTTGCCTTCTTCTTTACTTTTTAGTTGAATGCCAGGGTCTGATCCCATGGGTGAACCAATGAAAATGATGCATACAACAACATGCAAGGAAATATTCTGACATTTTACATACCCTCGACCCCTGTATTCGGTCAAACGGTAATTGTTTATTTTCTGAAATCTGAAATTTTCTGCATATCAAATATATGGGAATGAAACATATAACACAATGTTATTAAATAATAGTCTGTCCGTTTACACACACTAGACCCTTGGGGTGAGTTAAAAGTCCAACCATTTTTCCTGAAAGTTGTAATGTTGTATATCAAATTAAAGGGAAAGAAGTATAGAACAACATGCAAAATGTTTGGCCGTATGCACACCATTGACCTCTTGGGTCGGTAAAAAGGCCAGACATTGAAATTGTGCAGATAAGTATATATTGATTTAACATATACTCCTCGAAATAATTAAAGGACCAAGATTTTAGAATGCGAGTATAATCAGCTCAAACATGTAAATTCTGTAAAACTTGGCCCAAAGCTTTTTATTCTTTATGCCCATAAGTCAAGAATTATTATTACTGATTTCCATGCCTAATTCTGCCATAATGTGTCTCAAATGCACACACCCTCAAAAACACACTTTCAAAAGGCAGTGGGTGGGATAATGAAATTCTTTTGTGGTCAATCGAATAGAATGAAAGTGACATTAAATTAAACTTTGTTTTAAACAGTTCAGCTTACATGCAAAAATTTTCAAACAGTTTCAATACACTGGGAAGCAAGCGTTTTCATTTCTGACAATGGAGTTTTGACACTGTTTTGTTTTCTGAAAACAATGTGTGTACTTGGCCATTAAGAATCAGGAAAAAAAGAATCAGATTTTCAATCGTCATTCTTTGCCTTTGAGTGTTAGAAAGATGTTCCAGCGAATTGTTTAAAGATTGTCACAGACAAACGCCAAAACCAGTTGTCTGAACCCATAGACTGGCCATTAGGCCACAGCCAAATGTGGCAATTTTCTCTCACAGGAAGAGGTGGATTGTATCGACGGAATTAAAATTCCATACAATCATGTGAAAACGAAGATTTCAGCATCTAAAAGCATTTTTCATTCATTTCATGCAGTTCTGTGGTCCATGGATCACACACAAAAATGACATTCCAATGCATTTAGGTAAAGTTTCCAAATGACACCAAAAAATTTCTAGTAACATTTTCTACCATTTTCATTTTGCCGTTTCACTTGGCAATTGGGCGCCAAAGATGTCCGAAAAATTTAGGCTAGATCGTAAAATTGGTTTTCAAAATACGTTCTACTCAAAATGCATCAATGTTATAATTGATAGCATTGGTCCTTCAATTATTTTGAGGAGTATACACTGAACCGAAGTTCTAAGTAGCCACTTTTCAATTTCTTTTTTTCTGACTAAGCCCTAGTGATATTGAAATGAATTTTTTCCAAAGTATGTGCATTGTAACGGACTAGAGTTAAGAGGTGTTTTGGAAGAATTTTCTATCACGTCACGATTTTTGGGTTCAAAAATGCAAAAATCAACTTTTTGAAGAAAATAAGCGTTTTGAGTGAAGTTTTATCGAATTCAAGTACAGGTGATTGCAAACCTGCCTAGCCGACTTGAAAAAACACCTAGCACTTGACATTTTGCTTATGACAGATTTTTTTATGAATTTTTAAAATTTGATAATTTTCTGAATTTTCCAAAATTTTCGGAAATCATCAGCTGCACATACTTAAATTATTGTATGTGTTTTATTTTATGTTAATATGTTTGACAAAACACCATGCAACTTGATGAGCCCATTTTCTAATGATATTTTTTACTAATTTGGTATCCACTTTCGATTTTAACTTGAAACTTTAAAGGTCATTTAAATGGCATTTGTTAAAGATTTCTTTTAATTCTTTAGCAAAACAGTGACGCCAATGCATAATTAAGAACCTCTGAAAATTGCACTGCTGTGCCGCAAATAATAAAGCGTACAGAGCAATGCAAAGTTATTATGCAAACTGCCTTGTTTAGCTTAAAATCCTTCGATTAAGTTGTTGACCGTGGCTGTCTTCATGCTAACGTTGAAAAGAAATGGAGTGTTCAATTGTCCAAAAACTTTTGATTATTGTAATTTTATATCACAGCTGATATAAACACCTTCAAACTAATTAAAATATAAATGAATAACGTATCTGATGAACAGTTTATATCACACTAAAAAGTGTGACTTTTTGAAATAAGGGTACCTTTACTCGGACTTCGTCTGTGCAAATTCTACCAAACATTTTGTAATGACATAATTTGCAGAGTCTCGACAAAGCCTTAGAATTTAAATTTTGTGAGAGCGATTTTTACTTTCTGAACGGGAGCAAAAATTGTATGGTGGCTACTTATAACTTCGGTTCAGTGTAGTATGTTGACACTTAAACATTGGCCGCACCACATAATTGAAAGCCTTTAGTTATGATCTGAGTGTTACCAAAGATAAACTTTGATGTTGGAGAAATGGGGTGTATATTTGTGATAAACACCCTCGTGAGCCAGGCCTCGAAAACGTGTCCGCAAACAGCCAATCATTGCGCTTTATTTTGAGACTGAGAATGAACTCAAGTTTTATAGGCCAGGACTCAGTTGAGCAATTCAGGGTCCTAGGGCCCTCTTGATAGTTCTACAAAATGTTATAATGTGGCAAATATTGGACTGACCTTGGTTTTTTACCCATTATAACGGACGTCTATGGTAAATATCAACAGGTCTGGGCTGACCATTAGAGCTATATGATCACGAAAAGGTTGCTATTTCCGTGGCGCCTTCCATTAATTATTATATTAATTTGTAAGGATTCGTGTTCAAAGCTTTCGATCATCTAAGTAGGAAAGTAATTATTACTTAGATCTCATTTTAGTTAACGTTGAGAGAAACTAGACCTTTGAAACTTCGTCTCAGAGCCAAATCAGAAACAGGAACTGCTGGGTAATGCATCTATGCCAGCGCATTTGAAAATGACTTTTATCTGATAGGCCAAGAGTGGAGGCACAGGTGAGCATGCGCTCCAGCGCATGCTCACCTAAGCATCCGCTTCTTGTATACACACAATATGGAGCTTGATGAATTCAAAGGCCATGTCTCTAGTCAATATGCATCTCAAAGGATAAACTGACGGGGACGAAAGTGCCATTGTAGCAGCGTATTGTTCAAACGTTGTGAAAATGTCGCCATTAATGTCACTAGGTGCAGCTGCATTGGGAATCATACTGTTTCTTAAGGATAAAGTGCATGGAAGAAGACATCTGTAATTTAATGCAAGACTCAGAGCCCAGTAAAGTGCAATTTTGAACGTAATATTGATACGATTTTACCTATCATTTTAAACATGTGTTTTATGTGCTCTAAATAACCGTCTCGTTGAGATGATACATTTGATACCCACAGCAAATGTTTCGGTTGAGAAATGCAACAATTAATTTTCAATTTGCACACTCTTGTCTGGAGATCTGAAGACGTCGTATAAGCTGCTAAAATAAAGAGGCGAAAAGTGCATAACACCATATCGTATTGGTCAGCTTAAGAGAGCTGGAACTGTGCAACGGCGTAGCCAGAACGCTGAAAAAGTTACGCACATCAAAGGGAGACTACTGGACCAAACAATGATTCTCTTCAATGGCGTCCCTTTTTAATTTGGAACTTCTCTTAAAGGAAAGAATTTGCTCCCAGAGGTAGCGAATTCTTTCCTTTATGAGAAGTTCCTTATAGAATGGAAAATCACTTTAATCACATTAAGTGACTTCCCTTGAATGTTACTATTTTTATTAGGCACGTGCGTAACCTGCGAAATGGGTGCTACGCTAATGCTATGGAGCAAAATTAAAGTACTATTAACAAATTCATGCACAAACTGCTCTCTAGTGGGGTTAGATACCTTCATTGTGTTATCTAGTTAACCCAGTTCAGCCTAGCGTCCTTTTTGTGGGACATAGGCAAACAGTGGAGACCCAGACCAGACGCCGCGCTCTGCGGCGTCTGGTCAGTTTCTCCACTGTTTGCTTAAAGAATGTTCTATCATAATTTGAATAAAAATAAAAACTACCACCCAACTATTCATAAAACGGAAATGGACTAGTCCAATTGATAAGAGAGGGAATTCCATTAGGCATACATGGCTTATGGCCCTTCGTCTACTTCATTACCTTGTACAAATGGCTCTGGTACATTGTAATATTCCGTAGTTTTTTCTACTCTCAGATCTTATTTAGTATAAAAAATCTCAGGTAGTGGCTTGTTCTCTGTAATTTAATTAGATGAAGGTTTTCGTTTTAAACGAAATATTCATTTTTACTTGCTTACAAACGTTATGGACTCAGATCATAGTCTGTATTGGGCCCGCGCTGTTTGTTATAGAGACTTCCACAATACAATACGAACCAACTTCGATAATACAGATAAATAGATCGTGCGAAGTCAAACGATGTACACAATTTCTACGTATTAAATTCTGGTTACAAATACGAAATTGGCCGAAACTCGGATTTTTTTCTTCTATATGAATGGTTATATTGAGCCCTGTACGACCTGATCACATGGCCTAGTGGTTTTGTGTCTGCCTACGAAGCCAGAGGCCCCGGTTTGATTCCCAGGGTGGGCACATATTTTCAGTGTGTTTTTCTTTCCTTTTAAGCATTTTAATGCTGAATTACTTCATAGAAAAGGGTCATCATCAAATGGAACATAATGGCCAACATTTAATTTTTATATAGAATCATGCATGAAACCCATGGGGTGGGGTTACATTTGGCCCTCTAGAAAGATAATTAGTTCAGTGACCCCAGATTTTTATTCTTCTTTTCTAAAAGGTATTATAATAGCCCATGACATAAAGACAAATTCTTGAGATTTTCAACATCAGATTTCTTTATAACATAATTTATTCTAAAAACAAGTTCCAATTTTCGATGAATTGCCAAAATATATCATGCAGTATATTGTCACAGCTTGGGTTAATAAATAAACTTGCATATTTTCTAGAAGGATTGAGGTCATGAGCAATAATTTAAGTTAAAACTAAAGAAGCTGGTTGAAGATTTCAACTATTTTACCTTGATATTTTAGACAACTGTTATTCTTTCATTTGTTTACAAATTTGGTCAAATGCATAAAACTTCCACATGAGATTATGAGAAACTAAGCACGGTGACATATCCTTTTTGTTTCATAAATGGATTGGCCATATATCAAACAAACTGTATGCAAATTCTTGAACAGATTTCAAACAGGGGAAGTAGTTACTAGCATGTGTCCTTGATAGCTATATTCACCTTAGTCTGCTTAGCAACTAGAAATATAGGCTGATTGTATTAGCATTGGTCACCCCCATGTATGGCAGTTGCATTAAGTCACATATTCGCTCGGACGTTGTCTGGAGAAAGAGACATCAGAACACTGACAAACAAATACAAACACATATAAGCAAAAATATTAAGATTTAAGTGAAGCAACCGACTCTCTCTTCCTTTGTGAGATGATTGCAAAACTAGAAAGGACTCAAAATTCCATAACAAAACCAGGATCCAACACGAGTTACCCACACACAATGGGAGCAACATCAAACAATGAACTATCAGTGCTCAACAAAATCACCATCTTAGAACGTAGAGAAACCACACTCATCCACAGTAAAACCTGTCTTAAACGGCCACTCAAAAAGAACACCAAAACTTGTTTTCAATTTATACAGATCATTGCTTAATGTAGGTCGAAGTATTGCAGAATGCTCCAAGGGGAGCATTCTGCAATACTTTCGAACTTCATTAAGCTACCATTGTCCTTTTAAGATCTTTGTTTTGTCTAGATCATGTTGTTGTTGAAACACATAAAAAGTTTAGTACGTATCTATGAAGGCTTCCCAACTTGTTACATATATCCCAGATCAACCTGTACTTTTAATATATTTTCCCAATTTTATAAGAATGCTGAAAAACAAAACTAATATAGGAGTATCGTGCATTGCTTTTCATTTCTTTTATTTCAATCTGGAATTACATATAACATTATTATGGACCAGTACACGAGAGTATGGCTTCTATGGTACTTATCGCACCAGTGAGATACGCCGAGAAATTTTTGCCATTAAACGCCGCGGAATTTCTCGTTGTTCTGTCTTTTTCCCATTGTTTCTCGGCAAAATCTTATCTTTTTTCTATCAGCACTGTTGAGGCTTAGACCAAAATTTAGACCGCTAGCTTTGTTGGATGCTATACAAACCAAAAGCTCTTGCGCTTGCCAAATACCCTGTAAAATATATTTAGCATCGTACCTTTGCTAATGGAGAGTACAGAGGTGTATTGGTAGAGTGCTTGACTTGAATTCGAAATGTCGCTAGTTTGAGCCTCACTGGAGGCACTGCGTTGTCATTTAGCAAATTACTTTATACTCTGTATAGTACTGGTTCATCTCAGGTAATCAACTAAAACAAACACAAACCAGGCCGCGTAGCGCAGTCGGTAACGTGTCTGGCTACAGATGCGTGTCTGACTACAGATCCAGGGGTCGCGAGTTCGATCCCGGCCCGGTCCCATACTTTCGTGGAGATTGATCATGAAATAATTTCTACGGTCATTCTCCTGCCTTCCGCTGATTCATTCAAGAGGGGTTGTTGTCAGTTACAAGCGAAAGTATGTGCACAAAGTACTGGTTAACCGCTTGTTCAAGCCTGCCCAGGAAAAAGTGTGGTTAGGTCAACTGACCGTCCCGCAATGACCATAGCTGTTGACTTGGGACGTAAAGCAACAAAACAAACAAACAAACAAAAACAAACACAAAAACAAACAAAACTTTTGGTAATAATATCAACTGCGGTTTCCAGACCACAATAACTAAATACAGATAACTCTATTATGCGTTGTGAATATTTTCATGGCAGGTTGTTACTTGTGGTTAGACCCGGATAACAGCTTTAATAGTTTAATGCGTAAATAGACCGAAGCTGTGTCAGCAAAGCAAGTATTTAAAGAAAGTGATGTGCCTAATGTGTATTTATTTTTTTCAAAGACTAACTAATCATGCAATGCTAATCTTTACACCACAACCACTCAACATACTTTTTTAGCTTGTCAATAATTGCGACCGAAAGGGAACAAGTTTTTGCTCATAGTTCTGTGTTGTATGAAGTATTATAGTTGTAAATTACAGCTTTTTATGTCTAGCTCGTCTGTGATGCGTTCTGGACATGATAACTGAATTAGGCATACAATGCAATAGACATGGAATAAGCATTGATCTCAGTAAATGACTCCAGAAAGATAGCACAGCTGCCGTATATATTAACTCAATCATTAACTAGTATTGAGAGTTGGGAAGCACACGCTACATTAGCAAATTATCTATAACGAGAACATCGTTGTGTGGCGGTATGGCTTTAAATGATTCGGATATACAAAAAGTGATATTATGTGTGGATAATAGCGGCCATGCGGAATGGGCTTTTGAATGTAAGTGACCTGCATTTACCTATTCGCTTTTAATAGAATAGCTCATTTGTGTGTTGTTATCGTTGCATTTTAAGTGTTTGTCTTTCGTTAACCCTTTACTCCATAGGCTATTTTTAGATCATGACGTCATTTTCTATTCTTAGACAACATTGAAAAAATCAAGATAAAATTAAGTTAAATGTTGAATACTTTTGATAATATTATTGAAAATGGAGCATTTGCTCCAAAAAACAAACGCTCCATTTTCCATAATATTATTAACTACGTGCTATTTCAAAGGCGTCAAAAGGCGCTATTATGGAATGATATCCCAGAACATTTTGTTAGTTAAACAAGTCGATTGCTGGCTGAAAAAAACAACAGATCTTTGGTACACAAAGCAACTCCTCGTGAGACGATAGTGTAGTCTCATCTGGATCTGCTCTGTTTGCAATGTTCCCTTTATGGGATATGTAACAAGTGGGTTGAGTTGATTTTCCTCTCAAAAATAATAAGCAGCTAATGGATTCATACCAAAACATTTCTTAAGACATGCTTAGCGCTTGATGGACTTGTGATCCTCTGATCTGAGAAAATCATGGCTTACCTCTTTGTGTTTTTCAGCATTTTATTTATCAGTCAGGTGCATAACCTCCAAAAGTTAAAAAAAATATCACTTAAAGCAGTTAACTTTATTTGCAACAAAAACAAAAGTAACCTGTTTGAGTGAACGTGTCTTTTTTCATCTTCATATTTCCGAGTTACAGCAATTTTCACGGCCATGTGGGTAGTTTTATCTGAAAGACCTATTACATAACTTTACGATTATGCAATACAATTTTGTACGCATCGTCTATAAATAAGTACGCGAGGTCATTGAAGTTCAGAAAATAAGCTACTTTTTAACCTGAATAAGTTATATTGTTGACGGCTTGCAATTTGACCTTGTCCTAAATACTTTCAGATATAACTTAAATAAGTTACTTTCTGTAGCATCACTTAGAAATTATTGTTGAAAAGGCACAAATTTAACTTCCTCAAGTGATATATATTTTAACTTATAGAAGTTATGTCCCTTTACAGACGTCATCATATACAATATCATACACTATTGGTTAAGAGAGAGGGTATTATTGAACGTTTTGGTTACTGTAAATGCATGCGTAAATAGAACTGGTCTACTTTAGACAAGGGTAAAAGCTGAAAATGAGGTGTGATTTTATTCGAAGGTAACTGTATCATTGTACCATAACACCTAATATTGGTAAAGACAGTAATTATTTAAACTTTAAAACGCCAGCAAAATAAAGAGGCTTAACATGTTTCAGTAGACAACAAAACCATACGACCTTTGTGACATGTGCTTTAATGGTTAATACATGGGAGGTCAGGACTTTCATGAAATGCACGCACGTTTGCGCAGCCCAAATAGCTGATTAACTGTTTACCAAATTAAAAATAAAACCTGATTTCCATTTCCTTAGCAGATGAAATAGCCGAACCAAGTCCAAATATAAATATTAAAGCTGCCGCCTTTACAATAAGCGAAAGGTCAATTAATACATGCTGATCAAGGACGATGTACTGTTGAGTATAACTTCTATAGAAATTTAAATATACTTAAACGCCTAAGAAACGCAACTCTTTGTAAAATGGTAGTACCTCCTTTTTAATCAAGAAATTCAGCCTGCGATAATGAAACCGTTAAGTACCATTCTTTGCCTCGCATACAGCACCAAAATCAGGCCGCTGTGACGTATGGTTAGCGAGCTGCAACTAGAAATGTAAGGCAACCCCCTTTTTTAAAGTCACAAAGTTAAAAAAGTGTGCCTAGTTTGCGAGAAAAAAAAAACTTCACCAATATCGATTTTTGAAAGTAAATGGTTAGACAAAATCAAATCAGGTACTTTAATGTTTCTGTCAACGTTCACTTTGTCAAAATGACGTCTTTTTGCGTAACTGGCCATTTTTATCCAAACAATTATTAGTAATATAAAACTTTTAATGTCACCATATATCCTTCAATACAATGCATAGAAAACATACGTATCGCGACATGATCGAACAAAATGCGTCTGTAATGACTGTTTTTTAAAAAAATAGGCTGACGTCAAAAAGAAACGCAGCGACTGGTACCGTTGACAATAAATCACTTCCAAACCCGTTTTGTGATTTCCTTTAGTTAAGATATCTGGCTATCAGATCAAGCTGTTTGTTTTCAAATCGAATGAGGCATCACTTTTGAGACTCCATTTGTTGAAATTAGCTGACGTCATTATAACGTAAGAATGGAAATCGTGATCAAAGCCATTTTACGACAAATCATTACTCAATGTGCAGGAACACAGGATAAAATTAAGAAATTACCATCATGTGATCCATGTGGAAGAAAAAGTGGATTGAAAACGGCTGCGTTTCTTTTGCTTTTAAGTATAAAAGCCTCACTCAATCCGTAAAATTGACAAATCAGTGTAGCTGTTGTGATTTGTACATCACGGTTAACTAACCGTTTTTAGACCAATGGGATTTTCTATAAAGTTTGAAAGTAAAACAGGATGCCCCTTTCAATATATTGTGGACCCAAAGGTTATAATTTCCAAATCATATAAAAATAGGAGGTGAGTATGATGAATCCGGGTCGTTTCGCCCCAGATCCAGTTCGCCCCCTAGACGTTTCGCCCCAGCGACATTTCGCCCCAGGTCGTTTCGCCCCTGGTCGTTTCGCCCCCTAGACGTTTCGCCCCTGGTCGATTCGCCCCGAGAAGAAAATTCAACCTATTTTGTTGAAATCTATGTGAATAGTTAGTGCAAATATTTTTGCAATGCTTAACGCCATTTGTTATGTAATTTAACGGTTAAAATCTTCAACACTTTTGGCTGGATAAAGATTATGTGCACGTTTTTTTTTTTTTCGTATAAAGATATTGTGCCAGTTTATGAGAATTTAATACTTATTGCATATTCGATTATATACCTAAAGTAATGTCAAGAACATAACATCTCATGACAAAGATGTTTTCTGATATATTTGGCTTGACTATAGTTATAAAGCTATAGGTCTAATTTTGGCCTTAGTCCATCTTTATCAATACGTATTATGTGCGATCAACATGGGCTCTGTAGATGAATCTATGTTATTCGGCAATAAACTTGTATCAAATGCTCATGTTATGGTTTAGTTACTTGCTAAGTGGGTTATAAAGTTATTTTGTGTAGATTATGAAATATACAAACAGGAGCCCTGTGTTCGAATGCTCCGTCCAGTCTGCGCTTATGCACAGGTTGGTCAAAGCCTTCATTAGATAAAAAAAACGTACATTCACCGACGAAGTCAAAGCACTGTTGAACCGCAAATTTCACATTTCGCAAATTTCACACTGTGAAGAATTGGTACCAATCATATAAAAATAGGTAAATTGGTACCAATTCTTCACACCGCGTGAAGAATTGGTACCAATACGTCACATATTTCATACCAATATTTCACTTTTTGTGAAATTTGCGCACGTAGTGAAATTATATGTAGCATACATGCGCACTCTTCACATCGATAAAAAAAACACCCCAAAGCTGCTGCATTTTGCAATCGATTCCAATTCTTCACAGTTAAAAATCACGCTTAGGGATGTCAGTTACAACGCAAGGTGGTTCTGGACGACAAATCGTTACGGGCCTATGACGACTGCTTACCTGTGCTGGACGACAGGTAACGGGTTTTAGATGACAGATTTAGGGTTTTGGACGACAGTGGAGAGGGGCAACACACACAGACGTCGTAGAAAATGATAATATAGTGTGTTTGGCTATTTCAAATAATTCCTGTCATATTAGTGTTTGTAAGTTTGACATTAGAAGTACAAACACCATAGATATTTGTAGTTAAATTGTAAAACTCTGGTCTGGAAAAGAAACTTCAGAAATGTGTTATTTGTGATTAATTACTTGCGTTATAGTCATGAAATAAGCATAAATGGCCAGACAATAGATCTCACATGGTTTTTCAGTCAATTGTAACATGTCCTTCTTAAAAGAAAACTGAAAACTTCAAAAATTTCATTTTTCAAATGTTACTGGTTAGAGACGACTGTGTAACAGGCAATAGACGACGTCAGTTTTTCTGTAACAGATGTGAGACGACATTTTCTTCCTTTCACGAACACTCGAGTAGATGAAAATACTGCTCTGAAGCCTATTCAACTTCTGAAGAAGTAGTTCAGCATTGTGTGACCTCCCTTTGAATGTGCATACCAAGTTAATCAGAAGAATTTAAAGGTTAATTCCATATATGGGATTGGTGGCATTTTAGTCTTCTGGTTCCAGAGAATACTTAAAAGGTGTTTTACCTTATTTGAGCATGGCGGCATCTTGGTCACAAGACCAAGAAAGTAGTGAGTATGAACAGGAAACACAATTATCATAGACTCCAGACCAACCCACTACATCATGAGGAAAAGCCACTGAACATTTACAGTAACAAGACATCCGTAAGACAATAAAAGCAAAGCTACCAAGTCTCTCTTCCTCTACAAGGTGATTGCAAAACTAGGAAGGGCGCAAAATAATGCATACCAAAACAAAGACAAACACAGAACCCCCATAATGAAAAGTACATTAAACAATAGATCGACAACAAGAGAATCACCTCCTCAGAATGGACAGCAGCCTAAGCAACGGGGTGGGGGCTTAAATGCATTTTAAGATCATTCGAATAACTATCTTCCCTCCATCCTAAGGAGTCTTCATATGAAATTCGATTGACATTGTGGTTTCAAAGGAGATGTTTGAAAATGTTGACGAACAGACTGGAGTCATTTGTATACTATTAGCTCACCTCGGAGCCTTCAGCTTTGGTACGCTTAAAACGTTCTTTTATTCAACCATGTATGATATGTGACTTACACTTTGTCTGACCTGGAGCTTATTTAGGGCAATTGCGGGTAATACTTCCCACATTAACATCTTTTTAATTGTTTGCATACAGTTTGCTTTATGTATGGACTTTCAAATTATGAAATAAAAAGGATATGTCACTACACTCAATTTTTCATAATCTCAAATAGAAGTTTTCAACATTTTACAAATTTTCTGAAAAAATCCAAGTGCTTAATATTTAGCTAATATATTTGTAATCGCCACCCAGCTTCCTTATTTTAATTTTAATTATTGCTCATGACCTTAAGCTTTCTAGAAAATGTAAAAATGTATTTGTTTTCCCAAGCCATGTCAAGATACTGCATGATATATTTTGGTTATTCCCCCATAAAAGGATTTTGATTTTTGGAGTAAATTATATATAATAAATCTGACATAAAAAATCTTATTTATTGTTATCATTTCATAAACTATTATTTGACATTTAAGAAAAAAGAAAAAAAATGGGGTCACCAGACTAATTATATTGTGGGAGGGCGAAAGTTATCCCCACTCCCACAAATTTCGAGGATAAATCAATTTAAAAATTTAAGGAGTGTAATTTTTGTCATTTATATAATTCCATATTTCTTGTATGAAGTAATTTTGCATTACAAGAGGAAAAAAGAAAGAAAAAAAAATTGTTATAAGTGCCCACCCTGGAATCGACCCTGGTCCTCTGGTTCCAAAGTCTGACACGCTAAGCACAGGGCCACGATGTCAAGCCATGTGCGCCTCGAAATAACAGTACATAAACCGAGTATTGGCCATATTTGTATTCTCATACAGGGTAAATGACATTTCACCCTCGGTCAAAAAAGAAGATTCTTTGGTGTAAGATATATTTATTAAATCCATCACTGTCGTCTCCACCTGCTACGCTGTCGACAATAACCTGTAACAAAATATTTGCAGTCGTTACACATCTGTAACATGGAAAAATGACTGCAGTACATTCGTTTTGGTTTTAAAAATGCGTTCGTCTAAAGTAAGCAGATTTATAAGAAAGTTCTTTCTTGGTCTATGTGATGGACAATTCAATGTTTAATCACATCAAGTCATAAAATGTTCAAAGAAAACGAAAGTGAAAGTACTAAATAAGGATATGAGGACATGTGTAGTAGTAAAATACAGTTTCAAGAATAATAATGTATCATATACGCGTTAACTGGATACTGTTGCCATGCTCTACATGATTGATTAAGTTTAGATGAGTGTCGCGGACAAATATACAAAGACAAAATAAGATGCTTGCGGTTTATTGTGTCTTAAGCCTCCCGAAAACGATACACATTCAATAGCACAAACCTATATTTAGAAATATTTCGTCTGGAACCCGTAACGTACTGTCGTCCAGAACCACCTTGCGTTGTAACAGACATCCCTAAGCGTGAAAATGAGAAAGATGTGAAATTTGAGCACAGATGTTAGTTCCCAAAATTATCGAAATTGGCCATATGCAAATTTCACATTTTCCAAAAGTGAAGAATTGGTACCAATTCTTCACACAATGTGAAATTTGCGAAATGTGAAATTTGCGGTTCAACAAAGCACATCACCGACTCATCCGAGCCTTCTCTGATGTTTATGTGGCTTTTACATATTTTGACATTTGCCACTAGTAGTGGAAAATATCAAAATAAAGAAAAGCAACTAAAGCTTCAGAGAAAACTCGGACTAGTCGCCGGCATATCGAAGTTTAATTGATCAATCAAATTTTAATTGTCGCTGATTGATTGGCGTGTGTTTTCGACACCATAGTCTTAATCCCGTTAATGACTAACAGATTAAAAATTATCCAGCTGCACACTTTTATTAGAGACAATAAACGTCCAATTACTTTAACCTCGGACCCGAGCTTTAACTGGTTGACCAGACCCTTTTCTTAATGCAATGAGCAGAGCAGGTTCACCTTGCGTATTGGCGCAGGGGTGAAGGAAATATATAATTAATTTTTAAGCTATATTTTATTAGTATTTTTTTAAGCATTGCATTTTGTTATCACGGTTTATCCTAGTCATGCTTATTACATTTATGCACTACACTCCTCTCAAACTTTTTTATGGACACCTGCACCCCCGAGCCTGCACCATACCAATTATAAGAAAATAATTTATTGTAGTGTGGATCACGATCAGATGGCTTTTGATATACAAAAAGAGATAAATCTGGGTTCAACAAGGCTTAATTGCTATCATTATTACTGAAGCGTGTTCATCGTTAAAATTAAATTATTATCATATAATAATGCTTAAATATCTTTATGAAGTGTATAACAGTTTAAAGGGATTAAAAAAAGAGGGGCGAAACGACTCGGGTAAAAAAATGGGGCGAAACGACTAGGGTATTGGGGCGAAACGTCCAGGCATCAAATTTGGGGCGAAACGACTAGGGGCGAAATGACCAGGGGCGAAATGACCAGGGGCGAAACGACTTGTTACCAGTATGATCAGGAAAAACCACAATCACAAACAGCAGACAAACCCATGGCACCGCGAGGGAGAGCCACACAACCACCGCGAGACACCAGGAAGACAAACCAAGCAAAGCAACCAGCTCTCTCTTCCCCATCAAGATGATTGCAAATCTAGAATGGACATAAAGTAACGTACAACAAAATATAGAACAATTACAGACTCCCACACAATGGGAGTAACAATAAACAAAAGTCAACAACAACAAAACCACCGCCTTAAATTTCTTTCTCTGGAGATCGATTTTGTCTCACCAAACAGTGCATAACGCAGACCCTGATGAAATGCCGCCTTCTGCAGAATTTCATCTGGGTCATCAATGTTTGAAATAGTACCCGTCTAACGGTTTCAGTCTACAAAGGATTGATAAATAACTTCTCTTCTGCGAATTTACTAAAATTTGATGTTACAAACTATTCTTGCAAAATGATTTGCATTTTGAAATTGACAGTTCATGAACTGTATAACAACCCATTCCTTATAAGCATTAAATTAATTACTTGGATGAGGATAGATGGCTTGCACTAGTTCAATTCTGTTTATGCAAATATGCATACAGCCTTGACATAAAAACGTAGTCGACAATTGCTACTTGTCTTGTACATAAAATGCCTTGTATATTTAATCAACATCATACAAATGTGTTCACATTGGGTGCACGTGTTTAATAGAAAGCTATTAGTCTTATTGCAAGCTATTGTAGTGAAGTTGTACAGAAATTAAATGCAGTGACTTTAAGATGATTTACACATACTAAAAACCTCTTTATGTAATTACATAGTTTTTGAAACTGTGTTGAATTCCGTTAAGCGTGTTTTAGTTTCCCACATTAAGCAAGTATTATATAAAACACTGAACTTAGCAAAAACGCAAGTCGAGGTTTCAAATAACTCTGAAGTAGATATTTTTATTCATGCGCGTATCCAGGAAGTTTTGACAGACGGGGTGGGGCCCAACGCTGACAAGGTTTTATTTCATTTGTTTACAGTTGATGAGGGGAGAAGAGAGGATTCAAATACTACTAGTGTTACTTTGTTAAACAAAATTTAAATATGTAAATATGATGAAGTCATTTGTTTTCCCAACCGATGGTTTCATATTTTCATCAGGTAAATGCAGGGCCATACAGTGAGAGAAAGAAAACACCCTTGGTTGATGTTACTGTTAACTTTGAAAACATTTAAAACGCGCAATAAGAGTAATGGCTTACTGAGGGTTGAGGTTGGGAAGAATTAAGAGTATTACAATGGGTATTTACATTTGGTATGGAGCTCCATATAGCTAGAATATGCTAAGCGAGTGTTGCTTTTCTATGTACATTAGTATGTGATAAGCTAGTCTAGAGTGATTAATTGTTTTATTAGAGTACAATGTACGTTAATATGATTTTGACGTGTGATTGTATTATATATCAAGTAAGTTTAACACATATAAGCCAAGCGTCCTTTTTGTGGGACAGAGGCAAACAGTGCATGCCCAGATCAGACGCCACAGAACGCGGCGTCTGATCAGGGTCTCCACTATTTGCTCGCAGAATGTTCTATTAAAAGTTGAATAAAAATGAAAAATACCTACCAACATCCCTTATATCAGAAATGGACTGTTTCAATTAAATAACGATGGGAGATTTCATTCACCTTAAATGGGTTAAAGACCTCTACTCACATAAAAAAAGCAATTATTTACAAAAAATAAGTGTTACCAGCATTCCCACACTCGCAGACTGCAGACCAGCCTTTGCCACTGTGAAATCCGCCCTTAGCCACTGAGAGCAATGCTAGTTCAATTACAGTCAAACAAGCATCTTTCTGTTACTCATCAAGATGGTTGTTAACCCATCTTAGACGAATTGAATTTCCCACCATTATCAATTCAAACAGTCCATTTCTGTGGGGACCCTGATCAGACGCCGCGTTTTGTGGCGTCTGGTCTGGGTCTGCACTATTTGCATACGTCTCACAAAAAGGACACTAGGTCTATATGGGTTTATATAGAAAGGGCATCAAGAGCCACCCCACAAAACAGTGATCCATCCAACACACACGCCAAACAACAAAAATAAATAAGCACCGCATCACCATCTTAGCACGGACAGCAGCCTAGTCCATCCTGGGACTTAATATATTTTACCGGTCGAATTTTCGACCTAGAATCTTCTATTATTAAAAAAACAAACATTTCCTAACGTATGCAATGCATCATCACAGAGGCACAATCAAATCAAATAACATGTTATGATGAAACAAAGCTGGTTGCTGGTGTTTTTTGGCTGTTGTTGTTCTGTGGTTCTTCCACGTAGTACCATGTGTGGGTCTGCGATGTGTGGTTGTGGTACTTCCTGGTCGTGTCCGCTTGCTTTATTTGGGAGGAAGAGTTGTAATGATCATGCAGATCACTAAACAGCAAAACATTTACGAGAGCATGCAACAATCATCACAGTTTCCGCACAGTCACGTAACCCAAGTCAGCACTTTGATCGTGTATGAAAAACAAATGCCCAATGTACATGTACATCACATAACATATCAACCATATTAACCGGTAATTTTTGTTTTGAGTTCCTAAGCAAAGAATTTCATACTGACCATGCCACGCTCTACATTGAGACGAAAAACTGACAAAGCGTAGAAGAGCAATAGAAAGGGATGTATATCGGATATACGGTAGGGAATAAGTTTACCGCGACTCGTGATTCTATAAAACCACTTGTTTGATATGAATCAGCTGATTGATGCACGGGTAATCCTATTATGTATCTAAATGTTTACTTACAAATTGATTTGTAAGTATCTTTCTTTCTTGCTTAAAGCTGCATAGTCTGTAACTTTTGATCTTTTAATTTTAGAACTAATGTTTCTATTTTTCAAGAACACAGTAAAAAAAACTAAAATTCAGGTAATACATTTTACCAATTTTGTAAATCTTAACAAATTACCAGTATCGAAACAACAGCATTTATATTAAAATTAACTGTCTATAATTATTGGAGGGACGCAAATAATTATCGACACGAGTAAAACACACCTGTTTTATAGGATAATTCACTTTTCCGTGCAGTTTTCCGCTCTAGTGAACAGATTTATTGTGAAAACATAACTTAATTCAGCTTTTACAAATGATTTAAAAAGAAAATAAAATTTTTCGAAAAATGTTTATAGTTACAGAGTATGCAGCTTTAATATGATACCACTGCAGTCTACAAGCCTGCTCAGAAAGAGTTGGATGATTTTTATGCTTGGTGGTTTCTTGTTGTGTAGCGTTTGTCTTTGATTGTATGCGGTCTATTTGATCTCCCTTTTGGTTCCATATGTCGTTTTGTGATCAATTATTTGCAACACTTGTTTTAACGGTTTTTTATCCCATACATATTGATACAGCAATTTAGTGTTTTAAGGGTTTGCTAGTCAAATTTCAATAAAATGACGTGTTTCTGTCCCTGAAGAATGTGCTTTTATTCTTAGAAAACAGTACAGACCCATTAAGAAATCGAGCTTTATGCAGCAATTCATCTGGAATTTCACTGTTGCCAGAACGAAAATAAATAAAACCAGTGATGAGCAAGAAAAATAATTCATTATTCGTGTGAGGGTAGGATAGAAAAATCCGTCCCCCGGGATTACTATTTGTCATCACTCGGCAAGACAAACGACGATTCATGGGACAGATTTTTCTATCCTACCCTCACACTCAAGATAGAGTCTTCTATTATTCAGACCCATGATGAAGTTGCGTCGTATGCGACATTTCATCTGACCTTTCACTGTTTCCAGAACGAAAAAGGGTTAAACTGCTATTTTAAGAACATA
Organism: Loripinus fragilis; assembly: GCA_964019695.1. Lineage (NCBI taxonomy): Eukaryota > Metazoa > Mollusca > Bivalvia > Lucinida > Lucinidae > Loripinus > Loripinus fragilis. The sequence goes on along the minus strand of OZ026520.1, from coordinate 41,815,683 downwards.
ACTGCTTATCAATCTGGTTGTGAAAGTGCTATTAATTATGAATCGTTTGAACTAAATATTAATGTTACCATATCAAAAACAACACTCAGGTAAATGTTGATTGATTGAGCAGGATTAAAGATTCAGTTACATGTATGATATGAATCTCTTCGTGAGAAAGCCTCATTTTTGCATACTGACAATGTCGCAATCTGATCAGCGCATTTGTTATTCATTCTCTAGAAAGTATAAAAGCGTATTTTGCCAAATAAAAAAATCCATATTCTAGTTAGTCTCTGTATTTTAGCAAGCTGTATTGAGTATTACCAGTTCGCAAACACCGAAGACCAGTTTCTTGCGACGAGGCTAAATTTCATTTGATGTGGCTCAGGTGATGAAGATAAATAATTGGGACACGACGCGAACAAAACCGGACTTAGCTTTATCCGAACAGCAAAGACGCAGACCAGCCTTTGCATACACACAGTTTGATCAGTGCCTTATTCGCTACATGCAACAAATCAATATTCTAACTTGTCTCTGTAGTTGTTCAGACTGATTTGAGTCTTAATTGTTAGAAAACTTTGACGACCGGTTTTCTCGCGTCGAGGCCCAATTATAAACATCTACAACATCTATAAGTACTTTGAAGCTAAATGTTTAGAAAAAGTTGATACGTACTGCTTATTTAGATAACGCTGTACTTGACAGGATAAACTGCTATCTAAAGAAGTTGACTGATCAAGAACACGACTGCTGATCATTCTGGTTGTGAAACTACTGTAAGTAATGAGTCGTATGAACTAGATATGAATGATTGCAAATCGAATGCAGCTTGTAAATGTTGGCTGATTTAGTAGGATTAAGCATCAGCTATAATATTGGTATAGAGGATAAATCGATAAGACTACAAGTGGCAGTTTGGCAGGTAACATGATTAAACGATGGCACGGTTTGAGTATTATGGCATTATAATTATGTCAGGAAGACATTTAAAGGTACCATACTAACAAAACACAAACTGAACAAGAAAAACTATAACGGCGTTGTTGAAAGGTTCTTATGAGTAATAATAGATGAAGGATAATAATGAAGTTTTTTTCGCAATGAGATATACATTAAAGCGGCTTTGAAATAAGTCATTAAATGCTTGACGTTTCGCTAATAAACTATTCAATCAGACGGTGATTGGGAAGCAAGCTTTTGTGAATACTTGTTATCTTCAGTCTTTTATGAAAACGAATACTTGTCAGCAGGGAACGAAAAAGTTAGACTGCATTACGTCCCTTGATATACAGTATTTAAAAAAGAAAAAGACTAAGAAAAAGTCAACTTTTGTGAGTTCCAAAATGATATCCCATGCATTTTCCTCCTTCAGATAGAAATAAATCCAAACCCAGTAATGAATTTGCGGGTGATAAAAAAAATCTACTAACATGATCCGCGTTTCGAACCTCAGGTCAAACCAATCGAATGACCTATTTTCCGCGTTTTGCCTTTAAGTTTTCTAAGGTTATTTTCTTTGCTTGTTCATATTTTCTGCTTGTATGCCCGTGGTCTGTTCTGTTTGTTTGTTTAACATTTTCTTGCTCCTATTTTCTAATAAAATGAAAAGTTCGTTTCTGTTTTATCGTGGCACGAAACAATTTAACCACGCACACGGCTAATTATAGAATGAATGACGTCACAACGATTTACAGAATACTTATTTGATATACTTATTTAAGAATTTCGTATCTATAGTAATGAATTTATCAATAAGTTCGCCCCAGAAAACCGCTGATAACACATAATTGGAAATATTTTCTTGGAAGAAATATTAATTACAATTCTGATTTATTCAGACCATTTGAGCAGCTGGCGAGAGTGAAAAATAGGTACAGCCCGTGGGTAGAACAGATGTTGAACACCTGACATTTACTCTGAAAAGACACCCGATTTTAGACGTTTTAAATACTATTTTAATAAGAGAAGTCTACTTTTGTTTTTACTTTACCCTTGGAAAAACGAAAAATTTAATCAAAACGTTATTCATTGAACAATAACTTTGATCACATCCCTCGTCGGAATAGTCCATCAAAACCAATTACAATTATAGGCTAAGTAACCACTGTTTCATTAATGAACTAATATTAGTTACTTATGCATTAATAAGTAACGCCGTAGATAAATATACCAAGCCACACTGTCTTCTGTCTATTATAATATGTTCAATGCCATTATTGTAATGGCTATAGACTTCATCAGCATAGGTCAGGTGACGTAGACGATTCCAGATGCGTACCACTTTGATTCATTTGAAAAAGCTTTAGTAATAAATGGTCAAAATGCATTGAGTCTATTTGGAATATTTGTTTGGCCAAAACGCTGAAATAGATATGAACATCAAAGAGAGCCTACTGAAAAGGGCAGTGATTCTTATCAATTGCACCCCAAACCAAATAGAGACTTCACTTAAAGCTTCATAGTCTGTAACTTTTGATGTTCTAATTTTGGAAGTAAAGTTTCTATTTTTCAATAATACAGTAAAAATACTCAAATTCAGGTAAACATTTTACCATTTTCATAAATTTAACAAATTATCACTATCAAAACAACAGTTAAAAATCAACTGTCTAGAATTATTGGAGGGACGTAAATAATTCCTAACAAGAGAAAAATCACCTGTTTTTATTAGATAATTCACTGTTCCATGCAGCTTTCAGCTGTACTGAACATATTTATTGTGAAAACATAACTTAATTCTTTTTTTACATATGATTTAAAAAGATTTTTTTTTGACAAATGTTCATAGTTACAGATCTAGTCTCTTTAAAGGAAAGAATTTACTCCTGGAGGGAGCGAGGGAGCGAATTATTTCTTTAAGTGAAGTCTCTTGTGGTATGGATTAACATAAGGTGATTTCACTTAAATGTGTTCAATTTCAGTTGCACACGTGCATAACTACATAATGGGAGCTATACATGTGTTGCCTATCTTAACTCAATGACAAAGACATTTGCTCAGTAGCTTATTAAGGCGGCCTCCTTACATGCGGATAGTGGTCCTGTTGCAAGTGTTATGATATCTGATTCTGTTTTCTGAACGTTTGAGCTCGTTTTCAATTCAAATTGTCATGCTGATTGTTGACGTACGCTTTATGGTTCAAGTTCAAAATATATCTTTACTGGTGTTGTCAAGTTGAGCCTCATGCGCTCCCAAGCATCACTGTGCTGTAGATAGGGAAAAGATCGAACGCAACAAGCTTATGCTGCGAGTTATCATACATTGAGCAAAATGACTATTTGGTCAGCTCTGTTTAATTAAAGTATTCAACAATATAGTCAAACGATACACCTATCTTTTGAATAGAAATCAAATTACTGGGACCTAAGAATTATATATACGAAATTTCAATGTTAAATCTTTCATGCCTTTTGCAAAACTCAAAAATAAAGATTAATTCTGATAAGCAGAGATTTTGTTGAATTGAACTTTTCTCAATACTTCGATATAGTATTGGATTTTTTCATATTCTGGTCCTTCAGGAATATAGGGTTTGGCTATCAAGTAGAATACCACTTAAGATTGAGAGTGCAAACTTTCCATTAATTATCAATAAGAGGTTCAAAGCATCGGAGTCTTCTGGTTTGAAATGTTGTAGGTTCTTTCTATAGCTGAAGGATCCATTTCCCAGATTATTTAACTTTAATATTTAATGGAACTTGTACGAAATGTCAATACGTCACCGCCATTGCAAACACACGAGTTATGCTTGACATATTTTCCAACTTTGGCTTACTTTACCACGTGCTAATAGCAGTTGAAAGAAAACCCCCGTCTAATAACGAGATAGAGATAAGAACTAAATTGGAAATGGGATCGCTAATAACATGATAGCTATATTTAAGATCTAAACGTATTAATCAAAATGTAAAATGAATGTATAGCAAACAAGATAAAGACGTTTAAATTACAGATGAGCCAGTGCATGAGATTTCCAACAATGTGATATGTGCAACCAGCAAAGCCTCAGATCAGCCTGCGCATATGCGCTGTCTGATTAGGGCCTTTGCTAGTCGCTTGAGAATTATATGATTGTTAAGTTACCGTCTGAACACCATTTGGAGCTTCTAAGCTTAAAAGGAGGTTCCAGAGGCTCGTCCGAGTCTACACATGTCAAAATACCACATTGTTGGAAACCACATGTCACGGCTCAAATGTAAAATGCATTTATAGCAAACAAGATAAAGACGTTTGAATTACAGATTACATCTTGGTATCATTGAGCTATTCATTTAAACGATACAGCATTTAGCGGCTTGATGGTAAAAAAGGCTTTGAAGCTGTGGTTAAATTATCTTTGTCCAACAGAAGCTTTGGGTGCTGGTGAAAGAAGATAACTTGGTTACCTTCTTCCACCAAAGCTCACTAGGTTATACACTATTTTATTTGATCGATCACTATAACATGATATATGTGTACATCGTAGAAGTAGGGTCTGGCATTAAGCTTGTCATTTAATACTTGTGGGTATTACAATATACTAGACTGTTACAAATAATCCAGACGCTTTAATAGGTAGATAGAATCAGACCTCGGATGAACAACATGGGTCTACTTTGATAACGTGACGCTGACGTCACAGAAACCATGCCAACACAATAACAAGTGTGATTGCAGCGAAACAAACGGTTACAAAGTTCCACAATAAACATTGCTAAAATGAGGTTTATGTGTTTGCAATAAATAGATCAGTAGGGGAGACCTGGGCTAGTTCGGCCTCAGGGCATGTTTGGCATGTGGCTATATTTGGCATGTAGACTAAGATATGGAGCTGGAAAACATATTTGGAAATTACTTGTGACGAGTGAGTTTGTTTACATAAGTATACAATGGCTGCATTGTTGAAGGGTTCATTAATATTGTACCAGAAAACTCGTTTTCTTGCATGATTAGTAAGTTTTTCATAGTTATTTCAGTTTTTATTTATCTAAAGATGTGTTAAGATTCAGATTTAAATTCTATATTTTTGTTAAGAAAGGATTATGTGCTTCGATATATATCATTGTTGATTTCTTCTCCTGCATCTTGAACTGCCACATGATATTTGGAAATAGTCTGTCAGGGGCAAGTTCGGCCACTTAAGTCGGGGCAAATTCGGCCCATAGCCAAACTTACCCCACACTTACATAAAATATTTGCCATTGTATTTTAGGTCACCTATTTTGTAAAGGGTATTCATATCATGGATCCTTAATACCTCCATGTTCATGTTAAGCAAAACGACTGACTGCACAATGATCACTGTTTATTGCATCGAAAATTTCAGATCGCCATTTTTTACATTGAAGTCAAACGTCAAAAAACCTGTCTAATACACGTGGATCTGATGCAAACTTTATCATATTTTTTTTATCTTATTTTTTTTATAGTACAACCAATAAAACGAGATGTACTCAAAGATTAGAAAAAAAGTTAAACTGTTAACCCATACAAACCTAGCGTCTTTGTCTGGATCATTGGTACACAGTAAATACCCAGATCAGACGCCATAGAGTGTGGAGTCTGATCATGGTCTACACTGATTGTTTACATATTATAAAATTTGATGAAAATTACTACCCAATAGCCTTTTGATTCAAAACTGATTCGTCCGTTTGATAAAGGGGCATTACATTTGGCATTAATGGTTAGCAATTCGAAGAATAGCGAGACAAAAACTCAGACAATTTAGTTCAACATTTTCAGGCTCATTTTTGGTTATGTGTATTCAGAAGACTGAACAAACTCGGATAGTCCATATGTTTGGTTAATGCCGTTACATTTTCTTGGTACCTAGCAAATTCCAGATACAGAAGTTTGACTGTATAATAGGCCAGGGCAGTTCCTTTGGCGAACTTGCCGCAAGGGGTGGCCGAACTTACCCCATGACCTGTTCTCCTTGAATCAAGATTACCCTTTATCGTACAGAGACACATGAAGGGGGTTACCTGGACTGGTACCGCCCTAGTGTGCCTTACTTAAATCTATAGGATTCGCAGACCTAGATGTCATAGTCTTCTGAAAATTGTACATTTTCTAAAATGGGCCCAAATTTGCCCCGGCCTCCCCTAATATATTTTTACTGACCGTTCCAAGGCGGTACTTCTTTTGTGGATCATTTGTGTTAATTTTTGTTTTGTGTTTGTCATGCTTTCGTGTCTGTTCATTGCTGCCTTGTGGTCACCTACTAGAAAGGAAAGGGCTGACCTCTTGGCTCTTGTTTGTGATTTTGAATTGTGTTTTTGTCACTTTCCCATGTGGTATCCTGAGTCAGGTGTTGTACTTGATTGTATCGATTTTTGATCTTTGTCGCAATAGAGGAGTTTCCCATTATCGGATTTTACCTGTATCACGTGACATCGGCTGGCCAGTCCAGCAATTGGACTACTTCCGGTATATAAAACAAGTTGATCTCACTTTATAGTTTATAGAATTCTATATGTCGGTTAAAATTTTAAAGAAATAAAAAAAACGGAAACTACTAATTGAAGAGTCTGACAAGACTGTCTGTCACTATGGTCATTTATGGTGACATTTGTATGGTGACATTTGTACACTGTCCACTCCGTGATAAGATACATTTATTTTTTGTGCTGGCCCACCCGGTTCTTCAATTAGTGCCCCGGTGGCCCTTTGAAAACAATAAAATCTTGCACACGTGTCTTTAGAATTTCGGCTCGAGGCCGAGTCTTCTATATATGCTTTGTGCGCAGGGACCGCGGCACACAGTCACAATAACTGAAAAATCAGAGGCCGAGTCTTCATCTACATCCATTATATGTGTGTGTGTGTGGGGGGGGGGGGTTGGCAGGGTAGTTCTACCAGAAAGACCCTGGTGTGTGCGAGCAGCGAAGACTCCTGCGAGTCTGTGCGCTCTAGAGTCTGCGCATCCGTACAAGTGGACGTTGTTTATATACCAAAGACGGGAAATGATGAAATTATGGATCTATAAATGGAGGTAAATTCATTTATTGCATATGCTCAGTCAATATATTTAACATGCATGCGCGACTGTGCACGCCTTTCTGGTGGCATGCATGCATGAGTATCTGGTGAGACTAGAAGTCTTCATTTTTGTCGAGTCTCTGTCTACCGCATTTCTATGATGTAGATGCACAAGCAGCGAATGGCCTGGTGAGACTGTAAATTTGCCCAGGCTCCTCTGAGTTATAGATGTTAGTATAACAGATTTGTTTGTTTTATTAATTGGCATGTATTTCAAATACATGTGCTTTAGTGAATTGGAACGTTTGGTGCGTACATTCAGTGGCCAAAATAGTCTAAATGTCTTTCATCTAAAGGTTTTAACAGAAATTCTACCCGAAAATTATTCAAGTAACTTAATAATTAAGATCTGTAAATGTATCCACTTGACAACGCGCGAAGCTGTGTGTAAACAGATACTATAGAAACATGTTTTAAAAGTTTCTATTAACATTCGGCGTTCATACGTTTCAAATGCAATAACAATTTTACCAAGGACGGATATGAGCTATCCGACATTCAGTTTTGGGTGCATATGCGGTCCCAACTTTCAAAACCTATGCCTTTACGTAACTGGTTCTCTACAAATAGGGACCCATTTAAATATTCAACTCTTTTCAAACCGAAGTGCACGCGGGTTTCAGACATTCCACTGCAAGCTTTCAGTAGTTTGAGCTAAAAAAAAGTTTGGTAGCAAATAATATTGAGTCAAAAAGTTATTATTCTCCTCTAATCTTACACTCGGTCCGAGTCTTACAAAAATATGCGTTTGAATACACAAAAACAAAAGTTTCGTTGAGACGGTTCTTTTGAGTACCCACGAAACATTGCCCATATATTAAGGAATATACCCTATATACGGAATCCAATGTGTCATATATTCTATTCGACATATGCGGATGCTTCGATGTACCAGGGTTCGAGCTGTCGAGGTTTTACTCTATTGCTGCAACTTCTAAAAAGTAAGAACAGCGTACAAACTTGCTTCGCAATAAATAATACATTTGCTTCTAGCGCGAACATGTCCAAATTATTACTTTTTACTCGGGTGATTTTTGGCTAGAATGAGACGTTAGTGAAACAGACAGACAGTTCCCTACTATTTACGTTGCTGGTGAAGGCCTTGAGAGATGTGTTTCCCCGCGGGTCTACACTATCCATAAATTATCCCTTTTGGGAAAGTTATATATATGGCGATATATCACCCGATAGATCAAGACATCCTTTCTCGGAAAAGTTCGCATAAACACACACCGATTTCTGTGTCATTTTGGACATAACTGTTGAGAAAGTTAATAAATAGTGTAGACCCGCAGGAAAACACGTCATCTCACCAGGGTCTTCGTCAGCAGCAGCGTAAATAATTGTGGAAATATATACCGGTACACGTACGACTTGAATTAAAGTCTTCAAGGATTCGTTCAGCGTATATTAGATAAATTTGAAATAAAATTAACTCTTTTTGTCATCATATGTAATTGTGGTATATATAGTTGCAATTTTTCTTTTGTTTGGTGTTTTAGCCGTCATGAATATAAGTAAAATGCATGCAAAATTAGTAGTAAGTTATTACAGCTTCATATACCGGAAGTAGTCCAATTGTTGGACTGGTCAGCCGATATCACGTGATACAGGTAAAATCCGATAATGGGAAAGGGGTCTATAGAGGAGTTTCCCATTATCGGATTTTACCTGTATCACGTGACATCGGCTGGCCAGTCCAGCAATTGGACTACTTCCGGTATATAAAACAAGTTGATCTCACTTTATAGTTTATAGAATTCTATATGTCGGTTAAAATTTTAAAGAAATAAAAAAAACGGAAACTACTAATTGAAGAGTCTGACAAGACTGTCTGTCACTATGGTCATTTATGGTGACATTTGTATGGTGACATTTGTACACTGTCCACTCCGTGATAAGATACATTTATTTTTTGTGCTGGCCCACCCGGTTCTTCAATTAGTGCCCCGGTGGCCCTTTGAAAACAATAAAATCTTGCACACGTGTCTTTAGAATTTCGGCTCGAGGCCGAGTCTTCTATATATGCTTTGTGCGCAGGGACCGCGGCACACAGTCACAATAACTGAAAAATCAGAGGCCGAGTCTTCATCTACATCCATTATATGTGTGTGTGTGTGGGGGGGGGGGGTTGGCAGGGTAGTTCTACCAGAAAGACCCTGGTGTGTGCGAGCAGCGAAGACTCCTGCGAGTCTGTGCGCTCTAGAGTCTGCGCATCCGTACAAGTGGACGTTGTTTATATACCAAAGACGGGAAATGATGAAATTATGGATCTATAAATGGAGGTAAATTCATTTATTGCATATGCTCAGTCAATATATTTAACATGCATGCGCGACTGTGCACGCCTTTCTGGTGGCATGCATGCATGAGTATCTGGTGAGACTAGAAGTCTTCATTTTTGTCGAGTCTCTGTCTACCGCATTTCTATGATGTAGATGCACAAGCAGCGAATGGCCTGGTGAGACTGTAAATTTGCCCAGGCTCCTCTGAGTTATAGATGTTAGTATAACAGATTTGTTTGTTTTATTAATTGGCATGTATTTCAAATACATGTGCTTTAGTGAATTGGAACGTTTGGTGCGTACATTCAGTGGCCAAAATAGTCTAAATGTCTTTCATCTAAAGGTTTTAACAGAAATTCTACCCGAAAATTATTCAAGTAACTTAATAATTAAGATCTGTAAATGTATCCACTTGACAACGCGAAGCTGTGTGTAAACAGATACTATAGAAACATGTTTTAAAAGTTTCTATTAACATTCGGCGTTCATACGTTTCAAATGCAATAACAATTTTACCAAGGACGGATATGAGCTATCCGACATTCAGTTTTGGGTGCATATGCGGTCCCAACTTTCAAAACCTATGCCTTTACGTAACTGGTTCTCTACAAATAGGGACCCATTTAAATATTCAACTCTTTTGAAACCGAAGTGCACGCGGGTTTCAGACATTCCACTGCAAGCTTTCAGTAGTTTGAGCTAAAAAAAAGTTTGGTAGCAAATAATATTGAGTCAAAAAGTTATTATTCTCCTCTAATCTTACACTCGGTCCGAGTCTTACAAAAATATGCGTTTGAATACACAAAAACAAAAGTTTCGTTGAGACGGTTCTTTTGAGTACCCACGAAACATTGCCCATATATTAAGGAATATACCCTATATACGGAATCCAATGTGTCATATATTCTATTCGACATATGCGGATGCTTCGATGTACCAGGGTTCGAGCTGTCGAGGTTTTACTCTATTGCTGCAACTTCTAAAAAGTAAGAACAGCGTACAAACTTGCTTCGCAATAAATAATACATTTGCTTCTAGCGCGAACATGTCCAAATTATTACTTTTTACTCGGGTGATTTTTGGCTAGAATGAGACGTTAGTGAAACAGACAGACAGTTCCCTACTATTTACGTTGCTGGTGAAGGCCTTGAGAGATGTGTTTCCCCGCGGGTCTACACTATCCATAAATTATCCCTTTTGGGAAAGTTATATATATGGCGATATATCACCCGATAGATCAAGACATCCTTTCTCGGAAAAGTTCGCATAAACACACACCGATTTCTGTGTCATTTTGGACATAACTGTTGAGAAAGTTAATAAATAGTGTAGACCCGCAGGAAAACACGTCATCTCACCAGGGTCTTCGTCAGCAGCAGCGTAAATAATTGTGGAAATATATGCCGGTACACGTACGACTTGAATTAAAGTCTTCAAGGATTCGTTCAGCGTATATTAGATAAATTTGAAATAAAATTAACTCTTTTTGTCATCATATGTAATTGTGGTATATATAGTTGCAATTTTTCTTTTGTTTGGTGTTTTAGCCGTCATGAATATAAGTAAAATGCATGCAAAATTAGTAGTAAGTTATTACAGCTTCATATACCGGAAGTAGTCCAATTGTTGGACTGGTCAGCCGATATCACGTGATACAGGTAAAATCCGATAATGGGAAAGGGGTCTATTCTCACATTAATAGGACTGAACCCACATTCTATCGTACAATTTTCCTTTTGTCTGTTCCGGCTAATCAAATGCAGCTTTTCATACATGGTTCTACGCCTAACATACATCCGAGGCTTGATTTACGAATTCAGCCGGAATTTTCCGATTGGTGTGAGGGTTTCGGGTTTGGGTCTAGTTTTGTGGTGTGGCTTTTTTCAGGCGTATACTTGCTCTTATGTGTACAGTACATCTTTGTTTATATGTGCTCTGATCTCCTCCTGTAGGTACCATGGGTGATCTGAGATTGTGGCATTTTCTGGTCAACCTTACTAGATTTAAGGTCAAGTCACAGTCCTTCTTATAAGAAAGTTTTATTGAGCATGATTCCTGCAAAACCGCTTGATATTTTTAGTCGTTAATGTTTGATTTTATTTCTGTATTCTAGTTTTATACAAAACCAATTATGAAACGCAACAGTACGATTTTCCCATTAAATATGAATGTGTGCTCCAAAGTTTTGATTATTGATTGCATCTACCTATTTGCCAGCATGACCTCGTGTTGCTTTCTTTAAAACCATCATGCATACGCTGGTAATTTACTCCTGATATTCGCTTGTTTGTGCCTTTGTATACTAGTGTGTTCTTTGGCGTACAGTGAAGACCAAGATGAGCCACAGTCTGCATTGTTTGCTAAGACAAAAAAAAACGATCTTCAGAAAAAGAAATTATATTTTATTTGGATAATTCTATATGTGACCCCTCGACACATGCAATCATTAATCAATGCATCAAACCAGAGTGAAGAATCCATTATTGCATGAAATGTTAATTTTGGAATATTCAAGCTGACTCTATAAGCATTGCTGGACCGCAAATTTCACACTTCTAAATTTCAAACTGTGAAAAATTGGTATCAATTCCTCACAGTACGTGAAGAACTGGTACTAAAACTTAACATATTACGTACCAATATCTCACATTTTGTGAAAAATGCGCATGAAGTCTAACTTCATATAGCATACATGCGCATTCTTCATATTGATAAAATCTATTTGGAGTTAATGTTTATATAAAATGCTTTGGAATGTATATATAATTGCAGATACAGGTGTTAACGCTCTTTGAAGCACTTACATCATTATTCTTCTAATATCAATATTTATTTCATCTGATACACGTCTGCTAAATGTAACGAAATCCTGGAAAATCAATTTCTTGAACATGCTAAATTTAACCACAATAGCACGTATTCAACTTCTTGAATAGAATATATTAATATTCAATCAGAAGACTTATACAGCCTATCTAGTAAAGTCACAGCATAATATATAATATAAAGAAAATACACGCCCACTTTTGTAAAATGCTGTCGTAAGTCTACCTGGTAATTGTGGTCTTAGTTGTACAATAAGTGGCAGTGTGTTTCCTGATTCTTTATTTATTTCTCAACGTCTGTGAGAGTTGCCTTGTTTGGTCACAGATTCGATACTTTGATCCATATCTGGTATGTATTCATGGTATTCGTCATACTGGGAAAATGAAATCTAGACCCGAGGTTATAATTTTTTTTTCGTGCTCAACTCAACTGAGCATAAAATTATCATGCTCATAAATGTTAAAATGCCAACAGTTGTTGGCATTTTAACATTTATTAAGCATGACAAATACAACATCTGAGAGCTTGAAAGCAAGAAAACCTTTATTTTTCAGCATTTTAGTTCATGTTAGCAGTTGAAATTTCATGCTCGATTGAGTTGAGCTCGAAAAAAGGTTATATAACGTTGGGGGCTGGTGTTGTTGTTTGATTTTTTTTCAGACGCGTGAATTCGGCTGTGGAACTCCTATACTGACTGTGTATCTTTATATTTGTAATATAAGGACTTCGATATGTGAGGCTGGCATAGAACATGAGATTTAGGTACTCATCGAATATGCGCAAAAACCTCTTTTAAACTACCATTCTGACGTATCCAGCGGGATAAGAGGTCTAAATATGTGTTTGAATCTTCATTTACATCTATACTTATCGTATGCAAGCAGCGAAGCTCTGGCGAGTCTCCGCTTTGGTGCAACCTCGCGCTTGACAATGCGAAAAGTACTAAAAATGTATGTGCTGACTCGGTCATATTGACGTGTATTTCATACGAGTAGTTGTGAGGGAGCGCAGTGGCTCAATGGTAGAGTGCTTGGCCCGAGGCCAAGGAGCCGCGGGTTTGAGCCTCACCGGCGTCACTGCGTTGTGTCCTTGTACAAGACACATCCTAGCTTAGTACTGGTCCAACCCAGGAAGACCCGTCCCTTTATAACTGAAAGAGTGTTGATGAGACGTAAAGAATCAAATCAAACTAGTAGTCGTGGGTGTGGTGAATTTGTTTGGGTAAGCTTAGTGTCTTTTCTTACTTTCTAGATGTTATGGGTAGACTGTGATTTGTGACTATGGCATCATAAGCTATATCTTTGCTTTTAAACAGTTCAAGAGACGATGAAAGTAAAATTAACGAAGAAAAAGTTAGCTTATTTTATTTACCAGATACGTTGTCTGGCGGCGTACAAGAAATTGGTCACAAGTGATATATTATTGGCAGTTACGTAGGCTTGAAATTGGCAAATGGTAGTCTCCTGGACCATTTATAGCGAATGAGTGACAGTTTATCTGGCTTTAATTATGTGTAAGGTCATTAAACACATAGCGCTACTCGGTAGAGAAATCTTAGACAAAATATAAGAAATGGAGTCGTGCTACTTGCGATTCCAATCAAAATACAAACAGACACCAAACTTAAAAACAAAATCTTAAAGACTGATGTTACATTTGAAGCAGAGTGTACTGTGTTTTTTGAAACAGAAGAAAGAGGACATATAACGAAAAATTCCAAAACATAGGCGCATATAACGTTGTGCACCCTCTCATATAATATGAAACGTGCAATAGTTGAGAAGTGTGTCATTTTAGTCTATCCTTGCCATAAAGCTTGTTTATTATTATTTAATACTTATGATTAATAACATAAACTCGGACCCAATATAAACGGACTGGACTGATACAAAAATAGGTTGTCCAGCTATTTCAAAGTACTACAGCCAATAAAGTTGATTCTGAAAATACCAGAGATTATACGATGTTATTCCCGGTATGCAAAGTTGAAATATTACAAGTTATTGTAAATGAAATTGAAGTTTTATCCTCTTTTTAGGCTGATTTCTGACGATTTTCGACTAAAGTGCCGATAATAGATAAAAAGGGTACCTTGGTTTCATGATGATGTTCATATAGACGGATAAACTTTCAATAAATATAACAACACAGTCTTAACGATAGTATATTGAAGCATTGCTTTTTCAACAAAAATCATAGATATGCAGAAAAATAATTGAGATATGATTATATTTAATCTTCAACAAATGTCAGTTTTGAAAGCTCGGCCTCGACAACGTATTTCTAATATATACATTTACCTGTTTGCCAGTGACCAGTCCGTGTATACTGGGTCTGAGACATAATTGAACATTTTTAAAGTTTATTATTGAAAGAATGTATGCCTCGTGCTACGTACTCTAGAAGGAAATTACGTAATATATAGTTTTGCACACAAACGGAAAGCGGCAAGTCTATTGAAAATATATTTTGCTGTGCATAGTTTTGTTTGACCTGTAATTGTAGGTTTTTTTTCAGATCCGAGAGATTGATGTTAACCAGCGCCAAGCACTACAAATATCGTATGTTTTGCATTTTTAAGATTATTTGTGACATGCAGTATATACCCAGATCAGATTGTTCCTATTGGAGCAGTCTGATTTGGGTCCACAATGTTTGTCTCTGTGTTAAGCTTTGTCAAATAATGTTAGCAAAAATACGCACCAGACGCCAAAAGCAGACGAAATTTTCAGATGATGTTTTGCTAGCGTTTTAGGTTAACAGCATAGTATCAACGTATAACACACAGCACGACTGTGTCAATAACATCAGGGAAAAGTAATTGTGATCAGCAACCAGATCAGTTTGTTCAGTAGAGCAAGAATATCAATTTTAAGATAGTCCAAGTTCATATGATAAAGCAAACATAAGAGGACACCAATGCAGATGAGGATGTAATTTTTGCCCACCAATTTAACGATTTGATAAGCACTCAAGCCATAATGCCTTCTGGTTAGACTTTCTCGAAAACGTCACTGTCACTTTAACTCCTTCCTTGTTAGCTGCGACGTTTGTCGTTTGCTGATAACCTTAACAAACATATTGGATCCAGATAAGGACCATCAGACTGGATCCAGACCGCTAGACACTTTGGTAGTGTTTTGAAAAAAAAATTGAAAAAGCTAATTTAAAAAAGTCACCAGACGACAACAAAAGCAGAAAGATTATCCAGCATGCAAAGCGTTAATTGACAATTCCAACATAAGCAGATCACAGGATAATTCTGCGGGGATTGCGTCAGCAAGTGTTTTCCTTCACATCAATATGGGCTGCGGCGCAAGAAAACCTGTCCTTATGGCTTCTGACCAGGTAATGCTCAATGTAGTATGCTCAGCTACAGAGACTAGCTTCAATATTGAAATTTGCATATAGCACATTCAACTTATTAGTACATGTTACTAAAATGAAAAAAAACAACAACACCAAAACAGCTTTATAAATGTAAGCAATTTATCTGACAAAAGAATAAGGAAAGAAAAATATACCAGACAAAATTTACTATGTTTGAAATATACCATTGGTAAAAATGGTATATTTAACATAAAAGTTTCTTTACGTTGAAAGTTTGCCACGAAAAAAAGTGTTTCATTACAGTAGTCTAATCCATTGATGGTCAAACCTTTTTTTGCATTCAGAAGCCACGGAATTAATTAAACTTGAATGTCATTGGAGATTCATAAGGGTTGGGGAGCGAAAGTGTATTCAAACATTTACCAAGCCAAATGATCAAAATGGCCATTTCACCTATAATGTTATAAAGACCTTTCAAATAATTCTTCACCAAACATTAAATAAATTTGGCTTTCTATTGGCTCTCGTCTGTGGTGTCTAACTCTGAGTTTGTCACTTTCCTATTGGTATCCTGGGTCGGGTGTGGTACTTGATTGTATCGATTCCTGATCTTTGCACCCTTACTTACTTTACTTTTATTATGTATCGTTCGGAATTGGGTCATACCAAGTCTCACATGATTATCCTAGGTTGACCTACTTTATGGCAAGTTCAGATTTTATTTCCTACTTCATTTAAATAGTTTTTTTTCTATGACTGCTGCTGCCAAATATATTATACCTAATCTAGCTACGTTTATCATAATGAGACAATGGCTATAGATAAGTTCCAATGGTCAATGTGCCTTCAGCTATGACCGCCTATATCGGACTGCTAACGATATAGTCAAAAATATTTGTGAAAGAATTCATAAGGCCAAAGTCAAATTACATATTGTTATTCATTCATTAGGTTAGACTGTACAGATTCATGTCAATTTTTTTGACATTCTTTTCTCTCAAAAGTATTTTTACATTTTTTACAATCTGCAACGATTTACCATTTCGCGGAAAGATTGCTTACAGCATTGCTTCTGTTCATATAAACGTATACCAAACATCATTTCATTTCTCCAGAATAATCAACATTATATATATTTCTTGCATTTATTGCACTAAAAGTGAAACCAAAGTAAAATCTTAATATTTTACTTATTGTGAGATAGCTGCACTATTATAAAATTGAGCCAGTGCATGAGATTTCCAACAATGTGGTATGTGCGACCAGCAAAGCCTCAGATCAGCCTGCGCATACGCGCAGTCTGATCAGAGCCTTTGCTAATCGCTTGAGTATTCTAAGGTTGTTAAGCTACTGACTGAACACCATTTGGAATTTTTAAGCTTAAAAAGAGGCTGCAGAGGCTCATCTGAGTCTACACTTGTCAAAATGCCAAATTGTTGGAAATCTCATGCACTGGCTCAAATGGATTTGACCTGTCCACGTAGTTCTTGGTACTAATTGCATTAAATAAAAGTAGATAATTGGTTATGCTCAAAATTTTGGTGAAACAAATTTGATACTAATGATGGCTACCAAGACGAGCCAGGAAGAATCAATGAAAAATAATTTATCAACGTTACCTGTGAATGTCTAGTTTTTCCAAAGAAAAGGTAACATATTTATGTATGATAAAGCTCCATGTCATTTTTTAAAAATACTCAAAACTATCTAGAGAACAGAAACGTTTAATTACTTGACTGGCCTGAAAGTAGCCTGGATTTAAATCTGATTGCTTATGTCTGGAGCGTTATCAAAAAAATATGGAACGATATGCTTTCTTAGGTAACGTTTATGTGACGCTTGGTATATCTTGTCCCCAAAAGCAACTCACAATTTGTATAAACATATACAAAAACGAATCACAGCTGATATAAAAGTTAAAGGTTGGGCTACTAGATACTAGCTGTAATACTTAAAAGCATGCTAACGTCAGTGTTTACTTATAATACCAGTTGATGAACCTCGCGATGCAAAACTGTGATCCTCTGGACGGGTTTTTCTATCCTACCCTCACACTCATGATATATTCTTATAGTAATCTGGTCAATATTCTAGTGAAAGAAAGCAAGATAACGCTGAAGCTGGTGCATGGGACGTTATGGTTAGTGCACTTTCTGTTAACTCTAGACAGTGTCTAACAATAGCAATACTTATACAGTGTGAATATACAGGCCGATCTGCAGTTTTGTAGTAACTTGCTTTCGAATGGCTTGGGTATAGTTTGCGAATACATTTTAAGTGTTGTCAGCTCACACTATTTTCAGAGGATCTGAGTTTTAGATTATTTCAAGACCTCCCGTTGCTTAACTGCACTGAGTATTAAGTATGATATCATTTTTCAATACAGGTAAAGCGGTTCTAGTAAAATAATGTGTAAAAACTGTATTATTATCTGCTTGAATAAATACATATGTACGGTGCATCAAGAAGAAATAAATGATAAAGAGCCATTTTACATGATATAGGCACTTATGCTAATCTGTTTAGTATTTTTGAATTCTTCGGGTTCCTGGGAAATTTTTCATGTTTTTTTTCTCATCTGCTGTTTTTTTTACAAAATCAACTTTTTCGAAAAATTATTTCAGGAATACCATCAGAGTGTCAGGCAGTTTGGATCAAGATCAGGCCTGATCTGGTTCCAAAACGTTTGCAAAAAGTCAGCACACGACACTGGATCTAAAGTAAAAACGTAAAGTGCACCTAGTATATCCTTCTAGTTAGTGTAAACACTATTTTATTAACTTCACTTCAATTACAAGTATACACAGAAAAAAAGATCAACAGGATTTGAAAACAAGCACAAATACTTATACTTATCATATCCTTCTAGTTAGGGTAGTATTAGCTTCTAGTGTATGATACGACGTTGATTCAAAAAGTAACCGGCCTGACCTATTTCTTACTGACCGACACAGCAAGATTTTTGCAGTGTGTTTGGTCACCATATTTAGACATATGTGCAAAAATTAATCATTATTGGTTCATTAGTTGGCAATTTATCGCGTCTTCAAGCGTGGCCAGTGAGTCGAGTGATTTTTTTCGTCGAATTTGGTAGTTACATAAATTTTACTATTTGGTAATTATCTTTAGTATGAAACATGAATTGAGCATGTGTAATATAACAATGAAACGGAATATCTGCCGCCTACATGGTGGCTTAAAACAACGAGGTTGCATAACTTGATAAATCACAATACTAACATAAATGACCCATGGTTAAGGAAACTGGACCAAAACTATTTTCAGACATGTTGGAAACACTCAGAAATTTATTTTTTAATAACTGTTTATGTAATATATCAATTAATATTCAAATATAATTACAAATACATTTTGTCAAAATAGAAAGGGGTGAACTGCTTGAATTCTCAAATTTACAAAAATGAAATTTCCATTTCTTCTAAGGGAAAGGTAACTATTAATTTTGAACACTGTGAATTTTTACAAAAGCACTAAAACTTATTCTCATTCTTAAAAGTGAAAATCTATTCTATTGGTTTCAATTATAGCTTATTAACAAGTAAAAATTGTGCTATTTGCCTTTTGAAAATGACTCTTGGACATAGTAGTGTTGCATATTTCCAAGTCAGTTTAGTACACTTTCATTGATGGCTATATTTTCGCTAAATTAATTAGACACTATTTTTGCAAACACAAGGTCGAAGAGTATCTTGCTAGAAATAAATTTTATATAAAAAAGGGATTGGAAGTAGGGTAGGCTGGTTACTTATTGAATGACCCTCGTACATCAAAATATTGTGTTTGAACAGGCAAGAACCTCGAATGGCTTTCACTGGTATGCTCCATGTAATATGTCATATGAAGCGTTTCAAACTGCACTGAGCTATTATCAGCCAATAGACAATACCATTATATCAGAATATATCTGGTGCATAGAAAAACTACTACTTTTTAAAGAGTCTGGGGCTTAATTAAGGCTTGACCCACAGTTGCTATACATTGTGCTTACTTCGTATCTGCCACCATTGTTGAAGTTCCATTAAACTCAATTACTCAATTACCCGAGCTGTTTCGTAAGTTCTTTACCAATGAATCGATAGCTCTTGATTCCAATAATCTATACCACTGAAAACACATCTGAACGTATCGTTCCAGTAACCATCTGAATCCTAGCGGGATACGAGGAACATTATTGAAAATATCTTGGTTTGATCTTTGTCGATCAAACCGTGTCTTATGGCATCTGTGACAAGCCAGGGCCCTGGTCAGCCTGTGCAAGTGCACAGGCTGACCAGGACCTTGGCTTTTCGTCTGAATACAAATATTGCACCATGCTGTTTCCTGATACAGCACAATCGCTGGTTTTGCAATCTGATTTAGATATCTATTTTCGCAGATCCATTATTTTAATTCTATTCACTTATTTATTGACTCGGCTCATCAGTTTTCATGAGTCAGCATTGTAATAGTGAACAATATCTGTGACGGAATTAATATAGCGAAATCGATTGTTTTGGAATTTATTTTGGAATAATATGGCGGAATGTAAGAAAGAGAAAATGAAAGTGCTGGTGTGTGTAGATTCGGGTGCACAGTCGGACTGGGCATTTGACTGTAAGTATAAGCACGTATGTTGTTGTACTCCTAAGTCTTTGGATTCAGTTAGCACCAAAGACCAAAAATTGATGACACAATCATAAATAACTGTAAATATAACACGTTGAGAGAAAACATGAGGCCCTTCCGTGTGTGGGGGGGGGATACCGTTTCTATGTTTCTTTATTTAAATTACTACAACAGCTTGTCCCTCTGCCCCCGCCATCTAGCTGAAAAATTGATCCTCTTTCCAATATATCGTCTTTTTCCCTGTTCTTTTCAAAATTTGGCCATTATCCACCTGTTCCATTGAAATAAATGCCCTTATTACCTAGTTTGCTGAAACCACAATCGCTTTTTTCATCATAGTTTGTTAATTTGATTAGATTGTTTCTCTGTGATGATACATGGCAATAGTAAGAAAGCCACCACGCGTGCTTAACAATTTTGTTAAAAGAGTCTTTAGCGAAGATTTGTTGCCATTAAAATGCATTTAAACCCCCACTGACTTAGGCTGCTGTCCGTTCTAAGGCGGCGGTTCTGTTATTGTTGATTCGTTGTTGATTTTACTCCCATTGTGGGGTTCTGTGTTTGTTCCATGTTTTGCTGTGCATTGCTTTGCAACCATCTTGATGGGGAAGGGAAAGCTGGATGCTCTACTTTGTTTGTCTTCCTGATGTCTTGTGATTGTTTTAACGGTTCCGTTGCTCTTACTCACGTTGCCGTAGGTTGGTCTGCATTGTGTGATTGTGGTATTTCCTGATCATACTCATCGATCTGGTAAGGTTCAAAACCGCGATCAAAGCTACATAGACTGGCTAGAATCTTGAAAATCTGGATGTAGCATGTCCAGCAGTGATACATTGCAGGGGTGAAGCCAGAGACTTTATCATGTTCAAGCCCACCAACACAAATGGAGAATTAAGAGATATCTGACCTAGTTACTTGACTTTCATTTAACCACGGACGACCTTATGGTCCGTGAGATAACGAATAACAAAGGCGCTGGTCGGACTGTGTGAATGTGCAGGCTGGTCTCGCAAGCAACAAAGTCAGGGTTTCTTGCTTTGTGTATGCGATCAGCGAATTTTCTGGCCAGTATTTGCGACTGCGTTGCTTGCCTGAACGATAGGTATCAGGCATGGGCTGTCTCAGTTTTAATCATTACACTGATAAAACTGCGTAGATACACAGGCCGATATACATCGTACTTGTTTTCATTCAACAAGAACATATCTATCTGATACGATTTTGTAAAATTCTTAGATTACTTGAATCATATTTGCGTATTATGCATGCTGCTACACACACATGGTGAATGATTTTGTAAAACTTGACATGTTAGTCTAAAGAGCACTGCAAATGCTACACCCTTGCCCATTTGTTGTGCCTGTCATTACTCCATACCATCGTGTGCGGATCCAGAGGGGGGCAGATGGTCCGGACCCCCCCCCCCCCCCTAGAAAATCACAAAAATACAGTTTTCTTTTAATAGTACTGGACCGGATCCCCTTACAATCGTAAAGCTGCCATAATCGGCACGCCAGGAAACGCCATTTGAATGGCGTTTGGCTGGCGGGCCGAATATGACCCACTAAAATTGGTATTTGGATCATTCTTCCCCCCAACATCAAACTAAAAGAAAAACGGAATCAAAGTTAGACTTCTCGACCCGCGCATGACCATATAACTTAGTTAACGAAATGCATAGTTTAGAGCGTAAAAACAGCAGATTCTGAATCAATGATTGATAGGGTTAATGACAAGGCGATAATGGTAATGGCCACATCGCTTACGCCCCCGAGCACAAAGTTAAGTGGTTTCACAACTTTTACTCTCTGAGTGCCAAGACCAAATTACACAGACAATTAAATCATGTTCTAACAGACAAGCCTCAGATCAACATGCTTGGTTAGAAACAGTCTGGTCATGGGTATGACTTTGCTTTCTTTGGCGAATTATTTATTGATACATACAACGCAGACAGATTAGTCCAGAACATCAACTGAAATATTCCATATTACATTATAGAAAGCCAGCACTTAAACAGTTAGATGCTTTATTCATACAGTCCCAAAGGACAAGAAAGTGCTAAAATATACATGCCAATAGCATTTAGATTAACTAGAAACCAAATAGGGCAAAGGAGTAAATATATTGATATCTCTTCTTACATTCATTTTTGGGCAAACGCATAGTCACAGAACATCCACTGACAAACATCTATCACGGGTAATCTTGTGGCAGAGACTGTGAATACAAAGGCATAGAAAAATGATCAATGAATGTGCTTTTTGGTAATAAACTCTGTACAAATATATCAATGGAGCTTACTACATTGGACTTGTGTCATAGCTTCTGTTCTATCACAGGAACCAGTTTGATTCTATCTTTTTCTGTGATGAAGAAATGCTTCAAATGTAATGCTTTAGCTTTGAAGCATGTACATGATGTGGGTATTTGCATGAGTAGCCAGTGCATTCAAGTTCTTGGAATCCAACTAAATTTTGAGCTCAAAAAGTGGCATGTGTGTCCAGCGTGACTCAAAACAAAGCGCAGTGATTGACTGCTTGCGGACACGTGTCTACAAGCAGCCAATCAATGTGCATTATTTTGAGTTTGAGAATGAACTCAAGTTTTATAACCTCGGGGCCAGTTGAGTCTTTACTGGGCACACGTTGGACTTTGTTCGATTAATCTTGAGGCGACTTAATTATCATAAAGGTAATTAAATATGTCCACCAACAACCCGAAACAAAGCCCAAAAATAAATTCGTTTCAGAGCGCTGTACAAATGGCTGGCATATTTTTCTCTGAATTATTACAGCATTGCATGACAATGTGCAATTATTATACACATCTAATCAATACATGTAGTTTATAATTTTTGCTTGACATTTGTCTAGAAAAGTTAATGAAAACAAATCAATGTTTTAACATGTAGTGGTCACGAAATTGATGATGCGTTCTATCCAATACTTTTATGACCCATTTACATAGTATGTTTCGAATGCAACTTCCCAGTATGGCCATTGTGGCTGCTTCTAGTTAGAATGGTAGGTAATTGTTGGTTACATCTATCAGATCATATATGTCCTTTTAACTCATTTTCGCTGAATCGAATATTCAATTTTATAAGAATTATAATTTGTACATGTAGACAGTCAACATTTAGGCGACTTTTTCCAAATAATATAATCTCCTTCAATTTTGATGGTGATTTCAATCAGTGCAGATGGTACTATCACGATGCACATTCACAAAATGTATGATCATTAGGCTTAAATGGTGCTACCTTACCGTTGTTGTGCACCGTTTGAATTCAGTATTGGTTAAAGACACACGTGGTTATGAAAATTGGTAGCGTGTAGAAAACATTTATAGGTTTCAAAGAATCTTTGGAGGACGTGCCTTTTCCTAGTCATTTCAGGAGAACAGTTTGGAGTTGTAGTAGAGTGAGCTGTGACATGGATGTGTGTCCTTTATAGCTTTGCAATCATCTCGCTGGGAAAGGGAGAGAGAGCTGATTGCTTTACTTTAAAGTGTTGTCTTCTTGACGTCATATGGCAGTTAGTGTTTTGTGTCTCTTCCTCACGACGCCATGCTGATCATACTTACTTTTTATGGGAATATCTATGTGTCTAGTTCTGGGCTGGATATTATTTTGAGTGTTTCTGTTTGCTGATGATTTACTTTGGTTCTGACTGTCTGTGGATTGTACAATGTAGGCCAATTTCTTTGTTTCGTCGCAGTTGGTTGGTTTGCGGTCGTTTCTTTTATGTTATGATGCATTGAATAGGTTAGGCTGCCTCCACGCGAACTGGGTAGTCTGTTTATCAACAGCGGATGCCGTCGGTGCAATTGTTGTTCTTTCTGGGTCAGTGGTTACATGGTCGGCGGATCATTGTTTGTTGTTGCTTTGTTAAATTCTGCAGCTATCTATCGCGTTTGATGGCAAAATTAATCATGTAGTGACAAATATACTCCAAAAATTGCATTTAAATAACACTTATTCATAAGTCTAGATAGCCAAATCTTTTGGGAGTACATATGAGATCATTTTCTTATCCTTCAGTGTTAACATACGTTTTGGAGTCATATATACTCGTATGCATTGGATATTCAATACGAAACATAAATCATAAGTACGCCGTCTTATCTAGAAGGCGGAATGATAGCCATTTTTACAATGCAAACCTGTGACATGATTTAGTGCTATCTGCATTATTAATTCAAAATCAAAGAGAACACTGCTTTGATGCTTTGAGGGAAATCTCAAAGACACAACAAGTGCATACAATGCATTAGTTGAAAACTAAAGCGATTTTTATGAGCTGCAGTATTGCTCGTGATCTTGACGCCTTGACACAGTTATTAAGTTTAAGATGCATGTCCTTTGAGACTTCTTGGGGAATCTATTTTTCATACCAATCGATACTGTATTATACTTATTCAACTGTATGCTTATGTGTTAAGAATTGTTATGTGGTTTTGAGCTTGAAAGGAAATCTCAAAGGGACACATATGCAAACTTTTTAACATAAAATTGTGAATATTTAGTTTTATCAATCTGCTAAATTGATTGTTATAAGCCCTCAGATGAAATAGGATAAAAAAGAAAACTAATTTTAGATCTCACTATTGCCCGAAGGCCTGTCATCCATTATGCCATTCAATATTCTTCCCCTTACCAATGGTTCTATATCGGTTAAGTACAATTTCGTATTAACTTGCCATTTTATCTGCATAACTCTGATTGGAAAGGTATGATACATCAACTTTACTATCAACACAATTAGAGATGAAAAATGTGGAAATAATTTACAGCATTGATAGTAGATGTTGAAAAAGACTGCTGAACAAAACATAGGTATTCACGGTTAAAATAGCATATGGTGGCGAAAAATATTTAAGTGAAGATTTTAAAAATACAAACGTCTTCTGACCTTGTGGGAAATAAATAGTATCATGTTCCATAGAATATAATGGTCTTACTCAAAATTACATGTATTTTGTCACGTCGGTTTTCCCTTGCGTCTATATTTCTCAATGCATAATATCTTCTACAAACTGCCATGCATGTCCTTTATGCTTTCCAGGAAATTGTAACTTGATTCGAGACAATGTTATAAACCTTTAAAGCACGTTAACCCTTAAAGAGCCTGCAAATATTACAGCTGGAAATGTCGATTGCTCATGTCCTCTGCTGCATATATTTGCTAACATTACTGCGTAATGTAAGAAAACGTGCAAACGGTGTGAATCCAGATCAGAGGAACAGTCTGACATGGGTCTTCAATGTTTGTCAAAGAGGTTCCTAAAATATTTCAACAGATGAGATTAGATTGCCAACAATGCGGTATGTGCGACCAGCAAAGCCTCAGATCAGTCTGTGCATACGCGCAGTCTGATCAGAGCTTTTCTAGTCGCTTGATATTCTATGAATATGAAGCTACTGACTGAACATCATCTATAGTTTCTAAGCTTAAAAGTTGGCTGCACAGTCTCGACTTGGTGTACACTTGTGTAAATGCCACATTGTTGGAAATTACATGTCTCAATTATGAATCTCAAGCGGATTGTTGGCTCCACCAGAAAGTTGTTTTAAAGGATAATAAATTGTACAGACGTTGATGACATTAGTTTTTGCAAAATTAATTCCTTTTCAAGGAAAAAGCTAGTTTAGATACTTGTATTATCAATCTCAAGAAGATGCTTGGCTTCACCAGAAGATTGTTTAAACCTACCTCTGTGACAGTATAATAAATTGAACAGACAATATTGGTTTTAGTTTGGTCTCGTAAAGGGCTTCCTTCAGGAAATTCCAAACTATTTAGCTTTCACGATCATACTTGTTAACAAACAAAGATTTCATGTTGTAATTTCAAAACTAAACAGGTAACAGAGAATTTCGAATTCATGTCGGAATTCCAAAACTGTACAGCTTTCATAGCAAGCAGGATGGATGACAAATTGTTCTTCATAAAGGGTGTTCTGGTAGGAATATCTAATTTGTGTGATCATAGCCCCCCCCCCCCCCAAAAAAAAAAAAAAAAGGAACGCACCACTCTTTAGATGCGCATAGTTGTGGTCTATCAGAAGCTGTGCTAAAGTATGTTATTGTACCCGCTTTTTTCTTTAGAAAAAAAAGTAATATATTTCGTGTCAAAGTCGGTCCGTCGTCCATCCGTCTGTCCGTCCGTCTGTCCGTCCGTGCGTGCGTGCGTGCGTACGTAAGTCCGTCCGTCACGTTTCTTGTAAATGTATCTCCTCCATAACCGTTAAAGGTAGCAACTTCAAACTTTGTAGGTGAATAGGTCACATGAAATAGAGGGTACTGGGCAACATTTCGTGTGACCTTGATCCCAAGGTCAACGTCAAAAGTCAAATAATGTACTTTATTGTAAATGTATCTCCTCCTAAACGGATAGACGTAGCAACTTCAAACGTTGTAGCTTAATAAGTCACATGATGTAGAGGGTACTGGGCAACATTTTGTGTGACCATGACCCCAAGGTCAAGGTCAAAGGTCAAATATTGAATTTTCTTGTAAATGCATCTCCTCCTAAACATTTTGACGTAGCAACTTCAAACTTTGTAGCTGAATAGGCACATGATGTAGAGGGTACTCGGCATCATTTTGTGTGACCTTGACCCGAAGGTCAAGATATAAGGTCAAATATTGAACTTTCTTGTAAATGCATCTCCTCCTAAACCTTTTGACGTAGCGATTTCAAACTTTGTAGCTGAATAGGTCACATGATGTTGAGGGTACTGGGCAACATTTTTTGTGACCTTGACCCCCAAGATCAAGGTCAAGGATCAAATAATGTATTTTCTTGTAAATGTATCTCCTCCTAAACGGTTAGACGTAGCAACTTCAAACTTTGTAGCTGGATAGGTCACATGATGTAGAGGGTACTGGGCAACATTTCGTGTGACCTTGACCCCAAGGTCAAAGGTCAATTATTGAATTTTCTTGTAAATGCTTCTCTTCCTAAAGCTTTTGACGTAGTAACTTCAAACTCTGTAGGTGCATAGGTCACATGATGTAGAGGGCACTGGGCAACATTTTGTGTGACCTTGACCCCAAGGTCAAAGTCAAACAATGTATTTTCTTGAAAATGCATCTCATCCTTTACCATGGGATGTAGCAACTTTGCTGGTGCATAGGTCACATGAAGTCGAGGGTTCTGGTCAACATTTTGTGTGACCTTGACCCCCAAATAATGTATTTTTCTTAGTAATGCATCCCATTAACCATTGGTAGTAGCAACTTCAAACTTTGCAATTACATAGGTTACATGATGTAGAGGGCAATTCTTTATGTGACCTTGATCCCAAGGTCAAGGTCAAATCAAATATTTCTTGTAAATGCATTTCCTTTTATAATATTGGACATAGCAGCTTCAAACTTTGCAGGTGCATATGTCATATGTTGTAGAGGATACTAGGCAACGTTTTATGTTTTTCCTTGACCTAAGGTCAAGGTCAAAAGTGAAATAATGTACTTTCTTGTAAATGCATTTCCCCCTAAACGGTTGGACGTAGCAACTTCAAGCTTTGCAGATGCTTTGTTTAGCTCAAAAGCGGGTATTTGCGATGGTGTACCATCGACTGAAGTCTAGTTTATAATTGTAGTTTAATACAAATGCAATGTTTTCGTACAAAAATTTCAATTCCAGTGACTCCGTTAACACATGACGTACCGCCAACCTCCAAATTGCGTTTATCGCATTTTTGAAGTATACAAAAAGACCCCATTATCTCGTTTAAATGTTTTCTGTTTGCCAGTAGACCCCCTGTCATTGCGCCACAATTTTGACAGTTGTGACGCAACACTTAACACTACACTAAGGCGAACAATGCCACTATGTAAGCTTAAATATGGCGTGGTCAGACAAAACTCGACGTAAAATGTTTAATTGCGACTTCTACAGTCCTAGTGTTCTACACAATACTTATTTCCGTAGTACAAACTCACACACATGCAAAACGTCATAAATACCATTTAAAAAATGACGTTGCATCACTTACGTCAATTTTTTTAGCGCGTCGCCAGCCATTGTTTGCAACACTAGCGTTTTAAATCTTCTAAAATTTGTGCTCATCTATTGGTGGAGTTTTATCTAACATAAAGTTAAACACAGATACTCTTAGGTCTGTGTATACGAGCTTTTTGAGATTGACGTTTTTGAAAGACGTTAATACCTACGCTCCGTCGACGTTAACGACCCGCTACATGAGCAAGAAATTCTTGCTACGACCTTGTCATAATTTTGCATCACTAAAAGAAGGATTCCTTGAATGTTTCGATTTTACGAGCTAGTCAAAATGATGCTAGTGACGTCACATCGTGACGTTATAGCCGCTTTCAAGGCACTATGACAATTCCTGGCTATCAATTTATTCTTTGCCATTTATGCACAGAAAAATGCGAGAATAATGCTTTTGAAAATCCTGGCACATTCAATGGCTTGTTGTGTGACTTTTTGTTTTGTTTTGACGGTTGTATTGTTAAATGCTTCCAGCACGTGTCATCAGCGATTATTCTGTTTTAAAGACCTATCAGTAACTTACGGAATTGCTACAGTCCAATCAGACGCAATTGCGAAAATAAAATGCTATGTCGTTAAAAAGATATAGTCATTTTGTAGGTGGTGCGTTTTCATTGGACATGAGTATATCTATAGTGTTTCTTGTCCGTACTACCGAATTATTTTGCTTTTACAGTAAAACCTGTATAATACGGCCTTTCTCAAAAAGACCGAAAATTGAAGTTGTTTTTCAAAATCAATGATCGGTTAATGCTAGTCAAAAGTATTGCAGAATGCTCCAAGTGGCAATAATTTTGACCTTCATTAAGCTATTATTTGTCATTAAGATCTTTGTTTTGTCTATTTTTGAGTGGCCGTTTTACACAGATTTTACTGGTGGCAGCTATATCTCTCTGTATATATATATATATATATATATACATATATATATATATACAGAAGGATATAGTGAATCAACTGAGCCGATAGATGCTGTAAATATTTTGCCTCGAGCGAGATTCGAACCCACGACCTCGGCAACACCGCCTAGCACTACACCAGACATCAACGCTACCAACTGCGCCACTGAGTCATCCCCAAAAAAGGATGTTCAGGAAGCGCTGATATTGATGACGACTGATGCAGTACACGTCGTATATTGGTTCTTTTTCAATGGATGGCATCTATTTCGTTCGCAAGTGAAAGCCTGATGGATCCAAGGATACAAGTGAAATTAGATAAATATCAGAAGTGCGGAAATACAATTTCACAAACATCTTTGCTTTCGAGCTACACAGGATCAGAAACTGATGCAGATTCAGACAGTAGACAAATACAGAAGGATATAGTGAATCAACTGAGCCGATAGATGCTGTAAATATTTTGCCTCGAGCGAGATTCGAACCCACGACCTCGGCAACACCGCCTAGCACTACACCAGACATCAACGCTACCAACTGCGCCACTGAGTCATCCCCAAAAAAGGATGTTCAGGAAGCGCTGATATTGATGACGACTGATGCAGTACACGTCGTATATTGGTTCTTTTTCAATGGATGGCATCTATTTCGTTCGCAAGTGAAAGCCTGATGGATCCAAGGATACAAGTGAAATTAGATAAATATCAGAAGTGCGGAAATACAATTTCACAAACATCTTTGCTTTCGAGCTACACAGGATCAGAAACTGATGCAGATTCAGACAGTAGACAAATACAGAAGGATATAGTGAATCAACTGAGCCGATAGATGCTGTAAATATTTTGCCTCGAGCGAGATTCGAACCCACGACCTCGGCAACACCGCCTAGCACTACACCAGACATCAACGCTACCAACTGCGCCACTGAGTCATCCCCAAAAAAGGATGTTCAGGAAGCGCTGATATTGATGACGACTGATGCAGTACACGTCGTATATTGGTTCTTTTTCAATGGATGGCATCTATTTCGTTCGCAAGTGAAAGCCTGATGGATCCAAGGATACAAGTGAAATTAGATAAATATCAGAAGTGCGGAAATACAATTTCACAAACATCTTTGCTTTCGAGCTACACAGGATCAGAAACTGATGCAGATTCAGACAGTAGACAAATACAGAAGGATATAGTGAATCAACTGAGCCGATAGATGCTGTAAATATTTTGCCTCGAGCGAGATTCGAACCCACGACCTCGGCAACACCGCCTAGCACTACACCAGACATCAACGCTACCAACTGCGCCACTGAGTCATCCCCAAAAAAGGATGTTCAGGAAGCGCTGATATTGATGACGACTGATGCAGTACACGTCGTATATTGGTTCTTTTTCAATGGATGGCATCTATTTCGTTCGCAAGTGAAAGCCTGATGGATCCAAGGATACAAGTGAAATTAGATAAATATCAGAAGTGCGGAAATACAATTTCACAAACATCTTTGCTTTCGAGCTACACAGGATCAGAAACTGATGCAGATTCAGACAGTAGACAAATACAGAAGGATATAGTGAATCAACTGAGCCGATAGATGCTGTAAATATTTTGCCTCGAGCGAGATTCGAACCCACGACCTCGGCAACACCGCCTAGCACTACACCAGACATCAACGCTACCAACTGCGCCACTGAGTCATCCCCAAAAAAGGATGTTCAGGAAGCGCTGATATTGATGACGACTGATGCAGTACACGTCGTATATTGGTTCTTTTTCAATGGATGGCATCTATTTCGTTCGCAAGTGAAAGCCTGATGGATCCAAGGATACAAGTGAAATTAGATAAATATCAGAAGTGCGGAAATACAATTTCACAAACATCTTTGCTTTCGAGCTACACAGGATCAGAAACTGATGCAGATTCAGACAGTAGACAAATACAGAAGGATATAGTGAATCAACTGAGCCGATAGATGCTGTAAATATTTTGCCTCGAGCGAGATTCGAACCCACGACCTCGGCAACACCGCCTAGCACTACACCAGACATCAACGCTACCAACTGCGCCACTGAGTCATCCCCAAAAAAGGATGTTCAGGAAGCGCTGATATTGATGACGACTGATGCAGTACACGTCGTATATTGGTTCTTTTTCAATGGATGGCATCTATTTCGTTCGCAAGTGAAAGCCTGATGGATCCAAGGATACAAGTGAAATTAGATAAATATCAGAAGTGCGGAAATACAATTTCACAAACATATATATATATGGAATCGGGATATAACTTGGATATCTTGCGACAGTCTGCATGCCTGGTTGGAAAACCCAATCAGTGCATATACATGTAGCTATATATTCCTCTATATTTGCACGAATGTCTCAGACTGAATGACGGCCCTTACATGAAGCCTTCATCAGTGAGTTGGTGCCTGATGCCTGCCTTTGGCTGGCCTCACCGTGGTTCAACTTGTTTTTTGTTTTTAGCTCTGACAGTCTGTGAGTTAAAATTGCTTTACCTTTATCCAAAACATAAAAGGGGCGTTTTCGTGTTATTTGTAACACACAACATATAGAATGCACCAATACACCGCTTATTTCACTGTATTTGCTTTGTCCTCATACGTCATGTTTGTATGACTTGAGAGTGATAAAGATGATGTTCTGTTCTGTTCTGTTCTGTAACGCATACATTTCTGATATCGTTAGGAAATATCTATTGTTTGAATCAGTTTTTTCTGACTTGAAGCATAACAAATTGGCTATCACCTTCTCACTTGAAATAAAACAAATTGCGATTCAATGTTACACAAGACTATAGAAAAGAATCGGTATGAAACAAATTTTACGGGTAGGCTG
This sequence comes from Loripinus fragilis, assembly GCA_964019695.1. NCBI lineage: Eukaryota > Metazoa > Mollusca > Bivalvia > Lucinida > Lucinidae > Loripinus > Loripinus fragilis. The sequence goes on along the minus strand of OZ026520.1, from coordinate 41,783,833 downwards.
ATGGATGGGCCCTAAACGTTCAAAGAAGTGTAAACAAATTGTGACATCAAGTATCAAGAAATGAGCATGCATATTACAGTTGTATATGAGCCAGTGCAAGAGATTTTCAACAATGTGGTATGTGCGACCAGCATAGCCTCAGATCAGCCTGCGCATACGCGCAGTCTGATCAGAGCCTTTGTTCGTCGCTTGAATATTCTATGAGTGTTGAGCTACTAATTAAACAACATTTGAAGTTTCTAAGCTTAACAGGAGGCTGTACAGGATCGTCTGAGTCTATACTTGTCAAAATGCCACATTGTTGGAAATCACATGTCACGGCTCATATGTATTTGAACCATCTTGCTCAGAAGCCTAAAATGCTCAGGTTTCTGATTAACCATTTTTCTCTCCTGACGTCATTGAATTCTGAAATGGTATCATTGTGCTCATAAGCATGTAATGAGAAGTTCTAGTTATTTTCTCTGCGCTCTTGAAGGTAATTAATCTTTGTTCCATATTATTAATTTGAGCTATAAATGTTACAAAATGGCAGTAACTCACCAATAATGAATCAGCTGAATATGCTAATTAATCATTAATCAAGCTCATATAACTAAATACGTCATCCCGTGAGAAAACAGGGCTTTAGATTCAGAACACTAGTATAATCATTAAAACAAGCTAAACGTGTATGTGCCTGAAGTTTAACCCATTTATGCCGAATGGAATGTCCCACCATTATCAATTGGAATAGTCTAATTCTGTTTTAAGGGATGTTGGATGGTACTTTTTAATTTTTATTCAAATTTTAATAGAACGTTCTGCAAGGAAACAGTGGATATCCCGACCAGACGCCGCATTCTGCGGTATCTGATTTTTGTATGCGCTGTTTGCTTATGTCCCAAAAAGCACCCTAGGCTTATATGTGTTAATATGACGTGTACGTGTGCGAACATCATAGGTACTGGTGAGACCAGTCGCCAGAGCCATTTTGTTCATCCGAATCATGTAAGTGATAAGTATTGCATGTATTCCACGTGAGATGACTCCGTTATCATAATGACAATGTATGGCGAATATTTCATAATATTTTTGAATACAAACAGCATAAAACGGTATTTTTTATCATATACTGACGTCAAGAAAAAACGCCTCATCTAAAAGTAAACGTGAATATCTCCTAGACTGATCAGACTAAAGTTATGAATTTTTGTTCATTATAACATCTTATAAGTCAAGCGAATCTCATGAAAACAAAATTGCTGAAAGAATATTTGAGGCTGAGAAAACGACCTCGGTTTGAGACAGGGGTCACCAGTTTCGTGTGACACAAGATTTTAGCCACATTTGCTTTGTTTCCAGACACACTCCGTTGACAAAAAAACATGTTTTACCATTGTAAAACAGTCTCAGTCTATTTTACCATAAATGCGTTTATAATGTTCAGACAATGTTTGTATGCGTCTACTGAACGAAACAACTTACCCCGCCCACCTTTTCGCCATAAATTTCAGTACAACTTAAATGTCATGACTTTGCAAAGTGGGTGAAAATATTGTTACGAAGTCTTTAGTCTTTAACCAGTGACAATTGCTGAGGAAACGCAATCTGGCACGTGTTCCAGATGGCCATTTTGGATGACGTTAACGTAGACCAACGACTGGCCATTGGGCGTTACTACTCACCTTAAATAACGTAATTTTATGTAGGCATATTCTATGTACATTACCTAATGTACCCCCGTATCATGTTTTCCATTACTTAAAGCAAAACGAGAATGTAAGCAAGTTTCGTAAACGGACCGTACATTTTGTCTTCAATATGACGTAATAATTTCATTAATTTATTACTCCCAAGAACAACTGTTTAAAAAAAATGATCCAAAATTTGTTCAATGGTTAGCAAAACGTTGACGGCACAAACTGCGTGCAAATTGAAATTGAAATCCTAAGCGATCGATGCATAATGCCGTCATGTGTACGTTGAGCCTGTATGACGGCATCGGAATAACGGGTCACCTGCATATCAAATTAAAGTCATTTTCCAACATCGCCCAACCTCTACATAAAGAAGCAGTATGTGGCTGTTCATTTTTGTATATCATCGCTAAGAAATCAGTGATAATGAGTGAGGCGTTTTTAGTTGACGTCAGTATATGTAAACTGTGCAGTTTCCTGTATATCCAGTTATTTCTTAGACTAGGTCGCATGCCTTGAAACTCATGCTACATAATACTTATTAAATGAAACATTTGTCCCTGTAGATCTAGATGAACAGGCCGATTTGTACCTGGCTTTATCGCACACCCAAAGAAAGGTTTACCCGCAAAGAAGCACATATTGGATTGGTTCTGTTTTAAATCTAGGGTAACCATGGTGACTCTCTAGAATTTTTCCTGGGCCAGTTATGCAACTAGATTTGTCGTTGGTGTCTTAAGTTTGTTTAATTTCAATATCCACAGCCCTTTTTGTTTTAATTCTTAACCCAATTGTGCCCAATGGAATTACTCTCCCTACAGATGTACGAATCTGTTTCGAATATTAAGGTTGTTGGGCTATAATGTACACTTTAATTCAAAATTAAAACGTGCATTCTCAGTGATATTGTTACCTGCGCATCCTGCATCTTTTGCGCATAATTTTATCTCTGGGATGCAAAGTTTTTATTACAGTTAGTCCCAGGATGCAATAGTATTACAGACTTGTCATTAAAATAGTGTTCTGGACTCATTGATATGGGAAACAGCGAGTCCCAGTACATGTACCCATAAGCCCAAAATTGTAAATGAATCATTGCATTCTGCGAGAAAACAGTTCAGAGCCTGAACAGGCGCCGCGTTCCCCAGGCACCCGTCGTCTGATCTGGTTTTGCACTGATTGCCGACGTCCCACATAAAGGACGCTAGGATTCTATGGGTGCTTTCTTAATAAAATAACATAACTTACCTACCATTACATGCGCGGATCCAGAGGTCTTGTCAGAGGGGTTCCAACAACTCCGATAAGTTTTTTTTATTGTTTTGTATCACCTTTTTTCTGTACATTTACTATATACATGTATGAGAATCCAATCATGTTAATCTTAAGCTTGTATATAAAAAGCTTGAGATTAACATGATGGGATTCTCATGAGCATCAACCATAGGGTGCCAACCGAACGAGAAGGAAAACGAGAAACACGTAACATCTTTTTATCAGTTTACAAACAATTTGTAGAGCTTTAATCGAGCCGATGCCTGTCGACAAAATTAGCAAATATATCACTGCGCCCTAAGAAGACTTATATTAGCCTGGGTGGATGCTGGCCGCTTGAAGAAGTTTTCAGTCAATACTTACCTATTGAGTGAACGTGTACATGTACAGCGAAGAATCTGATCTGACTGGATTGATATAATTGAGCCTCGACATGTGATTCCCTACAATGTGGCATTTTGACAAGTGTAGACTCAGATGAGCCTGTGCAGCCTGCTTTTAAGCTCAGAAACTCCAAATTGTGTTCGGCAAGTAGCTTAACAGTCATAGAATATTGCAGCGACTAACAAAGGCTCTGATCAGTCTGCGCGTATGCGCAGGCTGGTCTGAGCCTTTGCTGGTCGCACATACCACATTGATGGCATTCTCATGTCTTGGCTCATATGTACCTGGACTGATATATGGATTCGCTTGAAGCGCTTAGGTAATGTTCTTGAATTTATTACGGTCTGAATCGTATATGAGTCGGGACATGTGACTTCCAACAATGTGGCATTTTGACAAGTGTAGACTCAGACGAGCCTGTGCAGCCTCCTTTTAAGATTAGAAACTCCGAATGATGTTTGGTCAGTAGCTTAAAACTCCTTGAATATTCAAGCGACTTGCAAAGGCTCTGATCAGACTGCGCGTATGCGCAGGCTGATCTGAGGCTTTGCTGGCCGCACCTACCACATTGTTGGAAATCTCATGTCACGGCTCATATGTATATGATTGTCTTGATGTGCAAGTTCACGAATGGGCCTAGTCGCAAAAAAACTGGCCCCGAGGTTATGAAACTTTTTTGCATGCTCAACTCAATATGCCATGCAATTTCAAACGCTTATAAAAACTAGAATGCTAAAAAAATAAATATATCTCAGGCTTTAGATGTATTTATTTTGCTTATAAAATTAATGTTAAAATACCAATGGTTGTTGGCATTTTAACTTAACAATTATGAGCAGAATATATTTCATGCTCAGATGACTTGAGCATGAAAAAGTCTTATAAACTCGAGGCCTTGTTTTGTTGCGGTTTGTACTACATATGCACGGACCAGCTCGTGCTTCCGTGCAGTATGACCATTCGTTGCCCTATCTTACCTTAACTTGGTATACATACAGCATTGAAATATTGTAGCTAGTCTTTGTAGCTAAGCAGCCTCGTTTGAGCCTTAACTGGTGGTTTACTCCAAAAACAGGATTTCTTGCGACAAGGTCCGTATTATGTGTAACCAATTCCAGACACTTACAAGAAATGAACTTAAAATTGATAACCTTGGCGTACGTCGCTGGCTGCTTTCCGTGTTTTTCAAAAGATTTACCAATAAACGATCAGCTCAGAGTTTGAACTTAGAATGATAATATACGTTGTGTTGGTAACACAAAGAAAGCATTGAATCTTGGACGAAAATTATGGCTGAATGTAACATGAATGACAGAACGGTGCTGATATGTGTGGATAACAGCAACCAATCGGAAAGTGCATTTGATTGTAAGTACCTATATTTATTACAATTCATTATTATTAACATTATTATTATTATTATTATTATTATTATTATTATTATTATTATTATTGACGTTGTTGCTAGGTTTTTCATGATTTTAGAGCATAGTCGGGTAGCCTTTAACATACGCTTGCAGCAGTGAATTAGCCACCTCATTGGGGCACGTAGCCTCATTGGGCCACGTAGTGAGAAACCCTGACTCTGTTGCATGATAACAGCGAATACGCAGATCAGCCCGCGCTCCCGCACCGTCTGATCAGCGCATATGGTATTAGGTGCCTGCAAGTATGATATATTAACTTGCTTCATACACAATTTCAACATTTTATGTAGTCTCTGTAGCAGAGCAGCCCGGTTTGTGCATGGCCTGGTCGGAAACACCGAATACAGGCCCATTTGGTTTTTCACAAAGCCTAAACATTAATGGAAAGACCATAGTGCTAATGTCCAAATGTACCATGTTTCCAAATTTACTCGACCTGTCCTTGTTTATTATCGATATGTTCAAGGTATTTTGTGCGCAATACGAGGGGCATTTGGAAAGTTCTTAGCATGGTCTTTTGTCTCAGAAACCGATTTACAAACCTTATCATGTTTGGTATCGATTTAAAGAGCTATCTTTCCTCTATGTTATGGCACAAATTTCATGAGGATATTATAATGCAGACACAAAAATATTATTGTGAATACATGCACTGTTTGTATACTGGAAAACGCAAAATTAAAGTGGAAAAAAATAACATTTTACCTTTTTGAAAAGTGTACAGAACATTAACAATAGTTCATGAAATTAGATGATTTGTACCATTTGGTATGCCACAATATGGCAAAGTTATAATACAATTGATGACCGAGTTGGGTGTTTCTAATAACTAAATACCGGCCCAACATTACCAAAACCGTCTAAAAAGCAAGGCAATACGCTATTTTTTCGACTAAAATTGCATGACACAATGCACATATTTTGAAAATATATATAACCAACTGTAGGTTAAAAATACCATGCGTTGGCATTTTTGTCAAGCACGCTTTATGAAAAAAGTTTGTAAACCATAGCAAAGGGAAGATAACTCTTATATTCTCCCCATGGGGCAGACTAAGTTTAGCTATGAATTGACGTTTTGAATCATTTCAATTTAAAACGGTGGCAAACAAAAAGTCACAATGCCTTGAGAGTAGAAACCAATCAATGTTGTGATGGCTAACGCGATACCATGAGAAGTTCTTATGCCGTCGACAAAATGTGAAGGGTTAAGTTACCCCACCCACTTCTTGAAAAGTAGAGGTAGTGTTTTAGGAATAGTTTTCTTGAAGACAGAACGAAACAAGCCACACTTTTTGTGCGACAAAATGATTTTTATGCATTGTTCGCTACAAATAAAGCAAAACATATACGCAAAAGTCGTTTTTCGTGCTCCTGTAGTGACACAATTTATAGTAAAAGTATAAAGAAAAATCGAAAAAAGTACCATTTTTGAAAGTTTACCATTTCTCTATTAGTCAACATTTTCCAAATACAAAGGTTTAAGTCATGCAAGCAGTGATCGGCATAATATATTTTAATAAAAATAAAATTGGCACCAAACTGTTAATGTGTTAAAACATGATCATAAATAAGGTCTCCAATTTTCCTTCGGTTTTTTTTTACAAATATTTTGCCTAAATTTTAGCCTGTGTATACAACCTACTCATTTTGAGCATGCGCTGCACGTGCACACCGAGTCCTTTTTCGACAAAAAATAAACCATCAAGTAGCTGTTGGATTCTTGTTTCCAAAAATGTATTATTTGATAGCATTTTACATGTATCAATGCATTGTGGAGTTATGTTGCCATGCTAAGGACTTTCCAAATTCCCCTCGTACTATTTGCATGAATTCAGTTGATACTTGTAGCATCGAATAGTAGGAAAAGGAACGTTTATACATGTATATACATGGTGTACTAAAAAGCAATTGCAGGGTATTGGAATCCGTTACTTTTTACGAATAACAGAAACATTTTATTGAAAGAAAATACAGTAAAAACTCTTTATAACGTCACTCTTTATAACAGAATATTCAATATCTGACATAAATGTGCAGGGAACAGATCTGTTCCCATTAAAATCCCCCCTTTATAACAGATTATTCACTAAATAGCACCAGCAGTAAGTTCAGGGAACAGATATACATTTTCTATTGAAAATAAATTATTTATAACAGATATTTACCACGTGTCAGTCAATTTGGTGATCAGTGCAAGGTATTTTGCATGGACAGGTTTATGTCACATTTGATAAGAGGGAAGCTTTGTGTATTTTGATGCAATATGAAATAGAGATGATGTATACATTTAGAATAATAGCATTTAAATTCCTTTATATAATATTATTTTTTACCCAATGATTATGATGTGGAAACCTGGTACTTGTCTGCATTTCCTTATAACAGCAAATTCACTTTGAAGTCAAAGATAGCTTGGAACAAACATGGTCGTTATAAAGAGGGTTGACTGTAGCCTCATTTATCAGGTTACCGCATAAATATTGCAAGTATTACTCAATTGATTTTATATCTTCCTAAGAATCTGTAACCGAACCAAAATAGTTGCGTGTATAGTTGTCTCATGTGTCAATAACTGCCTGTAATAGCCATTGCATACTTTCACAGTCCTCGACTGACATACCTGAACATTCCATTCCACTCCTGTATCAATGCTTGTCCGAGTTCCCTAATGCTGGGTGATCTGTCGGTTGTTCAGGCATATCCCCATTTCATCCCATACATGTTCGATAGGATCTAAGAATGGAGAGTGCGATGGTTAACCCATTGTTGGAATTGTCGTCACGGTAGACGATTTCTCACAACAAATACAAGATGCGGAGGCGTTGTCACCCACCCACCTGTGTGACGTTTGCTAAATGGCACCCATGTTTTTACGGCACCCATGTTTTACGAAAACAATTTCGCTTAAGTACTGAAGCGTGACTAGATTTTATTTATTTTTGACCTATTTGATACGAAAATTCACTTTTCCATGCATTTTTCAGCTGTATTGAACATTTTTATTGTGAAAACATAGTTTAATTCTACTTTTACAAATGATTTAAAAATAAAATAAAATTTTTCGAACAATGTTCACAGTTACAGAGTATGCAGCTTTAAAGTACATGTAAATTTGGTCAAGTTATATAAAATGATTTTCTTTAACATATCGTGTAATGTGTCTAGCCAATCATGTCGTTAACAGTGGCTATATAACCTGGTAAGTATTTTCTAACATTGTGTGTACTGTGTTGATGCACAATTCTGTTCCATTGTATCACTGGTAATTGCAGCAGGCTCGCTATTTTACGTATAGATATCCACAGGACCAGCTAAACATAATTATTGAGCGTTAATTTGTATTATTTTCTTATGCATTAATTTAAACATTTGTTTTGGGTGCTCAAAAGAACCGTCTCATCGAGACGGTTCATTTGAGTACCCACAACATGTGTTTTGGTTGAGAAATAAGAACATTGAGTTTTAGTTTCGCACTCTTATCTAGAGTTCTGAGTATCATTTGAGATATTGATTTTAGAGACAAATTATCTGGATAGTTGCATGAGTATGTAAAGCTGGTCAAATTGAGTTTCGGTGTAATCAGATTTATGTGCTATTTATGGTGAAAACAGACAGGTTCCTTAAATGTGTGACAAATCTGTTCAAATTCCCATCTCTGTATTTAAAGAAAATTACTTGACTTTTTGGATACTGTAAAGGCGGCACCTCATGAATGCGTAATTAGGACTGGTCAACCTTAAACATAGGCAAAAGCTGAATTATTCAAAAGTAACTGTATCATCTTTCGCCATTAGCCTCAGTATAGACGCAAAACACGTTATTTAGTCCTTAAACGCCAGCAAAATAACTGCATCTGACAATGTCTATTTAACATAAGCATAGAGGCAAACATTGTGTACCCAGATCAGACTGCTCCAACAGGAGCAGTCTGATCTGGGTCCACACTGTTTGTCTGTGAGGCTTCAAACATTTTAGTGGACGACAAAAACATACATTTTGTGATTATGCGCTTTAAGGGTTAATAAATTTGAGTTCAGTGCGTATACGGTTAAGATTTTCATGAAATGCGCGGCCCAAAGAGCTGATAAACTCTTTACCAAATTATAAATAAAACCTGAGTTCCCTTGCTTAGCAGAAGAAATAGCCGAACTACGCCCAGATATGAATATTAAAGTTGCCGCCTTTACAGTAATCGAAAAGTCAAGTAATATCATCTTTAATGTCTTTAACCGCGTGAAATTAAATATCGCACAGGTCTCAATTTTGTATATTTCCTGCTTTTGTGACAGCATGATAGCACTGTCACTTTTATTTGGAGAATTTGGTTTAAGTAAGGAAGAATCTGTCCAAATTCCCATTTCTGTACGCTCCTTAATGTCTTTAACCATGTGAAATTAAGTATTGCACTGGGCTCAAATTTTGTACATTTCCTGATTTTGTGACAGCATGATAGCACTGTCACTTTTATTTGGAGAATTTGGTTTAAGTAAGGAAGAATCTGTCCAAATTCCCATTTCTGTACGCTCCTTAATGTCTTTAACCATGTGAAATTAAGTATTGCACTGGGCTCAAATTTTGTACATTTCCTGATTTTGTGACAGCATGATAGCACTGTCACTTTTATTTGGAGAATTTGGTTTAAGTAAGGAAGAATCTGTCCAAATTCCCATTTCTGTACGCTCCTTAATGTCTTTAACCATGTGAAATTAAGTATTGCACTGGGCTCAAATTTTGTACATTTCCTGATTTTGTGACAGCATGATAGCACTGTCACTTTTATTTGGAGAATTTGGTTTAAGTAAGGAAGAATCTGTCCAAATTCCCATTTCTGTACGCTCCTTAATGTCTTTAACCATGTGAAATTAAGTATTGCACTGGGCTCAAATTTTGTACATTTCCTGATTTTGTGACAGCATGATAGCACTGTCACTTTTATTTGGAGAATTTAGTTTAAGTAAGGAAGAAAGCGAAAATCAGGAATCCATACAATCAAGTATTACACCTGACTCAGGACAACACACGGGAAAGTGACAAAACACAAGAAAACGTCACATACAAGAGAACCAAGAACCACCTTTCCGATGTGTAATTAGACAATGACTATAGATAAGTGCCAAAGTTGACATTTCAGTTAACTGAAAGGCTGTGAGTATTGGACTGTAATTGCTGTTTTAAACACACTATCCTAGAACTCAAAGATAACTTTGGATGAGACAACCTTAACTCCAGGTCAAATGACTAAAATGGCTTTCATGCCATGTTAGGTAAAAACTATTTACTTGTATTTACCCTATTTTACTGAGCTACTGGGCCAATTAACTTTGGTCTTGGTACGTGGCAACTGGGATATGGGCCCTCCAATGTTCATTCAACTGATTGATCGTGCCATGTCAGGGATATATATAAGTGTGACACAGCCAGGTGAGCGCTTCATAACTTCATGGATCTCTGGTTAACATATGGCTTGAGAGAGTAGGCTAATGTGATAAATATCAAAGTCTTTTCCTCCATCTTTAAATAGTACAGTTATATAATTGATAGTTCTGTCACAAACAATTTTGGAAATAGCATTCTGAGCAATATTTTCCAGACGAATTCTATTTATTAGATATTTGCCATCTGTATCGAAGTCATATAAGTTAGTCTTTTGTAAGAGTTATGTCGCATTTTAGCCTGATAACTTAAGGCAAATATAAAATGTTTTTTCTCGTTTCTCAGCCAAAACATAATTATGTTGTGACTACTAAAACAAACGGTCTCGTCGAGACGGTTATGTTGAGCATCCGTGTTCTTTTGAGCACCCACAATCTTTTGAGCACTCTTGACGACTGTCTAAATCACTTGATCAGAAAAAGTCACACTTTTGCTCTCATTTTATTGTTTGGACTCACTGTTACTAGCATGCAAGATTGAGAGTGTCTAGTCATATCCCACATTGTAGACCCATCCTTCACGAAAACATCTCTGTGAAACGACCACATGTTTGCATCTGGAAATAGAAAATATTTTGAAAAAGTAAGGGATACCTGAGATAGGTTTACTGTATCAACATTTATTATCCCCCCCCCAAAATACTTTTGGACCAGCACATGAGATTTTGGTACCTATCGCATATGCGCAAAGGTCTCCCTCAAACGCACATTCTGATACATCAAGCGGGGCTTAGTTTTCATCTGAGTCTTCATCAACATTCATACTTCGTCTTTTTGAGAAGCAAAGGCTCAGACCAGTCTGCGAGTATGCACAAAACGCGTGTACCGGCCCAATTTGTTCTCGATACTCTTCAAATAAGTATATTACTTTTGAGAAACCATGATTAGTTCTATGGATTACTGACTAATCAGGACACGTTTCTGAAATATTGCAAGACTAGTTGTTACGTTATTTAGGAAGCGAACAACCAATCATATAATTTAATAAGGCAGGACGAATTTAGACATTAAGGGTAATTACTTTTAAGTAAAAACACCAAGACTGACATATAGGGCACGTTGTTCGCTTCATTTATGGTCGTCTGGTTATTACATATCACGTAGCTGGCACGTTATTCATACCAACTTGGCCTAGGTTTTCTCGTATATTATGTAAAATGTAAATTTGGCGTCTACTCAAACTTGATTTCAAGCATAAAACACCGTATAAATGGCATCAAGTGTTATTTGTATGAACCATTATTTCAATCTAAGAATTGCCAAGTGTCTATATATAAGTATTTTTGTCTATGAAAAGCATATATTGCGTGACTTTGTTATCTTAAAGTTTGGGAGTAGACTAGCTATTTGTCAGATATTTAGAGCTGTCACATACTGACCCCACGGGAGTTCTTGTAGCCTGTCTTTTCTCCTCATTGACATGGCTCTTAGGAAAAGGTTAAGATCGTAACACACTACGAAAAGAAGCATCTTCAAATGACATATCCGCTTTTCCAAATACAAACTTATTTCACATCAATGTAGTCAATAATGCCAGCAACTTCAATAGAATTTAAAAAGGAAGTGGATAAGACAAGGAAATACCACAATCACACACTGCATACCGTGAGGGAGAGTCACTGATCACTAACAGTCACAAAACATCTCTAAACGACAAGTCCTCTATAACTATTGGTCCAACATTAAAGTTATTTTTCATAATTGATCGCCATTATTCCCTCTCCAAAGCTATTCCAAATAATTCCAGTCGTTTCCGTTCAATATCATGAGAACAAAAGTAATGGATCGAATTTGACCACACTTTATATAATCATTTATATTGACAAGATCTAGGTTGGGAATGTTTCCCGTCATTTTTCGCAAATTCGTCACAGAGTTATGGTCCTTGATTGACGTTAGAATTGACTGAATTATACCAAATTTTATGTATCCATTGATATAGACAAAATCTAGGCTGGGATTAATTCTTTACATATTTGTAACAGAGGCATGACTCTTTATTTATGTCAAATTATGTTTCCACTAAATATCTGGTGAACAAATGGATAGAATTTCACAAAATTTCATATATGCATTAATATTGACAATATCTAGGTTGAGATTGTTATGTTTGATTTGATTATTTACGTCTCAGTCAACGACTATAATCATGTCAAGATGGTCAGTTCACCTAACAACACTTTTTTCTTGGCAAGCTGCACCAAGCGGTTAACCAGTACTTCATTGACATAGACATAGAAATTTTATTTTGCGTAGAATTTTGTACAACATGTAACATAAGCCCAGTAGGGGTTTTACTTCGACAAACAAGAATAAACAAATATTTTTTTTTAAATAACGAGTATCACAGGAGGCAGATATATAAAACAATATTATAAGAGACAAAGAACAATGTACAAAATATATCATAGCATACAGAAAGCAATTAAGATATAAGATATAAGAAGGTAAAAATGTAAATACCAATAGAGAACATTAGCAGGGGGATTGATGAATCATCGAACCAACTGCTGACGAGAACTATTGGACACTGCACTATAGCGGAGGAAAAAATTTGGTTGAGGAGATTCAGAATTTTTAGACATTTAGATTGCAGAGCCTTTGCAACAAAGCGAAAGAGAGCGAAAAAGCAGGGGTCGAACCGCGAAAACTTGTGAGCAAAGGGAGTGAAAGGGTGTTAAAACTGAACTGCAGAAGCAAAGCAAAGCCTAAATTTAACATGAAGGACATCAGCAAATGTCACCTTCCCATGCATGGAGCAGTCTCTTGAACTGATGGAAGGACTCAGCCAGCCATATACTTTCGTTGTATTTATTTTTACCCCTGATGGACATTTTGTTCTGCCGGAGAATGCAGAATATGATCTTCGTCAAAGAAATCTGGCAGAATGGATCATTCTGAAAAAGAAAGAACCTATCAAATTTGAAAAAAGTGGAATGGATTTCAACACGGTTTGCCGATGTAACGGTGTATGTGTTTCCAGACGAGAAAGGGAAAACTATATTAACTCTTTGCATGCTTGGTAGATGTTCATGCTTTGTTGTCGTCTGCTGAAGTTTTTCAAAATAACTTTTTCAAGAAAAATAATATTTAACCACTATCAGAGTGTCAAATGGGTTAGGGTCCAGATCAGGACCGACGTTTTGTCGGTCCTGTTCTGGATCCAAACTGTTTGCAAAGTTCGTCAGCACACGACAAATGGCGCCTGCTGCAAGGAAAGAGTTATTATCGAAGCCCAATAAAGAAATCGTTGGATTTGAAATAAAGCATTTAAGCCGTGACATGAGATTTCCAACAATGTAGTATGTGCGACCAGCAAAGCATCAGATCAGCCTGCGCATATGCGCAGTCTGATCAGAGCCTTTGCTAATCGCTTCATTATTCTATGACTGCTCAGCTACTGACCGAACATCATTTGGAGTAATGTTTCTAAGCTGAAAAGGAGGCTGCACAAGCTCGTCTAAGTCTACAGTTGTCAAAATGCCACATTGTTGGGAATCTCGTGTCACGGCTCATTTATTGCCAATACTGAAGTATACCATTAACAGATATTACTGATAACAGTCGCTGTGATTCCTTGTATCGCAGTTTTAATAAAATGTTACAGTGAAATCAGTAATAAACTTGCGTTTCAACCTTTTAAGGTTTCGCTAGCAAGTTTTATCAGCAAAAACCTTTATTTTGCAAAGATTCCAAGCATGCACCAATCGAGTTGGAACTGGTTTGATCCTGTATTAATATACATTTGTACATACAGCTTAAAAAATTTTGCAACGTTGTGAGACAACATGTTATAAGCAAAGGCACAGATCAGCCTGGATCGGGTTTCTGGTTAAAATTGCTGAATTATTGTTTTTCTCATTTCTCAACCAAAACATATGTTGTGGTACAGTAACCAAACAAACCCGTCTAAATGCAATGTTCTTTTGAGCACCAAAGACTTATTATTTAACTGGTGGGCAAGAAATATATTACAATTTTGCTGAACAGGAGCTATGCTGTATGTTCACAAATTTTTGCACACTGGATAAGGATATCTGAGATTTTACCCTGGGGTAGAAAATCTTATCTTATCCATGTTATCTTACCCAGGACGTCAAGAAACGCCATCATGTGAAATTGCATCTTAGCGTATTCAGGGACTTCTGGAAGCTAATTTTAAAATATATAAACAAACAAAAACAGTGGTGAGCAAGAAAAAGAATCCATTATTCGTGTGAGGGTATGATAGAAAAAATCGTCCCTCAGGATCACCGTTTGTCATCTCTCGGCAAGCCTGGTGATACCAATCGGTGATCCTCGGGATGGACTTTTCTATCCTATCCTCACACGCATGATAGATTCTTATAGTCCGGTCAGAACCGCTATTTTTATTGCCTACTGTTTGATTACCAAACTAAGTGTTATAACTATTCTTCTCAAAGCAACAGTTTAAGCTATTAGTCAGGGCCCTTAGGGACAAAAAATAGGTCCCGTTCGAATTGTGTGCCGATTTATGGTGACCTATATCAAAACCTTCAATGGAGTCTTACCTTTGATTTAAAGGTGGTCACCCATCTCAAATACGCGTCTGAGGCTAGTTATGACGTCATAAATATGGCGACCATAATGAGAAACTGCTCGTAAATAAAAGCTATGGTTTGTGTTGGTATGGTCATATTTATCCAACACGAACGCTTTTTTAACATAATATCAATTATTTTAGTCATATGATGGTTACATCAATGCTTTACCTGCTTTGACAATGAATTATTTCTCGATAACTATATTTTGCATGCAAAATACCGTAGATTTCCTATAAATACCCAGCTTATCGGGCCACCTTTAGACTGATGGCTGAGAATGTTAGTGCTTCCCCTCTGGAATTTCGCAAACTTATCCTATCTCAAAGGATTTCAAGCTACGTCTTTTAATAGATATTTGCACTATGTTCGCCGGGGCGTTAGTCTCTGACAGCCTGATACATATGTTACCATATTAAATTTAGAAAAAAAAAGAAAATTAAAAGTTTGAGCTACAGAAAGAAGGCTGATTATTTAAATTACTCATATGGTCTGCATATTGACTACTTTAGCTACATATAAATTCTTTTGGAGCAAAATTACAGCTTCCTGTGGTGTTATGTGCGTTACTTTAATTAGATTACCCTTTAAACATGAAAATTGTGACCAATATCATTTACTTTTTAGCTGATATGTGCATTTTCCAAAATGTTTTGATTATTTTATACTAACGAGCTCATTTGGGTCAGAGAAAATCCAAAATTAGCTTTTATACTTTAAATAAAGTGTCTTATACGAGCAATTATAAACAACCCAAAGGCTACACCCAATTTTAAGGAGCCGAATTTGGTAGGCATCATTTAAGTAAAAATATATGAAAACATTTGCTGCTGTTGCTTATCTTGCATTTTTGGGATTGTCTTGCTCATATTATAAAGAATTATAGATTTTGCAGATTAAACAACAAGATTGAAGCACTTGTTAAAAGCTGTAACATATGTTACATGACATAATAAATGAGCAAGGACATTGACTTGATGTAAGAAATGATATTTCAGGAAAAAATGAATATATTTCGCATGTTTTCCTAGCTAAAGTCTCCAGCCTCTGGTGCCTAAATCTTAGGTATTGATAATTATTATGCCCCTGTACCTTTGTTACAGATGTAATGAATATTTGTTTTCAATATTTCTTAATATGAATAATTCTGAAATAAGGATACATCCTAGAGGAACATAGGAAATAATCTTTTCACATTTAAACAGTACAATTTAGTAAATGTCCCCTTCTAATGTAAATCTTCTAAACCAATCCTTATCCGAGTCATATACATGTACAATATCGATTATTATTTCTGCTTCGCTGGTAAAATAATTGTCCTCCTCATATCATAAAAACCAGAATAATCATCAAACAAGATTTTGACTGCAAGCTGAGTAATGACCTGCTCCATCCCAAACCCTTTTAGACATATTCTATCATATGTACCGATTCAAGGTGCATCAAATAGGAGATGTTTGTACACTGTAAACATGGGTGTTAGCCTGTATCAGCTTGTTACATATGTTATTTTATCAATTTGAGAATAAGAAAATTGAAAGTTTGAGGTACAGAAAGAATACATTAAAACTAGCAAATCAATGAACATTCTAATAGTCTGCAAATTACTGGATGTCTTTGCTACATATGACAGATGTTTAACATTAATGCGGCTTTATGTTGTATTATGTGCGTTACATGAACTTAATTATAATTTAAAAGTGGTAATTTTGGCTACCGTCATTTAGTTTAACGACTGCTCTTAGTTGATTTCAAACCGTTTTAGACTAGGTTAAACAAATATATACTCAATTGACGAAAACAAAACCAAAGTTTGCTTTTCTATCTTAAATATTTTGTCTTATATGAGCTAATGCACAACCCTACCCCCAGTTTTGCAGAGGAGCAAATTTTGTTTTCGCCGCTTAAATAAAACACATATAAAACAATTGCAGAGTGTTGATATTTTACATTTTCTTAAACAGTCTTGCTCATATATCATCAAGTTTTTAAGATCAGGACACTTATTAAAGATGTCAATGTGCCATGATGACACAACCAGGGCTCAGATCGAATTCCACGCACTTTCAGGTGCTGGTATTAACTAGTTCAATGTCAGGAAAGAGCAAGAAATCATATTGGCAGGCATTTAGCTATGCTGGAGACTCTATCCACGAAGCATTCTTTCACCTCGGCTCAGTGTCCTTAGAAAGCACTGTGGCGGATGTACTAGAGTAATATATTTGTAAATTGTCCTGACCTCTTGGCTCTCGTTTGTGATGTCTAACTGTGAGTTTGTTACTTTCCCACTGGTATCCTGGGTCAGGTGTGGTACTTGATTGTATCGAATCCTGATCTTTGCCATCTTTCTTACTTTGCATTAGCCAGTCGCCGATATTGTTCGACTCACTGCGTTGAGGTGGTGGATGTTTTGGAGAAAAAAAAGCTGAATTGCAAGACCTACCACTTCCAAGAGCTATGTTTCTCGAAGGTATCAAACGTGCGCAGTATCAGTGAATCATTTGGAAAACCTCACCTGTCATTAATCCTGACAAATCAATGCCTGACAATTATGGTTAGAGGCCGGACTGTGATAAATATTGTCCCGTTATGATGACATTGCCCATATGCGGATCCAGAGGGGGATAGGGAGTCTGGACACTCCCCCTGGAAAATAACAAGTAAGTATATGGGTTTCTTTAGAAATTAGCATTTGGACCCCCCTGGGATAAGTTGGACACCCCCCCCCTGGAAAATAATGGACCGCCTCTGGATCCTTTGTTAAGTAAAAGTACAGTTTTCTCAGCAATAAAACCATTGGAACCCCTCTTTAAACTGTAAAATAAGCTGAGGACTAAATAAAATTGACAAAAATTCCTGGATCCGCGCATGTTGCCTCCTGCCCCCGAAACCCCTCTGCGGCTGATAAAATGTGGTTGCAGCATGTCTGTATGCGAAACATCTCGGTGTAAGTACAAAGCAAACCATTTATATTGTACTGATTTGTGTTGCTGTGGAGCAGAAGAGGACTCATGTAAACTATTGCCAGTGATCAATATGCTTATGACTTTTGAACAACTATTTTCATGTGGATTCAGATGTCCGATTTTGACCTTTGAAGACGATTCTACCGAGTAGCATGCGAAAGATAAATCAGAATGTAACAGTTTTCTATTGCCCGTGCTATCGAAGTACAATGGGTAACTTGTAGAGGGGTTTATCCTTATTTCCATATCATGAACTACTAAGTAGACTGTTCTAACTTTTGATCCTTCAGTGGTCAAAATCGGACTATAATGAGTTTGGTTGATAGTGTGTGCAAATGATTATTACTACTTTCTTTTATTTAGGTGTAGGATAAGCAGCTACAGATAAACCAAAAGCTTTGAAGCCTGACTCTATTTATAATATTGATATGTTGTTCTAGAAAAAAGGGTTTCAGGCATTTATTTACATTTACTACAAAAGCTTTGGCATGCACATATGTTCTAGCCGGACTGGCTCATTTTACGTATTCTGCATCAATCGTTTGAAATAGAAAGACCCAAAGGTCTTTGGTCAGAGGGCGTAGTACATATATATGCATTAGCTTTGACCTTTAAAGACATGTTTGTTTGATTTGATTCTTTACGTCCCATCAACAATCTTTCAGTTATATAGGGACGGGTCTTCCTGGGTTGAACCAGTACTAAGCTAGGATAAATGTGTCTTGCTCAAGGACCACAACGCAGTGACACCGGTGAGGCTCGAACCCGCGGCCCTTCGGTCTTGAGTCCAGCACTCTACCACTGAGCCAATGCGCTCCCTGAATATAAGCATAAGAGATTATATTTACTCCGTTTATTATCAAAAACACTGTTTGTTTTTCATTCACTCCACTGTCTTTTTATTCGTAAATCGTGACGGCATTTACGTCCCACCCTCGAACTGACTTCACCCTATCTGAATATAATTTGTATGTTACGATTAAAAAGTGTTTGCATTCAGTCATGATAAGGCTACCAGTTCATTAAAGGAATATTTCCAAGCGTTGGAAATGGACAAAATGCATATATATGTGGTATTTACATTTTAGGCGTCATTTCAATGACGTCATATTTTTGTTCTGATGCGAAGACAATATGGGCGACATGTTAATTTTAATTATTTACACCCTGAGATTAAATTTGGTGCATTTCGACTGTAATTGTCACACAAAATGCAAGAAAGTCCTGATCCCCATATACTACAATGGACATACCGTTTAAATTGCACTGATACAATATACGCTATTTTGATGACGTCATAATGACGTCCAGACGTGAAACCCAGATGGGTGACCAGGTGATTTTCATTAGTTATCCCCTAATGTTTGATTTGGTATAGGTCACCATAAATCGGCATCAAATTCGCACGGGAGTCCCGATCGCCCCTGACTATATGTAATGTAGCTGAGCTGGATAGTTGGAGGCTTACCATGTAGCAAGGAATCGTTAGACATAATGCTTATCCTCTAAACATATTTTTCATATTAATCAAATACTGCACGTGCACTTTCCCTAAAATTGACCTACTCTTTTTCAAAAAAAGTGAACTTCAAGGTTGCTTTCTGGTGTTGTGTTCCTGTCTTCAGATACACCATTAAGCATAGTTTGGCTTCAGTAACAACTTTAATTCAGCCGTGTTTTTACATTAGATAAAACTGACAGGCACATCAGTCAGTCTAAAAATAGTAAATAAAAGCAATTTATATGTACTTTAAGTTATCTTAATTTCTTTGGATATTAGCTTTTTCTAAATCTACCATTTTCCTGTCTAATATCCAGTAATTTTACTGACCCTTCCAAGGTGGTGCTTGTTTTGTGAATCCTTTATATATTATTTATGTTTCGTGTTGGTTTTTTATGCTGTGTGTATGTTCCTTGCAGCCTTAAGATGACATGCTGGAAAATGGCTGACCTCTTGGCTCTCTTGTGTATTCTTGCGTTTTTGTCACTTTCCAATATGGTTTTCTGGGTCAGGTGTGGTACATGATTGTATCGATTCCTGATCTTTGCCTTCCTTTTTGCTTTACTTATATTCGTTCTATAGATTGGTAATCATATTGCTGAGGAAGAGAGAGAGCTGACTGGTTGCTTTGTATATTGTATTATTGCTTATGCATGTATCATGTTGTACAAGTTTAGATAAACAATGTTTTTGAGAGTAAATTTGTAAAAAAAAATACCCATCAGTTTTAACATATGTTTTGAGTGCTCAAAAGAACCGTCTCATATGTTTATGTTGAGAAATAAGAAAAGTGTTTTTTTTTCTTTTTGGTACGCACTCTTAAAGCTGCATACTCTGTAACTATGAACATTTTTCGAAAAAAAATATTTTCTTTTTAAAACATTTGCAAAAGTAGAATAAAGTTATGTTGTCACAATAAATCTAATTTCTACAGTTGAAAACTGCATGAAAAAGTGAATTATATTATAAAAACAGGTGTATTTTCTCTTGTTTGTAATTATTTGCGTCCCTCCAATAATTCTAGACTGGTAATTTTTAACATAAATGCTGTTGTTTTGGCACTAATAATTTGTTAATTATTTCGAAAAAGGTAAAATGTATACCTGAATTTTAGTATTTTACTGTGTTCTTGAAATATAGAAACATTATTTTTAAAATGAAAATATCAAAAGTTACAGATTATGCAGCTTTAACTAAATGCCTGATGCCGGTTGAACATGATGCTGTGTGCCTTTTCCTCTATATGTAATGTGTCGGTCTCTAGTCTGATATTTTGGTATCCACTGGTCATATTTACTTATACATGTATTTGACTCTTCTTATATTTACTGACAAAATCTCTATTCGCTCTTATCAGCAAAGCTGTGCGGTACAGTTTACATTATACGAGTATATGACCGGTAAGTGCCAAAGTCATAGATCGCAGACCAATCATCTGTGCCAAGATGTAACTACATGAAATGCACACATGCATTACCGTTGCACGATAATGCAAATCAATCTGCCGTATCTCTTTCCTTGCAATAAGATTTTCCAAAGCATGGAGATATTTTATTTAAAAACGTAACAACAAAGCAACCGTTTATAGCTTCTCTTTAGACATTTTAATATGAAAACATAATGTGAAATATGACATCAAAGGCATCTTAAAATATTTTGAAATTAACCAAACCAGTCAAAACGTACCATCTAATAGGCTAGCACATATAGGATGCTGGTCATTATTGCATAACGTATGCGTAACAGCCTCGTTTAAACGTGACGGTCAATACTCACTAAGTCTAGATATTGGTCTGAGTCTTTATCATAAAGGGGCGATTTTAATCTTGAAATAGTTAGTTTCCCATTTCTTGATTGAGATGTTCCGTGCTCCCCTTCCTTTGGTGTATATATTTTCCAACTTATTCGTTTTGCAAGAGTATACGCTAATGTTGATGACTTCAACAACAGAAACACATTTTTGACTTCTAATAATATAAAAAAACAAGGTTATCGATACCATAAACTTCGTAAAGCTTTTTTAAAATTGTGTAACAGACACTCGGGTTTGATTGTTAAATACAGTATTTGTTGAAAGACTCTTCTGCAACAAGGCATATCAGAACCTGTTTTTATGGTGACTTGGTTTATAAATTTAAAACAAATTGTTGGAAAGCCTAGTTTTAGTGATCGATTCAAAAGTATAATTAAACGCTATAAAACGGTGACATACAACATGTATATCATGCGACAGTCTGCATACCTGGTTGTAAACCCAATCACGGTTTACAGCTGTGGTTTCCTCTTAAATTGCACGACGGTGGGTCATGCCTCAGACTCAATGACGGCCCTGGCGCGAAGCTTTAAAATTTGTGTCTTATGTTTGGCTTTGGCTGGGCCCACCGTAGCTCAACTGGAGGTTTTCCTTAGTTCTGACTATTGGTGAGCCATGAGCACTTGTCTTTGTTTCATAATAGCGTGTTAATTTGATTAGATTGTTTCTCTATGATGATGCATTGCATTAGTTAGGAAGCCTCCATCTGAGCCAAACATTTTTTTTTGTGATTTACAACAACAGAATATAGGGCAAAGTTTTGGCGCCAGTAAAATACATTTACCCCCCCCCCCCATGTAGCTTAGACTGCTGACCGTTCTAAGGCGGTGGTTCTGTTGTTGTTGATTTATTGTTTCATGTATCTACCATTGTTTGTGGGGTTCTCTGTTGGTCCTTGTTTAGTATGTATTACTTGAAGTCCTATCTAGGTTTGCAATCACCTTGACGAGTAAGAGAGAGCTGGTTGTCTTTCGATGTCTTAAATGTTTTGTGGCACCTCCTCATGGTGACGTGGTTTGGTCTGCATTGAGTGATTGTGGTATTTCCTGGGCATACTTATTTACTTTTTTCTTATTTACACCCAATCTTGGTGTATGAAAGTAGCGAAGTCTCTGGTGAGTCAGTGTATTTGCGCTCCTGGGTCGCTAGAGCCTTCGTGGCTTGACAATGCGATGCGTACCCAATCTCATGCGCTGGATCAAATGACCAGTTTCTCCTATACATTTTTGGAGATGTGCAAGAGTCTCTAGCATCATGATAGGGAGACTGCATAAGTATTACATGTAAACAAGAGTAATGACATCGTTACTATGCAATGAGGCTGTGCCTATATTTCTTGTTTTAGTAAACAGTATAATCCACGTAATCAGAAAATCTCAGGGTGTCTCAGGCCTATGGTAAAATAGAGTTACCTACTTAAGCCCTGGTTGGTCAATATGAATATATGGATGTGAATCGTCGACCACAACAGTAATCTCAATATCAATGGAATAAATTAAGCTGAAGTATTGACGGGTAAAGACTCGTGCGCACCATACCGTGCCCCCCTTAGCCAAGACAATGGCATGAGCAATTTTAAAACTCTTTACTTTAATCCGTGTATCGTCTCCTATCAGTATAGATGCTCTGGATTCATTTTTTCAGCGAGTTTAATGAGTTCAATAATCATTTAGCATGAATGGTAGATTCTAGTAATCATATAACACAAAATTTACTTTGAAATACAATGTAACATAGTTTGCGTATAAACGCCATGATTTTGCAATACATAAACGCAACATGCTTTGGGTTACCTGCCGAATTTACAGCGTATTATCATTTTAGTATATAGCTTTATTACACTTCTAGAAGCGACTCGCCGAGGCCACCTGATAATAGCTTTACATGGTTGCTACTGTTCTAAATAACCGTAATAATAAACATTATTTATGAACCGAGGAAATTATGCCATGCACAATAGGTACATTTGTATCATACTCAAACCATAATGTAATGCCTTTACTGAGTTGAGATTATTTATCTCTATGTCTGATACAGCATCCTGTTCAAACAGAGGGAATGATATAATAAAAAAATACTAAAAACAGCTAGTCCTTCACGTGTCATTTTACATGCATTATTATCTGATAAGCTGGCTTTTAACGCATTATAGGCTTTCAACAGCGTTTTGGTTAGTTATACCTTGTTATATTTTATCTGTTAGTGTAAGAGAATATGATAACTTAGTAGTGCATTAACCTAGTAAGTGCCATGCTGATTGAAACTTCAAGTTTGATGCAATTGAAAAACGCGTGAGTATGACCCAGGTCCCGAGGTTATAATACCTTTCTCATGCTCAACTCAGCTGAAGATGAAGTTTAAAAAAAATAAAAAGGCAAAAATTAAGATTTTTTTCATGCTAAATACGCTCAGATGGTGTATTTATCCTACTTATAAATGTTAAAATGTCAACAAATGTTGGCATTTTAGCATTTATGAGCAGGATAATTTTTTCCTTATAAATGTTAAAAGTGTTGTCATTTTAACATATATGAGCAGGATAAATTTCAAGTTCAGTTAAATTGAGCATGGAAAAAGTTTGATAATCTCAGGGCCTGAAAATATCACAATCACCAATCTCAGACAACCATTGAAGTTGTCACTGTGAAAAAGACATTAAAACACACACACACACACACACACACACACACACACACACACACGCGCGCGCGCGCGCGCGCGCGTAAAAATACAATTAAAGTAAAACAACCAGCATTCTCTTCTTCAGTGATGATAACCATACTAGAAAGGACATAATAAAAACAATTATACTGCAAGGCCTGGACCACGCACACACATAATGGATGTAACAACAAACAATAAGCTAAATACAACATAATCTCTGTCTTAGACCATAAAGCAGACCGAACTCAGCCACCAAATTTATGTTACTGGCCAAGTATTCTCCCTAGATTCTGCTATCGTGAAAGCACATATATTGTTTAGCTCAATCGTAGGCGTCCTAGTTTATTCAGTGTTTCACCACAAGGTAACAATCGAATAGAATTAACTGTGATGCTTAACCCATAGACTGTCAGAGCTAATTTGAGAAAATCACTAGTTGAGCATCGGTGGGCCGAGCTAACGACAAGTAGCTAGCACTAACCTACCGATGAAATATCTAGATCAGTGTCGTCATTGAGTCTGAGGCCTAATTAACCCAGCTTGGTTCAATTAAAAAACGAAACCATAGTTATAGAGAATACTGGGTGAGTGTCTTTTTATATCAAGTTTACCAAGCAAGGCTTTGAGAACGCTTGTTGACAACGCGAGGCTTGCCGAGCGATTCAACATGCGTCCTCAAACCCGAGCCTGATAAACTTAATATCGAAAGACGCGAACCTGGTATTCCATTTATCAGTTTACAAGCTGATTAACAGTTCATACTGGCGATAATGACGTATCTATATATTTTGTGTCGATTCAATGTCATTGACGACGTCATTCGAAAAGTGCAACGTCATCATGACCTACTAAAGGCACATGTCGTGAGATAGGCAACGTTTATCAGGTCAACATTTTGTTTGTTTGGTTTGATTCTTTCTCATCAACAATCTTTCAGTTATACAGGGACGGGTCTTACTGGGTTGAACCAGTACTAAGCTAAGATAAATGTGTCTTGCTCAATGATCACAACGCAGCGACGCCGATGAGGCTCGAACCCGCGACCCCACGGTCTCGAGTCAAGCACTCTACCACTGAGCCTCTGTGCTCCCAACACATTTTGCTGAGGTCAAAACAATCTACAGGGACTTAAATACGTCATACTTTGGAAATTCTGACCTGTGATCCCTTAAAACATATATTGGACCATCCCATCCTTATTGCAGTTATATGTATGGGAAAATCCATCAGAATACAAAGCTCTACTATATATGCCCTGTTGCAGAAAAGGTTTCAAACCATTATCACATTTAGCACGTCAGGACGGTCAATCCTGATATAGTCACACGTTATACTATTCGAAACAAATTTTAGTTTGTCCCTGAAGATATGGTATACTAGACTCAGACGAGCCTATACAGCCTCCTTTTAAGCTTAAAACCCAAATGATGTTCTGTCAGTAGCTTAACAGTCAGAGAATATTCAAACGACTACCAAAGGCGCAGATCAGACTGCGACTGATCTGAGGCTTTGCTGTATGCATATTTCACATTGTTGGAAACATCATGTAGCGGCTAAAACAGTGTTGTGCACTGACGTCGAGCTAAACTTTGACAGATTAAATCAGTAATGGGATCTTATGTCTAAAATGTCGGATACATGTGCCTGTTTAGTCTTATGACAGCAGGAAAGCTTATGTCTAGTGGGGTCTCTCTCTCTCTCTCTCTCTCTCTCTCTCTCTCTCTCTCTCTCTCTCTCTGAATGGGGCTCGTTATCATACGCTTCAACCGAACGTCCTAAAAGCATGGTAAATATTCTATCAAAGTTATAGACTGACTTAAAAGAAATAGCTAAATGGTGTCACAAGATCCCAACACTCTTTGAAATGGCGCGTCGATAGTTTCAGAGTTTGTGTTTTATTGTACAATCAAATAATGAAGTCAACCAAGTCAAATTGGTTTCTCAGATGGAAAATATGCTTTTTCCTTCTACATCTGATTTCTCTAGCTTGATTGTCTGCTGCACTTAATTCTTTGCATGCTTGTTTTGTTTTCTTTATTTCTGTGAGTTTGCCGATTTGGGTTTTCAAAAAAAGTAACTTTTTTCAAAACAATTTTTCAGGAACACTATCAGAGTGTTAAACGATTCGGATCCAGAACAGGGCCTACATGAACCGATAATAATATTTGAACAATAACTATTTTTTACCGAAATTGTACTTTCGATTTTGCTTGAATCGTTCTGCCGTTGCTGGACAACCACCCGGCTATGGTCTGAAACAGGGCCATCCCAAAGTCTAAATGCCCCGATGTGGCCCATACACCTGAAAGTAGATATTGGTGAATGTGACAACCTGAGACTTGTAAGCTCCAGCGGCAAAATCTTTCTATATGTCTGCCTGCCTACCTTTATTTTAAGATTACATGGTTGAATTGTCAAGCTATATTTCCTAAGTGTTATAACGGTGGTGAAAGGTGAGAAAAAAACTAATTGAACTGGGATAAATTCGCCATAATAGTCCAAGAGGCAAATGATTCTAAAATAATGCAATTATCTAAAGCTACGATTGCCTGTCAAATTGTTTGTTTCTACAAGACAAGTGTCATCGAGGCTCTTATAACTGATTGTTTGGACAGAGTGACTACTTTTTCTCTTTCGCAAATCGTCTTGTGTCTTTTATCCTCTGTTAAAACGGAGCACAATTGATTGCAAGGAAATTGGTGATGAATGAATGTCGGAGAGAATGCTGTATTCGGAGGTTCAATTAGTACATAATTTTGAGACTTTCTTCTCCTTGGAGAGAAATCTTACCCATTTTCAAACTCTAAAATGTTAACAAACTGACGTAAATAAAATCGCCACACCTTAAGTTACTATTTTCTAAGCAATTGTTTAAAAGATAGGCCAGACGCGCGTACTGCTTATTCGTGTAGAGGTTGGACGTGGCTTGAAACAGACTTTTATCTGACACCACGCTGTAACAGTATTAGCTTTCAATCGTTTATAATTTCAATCATTGTTAAATTTTGGATCAATTTTTCATAATGTCATGCTTGCGAGTACTAACTTTATAAAACTAAACGTCATAATTAAGACAAAATATATGGTGTATTGTTGGATCTTGTCAACTTTCTCATTTCTACCTAAGAAACGGAAGAATAGATAAGGGGATATATCAGGTAATGTACCAAGAATATGCCTACATAAAAATACGCCAATAAAGATGAACTGTCACGCTCAATGGCCAATTTATGGTTTACAGTAACGTCATCCAAAATGGCCATCTGGAACACGAGTCAGATTACATCACCTAAACAATAGTTGCTGGTAAAAGAATGTAGACTTTCGCAAATGATCAGTTACAAGAGCCCCTTATCCACTACTCGCCCATATCAATAATTCCAAACATTTTAAAAGCAACGAAGTTCATATTTATTCCACTGACATGTGAAAAAGTGGATGGGTTACGTGTATAAAGTCGTTGCATAAAACATTTTCTGAACACTACAAAACGCCTTCTCTGTAGTATAGAGACGATTTTACAATGGTAATAGAAGTTGTTTTTGCCATCGGCTTATGTCTTGAAACATTTAGCAAAAGTGACAAAAAATCGTGTTACACGAAATTGATGACCCCTATATCACATACCGATACTGCTGTATCAGTCTGAGATAGTCCTACAGCAAAACCGTGTTAAGGAGATATGCTCGACTGATAAGACGTTATAATGCACTAAATTTATAACTATATTCTCTCTGTCTTAGAGTTATTTATGTTTTATATCAAGGTGTGATTTGTTGACATCAATATACGTGTATGTACTAATGAACAAGGAGATTCCAACAATGGGGTCTTTATTTGTTTTGAATGTGGGTCAAGACACATAGACGTTTGGCTTGCATGAAATACCCCAAAGCTTATCAATTTTCACCAAGTCGCATCTACCAACCCAGATTGATTCATTACAATCTTAGTCCTTAAAGTTTTAATACCAGATTAACTAGACGTCAATTTCAATCATAGGGGACGCAAAAGTTATCATCTACCGACCAAGCTATGGATTAAAATTCCAACCCTTAGAGCTTCACTACCAGACTAAACAGCGGTCAATTTTAAATTATGCCGCTGTGTTACTGGATCTTCAAATATTAATATGGCTCAATAGTCTAATAAGTGTTCATTTCAAAGGCAGTTAACTGTCACTATTACTTGACTTTTCGCTTACTGTAAAGGCGGCGCCTCATGAATGCGTAATTAGGACTGGTCAACCTTAGAAATAGCCGAACCACACCCAGATATGAATATTAAAGTTGCCGCCTTTACAGTAAGCGAAAAGTCAAGTAATACCTGCTGTAGCTTAATATCTACATCACATGCAATTAAAACAGTGTCATTTGTTAATCAAAGATGAGAGAATAAGGCTCGTCTTGGTAATTTTGCTGTTGCTGCTGTGGTTTGTGTTCACCATCCTATCAGCACGGATATTTGATAGGGTGGCGGTCTGATCTACTAACTTTTACTTACATGTCATGAAATGAATTCCAATCCTGTCGAGTTTCCACTGAATTCCATCTGTTTCCGGTCTGCGCTCAATACAATGCTTAATACAATTGAGCTGCGGCATGAGATTTACAACATTTTGCCATTTTGACAAGTGTAGACTCGAACAAGCCTCTGCAGCATCCTTTTAAGCTTAGACAATCCAAATGGTGTTCAGTCAGTAGCGTAACAATCATAGTATACTCAAGCGACTAGCAAAGTCTCTGATCAGACTGCGCATATGCGCAGGCTGATCTGAGGCTTTGCTGGTCGCACATGCCACATTGTTGGAAATCTCATGGACTGGCTCAATTGAGTTTTGTTTGGCATAAAGCGCTGAATAACCGTGATGCCAATAATCGACCATTCTGTCTTCAGTTGTTTCTCTTGTCACATATTAAACAAAACCTGGAATGAGTTATTAAGAGGGGGCTGATTGGTTTGCGTTTGTTGTGGTCTGAATGTCATCTCGTTGTTATCGTGTTTCAACTCTTCCTCGCGGTGCCATGGGTTGGTATGTAGTATTTGATTGTGGTATTTCCTGGTCATACTCACTTACTTTTTCTTGTTTTTAGCATTTTAAAAACTGTGGTATGCATATACTAGTGCTTGTATTTTAATTGCTTTCAAACTTTTTTTTCGAAATGACTCGGTGCTTGTTTATTTTTAATTCAAAGCTCTTTAGTAAGATTGCAAAGTAAGTTATATTATGGTTTCTGCTACTTTTCATGTTTCAGATTCTTTTAACACATAAAGCGCCACCTATGATTTGCAGCAGACGGCAATAGCAAGTTTTGCGGCTTTCTTTTTTTTTATCAAAAATAACAAATAAAGCATGATATGATATGAGAGTCGTCAGCTGGCAGACGATTTTCATGAGATACATTTATCATATTACATGTACCTTATTTTTTCTAAACAATGTTCTAGGAGATGATTCAATGATAAGTTAGGGGTCTTTCATGCAAACAAAATATCTATGTATAATATCCCAAATCTGAATTAAGGGTGAGGTTGGCGTCGTGAAACCGGTTTAAGCCCTCTAGTAAAATATTTTACCACCCGTTCCAAGGCGGTACTTCTTTTGGGGATCTTTTATGTTATTTTCTGTCTTATGTTTGCTATGCCTTTGTGCGCGTCTGTTTATGTGTGCCTTGTGGTCACTTGCTGGGAAAGGGCTGACCTCTTTGCTCTCGATGGTGGTGTCTTATTGTGAGTTTTTCACTTTCTCATTGGTAACTTGAGTCAGGTGTGGTATCGATTCCTGGTCTTTGCACCCTTACTTACTTCAAAAATGTGTCGCAAAATTTGTCGTCAGCTGCAGTCGTGATTGGTGATTTAAGGATGTTTTACAGGTAAATTCTTATAGTAAGTGAGTATGACCAGGAAATGCCACAAAACAGACTGCAGACAAACCCACAGCACCGCAGGAAGAGACAAGGAACACATGCAGCTACACCACAATTAAAGTTAAAGAACCATCGCTCTCTTCCTTAGCAATATGATTGCTAAGCTAGAAAGGGCACCACGGATCACATCACAAAACAAGGGCTCAAAACAGAGCCCCTACACATAATGTTAACAACAACTAACTGAATAAACAACAACATATTCACCGCCTAAGAACAAACAGCAGCCTAGGCTTATTTGAATCGTAGAATTAACATTTTCTTTCTGCATTATCGAGGAGGACATGTCCCAAGACTGACAACATATTTTTTAACACATTTATTCTGACAGAAACGTGTTAATATCTTCCAGCATCAAGTGTTCTCGATGAATTAATTTATTGGCAACTCCTTGACATAAACGGGTTAATATAGTGTTGACATGTACTTTAAGCGTTACGTGCAGGATATTGTCTTCCTGTTTTGACACTGAGCAGGTACTTTATAGCATTTTATGATCGATCGACATTTTCAGTGAGATTCCACAGTTGCCATGAAAAGTAAAAATGCATTTATCCATTAAATGATTCATTTGAGTACGTACCCATCGCATACTGCTAATTACGAGGTCATCATCTTTAAGAGATGCGGAAAATCTAAGGGGCTGAGGAGAATATAGTTTAGGGAATTGTGGGAGCAAAAGTAAAAGCAAAATATTTTCGGGAGTTGAAGAAAAATTGATCAGACTCTGAGGCTATAAAACTATTACTTACATGTGCATGAAATTTGTCCCTTTCACATATCTTAAAATGTAACTATACTGACGGACGTTAATTACGCAACACTAACTTCCCCTTATATCTTCCAAAAAACTGTTGAATGTAAACTTCCTTTGCTTCGATAATGTGATCACGAGTTGGCTACTTCAGCAAACACTTTAGTTTTAATTGTACAACTAAACTGGGCGACGTTATTTGCTCTGTATGAATTTAGCCATTTAAGCCATTCTTAAGTAGAGGAGAATTTAAGCTATTGGATGAAAGGGTACACTCAGATAAACGTCATATACGCAAATAAGCTGTATCGCAGACTTGCCAATCAATATGAGAGTGAGTCCTTGAAGACAAAGAAGGCCATGATACAAATTTGATGCTTCTAGTGTTTCTTGATTTAAAGAAATAGGGAATCTTTCATTCATAACATTTGGTCACATAAAACAGTTGACCCCTATCTCAAAAAGTTTACATTTTAATGTATTTAGTTCACCTTATTTAAACAAATTTTCTATGTTTTACTTACAAATAAATGCTCTTTAACATACAAATTGTGAACACCTTTAGCTGTCTGACGTCCGTTCGTGAGTGTATCTGTCAGTCACGTCTTTTGTCAAGACCATTACTAAAAAAATTTTTGACTTGAACTGATATAGGTGAATACTCTCATGGAGCTTATGTGCAGTGCACAACAAACGGTACTCGAAATTTCATTCTTGTGAGTGAAAATTGACTTGTTACAAATGTATGTGATTCTATGTCACATTATGTGGCATCACATTCGTCACAAATGTTTTACGTTTGAGCCGCAACATGAAATCTCCAACAATGTGGTATGTGCGACCAGCAAAGGCTCAGACCAGCCTGCGCATGCGCGCAGTCTGATCAGAGCATTTGCTAGTCGCTTGAATATTCCATGACTCTAAGGCTACTGACCGAACATCATTTGGAGATTCTAAGCTTAAAATGAGACTGCTCAGGCTCGCCTGAGTCTTTACTTGTCAAAAAGCCTTTTTTGGGAAATCAAATGTCACGCTCATTTTTGCTTAACACCTGCTACATTTGTGATCACATCCGTAACAGGACGTTACATGTGCTTTTATACAAATGTGGTCGTAGGTCGTACCACATGTGCAATTGAATGGAACGCTTCTCCTGTTAGTATTGTGATCCGTATACCAACCCCTGTTACAAACAAACACTGTTTGAATTAATTGTACCTTACATTTGTATTGTTTGGTCAGTTGCTTTACGTCCCAGTCAACAACTATGGCCATCTCAGGACGGTCAGTTTACCTAACCACACTTTTTCCTGGGCAAGCTTGAACAAACGGTTAACCAGTACCTCGTGATTACATTCGTAATATAGCGGATGCATTATAATAATAGTTTGATTGGCTCAAATGGGATTTCTGGTTTGAGATAAAATTCAAGAATATGTAAATTAAATGGTGTGGGGCTTAGAAGGTATGGCCAGGGTGACGCTCTCATATCAATTGAGCCAGTGCGTGAGATTTCCAACATTGTGGTATGTGCGACCAGCTAAGCCTCAGATCAGTCTGCGCATACGCGCAGTCTGATCAGAGCCTTTGCTAGTCGCTTGAATATTCTATGGTTGTTAAGCTAGTGATTGAACACCATTTGGGATTTCTAAGCTTAAAACGAGGCTACATAGGCTCGTCTGAGTCTACACTTGTCAAAATGTCACATTGTTTGAAATCACATGCCACGGCTCAAGTTCGATGACAGTGAGTACTGTACAGGGAATAGGTCTGTTATAACCCATTTAAGGTGAACAGAGCCTTTATCTCATAATGCCCATGTCATGCTGGACTGGTCTTAGTAGAGATTTGTTTGACGTTTTCTCTACTATATTTTTTGTTCAAATAGTATTTGTTTTTATGATGGCATCCAGTGCAGACGCCGATGAGATGCCGTAGTTTGCGGAATCTAATCGAGGTCTATACTGTTTGTGAAGGTCCCATTGATCAGACACTAAGCTTTAATGTTTTCGTCTGACGTTTGTTCGGCCACTGTCCAGGATATAAGCAGTCATTCATAATTCAATGTGTCTGTGCTATGAAAGGAACCTGATTGATATTGACAGTCCGTACACTGAACTGTCGATACTATAAGATCAGAACTCACCCTAGCAGTAAAACAACGGCTGATTCTATTAAATGTCTGATAATCACTCGAATGTTTGCCATTGTCTTATAGTAGCTACTGAGTCAACAAACTGTGAAGTTTTCATCAATAAATCCAGCAATGGGCTTGCAATAAATTGCCCTCCCTTAATCTAATCAGATCTGTACTGATTGCCACAACGTCTGCAGTTGGAATCGATACAAATATCTGAATCGCTATTACAGCCGTATTAGTAAGTTTCTCGGAAATACGTTGAGGACATGCTCTGTGCGTAGAAGAACACCAGCCATTTTTCAGCCAGAATCGAGAACTAAATTGTATGGTGCTATGCTAAAGACGAACGCAATGACACCATTTTGCGCCAAGGGACATGTCTAGAAATTAGACTTAAAGGCAAGGAAGTTCTATACACTAGACTGATTGACCTGACCTGATTAACAATAATCCCTTTAACAGATAATTTATTTCTGGATACAGTCAATAATCTAGTTCA
Source organism: Loripinus fragilis (assembly GCA_964019695.1). Lineage (NCBI taxonomy): Eukaryota > Metazoa > Mollusca > Bivalvia > Lucinida > Lucinidae > Loripinus > Loripinus fragilis. Next base: position 41,750,807 of record OZ026520.1, on the reverse strand, counting down.
CTATGCTAAGACTGGTTCCAAAGTATACTAAGCGTCAATGAAAATTTACCAGGTAGTTAATCAAACTTAATTCTGCATTAAAATTATCAAGTAGATTCACGTTTGGCAATAACATTGTTAAGGACACTTTACAGTTTTGACATAAAAGTAAAGACAAATGCAAAGATAAGGATACAACCAAGTACCAAATCTGAACCGGAACACCATATGTGAAAGTGACAAATGCACAAAAAAACACAACACACAAGAGAGCCAAGAGGCCAGCCCTTTCTCTGCAGGTGATCACAAGGCTGCAAGAACAGACTAGACAGCATGACAAAGATAAACATGAAACATATCCACAAAAGAATCACCGCCTTGGAACGGTCAGCAAAAAAGACTGGAGGGTTTAAACATGTTTAACGGTATCAACCTCACAGGATCAAGGTCACGAATAAAGCAGTATTGCATCCAATCTTTCTCAATGCTGAAACAGAGCGTCAAGTAACGTACTCCTAAAATGTTAAGTCACAAACCTCAATAACGAGAATACAAGACACCTATTGTGGTTATTTAGGGACATATTGACTTCAAGGCGCTATATTGACAAGGTATTGGAACCAGATGTTGTGCTATTTCTTCAAAATCAGGCAGCTTAACGTTGTGTAAACAAGACAACACCAGACATCATTCAGCAACACTTACAGCAGACTTTCGAGAATAAAACAATGTGCAGTTTTGCAATCATCTTGATAGAGAAAAGAGAGCTGGTTGTTTCCTGGTGTATTGTGTCTGTTATTGTTCTATGGCTCTTCCTCGCGGTGCCGTGAGTTGGGCTGCCGTGTGCGATTTTGGTATTTCCTGATCATACTCACTTACGTTTTGGTAGACTAGTGACATTTCAACAAGGGAATTTGAAGGTCAAATATAATGACAGAATCTCAGCAACACTAAGTAATATATTATTGTCGACTACATAATACATTATCTGATATAGGTTATAATGTCTTTCAAACGACTATTTCTCGTGAGCTGAAAATACAATACATAACTAGGTTAATGTTTTTGTTTAGGGAACTTGGATCATCAAACGAGTGATCATGTCCAGATATTGTTAGAACTACACGTTGTACTCAGCATATGACACCTACGAGGGATAGATACAAGTAAGGCGTTTAACCTACGCAATACAAGGGCGGAGTTAAAGAAATAGCTACATGTATACCATGGCTTGTTCACCTGTACTTGAAGATAATCCGAGAGCTTGAACAAGTGGATTATCTTACTTAAGTTAGACGAACATGGTATAACTATTTTATACCACCTACATCAGCGTAGACCTTGCACATCACGATATATTTGTGCTAAAGTTGGTAAGGGTGGTATAACTTACGCAATACGAGGGCTGGTCCAAAAGAAGGCATGATGATGCATTATATGATATATGTTACGTATGTCATAAAAGTACGACCGATTCTTATGAAGTGATCTTAAATGGCGTTTATGCAGTTATTAGTGACATCATGCCATGCTATAAGGTGCATATTTGACGGTTAGTAAGTGAACGTCAACAATATGTCTGGTTGAACGTGCTTGTTTATAAAAGTATCCATTTAGAAATACAATTGAAACACGTTTTGACAATCAAATACTTCAAGGGACATTTCTTTGGTAATAAAATCACAGTTTTCCCTGCAAGCTGATTCCATCATCGAACGTAAGGTTCAAAATACTATACTAATTTTAAAAAGTTTTAGTTTTAGGGACCGCTCATTATTTAAGTGTCAGGGGGGGGTTAAAAAGAAGGGGGGGTCATGTCAATTTCGATGTGGCTAGTAGGGGGGGGGTCGCCATTAACTTTGACTTTCCAGCAGGTGGGTCATGTTTAAATTGTTCCAAAAATTAATTTAAAAAAAATCCTCGATCGCTTCGCTCGCTCGTGTTATATTAATTAATCCCTTATATTTAGTTTATATAAATTTCTTAGCTTTTATATTTGCTAGTTCTAAAGTTATTCTATTTTGGTGTTTTCATTGTTATAATCGTGCTAATTATACAGGAAATGATTAGATAGGTCCTATTTTCCCCTTTTTTCTTGCCTTTCTACTTTTCACTACTGTTTCTTGAATATGTCTTACTATCCCTACTTTTCACTCTAAATTGGCATTTACGCGATATAAATACAGAATGTTTTCCTCGCTTGCTTCGCTCGCTCGAATCTTAAAAAAAAAATACTATCATGTTTTCCTCACAGAGCAGACAGATGAAATAATTCCTGCTTTTAACATCACTACTTTTTCCAAATTTTGTATCTGTACTTTTCTGTGTAAGAGCACTTGATTGCCTTATTAATTACTTTTTTTCATGAATTCTGTATTTGAAAAAGTCCTTCTATCTCTACTGATTTACATCCAAAATCACTCCTTTATCGCTCCTGATTTTCTTTTTCAAAACTTTAATCCCTATACCTTTTCCCTCCTTTTTATGGAAGGGCATTGAGAGTCTATTACCTTCAGTTTAGTACTGGTTCAACCGAGGAAGGCCCATCTAGACATAACTGAAAAATTGTTGACTGGAAATTTAAGGAATTATTACTGTTACAAACAAAATAGTCTCAAATATAAAAGATTCCTAATGTTTCAATGGTGGTCAAAACTTGTCAAGATTTAGAATTGAGGCTTAGATACTCATGCAGGTCAATAATGAATAAAAGTACCATAGTACCATACACATGACTTACATGATTATGAAAACAAAATATTACATTTGGACAATATGATGTAAAATAGGGTGGGGTCAGGTTATATTTCATGTGATTACCTGGGGGGTCATTGGAGTTAACTTTTATTATTAGGGGGGGGGGGTAATCTAAAATTTGGATGATGGATCAAAATTTCAGCCGCACCCCCTGACACTTAAATAATGAGCGGTCCCTTACCTAATTATAGCAATTCCCATTTCTTATAATGATTTGTGTAACATACAATTTACTTCGAATTCCGTTAGTTAATTTCCTTATTTTGCGACCAATTGTATATACAGCTGCTTTCCAAATTTTCTCTAAATAGCGATTTTTGTCATAATTATTTACATATCCTATGTACTTTAGATTTTATTTTGCAATGTCTTAAGAGGTACAAATCATTTTTGTTCTATGTTCTATTAAAGCACATGTATAGCACTGTAACAACAAAGCATTTTATCTTGAAACTGATTTCATTTGCAGCGAAAATCTGGCATGTCATCTTACACTTAGTAACACCACCATTAGTTGTAATGACAGCTTAGTTCCTTTTGGCATAGCCGAATGCATGTCTTCTAGGTCTTCTGAATTCAAGGTGCACCAAATTTGATAGTAATTTATAAAAATGTCTGTCTTTTATATTTGACATCCTACTAACTTGACACTTAACAATGCTACAATATGTATCTATGGGGGTCAGTTCTACACTGTAAGGTGGCAACTGAAAAGTATCACCGCCCTAGTCCCTGGTGAATGAGTGAATGTTTTTAAGAGCTATTGCAAGGTGCGTTATCTTGTTGAATGCTTGGGGCATAGTGCATTCATATTGGAGTTTTATTACCCTGATATGCCTTACTGGTGATTGTTTCATTAACAAGCTTAAGTTGAGAGACGCCTTTAAACGTTACGAGATAGTCCCCTCAATACGACTCCAGCGGATAAATGTGTTCGTTGTTCAGACGCCAGATGGGGATAAGTTGGTAAAAGAAATAGGTTAAGATTGTGGATTCATCTGAAAAGATGACATTTTCCCAACTTTAATAAAATTTCAAACCCTCTTGGCCCATTTAACTGTTTGGCAGTACTGTACTCTCCTAGTAATTGGGCTCTTACTATGTAGCATCAAAATTGAGCACCAAAACATGCACTTAAAATATCATTTTAACGTAATTATGTAAAATTATAATAATTGTGCAACCTGCTAGTGCACATACACCAAAGTCAATCAAATGATTAATTGTTGATACACTCGATAGCTTCCATTCTTAAAAGGGTTTTCACAATACTCCGTATACATGACTTTATAGATTACCACCACATTTTTCTTTACTGCTCTCCTTATTATCTTATAATTCGAAATAGAGTTTTGATAAGAAACTTTGATTTGCTAAACATATAATCAACTTTTTTAGAAGTTAAAACATGATACAAAACATCTGCAAAAGCAAGCCATATTTTACTCACTATAACTAGATATGTCGTGAATACAGGAGCAGAAATAAATCATATCTCAAACAAAGCGCAAGTTTATTACAAACACTCAAACAAGTATAGAGATCGATTCCTGATCTTTGCACCCTTACTTACTTTTATGTAGATAATTATGACAAAAATCGCTATCTATAAAAAATTTTGAAAGCAGCTGTAAAGCTGTTTTACACCAAGGCACGGGTAAACCGCCAATTCAAATTTTTGAATATTGTCGTGAATTGGATTTAAAAGCCTAGTAGTACTGAACAAGGTGTCTTGAAAAACGTGGTTCTTATAGAAAAAACTGCATTTCCTTAATTGTCATACTTTGGCAATGAAACGTGCACATAATTCTTATTTAGGATATGCTGCAGGATAATGGTGGTCATGCGGCATGAACAATAGACATTGTCCTTACATGTGATTTGAACCACAAGTTTTCTCCAATTTTCAAGACTTTCAACAGTTCGTATTTGTTTACTTGGTATAAGATACTCTAGACTTTTTACACCCCAACTGAGTAAAGCCAATATCAACTGAATAAAGCCAACTGAATAAAGCTCCAACTGAATAAAGCCAATACCTCTGATACCGAAGCCGCATATTTAGACTTGCACCAAGCTCTATAGACAAGTAGTTGGGATTCCTATGGGCACTAATTGTGCTCCCCTGGTTGCAGATTTATTCCTGTTTTGTTATGAAAGGGACTTTATGATGTCTCTTTCTGATGATAAGCAGGCTGATGCCTAAAAAATTTGACACATTTCTTTATCGCCATTTCAAAAATAATGGTCATTCACCTAGTAAAATTGTAATTCAGCCTGTTGAAAAAAGTATATATGATCCTAATTCATCAACTAGATTAAAAAATATTAAGAGACATGAAACTGAACTTAAATGGATTAAATTTTTGCAATCACCTTTTCCTTTAGGCTTTAATGATAATATATACCATTAAGGCAACATTTCTAAAATGCCAGATTTTGATGTTTTTTTCTGTTTTGGAATGTAAAAAACGTAAAAGTAGATCTCATGGTAAACGTAAAAATGGCAACATTAAGCGCAAAATTTGTACTGATAAACGCTCAAATACTTCTCTAAAGGATCTTTTTTTGGCTTTAACTAATCATGGTCGACATGGCTTATTTTCATTTTTAAGTTCCTTGCCTATCTCAGTTTTACGCAATTTAGAGTTAGAGGCTAATAAACTTTATGATAGAGCAAATAAATTATATAAAGCAGCACTCCTTACAAGGTGTTATGTTCAACATTTCCTTAGTCCTTATATCGATTCTGAGGTCAACCATAAACGACATTTTATCAAAATTCCATTCATTAACAAAGGTATTGAGTTTATTGATTTACATAGTATCTTAAAGGATAATTCAGTGATTTCATCTATTCCAAATTACTTTAATAATTCTGAAACTCCTATCATTTGTTATAAATATAACAAACCAATAAGGTCTACGATATTTAACTTTAATAAAATTGTAAATGATTTAGATATAGATTCCAATACTCCTGCCTCCTGAGATTGTAAAAATTCAAATTATTTATATCCCTCTGCAGGGCATCTTATTACAGGTAATCTAAATGTCATTCCTGACGCTAGAGTTCGCAATATCATTTCTAAAGGTCCTAAATATAGATTTCCCTCTAATATTGATTTCTCTAAATGTCGTAGAGAGATCGCTGCTTCTTTAAATGACTTCAGTAATCGATGGTGCAAACGGGAAAATGTTGAACCTGATGCTCTGAAGGAATGGAAGATTAACATTTTTAAAATTATTGATACTCGTATTTCATTTTACTCTCGTAATACACATCTTTTGCCCCCTAAACCTAAATCTTCTTTTTGTCATCTTAAACGAGGTATCCAGGATTTTCATATGAACTATGTTTTGGTTCCAGCAGATAAAGCTGCTAACAATGTTGTAGTTGTATGACGATTGTATTATATTAATACTCTTAAGCGTGAGCTTGTTGACACTAATGCCTATAAACTGCAGCCTTCTTTAAGTGAAATGGTGATTGTTGATGGGCATGGTTGTCATACAGCCCTACATTTTGGTGTCAAAGCTAAAGAAAATCAAGACAAAGTTCCTACGTTGTACTGGTTACCTAAACTCCATAAAAAACCATATAAAGCAAGATTTATTGCAAATTCTAGTTCTTGTACGACAACAGAACTTTCTAAATTGTTAACCTCGTGTCTTACAGCTGTTAAAAAACATGTTATCAAATATTGTGAAAAAGTATATGAGAGATCCGGTAAAAACCTATTTTGGTCGATTAAAAATTCAGGTGAAATTTTAGATAAACTTAAAGCTAGAGATTTCAATGCGACCAGTTTGTCTACTTATGATTTTTCTACTCTTTACACTACTTTACCTCATAATTTAATTAAAGATAAACTTATTGATCTTATTGAAAGAACCTTCCAGGGAGAAGGCTCTCCTTACCTTGCATGTAGTGACATAAATGCATTTTTTACTTCAGAAAATCCTAAAAAATATCATGCATGGTCGTGTCAAAATGTATGTGATGCGCTGACCTTTTTGTTGGACAACATTTTTATTCGATTTGGCACCAAGCTCTATAGACAAGTAGTTGGGATTCCTATGGGCACTAATTGTGCTCCCCTGGTTGCAGATTTATTCCTGTTTTGTTATGAAAGGGACTTTATGATGTCTCTTTCTGATGATAAGCAGGCTGATGTTATTGATGCGTTAAACACTACTTCCAGATATTTGGACGATATTTTAAATATTAATAATGTTTATTTTGAAAATATGGTTAGTCAAATATACCCTTCTGAGCTCCAACTTAATAAAGCCAATGCCTCTGATACCAAAGCCGCATTTTTAGACTTGCATTTGTCAATTTCTAATGGTATTGTTTCTACCAAAATTTATGATAAACGTGACGACTTTGATTTTGAAATTGTCAATTTCCCATTTTTAGATGGTGATGTTCCTCGTTCTACATCCTATGGAGTCTATATCTCTCAACTCATTCGGTTTGCTAGAGCATCTAGCTATGTTACTGACTTCAACACTCGCAATAAATTGTTAACTCAGAAACTTCTTAAACAGGGCTATCGGTATCATAAACTTCGCAAAACATTTTCAAAATTTTATAGACGATACTTTGATTTGATTTCTAAATTCCAAGTTGGACTTAAATCTCTCTTGCGCCAAGGACTTTCGGAACCTGATTTCTATGGTGACTTGGTGTATAAGTTGAAGAAGATTGTTGGCTCTAATAATTTTTCAGCGCAGTTCATTAAAATAATTTCCCATTATAATAAGATTGGCTATAACATTAATGTATTGCAACAGACTGCATGCTTGGTAGTCAACCCAATCACAGTTGGCAACTTTGCTTTCCTCTTTAATTGCACGCCGGTGGGTCGGACTTCATACTCTATGATGGTTCCGACTTAAAGACTTATCTATTGATGAGATGGTAGGGGCCTGATGCTTTGGCTGTTTGTCGGGCCCGCCGGGGTTTACCTGTTGGATTTCTTTTGCTCCGGTATTCAGTTTAATTTACTGTTGAGTCCTTATCCTTGCTTTATCTCCTTGTTATATCTTGATTTATATGTTTTAGGAGATGATGCATTGATAAGTTAGGGGTCTTTCATGCAAACCAAATATCTATGTGTCTTGATCCACATCTGAATTAAGGGTGAGGTTGGCGCCGTTAAACCGGTTTAAGCCCTCCAGTAAAATATTTTACTGACCGTTCCAAGGCGGTACTTCTTTTGTGGATCTTTTAATGTTTTTGTTCTGTCTGGTGTTTGCTATGTTTTGTGCGCGTCTGTTTATATGTGCTTCGTGGTCACCTGCTGGGAAAGGGCTGACCTCTTGGCTCTCGTTTGTGGTGTCTTTTGTGAGTTTGTCACTTTCCCATTGGTATCCTGGGTCAGGTATGGTACTTGATTGTATCGATTCCTGATCTTTGCAACCTTACTTACTTTGCATTTGTCAATTTCTATTGATATTGTTTCTACCAAAATTTATGATAAACGTGACGACTTTGATTTTGAAATTGTCAATTTCCCATTTTTAGATGATGATGTTCCTCGTTCTACATCCTATGGAGTCTATATCTCTGAACTCATTCGTTTTGCTAGAGCATCTAGCTATAATGCTGACTTCAACACTCGCAATAAATTGTTAAATCAGAAACTTCTTAAACAAGGCTATCGGTATCATAAACTTCGCAAAACATTTTCAAAATTTTAAAGACGATACTATGATTTGATTTCTAAATTCCAAGTTGGACTTAAATCTCCCTTGCACCAAGGACTTTCGGAGCCTGATTTCTATGGTGACTTGGTTGATTGTTGGATCTTATAACTTTACAGCGCAGTTCATTAAAATAATTTCCCATTATAAAAAGATTGGCTATAACATTACTGTATTGCAACAGACTGTATGCTTGGTGGTCAACCCAATCACGGTTGGCAACTTTGCTTTCCTCTTTAATTGCACGCTGGTGGGTCGGTTTTCAGACTCTATGATGGTTCCGACTTAAAGACTTATCTATTGATGAGATGGTAGTAGCCTGATGCTTTGGCTGTTTGTCGGGCCCACCGGGGTTTACCTTTTGGATTTGCTCCGGTATTCAGTTTTATTTACTGTTGAGTCCTTATCTTTGCTTTATCTCCTTTTTATATCTTGATTTATATGTTTTAGGAGATGATACATTGATAAGTTAGGGGTCTTTCATGCAAACCAAATATCTATGTGTCTTGATCCACATCTGAATTAAAGGTGGGGTTGGCGCCCCTTTAAAATGGTTTAAACCCTCCAGTAAAACATTTTACTGACCGTCCCAAGGCGGTACTTCTTTTGTGGATCTCTTATGTTTTTGTTCTGTCTTGTGTTTGCTATGTCTTTGTGCGCGTCTGTTTGTATGTGCTTTGTGGTCCACTGCTGGGAAAGGGCTGACCTCTTGGCCCTCGTTTGTGGTGTCTAACTGTGAGTTTGTCACTTTCCCATTGGTATTCTGGGTCGGGTGTGGTACTTAATTGTATCGATTCCTGATCTTTGCACCCTTACTTACTTATAAATACGATTGTTGTTGTTCAAAATTGTGAAGGTAATATTTGTTTTTCTGATCAAAAAATACTAATTTGATATATGTTGTAAACTTCTTTGTGGAAGATATTTAAGGGCCTTACAAATAAAACCTGACAAAAAGACATGAAAGCTGGGTCACATACTCAACATTTTGAGTGTACATGTAAATGTCACTGAAACCAACCTTTGGCGATCATTTAGATTAATATAATTAACTTAGAAGCCAACGTGTTTATTGTATCTCAAAGAAATGAACAATATTATAGTCTGACAAAATTGACCTTAGACTGATTAATATCTTCGTGATATTCGTGCGTTTTCGCGGAGTACTTTGGTCATGCTTTTACAGAGAACATGAAGATAATTTTAATTCGTTTATGCAAATGGTCTGATAGCCTAGTGGTTAGTTGACTACTTACTAATCAAGCATACCTTGATGTCGAAACTTGGAAGGAACCATTTTATGTATAATTCTCAAATTGCTTTCTTTTTTAAGTTAATATTGTTCTTATATTTTACGTCATCTGGTGATGAGCTTTACATCTTTCATTTGTATTTTGCCGCTTTTGTATTCATTATTCCCTAAGTTTGTCAGCTGATAACATTTGCAAATAGTTTGAACCACGTTCAGTACCAACAGAATGTCGGTTCTGATCTGGATACAGACCATTTGACACTCTGGTAGTGTTCCTGTAAAAATTTTTGAAAAAGTTACAAATCAGCAGATGATAACAAAAGTCTCAAAAATTACTCAGCGTGCAAAGAGTTAATGACATGTAAACAAATTATTCGCGGTGTTGTATTTGTTAAATAAACTCATGCCATATCCAGTTGTGCACACAATCAAGAATAACGATGAAGAAACTAGCAAATCGAAAAAAAATGAAAACAAAAAATATTAAATGCTATTGGACTCAAACCCACATCTTTTGAGAGCTAAAACACTCGACTATCCACTAGGCTATCGGGGAATTATGAATAATTTCATTCAGATAAGTAATTGTACAAAAATCTAAAGCACACCTTTTACGAAGATTCACGAAAACTGAGTGAAGGTCATTGAATATTCATATGTCTCGGGTCAATTTTGACAAACAATAGTATAGAAACTGAAATCATAAACAAACTGAACCTAGAATAATGGCTCATAGAACACGGTTCTTGTAAATATTGCCCAGTTTACCCCGATATTCATGTCTTTTCGGCAAGTGATAAAATGTACTTATAAAGACAAAGCTCAAATGCACTAAAGAATTTCAATTATTTTTTATGTGCCATGTCATATACAAACTAACTCAAAGTGGCAAAACAAGTGAATTAAACCAAGCAGTGTCAAATTCACAGATCATAGACCAACCCACGACAGCAAGAGAAAGAGACTCAACCCCAGCTTATTTGTTCCTCTATTCTGGCAACGCTTGAGGGTCGGATAAAAAAAGCGCCCCGAGGATCGCCGTTGGGCATCACGAGGTAGGATATAAAAATGCGTCCCGAGGATCGCAATTTGGCATCACGAGGTGAGATAGAAAACGTTCTATCCCATCCTCACACGAATAAAGAATTATTTTTCTTGACCGCCATCAGATAACGCATGTTCATATTTTAAATAAAGGTTTTAAGAAGTTCCTGAATACAAACATGATTACGTCACTTTAGCAGAACAGTGATGTCACTTGTCTTCCTACGTGCGGCTGTTCGATTTTTATCCCTTCCCACGTGTTGGTGCGGGGTATGTAAGATAGAATCTCTGATCTGATGTGCAAGAATATTTGCAACGGTTTTGACGCCGGTCAGATCCGCCAAAGCGTTGGAATTTAAATTCTTTGGCAACATAAAAAACAACAACAGGAAATAATAATTTAAGAAATTAAAAACGATAATTTAAGAAATTAAATCGAATTTTTGGAATGTTCATGGAATCATGAATACTTTGGGTTTCTTTGAAAGTAAGTGAAGCCAGAAGGTATCACGTTAACTTTGCAAGAGACCAGAAGTATTCATGATTCCATGAACATTCAAAGAAATTGAATTTATTACATTTATTTTTTATTCATTATACATATCTAATATATAGAAATTATTTATAATTTAGGACAAAAACAGTTTTATATTACAATATGTAATTATTAATGGTTTTGTTGGAATGTAAAACGAAACAGCGAAACAGGGCAGCCAATAGAGCATACAAGAGGTGTGTTTTGCACGTGCGACTCAGGTGTGGCTCGCTGTCAATCACAACACCAGTGACACTTCTAGCTAATGAATTCGATGTTCGAAGCGTATTGTACGGGCAAGTGGGCCTGGCAGCTGTGTATCATATTTATGTCTTTCATGATGCTGTGAACGGTTGCAAAAATCTAAAGATTTATTAAATACTTGCTTTGAAAATGTAAATATTAAATTTAGCCCGTATGCAGATAGCAAAACACACTGGTATCGATACAGTGCTCAGGTACTTCACTCTGCCACGCCAACAGATTGATTGCTCCAATAAACACCAGAAATATGTAACACCTATCGTTTTCAAATCGATACAATATAGTACTACAGGCAACAATTCTATGAGTTTCTTACATATCGATTGTAACAACCGAATGTCAGGCATCATCGTACTCTATTCCATGCATAAAACATTCTAAATACTCGCCGAAAGACATTTGAGCCAGTGTATGAGATTTCCAACAATGTGGTATGTGCGACCAGCAAAGCCTCAGATCAGCCTGCGCATACGCGCAGCCTGATCAGAGCCTTTGCTAGTCGCTTGAACATTCTATGATTGTTAAGCTATTGACTGAACATTATTTGGAGTTTTAAGCTTAAAAAGAGGCTGCAGAGGCTCGTCCGAGTCTACACTTGTCAAAATGTCAAATTGTTGGAAATCTCATGCCGCGGCTCATTTGTTAAGAGTTAATTTATTCATTTACGCTAACAGATTCCGTTTTGGTACATCTATATCATACGGTAGCATCATTGGGAATAAACTCAGAAGTATGGCTGGATCGGAGAAACAGTTTGTGATAGTTTGTGTGGACGGGAGTGAAAATTCTGAGTTTGCGTTTGAATGTAAGTCAAGTTTTAGTGGACTTTTTTTATTTTTGTTCCGAGCTTAGGGGTGTGTGCTGACTCAATTAATTACGTTAAGAAAAATAAAATACAATAATATATGTATATTTGCACAGTTTAAGTCTCGTAGGGTTTTCTGGAGTATTTTATTTTCAATATATAAGTAAGTAAAAATAAATATTCAGATTTAATTAAACATGTTAACATTTTAACTAATTATTTTTCATTGGTTTTAACTTTAAAAAGCTCTGTTCTTGTTTGCATAGCATCATTTCGAAATTGTCTGTTTGACTTAAATAATGCATGCTTTCAAAACACAAAAAAAAAACATATAAAAACAGACAAATTATTTTATCAAAAATTATATTTTGTACATGTACCACCTAAAGTGTATTGGAAATAGTGCCTATATTACATAGAGGATCTTACACGAGTTCGTATGTATCATTTGATATAGCATAGCCTCGTATTATCTATTTTCCTCATCTCCTTTTAATACATTCAATAAAACATGAGCACAATTGTTAGATTCTTAGCACCATTTGACGCTTAAATTACTTATATGTCGCAAGAGTTTGCTTTATATACGCGGCGTTGTTATAGACGTCATAATATAACGTTACCAAAGTATGTAATTCAGTGACGCATGGCGTTATCTTATGTCGCAGTATTGCATACAAATCCGTGTCGCACGCTATAAACAGTCATGTTTTAGCCAGCACAAAACACATGCATTAACAAAGCAATCAATGTGCTGTTAATGCACGGCTTATCGACGTGACGTATATGGGGACCTCAAAATCAGTGACGTGGATTGAAGTGAACCTAATGTAGTGACGTCAGGATGACGTAAGTCTTTGTGACCGTCTGTGTTCTGTGGCTCTTCGTCACGATGCTATGGGTTGGTCTGCGGTATGTGATTGTGGTATTTCCTGATAATACTCATTTGCTTTTTATGCCCTGGAACTGTCATTTGTACAATCTACGAATCTTTCATATTTTTGCGCTTAACTAGGTACTTCAAAATTGAAGATTTTGAATGCTTTTTTTATGTAATCAAACCTGATTTTCTGGTACATTAGTATATTTTAGGCCACTTGGGGTGTAAAAACCCTTCGGGGTCCCGCAGATATAAATTCATAAAAAATCATGTTTGATCTCTATATTCATCAATAGGACACATACCTAATTAAAACGATTTGAAGTCAGACCCGCGATATAATTTACTTGGCATTTTTTCTTGTGAATGCCAAACAGTGGAAGACCTGATCAGGTGCCGTGTTGCGCGGCGTCTGATCTGGGTCTGCAATGTTTGCCTGTGTCTCACAAAAAGATTTTTATGCTTAAATTGGTTAAAATCTGCTTGATGTTTCAATGTAACATTGAAATTATTTGACGTAGGGAATTGCGGCAGGGACACCAGAGTCTGCAAATTTAAGGAATTTATCCATCTTTTATTAACAAAAAAGCCACGAAGTTTCTAATATTACATATCGTGAAAGCCTAATTGGATCTTTTGAAGACGAAATAATCCATTAGATGTATAAACGAGCCAGAACATGAAACCATGGTTCTTATCGCATATGCGCAAAATCACATGAACAACATAACAGTTTAGCTACATTCTAGTTTCTTGTCTGAATAATTTTCAACTACCGTACTCTGTTTAAGCGAGGCGTGAAAGCTCTTGAGAGACTGCACGGATGCGCAGGCTCGTATGAGCCTTCGCTGGTCGTGTATGTAACAAGGGCTTTAATCGCATGCTATTTCAAATGCGCTTCCGTTTTGTGCTTATATGTTTCGTGCTTAATGTTCTTCTGTCATCTGCACTGCTATTATCCATTGTCCTGATGAGTTTCTTAATCATCTATTTCGCGATCGTCGTTGAAAATCCTGTACGATCTCAACAAGCGGGAGGATATATACTTGAAATTTGATTTCGGACACAAACGCAAATCTTGTAGTACCTTAATTTTGGAATCAGAATCGTTGGCATTGGAATTAGACCAGAACAACAAAGGCCAATAAGAAAAACCATTAACGCATCTATGATATATGATACCGACTTCAATTACTATAATGAGCCATTTCATGTGATTTGGATTGTTAAGGCATTAGCCGCAACCAGCGAAGTCCCTGGCGAGCTTTCGCATGCGCACAGACTCGCAAGGGATTTTGCTGTTCATATGCACAAAGTATGGAAGAATACAAAGGCTCTGACCAAATATTAGATGTTTAGCATGACATGACTGGAAAGCCCTGCATGCACGTTTAAAGAACGATGTTCTATGATATAAGTATGGCTTGTCCGATTGTTCTCTATCTGAGTCATTTTTTTTATAATAACAAATCTTAATATTTGGATATACCTTTTTGCAGTATTACTTCTTACAGTACAGTAAAACCTGTCTAAAGCTACCATTTAAAAAGAACACCAAAATTGGTTTTCTAGACCAATTATCGCTTAATGCATGCCAAAAGTAGCGCAGAATGCGCCAAGGGGAGCATCCTGCAATACTTTCGACCTTCATAGCTTGTACGCTACCATTTTTCATTAAGATCTGTGTTTTGTCTTTTTTTGAGTAGCTGCGTAAGACAGGTTTTACTGTATTAGATAATGCACTACTTTTTGGTCAATTCTTAGATCAAATGTTTGAATGGATGTTATTGCACACTATGGAGACTGCGTTTGGTTGTTCTAACTGACTGCAGCATATTAAAAGCCGCTAACCCAGGAAATGTCATAATATGGCACCGAGAGGAAGAGATCCAATATGCTTTTGGGCTATCCTATTTAAGCAGTTTATCAGGAGCCAAATACAGTATTCACATCCTACAATATAGGTCCGTTGCAACAGCTCCAATTGAGATTATAAGAATCAATCATAGGGGTAGGATAGAAAATTCCGTCCCGAGGATCGCCGTTTGGCATTTCGAGGCATGCCGAGTGATGACAAACGGTGATCCCGAGGGATTACTTGTTCTATCCTACGCTGACACGAATAATGAATTATTTTTCTTGCTCACCACAGGTTTTATTTATTTATTTATTTATTTATTTATTTATTTATTTATTTATTTATTTATTTATTTATTTATTTATTTATTTATTTATTTTCAAAACTAGCTTCCAGAATCCCTGAATAAGCTAAGATGCAATTTGACATGATGACATTACTTGACGTCCTGGGTAGGATAGCATTGGTACTAAGAAAAGATTTTCTATCACAGGGTAAAATCTGAAATATCCTTATTCGGTGTGCAAGAAATAATATTTTGATAAACATTATTGAAAAAAGCCGTAACCCAAGAGTGTTCAACTCGCCTTTTATATCATCTATATCAGCTATCATACTTATCGCTATGGTAACTCTGCTCATATAAAAATGCTGCTTATTCAGTCTGGCTAGATATCCATGCCCAAACGGAACAACTATTTTGCAGGTTCTTGCGAAAAATTCTTATACAACAATGCGCTTTCAGTTTGCACGTTCGAGTCTGCACATGAGAGTGCGGTTCGTCCCATCAACCAGCTGCCCGCATACGTGTATACAAAATATGGATGTAATTGAAATCTCTTGCCAAACATCGGACAGTTAGCTTACTAGATGTTTATAAAGGTTTTCGCATGTATGCGATAAGAACTATTCTCCCATGGAATTGCCCTCCATTTCTTAAGAACTCCAAATGCTTTTAAGGACTTATCATTGAAGGCGTAAGTTTGGTGTGTTGGCCTAAATTATTAAGAGAATCAATGGCTAAGTTAATCAATTTCCCAAAGATCATGTCAAATTAACCTTTTAAGAGAAAAAGTGGATGAAGATTAGTCCTTTTGTCTATACCATCTATGTAAGAATTTTTCATTATCTACAGCTTCGATAATGCATGTAATTTCCAGAAAATTATAGACTGCGTGTTATTAAAATGGTCAGTTCATTTATTGTAGACTCATCAACTTAATCTGTTTTTTTTTTTTTTTTAATATTACATGGGATTTTGGTACTTATAATAAAGGCAATCAGCCAATGCTCAGACTAGTCAGATTCTTTGCTGCTTGCATACATGTACATATACATGTACAAAAGTATCACGCTGATTTTGCTTTGAACAGAGCCATACCCGACACAGCCCGCGAGACAATGATACATACACCTATCATATATTTATGGGTAAACTCACTTTTTAGATGTTCATTCGCAGCAGTCTCACGAAGCTTCAAATCTAAATTTTGGTCAGGAATTACATCTACAGACCTGCTTTGTAGCTGCGAGCAGTGAAGGCTCTGGCGATCCTGAGTTATGCGTAAGCTCGACCGAGCCTTTGCTATTCGCCGATGTGATATGTTGCTAAATTTCCATATACTGGCTCATATCTGACTTGGAATCGAACGTTTTAAAATAAAGTTCTTGTGGATTGCAATAAACGTCAATTCCTGCTGCTTTATGTAGTAACTGCACACAATGATCTCCGAGGCAATAAGCTTTGTTTGCATATAAAACGATGGGTCCAGCTGATTACGGAATTACGGAAACGCAAGGATTGATCTGTGAATACGCAACATTAAGAATACATGTATATATTCTATGCCGACCATAGTATTAAAGAGGAAGCTTCCACAGTTTTTATGTTTAATGTAAATGATGTACTCACCATGAGCGGCCTCTGTCCCAATTCTAAGGTTGCCCATCCAGCTACTGATCGATCTCGTTTTGTTGCTTAACTTCACAACTTTGTCTAGACTCACTACGCATTGCTGTATATATATATATGTGTGTCTTTTATTTGTGTGGCACCCATTACCACTGCACTGCAGTACAAGGTAAATTTATCAAATTAAATAATGTTTATGAAGTAAAAATTTCGAGCTCTGGCGTGGCAAGTCAACATATCATGTTGTCAAGTTAAGATTTCCAGTCAGTCAAGTGCTAAAATTTTATCATCAAAATGAATTCATCATATAAAGTGTTGATCTGGATCTGGTGCCAAGGTCATAAAACTTGTTTCATGCCATGAAAGTTCAATTGCTTATAAAACCTAAAATGCTGAAAAATAAAGATTTTACTTACTTTCAACCTTTTAGATGTATTTAGCATTTATGAGCATGCTAAAATCCATGCTCAGTTGAGCTGAGCATGAAGAAAAAAGTTTTGTAACCTCGAGGCTAGATCCAGCTTATCTTCATATACATTGTTTTCAACATTTTGAGGGAATATACATGTACTGTCCTGCCAGTCAAGAGTGACAGTGACGTCATGTTTTGTTAACAAAGCTATAAGGGACTTATGATCGATTGATCACTTGTGTATTAATCCCATTCGCAGGATAGGATTAATACACAAGTGATCTATCGATTCGTGTTAGCGCAAGTGGGGTGTATAAGTTAATATTTGACTGAACAATTGTAAACAAAAGATCATGTCACTGTCACTCTTGGTTGGCACGATAGTACTTTCGATAAAAAAAATATGTAAGGCGATTGTCCTATTGTTGTTGACTCACTGTTTTATGTTCCTCTCAATGTTTGTGGGAGTTTTGTGTTTTGTCCTTGTTTGTTATGCACTACTTGGTGTCGTTTCTAGTATTACGCAATCTTTTTGACAAGGAAGACAGAGCTGGTTGTTTTACTTTAATTCCTTTCTTGGTGTCTTGTGACTGCAAGTGTTCTGTGGCTTTTCATCACGATGGAGGTATTTCCTGGTCATACTCGTTTACTTTTTGTGTCTACAGAGTGCCTGTTAGGGAGAGTACGACAATACTGTTTAGCTACTTGTAGATCGTTCTAGACATTGGTAAAGACACCAAGTTTTATAGTTGAAAGCTTGATCTAACCTCTGTTTTACTTTATATTTTCAGGGTACGCCAAAAATTTTCATCGACCAGAAAATCATGTCCTGGCTGTTCATTGTCCAGAAACGTTTACAAATGTATCCATGATGAGTAAGTACATTTGTAGCAAGTACAGTAAAACCTGTGTAAAACGACCACTCAAAAATAGACAAAACAAAGATCTTAAAACAAGTGGTAGCATAATGAAGGTCCAAAGTATCGCAGAATGCTGAAATACTTTTGACCTGTATAAAGCGATAACTGGTCTTGAAAAAACAATTTTCTGTCTTTTAGAGTTGCCGTTTTACACGGGTTTCTACTGCACAGTTAAACCTGTGTAAAACGACCACCCAAATGTAGACAAAACAAACATTTTAATGACAAGTGGTAGCTTATTGAAGGCCGTAAGTATTGCAGAATGCTCCCCTTGGAGCATTCTGCAATACTTTTGTCCTGCATTAAGTGATAATTTGTCTTGAAAATCAATTTTCTGTCTTTTTGAGAGGGGTCGTTTTACGCAGGTTTTGCTAGGCGGTTTCGCTGTAGTTTTTATGTGTTACTTTAGAAGAGAAGTGGAAGACAAGTCGTCAAGACTTACAAATTCTGCTAAAGCCAAGTTACAAGTATGCATAGGTCCGAGTTAACCACATTTTGACCGTAAAATTGCAAATATTCCCATTTCCATCAGTTTTAACATTTATTTTGGATGCTCAAAAGAACCGTCTCATCAAAGCGGTTCTTTTGAATACATTGTAATTGAAAAAACGTACTCTTATCTAGAGCCCTTTATGTATACATGTATATAGAATTAGGTCATATTGTGCTTTTATACTTTCAATGACGAAGCGCTAATAAAACTGAAATGGATTTTTTTGCCCAAATGTGTACATCTCGTAGGACGAAAGTTTAGCGATGTTTCAGAACGATTGTCTTTCAATCTAGACATGTTTAAGCCCTCCAGTAATTTTCTTTCTGACCATTCCAAGGCGGTGCTTCTTCTGTGGATCTTTTTGCTATTTGTGTTTCGTGTTTGTCTTTGTTATACTTTCTTGTCTGTTTCGTGCGGCCCTGTGGTCACCTGCTTGGAAATATATGACCTCTTGGCTCTCTTGTGTGTGATGTTTACTTGTGTCTTTATCACTTTCCCAAATGGTGTCCTGGGTCAAGTGTGGTGCTTTATTGTATCGATTCCTGATATTGGCCTCCTTCCTTACTTTAAGTGCAGTTTTTATCAAATGTATGGGCAGGTAATAACAAACTGGCTCAGACCCAGTCAAAAAAAAACACCAAACACTTGGAATTTGATAAGGGTAGCTTTTTTCGCGTTCTTTGAAATATCACATTTTTGAAATTTACCAATAGCA
Organism: Loripinus fragilis; assembly: GCA_964019695.1. NCBI lineage: Eukaryota > Metazoa > Mollusca > Bivalvia > Lucinida > Lucinidae > Loripinus > Loripinus fragilis. Next base: position 41,731,269 of record OZ026520.1, on the reverse strand, counting down.
TATGCTAAAATGGTTAATGTATTTCATTGTAGCTGTACATGTTAGTCCAAACAGAATACAACTTGATTCGTCTATATTGTGATGATAAATATTTTATGACTTCTGTGCATTTCGGATTTCAATTTGAAACATTAAAAATTAATTTGACGACAGTTTGTTTTATTTTTTCAATTTAAAAATAGAACAGTAAAGTCTAGTTGTAATAGATAATCGCTGAAAATTCCAGTGCTGTATCGCAGATAATAATGCGTACAGTGCTGTGTGAATATCGTATGTAAATTGCATGCTTAAAGCTGAATTTTAATGATTAAGCTACTGATAGTGTTTGTCCCTTGTTATTTGTTGAAGAAACGAAGTCTGATTAAACCAAAATATTTACAGCTTATTCATATTAAATCACGGCAGTCAGTAGCATCTTAAAAACGAAACGTCTCTGTGGGAAATGTGACTTTTTTAAACGAAAGTACCAGTCATTTTTAGATGAAAAAAAAAGCAGAGGCTAGACAAAGTCTTGGTTTATATACAGAAGAATGAATTTTGTATGACCGATTTTTACTTTCAAAACTAGCATAAAAATCCAAGGTGACCAAAATGTATATCTCAAGCGGTAGCCGAAATGTTTATTAACCAAAACGGATTCATCTCCATAATTTAAGAAGCATATTGTAGTCTTCTCATATTCACTTCTACTCCGCCTAAAATAGTTTTTGTTAACTTGATTTTGGATGACAATGTGTTGAAATATTACCAAATATATATCTTTTAACCAATAAAAGCCCAGCATTCAATTGATGGACATCAGCAAACCACGTGTATTTTTTGACATTTGAATGAAATTGTAAATCACTACCCAACAATCCTTAAATTCGAAATTGATTCATTCGTAAGACAAGGGTGAGAAATACCGTCAGACATTTATAGTTTAAGGTGTCCATATGTTTGATGTTATAATTATTCGACATGGCGCCTAGGGGAAAAAAGAAAAAAATGCTGTTATGTCAGACAAATCATTGTTTTTATCCATATTCGCTTTGTTGAGTGAAGATTGAAACGTTAAATAAATTATTGATATTCCTGTTCTGACCTCGGTCATGCTCTGTTCTTTGGTATCTAATTTGCGACTTGAATGGCTAATAAACTCTACTCTAAATATAATTTTCTTTTATAGGGAAATATGAAACAAGTTGGTTAGCAATAGAGCCTAATGATTCTAACTTCTCGTTATACTTATTATCATGAAATATTTGATTGGCTGTATAAAGGTTTTGTTATTAAATACATGTTATGAGCACGAGTGTTTACCCCTTAATTGCGCAATACAGTACAACACCTTATCATATGACGTCGCGTCTTGGAGTGAAATAACACCATACAATAAAATCGATAAACTACTAGTGGTTTACAGATTTAGGGGAAATGTTATGACGTCCATAACAACGTTGCTTACATAATGACAAAATTATAACGTTTTACGCCAGAAATGAGATTTTAAAGTATTCCAAATGTAACATTATAAATATAATCTAACATTCGTGCTCCTGTTTTATTGAATTTATTAAACTCGTTGCGAAATAGAGATAAAATGCTCGGCAAGCCTCGCATTTTATCTCTTTTCCCCAACTCGTTTAATAAAATCAATAAAACATGAGCACTCATGTAAGATCCTTTATATACTGCATGGATTTCGGTATTGATTTAAGATTAATCAATATTGACAGCCGAATTTACCCTTTAAATTGCGCCATCGCAACAAAAGTCGCCTGCTTTTCTCGTCTGCTGAAATATTAAAGATGCCTCTATGGCAAATAGCGTGGTACCAGATCAGACTGCTCCTAAAGGAGCAGTCTGTTCTGGGTCCACGCTGTTTGCTTCTATACCACTTAATTCGTCAGTAATGTTAGGCAATTAGTTGCAGCAGACGACTTCAGCAGACGAAATGTTAAGATTCCTTTTTTTTTTCTTGGCGCTTTAAGGGTTAAGTTGAGGTCGAATCAGTATGACACTGACACATTTGTCTGTAAAAGTGTTATGTAATAGTTATACCATGGCTTGTCCTCCTGAATGTATAATCCACGAGCCTTAGCGTACAGGCGGACAAACATTGTATGACTATTTTATACCTCCTACATCAGTGTAGACATTGCATATCACGAGATAGTTCGTGCTAAAGTTGGTAAGGGTGGTACATATTAATGATAGCAAGCTACGAGATTATGTCTTTGATAAGGAAGTGTTTATGACAGACTTGAAATAAAGAAAAAGGTTGGTCGACTGTGGCTCATCTACGTAGTTTCTTTAGCTCTGACTGCCTGTGAATTAAAATCCCTTGTCTTTGTATAGTCACAGTCAGTTCAATTGATTTGATTGTTTCATTGTGATTATAATTGGCATACTGTAGGAAACATCCATGCGAATATTTGTGCTTTAACAAACAGCAGACAGATATATTTAACCCTCACTTTCCTTCCAAGTGACTTGTTTTCCGTTCTAAGATGGTGGTTCTGTGAAAGTTGTGCCCATTGCGTGTTAGTGTTTCGAGTTTGGTAATTTCCTTGTCTTGGTGTCATTTTTAGTTTGGCAATCATCTCGCTGTGTGTGTGTGTGTGTGTGTGTGTGTGTGTGTGTGTGTGTGTGTGTGTGTGTGTGTGTGTGTGTGTGTGTGTGTGTGTGTGTGTGTGTGTGTGATGCTTTACTCTGTGTTTTGCTGTCCTGTGACTGTCCGTGTTCTGCGTCTCCTCCTCGGGGGGTGGGGGAGTTCTGGTCTTGGCATTATCTGGTCTTACTCATGTGTTTAGCACTATTGATGTGCGGATTCTAGTGAAACTATTTATATTGAACTTAGTTGGGAACAAAAGAAGGTCTTGACCAGCCAGCTGCAGAATGAATGTGGTGGTTGAATAGAGACCTTTTCGCTGGTAATAGAAGATCATCTCCCACATTCAATTCATTTACATCTTGATTTATGTATATTTTGTGTTCTGCTTGCATTTCATATAATATATATTTTGAGGGCCTCATGGAAGATTAGTTATTACATTTGGCATTATTGTAGTCACACTCGTTAAATTAAGTCTTTACATACTTACTTACTTACTTACTTTTTGGGCTTCATTTATGAGGCGAGCGATTATCCGGCATTTTTCAGCCGACGCAGCAACAAAAATAAAATTCACGTCTATCAAAACATAATTCCAGAGCGTTTGTGATGTTGTGTTTTTACTTTGTGCGGTTAAAGTTCTCAAAATGGTAGCCTTTTAAGTAAATATCTTATATGACAGTGCATGAGATTTCCAACAATGTGATATGTGCGACCAGCAAAGCCTCAGATCAGCCTGCGCATTCGCGCAGTCTGATCAGAGCCTTTGCTAGTCACTTGAGTATTATATGATTGTTAAGCTACTGACTGAACACCATTTGGAGTTTCTAAGCTTAAAAGGAGGCTGCAGAGGCTCGTCCGAGTCTACACATGTCAAAATACCACATTGTTGGAAATCTCAAGCACCGGCTCATATGGCAGTGTATTTCAGTGTCTGAATTGCAGATAGCGTGATGAAATAAGCTCTCTGCCTGCTGTTATCGCTATTTCGACTAATGTGCATTGATTGCACTGTCTGAATGTTGCGATGCAATGATGTTATTAATTGGATGGCAGCTTTATGGAATGCATTTTAGACGCAATCGGACCCACGGGGCTTCTTGTTTAACAAGATCAGAAACAGACTTGAACTTTTGCAACTCTTTTCCATGCTTGGATAATCTGTCAATATCCATGAAAGGGGTTGATGTCAATCGTTTTTATAATGCCACAGTTCGTTTAACCCATTTAGTCAGAGAGCCAGCAATACTTTTAATCAAGTGGTTGAGGCCAAAAGGTTTGAAGGTGTTATCTTATGTAGAAAAGTATGCTGAATTCAGAAATCAAACTCTTAAAAAATCGGCTGGTACACAAAAATGCTACGCGCAACGGAATACCCCGGGGGTAGGCAATTTCTCAAATTAGCACTGAAATGGGGTACCCTTTACCACAGAATCTAATTTGACCTACCTTGCATCCCAAGGACAATTTTGGATTGGTGCCAAATGGTTTCTTGGGACCCCATGAATGAGATAACAATGTTTCTGAAAAATAAACACCTTTGGGCCATGCGAAATTGCATGGTTACGGACTAATTGTAAACTAATGGATTCTTCCTTCTGGTTGTATACAATAAACATGTTATAGTCCATTGTGCATATCCAGGGTGTCAGGTAATCCTTTTAAATAATATGGTATGTTTTGTCTGAAGATCTTTTTTACCTTAATAAACAGTGTAGACCCTGATAAAATGCAGCAGTATGCCGCATTTCAATCTGGGTCATCACTGTTTTGCAAAACTACTCGTTTAGGGGTTTCCCGAATACAAAGGGTTAACCCTTTCACTGCAATAACATGTGATCCGAGAATATCGCCTGCTGATGTAGCCTGCTGCATTTTTTGTCTTTCTTACAAAATTTAGCAGGCAAACAATTTGGATCTGGATCCATACGTTGTTTTAGCTCACTTTTGTATGAAGTGATTGAAGGTGAACGTTTATGATCGGTCTTCGTCCGTCGTTTCTGGAGCGTCGTCTGTCTTGTGTAAACGTTTTTATTTAAACAACATCTTCTCCTGAACCACTACTTTAATGTTATAATTTTTTCAAAGAAAGTCCCCCTTAATGCTCTCTACCTAAAATGAATAAATGATTCTGCTCCTCTGTACAAATTGCCGCCAGAGCTTAAGTTAGAAAAACAAAAAAAATTTAAAACTAAATTCCCTTCTAAACCGCTGTCCCAAATTTAAAATCAGCACACAAAATGCTTCTCCAAACGCCCTCTACCAAAATGGCATAATTAGGTTTGCTCCACTACAAATGCTGCCTGAGATAAAATTTGAAAAAAAACCCATCACCTTCTCCTAAACTACGGGTCCTAATTCAAAGTAAGTTTACATAATTGCTCCTTTTGATGACCTCTTGCACAAACGGTTCAGCTCCGCCAAAACAAATTGGCTGACATGTCGGGCCGCGTAGCGCAGTCGGTAACGTGTCTGGCTACAGATGCGTGTCTGACTGCAGATCCAGGGGTCGCGAGTTCGATCCCGGTCCGGTCCCAAACTTTCGTGAAGATTGATCATGAAATAATTTCTACGGTCATTCTCCTCCCTTCCGCTGATTTATTCAAGAAGGGTTGTTGTCAGTTACAAGCGATAGTATGTGCACGAATTACTGGTTAACCGCTTGTTCAAGCCTGCCCAGGAAAAAGTGTGGTTAGGTGAACTGACCGTCCCGCAATGAGCATGGCTGTTGACTTGGGACGTAAAGCAACAAAACAAACAAACAAACAAACAAAACAAAATTGGCTGACAGAACTAACGCTTAAAGCAAAACAACAACAGTTAAACAGCATCTTTTTTATGAACTATTGACCCGAATTCAAAGGGAATTCACGCAAATGTTCCACATAATACGCTGTGCCCACATTACAAAAAAAGTCCTGCTGAATGAAATGACTTCCAGAGCTAAACCCAGATCTTTATAATCCCCAACCATAAAGATCAAAGAATATAGCAATTATGGCGTCTGTCTGATTAAAATTGGGCTATCTTATGGTAAGGTCAATTCTGATTTAATGGAAAATCTTTAAAACCTATCTCTTATAATACGTTTGAAGCCGAATTGGAACATGTGTACAATTGATGCATTTTAGATATCAAGTATACCACGTATTCTTTGTCGCGTTAAAATATTTAACCTAATGAAACCACGAATACAAAATAGCACCAACTGACCTTTCAGCCAGTGTGGCTCATTTTGGACTTACGTCAATACATTCAAACGTATTTTTCTCAGAAACCACAAGACCAATTGAAGTCAACTTCCATGTTGAGACTATGCATACATCAGATGAGATAACCTAAATTTGACTTAAGTGTCTAGGTCACATTACCAAAATAATTACCATGATGCCCATGTCAGGTAAAATATCTTCAAAACATGTTTCTACAAACAACCTGTGGTCTTGGTATGTAACTTTGGGTATGTGGCTCGCATTACATGTAAGTATGTTGAAATGATGATCCTATATGTTCTTGACCTAATTAAACATTGCCTCGAGATTATATATATTTGAGATCAATTTCAGACTCAAAATAAAACGCAATGATTGGCTGCTTGCGGATATGTGTCCGCAAGCAGCCAATCATTGCGCTTTATTTTGAGTCTGTTTTATAACATCGAGGCATTATATTAAGTAGATATTGTGACTCAGTGTCAGGTGAGCTCTTCACAACTTGTTTGCCCTCTGGTTTGAAATAGTGATCATAATATTGCATGAAGTAGTAGGACAAAAAAGCCGTGGTATACTCAATATCTAAAATGCATCAATTGTACACATGTTCCAACAGGGTAGTCTGCGATATTAGCACGATATTAGCACAATGTTACTGATATATTGTTAAAATATTGGATTCCAAATCAAAAAAAGAGATACATCAAATTCATGAATTGATAAAGCACGGTTGCGAGAGAATTGAAATGATCTGTTAGATAGTATTATCATACAGACAAAATGTTTAAACATCTGAGTGAGCCGAACTGTGTTATCCTCATTTGTTATAGTATTCTTTCTACTCGTCGATCTTTCGTTCTACTTGTCAATCTTCTGGTCTATCTGTTTCCGTCTGGGCTGAATAGCATTCTAGAAACCTGGCCCCGAGGGTATATAGCTTTGTTCAAGCTCAACCCAACCTAGCATGAAATTTCAACTGCTTATAAAATCTAAATTGCTGAAAATAAAAGCGGGTCAAGTCCTCAAACTCTCCAATGTTGAATTAATCATGCTGATCAATTTTAAAATGCCAACAAAGTTCATGTTATTTTTAACTGAGCATTAAACACAGCTTTTATACCCTTGGTGCCATTTTACTCAGGAATTTAATGTGCAAAATAACCTCACCAAATTTTTGAATAAAAATGAAACAAGAAGCACAATTTATATGGAAACTGTATGATACATTGACATATGCAAATGATGAAACAAGCACTCTACAATTTATCATCTAAGCAGTTCATTTTTCTGTCGATGTGAACGTGACTTAAAACTCTTCTCTCGCTGCGAGGCGTCGATAATGTAGTGATATTATTTATGGCTAGAAAAGTCTAGTTCTCGTCAGAAACCTTATAAAGAAACAATATCCGCTGCAATGAAAGGCTTTTATCTTCCGTCGGAAGATATGAACAAAATTAAGGCAAACAGACAGCTTTTCAATGGCAGTATTTTTGATATTCAGTATTTATGGTTTATATTATTATATAAAAATAGATATACTATTATACAAATGTTTTGTGATAAAAGAAAAGAAAATGGACCAGGACTTTACTTAAGATTGCGTAACGAAAGTTCATTTTCTTATTTCTCAACCAAAACATATGTTGTGGGTACTCAAAAGAACCGTCTCAATTAGACGGTTCTTTTGAGCACCCTAAACATATGTTAAAATTGATGGGTAAGAATATATTTACAATTTTACGCTGAAAATTTTTGTTTATCGAAACCTGTGAAATGGTCAAGTGTTCTCGTGTCTTTTCCTCATAATTCCTCGGGTTTATCGGTGTGTGTAGAAATTCCTGTTCATAATCAATGAAAGTTTTGTTCTTTGTATATGAGCTAAACCCTTTGTATACTGACAACCCCTTAAAAGTTACCTTCGCAAACAGTAAACCCAGATGAGATGCCGGTTGAGGCGATTTTTCTGCAGATTCTACATTGACTGTTAAAGCTGCATAATCTGTAACCTTTGATCTTCTAGTTTTAGAAATAAACTTTCTATTTTTCAAGAATACAGTAAAAATACTCCAATTCAGGTTAACATTTTACCATTTTCGTAAGGCTTAACAAATTATCGCTATCAAAACAACAGCATTTATGCTAAAAACCAACTGTCTAGAATTATTGGAGGGACGTAAATAAATACAAACAAGAGAAAAACACCTGTTTTTATAAGATAATTCACTTTCCCATGCAGTTTTCAGCTGTACTGAACATAATTATTGTGAAAACATAACTTAATTCTATTCTTACAAATGATTTAAAAAGAAAAGATTTTCTTTACGAAAATTGTTCATAGTTACAGACCTAGTCTCTTTAAGGTAAAAACTTTAACACGGGACATAAATGCACCATAGCTTAGAAATTGCGATCAGTGACCCCTCAAACTATATAATGGCCACTTCTATTCTTATTGAATGTATTCAATGGTATGGGAAAATCCATCAGATTCAACAGTCTGGTCAGAACCTGTATTTTGTTCGCTCTCCATAAACTATTAGTAAAACATGAGAAAGCTCTCAACAAAAGGAAACAGTTTATTAAAGGTTTGCATGTTATCATGCTATATCGACACACATCAAACATAGCTCTGATAACCGACCATGCTAAATAGAATAGCCAATAAACAATCAACATGATCGATATAATTCAGGCCTACAGATACGAGAGGTTAATATAAATTATTTTATTTTTAACAACGGCATAATTATGTTGTGGGTGCTCTAAAGAACCGTCTTGATGAGACGGTTATTTTGAGCATCCAAAACATATACTTATATTGATGGAAAAGAACAATGATCACACCATTGCGCTCATATGCTTACTTATCTAGGCTTGTCACAATTCCGAACATTCAAACAAATAATGTGTTTTGGATAGGTTTATTACCACAATGTCTAATGTTAAAACTAGGTCAGTAGAAAGTTCTAATTTATTGATTACGAAAATATATCGTTATTTCCGAATGTCCCTCTTTTCAGATCATTAAAATGTGTTATATGGCCAAAAGAATACTTTGCCAATTCAGAAATATAGGCAATATTATATGCTGAACATATAATTACTCTTTGATACATGTATTTGTATTGGTCCCAGATCTAAGGTCATTGAATCGTATGATGTACTAATTTGTGCACATTGCGTAGCAAACATTCAAAACCTAAATTCTACCAAGTTCACAAATAGAAAATAGCAAAATGTATGTTGTGAGGTCAGACAAGAGACATGACATATATCCTGAAACGGAGCAAAAAGTAATGCAATGCAAAGAAAGACATAAAACGTAAGTACTGTATATTCTGAAAAAGGACTGCTACACTTTAAAATAATGTGACATACCAAAAATATACTTGCAAAATGAAAAAAAAGGTTATTGACTGAAACACATATAAAGTTCCTGCTCTGTATTGAAAAACTGTCAACATCTCGTAATAGTAGACCATGCCTGTTTGGATCAATGTATCTGCTTGCTACACTATGTTTGTAAATATTAATCACAATATTAATAAAGAACACATTGACCAACACGCAAGTAAAGTGGAGGCCCTTGTGCTCGCCCATGGCCTCTGGGATCGTGACAGGGACCAAAATCGGATTTTTCGGAAAGTAGTCACGTAGCAAATGAAATACTGGAAAAAGTGTTTTGGCCATATCCATAATATGAGTGAGCACAACTAGCATAAAAACTGAGGAGCAATAGTTTTTGACATCAATATAATGATGGGAGAACAACTTGCAAGCACAAGGTATTTCATTTCACTCATCCCAAACCCTTATCTAGGAACAGGTCCAGAGATTATGCTTTCAGAGTCAGGGTCCAAATGTCACTTTTCAGAAAGTTATCATTATGCATGCCAAATTAAGACTATCAAAACTTGCAAATATATACAAAGATATGACATATGCAGTAACAGCTGTATACTGTAAACCATTTTCGACCAATGGAATTTTCCATAAAGTTTGATACATTTGAGAAAGGGTGATCCATTGAACATATTAATGGTCACAGTTTATATAAGTTATAATTTCCTAAACAATATTGTATTTCTTTCTCCTTAGATTACTTTTGCCTTTGTAAACAGTATAGACTGTGAAGAAATGCTGAATAGGGCTTAACTGTTTGCAAAATTACACATTTAGGGGCATCTATTCTGCAAAAGGTTAAATGGTTCCAGCCTTAACAAGTAACAGTGGCTCCTCCCTCGAACATTCTTACGTGTATACATTTTGCCGTGAATGTGTAAAACTTGTACTTGTAGAAAGTTTAAATCAGTAGGGTCTGAGTATTAGTACTAGGCTAGCCCACTATGTTCCCTGAAACCTGACAATTCAAATTAATTTTCTCTCTCTCTCTCTCTCTCTCTCTCTCTCTCTCTCTCTCTCTCTCTCTCTCACAAGCACACACACAAAGTGTAATAGTTATACCATGGGGTGTCCGACTGTATGTGGAGATAATCCACGAGCTTTAGCGAGTGGATTATCTTACGTACAGGTGGACAAACATGGTATAACTATTTTATACCACCGACATCAGTGCAGAACTTGCACATCATGAGATATTTCATGGTAACGTTGGTAAGGGTGGTATAATTCTGGTTATCCACATATACGTCAGTGAAAGATACATTGAACTATAGGTAATGAGGACATTGCCCTTTAATTTGTCTTCATATGAAAATGGAAGTTTGTCATTATTTTAAATATCACGCGTACTACAATCAGAAAGATTAGAGAAAATACTAACGCCATGATACCAATCTAAAAGATGATGAATTGGCCAATACAACATTGAAGGCTTATGACATATATGATATGGGCATCGACGAGAGATAATGTTTAAACCGATTAGACAAAAATCAGCATGCTTGGCTACAGAAACAAGCCAGGATGTTATAATTTTTGCATGTAGCAGGTTTTTGCGATACACTTCCTCGCGGTGCCGTGGGGTTGTCTGTGGTTTGTGATTGTGGTATCCTGATCATACTCACTTACTATTTTTAACTATTATTCTTTCCAGAAAGTGAGTGATAAATCGCGCGGATGTGCAGGCTAGTCTGCGCTTTATGTTGGTTATATGTAACAAAGTAAGTAAGGGTCCAAAATTAGGTTTTCCAGTGATACGATTTCACAGGAAAGTTTGGCCATTTTATTTTATACTTAGCAGTGAAATCAATGCATATAAAAAGAAAATAAAAGTGATATCAATCACTTGTGAAATAATATGTAGCAGCCTATATTTTCACTGTTACAGTAGCGTTTTTTTATTACCTCTGACTTTTCCATTCACTTAATGCATTTCATTTCAGAACTTCAAACGCCCATAACTTGCTTATTTGTGAACGAAAACATCAAGTGTGGATATGTATTTTCTTAGTTGGAACGTGACGAATATTTTGGTACCAAACTTATTTGTGTTTGTTAAAACTTTTCGTTTTTGCATTTTTCGCACCTCCTTTTTCAGTGGATGGGACATTGCTTGTAGCCTATAAAAAGTATAAAATAAAAAGAAAATTTGCTTTTTTCGTTAAATACCAAACGTGAGTTGAAAACATGAGAATTTTCACTCGTGCTACTCACTCGTGAAATTTCTGATGTTTTCTACACACTCGATAAAATATATTTGGTATTCACCTTAAAAAGTAAATATCCTATATATATTTACTAGAGGAAGAATAACTCATATGCTGATGAGACTGCGCGGATGCACAGGTAGGTATGTGCAGTTGTTGTTCGTATACAATACATTCATGTTTTGTCGCTACAGGGCGCATATCATCACGGTGTTATTGTCTTCAATCAATTATCTTCGAAGAAAGTCATTACGTCCTCAGATTCACGCAATACACTTAGGTGCATTAATGCTATCATAACTTTCTGACAACTCGTCAGTCATGCAACGAGAGATGGAGAAAATGCAAATTTCTTTCAAAATGATTAATGGTTGACTTCCATTGAATTTAAGATGAAAGCCGTGCATATCGCATAGGCGATTCTTAAAGTTTAGGAGAGTCTGCTCAATTGCACAGTCTTGTCATAAAATGCGCGGTTTGAACAAACAAATGAGCCAGTGCATGAGATTTCCAACAATGTGGTATGTGCGACCAGCAAAGCCTCAGATCAGTCTGCGCTTATGCGCAGTCTGATCAGAGCCTTTGCTAGTCGCTTGAGTATACTATGATTGTTAAGCTACTGACTGAACACCATTTGGAGTTTCTAAGCTTAAAAGGAGGCTGCAGAGGCTCGTCCGAGTCTACACTTGTCAAAATGTCAAATTGTTGGAAATCTCATACCGCGGCTCAAATCATTGAACAAGATAGAAATTCAGATCACCTAGACAATTGCATGTGGTCCCACTAGGCGCCTAATGCACGAGCATAACCCAGCCATGAGTCTCATTTCTTTAGTGCTGGTTCATGCAATCAGCGAATCAGTGAATTATGTCATTTGAGAGCGATTATTTGTTTCAGAAAACGAATCGCATAATTTGTGGAAAACCTGAAGCGTGCAATTGTTTTCGAAATATGCCCTTAGCCAAATCTTTAATACGATAACGACATGATGCAAATACATGATGCTTGTATAAAATATTCTACAGAATCCTGCAAAATTCAAACATTATATACTGGCTCTTCAAAACGAAATGATGCATACAGATTATTATACAAATGTTTAATATAAAGTAACACACATGTATATTGGCTAAATATAACTATTAACTTATCACTTGGATAAAACAGTGTAGGTCTTAATAAGCCAGCTGATTTTGATTTGCACTTATTCAAAACAGGGTATGGAATTTTGAAAAACAATATACAATCTTTTCTTCTACGAGTTAGTATACAATACAAACAACACAATAACACGTTCATTATTCAGAATACCAACATGATAAGGTTACATTGGTTGGCGTTGTATATTACCATAGACATATTTTGGATAATTCACCTAAAGTTAGGAAATGGAGAAACAACTTGTTTATGTAATTAAGTGAATTTTGTCAAAAATACATTAGCTTTTAGTTAGTTTACGAATGTATGGTGTCTCTCATATCTAAACTGGTCAAAATAAGTTGAGCCCCAGCTGAAATGTTCCTATATGCTTGAATGCAAAAACGTTCATGTTTGTTTTATCAAAACATTTTACTGAATACAGATTTTTGCATAATATTTTAGTTAAACATATTTTATTTCAACTTGGTAAGATACACATACAAATATATACAAGTTACATAATGTAAAAGGATTAGAACGAAAGCTGGAAGCTTATGTTATTCTTCTCCTAGCAATAATCAGATGTAAATATAATGGCGTTGTTTTAAGCTGTTGAAATATAATACTTTAACACAATCTTACTTGTTACGTCAACATACCTATGCGCCAAATATGTGTATGTTACGTCTTCATAAATGGCACTGTTACTGTGCTGTTGCTCTCTTTTAATTAACACATACATTATGTGCACTATTCATCACTTTGTTATTGCGATATGAAATTTTAGCAGGTCTAATCATTCTATTTGGCGCAAAGGTCTGTTAACGTAATATTTTCAGCGAAATAGCAGCAATTCATTTCACGTAGCAGCAATATGTTTCACAACATGTGCTAGGTTCAACCTGTATTGATAAATGTTCCATAGAGTTTCACACATTTCAGTAAATATCCCGTTTCTTTCCCTATCATTACTGTAGTAATATTGGAAAATATGGGTGAGCACATATCGAAAGACAGTCAGTATTTTCGATTGAAACTTTGTGCTATCACGCCTAATATATTGTTGTTTAACTTGATGAATTTAACATTATGACTATGGAAAACTGATATAGGACTTAACTTAGTTTGACAATCCGCCGATCTAACTGTAGGCAATATCCCGTCCCCATTCGAAGTTCTGGCCAGTACTTCATAAGAGAAAGTCTCGTATTCAAAACTTTCAATTTGACTATATTTTTAAGCAATTTTGGTGAAACTTTCTGGTTATTATCACAATCCTTACAAGTTATTTCTCCTTTCTCAGTATCCCATCAGTGCTAACAGTCCAAACTTATAATGCACATCTATGACAGAATATAAATGAACCGTTTCTGTGATGGTTTCTGTCTGCTGTACATTTACAGCTTATGATTCAATTTTCTTTTAAGTTAGTTATGGCTTCCTATCATCTTGTATTTGATATACTCAAATGCTCCAAGCATACGCTAAATGGAAAATGTAAACTAGTAGAAATGTATACATAAGTAGGTCAGAGCAATAAGATTGATTTGGGTTTTGTTTGTTTAATTTGATTCTTTACGTCCGATCAACACTCTTTCAGTTATGTAGGGTCGGGTCTTCCTGGGTTGAACCATTACTAAGCTAGGATGAATGTGTCTATGAAACAAGGACACAACGCAGAGACGCCGGTGAGGCTCGAACCCGCGGCCCCTCGGTCTCGAGTCAAGCACTCTACCACTGAGCCACTGCGCTCCAAATTTGGGTTTTGTAAAATGATTCCTGATCTTTGCCACTTTTTTTACTTTGTTAATTGCAAGTTTTGTGCAATAGTCATACATCTGTGCGTTTATTTGAGTTGTTACTTTATCAAGGTGGCCAATCACGCGGTCTGCTTGATTGGGTTCACGGCCATTACGAATCAGTAATCGGACATCACAGGTAAGAAAAATGGTTCATAACTTCGTTATACTTAGTCAAATTTCATGCGGTAAAGTGCAAAAAAAACCTCATAAAAGTTATGAATCATTTTTCTTACATGTGATGTCCGATTACTGGTTCGTAATGTCCGTGAACCCAATCAGGCAGACCGCATGATTGGCCACCTTGTTTATCATGTATATCTTAAGTCGAGTAATCTACCACCGAACAACTATGCTACGTATTGTGACTTAGCAGATATAACGCAAGGAAATCTTCCATAAAACCAACACTTTGACTAGGAATGTACAATTCATGAATGGCGTATAAGATTAGTGCTTGTTTTATTCCAATTGTTTAATCCAACTCGCGAAACATACTTTAAAATATTTTTGATCGCCTGAAGATGTCATTGGTCCTTAGCTACATTTCACCTATTGATCACACAACAATGAAGACAAATACATGGGTGAGAGTTTTCAGGATTATTCTTAAATTTAGATATTTGAGGCTGACTTTCCACAGAAAGTCAGCCTCAAAATGCCAAATTTAGCAGATTATAATAGTATCTCTCATTGTCTTGAGACAATTGATTGAAAAATGTTGGTATTTTGTCGACATAATGCAAGTTTTGAGATTTGAATTTCTAAAGTTCAGGATTTTCGAAATTTTTGAAATTTCTCCCATGCTAATCAAACCATGAAGATAACAAGGCTGATTTGGGGTTTCAATGAGCGCCCATGTCACCTTGATGAAATGGCATGAAACGGCATATCTAAAGCGCAGTGCCCATACTATGCCAATATTTGGTGTCAGCGTTGCAGCATACTTTACTGAGATTCTGAGTTTTCAACAATAACTGAAACTTAATACGTCTAGTTTATGGTTGTAGAGTTCAATGTTTAAGTTTTATGATACAGTCGATGAATGTCAAAAATATTTTGTATCATCGTGCATTATAATAATATGACGTTTTAATCACATTGCATGCAATGAATGACATTTTAAAGAATTGCCAGACAAATGGATTTTATGGCATTTATTTGAAAAACAAAAAGTAGGACATCCCTCTTGCGGTTTAGGTATATTACTCTATAAACTACTTCTAAATATTCAGAGATAGATTTTGAATGACTCAAGATGATAGCATGGTTAGATTAGTTAGATGTTTGGTCAATACTTGTTGGTCATCCCTAATCGTAAATCATCTGTATATTTTTGCAGCGCTTGTTATTATTGTTATCTGGATAAAAGTTGATATAAACGCTTGTTTTAAATTGCATGTGGCCATGATGTAGAGAAGAGCAAAAAGAAACAGTCTGCTCCTGTTTTAAATGCCCATTCCTTGCATCTAGTGTTTTAATTTGATATTATATATTTATATGATAACTAGACTTTTAAACGCACTTCTTAAAAACCTCACTGCGATTAAAAACTATGTTATTAAATATTGCACAACAGTTAATGAAAGGAATGGTAAAAAATTATTTTGGTCTATTAAAAATTCACGTGAAATTCTTAATTAATCTAATTAAAGAAACACTAACAGAATTAATTGAACAAACATTTAACAGAAAGGGCTCACCTTATTTGTCTTGTAATGATAAATATGCCTTTTTTTACCTCTGAACAACATAAAGGATAAAATTTTGGCCATGTCAGAAAATGTGTGATGCTCTCCATTTTCTTTTGGACAATATATCATAAAAGATTTGGCTCGAAATTATATAGACAAATTGTAGGTATAATTCCAAAGGGTACTTATTGTGCTCCTCTTGTTAGAGATTTGTTTTTTGTTTTGTTATACGAGAGACTTCATGTTGTCTCTGTCAGACAATAAACAAACTGATATTATTGAAGCTTTTAACTCCACCTCGAGATATTTAGATGACCCGCTTAATATTGATAATCCTTATTTTGAAAAAAATGGTAGGTCAGATATATCCTACTGAACTTCAGTTAAATAAGGCGAATTCTTCTGATACTGACGCTCCGTTTTTGGACGTGAACTTGTCTATAACGAATGACATAGTTTCTTCTAAAATTTATCATAAAAGGTATTATTTTAATTTTGAACTAGAGCAGCTGTCGATGGTACACCATTGCAAATACCCGCTTTTTACCTATAACCTTTACCTGGGGTCAAGGTCACAAAACATTAAGCTTAGTACCTTCTACATAATGTGACCTATACACCTGTGAAGTTTGAAGTTGCTATGTTCAATGGTTGAGAAGGAGATGCATTTACAAGAAAATACATTTTATGACCTTGACCTAGTGGTCAAGATCACAAAAATTTGTCCAGTACCATCCAGATCATATGACCTATGCACCTGCAAAATTTAAACTTGCTACGTCCAACAGTATACGAGATGATGTATTTACAAGAAAGTACATTATATGACCTTGACCTTCGGGTCACACAAAATGTTGCCCAGTACCATCCACATCATGTGACCTTTGCACCTGCGAACTTTGAAGTTGCTATGTCCAATGGTTTAGGAGAAGATGCATTTACAAGAAGGTCAAGGTCGCATGAAGTGTTACCTAGTACCCTCAACAACCTTGCGACCTATACACATGCAAAATTTGAAGTTGCTACTTCCAAAAGTTTATCAGTCCAACGGTTTAGGAGAAGATACAATTACAAGAAACGTGACGGACGTACGGACAGACGCACGCACGCACGGACGACGGACTGACTTTGGTACGAAATTAATATACCATATTTTGTCTAACGAAAAAGTGAGCATAAAGAGTAAATTTCTTATTTCTTGATGAAGAGGATCCGCGCTCTCCTTCCTATGATGTGTATATTTGTCAGCTTATTCATTTTGCAAGAGTGTGTTCAAATATTGACAATACCAACAATAGAAACTTTTAACTGCTAATTTATTAAAACAAGGTTATATATATCTCATAATTTCTAAATTCTATCACAGATACTCAGAGATAATTGTTAGATACAACATTGGGTTAAAACTCTTCTGCAACAAGGTATATCAGAACCTATATTTTATGGTGATTAAATTTATAAATTCAAACGAATTTTTGGAAAATCGAATTTTAGTTATCAATTCAAAAAGATTATCAAACGTGATATAAAGGGTGGATATATTTTGGATGGCATGCGACAGTCTACATGCTTGGTTTAAATTCCAATCACGGTTTATAGCTTAGGTTTCCTCTATAATTGCATGACGGTGGGTCAGGCCACAGACTCTATGACGGCTCCGACGTAAAGCTTTAATTGGTGGGTTGGTGCCTGATGCTTATCTGTAGCTGGACCCATCGTGGCTCAACTTGAGGTTTTCTTTTAGCGCTAAGTATCTGGGAGTCGCGAGCCCTTTTCTTTGTTCCATAATAGTGTGTTAATTTGATTAGAGTGTTTATCCATGATGATACATTGCAATAGCTAGAAGGCTTGCATGCGAGCTGAACTTTTCTTGTACTTCAACAACAGCAGTATCTAGGGAGAAGATTTGGTACCAGTAAAATTCATCTAAGCCCCCTGGTGGCTTAGGCTGCTGTCCGTTCTAAGGCGATGGTTCTGTTGTTGTTGACTTGTACTCCCATTGAGAGGGTCTGTAATTGTTCTATGTTTTGTTGCACGTTACTTTATGTCCATTCTAGTTTTGCAATCTTCTTGATGGGGAAGAGAGAGATGATTGCTTTGCTTAGTTTGTCTTCCTGGTGTCTCGTGATTGGTGTGTGGCTCTTCCTCGCGGTGCCATGAGTTTGTCTGCAGTTTGTGATTGAGGTATTTCCTTATCATACTCATTTACAATTTCTTAAGATTCTTTATTATCTCTGTACACTAGCAGGCCCATTCGTCAGTAGGGTTTTCGTGTTCTGTCCTTGCTTTTTGATATAGTGTTCTTTGCTTTCCTATGTATAAATCATCTCGCCTTTGATAAGAGAGCTGATTACTGTAAATCCGGAAATTTTCGCTGGAATTTTATTTTCGCGAAAAGGGTTAAATAACATATTTGCGACGCTAAAAAATCGCGACTAGGGCATGATTTAACTATATCAGTAAAGGAGAGAGTAATTTCGCCATTTTTCGAGGATTTTATTTTCACGAAGCTTCGCATATGCGAAGTTTCGCGAAAATAAAACCCTCGCGAAAATTTCCGAATTTACAGTACTTTTTAGTGTGTTATTGTTTGTGTGTGTCGTATAGTGCTATATAGTGTCTCTTCTGCCATCATTTGTCTGTGAGCTGTGATTATGGCATTTCCTGGTCATATTCACTTCTTTTATTTAAGTCTTGCATTTTCATAAACACAGAAGGAAGATGGTTATATCAAACTCCGGGTAATAACACGACATGTACGCTGTATAATTATTGAACTCCATGATATATTGCACGACCCTTGGGTCTGCACTACGAGGGCTGTTCAAATATGAATGCAAGTAGCTTAATAAATTTCGTCACATATATGCTACGACAAAATGGTATACGTTTCTATAAAGGATAATATGTCACCTTTAAACTGGCACCAGACCTAAAGACAAATACAGTATACTTATCGAGTTATAGCCCTTTTGAATGAGGGTAACTTTAGTATACTAGCAAACTAAATCCTTCGAACATACCAGTGCATACCAGAAGAGCGTATAATCATTCGATAAATCAATGAAATTTCTTGAAATTTTTACGTAAGTATCTTCATATACTTATATAATGATTCTGTGAAAGTTGTGAAAATCTGACATGTTTTTGTTAAATAATATCGAATCGTTTTCACTAAAGTCTCCTTATGTTTGCAAATAAATGGTAAACAAAACACCACCTTTCAGTTTTCTGTCAAACTTTTCTCTAACAAAATGCACGAAGCAACTTTTAAACTAGTTTTAACTCATAGATAATATGTTGATCGCTCATACTGAGTTGTTGCTACAAATCAGTGAAGGATAGTGGGTAATTTTTAAACGCTGAATAGCATTTTTATTAAGTCAAAACTGCCTAAAGTGAAGGGGTTATAGAACTTTACCTTGATTTTGTTGACACAACATTGCGGTTATAATCTTAATTTGAACCTTAACTTTAAGTTTTACCAAAATAGGCATTATTTACAATAAAATTACTCACCTGGTCTTCAGGACTAGCCAGATTGAACATGTTTTGATTAATGTAAACACGTCATTAAGAAGCAGAAAAATGCTTGGAAAAAATGTATAAGTGTGATAACTCTGTAAATTGAGGACGGAGCGTTTTGAAAACTTCCTGGCATAATAACCATGTTTTAAGCAATACGCAAAGAAAAAGACACAGCGATGTTCATTATTGCATCACCAGTAGATAACTCAAAATGACGTTAATCATTAAATTAATGACGTTACAAACGTGCCTGTTTACTCGAGATTGAAACAGGATTATATAAACTTTTTCCTGCAAGCAACTTTGTCAATGTACCTTAAACATGCATCTAAAATTTGGTGCCATTTTGTCTCAAACTTACAAAGATATGACACTATATCCGCACATGTACCAAAACGTGTTTGGCAACTTGCTTCTGAAAAACTTCAGTATACATGAATGTCATTTATATAAGCGTCTGTAACTAGAGAAATATAGTGAGTGTTTCTTTATGTTTTGTGTCATTTAAAGGGCGACAAATAGTTCTTTCCAGAAAGGTATGACATTTTTTCGTGGCATATATGTGAAGAAAGTTATGAAGCTACTTTCATTCATATTTGAACAACCCTTGTATAATCACTGTATGAGTTCGTCCATCTGTCCATCCGTTTGTTACCAGTAAGTAAAAATGTTCATAACACTTGAACCACATGGTATATTTTTATCACATTTTGCATACATATGCATGACAACATAACCACTGGCATGCGAACCAACCCATTTTGATACATATGGGTTTGCTAAGCAATGGTTCAGCCTGTTGTTGTCAGTTAGTGAAAATCCTCATAACTCTTAAACCTTATAGGATACTTGGATCAAATTTTGCATTCGTATTTATTTTAATATTGTCCATCTACCCCGGAATGCAAAACAGTGGCTAGGGTTAGCCAAGCATCATTTTGGACGGTCAATGTTTTTAGTAAAAATGCTCATAAGGTATATTTTGATCAAATTTTGCATACTACTGTGTTTCAAGGCTAAACGTGACCCCCGTTTTTTGCCGTTTATTCCTTAATGGTTATTTCAATTAAAAATAACTTTTAGGAATGAATTTAGATATAGACCGCGAATTTGGATTATTTTTCTCACTGAAGTATGATCTTTTATATAGGCTGGGATTAGATGGAATTTCTGCGTGTTTTTGTTCGTCCACTTTGAATTAATCCCCAAGTGTACCTTATCGGTATATAAATGAACTACCAATCAGTAGTGTAAAACTCGTGCATTAAGCTTATGATAACTACATATAGAGGCGCAAATGGGTATATATCCTCAAATAAAAAGACGAAGTTATTCTGATATGGACATTAGTTCAAAATAAGGGCTGCTCCCATAAAAAAGATTTAGTTACGCTTTGTGCATTAACACCCACATGCTAAATGGCGATCGTATTAGTAAAAGTTAAAGTTGTTAAATAAAAGAAAAACGGGGGTCACTTCAACCCTGGAAACACATTAATACATTATAACAATATAGAGACACAGGTATGCAAAACGGTGATAAGGCTTTGCCATTTTTAGTGGCAAAGCCTAATCACCGTTTTACATACATGTGTCTCGATAATGTTAAAATGTATTTAAATTTAGTACCCACTTTTGTACGGAACCTATTTCAGAAAACCTATGTTGAAACACTCAGTTTGGCTACCCGTACATTGCTGTGAATGTACAAACCTAGAGTTTCATTCTAAAGAGCAAACGTTCAACGTGCGTCGCACATACTACTGTCAGTTGATTCTCTTATCAGTTCCCAATTCCTTTACAGTTTATGAATCTAAAGTGAGATATGTTTATCTTCTTGACTAGTTTGGCCCGTAAAACTTCTGTAAAACAAGCGCTATGAATGTATAAAAAAGAAACCCTGTGCAAAAATGCATTGGATTTTATATTTTACATATTTCCTGCAGTTGTATTCATTATGTCTTCGAGGAGCAGCTTAACAGGATAAAAGTACGAGGGTCATTTTTTATGTTCGTAGAATCGGGCTGTATCTCTACAAATATAGAATTTACGGTACCATAAGTATATATATTTTGAAAGGTCTAGCTTTTGTCTATCAACTGATATAAAATTTACACCATTAGCGCTTTGTTCGGTCAAGATATATAGCTTTGAATAGAGCATGAAAAGGACACTGGTCGAAATCCATGTCATTTTAACCACGCAGCAAGCACGAAATTAGACGCTGTTAAGTTCCATTCGCTATGATGATATAAGCATTTTTCAAGTCGATTTTTCTTTTGCACCATCAAAATTAATTATTCAAACGCTAATCGTAGACAAGTGCTGCAAAACTATAAGCATGTTGTTTGCTGTTCTATAACAATTTTAAAACCCCATCAATATACCAAAATAATCACAGTGAAGTGCCAGTTATTATATCTGTTAAAATTACGATTATGAACAAATTTTAAAATTTCTTCTGGTTTTGCATAGCACATGATATACTCAATCATTCGTCAGCAGTGATATTGGTGTATCGATTCAAGCGTGTAACTGACAACTTCCGGTACTGGCATATCCCCATGTTATAAAAAGTGGGTGGGGTAAATCAACCCCGCGTAGAAAACACAATAACAATCGGATCGGCATAATTGTCTTATTGCAGTGATTTCAACACCTGTTTAGATTCACAAAAATAGTTTTAATGTATTTTCTAAATATAGTAACCCTCCATGACGTCATTTATGTACAAAATAAGGGATTTTAGCACCCCCTAGGCTATTTATTTTGCAGTTCATTTCTAATAAAACAAAAGCATTATCTTTGTTTTGGGATGAAAGTTGCCACAACACTTCCATCTACCAAATAAACAAGAAAAAATATAATATTACTTTACAGCTAACATATTAAGCCACATTCAAAAGCCTGTATCCAACCTCTACTTGTGTCAACTTTTTACAGTAAAAGTTTATATGCCTACTGTTCACTTTGCTGAGGTTCCAAACAAATCTTCCTTATCCAATAATTGCTGCGTATTTGCAATAAATTTATATAATATTGTAGCACGTGGTGTCCTTGATCTGCAGCCAAATTTTCAGAAGCTGTGTATGGCTATGGACCCATTTTCATGCAATTGTTACTGACGTTCTGTCAGAGACTAAGTCCATAAATGTCATATTTCTGCCATATCTCCAGTGTGCGATATATAGGTTTGTCTTTGCCTCTTAGAAGACATTAAAGTAATGCATTTTGAAATAATTTGAGGTTGCATTTATAGATAAAAGCTCAATCTTTCCAAATATATGCATGATGTATACATTCACTTTCGCCGTTTTCATTAAATCTACCTCTCTACGAACATAAAAAACGTCCCTCGTATAATTAGCTTATGATACGACTGCAATTCAAGTTCCAACCAAGACACATAGTCACAAGCCCTGCCTTCATGAGAACAAATTAATCAAATGAAAACCTACAAAAACGATTATAAAATAGGATCGTCGTTTGATTTATACTGAATGCCAGACTCAGTATAGCAACGTCAGCAAAAAAAAACAAACATGTTATTGCACGCCACTTAAGGACATCTAAGATTTTACCCTGGGAAAGAACATCCTATCTTTCCCATGTACATGTAATCTTACACAGGCTGTCACGTGAGGGTTGTACATTGGTAGTATTGGAACTCACGCGCACTGTCGTCAAGTGACATCATTGTTATGTTAAAGTGTCAGATAGATTCTAATAATCTTACATGTCCCAATGTTATCTCATTCTAGCTGTCACGTTAATATGACGTCATCATGTTATGTCGCATCTCATTGTAGGAGCCTTTTAAAATAAAAATACGGAATTAATCGATGGACAAGAAAAGGAATCAAATACTTGTGTGAGGATGGGGTAGAAAAAACTGTCGCTTGGGATTACCATTTGTCATCACTCTGCAAGCCTCATGATGCCTAGATGTAGATCCTCTATCGTAATGCCAGACGCTGATCCTCGCGATGGATTTTCTATCAATGTGATATGTGCTACCAGCTATGCTTCAGATCAGCCTGCGCATACGCGCAGTCTGGTCAGAGCCTTTGCTAGTCGGGTGAATATTCTATGAGTGTTAAGCTATTGACTGAACATAAATTGGAGTTTCTACGCTTAAAAGGAGGCTTCAAAGGCTCGTCTGAGTCTACACTTGTTAAAATGCCACATTATTGGAATTCACATGCTGTGGCTTATATTGTTCAGATAGCTATTTTTTGTCTTTTCCAGGTCCAGGTCGAGTAAGTGAATTAATCAAAGAATGTAATGAAAAACTAGACGCCTTGAAATCCAAATATGTTTCCAAGCTCAATGACAATGGCGTAAGTACATTAATGGGCCGCAACGCGAGAAAACCTGCCTTCGTGGGGTTGCGAACAACACAGGCGCAGACCAGTCTGCGCATTCGCGCAGTCTGATCAGCGCCTTCGTTTTTCGCTTTTTGGAAAGAATCATATGTAAACTTGTTACAGATGAAATTTCAACTTTCTAGCTAGTCTCTGTAGCTGAGGAAACTGGTTTGAAACTCGCTTTGTCGGAAACCCCGAAGACAGGTTTTCTCGCGTCGCGGCCCATTTCATAATGATCTATTTTAATGACGCTTTAGGAATTAAAGACAAGAGGGCACGGGATCTATGATTGCTCACCTGAGTTCTGGCGCATGAAAATATTTATTTTAGCTGTAGCAGTAATATTTTTCACAGAGCAGTTTGGGTTGAGGATATAAAGGAAATAGTTGTACATAGTATGCAGTCTAATTAGAGTTTTGGAATGCCGTTTTAAGGATTCTTTTCAGTTTTATCTCTTGTGGTAATTTTGTTCAGCAGAGCCAAATCTTTTAAACACTTTTGGTAGAAGGCATTATGGGGAATATTTGTGAGAAATTATTTTCATTTGGACCAGTGCTTTAGAAGATACCCTTTGAAGATTATTCTATTTAGCTATGGTAGTCATTTTGCTCCCTGGAGCATAAACCACATAAGCAAATTTGAAATAGTGCATTATGGGGAAAATTTGTGTGAAGATATTTGGATTGTGGCTAGGGGTTCAGGAGAAGTTGATGTTTAATTGTTTATTCTATTTGAGTGCTTGTGGCCATTTTGTTCTACTGAGCAAAACTATAACTTGTCTAAAACGGACATTTAAAAAAGACCAAAAAAAGGTCTTAATGGAAAAATGGTAGTTTAATGAAGGTCGAAAGTATTGCAGAACGCTCTCTTTGAGTATCTGCAATACTTTTGACCTGCATTAAGCGATAAACGGTCTTAAAAATATTTTTTGAGTGGCCACTTAAGACAGTTTTTATTGTAGTTGTGCATTTTGGTAAAGGGTATTATGAGGAACATTTATCTGAAGCTATTTTCAATTTGGCCCTGAAGTTCAGTAGGAGATTTCGTTGAAAGATAATTCCCTTTTTAGGTCTGACTGTCATTTAATTCAGTTTGTGCAATTAGGCAGGGGACATTTCAAGGACGGTTAGTTTAACGTTTGGAAAAACTGGGTGATGTAGACCAAATACAGGTGTTTAATGACTACGGATACACCTTCTATTCAGACATGTCTGCCCTTTTCTTCAAGCAATTAGCAAGTGCTACATTGAAGAGTGCACATTATATTCCATAGAGTTTTTGAACTTTGATAAGAACCGTTATTTTGGTTGAACTTTAAATTAAATTTGTACAAACAATTCATTTCAGCGGACATGTTTATGCTTCTTATGGGAGATATAAAGTTCTTTTTATCGGACAATTTTCAACATATGGAATGTTCTGTAAAGCCAAGTAATTAAAAAATTTAAAATTCAACGTCTCAGAAAGTGAGAAAAGCAGGTGCAGTAGAAGAAATTGGACACAGCGATACACAGAGATACACAGAGATACTGTCTAGTAACTTTCTTTGCCCAGGTCAAGTAAGGCAAAGAGTTTGAGCGCAAAATTGTATTTACCAATTTAATCATATGTTTAGGTGT
The DNA here is from genome assembly GCA_964019695.1 of Loripinus fragilis. NCBI lineage: Eukaryota > Metazoa > Mollusca > Bivalvia > Lucinida > Lucinidae > Loripinus > Loripinus fragilis. Next base: position 41,705,706 of record OZ026520.1, on the reverse strand, counting down.
TCAAAAGAACCGGTTCTTTTGTGTACCCACACGATATGTTTGGAGCGCCCACTACATGCTTTGATTGAGAAATAAGAAAATTAAGTTTCAATTTCTAATTTTATAATGTCTAATGTTTTATCATATGACGTCGCGTCTGGGAGTGAAATAACGCCATGCAATGAAATCTGTAAACCACTAGTGGTTTATCGATTTACGGGAAACGTTATAACGTCCATAACAACGTTGCGTACATAATGACGCAATTATAACGTTTTTAACGCCAGAAATGATATTTCAAAGTAATCTTAATGTCATATGATAAATGGAATCTAACATTCGTGCTCTTGTATTATTGAATTTATTAAACTCGTTGCGAAAAAGAGATAAAATGCTCGGCAAGCCTCGCATTTTATCTCTTTTCCCCAACTCGTTTAATAAATTCCATAAAACATGAGCACTCATGTAAGATCCTCTATATAAATAACCAAAAGTATCACTCTGCACTAGAAAAAAGTCATATCTTTTCTGATTTTATTTTTTATATTGGACGTCGACTAATAGCCTAGTTATACCATTGGTTGTCCGCCTGTACGTGGAGATAATCCACGAGCTTTAGCGAGTGGATTATCTTACGTACAGGTGGCAAAACATGGTACATGTATAACTATTTTATACCACCTACATCAGTGTAGACTTGCACATCACGAGATATTTCATGCTAAAGTTGGTAAAGGTGGTATAATAGCTGATAATTTTGCAAACTATTCCCATAAGAGTAACATAAAGCCAAACCAAACATACATCGATATTTATTGAAGAAATAACGTTCACTTTTATTTCATTTTAGGACTATAGACTCAAATTGCCTCCTCTGAGAACATAGTTTTAGAATAATTGTAACACAAATATCTTAAGTTTATAATATAGCACAGTTCATTATGTTTCCATGGCAATAAATACCTATTCTAAATATGGCTTCAGCGGCAAATAAAATAACACTAGAAGATTTGCTGTCTGGATGAGTTAGAAAATATGGTTTCAGAGTGTAAATGTAACGTATCTTTAAGTACAACTCTTTCTCAAGTTACGAGTATCATCAAAGCTTTTGCTTTTTGCATGTCCTGCTTATATGCTTATTCGTATGATAAGTTCTCGGGGAGAGTCCCAAAGTAGTGATGATTCTTAGGCGTTAGCCATGGTCCTATGATCTTGCAAATGGTCGCTTGCGTAAACTAACTGATAAGTTGCGTTAACAGTCCGTGTAAACTAGTGTTTGCATAATTATGCCGAGTCTCCTAACACCATGCCGTTTAGCTCTCATGTTTTGCAGGCTATCCACAATGAAAACATTTCCTTTGCTAGCCGACCTATTTGGTATTTGATTGATGATACATTACATGGAGGATCTTACATGAGTGCTCCTGTTTTATTAAATTTATTAAACGAGTTGGGGAAAAGTTATCAAATGCGAGGCTTGAAACACGAATGTTAGGTACTACTTTATAACATGGCATTAAAATTAATTAAAAATCGCATTTTTGGCGTGAAAATGTCATTATTTTTCCATTATGTATGCAACGTTATAATGGACGTCATTACGTAATGATACGAAATATGTAAAGTAAGTAAGGGTGCAAAGATCAGGAATCGATACAATCAAGTACCACACCTGACCCAGGATATCAATGGGAAAGTGACAAACTCACAGTAGACACCAAAAACGAGAGCCAAGAGGTCAGCCCTTTCCCAGCAGGTGACCACAAAGCACATATAAACAGACGCGCACAAAGACACAGCAAACACAAGACAGAACAAAAACCTAAAAGATCCACAAACCACTAGTGGTCTATCGATTTTATTGCATGGGGTTATATCACTCCCAGACATACATGATTAACAATTTTGCAATCGATGACAAAAATATATTATTTTTCAAACTGGACATTACAGACATTAATTTATAATTAGTGAAGACGCTAGTTAATATTAATTTTTGGACTATGATTATGCTCGACATAAACGTACATTAAAAGAGACCAAATACTATCAAAATTAATTAGAATATTATAATAAGCAAAATGACCCAAAGTGTGCACACTGTCTAGAATAATTAGAGAAGCATGCAAGCTCTGCACGAAAGGACTGAGCATGAAGCAAATATTAATGCCTAATGCTAAATTTTGTAGTCAGTTTGTTCACCGAATATGGGCACAAACATCTAGTTAACCCACTGATACCGAAATAGCTTATTACCTATAATAATTCAATCTTTTCGGAAAGTGCAATTTAAAGGAAATCCTGATTTTCATATGCTCTCAACGCGACAAAAGGTGAAGACGTGGTAGTGTACAGCCTCTTTTGAGACTCTGCGTTGTTTCTAAATGTCTCCTATACAGTCATGTGCATAACCTCCAAAAGTTAAAAGTATATCACTTAAAGCAGTTAATCATTTTTGCAACAAAATCAAATGTAACCTGTCTGAGTGAAAGTGTCTTTTTTCATCTTCATATTCTCGAGTTACAGCAATTTTCATGGTCATGTGTGTAATTTTATCTGAAAGACCTATTACATAACTTTACGATTGTGCAATAAATTCCTTACGCATCGTCTAGAAATATGTATGCAGGGTCATTGAAAATCAGAAAATATGCTACTATTTAACTCTAATAAGATATATTTTTGAGTTTCTAAATTTGACCTTGGCCTAAATTATTTCAGATATAACCTAGTAAAGTATATAAATTACTTTCTGTAGACTTGCTTTGAAATCATTGTTGAAAATACACAATTTTAACTTCTGCAAGTAATATATTGTTTAACTTACACAGGTTATGCCACTGACTGCTATATGGATAGCTTGGTTTGAATAGCAATCGTGGCTGCATCTTTACTGTTGGATTAGATCAACAGTTGTAATGATCCATACTCACACCAGATAGACGGCGATCGAAAACCTTATTACTATCGACGGACGTAGATAAAACTAGTTAGAAACAGAGTTTTCGATTGCCATTTGTCGCCCGACTGGCGACAAATGACAATCGTAAACGCTGTTTCGAGCGATTTATTTATCCGCATTCGTCGATTGTTAAGAGCATTTTCGATTGCCGCCTATTCATTGTGATTCTTGTCCATTCAAATTGATCTGAAAAAGGAGAATGTCCAAAATGTAAGTAAGTATGACCAGAATATGCCACAATTACACACTACAGACCAACCAATGGCACCATAAGAAAGAAATACAGAACACAAACCGCCTAATGACACCAAGTAAAGCAACCAGCTCTGTCTTCCTCAGCGAGATGATTGCAAAACCAGAAAGGACACTAAGCACTGCATTTAAGAATTGAAAGATATTTTTCTGCGTTTCACTGAGGTATGAAATGTCGGGAAAATTACATCTAATTTGCATGAAAACCGAAGGTTTTCATGCAAAAATTAGATGTAATTTAAACGACATTTCATACCTCAGTGAAACGCAGAAAATAACCTTTAATTCTTATAATTACAACTTCTTCTTTATTCTTTCTTATTCAGTATTGATAATTATGTTTTCCTAAAAAAAAATACGTTTCCAGTTAATAGTTCGTTTTGCGCATTTAGACTATGACGAGCGTACGTAGACGTTACGACGTTCAAAAAATAAAAATGGCGGCCGTTCGCCAATTGAAAATAAACAACTACATTTTAGAGACTAGAATCTCGTTTTTACATAGTGACAACCGAAAAAAAACTTCACATGAGTGTTCATTAGAATGTGTACGATAGCTACGTCATCGGATATGACCTCATTCGTTTACATTGGTCACGAAAAGCATCATCTGTTAAAATGGTTTGGAAAGGAAAAGAAATGACCCCCAGCAAAAAAAAATGTGCTACATGTATCTTTATTGAGTGATTGAAGAAAGCAAAGACGAATTGCAAAACATGTTGGATAAACCAGGCAACAGTCAGTTAGTTCAAGAAACGATTTTATTGAAAACATACAAGTTGAACGAAAGGACCTCTGACGGTGGTAATGGGAATCACAGTGTATCGCTGCCTATTATTTTGATAAAAATTAAAGTTTATCAAATGCTTCCATCTTCATATATAAGCTCGCTGTTGGTCTCTATTTTATGATTTTGCATTTGATTTCCTATTTCCATAAATGTACGGCTTTATTTTGGGGCTAAAATGGTCACTTTTTGTATTATACATATAGGAAATAGAAAAATATTTTTAAAACATCATTCCCCCGCGAGTCCCAACTAATCCGTTTGCACATAAGTTTGTTCTCATATTTTACATAATATATGTGAAAAGCTAGCTGGGACTCGGGGGGAATAATATCCCACAGCCCAAAATGTGACGTCTGGGTGAGCCCGATTATTAGCATTTGGATTTTTGGTGTGCTCTCGTGAAAATCTTTTTTTCTTGTATAATGAAATAATAAGTACAAGTAAGCTTCCTTTTCAAAACCCATTAGTCATGAAATATTACAACGTTTTAGCATACTCTTCTTTAGATTATGAAAATTGTCCTTTTACTAAATTCAGTTGGTAGATTATTTTGCACATATACTGTATCTATCCAATACACATAAACTACATGGCCATTGACTAGATGTACTTTATGCATGGATGAATGGTTATAGTACATTGCTGCATAATATTGCACCAGGTAAATACATTGTCATCAAGGTTGAATATGGACTACAGTTGCACATCAAAATATTTCTTAACAAATCAGATAGAAAAAAAAAAAAAAATAATCATTAAAATGCTCATGATTTTGGACTTTAAAATACTTTCACTGTGATATGTAATCGAGGATTGATGATATAATACCCTTACACATGAAAATAATTGATTTCTAAATGTTTTGATGAAGTCAAATTTTGCAACCCCTACCCCCTTTGGTAGCGTCTCCTGTTTTGTCGTAGGGATCTGCCTGTCTAATTATAACCTTAATTCGTTCCTTATACATCAAGCGTCCTATTCTAAAGAATACCAGCGATATCTTATGCATAGGGAAAATTTGGGAAGCATCTGAAATATAGGCAGATATCCTATCAAAGTGTCAGAGGTCCTTGCAGGAAAACAAGCACAGGTGCAAGAGGTGATCGCCGAGGTGATCGCATCATTTTGCGGACTGGGAAACTGGACAGCTGATCGGCATGACTACTATTAATTTAGGCGTCGTATGTAAGTTAATCTTTGCTTTTCTACCTGAAAATATAGGTTAAGTGTAAAGTAAAGTGTCAGTAGTTGCAGGCTGTCCATTTCTCTTCATAGAAGTATTGCACAGTATCACAACAGTAGTTCTGTCGTGAATGACCCCCGGGGAATGGCCCCGTCCCTCATGAATACGGACCGGGTTCATCGAACAATGAAATACAGGTCTATACGATCAGATGACTTTTCTTGACCAATCAGATTAGCGGATCTCAATAAATGTTATGACAGTTGTAATTATTACAAAATAAAGACCAACCACAAACCCTCATCCTACAAACCATTGGAGCAACAATAAACACCGAATCAACAACAGAACCAACGCCTTAGAATGGACAGCAGCCGAATCCACCATGGGGCTTAAATATATATATTTGCATGTACTTGCAAAAGTTTTTCCTTAGATTCTGTTGTTGTTAAACACAAAAGACGTTTAGCTGACATAGAGGCCTCATAACTTACATTGTATGCAATGTATCATCACAGAGAAACTATCAAATCAAATTTACATACTATTCTGAAACAAAGAAACGAGCTCATGGCTCACAGATAGTCAGAGCATCAGGGTGAGCCACGATGGACTAAATACAAGCATCTGAGGCACTAACCAACAAATGACAGTATTATGTCAGGGGTCGTCATTGAGTCGGAGACCTGACTTACTGTCGTGCAATTAAAGCGGAAACCATAGCTATGAATTGTGGTTGGGTTTACAACCAGTCCTGCAGACTGTCGCATGTTATATATGTTATATCAAACTTATTTTTATATAAATACAGTTTTGAATTTTTAATCCAAATTCCTTAATGATAACATTCGTCAATTGAGAAACAATTTAAAAAAACATAGTATTAAAACTTAATGATAATCTGAGAGTGTTTGTGAAGCAAATATAGTAAACATTTGATGAATTTTATGATACCGATATCATTGAACGAATCATTAACTTGCTGGTCAAGTATATATTACACAAGTTTAATTCGATAGCGACAGTAAAAATCAACAACAGATCGTCTTGCCCATGAGGATGCCTTGAAGACACCTGCCACATCTGTGAATCTAATTTGAGTCTTTGGTCAGGTCCAATGGAGTTAACTGTTGGATTTATTTTGCTCCTGTATTCAGTCATACATATATGTTTTGTTGAGTGTTTATCTTAAGGGAGCACAACGGCTCCGTGGTAGAGTGCTTGACTCGAGATCGTGGGGCCGCGGGTTCGAACCTCGCTAGCGTCACTGCTCTGTGTCCTTGAGCAAGAACATTAACCCTAGCTTAGAACTAGTTCAACCCAGGAAGACCAGCCCCTCAATAGCTGAAAGATTGTTGAAGGGAAGTAAAGAATCAAATAAAACAAAAAAAAGTCCTTGTCTTTGTTTTATCACTTTTTATCCCCCGACGAAGTCGGAGGGATATAGTTTTGGCGTCGTCCGTCCGTCCGTCCATTCCATCCGTCCGCCCGTCCGTCCGGAACCATATCTCAGTACCTATTGGTCAGATTTGATTCATTCTTGGTACAAATGATTGGTACCATGGACTCTCGATATCCTATAAGTTTGGTCAAAATCGACCCCTTAACACTTGAGTTATTGCCCTTGTTTTAGTATAGGCAATTATAATGCAAAACCTATATTAGCTTTTTGTGTGCGATAATCTTCACATTTCATCACGGCTATTATATTTAACAACTTCTCCCTATAGACCATGATTACCTAGTGCCTGTAGATAAGCATTGCAGTGTCGAAGTTCTACCCCACCCCTTTTGACCCCGCCTAAGGGTCAAAGGTCAAATATTTAAATTTTGCAATAACTAAGGCAATTATTAACATTTTTTCCTGAAATTTTGCATGCAGGCAGAGCAACAATAGATATGAAACATATCAAACGGGATTTCAGTTTGTGGGTCTAGATCCGAGCCTGTGAGGTGGACTTAGAGGGTGGAGCTGAGGCCAAAATTAAACTTTTTCAGAATATGGCCATGTTGCATATCAAATTAAAGCTGACAACGCTGGCAGCAACATGGTAGCAAATATTTTGCCCACAGACACACCCTCGACCCAGGGGGTGGGATCAAAAGGTCAAACTTTATCTTTTTCTGAAAGTAGTCATGTTGCATATCAAATTAAGCTTACGACGCTGGCAGCAACATGGTAGCAAATATTTTGCCCACAGACACACCCTTGACCCAGGGGGTGGGGTCAAAAGGTCGAACTATATCATTTCCTGAAAGTAGTCATGTTGCATATCAAATTAAAGGGAATTGAAGACAGAGCACCATGAAGGCAAATATGCTGTCATTACACACACCAACGACCCCCGGGGTGGGGTCAAAAGGTCATTTTTTTCTTCTAAAAGTGGTCATGTTGCATATCAAATTAAAGTGGAAGAAGTGTAGACCTACATGCAAGGTAACACTTTGAATTTACACACACCCTTGACCTCTGGGGTTGGGTTTAAAGGTCACATATCGAAATTGTGCAGATGCAAGTATATTTTATTTTTATTAAACTAAGCACTTAAACATTCTTGACAGGCATTTGTTATGATCTGAATAATACTGAAGGTGAACTAAGGGCTAGATAAAATGGGATTTATGTTTTGTGATTTACATGTTTCTCTCAATAACCATCCGTCGTGGGATATAAATTCGTCGAATTTGCCTTGTTATATCTTGATTTTCATGTACTTGGCGATGATACATCGATCTGTTAGGGATCTTTCATGCAAAGCAAACATCTATGTGTCTTATTCTACATCTGAAAGGTGAGGTATGTACCGTTAAACATGTTAAAGCACTCCAGTAATTTATTTTGCGACCATTCCAAGGCAGTGCTTTTGTGTGCTTCTTTTGTGGATCTTTTTTGTTATCTTTGATGTTTGTTATGCTGTCTTAATTGTTCTTTGCAGCCTTGTGATCACATGCTGGGAAAGGGCTGACCCCTTGGCTCTGTTGTGTGTTGTGTTTTCTTTTATTTTTGTCCCTTCCCATATGGTGTTCCGGGTTGGGTGTGGCACTTGATTGTATCGATTCCTGATCTTTGCCTTCCTCTCTACTTTAATGTTACACACTTTCAATGGCGGCCTTGAACATCTCAGTACTATCTAGAGGACGTCTGAAATAATGAACGATTTGTCAATTTATACATTTTCTCTGACAACTGCTTGGATTAGGTTTCGGAATGATCCTTAACACAATTTATAGGCGAAGTACCATTAAATATATCACTGTCGACTATTTCTTCCCTAGTGTAATGTCGAATTACTTAGGTGATGTATTATTGGCATTTTTCTAGGATTTGCAAGTAAGGCGCAAAACTAAAATAATTGGTAATTTATACAACGTTTCTTCAATAATTGGGCCTCGACGCAACAAATCCGGTCTTCTGGGTTCCCGACAAAGTGAGACTCGAAACAGCCTCCTCAGCTACATAGACTAGCTATAAAAGTGAAATGTCGCTTGGAGCAAGTTTTAATATGATACTTTCCAATAAGCGAATAACATAGGCGCAGATCAGAGTGTGCGAATGCACAGGTTGGTTTAAGCATTTGTTGTTCGCCAACCCCCGAAGACAGGTTTTCGCGCGTAAAGGGCCAATTATTGTATCGATGGCAATACGACGCTGTACCCTTTGCATACTGATGGATTATGCCATGCATGTTGGTAATTTAAGTATGGAATTGTCCATTTTGTATTTTAAGGGGTCCCAGATAGAAACTTCTAAATCATGATGGATCTCTGTCATGAATATTCGTTGTTATGTTTCTTTTAGAAGGTACACGTGTCAAGAATGAAAAAAGGGCTAATAGAGTTAACGAACGCACAGTAAAATGTTCTTAGGTATCACATTTAAACTACATGTAGTTACTAAATTTTTATCTGAAGTCGTTTTTGTCATATCCTATTTACTGCTATGATATTATTGTCATTTCAATCACCACGCAGATAAAAACAAATGGTTGCTTTACTTCATGTTTGATGTCAGGTTCACTATACTTGTAGCGGAACATGTTTGAAACTGCGTATCTGAAAATGTCCTCTGACAATTTGATAGGGTATCTGCCTTTTGTTCAGATGCTTCCCAAAACTTCCCTATGCATATGACAGCACTGGTATCCTTTTTAATAAGACGTTTGACGTATTGGGACCGAATACAATTTATAATTAGACAGGCAGACCCATATAACAAAACAAGTGACGCTACCGAAGGGGGTAGGGTTGCAAAGTTTTAATTCACTGGTCAAGTCACTAACTAACTAGTTATCAATCGTTTTTAAGTGTAATGGTATTATAACATCAATACTCGATTAAAATCACATTGAAAGTATTTTAATGTCCAAAATCATGAGCATTTTAATGATTATTTATGTTGTTTTTATCTGATTTGTTAAAAAATATTTTGAAGTGCAACTGTAGTCTATTCTACCTTGATGACAATATATTTACCTCGTGCTAAATTATGCAGCAATGTACTATAACCATTCACCCATGCGTAAAATACACCTATTTAGGGGCTTGTAGCTTATGTGTATTGGATAGATATAGTATATAAACAAAATAATCTATCAACAGAACTTAGTAAAAGACCAGTTTTCATATCTAAAGAAAATTATGCTAAAAAAGCTGTTATATTTCATTACTAAGGGGTTATGCAAAGGAAACTTACTTGTACTAATTATTGCATTATATTGGAAAGAAGATTTTCAATAGAACACACACAAATCCAAATACTCATGTTCGGGCTCGCCCAGATTTTACATTTTGGCTGTGGGGAGTAGTGGGGAATGATTCTTTATAATCTAGTTGTTCCTGTTGTTCCAAGATGGCGGCCCCCATGAAAACGATTGCACAACATCTGGAAATGATGCAACGGCTATTACGGGAGATGACGCAATATTTTGTGACAGGTTTTCCCATTTTCTGTCGTTGTACTTACGTTTGCTGGTATTTCACCATTGTTGTGCAATGCTATAATTTATATATACGTAGAGACCCTAATGTGCCGCATAACAGCTCTGGCATTTGAATGTTAAACGTTGAACTTGTATTAAAGTACAGTGAAAAAGTGGAGTTAATAGTTTAACAGCTGACAGGTAAGACGATAAATTTCTTCTTTTCTTAATACTGTCTAGTCGATTGTTATCATACTAAATTTAGGCGTTTCATTTTATTGTTAAAGTATTACTATGGTATTTTATTCAAATTGGCGATCTTTATCGATATTCAGTCAAGTGGACTAGATAAGCTTGTTTGATAGAAATAAAAATAAAAAATAAACTGTTTTATTTGCGTTTAATTTTTAAAGTTCTGATGTGTCCATTAGATTCTCACTTATCAGGAAAAAAAAAGCCAGTGAGGAAACTTTATTATGAGATAAGAAGTACACAGATGACATGACTGCTAACAGTTAAATAATTATTTTGTACAGCAAGTCATTGCTTTGACTAAAAAGTTCTGTAGTTTCTTCTTAACCTTTTACCCGCTGTTCCTGTAAAATATCGTCTGCTCTCCCTTCTGCGATCGAATTCAGACCCTAATCAGACTGCTTCTAAGGGAGCAGTCTGATCAGGGTTCATTGTGTTTGTTTCCGTGATAAAATCAGTCTGGAGTACATGTGAATATATGCTTAGCAAACGACATTTTCATGATCGCAAATATTGACAGATAAAGGGTTAAAAATTAAATAGTACAGAGACGCTTTTATTGAATTATATCGCCATTTGCTAAATTAATATAAAATGCATCCAGAAGTCAAACAGCTAAGAGATGAGCTTCCCTAAATAAAGGCATGTACTTAAACAACAATTCAAAAATGAGAAGTGTCACAATAGTAGATTAGTTATGCTGCTCACAAATCTGATTTTTACATGTAAATAAATGGAGAGCGGTCTTTTGTCCCTCATTATTTAATTAGGTCAGAAGTATCACTGTAGCACTATTTTTGCAGCAGGTTTCCTTGGCCCACATTTTGATTTGATAGCTCATTTAATTTTGATGACAGGGCACAAATCCAAGCATGTTGAAAGAAGACCAACAAAAATTCAAGCTTTGTAGCATATCAAATTGAATTTTTTTTAATCCTAAGCGTTTCTGCGGTCTATAAAAATGCCAATCATAAATTGCGCTGACCACTCAGATTATTTGATTTCAGCAACAGATAAAAAGGTGGAACTAATCAAATTTACTACAAGCTAGAAGAAATCAGTATTTTAGGTAAGCGTTACATCTCACATTGTGTGTGTGTGTGTGTGTGTGTGTGTGTGTGTGTGTGTGTGTGTGTGAGAGAGAGAGAGAGAGAGAGAGAGAGAGACGTCAATAATGTATTGTTTATGTAACAAAATAAATTTGAGTAAATTATAAAATGGCATGAAATGTTTTGAAAGGTTACTGTTGAGAAATTGCTTTTAAAGGCTAGAGAAATGTGTTCTGAATTAAACAAAATGTCAAACTACACTTACCGTCTATATAACACAAATTATTACAACATACTAATCAATATCCAATTTTCCATCAGTATTTTAGGCACAGGGTTAATTATGTAGATCAGTAAACAGTATAAACCTTATTGTTTCTTGCATCCTTGAGTGTAATTTTTTTTTCATTTTGATTTTCAGTCTTGGAATGGAGTTTACATGCCAGACCTGTGGGGCCTGTTTCACGACTGCCAAATCACTTCAGCGCCACGTTCATGCACAACATTTGGACTTTAAACACTTTTGTAGATATTGTACAAAAGCATTCAACTAGGTGAGTGCAAAAACAAGACACGAAAAAAATCACTGTTCAAATGAAAAACAACGCAATTCTGACGATACATCAAAACAAGAACAGGCTCAGGCCCTGAAGAGAAAGTCTGAAACAGCAGCAACTGCCTTATGTACACAGCCTAAACAGTCAAGAAGTGAAGTGCGTTGCAGGCAATGCCATCAGACATTTCCCGACAGGCATGCCCACTACATACACAGGATGAAAAAACACTTTCAAACTGGGTCTGGAACAACATTACAACGACCACCATGGGGTAACCAGCCTTCGCCATTTGAAGACAATCAACCCCTCCGCGAGGTTTATGAGGCTACCCGACCTTTAATTCTTGCAAATCACCAAGAAGGTAGTGTGGAATCTGTGTATAATTATGCAACAACAAACGATTTTACTGTTGCTACTATCATGCAACTTGCAAATCAAGTCTATGATAGACAAAACAGTGCTTTTCGATTTAACATGGAGTTTGGACTCATCTTGGTAAATACACAAACTGAGGAGTATAGGTACTTCACACCCTACTCCAATGAATCGTTATTTGAACGCCCACTTTATATATCAAGGCGACAAGATCTTCACAGACTGAGATTAAGGTTACAAAGACTGAACATTACAGATTTCATCTTACGCCAGAGGCCCGACACTAAGTGGAAACCAGTTCTAATAACAAACTTTAGGTTCATTGTGAATTCTTTAGATTATTCATTAGGTGGTGTACATGTTAAGTTGCCAGAACATGTGAAGAACAGTAGGTCTATTATTTGCTTAGATAAATCAACAGAGGGTAAGTTGTATAAAGATAAATTGTGTGCTTTTCGCTGTCTCGCTACACATCAGGGTCATCAGCGTGATAGGCTAGAAACTCACACTAAAGCTTTGTTAGACCAGTGGGTCCAGTACATGCTAAACAAATGCCCAAACTCCAATATCAGCCCAGACCCGAAACAATTCAAAGGGGTTGAACTATCACAATTGAGTTACTTTGAAAAATGCTTTGAAATTAATGTCAATGTGTTTCGACTTCAGGATGATCTATCTGCCTTGCCAGTCTACAAATCACAGTGTCGTTTTAAAGACACAATGCATTTAAATTTGCATGACAAGCATTTATCCTACATTGCGAATATAAAAGGCTTCACAAAAAAGTATCAGTGCCCTACCTGCAATATGCATTTCCGAACATGCAGTAACATGAAAAGGCACACACGAAAATGTCAGGGGAGAACAAAACACCAATTTCCTGGAGGCTTTTATTCCTCTCCTAAAACCATATTCGATAAACTTGAAGAGCATGGCATCACGATTCCAGCTACTGAGCGTTTCTTTCCGTGGTTTCTTGTCTTTGATTTTGAAGCTATGCTAATATCAACGCAAGAACCAAAGTCTGAAAAGCTCAGTTGGACGACAGAGCATGTGCCTATTTCAGTTAGTATTTGCAGTAATGTGGAAGGATTAAAAATGCCCCATTGCTTAGTTGATCAGAATACAAACAAGTTGGTTTCAAAGATGGTTGAATCTATGACACAAATTTGTGACAAAAGTTATGAGCTGGCCAAAACAAAATTTGCAGACGCTTTTGAAAAACTTGATCTTATTATTCGATCTGAGGAACCTGAAGTTGTCGAGGAGGATGTTTCAGGAGACCAAAAAGTTGTCGAGGAGGATGTTTCAGGAGACCAAAGTGAGAATTTAGAAAAGATTGAAGAAAAGCATAGATCTCAATATCAAAAACTTAAGGAAGAGCTGGACAGATACTGTCATCAACTGCCGTGTCTCAGTTTCAACGGGTCTAAATATGACCTGAATCTCATCAAAAAATATTTGGCGGCTCATTTAAACATGCATGACAGTAAACATATGTTCACTGTCAAACGAAATAATCAGTATGCATGTCTTAGCAATGAAAAATTTAAATTTCTAGATATCACCCAGTATCTGAGCCCTGGTGTCAATTATGCTAGCTTTCTCAAAGCATTTAATGTGCAAGAATCCAAAGGGTTTTTCCCATACGAATGGTTCACTTCTGTTGATAAGTTAGACCATACAGAGCTTCCTCCTTTTGGTTCAGCTTGGTTTTCCTCATTGAAAAATGACAGCGTTTTGAACGATGGGCTGAAAACCCCAGAAGAGAATTATGCAGCAGTGCAGCAGGTGTGGAGGGAAAATGACATGCAAACCTTTCAGGATTACCTTGTTTATTACAACAATTTGGATTGTGGTCCTTTCGTTAAAGCTGTTGAACACTTGCAGAAATACTACTTTGCACGGCATATTGATATGTTCAAAACGAGTATTTCTCTCCCAGGTCTAGCTAGACAAATGTTATTCGAATGCGGACGTCAGGCTGGAGCATCCTTCTCTCTGTTTGATGAATCAAACAAGGACCTTTACTACACTATTAAAGACAACATAATTGGAGGACCTTCAATCATATTTCATAGGTATCACAAGGCTGATGAAACCTTTATTCGGGGCCATCCTGACAAATTATGTCAGACTGTCTTAGGTCTTGATGCCAATGCCCTTTATTTATGGTCTATTGGTCAAAATATGCCATGTGGACCCTTTGTACGCCGAAAGGCAGAAAACAATTTCAAACCAGAAAAGAGGGATAGATACTCACTAATGTATGATTGGATGGATTATGTTGGGAAAACCAAAGGTCTCAAAATTGAACATAAACTGAATACAGGCAAGGAGAAAAAAGTTGGACCCTTTCCTGTTGATGGATATGAGCAAGAACAAAATGCAATATATCAGTTCCATGGCTGTTACTGGCATGGACATCAGTGCTGGCTTACGAAGTCAGTCAAAGATGCCAAATGGCATAAAGAACAGGAAACCAAATATAAGAAAACCCTTGAGACAACCCAATATTTAAGGTCACATGGTTTCACTGTCATTGAGATGTGGGAATGCCAATTTCGCAAACAAATGCATTTCGACACCACGTTGAAAGCTTTCTTGAAAAGTAGATTACCAGAAACGCCACAACGGGCCATCACTGAACCCGAAATTCTTGCCAGAGTTCAGTCTGGCGGTCTTTTTGGCATGGTAGAAGTTGATATCAGAGTTCCAGATCAATGGCCAGCTCACTTCTCCAATCCCACCATGACACCTTATGAGTACTTTCAGGAAATGTCACCACTATTTTGTACCACAGATGTCCCTTTTGAAGTAATAGGGTCTCACATGCAAGAACATGTCGATCGTTTTGGCCTATCTTAGAAGCCACGTCGACTTCTAGTTGGCGGAATGAAAGCAAAGCAAATATTATTGGCTACCCCTCTTCTTAAATGGTATTTGGATCATGGTTTAGAAGTCACTAAAGTCTATCAGGTGATTGAATTCAAACCCCAAAGATGCTTTCATCAGTTCGTTAAAGATGTAAGTGATGCCAGGCGACAAGGAGACTCTGATCCTAGTAAAGGAATCATAGCAGACACGCGCAAATTGGAGGGTAATGCGGCGTTCGGCTCAACGATTATGTCCCAAGAAAAGTTCCAGACCATTAAATATGTGCAAGGTGAAGGCGAAGCAATGATGGAGGTCAATCTCCCCCAGTTTCGAAAAATGACACCTTTACTGGAAGAGGAAGAATATTTCGAAATTGAAAAAGATAAGAAATGCCTGAAATTGAACCTACCCATACAAATTGGTTACTTTATTCTTCAATTGGCCAAAATGCGCATGAACCAATTTTATTATGATTTCATGATGCGATTTGTCTCCCCTGACATGTTTCAGTACTGTGAAATGGACACAGACAGTGCTTATATGGCATTGGCTGGTCCAACCTTAGAATCTGTCATCAAACCAGAAATGAAAAAAGAATACATTTCCAGTTTAACTGGTTATTGCAAAGATGACATGCAAATCGAAGCCGATGATAGGCATCACTGGTTTCCACGTACATGTTGTTCTGAACACTCAAAGTATGATAAAAGAACACCTGGTCTATTTAAGGTAGAGTGGCAAGGCGATTGTTTAATTGGGCTGTGTTCAAAAACATATATTATCAGTCGTACAAAAAGGTTAAAAACTTCAGCTAGTCAGATTGCTGCCTATCGGCTCTTAAGACGTGCAAAGAAGCTTAAATTTAGACAACTTTTTGGCCGCCTCCGAACGCATATTGAAACAAAATTTAGTTCAAAGGGTATCAGTAAACAAAGGGTCAAAGCTCCTCTGACTACGTTTAAGCATGTACTGTTTTCACAGAAAGCGGGTTCTGCCACTAACATGGGGTTTAGGGCACACAAAAATGGCATCTTCACCTATGAGCAGACTCGGTGTGGCTTTTCGTACTTTTATTGTAAAAGAAAGGTGCTTGAAAATGGAATAGACACAGTTCCATTAGACTTAGAATTATGTCCTGTCAGAAAGCAACAGACAGAACAAGAGGTTGATGATGCCTATCTCATTCATTTATTGGCTACAAATTTTGAAAGTGATAACGAAGACAATTAAATTAGGATATATTTGCTGTACTTCACATGTTGTTGAAATGATATTTGATGGAGCTATATGTATTTCATATTGTTAATTTTGACTCATGCTGTCTTTGAAAGTTGATCATGTTTCTATTGATATGTTTGTTATTATTTACTGGTATACTTTTTCACACATGAAAATACATTTGTTACAAATGAAACTCATGCTGTCTTTGAAAGTTGATCATGTTTCTATCGATATGTTTGTTATTATTTACTGGTATACTTTTTCACACATGAAAATACATTTGTTACAAATGAAAATACTGTTTTAGAAAATGAAAGTACTTTTTGCAGAAATGAAAAAACATTTTTCGCAAATGAAAATACTTTCTTCGCAAATGAAAATACTTTTTTATAAATGAAAATACTTTTTTCACAACTGCAAAAACTTTTTTCACAAATGAAAATACTTTTTTCGCAAATGAAAATGCTTTTTTGCAAATGAAAAAACTTTTTTCACAAATGAAAATACTTTTTGCAAATATAAAACCTTTTTTCACAAATGAAAATAACTTTTTCACACATGAAAATATTTTTTGGCAAATGAAAATACTTTTTTTACAAGTGAAAATAAGTTTTTCACAAATGAACATACTTTTTTCACAATTGAAAATATATTTTTCACAAGCGAAAATAAGTTTTTCACAAATGAAAATACTTTTTTCACAATTGAAAATATATTTTTCACAAGTGAAAATAAGTTTTTCACAATTGAAAATGTATTTTTGAATAAATATATGTTGTTTATACTTGAGAATATCAGTATAGTACATAATCCACATGTTTCATTTATGTATGTCATGCAATAAAATATAAATGTTTTCAACTTGTCTCTTTTTTATCATATCTTATTATGAAACTGATTGAGTCATAATATCTTCACTAGGGTATGAAAGAACAAGAAGAATGTACTTTTCTACATTTATTTACACAACATATACACTAAATGTTATACAGCACAACACAACAGGGGCAAAATGAGTAAATAATCAAAGAAAACATATAGTATCTGATCCAAAACATTGCATACATTATCAAATCAAGATAGAGTCTGTATAGCAATTTTCTTGTTCAAAAGAATGTTTCTTAAGGTTTACGAGTCCATGGTTTCACTCTCTTCTCCCTCAGAATCTACAGCACTGTCGAGTGGTTCTTCTTTCAGCATGGAAAGCACTGGCTTGAGCACCCAAGGTATGATGGCATGTTTTAATGCAAGAATCTTTTTCTTGCGGTTGGGGCACACATGTTTGTCTGCTAGCAGCTGAATACTCCTCTTGAAGGGAAGCAACTTCTTCACATAATAATTGCTCACCGGGACATTTCCTTTATACACATTAATCACAATTTCGCATAAAGCATGAAACTGGTCTCTAGTCAATGTTTGCAATAAAGCTTTGCGTTGTTTCGCCGAAGTACCCTGTACTAATTCCAAAAAGGGCACCTGCATCTGAACAGCCCAACTCATCTTGATACGACTGATTCAGAATGAATATTACCCTCTTATTTATAGGCACTTAAAGTGTTGGGTGACGTAGTCAACCACAAACTTGTCCGAAGAATCACTCTTTTTCAACTGTTCAACTATGTTGATCAAAGGGAGGGATCTACATTTCATTAATAAGTAAAACAACACGTGGTATCCACAAGTGTCTGCTCCTTCTTTCTGTAAAGGTTCGTTATTATAGACACACTTTACGGTATTCCTCTGTAAAAAATAGTCAAAATTACAATCGTAGGCTCCTGGCAGGTGTCCTAAACTGTCATAGCATTCTGAATGATAAGAATCTTGAAACCAAAACACAATCCAATGTTTTCCGGGAAGATGCTGGGGATCTGTATTACATACAAAAGCGGAAGGATATGAAGTCACAGTATTTGGTAATGTATCTGCAGAGTAAACAGTCTCAGTCAATGATGAGAGACAACTACTCTCTCGAATGGCACAAAGAAGTTGATTTGTATTCATGCTCTCGTGTATCTGACTTCCCTTGAAAGGTCCACCTCTATCAATGCTGGGAATTCTGCATAGGCTATACAGTTAAGCGTTTCCGTAGTGTTAGTGGAGAATCTGACATCTAAACGTACCGATCCTTGCTGCACTAGGTTTATATACTCTTCTCCAAGGTCACTAGGAGCTAAATTGAATGCATATATTGCATAGCCCTGCTCAAACCTGCTTCGGGTTATTTGTAGACCGGCATCTTTATTCCATTTCTCAGCAGCTTCAAATAAGTTGACAAATGGTGTGACATAATTCTTGTTCGCACCCACGTCCATTTTCATTGGTCGAGCTGGAATACTTTCTCCGTTCACATAGAGAGCTATTTCATTAGCTATATTTAGCATATTGAATGGATTTTTTGAATAATCTCCGTTAACAGCAGTTTGCTTGACGAAAGCGAAAAATGCTTTTGTGGGTAAATTATTTGACCATATATTCTGCCATATAAAAGATCCCGAACCACTGGGACATGTATTCATTTTCAACTCGGTTCTGTGGAGTGGATATTTTGCCGTTGTCTTCTTCAGTATTTCTGCATGGTTTATGAGTACCCCGCTGTCCACTTTGATCATGCAGGCTTTGAATGCTACATCAAGAATCTCAAGTTTGTAATTTGGTGTCGTTTCATCGCTTACGATACAGAACGATGCTCTATTCCTGAAGAGTTTTAGATGTATGTCAACACCATTGACGAGGTATTTGTCCATCAAAAAATGTCTTCGTAAAGTGGTCCTTCCATGTCAAATATTCTGCTTTCCTTTGTGTATTGGAATCGTTGTGCCAATCCACCATTACTGCCAGCTGCGGGATCTACGTCATCCAAATCAAAGTCATCGAGATAAAATAACTGTGATTGGAGCTGAGAGGCGGCACCATCATTCCCATTCGACAGTAGCAGTTTTAAGTAAGCCTTCCAAGGGTAGTAACTCGTGTTAAGGGACACCAGTTTTCCATTCATGAACGTATCAATTTGAGACCACAAACTTTGAAGAGGTAAATTTATTATTCCTGTCTTTTCATTGGCTGCCAGTGGTGATCCATCAGCCTTGACAATTTTGCATTTCACGTACATTCGACTTCTACGCAAATCTATATATTCGTTTCCTTGTCCAGGCACTGTTATCTCAATAGGCGCTTCATCAGACTGAAAAGAGGAAACTGGTCGACATTCAGAGTAGTATATCTTCTGTATAGCAACTTGATTGGCAGGAAGAGTAAATATAGATAATTCAGCTGGCTGTCCTAATGTGGTATTCTGATCACTAAGATAGGCCATGATTTAACTTGCGTGACTTCTTATTAAATATAGTGAATTCGTCCTCCTGATATTTTTTTTACGCTTCTTCTGTGTCGATGCGGCTTTGGCAGTAGCAGGATTAACACTGACTGTTTTGATAGTGTTTGTTCCTTTTATAGAAATAGGAATGTGAGGTTTATTATCTTGGATGGCATCTTTTAGGTCAGATTTGGCCCTCTCTTCTACTGCTGTCACAGGACTCACTTGTTTACCCACAATCACTTTTTCTTCAGGTTCTTGAGTAGCATTGAGATTTACAGGGATCATATAAGGTTTCTTAGCATACATTCCAGCGATGCCACCTCCCCCTCTCTGCCTGCCTCGATACTGTCCCGGATTGAACTTTCCTTCGATCATATTTTCATAAAATGAACGCCACACAGTGGGATCAGATACGTACATCGAACCTAACATGTTTAAAGAAATGGAATCCTTCTCAATAGCAGTGTTACTGTCACTTCCCCAGAGAGAAATGAGGCGGGTGCATTTTTGGCATCTTTTATATACACATGAACGTCTTGAAACTGCCCGAGTTTGATTGGCACTTCATACGGGTATTGATATATAATATTTTGTTTATCCAAATAAACTCTTCTGATTAACGGCATTTCTCTCTCTCCTACAATAGTGTCCTCACAAATGTCAGAACAAACAAATATTTCTGGGAGTCCTCGTTGTTTTGTTTGTCCTGGATCCAGTGAAAATTCTAGCAAAGAAACAGTCCACACTCCATTTAGAATTAGGGGTTTAGGCAGGTGTACCCTGAAGCTGTCAGGTTGGTTAGATGGATGATACAGAGGACTGTCCGTAGATTTTAATACCATACGTTGGCTCATCTTGAACATTTATGACTGAGACTAAGCAGAGACAGCCTTATTTATACTTTGAACGTCAGTTTCCGACACCCAGCTGTCATATTTAGGCCCCCACCCTTTCCATCTAACCAAATATTCTTTCTGTCCAGCTTTCTTTCGAGATTTAAGCATCCTCTCTATCAAGTACATCTCTTGCTCATAAGCCCTACTTAACTGCTTCTGATAAAATGTTCCAGTAATAACTTCTCCATCGTAATCTTTGAGTTTATACTGAGGTATCCCTTCTTTCATGAAACGTTCTGTCACTACAAATAGATCACGTGACCAGCGCTCATCATACTGTCGCTGAAATTGTCTCCGTAGGAAGCTCACTCTGACAATGTCTCCCACCTTGAACTTGAATGATTGGGTACTGGGCTTATGCATTTGAAGTTTTGACTCATACAGTTCCTTCCATAGTTCAACGTGGTCTGAAGGTTTTACGCTAGCAGGTGTTCGTTTGATACTACGATGATAAGTTTTGTTATAACTGGTCGTCAGTTTTGGAAGAGCTTCAACCCACTGGTGGGATTGTTTGTGCGTCATGAAGCGTGCTATTCTAGATTTGATGGTTTTTATAGCCCTTTCTGCGAGTGAGGCTTTGACTATATTTTGAGTGACGAAATGAATGATCTTCTCGTCTTTCAAATACTTTCTGACATCTTTATTGACGTACTCGCTTCCTTTGTCTGTCCGAATGCGCGTTGGTTTCCTCCCTTGTTTGAATATGGTCTGAAATGCTTTCACTATTTCCGCTGCAGTTTTAGTGCGCAAGGGCACGGTCCAAACGTATTTAGACATTATATCAACAGCCAGAAGGAAATATTTATACTTCTGACCTTCATAGCGACGCATGTCAGCAGTATCTACATCCCACTGATAATCGACAAAAGGAGCAACTACACGCCTTCGGAGAAATTTCGTTTTCTCTTCTTTGTGAATGGCATAATCTTCTTGCTTCACGAGCCATTGGCTTATTTTATTTCTGCTCAAAACAAATTTTCCATCTTTTCTGACGGCTCTGTACAACTTTTCCACCCCACCATAAGCTGCTGGATGTGTTGGATCGTAATATATGCTTTTCAAATAGTCTTGATAGGACATGGTCTACACGGTTATCCACTTATGCCTTAAAGATTTAACGGATGACTTCCTGCGAACTGGTTTTCCAGGTGGTGGTGGAATTTTCCCACTTCCAAATTGACTTCGTCTGGTTTGTGTCAACACACTCTGTGGAACGTTGCTTTCTTGAACAAGTTGACTGAAAACTTCTGTACCAACTGGATGAAAGGATTTGTAGTCTTTCAACTGAATTTTGATCAAGTCAGTTATGTTGGATCCTTTTATTAAGTGGCCCTCAATAATGATTTCTCCTTTGTCGTTCCAATGATGATTTGTGTGTTTATTCAAATGGTTGAGTATTACTTCGGCTCTTGATCGTAGAGACAACGGCAATGAGGTCAGTAAATCGTCCGTTCTGTTGTCTGGTGAAATTGGGTGCAAATTATCTCGTTGAGAAGTATCTATAGTGACTTGATCCCTGTCTGTATCAGTTATGCTCACTGGCTTAGGCTGACTAACTTGTCCAGAAAGGAGACGTTCGTATTTATCGTATGGTATTAAAACCATTTTACGCATCATCTTTGTTATCTTTCGGCTGTCTATTAAAGGAACATACCCGGTGCCCTCAGTGTCTACATATAAAATGAGGCATGTCATGAATCCCAGTTTAATTTATACTGGTTGATAAATGATGGTATCTTCTCCAGGAAATACACGAGTTCTCACTCGATAGGCGTCAGGTCCCGTGGGCGAGAAATCCAAGATTAGGTATCCATAAGGCTCTGAAGTGGCATCTTTGAAAGCTTCTAGTAGAAACTTACTTTGGCCCATAAATGCTTGACGAGCTAAACACTGGATTTGAGACAAGTCCCGCGGATTTTTCATCAGCACCAGAACATGAGTATTTAAGTTGATGGTGCGTGAATGCTTGCCTTGGCAATACATATTCTGATTTAAGAATATGACGCTCAAATGTCGGTGATGCATGCCTTTTACGAACAAATTCTCCATCTCCGAAGATGTGGTCACAGATTCCATAAGATCGTCCAGGCAAACCAGGTTACAGATTTTCTCATGAGCCAAAGCTTCTAAATCGGATGTTGATGGTAATCCTTGATGAAAGGTGATAAATGGCAGTTCTTTCTCCATTGTTTCGTACAAAGGCTGGTATATTCCATAGCAGTACAGCACTTTTTCCGGTGGGTTCTCAAACATCTCATTTTTATGACGGAGTAATCTATATAGCCAAAAGGTCTTGCCACTGCATGTGGCACCACTAACGGCAATAGACGTGCACTCTGGGAATGGGTACATCATGAAATGATAAAATATAAATGTGGGCAGCCCTTTATATACATTGCCCTGAAATTAAGGCAAAATGACCTCGATAAAATCAAGGTTGACACATAACAGCTCCTTAATATTTAGAATAATTATATTGCTCATGGCTATTTTTAACTTTGAAATGTTGCAATGTTGTGTAATCACCGGAACCGGATGTCATCGTGGACACCATATCTCAGGCCTAACAGGATGTTGTGCAATCGTTTACATGGGGGCCGCCATCTTGGAACAACAGGAACAACTAGATTATAAAGAATCATTCCCCACTACTGTGGGGTATCATCCCCTCTCCCAAGTTCAAACTCGCTATCCATATATACTTTGTAAAATATGTGAACGCATTTACCTGCAAAAGGATAAGTTGGGACTCAGTGGGGTGATAATGTTTAAAATATGTTTTTTTCTGTTTTCCCTATATGTTTAGTACAAAAATGGCCATTTTAGCCCAAAAATAATGCCGTGCATTCATTCAAATAGGAACTTTAATGCAATATCGTAAAACAGATAATAAAAGCGAGTTTATATATGGAAATGGAACCATTTGCCCAACTTTTTTTCAAAATAATAAGCAGCGATTCACTGTGATTCCCATTACCACTGTCAGAGGTTTCCTAGTACTTATCACATTGGTCTTCAGTCAGTTCGTTAACATGCATTCAGGGTATTTTATACATCCACGTTAATTTTGGAAATGTTATACATCCACTCCTATTTTGGAAACATCTTTCGCCCCATATAGCTCATGCTATTTGTTTGTAGCTTATCTTAAACCATTACCTCTTTTATTTCAAGCAATGAACTTTAAAATAGGCTGAACAACAAACAGTGTAGATCTGGATCCACTCGGATAGTTATGGAACCGATATGTGGCATCTGAATACAATCTATGTATAATAAAGTGTATTCCCTGGTGAACATATGTCATTCATAAAAGAAAGCAAATAAGCCGGAATTGTTTTAGAACTAAATCATACTGAAACGCAAATTGACTAACACCTAAAAGCAATTGAGAAAAATAACACTTGCTGTTTGAATCGAAGGCTTACGAGGGCTGTTCAAATATGAATGCAAGTGGCTTCATAACTTTCTTCACATATATGCTACGAAAAAATGGTAAACGTTTCTATAAAGGACATTATGTCACCTTTAAACTAGCACCAGACCTAAAGAAAAATACTGTTTACTTATCGAGTTATATCCCTTTGAATGAAGGTCACGTTAGTATACTAACAAACTCAATGCTTCGAACATATACCAGTGATATAGTCGAGCGTATAATTCTTCGAAGAACAGGTGAAATTTCTTGACATTTTTAAGGAAGTATCCTTATATTCTTACATAATGATTCTGTGAAAAATGCAAAAATCCGACATGCTTTTGTTAAATTATAACGAATCATTTTCACTAAAATCTCTTTATGTTTGCAAATAAATGGTAAACAAAACATCACCTCTCGGTTTTCAGTTAAAATTATCTATAACAAAATGCACGAAGCAACATTTAAACTAGTTTTAACTCAAAGACAATATGTTGATCGCTCATACTGAGTTGTTACTACAAATTATTGATGGATAGTGGGTAATTTTTTAACGCTGAAAAGCATTTTTATAAAGTCAAAAATGCCTTAAGTGAAAGGGGTTATAGAATTTATACTTATTTTTTTGCCATTACATTGCGGCTTTATTCTAAATTTGAACGTAAACTTTAAGTTTGACCGCTATAGGCATTATTTATAATAAAATTACTCACCTGGTCTTGAGGACTAGACAGATTGAACATATATTAATTAATGTAAACACGTCATTAAGAAGCAGATAAATGCTTGAAAAATTATATAAAATGGGATAACTCTGTAAATAGAGGACGGATTATTTTGAAAACTTCCTAATGACATATTTAGCTTGTTTTCAGCAAAACGCAAAGAAAACGACACAGCGATGTTTATTATTCCATCACCAGTAGATAACTCAAAATGACGTTTATCATAAAATTAATGACGTCACAAACGTGCCTGTTTATTCGAGATTGAAACAGGATTATATTAACCTTTTCCTGAAAGCCACTTTTGGATTGGTACTTAAACTTGCATTTAAAATTTGGTGCCATTTTGTCTAAAACTTACAAAGATATGACACTATATCGCAGATGTACCAAAAGGTGCATTGCAATTTGCTTTAGAAAAACTTCAGTATACAGGAATGGCCTTTATTTAAGGGTCTGTAACTCGAGAAATATAGTGAGTGTTTCTTTATGTTTGGTGCCATTTTAAAGGCGACAAATAGTTCTTTCCAGAAAGGTATGACATTTTGTCGTATTGTATATGTGAAGAAAGTTATGAAGCTACTTGCATTCATATTTGAACAGCCCTCGTAAAAATCTAAAATGAGCTTCTTGGAACACCTTAATCAATCTATTCCAAAGTGAGATGTGAGATGATTACAAAACAAGTGATATGAGAAATAACGCAGCATGAAAGCTGCAACAAAGAAGCGTACAAATGACACGCGCGGATCCAGAGGGGGCAGGAGGTCCGGACCCCTCCCTGAAAAAAATCACAAAAATAAAGGATTTCTTGGCTATACTGGTCAGGATCCCCTGCAAAATCACAAAGCTACCAAGCCAGCATTCAATGTTGGACCATCAATTAAATGGCGTTTCGCTGGCGGACCGATGATGGACCGCTTTTAGTGAATAACGTTGTCAGAGTTGGACCCTCTCTGGCAAAACTTTCTGGATTAGCGCATGAATGTTATCTTTAACATTGAGCACAAACAAGAACTAGCCTCCAATAACTATTTTCTGTCAGGCGTTCTAAAATGGTGGTTCTATTGTTATCTACTGTAGTACAAAATGTACCTTGCTGCGCAACGATAGTCTGATTAACAATTTGCTACGGTGTCTTTGTGATCGTCTAGCAGCGACGAAAGAAATGATTGCTTCACGTGCTGTTCTTTTGATGTAATGCATCGAGTTAGTCATACTCTGTATATTGTTCCTTTAGTGTCATTGGCATGCTTTGACCTATTATCATAACTGTAAAATCTCGAAAATTATAATTCGGATTGTTCGAAATACTCACTAAATCGAAATAAATTTGTGTCATACAACATTCAGAGAATAGGACCTATTCATTATCTATTTTATCAACTTTCTATAATAACATAGTACGTTTTGGGTACGTTAAAGAAGCGTAAAATATTTTGTGTGACAAGAAAAAGGGTATTTACTATTTAGGGGGTTATATGTTTTTATGTCTAACTCCCTATAATTCGAACTACTGAAAAAAACACATATAGTCCCGAGGACTTCGAATTTACGAAATTCGACTGTATTTTTTCTGGACAAATTTCTTCCTAAGTTATGTGAATATGTTTGGAGACTGAGTATTACAGAACCTTATATATATGTGTGCATGTCAGCCCATATTTCTAAGTGTACTTTCTAGTTTTGCAATCATCTCACAGGGGAAGGGAGAACTGGATTTTTTTTACTTTAACTGTACAGAAGGCCACTCTCAAAACGACCAAAAACTGTTTTAAGACCAATTATTGCTTATTGCAGGTCAAATGTATTGCAGAATGCTCAAAATACTTTCGACCTTTATTAAGCTTCCTACCATTTGTCATAAAGATCTATTTTTGAGTGTCAGTTTTACACAGGTTTTACTGTTTTTGTCGTCATGTTGATGTCTGTGTTCTATGTCTCTATCGTTTGGTCTGTTGTCTGTGAGTGTGGCATCTCCAGATCATACATTTTATTGAAGCATTGACTGACTACTCACATACAAAGTTTTGCAGTAGGATAAGGTTTAGCTCGAACAGTTGACATATTGTCAATTTATAAAACGTCTCATCATGTTTTAAGTTAGCAAACCCTGTTAGTTGGTTCTTGTTTCCTGTTTAACTTGGTTAATATGTTCTTTCTTATATAATGTACATGTACCGCGTAAAATTGTTCCTTGTAACATGTGTAAACCTAAGGTTGGGTATGCTTTGTAAGCGCGACATTTCCGGATCCTTTTCACGATTTACGGGCAGTTGTATTTCTACCGGGCAGCACTGTATATGTAGCAATATAAGATTTCCTCATTGATTGCAACTCAGTAAATTATAAACCCCATATGGGAATATGAACGAGTGAAAATTGTATCACAAGGTCGAGATTCATTACTCTGCAGTTATCTGGTGGACAAGCATGAAAGCTGGCCATCAGCAAATATATCATTTGAGTTTCTCTTAAAATGGCAATCTCGTATTAACCCTGGCAAATTAATTTAACATGACAGACTGACAGATTGAAGCTGTTCTTGTGGAATTGAAAATTACAAGAAACACCAAAAAAGGAAATGGATTGCGAATTGCTACAGTATAGCTATTACAGACCACATCGAATCACTAAAATGTTAATATCTCCATCAGATAACACCCTCTTAAACCCAGATTTGAATTGAAAAGTAAGGTTTCTTGGTCCTGATTTCTGCTCAGGATGGATTTGTGGTGAATAATTATTAAAAGCGTCTCGTCGAGACGCTTCCAAAGAGTATTTTCAACCTATTAGTGTAGGGGCCAAGCTGAGATATATGGGCTATTTTGCGAGTTTGTTGCACCCCCCAGGAAGAAAAAGTTGGTTACTATTTTCAGTCAGGGACATGTCTGGGGGCCTTAGAAACCCATGTTTTACTAAGTTTTCTGTGGTCAGGTTTCTGTAAATGGCCTGTAATCAACGTTACCCCACAAACATTGAAAATAGCAGTATACAAAATACAAGACTAAAAATATATTTTATAATTGTATCAATGAATTTATTTGAGATTTAAATGTTTGATCTAGTCATAAACATTAATTGCAGACATCTGTGAGATGTTTTACCTCTCATCAGCGTTACGTATGTTACATTTTATACGAAATTGCAGATAATGACTTTATAGATTGCATATGATAATGAACCATGTTCCCCGGCCGCAGGAAGAGAAACTTGGTTACTATTTTCAGCCTGGGACATGTCCTGGGGCTATAGAAACCCACGATTAAGTAAGTTTTCTGTGGTTAGTTTTCTGTAAGGAAACTGTAATCAATGTTACCCTAATTTTGAAAATAGCAGTACACAAAATACAAGACTAGTAGGATAGTTTACAATAGCATTAATGGAATTAAAAGAGTTTTTCATGTTAAGCTAGACATAAACATCAATTGCAGACATCTGTTATATGTATTTCTGCTCGTCAGAGTTACTTACGTTACATTGTTTTACGAAAATGCAGATAAAAACTGTATAGATTGCATATTATAATAAACCATTTTCCCAACCTTAAATGTGCGATAAAGATCCCTATTCTAATGATGAATATCCATTTTTTCCAAATTTGAATCTATTTATAATTTGTAATTGGAGATAATTTGTAGTAAAATAAATCTTAAAATATGCTTATAAGCATATCATTTCTACTAACATACAGATTTTCTATTTCAACCATATACAATGCATTGGAATTGACAGTGTCTTCTTTCATCTCTGTCGCAATAAAATGAAATAACAGCATTAAAAACAAGTTTTACTACCATGGACATTTAATTTCTGACAATATATATATAAGGTAACGTAAGTAACAACAATGGTGTTTTGCGTAAATGGATATACAAAAAATTGTGGAGAGGAGACTCATATTTTGACCTAAGCCTGACGACACGCAGAGTCTACTTACCACATATTTTAATAACTTCATTAATAGACAAATTATTTTAAAATAAACATTAATCTAAGAGAAATTTGTAATTTTGTTTGATCCTGTTACTTTGATACATGTATGGTAATTTACAGATTTTTTTTATCAATGTTTCATAGCAATGAAAATAATATTTACTTTATGATTCAAATATTGGACTCAATATACCGTACCTCAATAAATAAATTTAAATATAAAAGAAATATTTCCTGCATCTGGTGGCAAGGCATGAGGATAGTGTGGGCGTCATCCAGAGCAGGGACTTCCTGTTGACTTTACACAGAGGACACATCTTAAAACTAGTAAAAGTTCCAGCTGAGCCTTCTTTGAATGTGTAACAAATTGGTCAAATTCGACGATTCACTGTTTTACAAGATATTAACCCTTTATACTATATGCATATATTTGTCAAGCGCATAACATATGTAACAGCACATTGTGATTATTTTAGCTTAAATATGTTTTCCTGTGACAACTTGCTCCTTTTTTGCCAGTATAAGTACTTTGTCATGCCTAAAAAAACTATGTTTGCTACGAGAGAAGAATGACCATGAAATGTCACAATCACAGACTGTAGATCCTACAAAGGTACTGTGAGGAAGAGACACAGAACATTTTAGGTCTTGGCTGCATTTGTTATAATCTAAAGTTCCTCTACCATTTTTAAAAGTACAAATATGATATCAATCAAAGTACTTATCAGTATAAAAATAGCACAGTTATTACCAAAATGTACCTGGTGCTTTGTAGATCTAGCATTTACTTTTTTCTTGTATGCTTAATACATTAATTTTCACTGTTGACAATTACATTGGAAAAAAATCAATGTATCCCTAGGCCTGCCACAATTGCAATCGTCTATTCTCTTGTTGAACACGATTTTATTATATTATATTGTAAAATGCTTATTATCTTATTATATTATACAGCAAATTCGAAAGAAATTATTTTGTTTGTTAACCAAGCAAGTTTGAGGTAAAACAACCTGAGCAATACGCGTTGACTTAAAAGCATACTACGTGGTAACATCAATTACAAAGCTTTTTCATGTTAACATTAATTGTACATGTTTTGTCTGTTAGTGAAGCTTTATTTTAAAGTCAAGTTTTGAGGAGTTATTCTAAAGCTTTAATCATAAACATGAGTCACTGTAATTCAACAACATGGTTTGAATTTTTGAAATCAACAAATTAAATTAAAGTTTCTGTTGAAAACTAGTGCCACGACTCACGTGCAGTTGTTAGCTTTCTTACATTATTCACAAGGAAGTTCTTTTTTCTTTCTTTTTTGCAACTTTGGGTCTTGTTGAGCTATTTGTAACACTGATACATGTTTATACATGAGAAGTAAGAGACTTATGGTCAGTTTGTTGGTTTCAAAGATTAACTAAATTAGCCTTATTGTATGCAAAACCATCAAAAATTGTGAACAATACTGCAAACAACAGCTTGTAAACATAATTTTAGTTATAAACTTACACATTCCTGCACCCATATCCATGTATATATTTGTAAATACTTACATTGTTTTAGGGCTGTTTCTGGTTAAAGGAAAGTGTTTCAATTTTATTTTAGGTGTAATGCCATATTTACATAACAAATTATGAGTATGTTACAAATTATGAGTGCAAGCTAATCTCGTATATTACACTGGTTTATACATGTAGTGGATAACTTTAATTTAAAGACCAACCTTATATGCAACGTATCACTGTTTCAGCAAACTAATATGGTTAAAACATAGATGTATTTTAATATGTAAGTACAAGCGAGTTTACTACCTTAGGAACTTTTGTACATAAAGCAAATCAGACATAAAACCAATTGATTATGTTCCTAATTTTGTATTAGATGAACATTTCGTTACGTAATTTCTCCAAACATTAGACATGACCTAAGATAAACTGATGATAAACTGGGTGTACACTCAAGCTATTAACTGCTGCAATATGGTGAATGACAGATTCTTGCATAGCATGTGTATATATCATTGAATAACCTTAAGAGCCTTAGTCACCAGAAGGCCAACCAAGACACACTTACCTAATAGGATTTTTTTTCTATAGTATCAATGAACTTATTTTAGCTTTACTTGTTTGAGCTGGGCATAAACATTAATGGCAGGCATCTGTGAGATATGTTTCTGCTCGTCAGCATTACTCATGCTACGTTGTATACTAAATTGCAAATAATTTTAGAACGAAAACATGTTCCCCAACCTTAAATTTATAATGTAAATATCTATTCTAATGGTAAATTTCCATTTTTACATATTTGAAGCTGTTAATTACTTGTAACTGTAGTGAAATTAATTTATAAATATGCTTATTAGCATGTAATTTGTACTGGCTTACAAATTTTCTATCTTCTTTTATTAGGTTACATAGTTTACAGGCCTCTTATGAAACTTTGACAATAGGAAACGTGGTAAAACAGACCAAAGGAAACGCAGTAAAACATTCAGTCCAATATTTGACTTATGAAGTAGATATGTTACATATTGACATGTACCATTGATTAAAAACCTGTAAACTGTCATATCAAAGTAAAATAATCAATCAAAATTACAAAATACTCTTGAATAAGAGTTTATTTAGAATAATTTGTCCATAATTGAAAATATTTTAAATTATGTAGAGAGAACTCAAATATATTCTGAGCCTGGCTTGTTTTCAGGCCCAGGTAAAATTTGAGTCTACTTTCTACACCTTTTAAATTAGTATTATTATCCATTTATGCAAAGGACAATGTTGTTACCTACGTTACCTAATATATGTTAACAGCAACAAATTATCCATCGTAGTTAAATTTGTTTATAAGTATTATTTCGTTTCTTTGTGAAAGTGGTGAAGAAGACATTGTACATTCCAATGCAATGTAAATTGTCAAATAGAAAATCTCTACTTCTAATATTAGGAGTGACATGCTCATAAGCATTCTTAAATATTTGTTTTTCAACCTCTTTTGCCAGTTCCAAGTTGTAAATAACCTTAAATATGTGAAAATGGAAATTTATCATTAGAATAGATATCTTTAATACACATTTAAGGTTGGGGGAAATGGTTTATTCTAATATGCAATCTATAAAGTCATTATCTTTAATTTCGTAAAAATGTAACATAAGTAACTCTGACAAGCAGAAATACCTCTCACACATGTATGCAATTTATGTTTATGACTAGCTGAAACATGTTAAGTTCAAATAATTTCATTTATACTTTTGAAAATATCATGTTAGTCTTGTATTTTGTTTACTGCTATTTTCAATGTTAGTAGGGTAACATTAATTACAGGCCATTTACAGAAAAATGACCAAAGAAAACATAGTAAAACATGGGTTTTGAATACCTCAAGACATGTCCCAGGCTGAAAATAGTAACCAAGTTTCTCTTACTGTGGCTGGGGAACACGGTTCATTATTATATGCAATCTATAAAGTCATTATCTGCAATTTCGTATTAAATGTAACATACGTAACGCTGATGAGAGGTAAAACATCTCAGAGATATCTGCAATCAATGTTTATGACTAGATCAAACAATTAGACCTCAAATAAATTCATTGATACTATAATAAAATATATTATTAGTCTTGTATTTTGTATACTGCTATTTTCAATATTTGTGGGGTAACGGTGATTACAGGCCATTTACAGAAACCTGACCACAGAAAACTTAGTAAAACATGGGTTTCTGAGGCCCCCAGACATGTCCCTGACTGAAAATAGTAACCAACTTTTTCTTCCTGGGGGGTGCAACAGAACTCAAAATTTGAGATTTGGCCCCTAGACCATATCATTTAGGAGTAATAATGTAACTTGCATTTAGGGTAGGTTATTCGCTAATATTATTTTATGCATAGGCACTGATAAGCAATACTTCCAAGCCTAAACTTGCGATTATTGTTTCAGCAATCAGTCTAAGCCTAGGCTTTGTGGGCTCAAGAGCGAATGTGTCAAGTACCTTTTAAGCATATATTATACAGCATAAGAGTTGAGGTTGGAGCTTAATTGGGACGTGAACCTTATAATTTCCATACTCTCAGTACATGTGAGCAGTAAGGGATCTGGTGATAGTGCATGGAATATTATGAGCTGGCTCATATCCATACCTCATTGCCTGGTGAGATGGCCTAAGTTAGCGACCAAATCAAAACACAATGTACACTCTAACCCTATTGCTTCTGAAAAGCAGTCTGATGTGAGCCTATATTATTCGCTCAGCCTTGTATGCTCGAAACATTTTGATGACATTAACCAGTAACCAGCATAATGTACAAGTTCGCATGTGCATACAGCGAATATTCATATAAGTTTACGCATCCGCACAGTCTGATCTAGACTTGTGCAGTCCATTCAACTAGATTTTATATTTTCATGGAAACAAGTAACTCTCAAATACCTATCTTACTGAATTTTCAAAGAATCTGAAGAGAATTGAATTCAAACAGTTTGAAAGAGTTAGAGTGCGCATTAGAGAGGATAATTTCTTCTTAGTATGATGTGTTGATTTAGAAAAAAAATCTACTGTTTGGACGATTGCCAGTCTAAGTCTGATCAGAGTCTTAGCTTAACGCCTGAAAAACGTTGTACCATTGACTACCCATAGAACGCCCTTTGAAGACTCTGATCAGACTGCGCAGAAGCGCAGTCTGATCTGAGTCTTTGATTGGCGCAAATGCCAACTTGTACCTTTTGCTGGAAACCGGCTCATTTATGCTATCGGTATTTTACTTGCAGATGCAGGGAGAATTTCTCGCCATCGGCCTTGAAAGCGACATGAAGCCTGGTCAAGCTATTATAGATTGCGCGGAGAAATACAAGGCCTCATTTATTGTTACTGGGACCAGAGGTCAAGGGAAGTTTCGACGCACGGTGATGGGTAGCGTCAGTGACTATATAGTGCACCACTCACCGTGTCCCGTGCTAGTGTGCAGACACAAGGAAAAACATTGAAACTGAATTGTGGTATAGATGTAATTTTTGTTAATCATACATACATATAACTTGATAATAGGGCCTAACTGAGCCAGCTCATAATATTTTGGTACAGTAAAACCTGTGTAAAACGGCCACTCTCAAAAAGATCAAAAATTGTTTTTTCAAGACCAACTATCGCTTAGTGCAGGTCGAAAGTATTGCAGAATGCTACAAGGGGAGCATTCTGCTATACTTTTGACCTTCATTAAGCTACCACTTGCCATTATGATATTTATCTTGCCTATTTTTGAACGGCCGTTTTACACAGAATTTACTGTACTTAATGCATGTGCGGGAATTCGTTCGTTAAAAATTCAGTG
Source organism: Loripinus fragilis (assembly GCA_964019695.1). Classification (NCBI taxonomy): domain Eukaryota; kingdom Metazoa; phylum Mollusca; class Bivalvia; order Lucinida; family Lucinidae; genus Loripinus; species Loripinus fragilis. The sequence goes on along the minus strand of OZ026520.1, from coordinate 41,671,677 downwards.
GACTTGAGGCAAAAGTATCGGCCTAAGCATTCATCTATGTCCAAACTCTATGTTAGCGAGCAGCGGTGGCTCTGGCTAGACTGAGCGTACGCTCGACAGATCCGTCGCTACTCGCATATGCGATAACTATCAATATCTCATAAACTGGCTCATGTGTACATTTTGTACGACTGGTACATGCTATTTTGGTTCTGGTCGCATACATTTAGGGTACTAGCGAGGGCTTAAAACCCTGTCCTACTCATACAAAGCACATTATGTACAAATCGTAGCGGAAGATCCTGACCAAACCCTCGGTATCAAGCCTCATTGCATAGCTGCGTATGCTATTCTTTGGAAATACTTTGCGCATATGCGATCAATACTAGATCCAACACGAGATTAGGTGCAGTAAAACATCCACTCAAAAGGAGACAAAACATAAATCTTTATAACAAATGGTAGCTTAATGAATGTCGAAAATGTTGCAGAATGCTTCTGCAATGCTTTTGACATACATTAAGCGATAATTGGTCTTGATAACCATTTTAGGTCTTTTAGTGTTACGACATAAAGCCGGTCAGGAAGGAAGAGGGGAAATCTTATTGGAAAATTCCTTTTTGCGATGACGATGCTACCAGGGAAAAATAATGCACACAACTAGCAAAAACTTTTCAGTACTTTATGTACTAAGAAAACATCAACAACACATTAATATACAATGACACCACCTACGCTGTTATTTCTGGCTAATTGACCATCCTATACTAGAGCAAGTTGCCACTCCAAGATCGTTTCAATTAGAACCAATCTTGGACTGTCCTGTTCTAGATGTACGTCAACTAGTCAGAAATAAGAGACGTAAAGAATATGATTAACATCTAACTTAAGAAAAAAAAACAATTGGATCCTTTAATATTTTAAGTTCTCGTATTGACGAGAAATCTCGAGATTATACGCGTCTCGCGAACACTATGTCTTCTAAGCTGCACGTGTGTCTATTTCAGACCATCGGCGCTGAGGTGATCGAACCTGTACTTTGGTCGTCACTGGATTCACGTATTCGTGTTATCTGTTACGCGTACTACTGATCGTTACTCAAGACGTCAGTATTAATTTATGTCCTCCTGATCATATCCCACGTTGGGACGTCAGATTTTTCATATAACCATTCGAGCCGGTTGGCTTCCCATTTTGTGGTACTACGTTGTAACGATTGGGGCTTTGATCCACGCTGGTCGTGGCCTAAGGGGGACAACTATTATGTGCCCTCAGGTATTGATCAATGGCTCACCAACTTTCAGCCTCCAACGTAGGAGGGGACACAAGAGATGATTCTGCAAAAAACAATCTATATTTAGAATCTCAGAATCACTCTTTTGCGTCGATAATGGGGTTGTTCGTTCGAAGTTCACAAAAATAGAAATAATTTCAGTGGTCTTACTCTTTTAAATTACAGCCTAACCCTATAAGCGCGCGATTAGCCCACACCCGTGGGTGCATGGCTAACGGCTCCCATGCGGTTAGGATGGATCGGCTCTTCTAAATACCCACACTTAAACTTATATAATAGAGAAGTATTTTTTAGTGACTGGCCTATGTCAGCGCTAAACAATACCTCTTATGCCAAACGAACAAACCCATACGTAACAAACTCTTCTATACACTGTCGTAACGTCACCCTGGTTGAGACGCTATCGCAGCCGAAACATCAAGATCCTGTGGCCCTTTTTCCCTTCAAGGTCACGTTATCTAGATAGTTTCGAGGTTTACACATACTGATACCAATTCTCTTAAAATTCCAGGAAAAAGGTTGAACAGTGTGGTGCCGACGTAACGTTTGGACGTTTACGTCGGACATCACCCTGCCCACGCACTAATTTCGTACATGTATAACGTATCAGTTGTAAACAACTAATTATGACCTCTCGGCAAAACATATACATCAATATTGAGAGATTACATTCTGCTGTTTTATGTGTGTAAAACCGTACAATGCTTTCTTACATTTATTTTGGTGTAGCACAAAAATGCTTTACATTTACTTTGGTGTAACAAAAATATCTTACATTTACTTTGGTGTAACAAAAATATCTTACATTTACTTTGGTGTAACATTACACCTATCTAATCTCTAAACATACATGTCAGCTAACACCTTATTTATGTAAGTGTGTTGTAGTGTATGCACCTAACCCTTATTCTTATATGCGTCAGATATAACTCGAGGTGACACATACAGGTCGCTACAGAAAGTCGATTATCACTGGCAGTTAAATCGTCTTTCCAACAACGCCGTACAAATCACAACAATTTAAAATCTAGCTGCTAAAATTGTTTTTCACCTATCGGTCCCTGGTAAATCTTTCAGCATGCCATAATAGTTTTAGGTGCAGGCCCGACATGGCCTGTGGCTACTTTTGTCCGAAATAACCCGACGAGTCCATCCGGACAGCTTTTACTATAGCCGCAAGAATGGTCCCAGCAGATTTTTAGGCAATACGCATGTGCGTAACTTCATACGCAAGTGCGTAACAATCGCTATTTTCACCAAAAAAACGGGACGTTATTGATAACACCCGAAAGAACACATACACGGAATGCTGGCCGATTCAACAGACGACAAAATAGAAAACGAGTGACTTATTATTTCAATACAATATGACATGCTAGAGACATCGCGATTCAATGCAATTACACGGATCGCCATCGCCCTGTCATGTACAATATCAATACAGTAATATATAACTTCACGTACCTTTTATAATAATGAATAGCACCTCTATATCGAACCTTTCATCGGTATGTTTAAAATGTCCCCTAACAAGAATGGGAAATTCCATCCTTTATATATTGAAAAACGCACAAGATTTCCGAGATATTCAAGAAGAATAAGGAAAACGTGCAAGCGTTGATAAATATAGATACAATGAATTCCATCTCAGACAAACCGACCTTTTATTGGGACTATCAAAAGAAAGAGTACCGTATCATGGTTCGAATAGGTGCCCAGGTGCATACCTAAACCACTGCGTATTTGTGCGTATACGCAACCATAGCTGATTCTGTTATTCCAGCCATTCTGTATCGTAACAAAGGCCCTTCCTTTTGGGAGAAAAAGGAATGACTTTTTCTTACGATACACGATGCAGAAAAGAAGGAATAATACAGAATAAATATATAATACAACATATATACACGTGCGACTTAAATGGCGGACTACCTGGAAAGATAGTCTGCCCCCACATTGTCTTGTCCTCGGATTGCCACAATCATAGACCTGTATTTTTGTTGCAGCTTTAATGCTCAACACATAAATATGGGGTTGTACCCCTTTAACTTTTCTTTTATATATGGGGTTGTACCCCTTTAACTTCCTATGAAGTTTTATGTCTTATGACATTTAATATATAAGGCTTAATAGCCAACACCTTTTGCAAAGATCCATATGTTACATATCATTATGCTAAGTATACCTATTAATAACACCATCCATAATACAATCTTTGCGCAAATAAATTAACGTGACTTTTCACGTTGCAGCCAACCTCTGTTGCAAAATATATATTATCATGACTTGCTCACGTCAACCGTCTACCGTCATACGTCATGACTTAAATATAATTCCGTGACTCCTCACGTCAAAAGTACACCTATGTGACTACTACTATGCTATCATAGTTAAAAATATGGGTCAACAATCCGAGACAATTGGGTCATTACGCTATCGCACACCTTTAACATTAATGCTGACTACTGCTGTCAGTCACTGTCATATTGCGCCAATAATATGGTATTGGGCAACGTCTACCACTACCATATGAACGTCGTCGTTCTGTCTGGCTGTCAGTCCGTCTTGTACGGCTAACTACTGCCTCCTTAGAGGATATGTTTCTCTGGGGTATACTACAACATTGAGTCATTGCGACCTTTATATTGTGAGTTGTCCTTTGACAAATGGCACAAGATCTACAAAATTGAGTTACCTCCCTACAAACACCGGGCCAATAAAATTCATCTAAGACCTTAGATATAGTTTCCTTTCTGCCTCTATGATTTACCACCTTTCGTGATTCATGGGCCAAATTCATAACGCTATGCGTTAAACTAGAAGGAACTACTAACTGAAGTGAAACATTTGCATTTTTCTTAAAATGTCTATAAATTAAACCATTCCTACGAATGAATTTAGTTTCACCACTTGAGAAACTGCGACTTTTAGTCACACTACCAGACTCTACCCTTCTTCTAATCTCTCTTAACTTAATATCTGACGCTTGCTTCGTAAGTATTTCTTGCCTGTGCTGCCTAATAAACTTATCTGCCCACTCGACCTTTCTATCCTTTCTACTTTTCTTTGACCTCTTCTTATTGACTACCCCCGATGAAAAATGGGTCATATCGGGAAATTTGGACCCCTCAATATTTCCAATGACTAAGTCATGTGCTGGGTCGTCAATGCACAATGCATCCGTAATACCTCTAAAAAATGGACAATCAATATTAATACGGGCCATAGGACATCTCTGTTTATAATTGTTAATAAGAGTCACACCAGACTGCTTATTTAACATCTGACCATCAGAAACTAAACTTCTCCTGACAACTACCCCCGTACAACCTGTGTCTCTTAAGACCCTAACTTCTTTACCATTTACGGTACCAATCGCTGTCGGCAACCTTGAGCGTGGAAAATGACAAGTGCCCTTGCTATCCTTACGGGGTAAAACTTCTGATGAAGAATGATGAGAAGTAAACTTAGCCTGGCCTTTTCCTACATCCGAATTAATTCTACAAAAATTGACCTGATGGTCGGTCCTGTAATTATTATCATAATGATTGTCATGTTGGTCAACTCGACCACGGTTCCTATCCTGACCCCAATTAGAATTACTTCCCCTATACTGGGAATCAAACTCTGCACTCGATGCAAACTTCTTGTTATCAGGGTTATTCCAACATTTATGAGTGGGGTGGGGCTTGCCACAAATCTTACATCTCACAACGGGCTTTTGATCTTGATTGAGCTCTACCTTAGGCTGGGCTTGATCTACACCTCTGCTTTTATGCTGTCCTTTTGAAACACACAAGGGAACACCCCCCTTTGCATCGGCGAACAAATCCGCCTCATGGGCTAACTCACCCAGGACTTTAAACGGCTTAGGTTTGAGATACAAATAGAGCTCATGACTGCAACAGTCAAGGAACTGGTCTCGGGCCAAAAAATCACAAACCGCCTCGTAGGTCTTTTCGACCTTAGCCAAACCCAACCATTTATCAAGGTAGCTCGCTAGCCTACCGCTAAATTGTCTGAAAGTTTCGGCTTTCTCGGGCCTACAATCCCTAAATTTCTTACGAAAAGATCGTTCGGTGAGGTCGAAATTAGTAAGCAGAGCCTCCTTAATCTGACCATAATCCGACTGGTCATCTCTGGAAAGCCTAACGAAGACTTCCAAAGCGCGTCCCTTTAATAAGGCACTTAAGTATGATGCCCACATGGACGGGTCCCATTTATTTGACAAAGCATAACTTTCGAACCTAGTTAAATAGCTATCCATCTTATCCGTATGTTCGTCAAAGTATGGAAGCTTGGGACTCCTAGGATTCGAACTTTTCTCTTTGGGCCCCCAGGGATGTGAAGTGGTCTCGGCCTCGATTTTTTTTAGTTCTACTTCGGCCTCATTTTTTTTAGCGCAATTTCCTTTTCCATTTCCATTTCTTTATCCTTGCGCGCGGCCTCAATTTTCAATTTTTCCGCCTCAATCCTTAACTTTTCTAATTCCCGATCCTTATCTTTTTGCTCCCTATCTTTCTCTTTTTGCTCCCTTTCTTTATCTTTTTGCTCCCTTTCTTTATCTTTTTGCTCGGCCTCCCTTTTCTCTTTTTCATATTCCCTTTGGGCCAACCTTTCCTCCCTTTCTAAATCTTGTTGCCTCTTAAGATAATCCCTTAGTTCTTGCCCTTCATATCCTAATTCCCGTGCTAATGAAATATGTTTATCCATTTTAGCCTATTGTTGGGAATGGTATGAGTCAACTATACTGTTGAAAATAAATAAGGGTTCGCTTTGTCCCTTTTAAATAGGTATGGGCTAACCAACGTTCGCGCTGGTAAAATAATAATTTTACTAGGGATTTATGACGTTACATATGAGTAACGTAAAGTACAACGTATAAGAGATCACCACGGAAAGGTGCCTAGGATATATATATCAACTTTAAATAGGCCTTCACTGAACGTATTTGACTAAAAAACGTCATTCATTTTCTCGCATTTATGTCAAGAAATGTATACCTACGCGATATTAATATAAACGCGTTACAGTCAAGTCAACAGTCACTTGTCATAGCAAGACATAATAATTGACTAAAATAATCTTTCTATGGACTTCTTCTAATAATAGAAATCAGTTGAGTGGCGTCACACACTATGACGTCACTGAGGTGATTTAAATTATTAGTACCCCCAAACGATATGAAATTTTCCACATCAGTATCCTTAATTAATAGGAATACAGGGCATAAGCCAATACACAATGATATGGGTAAAGTAAAGGTGGACAAGTCTAATAATAAAACTCTGACAAATTTTCCTTGGGTTTTATACCCTACTGGCAATCCACAAAACAAGAAAGTATGGGTCCCCTCAGAATGTTATGTGATGACTTATTTACATGTGTCGCACTTCATCACAGGGGAACGCATGCAATCGGTACTGTGTGTTGACACTCACAACCTTTCTTGTAAAGGAAAACTACTAGTGTGCGCCCGTAGCAACGTCACAGCAGAGAAATTTGCCAATAAAACCTCAAAAATCCCACTCTTCTGACACCATTGTTACGACATAAAGCCGGTCAGGAAGGAAGAGGGGAAATCTTATTGGAAAATTCCTTTTTGCGATGACGATGCTACCAGGGAAAAATAATGCACACAACTAGCAAAAACTTTTCAGTACTTTATGTACTAAGAAAACATCAACAACACATTAATATACAATGACACCACCTACGCTGTTATTTCTGGCTAATTGACCATCCTATACTAGAGCAAGTTGCCACTCCAAGATCGTTTCAATTAGAACCAATCTTGGACTGTCCTGTTCTAGATGTACGTCAACTAGTCAGAAATAAAAGACGTAAAGAATATGATTAACATCTAACTTAAGAAAAAAAAACAATTGGATCCTTTAATATTTTAAGTTCTCGTATTGACGAGAAATCTCGAGATTATACGCGTCTCGCGAACACTATGTCTTCTAAGCTGCACGTGTGTCTATTTCAGACCATCGGCGCTGAGGTGATCGAACCTGTACTTTGGTCGTCACTGGATTCACGTATTCGTGTTATCTGTTACGCGTACTACTGATCGTTACTCAAGACGTCAGTATTAATTTATGTCCTCCTGATCATATCCCACGTTGGGACGTCAGATTTTTCATATAACCATTCGAGCCGGTTGGCTTCCCATTTTGTGGTACTACGTTGTAACGATTGGGGCTTTGATCCACGCTGGTCGTGGCCTAAGGGGGACAACTATTATGTGCCCTCAGGTATTGATCAATGGCTCACCAACTTTCAGCCTCCAACGTAGGAGGGGACACAAGAGATGATTCTGCAAAAAACAATCTATATTTAGAATCTCAGAATCACTCTTTTGCGTCGATAATGGGGTTGTTCGTTCGAAGTTCACAAAAATAGAAATAATTTCAGTGGTCTTACTCTTTTAAATTACAGCCTAACCCTATAAGCGCGCGATTAGCCCACACCCGTGGGTGCATGGCTAACGGCTCCCATGCGGTTAGGATGGATCGGCTCTTCTAAATACCCACACTTAAACTTATATAATAGAGAAGTATTTTTTAGTGACTGGCCTATGTCAGCGCTAAACAATACCTCTTATGCCAAACGAACAAACCCATACGTAACAAACTCTTCTATACACTGTCGTAACGTCACCCTGGTTGAGACGCTATCGCAGCCGAAACATCAAGATCCTGTGGCCCTTTTTCCCTTCAAGGTCACGTTATCTAGATAGTTTCGAGGTTTACACATACTGATACCAATTCTCTTAAAATTCCAGGAAAAAGGTTGAACAGTGTGGTGCCGACGTAACGTTTGGACGTTTACGTCGGACATCACCCTGCCCACGCACTAATTTCGTACATGTATAACGTATCAGTTGTAAACAACTAATTATGACCTCTCGGCAAAACATATACATCAATATTGAGAGATTACATTCTGCTGTTTTATGTGTGTAAAACCGTACAATGCTTTCTTACATTTATTTTGGTGTAACACAAAAATGCTTTACATTTACTTTGGTGTAACAAAAATATCTTACATTTACTTTGGTGTAACAAAAATATCTTACATTTACTTTGGTGTAACAAAAATATCTTACATTTACTTTGGTGTAACATTACACCTATCTAATCTCTAAACATACATGTCAGCTAACACCTTATTTATGTAAGTGTGTTGTAGTGTATGCACCTAACCCTTATTCTTATATGCGTCAGATATAACTCGAGGTGACACATACAGGTCGCTACAGAAAGTCGATTATCACTGGCAGTTAAATCGTCTTTCCAACAACGCCGTACAAATCACAACAATTTAAAATCTAGCTGCTAAAATTGTTTTTCACCTATCGGTCCCTGGTAAATCTTTCAGCATGCCATAATAGTTTTAGGTGCAGGCCCGACATGGCCTGTGGCTACTTTTGTCCGAAATAACCCGACGAGTCCATCCGGACAGCTTTTACTATAGCCGCAAGAATGGTCCCAGCAGATTTTTAGGCAATACTCATGTGCGTAACTTCATACGCAAGTGCGTAACAATCGCTATTTTCACCAAAAAAACGGGACGTTATTGATAACACCCGAAAGAACACATACACGGAATGCTGGCCGATTCAACAGACGACAAAATAGAAAACGAGTGACTTATTATTTCAATACAATATGACATGCTAGAGACATCGCGATTCAATGCAATTACACGGATCGCCATCGCCCTGTCATGTACAATATCAATACAGTAATATATAACTTCACGTACCTTTTATAATAATGAATAGCACCTCTATATCGAACCTTTCATCGGTATGTTTAAAATGTCCCCTAACAAGAATGGGAAATTCCATCCTTTATATATTGAAAAACGCACAAGATTTCCGAGATATTCAAGAAGAATAAGGAAAACGTGCAAGCGTTGATAAATATAGATACAATGAATTCCATCTCAGACAAACCGACCTTTTATTGGGACTATCAAAAGAAAGAGTACCGTATCATGGTTCGAATAGGTGCCCAGGTGCATACCTAAACCACTGCGTATTTGTGCGTATACGCAACCATAGCTGATTCTGTTATTCCAGCCATTCTGTATCGTAACATTTAGAGAGAGGCCGTTTTAAACAGTTTTTACGGTACTTATCGCATAAGCACAAATGCCTCTTACAAACGACAATGTTAAAGTTTTGGTACTTAATGCATGTGCGGGAAGTCTTTCGTTAAACAATGCATGCGTAGCTATTCAGTGGACTTGAGCCAAAGCATTGATCTACGTCCCAGCTCTATGTTAATGCTAACCTCTAGACCAAATATCTGTATCCAGCGAAGCTAATGCTGAGCCTTTGACAACATTCATACTTTGTGTATAACATCAGCAAAGGTTCGCATGTTCGGATAATTCAGAACCTCCTTTGAACGCCTATGCTGACGTATCAAGAGAAAGGTTCCCGAGACATTTTTCTAAGCAGTCTGCTTGCAATGGTCCATCACAGCTACTGAACAATCTTCATATATACATATAGATATACCTATACTGCATACTCTCTGTATGCGAGAAGAAACGGCTCTGGCGAGACTGCAAATATGCGCAGGTTCGTCTGAGCTTTCACTGCTCGCTAATGCGATAAGTTGCCGAACCGGTTGTGCTGGCTCATATAAAATATGTTTACCATTCAAATGTGTCATGCGCACCAGTCATGTTTAGTTTCTTCTGTGACAGAAATAGATGCTCTAAAGAGGCTTAAAACTGAGCTAAAATTCATTAGTACATCACCACGACCTATTCTGACAATTTGATTCAAATCCCCAGAGAATAAATGGACGTTTGCAAGGCTAAAATCTGGCATGAGAGGATTATTAATATACATGTACATGTTTACGGGTTTGCATAGTAAAACATTCTTAACACTGCCAATAGTTTGCTTCCCTGATCTTATATTGTAAAATTCGGAAATTTTCGCGAGGGTTTTATTTTCGCAAAACTTCGCATATGCGAAGTTTCGTGAATATAAATCCTCGCGAAATGTCAAAATCAGACTTTCGTGAACTGATGTAGTTTTTATTAATGTCCTAGTCGCAAATTTGAAACGTGGCAAATATGTCATTTAACGCAATTCGCGAAAATGAAGTTCTCGCGAAAATTTCCGGATTTACAGTATCTTTGTATTCATGTATGCGATTGTCAGCACAAGCCTAATACTGTCCATATACTGATATAGCTGCTAATGCTGTTCTTTTCACCTTACATTGGAAGCAAATGATTTATGAAAGCTGCAAACTGTCTACTTTAGTGAATAATTTGACACATTTTAATGTATAATGTCTGATACATGGACTGGCCATTAGACATAGACGTATTATAGTAATGGAAATAATAGTAGATAGTTATATACCAGACAAAATACACGTACCTTTATCACGGAGAGAGCAGGACTTTCTGTGCTTTCATCAAATACATCAGACCCTTTTCTTTGATACAACGCAGCGCTGCCTCACTGCATAGAAGGTATGTCAAAACGTTCTCTCTGAACAATCATCGGCGACATTTTATGACATACAAACATAACTGTATCTACCGAAATTCATTAATCTGCGGTGCTTACATATTAAGATGAGGCAATTTTGATACAGGTTGCACATGGTAGTGATAATCTGTAAAATGGATAAGCTGCTTTAAGAGAATTCCATATGTTTGAGTACTCAAAAGAACCGTCTCATTGAGACGGTTCTTTTGAGTACCCGCAACATACGTTTTGGTTGCGAAATAGATAAAAAAAACAGTTACGCACACTAACCATGAGGCATAGGGACCATATTGTAATTGACTCTAATCAGACAAGTGACATTTTGACTAGTGCATGACCAAATCAACATAATACACTGTGCGCACAGGAATTCTCCACTTTCCGCTCAATAGAACGCTAGGAAGACATGGTTTATTCTGGCACACAATGAAGTCCGTTCATACTTGGCAAATGTGCCATGTTCCCAGGCTGATTGAGTCTTTTCTGGGCGCATATATACATGTACGTTTGATGGTTATATTTTGTGAAGAACCATGCGGATCTTACAGAAATTGGTCATTTTTAAGTATAATAAGTTGATTTTTCTAGGCGCTCTGTGTCCTTTATACATATAATGATTTTATATCGAACGAAACGTACACTGCTTCACGCTATGCTATTAGGGCTGGTGCTAAGCATAAATTTCCCATGATTTGGTTTTACGCCAGAATGTTCGGTCAAAATTAGATAAACTATGCCCTCGGGTAAAGTTAAGCCGAAATTTGATTATCTTTCGCCATGTTGTATGGCTTCGTTGAAAATAAAGTGCGTATCAGCGCTTTTCTTTACGGCTATATAGATCATAAATATTCATAGCATATTGTCGTTCCAAAATCCAGTTCTGCGCGGTTTCCTTATCCTGTTAGATAACAGTGTCTCTATCCCTGCAAAAGGGAAACATGGGATATGCCCATTCCAGATTGTTTTCACGGAATCCATTCAAGACACACACGCAGCTGGACGGGAACTGAACTATTTGTCGTGCTCGGAATAGTTCTGCCTTCTCCCGAAACATAACGATCTTTCTGAAAGGCTCTAGATATGTTTAGTTTGCTTAGGTTTAGCGTGACAAACCATTGTTGCATGCATGTAACCTACAGTAAAACCTGTGTAAAACAGCTACTCAAAAATGGACAAAACAAAGATCTAAATTACAAATGGTAGCTCATTGAAGATCAAAAGCTTTGCACAATGCTCCTCTTTCTGCAATACTTTTGACCTGTATTAATCGATAATTGGTCTTGAAAACCAATTTTGGGTCTTTTTAAGACTGGCCGTTTTACACAGGTTTTACTGTATATGAACTAGCACACACAATATTTGTACTTATCGTACCAGAGGGCAGCCTAGGTTCAGGCGACTTTATTTATATGCGATAGGTACGAAAGCCGCATGCGTTGGCAATTATCAAAAAACATGTTAAAGATGGGACAAATTCATATAGAATTCCAGAATTTTAAATCACTTTCCCCACTATAGATGAGCATTTATCTTTCAACTCAAAGAATCATTTATACGTTTTTTTGTTCTTTTTCGTTTAAATAAGTAAATTAAGCCTGGTACACTACATGTGTTTTTATTTCAGCAAAAAATATATTAAATTTTCCGTGTTTGTACCATCTCTGGCTTCAGCAAGACACATTTATCCTAGCTTAGTACTGGTTCAACCCAGGAAGATCCGTCCCTGTTTAACTGAAAGACTGTTGATGGGACGTAAAGAATCAAATCAAACAAACAAACAAAAACCATCTCTGGCCTTTAATAATGTATGTATTTACCATTCTGTGACAAGCTAAATTATTATTCAATTTTTAACCCTTTTGATATGTCTGATGACCAAGGTTGTATTTTTTTGTAATTATCTGTTAACTACATTGTAGATGTGTGGACAGTGTGTTATCTATCCGTTAAACAAGAATCAATAAGGATGGTTCGTACACGTAGTAACAGTGAAAAAAGCTGATTCCATTCTGAGAGGCCTCGAATACAATGTAGTTCTAAAATACATGTAGTAAACAACAAATACGATGTAGCAATTGATTCTCCATATATGATCGCTGATTATCATACAAATAAACATAATTTAGATACGTTCAATTTTTTTATCAGTTGAATAGGCTGGAACGAAGCTAGATTTACGTACGCAGAATCATGTTTCACCATGACAATGTATACAGCACATTCATGATTTGTATAAAAATGTTGTTGTATTTGTTAATTCGTCATTATGCTTCCAAGTGGAGATCATTTTCGACAATCATTAAAACACTGCATTCAATAATATCATTTATAATTACTAAACAATGTGCTGGAACAAAATTTATTTCTTTTCATTCATTTAATTTAATATCGTTGTCAGCTTTTTTGTACCATTACTTCAGAAACTAAAACAAAGTACATATATCATACAACAGACTCTGAACTTAAGGTTTCACAACGTACACTTGAAGTGAATAATGCATGGAAGTAAATTCATTCTTGTTTATGCACACAAGGGTGTAACAAGGGTGTAACCTTAAGTTTAGTCTCCACTGTATATGACAGTTTTATGTTATTCCAAAAAGACAGCATTGGTACTTTGAAGCCAGCTTTGAATTCAAACATACATTATAAAGGCAAGTTAATGTTGGACTGGAAACGGTGTTTTAACCTCTAATCCATAATATCTACCATTGTCTCTGTCATTACTTCATGATAATATGTTATTATATGGATCATTTATATGCATGCATGTGAACTTCATTACTAAATGTATACTAATTTTAGGGATTGTGTGAAGATAAACTTGTACGGTTTTGGCTTGCCTTTGATTGCTAAGATAAAACAACAACATCAAAGTCATTGCATTACGACACCAACATTAACACGAGTGTCCATCGAAGACTAAGGCCAGCCTCAATCGCAACTGCCTCGGCCAATTCCATGGAATCAGATCTCGGATGTACATCGAGGGTCTACTTTCATAACAAGCCGCTAACGTCACGCAACGTGGCACTGACGTCACTGAAACTATGTCAATACAATTGCAAGCTCGATTACAGCGAAACAAACGGTTACAACATTCCACAAGATGCTATAAATGAAGTTTAGGTTTTATCAATAAAATATCGCTAAAAGCGATATTTTAATGAAAAAAAACATAAACTTCACTTATTCTGTTGACATAATAATAGATTTTAACAGAGCTGAACCCACATGCTGCAGAACTGTTTTTTCTTACGCCAGTTCCAGCCAACACAACAGCTTTTTCATACATATTACTACGCCTTACATACATCCGAGTTTTGATTCTCGAATCGAGCCGAAAGTGTCTGATTGAGGCCAGCCTTTGTATGATCGACTTACTGAAGGTTAAGGTTTATTGAGCAGCTTAGGGCTCGTGACTTCAGACAGTTGAGGTGCTCAGGCTAAATTATGTTTATTTTTTGTGCAGTTGTCATTGTGTTGTTTCGAAATGCACCGACTAAATCCTCATGTCAGTGTAACTGTACACCAAATTTGGTGATAGCTGAACTGTCACTGAATTAAGTGTAACCTTTCAATTTCTTTATAAACTAATTTCTGTTCAATTGTACTGATCCGCAAAATCGAGTTGGTTAAGAAGGAATGTAATTGTAAGTATAGAACAAAAGTGATGGCAGCTGAGCTGCAATCTCATCCGGTGTTAACTTACTCTAGTTTAAATCAAAGAGGACAGTAGTTTATCTGCCACCTCCTTAAGTGTTAACTTACACTTAATTTTTACAGTGTGGATTGAAATACAATAAGTTTGGAAATCCCAACATGTGACTTCTCCAAATATATCATACACTACCAAACTAAATATACATAATGGATAGAAAATTCCACTGATCAAAAAAAGATTTGATTCATCCAAATAGCACGGACATTTTATATTGGTAATTCTCACTAATGCACTGGCTATTTCACTTTGATATTAAGGTCACCCATGTTTTCGACCTAAACACAACAGACTGTTCCGGAGGAATGCAAATCCTTAATTTTTATTGTAACAGCAAATTTTACACATCAAAATCTCGATCATAATTGGCAATTTTGTTCAAAGCGACAGTGCGACTGTTGAAGCCCTGGAATGGGATCCCTGGTATCCCATTACCCTTTAACTATCAGGAAAAGTATCCCATAACCCTGAAAATAAATTGGCTTATATCACCAATATTGCACCCAAATTCAGAAAGCTTTGTAGCACCAGATTCCTAAATACTTTGAATCTTCATAAAATTATCCCATATCCCTTTAAGTTTTTGGTCGATATCCCTAATTACCCTTCCATAGCCTCACTGTTACAATGACAATTTTCATAGGGTCCTTCAAAGGGGCTTTTAGCTCACAACGAATTGGAGGAAACAATATGTATCAATGGAGTGTTGTCAGTTTCCAATATAAACCTTTACAAGAAGCAACACTCAGTCGAGCGATTCAGGGTGAATTAGCTCTCTTATTGTATGAAATATATCTTTTGACAAACATTGGCTGACCTATATATCGAAGGGAATCAACTCAAACTAGTAGAGGAACTATCCTGTAGGTATGATTGTCTTAATCGAGTATAAAAGCCATAGATAGATGTGCATTATTTACAAAATGTCTGTTGAAAAGTTTTGGAGGCAGATAAACAATGGATATATGAATTTATCAAATAAAATGTATATGGTATGTGGAAATGTGTGATGTGGCACTAGAAAATATTGTGATATCTCTAAATAAAAATAGATATGTATAAACCATCTATTGTTTGTGTTTTACATTTCGCCTTTTTTAATGAACTATTTTTTATTTAATCTGGTTATTAGATTTGAGACTTAAGTAAGTTAGGTACCAAGTATTCCTTGTTTAAACCATTTAAGACTAGCCTCTTTTTTGTAGGACGTACGCAAACGGTGCAGAACCAGATCAGACACCGCAGAACGCGGCGTCTGATCAGGGTCTTTACAGTTTGCTTACAGATTGTTTTATCAAAATTCAACTAAAAATTAAAAATATCGCCTAACAACCCTTAAAACGGAAATGAACTTGTTTAATTGATAATAATGTGAACTACCATTCGGCTTAAATGGGTTAAAGAATACAAGTGAATATGACCAGAAAATATCGCAATCAGGGACCATTGCCTACAATCAGGGATCATTGCCTAACAGGGCACCATGAAGAAAATTGATGATAGTACAAGAAAGAAAGTGAGTATGACCAGAACTTGTCACAATCACAAACTGCAGACCAAAAACAACGGCACTACGAGGAAGAGGCATAGAACGATACATGTAACAGCCATATGAAACACAGAAGGAAATAAAAGTCAAGCAGCCAGCTCTCTCTTCCCCAGCGAGTTGAATGCAAAACTGGAGTTGGATACAATGTACTGCATAACAAAACGAAAGAAATAAGACAAAACGCCCACAGACAATGAGAGCAACAATAAGCAATAGACTCTTTCCCTGCTAGTAAAGTACTAACCAGTTCTCTCTTTCCCAGCGAGATGAATAGACTGAAATTTGCTAGCATGAATATCAACAGTACTAGAAGAAAAACATGACTTATTGGCATTCCTTGAGGTACACCAACCTCATGTGGTAGCTATCCAAGAATCAAAATATGACAACTCAACTGAAACTTCAGAAATCTTTGCCGGAAACTTGTGCATACAGTGTTTATAGAAAAAACCGGAACCTTAATGGTGGTGGTGTAATGTTGCTTGTTCACAAGGATATTAAACACATACCTATCACAGATTTGGATAACAACTCGGAGTCACTTTGGGTCAATTTATTTGTAAAATTACTTTTCACTATGTTGCAACCAAACTAGTAAATACATCCAGCTATTTAGAGATCAGCTAAAGCAAATAAAGAATAAGCATTAAGGTAAAAAAAAACACCCTTCGGTGCGTGTTCTTTGAGATTTCAAATTCAGAGATATTGAATGGCCAGACATACTCAACAAATCAGGCAC
Organism: Loripinus fragilis; assembly: GCA_964019695.1. NCBI lineage: Eukaryota > Metazoa > Mollusca > Bivalvia > Lucinida > Lucinidae > Loripinus > Loripinus fragilis. The sequence continues at coordinate 41,654,869 of OZ026520.1, read as the reverse complement.
TGTGTTGTGTTAGGCAGAGGGGAAATTTTGATTGATATCATGAACGATCATGGCTTGGAACAATATTAGCTCTCCAGACAAACTTAGTGATCTTGACGTTATTGCTGGAATTTTTAAACTTACTATTCCCGCTATAAAGAAACCATAGAAAAAAAATATTTCAATGATGATCCGGTTTCTTGACTTCAACCTTATTACATCGGTTATTCTGGAATCAGTGGATATACACATTCCATCTAAAATTAGTCACTCCGTCTGCTCATTTCCAAGGATAACACATGAAATAAGAAGGAAGTTTCGCAGGAAAAACAAATCTCATGCAAAGGAGATAAAACGAGCAGTAACAAACTTCGATCAAAATTTTGAATCCTTGAGAAGTGAAATCAAAGCTGGTGTTCAATATCAACTGTGACAATGATTTACACGTATATAACTTGCTTGTTGATGTAATGGAAAACCCTAGAGATCTATGGTAAGCAAAACAAAGACGCCCAATGTATCCCCACCTTTGAAAAAAAGAGAGGAGCGAAAGAGATGTTGCCCAGTCAGATCTCAAAAAGGCAGAGGAATTTAATGGGGTCACGCTTCTGGACAGATATGCTCCTTTCATGGACAATATCAGTGTTACCAGGGAAAAAAGTGACTAAACTTATTAAAAGATTGAGTCCCTGAAAAGCTTAGGGATCGGATAGGCTTTATTCCAGAGTCCTTAAATAGTTAGCAACAGAGTTAGGCCCAGTTTACACTCATCTTTTCCAGCAGTCAATAGATACACTCAGGCTAAATCACAAAGAAGTGGTCTATCGCAATTATCTGACCGCCGTTCAAGAAAAATGACAAGACACTTGCATGCGAATATAGTCCGGTTTCCCTGATATATGTACCTTGTAAGATGCTTGGCATAGTCGTCGCTTCAGTGCTATAGTGTTGTGTTCTATCTACCATTGCACAAGTTTTGAGAAAAATGAGTTTGAAAATTTTAGCATCCTGATTTTTTATGTCTTATTTATCACAGACCTTTGACTCATACCAGGGGTTAAATATAAACATACAGTGTAAATGACCTTGGTTTGAAGAAAATTTTGCAGTTATATGGAATTTACGGGCATTTTAAAGTTTGCAGATAGAATATTATGCCCTAAAATCGCCTTCTGGGTTCAGTGCTATAGTTTTCTATATTTACCTACAGCTTGTTATTCTGTTTATGGAGTCAATTCATAAAATTAAACTAGTGTGAACAAAAATGATTATTTGTACCTAAAAGGAGCAGATGTTGTCATTTATTTGGCATGCGAGTAACAAACTGCACGAATTATGCCATTAAAGTTTATGCAAGGGAGGTAATCTGTTTCTACAATTAATTTTTCTGTCAATGGGGTCAATTTGTACAATAATTTAGACTGAATTGATTATTTGGGTCTATATGTAGCAGATTTAACCATTTAAATTTGTAATAACATCGAAAAATTACTTCAATTAAAGCAGTTTAGGTATGTGTAAAGGAAGCAATCTGTTTCTACAGCTTATTATTCTATCCATGGATCAATTTGCGTTATAATTTTGACTGAGCGGATTTTTTGGACTTTAAAGTAGCCGATATAGCCATTAGTTTGTCATAAGACCAACAAACTGCTTAATATCAGGAAATTTAAATTTATGTAAGGGAGGTAACTGTACTTTTTAGCAATTTCTCCAAGAGAAGTGACTTTATGTAGACAGAACAGTATGACACTGAACTCACCAAGTCACGTGACATAATCATCACTGGCCATTGGATGAAAATCACTTAGAACACTATAGCACTGAACAAAATTGTCTTTTTGTAGATAGAACAGAAAAGCACAGCGATTTTAAGCTTACTTCAAGTGGAGGAGATAGGCAAATGAACCTAGAACATTTGATCCCCTTCCCAACGGTATGCATAACTCATTTTTGACCAAAATGTCACTTAGAACACCATAGCATTGAAGCGAAGAAATGTGTGTTCAAATAGCTAATCTGGATGAACATAAACTTCTATCGGCAAGGCAACATGCTTTCAGGAAATTTATTAAACTGGTTTAAGCCCTCCAGTAAAATATTTTACTGACCGTTCCAAGGCGGTACTTCTTTTGTGGATCTTTTATGTTTTTGTTCTGTCTTGTATTTGCTATGTCTTTGTGCGCGTCTGTTTATATGTGCTTTGTGATCACCTGCTGGGAAAGGGCTGACCTCTTGGCTCTCGTTTGTGGTGTCTACTATGAGTTTGTCACTTTTCCATTGGTATCTTGGGTCAGGTGTGGTACTTGATTGTATCGATTCCTGATCTTTGCACCCTTACTTACTTTTATTAAAGACAAAGTTGTGAAACGCAATTGACTGCAGTTATAAATGGTTTGGTTAAGATTTATGACTTTAAAGGACAGTTGGATACATTCATATTGTATTTTGAAAAGGCCTTCCATATAACTCCTCGTGAACTCTTAAAAAGAAAACTGTATTTGAACTTCGGCGGGAGTTTGATAGAAGTAATCTATATATGAAATTAAGAAGAAATCAAATGATGAATGACGAAGTTAGTGTCCAAAAGTGCAAACACGGTGGGCCCAGCCAAAAATAAGCATCAGGAACAGAACCACTGGTGCAAATTTTAGGTCAGGGTAGTTATTGAGTCTGTAGGCTGACCCAGCGTCGTGCAATTAAAGAGGACACCATACAATGTAGCTATGGGTTGATATTGGGTTTTAAGCCAGGCACGCAGACTGACGCATACTATCTATGTTATATCCAACTCTTTTTATGACGCTTGATGATTTCAACTGATCAGGAAAAGAAGCATTTCTAACGATAATTTTAAATTTATAAACTAAATCGCCATAAAATACTGGCTCCAATATTCCTTGCTGCAGATGAGTTTTCAAGCCAACATTGTATTTAACGATCCATTCTGATTGTCTGCAGTAGAATTCAGAAAATTCAATGTTTATGATATCGATAGGCTTGGATTTAGTAACTTAGCAGTCAAAAGCTGGTTTCTATTGTTGATGGCACATACAATAGACTATACTCTCACAAAACGCACAAGCTTAGAGATAAAAAAAACACCAAAAGAAGGGGGCAAGGAACATCTCCATCCAAAATTGGAAACTACCTATTCTAAAATTAAAATCATCTTGTTTATCATAAACTTTAGATTAAACTATGTCATTTGCTACGGACAGGTCCTCGTACAAAAAGGGGGCTTCAGTATCAAAATAATTTACTTTATTCAACTGAAGTCATGTGGAATATGTCTGACTTACTATTTGTCTTAGAACAAGATTATCAATATTCAGAGAGTGATGAAGATATCTTGAATTTGAACGTTCCGATAACACCAGCCTGATATGTCCACAAGCAACAACATGAAGTCTCCCTCATAACAAAACAATACCACATCAGTGCAATAAAAGGAGCACAATTAGTACCCATTGGAATACCTACAATGTAGACAATTCTGGTAAATATACATGTTGTATTATCTCAAACTTTCTGACATATCCAAAAATATAATTTTGGTTGTATTGAAGTGGAAAAACGTGATTCTCATTACAAGCTAAATAAATTTCACACTCTTTATTAAAAGTTCGTCAAATTAATTCAGTAAAGTCTTCTTGGGTTAGATTATAAGGCAATATAGTATGGAGAGTAGAGAAATCATATGAAGACCCACTAAAATCATAAATAAGTTTTTCGCAGTTTACTAGTAAGTTACATAACAGCCATCCAGAATTAGCTACCATATATATAGTTTGAAGTACTTTTTGATAATATCTGAATATTGTCTTTTGTGATAGTCAGGAGTGCACTTCGGTCAATAATTTGCGCGTTAAAACAATGAATTTGATCAAAGGGTAAATCAATTATGGAGTTAGAAACGCAAGTAGAAGATTTTAAAGAGTCTCAACAATATGAACGTGTCAGCAATCGTGATCATGTATCTTAGGTATTTTGCACGCATACTTGCAATTACTCGTTATTTCCAATAGCTAATCGGGGTGAGCAGGCTTATGAAAAAGGTGTAGACTCGTAATAATAAATGAAATATTTGATTCTGCAAAATTAATGTTTATACGTTGATACTTTTATATTGCAAATCCATTGGAGATTGCATTGACAAATAGTGATTAAACGCTTAATATATCACTGAAAGTGGCCTCTCCTTAAGGTCTACACTGCTTGGTAAAATAAATAAGTAAAAAAGTATATTCTCCAGAAAAGGAAACTAAAGTTTAACCAATGTAAGCCTAGATTCATTTTATGGAACATAGGCAAACGCTGCAGACCTAGATCAGGATCTTCAATGTTTGATTGCAGTATGTTATATTAAACTTTTGAAAGAAATTGGAAAAAACATCATCATCCCTAATATTGGTTATAAACTTGTCCAATTTTAAAGGGTTTGAAAGTCATTTTGGCTTGATGGATTAATTTGAAAATTTGTGAGCAACCACTTTATGTACAATACTGAATGACTAGTTATCAGGTGCTTCGAAATAAAAACTGACGAAAACTGAAATCTTACCACAAGAATCAATTTGAAGGACAGCAGTATTCTCTCTTCCGTTGACACAGGGCAAAAAGACTTCTATCAGACATTTTACGCCTGCTTAGATATACCGTAATGGTACCTTATATGTACATTTAAGCAACAGAAAAGTGCTTAAAAGTAAGTAAGGGTGCAAAGATCAGGAATCGATACAATCAAGTACCACACCTGACCCAGGATACCAATGGGAAAGTGACAAACTCAAAGCAGACACCACAAACGAGAGCTAAGAGGTCAGCCCTTCCCCAGCAGGTGACCTCAAAGCACATAAAAACAGACGCACACAAAGACATAGCAAACACAAGAAAGAACAAAAACATAAAAGATCCACAAAAGAAGTACCGCCTTGGAATGGTCAGTAAAATATTTTACTGGAGGGTTTAAACTGGTTTAACGGCGCCAACCTCACCCTTAATTCAGATGTGGATCAAGACATATAGATATTTGGTTTGCATGAAAGACCCCTAACTTATCAATGCATCATCTCCTAAAACTTATAAATCAAGATATAACAAGGAGATAAAGCAAAGATAAGAACTCAACAGTAAATACAACTGAATACCGGAGCAAAAGAAATCCAACAGGTAAACCCCGGTGGGCCCGACAAACAGCCAAAGCATCAGGCCCCTACTATCTCATCAATAGATAAGTCTTTAAGGTGGAACCACCATAGAGTCTGAAGTCCGACCCACCGGCGTGCAATTGAAGAGGAAAGCAAAGTTGCCAACCGTGATTGGGTTGACTACCAAGCATGCAGTCTGTTGCAATACATTAATGTTATAGCCAATCTTTTTATAATGGGAAATTATTTTAATGAACTGCGCTGAAAATTATTAGAACCAACAATCCTCTTCAATTTATATACAAACGGCGTATTTAAGGCACCTTTAAGCCACCACGTAAAACTTTATGGCATCCCTTTTTGGTAGCTATTAAACACACGCTTAAAAGTGCTGATAAAGCACCAATACGCTGAAAAGCAGTGTGCGTATCATTGCTTTCTGACAACCAGATTCAAGCTTTTTAACCAATTTTAAGCTACTCATAACGCACTTATACGCTAATAAGCAATGGACTTATCAGTAGCTTTTTACGTTACTTATTTAAGCATTTTGGTCACTTTTAAGCAGTTAATAAAGCACTGAAACGCTGATAAGCCATGTACTTATCAATGGCTTTTTTACTTATCTGATTTAAGCATTTTAGTAACTTTTAAGCAGCTGATAAAGCCCAGATACACTAATAAGCAGTGCACATATCAGTGCCCTTTTACTAATCTGATTTAAGCATTTTGGTCACTTGTAAGCAGCTGATAAAGCACCTATTCGCTAATAAGCAATGCACTTATCAGTGGCCTTTACTAATCTGATTAAAGCATTTTGGCCACTTTTAACCAGATGATAAAGCACCTATACGCTAATAAGCAATGCACTTATCAGTCTCTTTTAGCTTATCTGATTTAAGTATTTCGGTCATAATAAAACACCTTATAAAGCACAGATACGCTTATAAGCAATGAACTTATAAGTCGCATTTCACTAATTAACTTAAGCATTTTGATCACAAGTCAGTACCGAGTTAAGATCGGCTTAAAATAAGTGTGCTACAGGTATTTTAAAGCCGAGACGGTCGATGGGAAATATTTTACTTTGATAAGAGTCTTAACATTAAAGTGATATGGAAGCAATTTGGCTGAATAGGATAATCTCTTGGAATTTCCACTAAACTGCTAAAAGTAAGGTTTATGGGCAAAAGATTAAGCATGGTTATATAACCAGAACCGTGCAACAGTTTACATGATATGGGATATTTTATCCAATTAAAGCACATTGAACATCATTTAGCAGCTGAAATTAGTACCAATACGCTTATTGGTTTCGTCTGATTCAAGAATTTTAATCATTCTTATACATCATTGCATGCCTCTGTATTACTAAGTCCAATTCAAGCATCTATGCTAGGCCTAATTGTCACGATTAAGGCCTGAAATCAGCCATACCTAGCTAGTTTATTTGATTATTTTCTCGATATATGTTTACAATTACTGTTCAAGCAAAGTGCATATCTATTGCTACTACTGGACTGTCACTATATGCTCTTCTTCAACAGTAGACCAGGTTCTCACAAGCTATTGTTTTAGTCTTCAAAGATACTTGCTATTATATAACTAAATGGCTTTTTGAGAAGCCTCTATATTCAGTTGTGAACATTGAACTGTGTTTTCATCCCGACATGACTGAAAATATGTTGACTGTGATGTTAAGCATCAAAAACAAAAATACCAGCATGTTAAAAGTGGGAAGAGAGTATGTTGCTTGTATGAGATAAGGTTATACAGCATGATCAGCAACATTTCAATCACATTAAATGTTTGGAGCACACAAACTTTCTACTCTCGGTCATGACTTGGAGAGTCAGCATAAAGAGCATAAAATTCAAAGAATAAACAACTAATTGTATATCATTTTTCGTTTCCAATTTTAATCATACAATACAATATTTATTTTTACAAAAATTAACATAAGTGTCAGAGGAAAACTATAAGCTCCTACAGCAATTGAGTCGTCAAGCATCGAGCATGCTTACTGCTCTTTATTGTGTCACAATAATCCATCAATTATTTCAAGGGAGAGCATGCACAAACACAATTTTGGTCAAACTTTGAAGTTACAAAGTGCTATGGCTACCTTGAATATAAGGACAAGGGTATTAAAGTCTAATTAACTCTTCCCTGTCTCAAAACAATGTATCTATGCAAGTTTGGTGCAGAAAACCCACTGATTCAGAATACAGAGCTCAGAGGCTGAATTTACAGGGTTGTTTTAAAAGATGATGAAATGATGTTACCTTGAAAATTAGGTCAAAGTTACCAAAACATATCAACTCTACATATTGCCACAATGATACACTACATTAAGTTTAGCTAGAATTAATTGTTCAGTTCAAGAGATATCATACAAAACCCCTATTGTGGTCAAAATTTGACATTTCAAAATGCTCGCGTGACCTTGAAAATAAGGTCAGGGTCATCAAAATCTAATCAATTCTGAACGCTCTCCAAACAATATATCTATGCAAGTTTGGTTAAAATTTAACCACTGGTTTGGATGATAGTCTGTAAAAATGGCTAATTTTTTAGTCTTTATAGGAGGGTGACCTTGAAAATTATGCCAACGTCACCAAAATCTTATAAACTCTATACTATACACTATTGGACTTTTGAAAACACATCACCATATTTTTGCTCTTTTCTTGCAAACCATATATGAGATTGAAAAGTTACTCGCAGGTTTTAATATGCAACCCAGAATTGGTATGAATCAGTCGTTAGTTTAACTGCACTATCACGCGACGCTGCTGATGACGTCACGTGGATACATACAACATCCAGCACCTTTCTGCACAGTTAGTACTGAGAAGTTATTTTAAGGATAAGGTGTCTTGCTCAAGAACACAAAACAATAACTGCGAGAGGCTCAAATCAGGGACTTCTCTATATCATGTCGAGCACTCTACCACTGATCCAATGGATAAAGCTAGCATGATACGTGGTTTTGGTTCTTATCTAGACATTTGTGAATGCCTAGACAAGCATGCACATGTGCACAGTCATACTAGAGAATTCAAAGGTCGTATATACACAGAAATTGCATAGCTAAAGGCTCAGACATAAATAACAAAATAAGTTTCACTGGATAATTAAAACTTGAGCAAAGGCACATCCCAGCATTAAGCCAGTGTTTTATGGTACAATGTACCCATTAGGTTGCTCTTTGGATTCATCCAAGCTACAAAAGGGAGCCTTCGCACGCACGACACATATTTACAAATGGGCGTACGAAACGCAGTGGCTCTACGGGTAGAGCGTTAGACTTGGGATCGAAGAAATGCTAGTTCAAAACTCATTAGAGTCACAATGTTGTGTCCTCAGGCAAGACACTTTATCCTCTACTTAGTAATGGTTCAACCCAGGAAGACAGGATATCATCCTTATATGACTACATTTGTTGATTGGGATGTAAAGCATCAACTCAAACAAACAAAACAAACAGATGTAAACCAGAGCTAATCAGACGTCACAAATACTGATAGGCATAAATCGGAGACTTCCGTCTGAAGTTAACAAATCATACAGCAAAACTGAATTTTCGTTGCTTGGCTACAAGAACAAACATGACTGCATCTTTATCCGTTGACTCACTGTAACAGTAACTTCGTATCTTAAGAAAAAGAGGAATTGAAACAACGGTGTTTTATTGCAGATCGTATACGCACTGGTGCTGCATCAACATTGACTAGACGGTGTTTCAACCTGCTAGATCTACTGAGGCGTTTTCTGGGGAGTTTGTCCTAAGATTTGGTTTGCTGGGAGCTTTTCAATTTTTTATTCATAGTTATTTATCAAAAGAAGCTTTAATAAGACATGTAAATAAATATTTTTTTTCTCTACTTGCCTTCATATTGGTTTGGTTTAAAATCAGAAAACATAGACAGATACAGTAAAACACATCCCATACTAGAACGAAATACAATGTAAAACAGAGGGGAATGCAGATGCATCGATTAGCCTGCGCATATGTGCAGGCTCATCAAGGTCTTTACTTGTCTGCAATACGTTATGCAAATACACTCACACAAACTTCTAAGCGGTCACCTAGCAATTCCAAAATTTTGACAAAATTTTTAATCATTTTTAACTAGTTTTAATTTCATGTTTTGACATATTGTATTGAGAGATGTCTCACAAAAAATCATTCCATGATGTTTCACGTGAAATTAATGAAGAACCAAATGCCCGTGTTAATAAAACAAATACATGGTAATTTTAAGTTGACCGCTTAGAACTTTGGGCAAGTGTATATAGCTTATTATGCAAACTCTCTCGCGTGAAAAGAATTAACGATAGACATCAGTGACAGATCTCTATCTTCATATCTTCAATATAAACTTGTCTGACCAGAATTGTCTGACCTGATATCGCCATCTGACCTATCGACAGGTCGAACTGGTCTCAAAGATCAAAATCTACATGTTCATGGAGATTTGTTGATAAACGGGCAGAAGGCTTTTTGTGAATGTCAATACTTGTATGTTTTAAGACAAAAAATAAGATAACTCTTTCTTTTATATACAAAAAAAGCAACACAAGCTTATCTTTCCACATAAGCGAGGTACCACTAAAACACACTTTCTTATGTGTTTATGGTTTCCAACTCAAAGAGCTGATTTTGTCGACTAAGTATTTGTGCGTTCATCGACATATCATGGTCGTTCACGTGCGGTTTAAACCGATTTCAAGTAGAATTATAAGATTTACTAAAACATATTGAAGCTTTAAACTCTACTTCAAGATATTTAGATGATTTACTTAATATTGATACTCCTTACATTGAGCAAACAGTAGTTCAAATATACCACACTGAACTTCAGTTAATTAAAGCCAATTTTTTGATACTGAAGCCTTCTCAACTCAAACAAATATTGCTGCATTCAGAACAAACTCTCTTCCATGATTGTCTACGCCGATTGACCTAAGAAATAAGTGGACATGGAAGACATAAGAAAAGAACATAAAAACAGGAAAATGAGCATGGTGACATAATTATGCACTTTAAATAATTATAAGGTTCTATAAAAATGATCCCTTCAAAGTATCAAGTTTTTTTGTTACTGCAGTTACATTATGCAACATATGTATTCTAGATATAAATGATTTGTGGCCTTAATATCTTTGGAAAAATAGGGTTTATCTTAATAAAATATAGCAAGAAGTGAGCAAAGCTCACATACCCCCGGCAGTAGCCATCAGAGGTTGTAACACTTTCAGAGAAAAGACAAAATTGTCAAAGATTTCATAATCCTAAATCAAGTAGTTTCTGAGAAAAATTTATGAAAATGTCCATATGTGTTAGATAAGAGTGACAGAAGGAAAAATTGAAAATTTGAAAAAAGAAGGCAAAATGAGGATTAGCACCTTAATTTTCATTTAAACAATACACTTTGCCTACCTGAAAGTGTACATAAAATTTCATAATTCTAAATCAAGTAGTTGCTGAGAAAACTCTGACAAAAAATGTCCATATGTTTTATATAAGAGTGACAGAACGAAAAATTGAAAAAGAAGGCAAAATGAGCTTTAGCATCTTTATTTTCATTTACACAATACACTAAGCCTACCTGAAGGTGTACACTAAATTTGAATACACTGGCTCTAATAGCAGCTGAGAAATCTGTGACAAAAATTTTCATTGGAGAGAAAGAAAATGAATAAATAAAGGGACTGATAAGAAATATGTAACTGTTCTTTTGTTACACAATACAACTAATCACTATCAAGCTTTGTACCAAGTTTCAGAATCCTAACTCAAGTAGTTGCTGAGAAATGTTTGACAGAAAAAAATGTCTATATGTATCATATAAGAGCGAAAGAAAGAAAAAATGAAAAATTGAAAAAAGAAGGCAAAATGAGGATAAGCATCTTAATTTCCATTTACACAGTAAACTTTGCCATCCTGAAAATGCACACAAAATTTGAAAATACTGGCTCCAATAGGAGCTGAGAAATCTGTGACAGAAATTTCCATTGGAGAGAAAGAAAAATGAACAAATAAAGAGACTGATAAGCAATATGTGGTTGTTCTTTTGTTACACAATACAACACATCACTATCAAGCTTTGTATCAAATTTCAGAATCCTAACCCAAGTAGTTGCTGAGAAATCTTTGACAGAAAAAATTACATAGGAGAGAGAAAGAAGAAAAATGAACAAATAAAGGGACTGATAAGCAATATGTGGCTGTTTTTTTGTTACACAATACAACGCATCACTATCAAGCTTTGTACCAATTTTCAGAGCCCTAAGTGAACTAGTTGCTGAGAAGTCTTTGACAGAAAAAAGAAAGATTTACATAGGAGAGCGAAAGAAGAAAAATGATAAAATAAAGGGACTGATAAGCAATATGTGGCTGTTTTTTTGTTACACAATACAACTCTTCACTATCAAGCTTTGTGCCAAATTTCAGAATCCTAAGTCAAGTAGTTGCTTAGAAATCTTTGACAGAAAAAAGTTTACAGACAGACAGACAAACCAACAAACAGACAGACAAACAAACATAATTACAGAAAAGGCAAAAAATATATATACACACTATATACTTCGTACCGGGGGTATAACTGAGAAATCTGTGACAGAAATTTCCATTGGAGAGAAAGAAAAATGAACAAATAAAGGGACTGATAAGCAATATGTGGCTGTTCTTTGGTTACACAATACAACTCATCACTATCAAGCTTTGTACCAAATTTCAGAATCCTAACCCAAGTAGCTGCTGAGAAATCTTTGACAGAAAAAAAAAGATTTACATAGGAGAGAGAAAGAAGAAAAATGAACAAATAAAGGGACTGATAAGTAATATGTGGCTGTTTTTTGTTACACAATACAACTCATCACTATCAAGCTTTGTACCAAATTTCAGAGCCCTTAGTGAAGTAGTTGCTAAGAAATCTTTGACAGAAAAAAAGAAAGATTTACATAGGAGAGAGAAAGAAGAAAAATGAACAAATAAAGGGACTGATAAGCAATATGTGGCTGTTTTTTGTTACACAAAACAACTCATCACTATCAAGCTTTGTACCAAATTTCAGAATCCTAAGTCAAGTAGTTGCTTAGAAATCTTTGACAGAAAAAAGAAAGTTTACAGACAGACAGACAAACCAACAAACAGACAGACAAACAAACATAATTACAGAAAAGGCAAAAACTATATACCCCCTATATACTTCGTACCGGGAGTATAAGAAGATATATGCACATGGTTTGGCTAGTTTTTGTTTGCATTTGAGAGCCAATAGCAAGTAGTGTATTCGCAGAGAAAAAGATGTTGTTTCCTTGTTCAGTTGTTTGAAATATGTGAAATTGATTAAAAACTCATTTTTCAAACTTTTAGAATCAAATAATATTTTAAACAGACTGATATTCTATTGTTTTTGTCTTAAAATATGAGCTTTGAGCTTATTTCTAACATATTAAAAGAAGGTGACTATTTGTACACATGCCCATATATGTGGTACTACCTAACGCTTATATTTGTCAAATAATGAAGGTGAACAACCTGCGGTTCGGTGCTTGATGAGAAAAAAACACAATGCACACATCCAGCCTCTGCATCATATGTATGAATAACACACGAAGATACTGTTATTTCTGTTGGAAATTACGCTGAGAGATATTTTGATGGAAGAGAGAATACTGCTGTTATTCAAATCGATTCGTGTGGTATGATTTCAGTTTTCCTGAGTTTTCATATAATCTAGTACAAAAGTGGGTGCTCACAAGTTTCAATTTTCAAATTTATCCATCAAGCCAAATTGACGTTCTAACCATTATCAGTAAGACAAGCCTATAACCAACATCAAGGGTGTTGTTGTTATTTATCACATTTTTCAAAGTTTGATAGAACATACTGCAAACAAACAATTAAGATCCTGATCTGGGTTAGCACTGTTTGCCTATGTTCCATAAAATGAATCTAGGCTTACATGGGTTAAACGGTTCTTCCTTTCCTGGCATATAGACTTTTTCCTTATGTATTTTACCAAACAGGGTAGACTTTAGCGAGATTCCACTTTCAGTTGTATATACCATTAATATACTATATTTGTCAATGCACTGTCTAATGGATTTGCAATATAAAATGATCAATGTATAAACATTATTTTTACTGAATCAAATATCTCATTTACTGTTATGAGACTATACAGTTCGGCCCACAAGATCCTGAGAGTGTGCAAAAAACTCACAGTGACCTTTCCAGAGCTATCTTAGTATCAATCATTACAAACATAAACCAGCTCCATTTATCAGCTCTAGTTTCAGAACTCCTTCAAGCCTTGCTGAGTAAAATAAACAAACTTTTACTCTGACTGAGAAGAGCTGTTTATACTTGCTTTGTCCTAAATTTACAATGCATAATATTTATTTCATTTTTGGTGGATCTGAAATTTCTTGACCATATATTATTAGAAATATTGAAGACTGGCTCCAGTCTGAAACATTGATATGCCAGAAACATATTCATATTTGTTTTCTAATTAAGCTCATTTTAATTATTTACCCTTGTCTTGTTGAACGCAAATATGTCCTTTTTTAAATAGTGTAGATTCAGATCAGCTGGTTTCTTACGAAGTCATTTGATCAAAATCTACAGTTCTCCATGTAGCCTCAGAATACACTGTTTTAATTAAAATCACGCAACTGAACTGCCTGGAATATAGAAATGAATGTGTGTGGGGGGGCATACTTTTTTGGTGCGGATCCTGTCGGCGTCCGTGTAGCTTCTTTTCCGTGCGTTATCTTCTGAACCAGTGGATGGATTTTGACCCAACTTGCATAGATACATTGTTGGGAGGGGGAACGAGTTGGTTAGATTACGATGACCTTGGCCTTATTTCCAAGGTCACAGCGGTACTTTGAAATGCCGAAATATGGTATCAGTGCGTTATCTCTTGAACTAGTGGATGGGTTTTGGTTAAACTTAGAGAGATACATTGTTGGGAGGGTGGGTATTCTAGATCAGATTTTGATGACATTGATCTTACATGTATTTTAAAGGTCAAACTGGCAATTTGAAATGTCCAAAATAGGGTTTCCATGCATTATCCTCTGAATCAGTGGATGTTTTTTACCAAACTTGCATGGATAAATTTTGGAAAGAGGGGAAGAGATGATTAGATTTGATGACCTTGACCTAATTTTTAAGGTCACACTAGCAAAATAGTGTTTCTGTGCGTTATTTTCCGAACTAGTCGATGGATTTCGACCAAACTAGCATAGATACATCATTGGGAGTAGGGAAACAGTTCATTAGATTTTGGTGACCTTGACCTGATTTCAGAGGTCATGCCAGCACTTTGAAATGCCCAAAACAGGGATTATGTGTGCTATATTTTTGCCCAGCGGATGAGTTTCGACCAAACTTGCATATATACATAGTTGTAAGAGTGGTAAAAGTTGATTAGACTTTGGTGACCTTGACATAATTTTCAAGGTGACCATCCTTTTAGGGAGGGTTAAAAGTTGATTAGATTTTGGTGACCTTGACCTTATTTATTTTCAAGGTCACTCCAGCACTTTGAAACGTCAACTATCGACCAAAATAGGGTGTTTGTATGATATCTTGAAATGAACAATAAATTCTAGCTAAACTTTATGTATTGTATGATTGTCGCAAAAATGAAGAGTTGACATGATTTTGGTGATACTGACGATTTTTCAAGGTCACCATCCTTAAAAAAAACTGTAAAATCAGCCTTTTCTGAGCTCTTTCTTCTGAACCAGTGGGGTTTTCTCCACCAAATTTGCATATTTTGTTTTTGTTTGATTTGATTCTGTACGTCCCATCATCAGTCTTTCAGTTAAACAGGTACGGGTCTTCCTGGGTTGAACCAGTACTAAACTAGGATAAATGTGTCTTGCTCAAGGACCACAATGCAGTGACGCCGATGAGACTCGAACCCGTGGTCTATCGGTCTCGAGTCAAGCACTCTACCACTGAGCCACTGCGCTCCCTCCAAATTTGCATAGGAACATTGTTTGGAGTCAGAAAAATAGATTTTGATGACCTTGACCTTATATCCAAGGTAACCACAGCACTTTGTAATTTCAAAGTTCGACCAAAATTGTTTTTGTGCATGCTCTCCCTTGAAATAATTGATGAATTTTAGCCTGTATAATTGTGACACAATGAAGAGCAGTCGACTCAATTTGCGATTGGGGGACACCGTTTTCCTCTGAAAACACTGCTTTAATTTTCATCTAATAAAGCAATGTTTTAGACTGGATATAGTCTGGAATGTTCCCATTAAATCATAGTTGAGACCGCATAGATCAAGGGAAATGCGGCAAAGTCATTATAAAAGTGTAAGTTATATGATTGTATTGTTATTCGTCTACATGGGAAGATAATCCACAAGCTTTAGCGAGCTGATTATCTCCCATACAGACGCAAAAAAACATACTTTAACTTTCTTATTCCACCAACATGCATTTGCACTTTGAGCATTATGAGATACTTATTTTAAAACATTGGAATGTTAATAAAAATTATTAATAATAACTAGACTAATATTACTTTAAATGCAGATATCTAAATGTACATGTACTTCTAGATACAATGAGAAATCAGAATCACCTTCTAATGCACCAGTCATTTGTATCCAAGGGGGGATGGCGGGGCTGTTAGCTTTTCAAAATTCTAAGCCCTCCTAAAAGCCCTGCACTGCGTGCCAAATTTGTGGTAAAATCTCTACTAAATACCCCTGCCCCACGGGGGTTGAAAATAATAAAAAAAAATGTTTGGAGTCGGGCGACAGTCTGCCTACTATCTGCCAATCATTGGCCGATCGTCGTACGACTTCATTTGTAAATTAGTCACTCAAACTCGGCCGATAGTCAGCCGATTATCGGGCAACAGCTGGCAGAGCGACGGCTGTTGATCTTTTTATCAGGCTGTCGTCGGCAGAGACCGATTGTCAGCCGATGATTGTCAGCCGATGATCGCCCCATTGTTGGCCCTTATAATAAGCCATGCCCCCATATTTTTATAGTGTTCGTGAATAACTTATTTTGAAGTTTCTGCCTTTTCTGCCTGAATGTTTTCTTCTTTTGGCGAAAAACGACTTAGAACAAACGGTCAATTCCACTATTTTATATAGGATGCGCATGGATACTGAAACCAAAATGTCACAGAATACTTTTATCAGTCTGCGAAAATTCGGCCGATCATTGCTCATGATGTATGTATGTATCATGTATGATTGTATGCATCTCGACAGGTAAATACAATCGGCCGACGATCGGCTGACCATCGCCCGATGATCAGCCGATCGTAAAACTTTTTGATTGATAAATTTAATCGGTGAGGTTTGCTTTTATGTAACTGCTCCAGTCGGCCGACAAAAACCATATTTATCGGTCGATTAACATGAAAAAATCTAGTCCGTCGACTGTTACTCAGGCATTAAATGTCCGAACGCATTTTTACATTACTTAAAGCTGCATAATCTGTAACTTTTAATATTTTCATTTGAAAAATAGTGTTTCTATTTTTCAAGAACACAGTATAAATACTAAAATTCAGGTATACATTTTACCTTTTTCGTAATAATTAACAAATTATTAGTGCCAAAACAACAGCATTTATGTTAAAAATCAACTGTCTAGAATTATTGAAGGGACGCAAATAATTACAAACAAGAGAAAATACACCTGTTTTTATAAGATAATTCACTTTTTCATGCAGTTTTCAGCTGTAGAAATTATATTTATTGTGACAACATAACTTTATTCTACTTTTGCAAATGATTTAAAAAGAAAATATTTTTTTTTCGAAAAATGTTAATAGTTACAGAGTATGCAGCTTTAAACCTCGTTTATATGCACAATTTGCACCTTGGTGCAAATTTACTCCCGGATGCAAAATTGCACCCGGGAGTAAATTTGCACCCCCTTATGAAGCTATCATATGTCAATAAATTGTGTTCATATGTTATTGGATTTGCTCTTTAAACATATCACAAATGTTTCAGTTTTACTTTATGGAGAAATTCGATGAGTTAAGTTCAAGATACCGTCATATGAGAAATATGCAACTCCATTTGGTTTTATTTGCTTTATTTATTACACAATATTTAAAGAGGATAATACACCAGTCATTTGTATCCATGGCCCCCACCTACGGGGATAGCCGTGGAATAGCCGGAGTAAGGTGCTGGACAATTACTTTTTGATAGTCCCCGCAGTGCGGGGAAAGTGTGGGGGCTATAACATTGGGACATTTACCCTGCTGGGATTTTCTTTTGTGTAGGGTTGGGCAAAGAGCAGGGTTGTTACCATCAGCTTGTCCCCACAGGGCGGGGCTTATACCAGGGCTCTGAAAAGGGAAAATCATCATCCCCACCCATCCCCGTAGATGGGGGAGCAGTGGATACAAATGACTGGTGCATAAAAGGCACTTATAGCAGCTGTTGCAGCAGTACTTAGTAATATATGACTACCTGGCCAAGAGTGGAGGACGAACGTAGTGCTTGAGACTTATACATGTACTGATGACCCATGGCGTCCGAATGTCACGGGCTCTGCGACAAACTGCGCGCATAGCTGCAACGGAATGCGCGTATGCGTTAAGTTGTTTTAATTGAACTGCAGGTGACAGTTTGACTTAGGACTGCGCAGAGCTGGACAATTGAGAACCTCTTCGTAATAGCAAAATAAACGTCTTGTGAATGTGTGAAACGGGTTTGGTCGTCAATTGTTGACGAACTGACCGGCGAACTCTTCTAAATCTCTGTAAAGTTTCCGAAGGGGAAATGACTTAACCGAGGTTATCATTGGCTACAAGAGGTTTGGATTCCCAAATTGTGGGGGTAAGAGTACCAGATAGAGGGTAGACATATTTCAATTATTGCTCTGTCTGAATATCACGTTGATTACATGAATCGTAAAGAGTGGTACTCTGTTATTAAGCAGGGGGAACCTCTTCACCGATGTGATGTGTACATCGGATAGCCTGGACTCGTGCATGGCGCCAGGGTTCTGGCAAACTCTGATTTCTATTGCTGGGGTTAGGAAGAGATATTGTTCGGAAATAGAATCGTGCAAATCGAAGCCCATGGACCAGAAATTCCAGTTGTTCTGTGTGGCAACCCGGCATGGCCGATGAAGTAGTGACTACAGAAAGAAGCCATGACCTTAAGTTTGATAAAGGGACTATCCATATATTTTATTTTCATACACATGTACATGTTCATACAGAAAATGTGGGTAATTTATCCAAATCTAAGATCAAATTGTACATATGACATAACAAGTTGCGCTCATGTGCGCAATTTGCACCTAGGGGCAAATGTGCACCCGGGTGCTAATTTGCTCCACCGTATTTGCACCACCTACAAAGGTGGAGCAAATTCGCACCCGGGTGCAAAATAGCACCTGAGTGCATTTTCATAAAACACCGATTACATGACCAAAATACACCCCAGGTGCAAATGTACACCCGGGTGTATATTTGCATCGGGGTGAATATTGTGCATATGAACGAGGCTTTAGATACAGTGGGTGCGATAACTGGAGAGAGAGAGCATTTATTTAAATAAACAAGGCGCTAGTTGCTACTTTGCTGCCTGCTGATAATCTTTACAAACAGTTTGGATCTAGATCAGAACCGACAGAAAGTCAGTCCTGATCTGGATCCAAACTGTTTGACACTTTGATAGTGTTTCCGAAAGATTTATGAAAAAGAAAATTTTGAAAAAATAGAGGTCAGCAGACACAAACACCTATTGCAAATTTTATTGGGCATAGACTCGATCGATCATCCATACTTTAAAAAACTGCCCAGATATGAAAAATTTTCTGTATTTTTGTACATGTTGAATATAGCAGTATTCCAAGTATATAAGGACAAAACAAAAAGGTAAATCATATGCTGGATGACATAAAATATACTAAATTTCTTTTAGTAAATTCTATGAATTTCTTTACATTTTTTTTATCACACAGTGGCAATTGTAGCCTCTAGTCAACACATCTGATAATGATCGTCTAAGGTAGTATATGCCAACGGTTGTAGAGCAGAATACCTAATAAAATATTCCAAAGATATCTTGAGAAAGTGAAGCTATTAAAGTACAGTTATAATAACATCCCTGAATGATGCTGAGGTCAAATGATTTCTGGAGCTTTCTGAACCTTGTGAGCCGAACTGGGTAGTGCATACATTGTCCTTGAATAATCCGAGTGATGCCACTCTGGCATCATTGAGCATTTGATATATTCAAGATGGTGTCCAAGATGGAGGCCAATTATAACTTAAAAAATTGTGTGATATGGAAAAATGTTTCAAACCCATTTTTACCATAAATTGTTAGCTATGACGTTGGAATCTAGTTGAAGACACTTAGCTCATAACAGAAAAATAAAAACAAAATAATAATTTAGGCAAAATGGCCGCCAAAATGGCAGTTTATTACAAAAAAATATAAGAAAATTTTCCCTGGGCTGGCAAACTCCAGGGATTTGCATGTAAAATGCTGATTTTACTGATCCTTGAGTTGGACTTCATCCAGACATCATCCTTGTAAAATCCCAGTGTTGCAGCTAATGCATCACTCAGAATTTGATATATTCAAGATGGCGTCAAGGATGGTAGCTGATAAGTTTTACAAACCTATGGGGGCCGCACCTAACGTGTTGACATGTCTGGAGGATTTGTAACATACCAGAATTCTCGCCTGATGGAGAAGCCCTTTACAAACACGTGTATCTGAATAAATGAACCCCGCATGCATGTCTGATAGAGTTGCACTTAACAAGCAGGCATATCTGAGATTGGCACCGGATCAGCAAACATGTCTGATGTAATGGCACCTCTGTAAGAGTAGCACCAGACTTGTAGCCATCCCTCTTCCGTCTGCACTCAACTAGTCAAAATGTCGGTTGAAGTGCAAAAGGGACCAGAAGGCAGTGCCTGTAGTGAGGTTCCACGTCAACAGGCATGGCCTATATTGAGGCACCCCACCAGAAGACATGACCTACAGTGATGCACCACACCAGAAGGCATGACCTATAGTGAGGCACCACACCAACAGGCATGGCTGATAGTGATGTACCAAACCAAAAGGCATGACCTATATAATGATTCACCACACCAGCAGACACGGCTGATAGTGAGACCAGCAGGTATAGCAGATAGAGATAGAGAAGCAAAATGCCATCAGACATGTAATATTGAGTGACAAAAGGCCAGCAGGCATGCTGATTGAGTGTCCACAGTCCAGCAAGTATCCATCTTGCAGTAGTACTCAACCGGTAGGCATGTTTGAACAGCAGCGGTGTTTGTGAGAGTAACACTAGGCCAGCAGGCATTTATGTTGCAGCTGCAGCTGCAGCGACATAACAGCTCTCTACACGGCATGTATGTTGCATTTACAATGTAGCAGTCCTGACTAATAAAGTTTTACAGTGTTAGTTGGCATGTTTGGTGGAATGGTATTTGTCAAGTAGCTTTTCTCTTCGATTTCTAATGGACCAGGAGGCATGTTTGATTGAATAGTACTAAGTCCGCAGGCATATCTGTTGACGTTTCATTGAACAGCGACCATGTAATGCCACCAGCCCATCATTCCCGACATCCTTATTATCGCATGTGTTTAATAATGTGGTACTGAACCAGCACACATGCCGTTTATTGAGTCTCGGGACCAGCAGTCATGCGTGTTAGTTACATCGCACCAGCAATAATGTATGTTACAATTGAACCCAACTAACAGGAATGCTGAGCACTGTTGCACTGGATCTACGGGCAAGTGTGCATGTCTGTTCTACTTTCTCCCGACCAGCTGCCCAGGCATCACTGCTACAGGGTCAGCAGACATATTTACCATTACGCATGGTTTGATTATGTGGCACTGGACCAGCATACATGTCTGAAATCAACAGTTATTTCTGTAACAGCTTCACAAGACTAGCAGGCATGTTGCAGTGCCTATATTTTAAACGTTGCTTTGAACAAACAGGCATATTTTTTGCAGTTGCACCCGACCACCTGACACGTCAGTTACAATTAAACTCGACCAGCATGTCTGTTAGTGTTGCATCTACCAGCAGATATGTTTGAATCAGTTGCAACTGACTTACAAGCACATCTGTAGTTGTCTGGCCGAACCAGCAAGTATATATGTTACAATTGCCTCAGACCCACAGTTAGTCCCTATGCTCGTACCCAACTTACGGGCTGGTAAGAACAATTGCACCCAACCATCATGCATGTATTTTACAGTTGCACCTGACTAGCAGCCATGTCTTTATTAGTTGCATACTATTGGCATGCATGTCTGTTACAGTTTCATCTTATCAGGATCCATGTATGTTACATTTGCACCCCCACCATTAACCATGTCTGTAATAATTGCACCTGGTCATTTCCCATGTCTTTAACAGTTGCATCTTACAAACAGCCATATCTGTAAACGTGTGCATACAAGCATGCATGTCTGATACACTTGACCAGCATTCATATTTGTTATAGCAATATCCAACCATCTGTGCCGTCTGATGCACTTGCAATAGATCAGAGAAGTAGTAATGCTTGTTACAATTACACCGGGCAAGCAGGCCCATACCAACCAGCAGTCGAGATGGTAACGAACATCTGTAGCATGCAGATACCTTACTCAGGGGTTGTTTTTTGTGTTGATACACTTCACTCCATAAGTATTTTTTGTAAATTTTATTCATCCATCCAGCTGATTTTTTCTGCATATTGATTCAAAAAAGGTTTGTACTTTGATCAAACACTCCATCACGTTTTTCAGTGATAGCGTTCGTTCAGTATACCCTGTCATTTATCACTTCATTTTTTGAAGAAATCTTTTCCAAAGTAGGAATTATTATGAGAATAATATGCTATTATGCTATTATCAGATCCGACCAAAAGTGGTCTGGAAAGTGCGCTGTGCATGGATTGATGGATACGATTCTCAGGTGCCCATGTAGGCACTTTAACAAATTATTGGACACCTGACTGCATTCAAATTCAATATAGCATTACTTTAATCAATCTCTTGAACAAGATTAAACAATGTTCAATGTACCCTACTTAGATTGTACCTAAATGGCCATACCCTGCCCGTCTTCAGAGTGCATCATTACCTCTCTTCGCTGTATGGCATTATGCAAGGCCCTATGTCGGAGTCCGGCAATTTTAATTCTAAGATGGGGTAGACTAGGGGTATCTAACTTTTGTCTAGAAAATGTCTCAATCGTGTCAGAAGAAGAGCGGGGTTCCGGATCTTACTTACAGCTCCTACCCATTTTATATTTATTGGGTGACCCACGCCTTGCATATCGGCATGATTTAAGCTAAATCAAATCGTTAAAATGAGAGGATCAAGTTGAGTTTATGCGCATTTCCGAAAACGAATAACAAAGGCGCAGATCAGACTGCGCGAAAGTGCAGTCTGATCAGCGCCTTTGATGTTCGCAAATGTCATAGACACCTTTTCTCATGACATGGCGTATTTTATTCAGGTGGCTGATACATGTGTATAAATCATGGTTAACCTTGAAAAAGCTACGAACGTTTCTTGATCTAAAAAATCTTCCAGCTATGTAAATACGTTTTAAGTTTGTTTGACCCCTGAGCGCTACATGATTTTTGCGATACAAACTGTTAAGATGTTTGATAAAAGGGTTTTGTGGATGCTTGAATTTCTTCAGAAGTAAATTGGACGTAAATCGTGAAGTAGATACACCGCATTAAGTATTTCTGGAACCAATAAAAGAGTTCCTGATATTTAATTAAGGAAATACATCATATGTAGTTAGTAGTGGATTGTATTTTGTCTCAGAGAAATGTAAGTAAAATATTATTAAACAAAGAAAGTTACAACAACAACAAGAACATATGAGTACTCTAAGCATGTTAAGAAATATAAAATTATAAAAAAAAGTATGATAAAAAGTATGCAAAACGGTGACGAGGCTTCGCCGAGCATTATTTCGGCCAGTCGAGGTATTTTAGCAAAAATGCTCATAACTCTTAATTAAACCGCATTATATATTTTGATCAAATTTTGCATACTTATACATTTGAACATTGTCTAGACACTGGTATGCAAAACGTTTTCTGATCTTTACAGATTAGCATTATTTGGAATGTACATATTAGCTGAAGCTTTGCAGAATTTTATCAGTGTCCATGCTGCAAGCACTCTTGTACTTCAAACACAGGTTTCTTTTAAAATTTAGAGAATTTCAACCATCTTATAAAATAATACCAACAAGCTAAATCGCTCTTTTGGACAAGCCAACTCAACTTGAAAATAAAACTCATCTTACAGAAACATGTATGAGTCTATCCGTCCTTTCGTGGTCAGTAAGAGAAAAAATACTCATCATAAATCTTAAACACTAGGTATATTTTGATCTAATTATCATGTATTATTCTGTAGGAAATGACCAATTTGCTTTCCACACGTTCCGTCTGGCACCGGATACTGATTAATCTACGTTCACCACAGGCCGTGCACATTACGCTCAGTTGATTTATATTAATTCTTTAACTTTTAGCAACACATGCAATTAACTGACCTAAATTAAAATAATTTAACTGGGTGAAGTATGGTCTTTTTCGTTCGGAGAACTCTCTACTAGGAAACTCGTACAAGTGAAAACCAAATAAAAATTATCTATAAAGCGCCATCTTACATTCTGCTATATATTCTTGAATGATGATACAAAAATCTAAGTCGACGCAACTGATATAACTCCGGATTAGCTGGCTGATGTAGATGTAAGATAAACCAGTTTTTCAGTCTCGTATTTTGATGTTTTATTATTGCTAAACCCAGCAAGCAAATGGCGCCAAACCAACGTCGTATCAACGTCGACGCGACATCATCATGTCGCGTCGACATTGATACACCATTATTTTAACGTTATTTGTCTTCTGGGATTCTTTTCAAATGGAACCAGCTGTTGATCTGGTGTTCATCCTAGCTACAAATGCACCAGTTATTCCCTGATCATCAGGCGACACTATTTTGTTCGCACATGCTTTTCGGTCTTATTAGTATGGTTCTGGCACTCAAGGGGTTAGCTAACAGTTCGTAACAACCAGCTCTACCTTCCTCGGTGAGATGATTGCAAACAAGAAATGTCAGAATTAAAGCCAAGCATTTAACCGGTAAACTCTTAAAAGGAGGGAGGACGGTTACAACAACAAATTCCACAGCATCACAGTGACCGCGGGCCATCACTTTGTGTGATATAAAAGAGTTAAACGAACTTAGCCAACCAATGCCATTATTGTGAGGCGTTTATCAACACAGTCTTTACAATATGCGCCGCAACATGTGGTTTCCAACAATGTGGCATTTTGACAAATGTAGACTAAGACGAGCCTGTGCAGCCTCCTTTGAAGCATAGAAACTCCAAATGGTGTTCAGACAGTAGCTTATCACTCATAGAATATTCAAGCGACTAGCAAAGGCTCGGATCAGACTGCGCGTATGCGCAGGCTGGTCTGGGGCTTTGCTGGTCGTACATACCACATTGTTGGAAATCTCATGTTGCGGCTCAAATATCCTTTTGTCATTTGTTACACAGAATGCTTAGTTAACCTCGAGTCCGTGGTCTATAAATGAGAAGTCTGGCATGGTCATTGCAATGGAATGGACATTAAGTATTGCATAATTGCAGTAAAATGCAGGAAAGAAAATTAAACAAGCAGCCAAAAGGGTAACGATCGCGAACATGAACCAAATGCGCCAGAAAACCTGCATACTGTTATCTATGTTGATCTTTGCGTGACGATATCGTCAGAGTTGCGCAGAGGACGCGGACGGCGGACTTGACTGGCTCCCGTCGTCAAACTCGATTACTTAGAAACATATTATTCATTTATTCCTCAAAAGTAATAATGATGGCTGATCTTGGTATGTTCTAAGAGATGAAAGGCAAGGCAAGGCAACTCTGATGGGATAGGATAACAATATTTAGATTGTTTTACAAAGATCGATATAAATGTATGAATATGCGACTGAGAGACAGTCTTACGACGGACCATTAGTGCAGCAACGGTCCGTCGTCCAAACATTTAATCTTGTTTATCTCTGAAGCCAGTCGGCCAATGTAGAGATGTGTTTTTCTGCTCGTAGAAAAACAATATTTGACTTATAACCTTATAAGAGTCCTTATCTATTTTTCTAAGCCCTTTAATGTGACCTATTTTTTTAATTTCAGTGTTATCCGTTAGTTTATTTCTGTTCTTTGTACTTTAAAAGTTTACCACCTCCATTCACCTCCTCCTTCCGTCCTATCTACCCCTGAGTGCACAGCGAGTTCTCTGATCTTACCGTGAATGTGTTACTTTCCCATTGGTATCCTGTGTCAGGTGTGGTATTTGATTGTATCTAATAGTGATCTTTGCACCTTTACTTGCTTTGGTTGGCGTCCAAGTTAGTTTGAGTTTTCGCTGGACGCATAGATCAATTCGTAAGTTGAAAACAGATATAGCCCATAAACTTTGAAAATGACAAGTATGATAAAATTAAAGTAAATAAGGAGGTTGAGACGACGTCTAATAAGAAGATATGGCCTAGAGCCGATATTGAAATAGAAAAGTATGCTAAAATATAAGTAAATAAGGAGGTTAAGGAAACGTCTGATAAGAAGATATGGCCTAGAACCGTTTTTAAAGAATAGAAATGTACGCTAAAATATAAGTAAATAAGGAGGTTAAGACGACGTCTAATAAGGAGAGATGACCCAGAAGCGTTCTTGAAATAGACAAGTAAGCTAAAATAAGAGTAAATAAGGAGGTTAGTACGACGTAAAATAAGAAGATACAGACACTTTATGAAATATACAATTATGCTAGAACAAAAGTAAATAAGGAGGTTAGTACGTGACGTCTAATAATTAAGGCGTCTTATAAGGCATCGATTGCGCATATTTACACTCTATTCTCTTAGAGTATCCATTCGCCCTTATCAGAATCATTCTTAGTGGTGTCTCAGAAAGAGTATGTGTCGCTAAAGCAGCGGTCGAGGTGGAAGTCCCTCCTGCTGCCCAGGTGTGTAGCACTATGGAGTCTTTGAAGTCATGGCTAAAACAATACACATTCGATGGCGCGCCATCGCAAATCCCCACGCTCTCGAAGATATCTAATGGTGTTTGATCCTTTGACCCCATCCCAAGGTCATCAGTTTGATCCTAGGGTAAAATTTTTCAGTGTATCCTGGTCGACTGATCATCCCCTTTAATTTGATATGCCACATGACTATGTTCAGAAAATCAAATTTTTTACCCCCCAGCACCCCCAAGTCCCAAACCCTGGGGCATGCATGACCCAGAGGACCGAATGAAAATTCAGTCTAATATGTTTTATATCTTTCATTTGTGAGAAGACACACAAAGTTTAGCTTAAAAATCTTCGAAATTGACTTTGTAATTGAGATTTAATTATATTTGACCTTTTGGTCCCTCCTCAAGGCCCCAGGAGGCGAGGACCCTAAAAATTGTGCCGTTGCATGTACCATTGATGTAAGTTACTCACACAACAAATCTGGTTGAATTTCGGAAAAAAAATTTTTTTGGACCACTCAACCCCACACGGTACCCCCAAGTCCGACCCCATGGGGCATAACCAAGGCGACAGAATGAAAATCCCGTCTGGTATGTTTATATCTTTCAATTGTGAGAAGACACACAAAGTTTGGTTTAAAAATCTTTGAATTTGACTTTGTGATTGAGATTTAATGATATTTGACCTTTCTGCCCCTCCCTAGGGCCCCAGGGGGTCGGGACCAAAAAATGTGCCGTTGCATGTACCATTAATGCAAGTTACTCACACAACAAATCTGGTTGAATTTCGGGGAAAAATTTTTTTTGGACCACTCAACCCCACATGGTACCCCCAAGTCCGACCCCATGGGGCATGACCCAGGCGACCGAATGAAAATCCCGTCTGATATGTTTTATATCTTTCATTTGTGAGAAGACACACAAAGTTTTGTTTAAAAATCTTTGAAATTGACTTTGTAATTGAAATTTAATGATATTTACTTATATTTGACCTTTAGGCCCCTCTCCAGGGCCCCAGGGGGCGGGGCAAAAAAATGTGCCGTTGCACACCCTATTCATGTGTTCAACTCTCACATCAAATTTGGTTGAATTTCGTCCAATGATTTAGGAGGAGATAGCGTGACGGACGGACGGACGGACGGACGGACGGAGGCGATTGCAATATCCCCGACGCTTTTTTAAAAAAGCGTGGGGATAACAAGATCATATATATCATATATACTCTTATATAATATGTTCTTGATGAGCTTGCACAAAAAAGCAAAAAAACATGTAACCATATATGAGATATGTTATCCTCTGTACGCATAGGCGATGATGCCTTTTTTCCTATGTTTTGGAGTAATAGGCTATTTTGATATTTTGGGAGTAACGTTTCCTAAAGAGATAGCCGTGATCTTAAAAATCTGGGCTTATCAGTCCTACACGTTAGAATGCATGATAAGGATTAGCCATCAATTTCTTCATAAAATCGCCCCTTATCACACATTCAAACTTCATGCTCTGTATTTGCATTTTCCTACAACTAATAAAAAAACTCTATTGCTTAATAATTTGAAGAGTATTGAATGTTTTACTAACGAGCAGCGATGATTCCGACCAGCTTGTGCACGTACACGTGCACAAGCTGATAGGAGCATGCATGGTATAGTCGGTTATCACTTAAAGGTAAACATATGAGCCGTGACATGGGATTTCCAACAATATGGTATGTGCGACCAGCAAAGCCTCTGACCAGAGCCTTTGCTATTGGCTTGAATATTCTATGAGTGTTAAGCTACCGACCGAACATCGTTTGGAGGTTCTAAGCTTAAAAGGAGGCTGCACAGGCTCGTCTGAGTCTACACTTGTCAAAATGCCACAATCTTGGAAATCTGGCTCAAACAGATTCTGATTTTATAAATAAAGATCGACGTGTATCACCTGAATCAACAACCGCTATAACTGATAAGAAATTTAGGTTTCAATGTGGTGATTTACAGCGTGATTAAAATCATATACAGCGTGATGTAAATCATATTGCACCTCAAGCATCAATGAGTGTTTTGCTGGCTGTTTTCAGATATTTCGAAATGTGGCATTATAATAATAATAATAATAATAATAATAATAATAATAATGATAAAAATAATAATAATAATAATTACTTGTTTTATATACATTGTAATTATATATCTCCAAACTTCATATATTGGGGAACTTGTTTGTACCCACAAAACAGGCCAAACTATTTTAACATGGATCAACACACCAGACAAGAGACCGTTTGATCTGGCCATGGTGCAAACACGGGTTTTAATTGAAATTGTTGAATTCCAAACAGTTCATCATGTTCATTGGCAGCTACTTCATATCAGAAATAACCCTGTGCAATACACATTTTTATCATGTGGTGTCTCGCCTGGAAGTTATATAACACTATGTATTAAAATCGAAAAAACACTTGTGGTTTACAGATTAGTTACGATATATGTTATGACGGTCATAGCAGCGTCACATATATATGACAAAATCTTGACATGTTCACGCTAGAACACGATTACATAGAGGATATTCAAATTTTTGGAATGAATATGCCATTTATTTCATCGAGTGAAGCGAAAAATGCATATTTCATGAGTGGCGAAGCCACGAATGAAATATACATTTTCTCGCTTCACGAGATGAAATAACTGGCATATTCATTCCAAAAATTTGAATTTTCTTTTTATTATATACCATTTTAAGCGTAACAGATTTTTTGCAGTAAATGACGTCATACATGTTCGCACATTAAGTCATATTAATAATGGTAGTCAGGGATGCCTATCCAGGAAGAATGCACTCGTTGACCCCTTATATGTTCTATAGAAATCCGCCATCTTGGAATGAGGGAAAAATCGAGAGTCCTTATCGATCTGGGTCAACTGTGAAGACGATAGTTTTGTGGATGCGCACTACTACAAACCGGTTGTAAAAACTAACATTTTTCCAATATTTTATCATTTATTTTACACACAGGGACTAATCAAGTTCTCCATGAAACAGATACAGGTATTTTAAGCAGACCATTTTTTCACAAATACATGTATTTCACAACCAAGTGTTATCTGATATTCTTTGTGGCGTTATAAGTGTTTAACCCTTTGCCTGCTAATGGCGATTTTTGTCGTCTGCTGATAAAATTTACAAACCATTTGGTCTCTCTGATCAGGCCTGACAAAATGTCAGAACTGATTTGGATCTAAGCGGTTTGATTTGAGGATGGTATTTCAGAAAGAATTTAACAAAGTTCATGTTGAAGAAATCGCCAGAGTTCACCTTTTTTAGCCAAGCCAGGCTGTAAAGCAAACAGTTTGGTCCGTGAACAGGCCTGACAAAACGCCAAATAATTGTGCAATACTAATTTATTTTTTATCTTTACAAAAGTTAATTTGTCAGTCGTTGACCCCCTATATGTTCTATATAAATCCACCCTCTTCGTGATTATTGGGGGCATAACAGTATCGATCTGGGTCTACTGAAAAATTTTGTTAGAGCAGACGATAATTTTATTTTTATCGAATACCTAATTCAAAACTGTTTGACCTTGTTAAAAGTGCAGAGTTTTCCGATATTTTATCAGTTATTCTACAAACAGCGACCAGTCAAGTTCTCCATCACTGTCCATATAACAGATACAGGTACGTTGAAGCAGACGATTTTTTTTTTCACAAATATTTCACCATCAGGTGAAAATCTATAGGTGGGTGTTTAACTCTTTGCCCGCTAATGGCGATTATTGTCGTCTGCTGATGAATTTTGCAAACGGTTTGGTCCCTGATCAGGCCTGACAAAACGTCAGACAATTGTGTATTACAGATTTTGTTTTTTACAAAGTTGAGTTTTAAACGAATGCAAAATTACCTTGCATGCAAAGAGTTAGAAAGCACACCAGGGAAAAGGGTCAGTTGCGCAAATGGCTATAAAGGTTGTTTTCCCACTGTGCAGCTCTTTTTGTACTCGTCTTTTGTATATTTTAGATCAAGTTGAGACATGTCTTGCTATATATACTGATTACAACACTTTTCATCTATAAAAGTAATACTTTTTTTTTTTTTTCAATACGCTCATTCATCGAAAAGAATCCAAACCAGACGAATTTTCTTTCCATACAGGTAAATTGTTGATAAATTGTTCTCTAACGTCGTACAGGTATTATTCATTCAAGATGGGTTTAATTCCCTTCCCCTGTTGAATGTAAAATTAAACAGAAAATCGTTTTTTTCTTCTTGGATCAGACAGTTTTTGAATGTGTAAAAAGGATTTATCTACAAGATGATATTAATTTTATACACAATAAACATGTCGCTTTAACTCTTAGCTGCTGATAATCTGTGCAAACAGCTTGGACCCAGATAAGGCCTAACAAAAGTGTCAACCTGTTATACCTTGGTGTAAAACTGTCAGTTTTTCCGATATTTTTCATTTATCCATATACATTTTCATTAACAGACGATTTTTTCACAAATATTTATGTTTTACTCGACCTTTTATGTGTTTAACTTGAAACCTGCTTATGGCGACGTGTGTCATCTGCTAATAAACTTTGCAAACAGTTTGGATCCAGATCAGGTTCTACAAACCAGTTTGAAGCAAACCTGTTTGAGAAGATAGTATTTCTAAAGGAAATTTACAAAGTTGATCTTAAAATACTCGTCAAACGACAAAATCACAGACAAAGAGTTCGCATCTTTCGCCTATAACGCTGTAAATACTATTGTATTTTATTTAAACCTTATGAAGTCAGGGCCAGTTCGCTGTTAAAAAGGGTGAAAAAATATAAAACTTCTGTGCATAGTGTCAGATAGTTCTGAACCTGTTTGACCTTGTTAAAAGTGGTGGCGGTGGCATAACTCCCTGTGGCAGTGGTATGCCTCCTTGTGGCAGCGGCGGCGGTCGCGGCGGTGGCGGTGGCGGCGGTGGTGGCGGCGGTGGCGGCGGCGGCGGCGGTGGTGGTGGCGGCGGTGGTGGCGGCGGTGGTGGCGGCGGCGGCGGCGGCGGCGGCGGTGGTGGTGGTGGCGGCGGCGGCGGCGGTGGTGGTGGCGGCGGCGGTGGGCCGGCGGCGGCGGCGGCGGCGGTGGTGGTGGTGGCGGCGGCGGCGGCGGTGGTGGCGGCGGCGGCGGCGGTGGTGGCGGCGGCGCCACCACCACCACCGCCGCCGCCGCCGCCACCACCACCACCGCCGCCGCCGCCGCCACCACCACCGCCGCCGCCGCCGCCGCCGCCGCCGCCGCCACCACCGCCGCCACCACCACCGCCGCCGCCGCCGCCACCGCCGCCACCACCGCCGCCACCGCCGCGACCGCCGCCGCTGCCACAAGGAGGCATACCACTGCCACAGGGAGTTATGCCACCGCCACCACTTTTAACAAGGTCAAACAGGTTCAGAACTATCTGACACTATGCACAGAAGTTTTATATTTTTTCACCCTTTTTAACAGCGAACTGGCCCTGACTTCATAAGGTTTAAATAAAATACAATAGTATTTACAGCGTTATAGGCGAAAGATGCGAACTCTTTGTCTGTGATTTTGTCGTTTGACGAGTATTTTAAGATCAACTTTGTAAATTTCCTTTAGAAATACTATCTTCTCAAACAGGTTTGCTTCAAACTGGTTTGTAGAACCTGATCTGGATCCAAACTGTTTGCAAAGTTTATTAGCAGATGACACACGTCGCCATAAGCAGGTTTCAAGTTAAACACATAAAAGGTCGAGTAAAACATAAATATTTGTGAAAAAATCGTCTGTTAATGAAAATGTATATGGATAAATGAAAAATATCGGAAAAACTGACAGTTTTACACCAAGGTATAACAGGTTGACACTTTTGTTAGGCCTTATCTGGGTCCAAGCTGTTTGCACAGATTATCAGCAGCTAAGAGTTAAAGCGACATGTTTATTGTGTATAAAATTAATATCATCTTGTAGATAAATCCTTTTTACACATTCAAAAACTGTCTGATCCAAGAAGAAAAAAACGATTTTCTGTTTAATTTTACATTCAACAGGGGAAGGGAATTAAACCCATCTTGAATGAATAATACCTGTACGACGTTAGAGAACAATTTATCAACAATTTACCTGTATGGAAAGAAAATTCGTCTGGTTTGGATTCTTTTCGATGAATGAGCGTATTGAAAAAAAAAAAGTATTACTTTTATAGATGAAAAGTGTTGTAATCAGTATATATAGCAAGACATGTCTCAACTTGATCTAAAATATACAAAAGACGAGTACAAAAAGAGCTGCACAGTGGGAAAACAACCTTTATAGCCATTTGCGCAACTGACCCTTTTCCCTGGTGTGCTTTCTAACTCTTTGCATGCAAGGTAATTTTGCATTCGTTTAAAACTCAACTTTGTAAAAAACAAAATCTGTAATACACAATTGTCTGACGTTTTGTCAGGCCTGATCAGGGACCAAACCGTTTGCAAAATTTATCAGCAGACGACAATAATCGCCATTAGCGGGCAAAGAGTTAAACACCCACCTATAGATTTTCACCTGATGGTGAAATATTTGTGAAAAAAAAAATCGTCTGCTTCAACGTACCTGTATCTGTTATATGGACAGTGATGGAGAACTTGACTGGTCGCTGTTTGTAGAATAACTGATAAAATATCGGAAAACTCTGCACTTTTAACAAGGTCAAACAGTTTTGAATTAGGTATTCGATAAAAATAAAATTATCGTCTGCTCTAACAAAATTTTTCAGTAGACCCAGATCGATACTGTTATGCCCCCAATAATCACGAAGAGGGTGGATTTATATAGAACATATAGGGGGTCAACGACTGACAAATTAACTTTTGTAAAGATAAAAAATAAATTAGTATTGCACAATTATTTGGCGTTTTGTCAGGCCTGTTCACGGACCAAACTGTTTGCTTTACAGCCTGGCTTGGCTAAAAAAGGTGAACTCTGGCGATTTCTTCAACATGAACTTTGTTAAATTCTTTCTGAAATACCATCCTCAAATCAAACCGCTTAGATCCAAATCAGTTCTGACATTTTGTCAGGCCTGATCAGAGAGACCAAATGGTTTGTAAATTTTATCAGCAGACGACAAAAATCGCCATTAGCAGGCAAAGGGTTAAACACTTATAACGCCACAAAGAATATCAGATAACACTTGGTTGTGAAATACATGTATTTGTGAAAAAATGGTCTGCTTAAAATACCTGTATCTGTTTCATGGAGAACTTGATTAGTCCCTGTGTGTAAAATAAATGATAAAATATTGGAAAAATGTTAGTTTTTACAACCGGTTTGTAGTAGTGCGCATCCACAAAACTATCGTCTTCACAGTTGACCCAGATCGATAAGGACTCTCGATTTTTCCCTCATTCCAAGATGGCGGATTTCTATAGAACATATAAGGGGTCAACGAGTGCATTCTTCCTGGATAGGCATCCCTGACTACTACGTTGTATAACGTATAATGACGGCCGATACTGAAACCATAAGAGCAGGAGTAGAAAAAGTGAAAATTTCAGCAAATCCTGACAATTTAATTACCAAAATGTTCCTTGCGATCTAACTAAGAAAATGAATACCCACACTTTGTGTTTTTGTCCACTAATAAGAAAGTTACAGGCGTTTGAAATTCTGAAGTGGGCTCAAGGAAGTCAATGGAGAAAACAGAGGACATCCAATTTCACCCGTGAAATACAACTTATATTTTCACTGCAGTGAAAATACAACTTTTGATATACAGCTTTTTTAAAATATGCATTATATTTAATCATTATTTTTCTGTATTTCATTACTTTGTATATAATAAAAAGTAATATTAGTGTCGCAGGAAAAAAAGAATCATCGCATCCGTTCGTTAATAAGTTTCCCCAACTCGTCTAAAATTCATTTATAGATGAGCTCTCATGTAAGATTCTCTATGTAAATTTATTGCAATTATAACAGCAAAAGAGAAAATATCTATACCGATTACACTTGCCCGTGGAAAGCCTCGCTTCCATTCATGTAGTATTTTGCGTCATTTCAAGCGAATAGCTATCACACAATTTCATCTATGAATGCATAATCATTCTTTGTGGTGTAGCAAAGATATGCAATGGTTTTTGCAACTCTCAAGATAGATTTATAGCCTTCGTTTGCTCGGGCATGGATATTATGCTGCTGTCCGTTGTAAGGCGGTGGTTCTGCTGTTGTGTATTCATTGTTTGTTGTTGTTCCCATTGTATGTGGGGGTTTAGTGCTAGGTCTTTGTTTTGTTTTGCAGTACTTTGTGTCCTTTCTTGTTTGCAACCATCTCTCTGGAGCAGAGAGAGCTGGTAGCTTTACTTTTCGTCGCTTCAGTGCTATAGTGTTCTAAGTGACATTTTGGCCAAAAAAGAGTTATGCATACCGTGGGAAAGGGGATCAAATGTTCTATCTGCTGGTGAAAGTTTCATTTGTCTATCTCCTCCCCGTAAGCTTAAAGTCGCTGTGCGTTTCTGTCTATCTACAAAAAGACAGTTCAGTGCTATAGTGTTCTAAGTGATTTTCATCCAATGGCCAATGATCATTATGTCACGTGACTGGGTGAGTTGAGTGTCATACTGTTCTATATACATAAATTCACTTCCCTTGGAGAAATTGCTAAAAATTGCAGTTACCTACCTTTCATAGATTTAAATTTCCTAAATTGAAGCGGTTTGTCGGTCTTATGACGAACTAATGGCTATATCGGCTACTTTTAGGTCCAAATAATCCTCTCAGTCAAAAATATAGCGCAAAGTTTTCCATGGACAGAATAATAAGCTGTAGAAACAGATTACCTCCCTTACACATATATAAACCGCTTTAATTGAAGTTCTTGTCTATGTTATTACAAATCAATGGTTAAATCTGCTACATTTAAGGCTAAATAATCAGATCAGTCTAAAATATTATACAAATTGACCCCATTGACAGAAAAATTAACTGTAGAAACAGATTACCTCCCTTTCATATATTTTAACGGCATAATCCGTGCTTTTTGTTACTGTTATGCCAAATAAATAACTAAATCTGCTACTTTCCGGTACAAATAATCATTTCTGTTCAGACTAGTATATGAATTGACTCCATAACCAGAATAATTAGCTGTAGGCAAATATAGATCACTATAGCACTGAACGCAGAACGCGATTTTAGTGCATAATGTTCTATCTGCAAACTGTAAAATGCCCGTAAATTGCATATTACTGTAAAAACTTCTTCAAACCAAGGTCATTTACACTGTATGTATACATTTTAACCCTCTGGTATGATTCAAAGGTCTGTGATAAATAAGGCATCAAATACCACGATGCTAAAATTTTCAAACTCATTTTACTCGAAACTGGTACAATGGTATATAGAACACTATAGCAATGAAGCGACGTTTTGTTATGCTCTGAATGTCATATCGCTGTTATCGTTCTTTGACTCTTCCTCGCGGTGCCATGGGGTTGTCTGTTGTATGTGATTGTGGCATTTCCTGGTCATACTCATTTACTATTTTAGAAGTAAGAGATGATTCTAGTTAGTATTTGCACTTAACTTCAAAATATCTTTAATTTTTGGCATCAAGTATTCGACAGCATACATGCTTATATTAAATATCTATATCATTGCACAATGTTTTCTTTTTCTATTTGCGACTCCAAACAGAACGCCAAACAGACTGCCAATCAGGAAATTGCTAAATATCATTTAACTGAATCCTCATCTGATTCTCCACTTTTCATCTTTAATCCTAGTTTTATAATAGTAATAAACAATATCTTATCATCTGCAGACATAATGATTGCTTCTAGTAATTACGTTAACACCCGTCTGCTACTTTACTGAATTCCAGGGTAGGGCTTTATTAGTTGATATATGGTTTTGATAGTGCTCTTATTTATGCGTTTGTGTATTCATTTGTGCATTTCGGCTTTCATTGTTCGGTTTGTGCCAATGGAATCAGTGAGCAGCCAGCATGCAATCATAAGGCCACTATCGACCCACGAGCGAAGTTCAATATGCCTTAAAATGAATTGGGCGGATCCAGGATTTCTGGAAAGGGGGTTCAGATATGTAAAGGAAGGGGTTTCGCTTTGCTGATTTGATCTCAATTTTCTTAAATATCCCATGAAAATGAAATAATTTGGTCTCAGTGAGACCAAATTATTTCATTTTCATGGGATATGTAAAACCGAGCGAACCCCCTGAACCCCTCTGGATCCGCTACTGGAATGGCGTTTCGCTGATCGGCCGATAGCGGCCTGTGTTATATGCTTGCTGGTTGGTTCTTTTGTACATTGTTGTCTGTGCCAAAGTTGAGCCGATACAAATGTACAATCTGACAATTGAAACATATTTTCAGCTATGTATATGATTTAATTGAGCCGCGACATGTGATTTCCAATAATGTGTCATTTTGACAAGTTTAGACTCAGACGAGCCTGTACAGCCCCCTATTAAGCTTAGAAACTCCAAATGCTGTTTGGTCAGTAGCTTAACATTCATTTGTGTTTTTGTGTTGAACCAGTTCTAAGTAGTGAGGATGGCCACTAGGTTGTATTAACCACAGGCTAATTTTCTATGCGGAATTTGGTACTAATGAGGGAAACCCAAGTCATTTCTGCCTCTTATATTGTGTGGCAAAGACTAAAATATATACGAGATGGTCATTTAAATCGATGTACATAAAATTGTACTGGAAGAGTGGTCATTTAAAAATTGAAAGTTATTTTTCTGCGTTTCACTGAGGTACGGAATGTCGTTAAAATTACAAATAATTTGCAATAGCATGAAAACCGAAATTCTTATAACTACAACTTCTTCGTTATTCTTGTCGTTATTTGACTTATGGTTGTTCTAGTAGACTAGTAAGGAGAAATTGACAATTGTTATTGTTTTGCCTCATGGGGGGGGGGGGCAAAATAGCCCCTTAATACACGTAGCTCTTTATATTCATTTTAGTAGTTCAGTCATGCTAAACATTATATTTTCGCCGTCTGGTTCATAATTATATGCTTCATTGGAATAATCAGCCTAGTTGACAAGCGATAAAAACAATGTATCATTTTTATCTATACTTCAGGTAAAATAAAGTTACAATCTGATCAATGCCAAACACATACTGGCTACCACTAAATGAGCCGTGACATGTGATTTCCAACAATGTGGTATTTTGACAAGTGTTGACTCAGACCAGCCTGCGTAGCCTCCTTTTAAGCTTAGAATCTCCAAATGTTGTTCGGTCAGTAGCTCAGCATTAACAGCATATTCAAGCGACTAGCAAAGACTCTGATCAGACTGCGCGTATGCGCAGGCTGGTCTGAGCCTTTGCTGGTCGCAAACACCACATTGTTGGAGATCTTATGTCACGGCTAAAATGTATACTGGAAGACTGAGAATCCTGATCAGACGCCGCATGCTGCATTCATAGACTGGTATCAAACCAGTAGATAGAAAAATAGAACAATAATAGTGCACATACATAATAGTAGAGCTCATACATATACAAGCATATATTATACACCTCTGTAAAAAACACTGACCGTCTTATTGGCAATGGGGAAGTAATAAAGCATCTTAAATTAATATTAGAGGCTCTTTTAAAAAAGATCATCAGGTAAATAACGAATGAATAAATAAAAAGAGCCCATCCATAATGTGAAAAAAATTCACACCAGTTGGCTCGACTTATTAAACAATTCGACAAATCTGGCCTACTGATTAAAAAAACTTGACAAGTATAAAAGATATTTACTAGTCGCTGTTCATTTTATCCATTTTATAATCCAGCGCACAAGAATGATACTAAGTGAGTGACTGCCTTTTTCAAAATGATAAATTTCTGCAAATGATATATTATATTTGGTCGAAGGTGGAGCTTATAATTGACTTTAAAATATATGATGAATAAATTAAATTTATTGATCATGATACAATCAATTTATTGCATGAAATCCTGTCTATCTCGAGATATTTTTTGTGGGTTTCAACTCGTCGCCATAAAAATAACGTTCGATAGATCTCGATATTCATAAGACCATGAACTGCTTATAGACCCCCCTCCCTCCCAAGGGGAATTTTGTACACTATGATTTTCAAAAAACTACGTTATATAAGAAGCAAAATGACATATGTTTGCCATCTGGCAGATGGGGCGTTACTGTGTAACAGCCATGTTAACTACGTTACCCTAAACATCTCCAAATCCTATTGTTCAAATACAAAGCTATACATATTTTTTATTTATCCACATGCTGATTGCCTTAGAAGCACTTAATTAAATGCAACAAATAGCCAGTATCCGTTTAAACAGCATAAGCATACTATATTGCAGTTATATACGTTACTTTATTTCAAATAAGCTACTATTTAGCCCTGTGCAATCACTAGACAATGGGCTGCCAAAATAAATCCATGGTGACGTTTCATACACTATATTTTTCTAAAACCATATTATATAAGCCACAAAATAATGCATGTTAGCTCTTTATGGGTTAAGTCGTTACCCTGCAGTTGCAGAGTTTACTATGTTACCCAAAAATAATAGGAACTCCTTAAGTGTAAATATCAAAATTATTCCATATTCTTACAAATCAATATTATCTTGAAATTGAAAGTAAAATACTAGCAGTATAATTCTAACTCATTTAGGTACCTTTTATTACTTTTACATACGTTACTTTCTTTTGAATACATTAGTTTAACGCAAAAATAGCATATACTATGAGTTTAAACTCCTAATGGGCGTAAAGTACTGCCATTTTAGGGCTCAATAATGAGAGAAATAATGAATAGTGTCTTTTTAACATAAAATATAAGTGAAATTAAACTCTGACAAAAGCACAGGTGATGAAAAGGAAGAAACTTGAACTCAAAGCGCATAAAATGCTATTTCAACTAAGAATTTTTATCAAATATGTAAACATCACTTATAGAAATTACTAATTTTAATAATTTATTTATGTTTTTTAAATGCTTAAATAATATCATTTACATGTATCGCTGACACTTATACCTGTTAACTTAATTTAATACATGAAATGATATATACAAGACATTTTTATACTGTCTACAGCACAGATTAGACGAAATCGGATTTTAAACATGTAGTAGCTTAATAAGATCTATTACCAATTGTGTAAGCCAACAAAATACATATCCAGCTTATTAGCTATTTATTACAAAATCCATAATGTAAACAACTAAGGATGAAAGCTAGTTCACAATTTGTAAACTTTTAAGTAATTTCAGGCATAGTCAACATTGAGAAATGAAGAATTTATACAGGTGTTATCCCTTGTCCTTTGAATGAAAAGCTGAAGTTCTTTTTAATCTTAACAGTTTCTATCCCAAATATGGTACCCAACATGCCTGTCCCTATGGTTAAAATACCTATGGTAATCAGCATGCCTAGTATGCTGAAGAAAGAAGAAAAAACTTGGTTACATGCATACCAAGAATATTTAAGGAGATTATTACACTTATCATCTGTTTTGCCTGTTTCTACGACTTTGTGAAGCATTTAAACAGTTAGCTAGGGCAGCATTTGTTCAATAAGTTCAATTTAGTCATCTATTTAAAAGAGATAAATTAATGCTTAGAAAAGATCCCTTGCATTGATAGTATTGCAATATAGACATGACTAAATGAAAGGACTTCAACAATTCATTGGGATTGATTTTTTATTTGATTTATTTCTGCCAATAATACTTAATTTAACATTGTAATTTTGTTTTATATTAAATTTGGTGCTAAGCATGCCACATTGGAACATGATCGTTGTTATGAAGTTGCATCTGATTAATTCTTTGGATATTTCAAATCAAGCTAAATAGATTATAACTAGTAACAAAGAATAGATCAAATGAGCCAGCACATTTGATTTGGTACTAGTACTCATTGCAGTGTCATAAAATGAGGGCTCAGGCAAGTCTTGTAAATTTGCAGACTCACCAGAGCCTTTGCTGACTGCATACACAAAGTATGGATATATAAGTGCAGACTTTCAGACCAGAATTAATATGGCTAGCTCGACTGCAACAGCATGAGCAATCAAATTGAATCCAAGATATCTGCTAATATGTGATAAGTACCAAAATCTCACATGCTGGTCAAATCTTCATTTGAGCGCTTTATAAATTACAATAAATGAGATCAACAATTATTTTTTCATCTAAAGGCAATACTGTCAAATACAAATCTGATATAAGGTTTCAATAGTTGGTATACTATATCATACATACATGTAGCATACATGACAATAGAGACACTGCTGCCAATATCTGAACTTTATGATATCCTTTTCAATATGAAAGAAATATGATTTGTTTTAGAGATGATTAAATAAAAAGACCCATGGTAATGAGAAATGCACAGATACTCATCACCAAAATCATATACATGTATGCTTTGTTAACATTGCATGTAAATCTATCATCGATAACAATGTTTGTACTGAGTAGAGTGTTCTCCAAATACTATTTTTTGTCAGAAGAGTTGACTTTTTGCGTATGTCTTTAATCCATACCCTGGTGTGTTTGCAACTCATTCTTATTGTTAATATCCATATAACACTTTGCTATAATTTGACTATGTCACATTCTACATGGTGGAAATTAGCATCAGCTATTTTAGCATAAATTGCTAAAACTACCAATACATGTAAGTAAGATTTCATGACTGCATATTTTACTTTAAATATTTTACTTTTCCATCCAACATTCTAAAAGAACATTGTGAAATCATATTTTACATCAACTTGAATGTCAGATTTGGTCTGGCCTTATTCTGACAAATACAGTCCTATAAATTTAAATTGGTATCGTAGTAACAATTAACTTTTCCTTGGAAATGATAATATCACCTGTGATTATAGTCATGTAAACTCCACCAGTATCACTTATGTTTTCCCATTTCACAGAAATATTTGTTCTAAATAAACCATTTACTTATAAAATTTACACCGCTTAAGCAAAGGATCAGAAGAAATATGTTGATTTAATTATCAGATTCATCCATTAAACAATGAAAGCTATGCTGAAGATAAATTAAGGTCTATTTAGAAGCTAAAAGTAAAGTAATGCATCAACATATGTATAGGCAAATACAATAATGTCAGTATAAACTTTGATTCAGAGACAGTCTCTTCAAACAATATATGATTACATACACTTATAATGCATAGTATCTATGTAACATATATTTATCTTTGCTTAACCAGCTTACAACTACTTGATTCTATCTGGGTTGTAAAAGCACAAATGTTTTGTATGCTATAACCTACCATACAACATTTAGTAAAAATATTTTTGTTATTGTAGATGAACCTAAATATACAGGGAATACCAGTGTGTATTGTGTTACTGACTATGTTTGTATAATTTGAGCAGCAGTAAACTGGATGCACTAAAATATTCTGATTGCTGTTAAATAAGTGACTGGAGCAAACTTAGTGTTCTTCAATTTAGTAATACAAAAATCTAAATCCACCACATATAAACATTTCAGACTCAATTCAATACCGTCTTTCACAGCATTTTGGGCATACATAGTACCTTATGATATATATTTATATGGTAATATATGTTACTTTAACAATTTTGACAGAACATGGGAATTTATCCTTATTCAGCTGGTACTTGAGAGCAGTAATTTGTCTCTGTTAATGAGGTTTAAACTATATAACTTTGTCCAAATCGACATTTATTTTAAAAAGTTCTAAAATATACTATTTCACAAATGTAATATGCTTTGACAATTTGACAGAGTCTCTTAAAAAGAACCAATAAATTCTATTGTGGAAAAACTAGTATCTTTATGTCTATTCAAAACAAAAATCAGTTCTGAAATGAAATAAAATACCCTATGATGTATCATTTAGGGAATTAAGCAATATATAGAGAGCCTTTAAGTTTGTTACATATGTTACATGTTGCCAAACAAACAAAAAAAAACTGATAATTTACACCGAAAACAATGTTAAATATCCCTTCACTCTTCTTTATCTATATAATGCTCATATATGGTGTTTAAAAGCTTACAGATAGGATTACATGCGTTGTTTTAGATGAAAATGTTCGTACATTATATAACGTTTTCTTAGGGGTTGTCATACCCAACAGCTTATAACTCTTGATTTTTTTTGTGATAGAAGCAAGCTGTTTGCAGTTTTGAAATGGTCAGATAATTGTCTTTCAAAGACATGGTATTTTTATCTAAAATATGTATTGAGAAGTTTATAAAAAGAAACTATATAACAAAATGTCAATGATTTTATAGGATGTAGTTGAAAATGTAACGTAAATGACACCATAATGGGCCTAAATTACTCTAACAAACATCAGTATCTGCAGGAAATTTACTGTTCTTACATATTACATGACTGTTTAGCCAATTTGAATAGTTCAAGTACCACTGTAACAGTCTTAATTTTATATTTTAATTTTTCAAAAAATGAGGGGTAACGTATTTAACACGCCGTAGCACCCAAACACCCCCACCGCCAGATGGCCAACATGTTGCAAAAAGCTCGTTAGATGTCATGTTTTAAGAAAAATGTAGTCTACGAAATTCCCCCTTGGGGAGCCAAACCCTTAGTAGCTCTTGGCCTATCTCTGTAGAAATTATAGAACTTTCACCCTTACTTGCTTTTATTTCAATTAGATGTGCTGAAGACAGTTCCTGCTTTTTAAGTTCTTATTACAGAACCACCTCATAAATGAATACATATGTGGATTGTTTCCACTGTTCAATGATTTCTAAGCTCTCCAGGCGTATTCAATCATGGGGATGACTTTGTACAGAAAGCAGCAATGTTTGTTTGAGTTGGTCACGTTGTGGTTCTATAATTCATTTTATCAGACAAATGCAGGTATTTCTTTTATATATCTAAGGGTAAATCTGCTTCGTAACCTTATTCTCACCGCGTATTTCTTTTTATATCAACATCTGATGTGCTGGTCTATTTATCTACATGTAATAATAAACGGATATATTTTTCAGAAGTAGAACTGGTCCCAAGATGACTCTACAACCAAAGTCTCCACGCGTTGGGCGGTCCCCGAAGTTAAAAGCAAAGTGGCTATCTAACACCCTAGCGTATCAATACGGAAACAACGGAACCAAAAAGAGCGAAATCATAGTTCTGTCAAATGACCTTGACCAGTATCTCCAGGTAAAGTCCCATTATACTTTATTTACATATAAAAAGTAAGTGAATGTTACCAATCGGATATGCCTCGGCCAATTTCTTGGAATCTGACCTCGGATGTACATCGGGGATCTACTTTGATAGCGTGACACGGACGTTACATAATGTGACACTGACATAGCCATGCCAACATAATAACAAGTGTAATTGCAGCATAACAGACGGTTATAAACGTTTTTATGTTGTTGTTTTTTCCAATTAGATATTGAAATTTTATTGAAAATGCATAAACGTCATATATTTGGCTGTTTAAACTTTCCGGTAATCATGAAAATGGATTTAAATAGGGCTGAATCCACATCCTACAGAACATTTTTTTCTTAAGCAGCAACAACACAAGCTCTCTCTCCATATGCGGCCAAAAAAAGCTCAGTTAAATCTGCATATTTTCTTCAACAGAGGCGTCACTGCTCGCCTATACAATTCTGAGCGTAGATCAAGGTCCACACATAAAACTACCCAGCCAGCTAACATAGGGCCACTATCGCCCATCAGCGAAACGCCATTTGAATGGCGTTTTGCTGGTGGGCCGATAGTGCGTCGCATTGTTCATGCTTAATGGGTATATATCTGCCTCCATTGGAAAGCTGAGCATGTCCATTTAAAGAGGGGCTAAGATAAGTACCACTATCAATAGGCTGGATTGTACGGTTTTGATTCTCATGCTTCCGCGCGTCTGTCCATTGCCGCCTTGCGGTCACCTGCTGAAAAATGGTTGACCTCTTGGCTCTTGCTGGTGATGTTTATTGTATTTGTGTTACTTTCCCATGTGGTATCCTGGTTCAGGTGTGGTACTTGATTGTATCGTTTCCTGATATTTGCCTTCTTTCTTACTTTGAGGCATGCTAGGGGCTTTAACATACGATTCTTTATGTCTGCTGATACATAATCATCGTTACAGTAAAACCTGTGTAAAACGGCCATTCAAAAATAGACAAAACAAATATCTTAATGACAAATGATAGCTTAATGAAGGTCAAAAGTATTACAGAATGCTCATTCTACAATACTTTTGACCTGCATTAAGCGAAAATTGGTCTTGAAATGCAAGCTCCGGTCTTTTTGAGAGTGGCCATTTTACACAGGTTTCACTGTATATCATTTAAACACACTTTTTTCATCCAATCAGGACATATTCCAAAGTGTAGACCAGAAAGGAAGAGGCAAAATTACCAGCCAAGAATTCAAGCTTCTCTGTGATGTACTCTATCTGAAAGACCCTAAAATTCTCTCTGACCTCAAAAGCGATATGAGCTTTGCGGAATTTCATGAACGCCTCTGTGAGCACTTCGCTTGTTATGGAGACTTTACAGGCTTCCTTGTGAATCAAAACTTTAGAACGATAAATGTGAACAATCGCGACAAAGAGAAAACGGGACCATCGTCTAACAACGTTGCAAAACGGACAGAATTTCAAAAGAAAATTGTGAACAATAAGAACCACACATGTGTTCATGATGCCGAATTGTTTAGGAATTGGGACAAATTAAGACTGTCAGGGTTTAGACTCAGTGAAATGAAAGAACATATTGATCTG
Organism: Loripinus fragilis; assembly: GCA_964019695.1. Taxonomy (NCBI): domain Eukaryota; kingdom Metazoa; phylum Mollusca; class Bivalvia; order Lucinida; family Lucinidae; genus Loripinus; species Loripinus fragilis. The sequence continues at coordinate 41,609,923 of OZ026520.1, read as the reverse complement.
ATGTTATATGAAGTTACATTCCATAAGGAGGAATCAGAATGTCTTAAGGAGATTATAGAAGACCTCAGAGCCATGCTTCAGGTATGAATTAGATAATATGGGCCTCGTCGCGACAAAACCTGTCGTCGGGTTTCCGTGAAAGCGAGATTCAAACCAGTCTCCTCAGCTACAGAGACTAGTTAGAACATTGAAATTTCGATTGAAGCAAGTATAGACATGACACTTTTCAAAAAGCGAATAACAAAGGCGCTGATCAGTCTGCGCGGATGCGCAGGCTGGTCTGCGCCTTTGTTGTTCGAAAAGACAGAAGTTCTTGCGTCGAGGCCCAATTATAAGAATCGGAAAATGCCTATCTTATATTAAGCAAAATTGGCATACACCAAGGGTTTAACACAAAACATACAAATATGCATACGATACGATGTTTCATACTAACTGTTTTCTGATTATTTGTGTCATTATCAACGCATATATTGCACGGAACATAACCAAACCGTGCCCACAGTGCTATTTCGCCTGGCAACATTACCATCGGACAATAAATGCAACAATTACCATTAACTGACTGTATAATGAATGATTGGTTAGGTGTCGTGTCCAATGCTTAGCTTGCATCAGTGCTGGCCTTAAACTAAGCAAGGTATAGTTTTCAATTGCCATTATGTCCACGAGGCCAAACATTGTAATCAATGTAGCTGCTATCAAAACTGCCATGGCACTTTATTTAGACGAGCTATATGTGTGTTGACAGCTGCATGTACATGTGGATTGTGACTATTATGATAATGAGGCCATATACCACTGTTTGACTGTTTGGCTGTGGTACAAATTGTACCACAGCCAAACAGTGGTACAGCCATGGTAAAAAGTCACTAGCACTGGTTGACTAACAAGACAATTAAAACAAAACGTTTTGCTAGGCGACAGTCAATAGTATCATCACTGGTGGGGCTGTTGACTCCACTTAGAGCGATAGCGCCTCAAACCGTCCATGAACATATGGGGTGACAGTTTTAACAGTTGCCTAAAATAATTTTGATATATGTACATTGATCCTTCTAGCAACTATTCATTGTGACTGAGTATGTCTTTCAGTTCATATTGTATTCAGGTGATTTCGCCCAAACCTGTAAATGGTAAAAATGTGTCATTTGTGTTTGGTCTCTACATATTTCCTAAAGCGTTCGTACACAGGGACAAACAGTATAATATTACTGTTTTGATTATTTAAGAATCTTGTTACAATTTTAAAACATGTCTTTCTATTAATTATAGGCCAGTGATGCTCAGAACATTGGTATGCAAGTGGCATTGAAGAAGTATCAACAACAGCTATTTTCTGCTTCTGACACTATTTTATGCAAGGACAGCAACAGGCTTTCACTTCCGCTAGAAGGGACAAAAATTACATATAAACCTCTAAAAGGTATTATGATTGTTTGATTATTACAACGGTCTCCGAAATGGGGATTGTTTTCAAGCACATGCCTTATAATTGTCAAATGCATAGAAGAACAAAGTGAATGACAAAATACAATGTAATACTATTGGATGTGCCTTAGATATATTCATGTTTTTCTGTTGTGTGTTTGTTTTGCTTTCGTGTGCGTCTATTTATAGTTGCCTTGTGGTCACTTGCTGGGAAAGGGCTGCCATCTTGGCTCTCGTTTGTGATGTCTAATTGTGAGTTTGTTACTTTCCCCTATGGTATCCTGGGTCAGGTGTGGTACTTAATTGTATCGATTCCCTCTTTCTTACATAGATATATTATTATAACACCACACATCATTACTATGGTCAGGAAATATTATATCCTTAAGCCAATTCATGCCAATGGTACCCAGAAGCAGAGCTGTAAAACTTAGTTTTACTAATCATTGTCCTGCTGAACTTGGTATGAACAGCAACTCCCAAAAATCGTTTCCCATAACTGGACAGTTCCAAAGTAAGGGAAGATAATATTATTTGCTGTATTGCTTAAACGTCACAAGATATGGTATTGCCTAGACTTTATATAGAGTGCCTCATGTCCATTATTTAATTATATGTCTTTCAGGTGAAGAGAAATCACTGAGGATATTAGCAAGAGAGTTGACACAGCTGAGAGAACTTAGAGATAAGGAAGTAAGCGAGCTTATAAGCTTCAACAGCCAATTACAGGTAATTTTACAACAATAAGTCGATATATACCAGCATACATTACTGTACAGTATAAATGATAACTTAAATTAATCAAACATATTATCTTTTAGCTGAAAGAAGTGTGTGGAGTGGGGGTGGGCAGTATCGGTTCAGGTCTGAATGAACCAGCTGATGATTATATACCCGGGATTATATATAGGATAACAACACTTTATTTGGTAATTTGCAGTGATCATTTTGACGTTAAATAAAATAGGCTATTTAGATACATGTAGTTCCTATGGAAAAATATTGCGTATTGTCAATTATTGTGAAAGTGTACAAAGGTAATATGTAGTAGACAATATCATTTTTGTTCAGATAAATGGGCTAAACCATTAGATTATGCCACATATCAGTTACCTCTCATTCTAACTGCATTGGTCAACGTTGACCTGATAAACGTCTTTATCAGGTCATCCTGACGTTGCAATTTTCGAATGACGTCGTCAGTGACATTGGGTCTGACAATCAAATCGATAATTATGTCATAATTGTTATTTTTAAGGATGAAATAACTTGCAACTGATAATAGAATACAAGTACCAGGTTCGCGTTTTTGATATCAAGCTTACTAGGCTCGGCTTTGAGAATGCTCGTTGAATCACGGCTTTGAGAACGCATGTTAAATAGCTTGCGATTCAACAAGCTTCCTCATAACCGAGCCTGGTAAACTTGATTTCAAAAGACACTCATTTAGTATTCTCTATTTATTGCATATACGTAAAGTCGTGATAGCTATATGCATGTGCAGAATATCACACTCCTGGACTTTCGTGTTAGCCTATATTTGCCCGTATACTCAGTGTGCTACATGTGGCAGTGATGGCTCTGGTGAGATTGAGAACAAGAGCTGTCGCTGGTTTCCTATACGATACGTACCTAAATTCCAAATACTAGTCATTACTAGAAGTACTAGGCATACATCTATGTTAAATATGTCTGAATATATTCATATTTCTTTATACTTTTCCCAGTATGATGTCACTGACCTTTCCCGGGAAATTTGTCGACTTGAGGATGAGAACCGACAGCTTACAAAGCAACTGGAATCTATTGTGAATACCTACCAATGTTGTCGACAACTGTTTGCTGTATGTGTAGAGAGTTTCAGAGAAGTTGAAGCCAACAACGGCGGTACACTGTCACCCACAGCCACGTTGTCTCCCACATTACGTGACAGATCTTTCTCATTTAAGAACACTACCTCTGTGTAAGTTTACTTTTTATTTTATACTAAGTAGTGAAATCAATGCATATCAAAAACAAATAAAAGTGATATTAATCACTCGTGAAATGGTATGATATCAGTCACTCGTAATTAATATCAGCCTATATTTTCACTGTAGCGTTTGTTTTAGTTTTCTCTTGCTTTTCCATTCACTTAATGTATTTCTCTTTAGAACTTCAAACGCCCATAACTTTCTTATTTGTGAACGAAAACACCAATCGTTGGTATGCATTTTCTTGGTTAGAACATGACGGATATTTTGCTTCCAAAATTATTTGGGTTTGCTATAAAATTTCGTGTTTGCACTTTCAGTACCCCATTTTCAGTGGGATAAACATTGCAGATAGCCTATAAAAAGTATAAATAGAATGAAAATTATTACCAAATATATTTCATCTCGTGAGTTGAACGCATCAGAATTTTCACTCGTGAAAATTCTGATGTGTTCAACACACTCGATGAAATATATTTGGTATTCACCTCAAAAAAGTAAATATCCTCTATTTCTTCAATAAAAGGTAAAACAAACATTAATGACCCTAGTTTCACAGTAAATGAAGGAACATTATGGAAATTCCAAAATTACCATTTTTGACACATATAATAATTTTACTCTTAATTCAATATTTCGGCCAGAGACCTTAATCAAGAAAAACATGCACTTCAATATTAACTACATGTAGTCCTTGTTCCACCATTTTGTACTTGTTAGTATGTATATTTCGAAATATGTTCTGCTGATTAAGGTACATGTACCTGTTTGATTTCTTCTTTTGATTTGCGTATCTAATCTGAAACAATTCTACTGTAACTTGCAATGCAAGGGTTAAAGTTTTCAGGATTATTACTGAATTCGAGATTTTGAGGCTGACTTTCCACAGAAAGTCAGCCTCAAAATGCTGAATAAGGGAGATCATTATAACTTCTCTGATTTACTTTCAGTCTGTCAAAGGACATTTGACCATTGAAACTTGAAATTGTGAATATTAAGTGGGCATACTCCAAATTTTAAGATTGGAGTTTCACAAGTTCAGGATTTCGGAAATTTTGAACTTTCACCTATAGCAATGTTATTTCGGTTTAATTCTATGTTTTGCTTGTTTTACCTTCACAGCAACGACACAGCCATTCCACCAAACGAAGAATTGGAAGGTAATACTATATCCATATAAATATACCCACTTTATGCCCATTGTAACAAGGCATAAGTAAACAATGTACATCTAGATTAGATGCCATAGAATGTGCAACCATATAAAACATCAAGAGAGTATGACCAGAAAATGTCGCAATCACAGAATAAACCATGTAATCATGACAAAAAGACACTAGAACACACACACACACACGCACGCACGCACGCACACACGCACGCACGCACACACACACACACACACACACACACACGGGCGTATCTAGAAGGGGCAGGGTGTCCAGACGCCCCCCCCCCCCCCTAATGAAAAATCACAAAATATAGGGTTTCTTAGCAATACTGGTCCGGTCCCCTGAAATTCTTAAAATTCTCAAAGCTATCAAGCCAGCATTCAATGTCGGGCCAACATCGGCACGCCAGCGATTCGCTGATGATGGCCCGCTTTTAGTGGTATTTGGATCCTCTCTCCCCTGAAAAAAAAACTTGTCATAGTTACAGAGTTGGACCCCCACTTTCAGGATCTCCGGATGTCATACACACACACACACACACACACACACACACACACACACACACACACACACACACACACACACACACACACACACACACACACACACACATGTAAAGAAAAAAACTAAGAAAACCCATCTTTTCCTCATGGAGATGATTGCCAGACTAAAAGGGACACAAATGACTATATAACTATGCGTGGATCCAGAGGGGGGCGTGGGGTCCAGACCCCCCCCCCCCCCCGCCCCAGATGGAAATTCCAATAGGGTTCCTTAGCAATATTAGTCCGGATCCCGTGGAACATCACAAAGCTACCAAGCCAGCAATCAATGTTGGGCATGATCGGCCCGCCATTGAAACTCCATTTAAATGGCGTGATGGCCTGCTTTTAGTGGTATTTGGATCCTCTCTCCCCTCATCAACTAAAAAAGGCCAGAGTTGGACCCCCTCTGACAAAACTTTCTGGATTCGCGCATGATTACAATATCAGAACCATGCAAAAAGCCCACATAGACGGAAGCAGCAAAACTAAAAAAACAATGAACAAACAACAGCAAAGTCTGCACTGTGTGATTTGATTAAAAGTGGTTAAGCTCAAACACAACAAAACACAACAACTGGTCTGCAAATCTTCAAAATACTTACCTGCAGCTTTTGTATGATCCCATGCTATTTATCTTGCATTTCAATCAAATAATACACACAGGGGTTAAATATCTAACAATTTTATCAGTTTCGCACCTCGAGAAGACCATCTACAACTCTGCTCAGCCACCGGCTATTCATTACAGAATCAGCATCAAGCAGGCCCCCATATAAGATTGCGTAACTGAAAATTAGTTTTCTTGTTCTTCAACCAAAACATATGTTGTGGGTACTTAAAAGAACCGTCTCGTTGAGACGGTTCTTTTGAGCACCCAAAACACATGTTTAGACTGATGGATAAGAAAATAATCGCAATTTTACGCTAAAATAGTGTGCTTATCTGGCCCTATGATCAAGATTTCTCGAGGGATTTTGTTTTGTAGGGTTTTGGTATTTTAACATTTTTTTTGTTACAATGTTGCAACATGTGTACAAATCGAATAAAAGTATTTCTTTTTCGGTGCTAAACGGATTTCTGATTCTATGTACCGTCGATAAACTAATTTATGATTGTAATCATGATATCAAATATTCATTTACTAAATAGAAAAAAATACATTTAGTGATTATGTATCATTGAATTTATGAATCGAGTTGGGTAAAAGAGATGAACTGCGAGGCTTGCTGAGCATTTTATCGATTTTTTCGCAACGAGTTTTATACATTCAATTATACATGAGCACGAAGTAGATTCTGCTAAGCATATGACACTAACGTTTCTTCGAAATTGCATTATTAGCCTGAAAATGTCACGATTTTGCCATATACAATGTATACTGAAGGACTTTAGAAACGCACCACCTGCTAAAATGCTAATTTATTGTCAAAATGTAATATTTTAGTTATGTGAAAATAAAATTGACAAGACCCTTCATTTAGCTTGCATTCAATAAGAAAAACGAAACGCTGTGGCTTATGGTTGCCGTCGCGATTATTCTGAGAAATCCCAAATTTAAAAAGTCACAGAGTACTAATACCTTCCATTATGAGCACAAAAAAGTTTTCGAACCGATGTTTGTTCTTGAAAGCACAAGGAAAGACAAAATCAAATCATGAAGTTTTAGACCTCTGGCAACGTTCATTTCATCAAGGCGACGTCATTATTGTTTTTTACGTAATTGGCTGTTTATAGCCTAAGAATCAGGATAAATCAAAATGTTTTAGTGCTACAAGATACTCCGCAACCCGTTGCGTAGAAGACAAAAGTATCGCGACATGCGCGAACGTCATCCGCCTGTTATTGCGGTTTGAAAAATTAAGACTGACGTTAGCAAAGAAACGCTGCGACTGGGAGTGTAATTAAACGATTATTTCCGATTAAATCCGAAACTTTTTCTTGTTTTTCGGTTGGTTAAGACATCTGGCTACCAGCTTAAAGTGTTTGCTTTTAAATTGAACAAATCTTACAGCTGTCAGACGACAATTGTTGAAAAACACTAACGTCAGTGTTACGTCAGAATGAACCGCATTATCAAATCGAAATTATGGCAAATCATGGTCCATTGTGCAAGCGTATAAAAAGTGATAAAGAAAACATCCTCAAACCAACCATGTGGAAAAGACCGTGAATATATAACTGGTGCGTTTCTAAAGTCCTTCAGTATATATAAATATGTAAACCACCAGTAGTTTATCGATTTTAATAGCTGACGTTACATCAATCACAGACAGACCTCATATGGGCCTCATCTCGACAAAACCTTTCTTCTATTTATTCAGGGTTTTTGACAATGCGAGTCTCAAACTAGTCTCCTCAGCTACAGAGACTAGCTAGAAAAAATAAGTTTCGTTCATAGCAAGTCTAGATATGATACTTTCAAATAAGCGAATAACAAAGGCGCTTATCAGACTGCGCGGATGCGCAGGCTGGTCTGCGCCTTTGTTGTTCGCAAACCACCGAAGACAGGTTTTCTCGTGGCGAGGCCCATATAATTTATAATAAAAACATAAGATCCTTTTATATGACTATAGTGTTTTAAAGCTGCATAGTCTGTAACTTTTCATATTTTCATTTTAAAAATAATATTTCTATTTTTCAACAACACAGTAAAAATACTAAAATTCAAGTATAGATATTACCTTTTTCGTAATAATTAACAAATTATCAGCATCAAAACAACAGCATTTATATTAAAAATTAACTGTCTAGAATTATTGGAGGGACACCCAGGTGAACCGCATGTCTAGATTTCGGAGGGTGTTGGCTATCGGAGGTAAACATTGAGATCATGGATGGATAGCGGTTGTATTTATTCGTTTTTATTTCATATTGAAAGTTTCTTTGGGACGAGGGCAGCAAACAAGTGGCTTCTATATTGAGTGATAAGGACTCGGATTCTGTTAAATACTTTTGATCCATGTCTGTAGGAATCAGGGCGACTTTTCAAACGGCGAATGTGAATTTTTCAATGAAAAAAGGCTAGTGGTTTGATCATTGCTGGACTTATATCAACCTTTGACACTAATTGCTTGTGCCGCTACCATTCTTTATCATTCTCCTGCATGGCTTGTAAGTGTCATGTCCAAAACTGCTATTAAAACTTCAAATTTTGAAAATTGCTTACGTTGCTATCGTTTTGATGGTTAGCAAAATGTTCAGAGGACTTACCTCCGAATGGAACGCTATCCATAAACATGACACCATCGTCATAAAATTGCAAAAAATAAGTGTTGTACACGTCTGTTTGAATTATATTGGACTGATACATTCCAAAGAGAGGTTAAACATTGCAGCGGTAGTTATGAATCAAGAAAAAATAAAATAATACATATAAATATTAACTGATGAATTCGAAATATTTGTTCAAATCACCGCATTTCTGAATTCAAATGCGATTTAAATTCAAACAGATTCAGTTCAAAAACATGCATTACTTTCAGAATTCTTGTCATTCTATACACTTACGGCTTATATGTTGATTTTATTCCTTAATGTGGTTCATTATGATATAAAACCATTCAAAGCAGACCATGTGCAGCCCAAAACTCCTTTGTTTACCTCCGGTAGCCAACACCCTCCGAGATTTGGACATGCGGTTTACCTGGGTGGGGACGCAAATAATTACCAACAAGCGAAACAAGAAATATCTTTAAAAAAGATATTCGGCGGCTCTCAAATACTTACAATTTTAACACAACTAAGTAACGAAATCCCCTTATACTCCCTGTCTTTGCATGCTGGAAAAGGATGTTCCGTCTAAAACCAGTGAATTTGGAAGTTGTGCTATGTTTCTGGTCTCTCTTTTGCTTGGTGCTCTTTTCGCTGAGCGATATGCATCTGAATCGTTCCAAATTTTAGGCACTTCACCAGCAAAGGCTAGGGAACAATGTTATTAGTCCTAATGTTCTTAAGAAAACGGGAGATTTTGACGATAAATGTATGTACTAAAACAAACTGAAAACCCGGAAAAAACATGCCATATTGTTGTTGTTGTTGTCACATAGGCTAGATTCTGCCCGTCTCAGATCTCAACTTGGAGTAGTTTTCAAGTCTTAAATGGTTTACACTTTCACCACTCTATTTACATATTATGATTGTCTCTATTTACAGAAAAATACTGATATACCAAATCACTTTTGTGTGGAACTAACTCCTATAACCTTTCTATTTCCTGTGGCACCTCGCCATAGCCGGGGTCGGGGAATAAATACATGTAGACTCAAAAACTGATCGACTAGCTCCCAGTAAGCACGTAAAATCCGGCTACTCTCGGCCTGCCAGAAAAACACCACCCGAAAAGCGTTTTGCTGGCGGGCCCATAGTGGCCCGAGATTTGGTGCTGGCTTTTTGCAAGTTAGCCCCGGGAAGTTAGCCTTATATGATACATGTTCGTCTGACATACATGTAGTTAAAGAAACTAGAGCTTGTGCTTGTCATCTTCCTAAAGGAAATAGCAAAATATGCTGATACATGTACAGCTGCGGAGGTTGATCTGAGTCTAAGTGTAGGATTGTGGGTTGCGGGCACATTCAAATTGTAGGAAATTATGTGCCATTATTTACCGTTAAATATCCATCCCCATTATAACCTCTATTTTTAAGATACATCTTTTTTCACAAAGATGTATCTTTTTAAGCGCTATTAATAGACATTATAACGTGGGCTTTTTGGCTGTCTATTTATAACGCACCAAGAGAGACTCTGCCGATAGCTACACTGTCCTTGTAAAAACATGCATTTGCCGGTCAGAGCAAGCTTTGCACGTATTTACTCGCCTGAACCACGAGGTTACTCTCTAATTCGCGATGAATTTTACGCCCTTGTATATAATGTAATGCATTAAATACACTTGTTATATTTGTTTTAGAAATAGACTAGACCTAATTCAGTGATTTTTTTACAAATTTGTTTCTATGAGTCCCGGGACTCACTGGGCCAAAATTCTTTGCATCCCAAACTCGAAGTTCTGCATCCCATACGACGTCCACTTTGAATTATAAATTTTGTGTATCCATACGAATCCGGCCATTCGGGAAGCAAAACACTGGCATACTTATTTATACAATAATAAAGATAAAACTTAATTTACTTTGTCAAGTAAAATAATAAAGATATAAAAACCTACCTGACTTTCTTATTAATAAAAAGTTCAGTTGCAGACAGTATATTTCCTTAATTTAATCATATTATCATCTTTTGCCAAGAGTCAGACTTTTGTCTCACAGTTTTCATATATTTTTTAGAGCCCAGGTCATTAGCCCATGTTCATCTAACTCTGCATGCCTACAAGTGTAGTGCTGGAAGCTACTGCATTTGAGCCTTAGGACATACCATATTAATTTTTCTTTTATCATCTGTGCACAGTCCAGTCTCCGTACTTCATGAGCCTGCAGTAATACTTTAACCATTCTATTGGTATATGCTCGAAGCAGGGTGTTTAAACTTGGGGGTAAAACGCATTATTCAAATGTTTCATTTCGGGTTGGTAGTATTGGATCAGTACTGGTTTATCGGCACTGGTTTTTACCAGTAGTCCGGTACTGGCTTTTACCGGTAAACTCCCCTACAGCGGGTCATATCTGAAAACACGTGTTTCCCAAGGGAAGTAATGATCGCTATACTGTTGGGGAGTTTTTTTCAGTACCGGTTTTTACCAATATTATTCAAGACACGATGCGCAAGTTAAAAAAAAAAACACACTCAAAACGAAAGTTGCAAATACTAAATGCAAACTTTTCGCCACAATTTTAATGCATCCTGCAGGACTCTCATGGTTTAAAATCATGCGTCCTTTGTGAGAAGCATGCGTCTGAGACCCAGGACGCGCAGTTAAAAAAAAATCACTGCATATTGTCGAAATTTATGAAACAGACTATAATCGTATAACGCGCATTTGATACGGGAAACCATAATGGCTTGAATAAAAAATACAAAGATTTGCTTTATATAATGCTGTTAAAGTCCTTTAGGATATAGTGAGTTATCTTAATATTGCACTTATTTACTATGTGCAATTAAGCAAGGCATGCAAAGAATGGTAGTAAAGCAAATTAGAAATGCTGTTCATCGGGAGTTGACCTATATTCATGATCAATGTTCATTATTTGGACTAGTGCACAGACTGGTTCTCGGCCATTTACATGGAAATTTTCAAGTTAAATTGCATCTATAATAAGATCGCGTGGTCAGTCTGAGTATTAACCAATGAGGGCATTGTTTTCTATCTGGTGTGATGAATATTACAATTTAAGAATACTTCTGATTGGTGAAAATTTGCATAAATTGTAGGTCTAAAGCGATATTAGAACGACGGCCTTTTGGCCGCCGTAAAAACACCTGTTTTTATAAAATAATTCACTTTTCCATGCAGTTTTCAGCTGTAGAGGACAGATTTATTGTGAAACTAAAACTTAATTCTGCTTTTACAAATGATTTAAAAAGAAAATATTTTTTTTCGAAAAAAGTTCATAGTTACAGACTTAGTCACTTTAATTAAGTAATTCTGTTTTTACCCATACCATTTGCTTGTGGATCTGTGGCTCTGTATTCATTTATTTTGATGTATCTCAAAATAAGATATGTCAGTAGAGATAACAATAAACAGACTCCACACTGTTTCAGAGCAAGATAATGAAATGAACAATTCAGTAGAGGAACTCCTGCCACCGGAGGCTGTTTTGATAAAGAGGCTGGAGCACGAGATTATCGATCAGCAGGAACTCCATAACGCCAAACTACAGGTAAATTATTGGCAGACATGAGTTATCGCCTTTTTATTTGATTGGTATCTAACTAATGCGATACTGCGAAACCCTGATAACTCGAATCCGCTAACTCGAATCTAACGACATTAACTCTTTGCCACTGGATAATTTTGCTTGCTTTTTGTCGTCTGCTGATTGTTTTTTTAATCAGCTTTTTTGAAATATTCTTTCAGGAATACCATCAGAGTGACAAACAGTGTGGATCCAGATCAGGCCCAACATTTTATGTATTCGGTAAATTTCGCGAAATGTCGTTTCACTCTATCGTTTGTTGATGAAGGTAAATAATGCCCTAGTCGCGAATGTTTAATGTAGAAATTCATGCCTTTTACATGTAGCGTTATTCGCGAAAATAAAATTCTCGCACAAAATATCCGAATTTACAGCATTTTTGCGCGGTTGTAGATAGCAAGTAGTTTTTAAAAATGTGTTCTTATGGGTTCTTAATCATGTTCGTTTTCTTATACGTCTAGGATATATCTCGTCTTGACAAAGAGGTTTCAGTATGCAGACGACATCTTCAGACGGCGAACTTCCAGGTCGAGGCTCTAGAAACAGAATGTAGTCGTCTTTTGGCAATGGAAGACCAACTAGTCTCAGTGTTTCGTCTTTTACAGAAGGGCCGTAATCAGGTAACGTTTACTATTAAATGTGACATCTCTATGAAAACGAAAACGGATTGGTACTGCACTACCGCTTTTCGTATTTGTACTACAAATGCACGGTATTTACGAGTTTCCAATGCGCTTTGCGCTGACAACACGAATCAAGGTTCATGAACATTCATAGGCGTTGAGATGTCAATCAAATTGCTTAAAAACGACAATAAAATGTGTTGGCTCAGTTGAAGCTAAATCAAGTTATTTTTTAAATCGCTGTATCACTGCGGACAAAACAATTTTATAATTGTATCGCTCCTCTTTTGATTGGCTATGCAGCATAGTTAAGGAAGAAGCAAAGACCATGAATCGATACAACCAAGTACCACGCTTTATGGGAAATTGACAACATACAAGAATACATCACAAACAAGGAAGCCAAGATATCAACCTTTTCCCAGCAGGTGACCACAAAACTGCAAGGAATAGACAAGACAGTATGACAGACACACGAAACACAAAAACAAAAATGCATTTGTATGCGTTAATTCGCGTTGATAAATCAGCTGAATATATTTGCAGACAAGTAAATGCGTTTCAGCGCAGTTCAACGCGCTATCGGTACGAGGTTTGTTGGAATTCGCATTAAAAAATAGGAAAATGGCAAAGATCAGGAATCGATACAATCAAGTACATGCACCACATATGACCTGAGACAATATTGAAAACTCTTGAGCCAGAGATGCCATTTACATTACCCGTAATATCATGCCCTGCAGGAATGAATAAATAGAAATTTGACAACGCGTATTACATGTGTTTCAACCAGAGTTGGACTTACTACAAATAGGCAATTGGAGGTGTGTATGTGAAGAAAATTAACTTAAATCAACTAGCTCGCTCTTCTGCAGCGGGATGATTGCAAAACTAGAAAGAACACTAGGAAGTGAATGCCGAAACAAGGACTCAACTCACAAAAAAACTCCAAACGAGAACAATAATGAGCAATACATCAACAGCAACAAAATTATCGTATTAAAACGGACAGCAACTAAAGCCACTAAGGGAATTATGTTTGCATTACTGGCCAAATCTTCGCCCTATATTCTGCTGCCGTCAAAACACAAAATGTGTCAAACTTGCATGTGTGTTTCCTAACTTATACAATGTATTATCACAGAGAGACAATCAAATCAGTTAACATACTGTGATAGGAAAAAGGAAATGGACCTCAACTCATAGACAGTCAGAGCTAAAAAAAATATCCCAACTGAGCCACGATTGGTTAAGCCAAAGACAACACCAGACACTGATCCTCCAATGAAAAGTTTATGTCAGGTTCATCATTTTAGTCTGAGGCTTGACCCAACGTCGGGCAAAGAGGAAACCATAGCTGTAAACAGGGCGAATAACTCACCATATATTTAATACATGATCTATCTGTATGCTTTATTAAATGGACCTAGACGTGAGAAAACCTGTCTTCGGGGGTTTGCGAACAACACAAGCACAGACCAGCCTGCGCATCCGCACAGTCTGATCAGTGCCTTTGTTGTTCGCGTTTTAGGAAGTATCATATGTAAACTTGCTACAAGTGAAATTTCAATTTTCTAGCTAGTCTCTGTAGCTGTGGAGACTTGTTTGAAACCCGTTTTGTCGGAAAGTCCAAAGACTGGTTTTGTCGCGACGAAGCCCAAATAACCCTATTAGAGCCCAAGAAGACCGTAGGGTAGTGTTAGTATTGTCTCCTATGGTGCTCTCATGATTCAATTATTACAGTGAACTAACTGGTAATAACTAAACTGGACTAAAAGGTTTTGGCCTTTTAAAGGTAATTACGTGTTTATTGAACAACAATTTAAGCCATGAGGCGGATATTGACAGCTGATTTCAAATATGATTAATTTAGTAAATATACAAAATTCTAATAAAGGCTGTGATTTGGTGTTGATTCTACACTTTATGCGTGGCAATTACTTTCACCAATAATTGTAATATTTTATCATAGTAGCTCATGAAACATGAAAGTGATAACTTTTATACCAAAATGAATTCTTTATTTACCACACCGGGTAGGCGTCAATTGAAAACGTTATCAACAATCGACAAACGCGGTTCAAAAATCGATAGAAACAGTGTTTTCGATTGCCATTTGTCGCCAGTGTGGCGACAAATGGCAATCGAAAACACTTTTTCTATTGATTTTTGATCTACGTTCCTCGATAGTAATGCCGTTTTCGATTGCCGCCTACCCGGTGTGTTTACTGGATCTTCTCAGTTTGTCTTTAAATCATCTCTGTAGCATCCTACTTATGTACCATTTAATTTATAATCGCTGGTGGTAACATAGAATATCATTTCAACCTGTAAAGCACGTTAGTTATTTCCTACTTCAGTTAAGACGTGCCATTTTCTTATGTTGTAGCTAACGTGATAAGGTCCGAAACTTCACTTGTAGTCTTTGAAACGTTGCGTAGTAATTTGCATGTTGGATTATGAGTAATCATATGGAATACGCGGACAGTTTATGTCGAAGCTGTTTTATACTATTTGTGCATTACTTTCGGAACGTTTTCAACTATACATTGGTCTAACTAGTGGTTGGATTCTAATAACTCCATGTACAAATTTTATTTAAAGTTGGTGTCTGCTGCAAAGTATTGCCTAACATTACTGACGAATTGAGTATAGAAACAAACAGCGTGGACCCAGAACATACTGCTCCTATAGGAGCAGTTTGTTCTGGGTCTATACTGTTTGTCATTAAGGCTTCTTAAACATTTCAGCAGACGAGAAAAGCAGAGACTTTTGTTGCGATTGGCGCTTTAAGGGTTAAGTCTTCTAGCCCTACTGGATACGTCGATATGGATTGTGTGTTTGAAGAATTTTGGCGCATACGCGATGAGTACAAGAATATCATGACCTGGCCCCAATGGGAACTGGCTCGCCAATTATTAGAATTCCGTGGAATCAGACCTCGGATTTACATCGAGGGTCTACTTAAATAACGTGACGCTGATTACATAACGTCACAAAAACCATGCCAACACAATAACAAAAGTGATTGTAGCCAAACAAAGTTTTAACAGTTAGAAATGAATTTTATGTTTGTTTGTTTAATAAATATTACATATTTTATTGAAAAATACATAAACTTCATTTATTCTGTTGATCAAACTTAGAATAGATTTTAATAAGGCTGAATTCACATGCTACAGAACCAATTTTCCTTACACCAGTTCAGGCTAACAAATTGGAGCTTTTTCGTACATAGTACTACGCGTAATGCGCCTTATGTACACCCGAGGCTTGATTTGAATCTCGAATTGTGCCAGACTTTCTGATAAGAACTGGCCCATGTATGTTTATAGGAAATAGCGAGAATAAACATATATACAACTTGATATAGTTCAATTACTAATAATAGTGAAATCTTAGTGAAATAGAGTTCGAGTAAGGCAAAAAGCTTACTGTTAAATTACTTGGAAATTATTATATTTACATTATAGACTACTGATGAACTGGACCTAGATCAAGTAAACGGGAGACTGAACCTGCTATATACAAAGCAATGTGATAACTTATCAATAAATAGAATAAAACATTCATTACTCTATAATATTGCTCATTATATCATAATGTTAACGAAGATTGTTGTGCTTGTGTGTGTTTTCATCTGTTCATTGAATATGTATTTGGCCACGAATTTCAAGTGGAGGAGAGTTAAGAGCCATGACGATTCTATTTCCAACGAAGATACACTTCTAACGGTTGATTCCGTTTCCATGTTGCAGTGTTCTCGTAACTGTCTTGACGTCACTGGCTGTGTAGCTTTCTACTATAACAAAGTCACTCAACTCTGTCAGTTACAGTCCAATAGTTCGCCAGATCCAGCGAAAAGAAAACAAAGCACAGGCACGAATTTTTACGTGAACACATGCATGCAATACCATTACTCTTATAACGCTGAACTGAGGAAATATTATCAACGGCATACTTTTGGAATAAGTACACATGCCAATGCAACAGATACTTGCAAACAAAATGGTGGGAGGTTAATCACACTAAGCCGGAAAACAGAGTTCAAGGCTATGCAAACTATACTGAAAAGTAAGCCTGTTGCCCACATATCAAAGGAGGGATTCTGGGTTGGTGCAAAAGTCAACACTTTGACCAAGAAATTTGAATGGGATGATGGAGTGAAGGTAAAGAAAGGATTCTGGGCTCCTCAGCAACCTGATTATGATGGTGTTAATACATTTACCGAGTGTGTGCTCATGATACCAATATTTAGCTACAAACTTGATGATTTCAATTGCACCCTTGCGTCTTCTTTTGTCGTGTTTCCCATATGTGAATGTGCATTGATTTAATTTTGTTGACAGACACTCTTTTGAATTGGTAGTAGAGACTCCGATTTACCAGTCGCCAACAAACAATGAATGTGTGTTTATCGAATATGGTACAGCATTTATTGTCACATTCTTTGATATTCCCCTTAAAATGACGTCATCCTCAGCAAGCAAACTTTGAATGATAGTGATCAAGTCAACCTAATAAGATGTTCATTAAACGAAACTCTATTTTCGTCGCATGCGAACAATTATGATACATTTACGCTCTCCGATCATGGTTATCACTGTTTTAAGATCCTAGAAAGCTTCAGTGGCTATGCTTATTAGATTGAGTGATAAAAGTGTGAAACAATCGAGACAGATTTTCTTGTGGCATAGCAGTAGCTACAGGTAACAATGTTCTGCTTGTATGGCCATAAGTCCAGATAAGGTAATCCGTCACGTGAAATTATGTGCTTACCCATCAAAATAAGCATGTGTGCGGGGTGATCTTTTGAGTACCCACAACATATGTTTTGGTTGAGATGTAATAAGATAATTTCCAATTATGCACTCTTATCTGGAGGCCTGGCTCCGAGGTTATAAAACTTTTTATGCTCAACTAAACTCAGCATGGAATTTCAACAGCTCATTCTAACTAATATGCTGTGAAATAAAAACTTTTCTAGCTTTTAAACTCTCAGATATTTATTTATCATGCTAATAAATGCTAAAATGCCAACAATTGTTGGCATTTGAACATTTAATAGCAGGATGCATTTTGTGCTCCGCTGAGTTCAGCATGAAAAGGTTTTATAACCTCGGGACCTGATGTCTGTGATTGTAATATTCTGTTCTCTGAGGTACCCAATGCAGCTATTACAAATATCATCTATTGCAACTGCCAATTTGTTTGTAGCAAGTTTAGCTACAGAGTGTAAATAACAATACCGTTGACCAGACTGCGCTTACTCGCAGGCTGGTCTATAGCCTGGTTATTCACATGCAATAAAATCAGGGTTTCGCGTAGCGATGCCAGTTTAGTGTTCCTTAAGCCAGGTTTATCTGTGATTTTCAGTGTTTAAGCAGGAAAACTTTGGGACAGCTGCTTCTTGATGTAATCGATTCCAGCTTTGGGGAAGGTAAGGTGTTCCATAAAACTCGCACCTCACTATTTGATTACACTCAATTAGATCTTGATTTATATAAAATGAAATTCTTGCGTTAATATTCATAACTAATTTAAATTATCTGTGTCCTTATATCTGCTTAAAACTAAGGCTGCAGCGACTCGAAAGTAAATAAAAAGTATCATATGACGTCGCGTCTGGGAGTGAAATAAAGCCATGTAATAAAATCGATAAACCACTAGTGGTTTACAGATTAACGAGAAACGTTATGACGTCTATAACAACGTTGCGTATATAATGACACCATTATAACGTTTTTACAGCAGAAAAGAGATTCCAAAGTAATCTTAATTTCATACGATAAATAGAATCTAACATTCGTGCTCTTGTTTAATTGAATTTATTAAACACGTTGCGAAAAAAAATGATAAAATGCTCGGCAAGCCTCGCATTTTTTCTCTTTTCCCCAACTTGTTTAATAAATTCAATAATATATGAGCACTCATGTAATATCCTCTATGTATGTGAGTATGACCAGGAAAAGCCACAATCATAGACTGCAGACCAACCCATGGCACTATCATGGGTAAAAGTATTCAGGATTAATCCTGAATTCAGGATTTTGAGGCTGACTTTCCATAGAAAGTCAGCCTCAAAATGCTGAATTAGGCAGAATTTTGATAGCTTCTCCGATTAGTTTTCAGACTATCTAAACACATTTAACCATTTAAACAAGAACTTATTCATATTTGTAGGCATCCTGTAAGTTTTAAAATTTGAATTTCTTAAGTTCAGAATTTTGGAAGTGTTGCACTTTCACCCATGGCACTATGAAGAAAAGACACAAATGGCAGAAGCAGTACAAGCATTGCACTTATATTTGGAAATTGTCCATTTATTACTACTTTATAGAGAATATTTTTGAACTTACATCTACCATTTCATGAATATTTATTTAATGATAGGACTATACTATTTTTAATGGACACAGGTACATTATGGTAAAAAATAATACTGCAGTTAGAGTCAGTTTATGATATATACTCCTCAAAATAATTGAATGACCAGTGCTATCAATTATAACATTGATGCATTTTGTGTAGAATGTATTTTGAACACCAAGTTTACGATCTAGCCTAATTTTTTGGACATCTTTGGCGCCTATTTGCCAAATGAAACGGCAAAAAGAAAATGTTAGAAAATGTTACTACCAAGGATTTTTTTGTCATTTTGAAACTTGACCTAAATGCATTGGAATGTCATTTTTTGTGTGTGATCCATTGACCACAGAACTGCATGAAATGAATGAAAAATGCTTTTAGATGCTGAAATCTCTGTTTTCACATTATTGTATGGTGTTTTAATCCCGTCGATACAATCCACCTTTTCTTCCTGTGAAAGAAAATTGCCACTTTTGGCCGTGGCGTATAGGCCAGTCTATGGGTTCACACAACTGGTTTTGGCGTTTCTCTGTGACACTCTTTAAACAATTTGCCGGGACATCTTTCTAACACTCAAAGGCAAAGAATGACGATTGAAAATCTGATTCTTAATGGCCAAGTACACACATTGTTTTCAGAAAACAAAAACAATGTCAAAACTCCATTGTCAGAGATGAAAATGCTTACTTCCCAGTATATTGAAACTGTTTGACGATTTTTTTGCATGTAAGCTGAACTGTTTAAAACAAAGTTTAATTTAATGTCACTTTCATTCTACTCGATTGATCACAATAGAATTTCTTTACCCCACCCACTGCCTTTTGAAAGTGTGTTTTTGAGGGTATGTGCATTTGAGACACAGTTATGGTAGAATTATGCATGGAAATCAATAATAATGATTCTTGACTTATGGGCATAACGAATAGAAAGCTTTTGGCCAAGTTTTTTTACAGAATTTACAAGTTTCAGCTAATTATACTCGCATTCTAAAATCTTGGTCCTTTAATTATTTTGAGGAGTAAATATACATGCATAAAACACCCAATACCTGGATAAGTTCATATTTTAGTTTACAACGATTCTCATCTATCGTTGAACCAACAATACTCCTCTACTCATTAGTTTGTTTTAGTTAACAGCTGCCATGTCTAATTTTAGATAGATAAAGCATGCATGAATCTGTAGTGGGGTTTTATATTACATCTGACATTTTATTTCTAATGCCTTAGAAGTATGTTTTGTTGTTTAATTGTCATTTCTGATTAACTAAGTAAAACTTAGCAAAATATGTTCTCCTAATCTCCAAAGTTTGTTTATTCTGTTGTTGTTTATTCCTTATTTGTTGTCGTTCCTATTGGAAAATATATCGTCTTCAAGAGGCTACTCTGGTTTTGAGAAAAAAACATTTATGTTTGGTTACTCTATTCAGGATTCTTAGCGCCCACCTAAACTCGATACTTGTGTGTTACTTATTCTAAGAGAAGGTACAGCGAGAGACAATACCGAGAGATTAATACAGCCAATTGGCGCTTAGCTACAAACTACCTATTGTGTGTGGGGGCTTGTGTTTGGTCATTGGTTTCATGTAGTTCTCAAAGCACCAGTTTTGCATTCATCATGCTGAGGACGAAATAGAGAGAGAAAAAGTTATTTGCTTTAGTTATATTGTATTCTGTCTGCTGTATATCGGGTGTCTGTGTTCTGTTTCTCTCCTAACATTACTACATATCGGTCAATAGTCTGTGATTGTGGCATCATGGTCACACTCACTTGATTTTATTGAGTGATGTTTTCGAACTAAATCTGTAATAGTCATATACTCCTAAACTCAGACTCGCCTGTGACCATTAGTAAAATTATGCATAATTTTCGAAGCGAATCTCTGGTAGTGATGTACTCAAAAACTCTGACTAATGGAGTTTCATATGGGGTCAGGTGTGGTGCTTGATTGTATCGATTCCTGAGCTTTGTCCTCTTTCTTACTTTTACCTGTGACGTTTTTCAAATACATAGAGGATATTTACTTTTTTCAGGTGAATACCAAATATATTTCATCGAGTGCGGTGAAAAAAATCAGTATTTTTCACGAGTGCGTAGCACGAGTGAAAATGCTGATATTTTCACCACACGAGATGAAATATATTTTGTATTTGCCGTAAAAAAGTAAATTTTCTTTTTATTTTATACTCAACGGAAATACAGAAATCACAACCTTACTTTTTACTTGGTCGTTTCTCGTTCGATTTGACTTTTGCAGTGTGTTTATTGGGTATAACATTGGGTGGAAACATAGTTTGCACCTAGAAAATGGCTTAGAATCATATTTTAACGAATAGAACGCAATAAATCAGCATTTAAGGACATATGCTACTAAATACTTCCCATATTGAAATATTTTCAATACTTTGCATACAGTTTGTTTTATGCATGGGCTATCCATTTATGAAATAAAAAGGATATGTCACCGTGCTTATTTTTTCAGAATCTCATATTGAAGTTTAAAGCATGTGAACAATTTTCTAGAAATATAAATAATAACACTAGTCCTAATTATCGAGCTAAAACGGTTGTAATCTTCAGACAGCTTCTTTCTTTTAACTTAAATGACTGCCCATGGCCTCAAACTTTTAAGAATATGTGCATGTTTACTTGTTATCCCATGCTGTGACAGGATACTGCGTGATATATTTTGACAATTCGTCAAAAATGGAATTTGTTTTTAGAATAAATCATGTATTAAAAAATCTGATATTGAAAATCTTGAAAATTTATTTTTAGTTCATGGACTATTATAATACCTTTCAGAAAAAAGAATAAAAATCTGGGGTCACCGAACTAATTCTCTTTCTAGAGGGCCAAATTTACCCCCACCCCCATAGGTTTCATGCGTAATTCAATATAAAAAGTTCGGGGATGACCATTTCGTCCGTTTTGATGATGCCATTTTACTAGTATATGAAGTAATTTAGCATTAAAATGTTAAAAAAGAAAGAAAAACACACTGAAAATATGTGCGCATCCGGGAATCGATCCTGGTCCTTTGGCTTTGTAGCCAGACACGCTAACCACTAGGCCACGAGGTCAGGTCGTGCGCCGCTCTAAATAACCATACAAATAGTATAGACTCGGCCACTATCGTATTCGTAACCAGGGTTATTGTGTACGTCGCTTAATTTCGACTGAGCTACATTTATCTGTCTTTAGTGCTGAGACGATCAGTTCTGAAAAGATGTCAATAGATAATTCGAACACACTTTAATGAGTTATTTTGTGAAGAAAATGTCAGAACACCGATATGACATAAGAATATCGGAAGCTGTGTTGATCCGAATCCGTTAAGGGTCGAAAGACAGGACCAAGACAACTTTCCCCGTTTGCAGACGCGGGAAAGGTGTGCATTGGAAATAGCCGCATATGTCTTTAAAGAAAGTCTAATGAGTGTGCCTTACGGTAGGCGTCACGTGCAAACTGGCGCTACGCCAGGTCAAACTGTGACGTCATTATGTTTGATGTTGACGTCACAACATGCGTAGCGTTATTTTTGACAAATATACTTCATTTAAAACCTCATGTTAAAAAATCCCAGTCACAAAATTGCCAAGAAAGCCTTGTTTTGCTACAGTTCTATTCTATACCACAGGGAAAATATAAATCGTATCAGTCACTAGTGAAAAAATACGATATTTTTTCACTGTAGAAAAATACCAATTTTACTCACATTTGATATGCATTGAATTCACTGCTTGTGATAAAATAATAATTTATTATTCGGAGAGCAATTTTGGGAATTGTAGACACGTACTCCTTAACTCAGACTCACTTATGAGAATAAAGAAAAATCATACAGATTAAAAACATAATCGATGTTTGGTTGAATCTGTTAATGTAAGAAAACGGAAAATGTAGCATTTACCACTGCTTCATAGACTTTAATGTCAACACTATAATATATTTTACAGGTTTAAGCATGCAGTTTTGTTTTTTTGTTGCTTGCTTTTTTCCCTCGACATTATCCTATCTACTTGAAATATTTAGTCAGATAAACGTATGCAACACAATGTTATTTCCAATTCTAACACACCTCGCCTATAGAGCCAACGGTAACAAACTGTGATATATCGGACAATAATTCACAGCTAAAGTGTGTGATAGCTGACGTCACTGGAAAATGACGTCATGCATGGCGTTAGACGGTGTAACGTCATTTTTACGCTTGAAATACGTTACAATTACATGTAAACGTATGCGACGTAGTCTAAGTATTGGCGGGAGTTCTTCAGTGCAATGGCGGAAATTTGGAGGAAGCTGAAGACTTCGGATGTGTTTTCGTCGCTAATTGTGTGTTAGAATCAAAATAGATCGGCTCCAGTGCGTGAATTGTTCAGTAATAATTCACTGTTTGTCGGTCAGTTGTACAAAGATAAATCACTCGCGCTGCGCGCTCGTGATTTGATCTTCTTTACAACTGACCTCAAAACAGTGCATTATTACTCAACAATTCACTGCCGGAGCTAATCTATTTCTTAAATGTCCTCTGAAGAAACAGTGTGGTCATATTTACACTGTTTGTCATTCTTTTAAATATCACAGGTACACCATATCATGACCGGGCCGCGTAGCGCAGTCGGTAACGTGTCTGGCTACAGATGCGTGTCTGACTGCAGATCCAGGGGTCGCGAGTTCGATCCTGGCCCGGTCCCATACTTTCTTGGAGATTGATCATGAAATAATTTCTACGGTCATTCTCCTCCCTTCCGCTGTGTCATTCAAGAAGGGTTTTTGTCAGTTACATACGAAAGTATGTGCACAAATTACTGGTTAACCGCTTGTTCAAGCCTGCCCAGGAAAAAGTGTGGTTAGGTGAACTGACCGTCCCGCAATGACCATAGCTGTTGACTTGGGACGTAAAGCAACAAAACAAACATGTTGTATGGTAGACTAATATATAACAAAGAAATAGAATATATATTTATGGCAAAACTGTAAGGTTTCTGGGTTAAAAAAACTTTTTTATCAGCATGACATTTGAAATATAAGATTATAAAAAAACGAGGGAATTTATTTTTGCTTAGAACAGAAGACAATGCCATTCGTCTTGGTTATAAATTTGAAAATGCCAACAATTGTTGGTATTTAAATATTTATAACCAAGACAAATTCATGCTTATTATGTGTGCTGAATATAACATTGCTTATACATTAGGGGCAAAGTTTTCAAATATTAAGAATATATATGGTATCTATTTTCTTCATTTCTTTTACAGATATGACGGCAGATCAGTTTATCCGCTTCCTCCAACAAACATTGACGGACTGCCCGCTACTTATGTTCACTTCTTGAAATACAGACTATTTCTGGGCAGCATGCGTTACTTACAGCGATGATCTTGATCAGGCAACATAGTATTTGCCCCTCTGAAGAAGTTGACATATCAAGATAGATGTATTTTGTTTATTTCTCGAGCACTTACCATAAGAAATGTTGTAGCAATAGTTTCCCCTCGTTTACACATTGCATGATACAGAGGAAACAGCAATATGGTGAAATTTGCTTTTTGTCATAAAGATAGGGCATCAGTATGTGTGGTAAATTGAGATTGTACATTGCTAAGTTTAGAAAATGACCAGGGCCCAAAATTACAATGTCTCCTTAAATATAAGTATTATCTTAGTTAAGTGTTGATTTTTACGATACAAAAATAATGTTTCAAGCTTCATCGAATCAAAAATTCTCCATGCATTCATTAGATTACATCTTTAACCATATGTACTGCACCGACCCTGGTAATCTATTAAACATTTAAACTATCGTGTAAATATATTAATGCTTACCTAAAGTAGTATTTAAAAGAAGGCATTGTAATTCTTCGCCCAGGGCGTCCATCGACGACTCAGATTAACATGGGCCTCAGTCTTTTCAGTCATCTCTGTTTTCTTATCTACCAAATATATGTGATCATCTGATTGGGTTGATGTATCCTTGACGTGGTCATCTTTGGACGCTTAACAATGTTTTGGCCTGGTCATTATACATACTTTATGTTATTCACAACTAATATGCTTAATATGCTTTATAATTTTACCTTGTCACATAAAAGATTGATTTAGTTACATGCAAACAACAAAGGTGTAGACCAGACAACATTTTACCTAGTTTGGTTAGCGCCCTTGTTATAAGCTTAGAGCTAAGTGCACATTTTAAATATTTCAACTTTTTAACTGGCCAAAATAAGTTAAGCCCAAGCTGAAATTTTCCCTATACTTAATACAAAAACTTTCATGTTTGTTTTATTGTACCATTGAACTGAATAAAGATTTTTGCTTAAACTATTCAGCCAAGTCGTAGCTATGTTTTTTCTTATAAAGTACTAGGTTTCATGCAGATCGATACACTTTCGTTATAGCTTCACACATTTCAGCAAATTCGTTCCCTATTATTCCTATAGTAAAATGTCAAAAATATGGGTTCTCTTGGAAATTTTAGCTCATATCGAAAGACAACCATTATTTTCAATTGAAACTTTATGTTATTACACCAGAGATAGTGTTGTTTAACCTGAGTTGAATATGAGTATTAACTGTTTTAGATAATTTAATAATAAACAACTAAACTATGGAAATTTAACCTTATACCTATGGGAAAATTAACATGGGGCTTAACTTATTTTGACCAGTTTATATATTTATGTGTGCAGGCATACACTGAAGACAGGCTCTCTAGAGACGAGGTCCATATAATTGTGTAATTTTGTGAAAATGAATACCTGGACCAACGTCAGTATGGTGAATGAACATATTTCTGTAAATAACTTTCATATCATACTAATACCTAATCAAAGTGTAAGCCAATAAGACGTCTTTTCCGCCTTTTTATGGAACTGAAGCTGGGGTCTTGATTACGAGTCCCGGTTTGCCACACATTTTTAAATGTTCTTCGTATATAACTGGTTCCAGTAAGGCCAGAATATTTTGATTAGTTGATTTACAGGAAATATTTTCACATTTAGGGTCGAGGGGAAAGGCTCTGAAAATGACCAGTCGATAAAAAGGGATTTTTGTTGTTGTTTTTTTTTAAATATCTCCAGAACAGTACAAATAGTAAACCTAGTAAGGTAAACCAAGACAACAGTCTGTATTAAATCTTTAATCATTTTCCTAAAATTCTAGCATGGACAATCACTTTTAACACCGTCGGTCTCAAAAACATAGACATAATCTCACATTTCTATTATTTTTTTTTTGAAAAAAAAAAATGAATAATATTAACAGTCAGAGGATAAAAAACAATTTTAGAAATTGGATTTTTTTCCACTTTCCGGAAAATTAAAGTAGGAGAGTATGTAAATCAACTAATAAGATATTCTGGCCTTAAGCAGTTGTCAGTCACTGACAAACGTATGGACAAGGTACAGGGAAGACTGGCAGGACTGGGAGGAAGCCCATGCTGCTTTCAGGCTTCAAACAGCGCACACTCATTTTGTTGGTTTTGTCATGTCATAACTAATTTTATGAGTATGGTGGTTGTGTAGAGTACAAAGCAAGCTTTCCAGGAATAGTATAGTTTGGTGAGGGTTTAGGATAACAGCCTTGATTATCTATAAGGGAACGGATGTTATGAATGATATAAAGCATGGGCATAGCCAGGAAATAGTTCAAACGAAGCCATAAAAGTATATCTGTCAGCCTAGGAACAATTTATAGATTTTGAACAATAAGAATACATTGCAGGATAGACTTGACAGTGAAATTTTAACATTCATGTAATCTTAATAGTATATGCCTTGGCCAAGCAAGCTTTGCTAAGAGGCAAACAAACCCTGCTTGCCCAAGACAATTGCTTGCTCTAAATATATTCTTGAGCATTAAGCATGTGATGTTCTCCTTATGAAAATATAATACAAATAGCAACTAAGTGATTGAAAATATTGGAGTAAAATAAGCTAAAGGTCGACAACATTGCTCCAATGCTTCCATGGGAATGATACATGTAATAGTGAGATAAGACAGTTCCATCGAACAGCCATACAATGTTGTGTCTATTCGAGCACACCAAATGCAGTGTAAATTATATTGTTATATTATCAAACTATCATAATATTATTTAAATTATGCATGTATAAACATTACATAAGATTATCATGAATATCCATATCATATAACACTATTATTCTATATATATATTTTAAAAATATATAAAATGTATATTTCTTCAAAGCACACTGTTCTGTTTTGTCTATAGCCATGAAAATATTAATTTTAAAGTACCTAACTGTGTTAAACAATTGGAAACTAGTATGCATCGAGAAATGAGGATTTTTCTTGTGGTCTAACAAAACGTTTATCTGATTTTATGGAATTCCAAATAGCGTTAGTGAGTATGATTAGGAAGTACACAATAACATACTTCAGATCGACCCAGGGCACCGTGGGGATGAGTCGCAGAACACTATCAGTCATAAGACAGATCAAGATGACGTTTAAAGTAAAATAATCGGCTCTTCCTTCCTCATCAAGGTGATTGCAAAACTAGAAGTGACACTTAATGCTTAATGCATTGCAAAACAAGGACTAACCGCAGAACCGCTACACCATTAAACAATGAATCAACAACAACATAACCACCACCAATACTGCCTATTTTTTTTTCTTGCACACTGGATACCGATATCTGAGATTTTACCATGGTATAGAAAACCTTATCTTACCCATGCTATCTTATCCAGGATGTCATATGGAGGCTGTACATTGGTTGTATTGGAATTTATGCACATGGTAGTCAAGTGACGTCATTGTTATGTTAAAGTGACGTCATCATATCATGTCGTATCTCAGAGTATTCATGAATTTCTTGGAGCCTTTTTTAAACATGAACGGTATTTAATGGTGAGCAAGAAAAAGAACCCATTAATCGTGTGAGGGTGGGATAGAAAATTCGTCCCTCGGATCACCCTTTGTCATCAATCGGCGAGCCTCGTGATGCACAACGGTGATCCTCGGGACGGATTTTCCTATCCGACCGTCACATTCATGACTGATTCTTATATTCTTATGAAAAAATTAACAAGTGAAGCTAACCAATAATGCCACAATTACAGATCAGACACTACTTATGGCACCATAATCAAGAGGTGGAAGATAACAATTTAACAAGTAAACACAGTCTAAGCAAATTAACCCAGCCGAGGTTTAAATCTTTCTTTTTGTCAGGCTCGACTCAGTTAAGCATGGAATTTATCATGCCTTTAATTGTTAAAATGACATTTGTTGGCATTTAAACATATATAAGCAGGATAAATTGGCATCTGAAGGTTTTAAAGCAAAAAAACATGCATTTAAGTTATTGTGAGCAGTTGCAATTTCATGCTCAGTTGAGATGAGCATATGCGTTTTTATACTTCTGGACCAGGTCTTGTTCCATTTTTCCTCTGCAAAACGAGTTTCAAAGATGACTGGATGCAAAAAGACAAGGGCAAAAATATCCCACATCAAAGAGAAACGTAACCTAAAGAAGCAATCAGTTATAATGGGTTTTCCCATAGGCAATCGTTTTGCATTAGATCTTTCAATAGCAGGTGCGCAAACATGTCATTTGTTGGAATATGATCGAATTACTACCTTCAAGAGGTGAAAAGAAACACATTCCGATTGTAAAGTGAAGATTTTAACGGCTGAGCATTTCAGTTTTGAACGTTATTTATTCGAAAGGGAGGAAAGGGTAGTCTCATATGCGCCCACGCATGGATTTTCATCTCCTTTTACATGGTGAATGACCTATCAACTATAAAAATGCATTTATTTATTTCAATATATATTTTAGGTCCCAGGAGAGCACCCTGAGTTACTCTTCGATAACTTTTCGATGACAGCTGTCTAATATTTTGTCAATTTTTAGCCATCGTCTTTATCGAATCTCAGCCAGTTTGACTTAGAATAGTGAAATGTTTATGTATTGCTTTGACACTATTTTGGCCTATACAAACGTGCAAACATTTTTTTGCGAAACTTTGAATTCAAAATTTTCAAAAAAAATTCAGTAATATTTATGAGAACGTCAAATTCTGTCTGCGATTTCCATATGTTCTTGTGCTTGTCAACCTATGATACTGCCTATATAATTTGCCTCACATGTCCTCTGTAAACTTACAAAGTTTCGTGATTTTTAAAACCGGTAACAGTCAGGGAAAACACATAATATGCATGTAGGTCATTTTTGACATAAATAATAAATTAATATTTGTGGCTTGTTTTGTCCTGGAACCATGTAATTTCTCAATTTTATTATTGGAAACATTATGAACATCGATACTAGTACA
This sequence comes from Loripinus fragilis, assembly GCA_964019695.1. Classification (NCBI taxonomy): domain Eukaryota; kingdom Metazoa; phylum Mollusca; class Bivalvia; order Lucinida; family Lucinidae; genus Loripinus; species Loripinus fragilis. The sequence continues at coordinate 41,580,679 of OZ026520.1, read as the reverse complement.
CTATGCATGTACAAAAGCGTATTTAATTTGACATTGATCAAATCTGAGACTTGTGTACCATTAACAATCAGTTTGAGTAACACACAACCACAGGAAACTTTTCAACTTCTCAAAAGCAAGTTGAAACACATCAATTAATTTACTCAGTGCTATAATCTCTTACCAATGTTTCTTTATGCGAAAATGTATTTTAATTTGTTTCTGCATAGCGTTTTTAATTGACAGTTCATTATCATAATAGAGCTTGACAAGGTGATACATTTGATCCCTGACTTAATTTCTTTTGTCACTTTGTAAGTTTATATACAACCTCACTTATGTAACTGGCATTCATTTTACCAGCAATGATATGTTTCTCTTAACTTTTTAATTATGTATTTTAACCTTGTTCAGAACTTTTTTTCATGGAATCCCCCTGAAAATGCCAGTTTGTTTGGAAATGGGGCTAAGATGTAGCTTTCAATTTTAATACCAGGTGCCTGTTGAGACTCCTTATATACTGTTGGCTGATCATCAATAGCTGCACATGCATTAACTATCTCACAACTTTTTATCACTGTTTTTAATTCATCAATTTGTCAATTCATAGAATACCGAGATGCACATGCTAATTTATTGACTGAAAGCACTGTGACTTTAAATTCCCTTTGCAATTTTACTCCTTTTGGGAAAGAGTTGTATATAGGTTAATCTGCTAACCTTGTGTTCTCCTTGTATTATGTCCATTTGTACTTTTAGTTGATTTAAAATTCCGTTTCGAGGGCAGCGTCCTTGATGTATTTTCAAAACTGGTTCCTCAGTCAAGTAAATGGCAATTTAAGCAGGGAATCAGTTATCTTTTGAGCGATCTGATTGTATTAGGTTAAACTTCAAGACATTTTTGGCATTAATTTATTTAGCTCATTTGCTATTTTGACATTCTAAAGGATGTTGAATATAATTGTAAGGACTTACGATTGTATCAGTTCGGTGCATGTATTTTTCTAATATTGCTACACATTCATGGTAAAGACATAATCAAACAAAAGATCCCATATCTACATACAATGAGTGAATAATGTAATTTGACATTTTATTTAAGTGAATATTATACTTTAAAACCATATTATGAAGATTCATGAAATTAACTACTTCATTAGGAGTTTGAAAAAGGTGAAATACGCTCTATGTGATCAATATTGGAATAGATATGACCATTATGAAAATATTAAAGATTCTATCTTGTTTAAATAGGTAAATATGCAAGAAACATACAAGAAACATGCAAAGAACATGATTATATACGGTTGTCATATTTTTATATATTTATTTTTTATCATGTTGGTGATAAAGAAATAATCAAACAAAGGATTCCCTAACACAAATGAAATGATTGACTTATGGAGAATGACTTTCTATAGAGTGAATCTGGACTTGAACATTATTATAAAGATTACAAAAGTTTACTGTTCTATTATGAGGAGTTAGACAGGGTGGAATTCTCTATATGTGATCAATATGTAAGTATTAACGTTTTAACAATATTTAAGATTCAATCTTACATATACATGTACAATAAAACAAACAAGAAAACTTGATTTTAAATTAAACTAATCAAATACTTATTCATTACCTACAATCCGTACTTATTTTACATTTCTCAGAATTGAGATTTGTAACGTTCAAAGTTCAAAGACAACATGTTACCGGTATTGGATTTTCTTGAAAACTTTAGCATATCATCTACATATGTACAGCCTAATGTAAGATTAATTTCATAGGTTGACAAGAACCGGAACATGCCTAAATTAAAAAACAGATTTGTTGAAAAAATTATACTGCTGATATTTAGGGACTGTTTCTAACAAAATCACAATTTTCTGAATTTAACATTACAGAAACTTATTTTTGTTTTATGCATATGTAATCAGTGATTATCATAGATTGTTTTAAAAACAAAGCGAACCCAATATATGATACTATGAGCGTTATTGGCGGCTTAAAATGAAGGAACCCCTATAATCAGATACCCGATTACATAACATCTTATTTTTTGACCACGTCAATAAGTAAGTGGGAAACTATATTACAAATAGAATAGTCATATTTTAGGCAAGCATTATGCATAATATTATGAAAATCTATGTGTGGGCAGAACCCTATGTAAATTTCCTATAGGGTGAGACTCCTCCTTTGGAAAAAAAAACGCGATTTTCAACTTAAAACTGTGCACAAAAGGTAAACATTAAACCAGTCAGTATTAAACCGGTTTTCACATTTTTGCTATTAGATCCAAACATTTGACGGAAGAATTAAAAAATTTAACAGGTAATTAGTCGACCTATTGCCAAAAAGCTGTTTTAGCAAGGGGACTAAATCGGACTTTACATTATGTGAAATGTCGACCTGTTAATGTCATGAGCCCACTTCGAATCGAACTAAAGTTCTTACTATAGTTCTTACGTAATAGTTGCCCGCGTACGTTTACATCTGAACGGCTGTAGTTGGAACTTTAGTTGGTTGCCAAGTAAACAAAGTAAATAGCATTGCATGCCCCCTTTCAATTCTTTATTGCAGACAAAACTGATGTTCATATACTGCACAGCCAACTCTAATTAACAATTACGAATACGTAGGACTGCATATAGTGCACAGCGAGTAATTATTTTCTAAAACAAATAATTTTGAGGCTACTGACAGATCTTGAACCTATCTGGTTAGATAGGGCTTGAGGAGGGAACTAGACAATTTACTAGAGTAACGGTGCTCTGACCCACCGTTGATCTCTAGTAGAACTATAGTAGCGACTATCGATGTTCGAATTAAACTATAGTTACTATAGTAGGAACTATAGTTCGATTCGAAGTGTGCCATGATCGTAATCGTAGACGTTTATCAATATATATTATTGATCTTATGAAATTAAATATCCTGCGAATCCTTTATTTTTAATGCTTAACAATTTCCCCTCAGTTTATTAATATAGAAATAATAATGCTATCACATTTGTACAAACGTATCCAGCATCACAAAAGGTCTTAAGTTTCGTCCGAGCCTGCCTCTCTTCCATGGTTTATAAATGCAATACTAGGCCAGTCATAATAGCTTTTGGGGTACCACTTATTGCTACAGAAACTTTTTTGTGCCTGAGCGAAAGTTTCTTATGTCATCTACAACATACTAAAAGTCCTCACAAATTATCTGAAAGGAAAACATATTATAATACCTTAATCTATTCCTCAGACAACATTTTCTGCGGCGGCCCTGTAAGTCCACCGTAGATTGTACTTTCTCTACCTAGGATACACTTCCGGTTTACAATATTTTGTACAGCCGACGCGAATAAAATCTTTGTCGCAGTTTTCCTCTGACCATTACATACAGGTAATTATCTTTGAGTATTTTTTTGCCCATCGCCCCAAGGCAACTGACGCTCCAGTGCGTTTTGTAATAGAAAACTAGCTCAATATTCCCTGGTGTCACATAATTTCGTGGCTATAATTCTCGCACCACTTTTATTGTTATTTTTATTTAATATCACATAAAAATCGTCACGAATCATAGCAATCAGAATAAAAATATGAAAAATATATTAAATTGCAGGGAAAAAATATTCATATTATTAAAATATGTTTTACACTCGAATTTTAAAAGTACGGAAGCACATTAGTGTCATCATGAATATACTTGTACAAAGCGTTTTGGGGCGATTTTCAAAGTTTTTCTACGAAAATCATGGCAAGAATGAGATTTACAGCTTGGTCTGACTTCTGAAGAAGATTTTTAATTAAAAAAAGAATCGTTTTTCATCTTGAAAATGGAAAGAATCAGTTGTTAGATGCCTCTAATAGGTATGTTTTTGTTCACAAATTTTAAATCGAAAGCAAAGCAATATCCCAGCAAACATGCCTATATGGGTCCCATATGGGCTACCCATATTGGGAGTGCAACCGGGTTTGGCATGGGTCCCATATGGGTTAGCCCATATGCGGGTTGCCCAGATGGGTCCCATATGGGTCCCATATAACAGTCCCATAAAGAAAAAAGAATTGCTATAATCATCTTTATATAAATGAATGGCTAGCTTCTACAGTTGCTGATACAGAGGGGATTCATGTGGTTCGCTTGAACCACCATTTGAGACAAAATTATTCCACTTTTATGAGGAATTTCAAGCAAAATCAGCATAAACTATCTAATAATCATGTACAATTTTCAAATCGAAACCTCCTTTTTAAATTTGAACCTCCTAGCAGGAAATCCTGGATCCGCCCCTGCTTCTACCATTTATTTTATTTTATTTACATGGGCCAGCCCTTATGGGACCCATATGGAACCCGGTTGCACTGCCCATATGGGTGCCCATATGGGACCCATATAGATTGCTAGCTGGGATATAATTCGAGTCTGAATCTTTTTGTAATTTTTGTTTTACAGTGATCAATGTCATCATTGAGATACGATGAAAGAGAAACAATGATAGTTAGAAAAACAAAATTCTAGCTTTAGCCCCTAAAAGTGCAAAATGGACAGTCCCATACTTAATTATTGCATCAATATGTATGGGAAAATCCATCAGAATACAATGGGTTAATGGAAAAGGCCGCAGCTCTCACTGCCTCTAGCACTGGCTAAAGTGGAAATTGCCTTGCTATCATCAGAATTGTTAACGCAGCCTGTTGACTACAGTATTCCTAAATTTACAGGATGGGAAAGTAAAAAAATAAGCTTTGCAGAGCAATCATTTATGCATCCAACACAGTATTTTGACATAATATTCCGTAACAAATATTATTACCCAACCGTCTATATACAGATTAATTGACTATGCTTTGCTATCTTATGAGTCACTGAACTATTGCCAAGGCAATAGTTTTTATATTGACTGGCACTATACCATGGCTGGTTTCCTGCTTCACTGTTAAAATACTCAGGCGCTTATCGACATGCGCGACGGCGATGTGTGTACTGTTCGTTTATGGAAGGAGATGTTATGCAACAATGGTGAAAATGAGGCATGGTTTGGCAAAGTTAAACCCCAATAACTTTGTTGTTGGGCAGAAACATAAAGTGTGGGTACTCGTTTTCTTAGCTAGAACGAGCCGAACTTTTGAGACCAAAATTGAGCAGATTTGGTGAAACTTTCTGTTTTGCAACGAAACCGCATCGTCTACAGCAACTTTATTCAAAGAATGCTGCTAAGTATTTAATCTAATGGGTTGGGTAATAAAACAGTAATTTCATGTCTGTTTGTAGTATGGTCAAACTATTACCCCTCGGTACCATGGATGATCTGAGGCACTATTGCACTCAATCTTTGGCCTCGTGCAATAGTGCATCAGATCGTCCACGGCACCTTGTGGTTATGGTTTTGACTATACTACAAACAGGCATGAAATAACTGTAAATTATCAAATTATCTCAAAAGGTATGAGATATATTCAGATCACAAGTTTCTACATTTGCCCATAGGAGATAACACAAGCGGTATGCAAAGGAGTGCAATTGATTTTGTATGTTACACACTCTTTCCGAAATAAAAAGGGATTTTCCGATGGAATTCCCTTTTTTTGATAGTAAAACATAAATATGGATATAATCATATTTGAGTTTTGCATCGTTATAGAGTACAAGAATGATGGTACAATGCAATTTATTTTTCCTATGAACAGAGGAAATTTCCTCTGTTGTGACTGCTCAAAATGCAGAAATTGATGTCCTTAAAATATGTTCCAAGTAGTGTATTTGTCCTAATAGTTTAAAGAAAAGTTCAAATATCAATTTATATATCAAGTAGAAATCGGTTTACAACAGAGGAAATTTCCTCTGTTTTGACAATGGAACAAGTCTTCCTTTAATCACAATCAGATTTTCATCTTATTTCCGAACAGAGGATTTTTCCTACATTTTACTTTCAGTATCTCAACAAAATATAAAAGGAGTGACCTTTTCAACAGAGGAATTTTCCTCTGTTTAGTAGTTCGATAATTTCCTATAGTGACTTCCAGAACTGATTTATTTTACATTCTAGTCATAACTTAAATATTACCAATTTCCAACAGAGGAATTTTCCTCCGTTCGGTAATTCAACAATTTCCTATTGCGAGAATTAAGAGCCCTTTTTCCTAAAATAAAAATGAAGAACCCTGTTTGTTATCATTTCCATCTTAATCATAACTTAAATGTTTCCACTTTTCAACAGGGGAATTTTCCTCCATTTTTCATTCTGTATCTCGACAATCAATAAAAGGAGAGAAAATTTTACAACAGAGGAATTTTCCTCTGTTCAATAGTTCGACAATTTCCTATAGTGACTTCCAGAACTGAGAGCCTTACTTGTTTGACATTCTAGTCATAACTTAAATATTACCAATTTTCCAACAGAGGAATTTTCCTCCATTCGGAAATTCAACAATTTCCTATTGCAAAAATAAAAGCCCACTTTCCTATAATGAAAATGAAGAACCCTGTTTGTTATCATTTCCATCTTAACATAAATATCCATCATAACTAAATGTTTCCAATTTTCAACAGAGGAATTTTCCTACATTCTCCATTCAGTTTCTTGACAATCAATAAAAGTAGTGAATTTTACAACAGAGGAATTTTCCTCTGTTCAATAGGTCTACAATTTCCTATAGTGACTTCCAGAACTCCAAACCCAACTTTTTTGAAATTCTAGTAAAAACCTATAATATATCCAATTTTCCTCTGTTCAGTAATTCAACAATTTCTAATTGTGAGAATTAAGAGCCTACTTTGTTCAATATTTCTGTCTTACATTAATTACAGTTTTAGAACAGAGGAATTTTCCTCTGTTCACTAGCTCTACAGATGCCTATAGTGACGTCCAGAACTCAGAGCCCAACTTGTTTGACATTCTTGTAATAACTTAAATATTACCAATTTTAGAACAGAGGAATTTTCCTCTGTTCGGTAATTCAATAATTTCCAAATGAGAGAATTAAGAGCCCAATTGTTTGAAATGGTTATCAGCAGATGACAATGTCATATTAATGTTTAAATCAAAGTTAAAATACATTGGCTCAATTTCAACTTGTCATAACCTCTAAAGTGTCAAATAGTTTTGACCCCTATCAGGTGCAGGCAGAATGTCAGGCCTGATATGGGTCCAAATTACTTGAAAGGGTTATCAGCAGATGACAATAACATGTTAAGGTTTAACGCAAAGTTAAAATACATCGGTTCAATTTCACCTTTTCAAAATCTCTAAAGTGTCAAACAGTTTGGACCCAGATCAGGTCCGGACAGAATGTTGGGCCTGATCTGGGTCCAAATTGTTTGAAACACTTATCTGCATAAAATTTTTGACCCAGACACTTATCTATCAGGACCAGACAGAATGTCTGGCCTGATCTGACTCCAAATGATCTGAAAGGGTTATCAGCAGGTAAAAATGTCATGTTTAAGATATAGGCAAATTTAAAATACATAGGTTCAACTTCAATTTGTCATAAACTCTAAAGCGTCAAATAGTTTAACCCCTATCAGGTCCGGACAGAATGTTGGGCCTGATCTGGGTCCAAATTGTTTGAAATGGTTATCAGCAGATGACAATATCATGTAAAAGTTTAACGCAAAGTTCAAATACATCGCTTCAACTTCAGCTTTTCATAACCTCTAAAGTGTTTAACAGTTTGGACCCCTTTCAGGTCCGGACAGAATGACGGGCCTGATGAAGGTCTAAATTGTTTGAAATGGTTATCAGCAGATGACAATGTCATGTTAAAGTTTGAACCAAAGTTAAAATACATTGGTTCAATATCAACTTGTCAAAACCTCTGAAGTGTTAAATAATTTTGACCCCTATCAGGTGCTGGCAGAATGTCGCCCCTGATCTGGGTCCATATTGCTTGAAAGGGTTATCAGCAGATGACAATAACATGTTAAGGTTTAACGCAAAGTTAAAATAAATCGGTTCAATTTCACCTTTTCATAACCTCTTAAGTGTCAAACAGTTTGGACCCGGATCAGGTCCGGACAGAATGTTGGGCCTGATCTCGGTCTTAATTGTTTGAAACACTTATCAGCAGATGTCATATGCTGACAAAGTCATGTAAAAGTTTAACGCAAAAATAAAACATCGGTTCAACTGCAACTTGTCATAACCTCTAAAGTGTCAAACAGTTTGGACCTGTATCAGGTCCAGACAGAATCTCCGGCCTGATCTGGGTCCAAATCGTTTGAAAGGGTTATCAGCAGATCACAATGTCATGTTAAAGTTAAATGAAAAGTTGAAATTACATCGGTTCAACTTCAACCTTTCATAACATCTAAAGTGTCAAAGAGTTCGGACCCCTATCAGGTCCGGACAGAATGTCGGGCCTAATCTGGGTCCAAATTGTTTGAAAGGGTTAGCAGCAGATGACAATGTCACGTAAAAGTTTAACTCATAGTTAAAATATATCGGTTCAACTTCAACTTGTCATATCCTCTAAAGCGTCAAACAAGGTGGACCCCTATCAGGTCCAGACAGAATGTGGGGCCTGATCTGGGTCCAAATTGTTTGAAAGGGTTATCAGCAGATGACAATTTCATGTAAAGATTTAACGCAAAGTTAAAATACATCAGTTCAACTTCAACTTGTCATAACCTCTAAAATGTTGAACAGTTTGACCCCTATCAGGTCCGGACAAAATGTTGGGCCTGATCTGGGTCCAAATTGTTTGAAAGCGTTATCAGCAGATGACAATGTCATGTAAAAGTTTTACGCATAGTTAAAATACATTGGTTCAACTTCAATTGTCATAACCTCTAAAGTGTCAAACAAGTTGGACCCCTATCAGGACCAGACAGAATGTTGGGCCTGATCTGGGTCCAAATTGTTTAAAAGGGTTATCAGCAGATGATAATGTCATGTAAAGATTTTACGCAAAGTTAAAAAAACATTGGTTCAACTTCAACTTGTCATTACCTCTAAAGTGTCAAACAGTTTGGACCTGGATTAGGTCCTGACAGAATGTTAGGCCTGATCTTGGTCCAAATTGTTTGAAACACTTATCAGCAGATATCATCTGCTGACAAAGTCAATGTAAAGGTTTAACGCAAAAATAAAAACATTGGTTCAACTCCAACTTGTCATAACCTCTAAAGTGTCAAACAGTTTGGACCCCTATCAGGTCAGGACAGAAAGACAGGCCTGATCTGGGTCCAAATTGGTTTGAAAGGGTTATCAGCAGATGACAATGTCTTGTAAAAGTTTAACGCATAGTTAAATTAAAATACATCGGTTCAACTTCAACTTGTCATAACCTCTAAAATGTCAAACAGTTTAGACCCCAATCAGGTCCGGACAGAATGTCAGGCCTGATCTGGGTCCAAATTACTTGAAAGGGTTATCAGCAGATGACAATGTCATGTAAAGGTTTAATGCAAAGTTAAAATACATTGGTTCAACTTCAACTTGTCATAACCTCTAAAGTGTCAAACAGTTTGGAACTCTGACAAAGTCATGTAAAGGTTTTACGCAGAAATAAAACATTGGTTCAACTCCAACTTGTCATATCCTCTAAAGCGTCAAACAAGGTGGACCCCTATCAGGTCTAGACAGAATGTCAGGCCTGATCTGGGTCCAAATTGTTTGAAAGGGTTATCAGCAGATGACTATGCCATGTAAAGATTTAAAGCAAAAGTAAAATACATTGGTTCAACTTCAACTTGTCATAACCTCTAAAGTGCCAAACAGTTTGGACCCCTATCAGGTCCGGACAGAATGTCGTCCTGATCTGGGTCAAAATTGTTTGAAATGGTTATCAGCAGATGACAATGTAATGTAAAAGTTTAACACAAAGTTAAAATATATCGGTTCAACTTCAACCTGTCAAAACCTCTAAAGTGTCAAACAGTTTTGACCACTATCAGGTCCGGACAGATTGTTGGGCCTGATCTGGGTCCAAATTGTTTGAAAGGGTTATCAGCAGATGACAGTGTCACGTAAAAGTTTAACGCATAGTTAAAATACATCAGTTCAACTTCAACTTGTCATAACCTCTCAAGTGTCGAACAGTTTGACCCCTATCAGGTCTGGACAGAATGTTGGGCCTGATCTGGGTCCAAATTGTTTGAAAGAGTTATCAGCAGATGACAATGTCATGTAAAGATTTAACGCAAAGTTAAAAAACATTGGTTCAACTTCAACTTGTCATAACCTCTAAAGTGTCAAACAGTTAGGACCCCTATCAGGTCTGGACAGAATGTCGGGCCTGATCTGGGTCCACATTGTTTGAAAGGGTTATCAGCAAATGACAGTGTCATGTAAAAGTTTAACGCAGAGTTAAAATATATCGGTTCAACTTCAACTTATCATAACCTCTAAATTGCAAACAGTTTGGACCCCTATTAGGTCCGGACAGAATCTCATGCCTGATCTGGGTCCAAATTGTTTGAAAGGGTTGTCAGCAGATGACAATGTCATGTTAAGGTTTACCGCAAAGTTAAAATACATCGGTTCAACTTCAACTTGTCATTACCTCTAAAGTGTCAAACAGTTTGGTCCTGGATTAGGTCCTGACAGAATGTTGGGCCTGATCTTGGTCCAAATTGTTTGAAACACTTATCAGCAGATATCATCTGCTGACAAAGTCAATGTAAAGGTTTAACGCAAAAATAAAACATTGGTTCAGCTCCAACTTGTCATAACCTCTAAAGTGTCAAACAGTTTGGACCCCTATCAGGTCAGGACAGAATGACAGGCCTGATCTGGGTCCAAATTTGTTTGAAAGTGTTATCAGCAGATGACAATGTCTTGTAAAAGTTTAACGCATAGTTAAAATACATCGGTTCAACTTCAACTTGTCATAATCTCTAAAATGTCAAACAGTTTGGACCCCTGTCAGGTCCGGGCAGAATGTCAGGCCTGATCTGGGTCCAAATTACTTGAAAGGGTTATCAGCAGATGACAATGTCATGTAAAGGTGTAATGCAAAGTTAAAATACATTGGTTAAACATCAACTTGTCATAACCTCTAAAGTGTCAAACAGATTGGACCTCTGACAAAGTCATGTAAAGGTTTTACGCAGAAATAAAACATTGGTTCAACTCCAACTTGTCATAACCTCTAAAGTGTCAAACAGTTTGGACCCCTATCAGGTCAGGACAGAATGACAGGCCTGATCTGGGTCCAAATTTCTTTGAAAGTGTTATCAGCAGATGACAATGTCTTGTAAAAATTTAACACATAGTTAAAATACATCGGTTCAACTTCAACTTGTCATAATCTGTAAAATGTCAAAAAGTTTGGACCCCTATCAGGTCCGGGCAGAATGTCAGGCCTGATCTGGGTCCAAATTACTTGAAAGGGTTATCAGCAGATGACAATGTCATGTAAAGGTTTAATGCAAAGTTAAAATACATTGGTTCAACTTCAACTTGTCATAACCTCTAAAGTGTCAAACAGTTTGGACCTCTGACAAAGTCATGTAAAGGTTTTACGCAGAAATAAAACATTGGTTCAACTCCAACTTGTCATAACCTCTAAAGTGTCAAACAGTTTGAACCCCTATATATTTTCTGCGTCTAGCCCTAAGAAAATATTAACAATTAATCGCTCAAAAATGGTGTTTATCTAAACCTATAATAAGAAGCAGAGGATTGTGGACTGAATAACGAAATAGAACGCATGCAGGGAAAGTTCATATGAGTCTGCGCATGGGTACATTCTCACTAGAACCCTCACTGCTTTAAAACGGGATAGAAATGGGCGCTGAAATATAATCTAACACTGAAAAATAGAAATATAACAATTTTTTATAACCTTATATTCCTCTCGATCAGAGAAGGTTAATATAAGTCTGCGCATGGGCACATTCTCGCTAGAACCCTCACTGCTTTAAAACGGGATAAAAAATAGGCGCTGAAATCAAATCTAACACTGAAAAATAGAAATATAAAAATTTTCAGTAACCTCACATTCCTATCGAGCAGCGAAGGTTCATATGAGTCTGCGCATGGGCACATTCTTGCTAGAACCCTCACTGCTTTATAACGAGACATGCGCGCTCCAGATAGTTTTTTTAGAGAATATTAACAATTATACACTCAGAAATGGTGTTTATTTAAACCTATAATAAGAAGCAGAGGATTGTGGACTGAATAACGAAATAGAACACATGCAGCGAAAGTTCATATGAGTCTGTGCATGGGCACATTCTCGCTAGAACCCCCACTGCTTTAAAACGGGATAGAAATGGGCGCTGAGATAAAATCTTACACTGAAAAAAAGAAATATAACAACGTTAAGTAAAAAAATATTCCTCTCGAGCAGCGAATGTTCAAATGAGTCTGCGCATGGGCACATTCTCGCTAGAACCCTCACTGCTTTAAAATGGGATAAAAAATGTGCGCTGAAATTAAATATAACACTGAAAAATGGAAATATTACAATTTTCAGTAACCTAATATTCCTCTCGAGCAGCGAAGGTTCATATGAGTCTGCGCATGTGCACATTCTCGCTAGAACCCTCACTGCTTTAAAACAGGATAAAAAATGAGTGCTGAAATAAAATCTAACGCTGAAAAATAGAAATATAACAATTTTCAATAACCTAATATTCCTCTCGAGCAGCGAGGGTTCATATGAGTCTGCGCATGGGCACATTCTCGTTAGAACCCTCACTGCTTTAAAACGGGACATGCACGGATCCAGATAAAAATAATTTCAGAGAAAAATAACAATTATACGCTCAAAAATGGTGTTTATCTAAACCTATAATAAGAAGCAGAGGATTGTGGACTGAATAACGAATTAGAACGCATGCAGGGAAAGTTCATATGAGTCTGCGCATGGGTACATTCTCACTAGAACCCTCACTGCTTTAAAACGGGATAGAAATGGGCGCTGAAATATAATCTAACACTGAAAAATAGAAATATAACAATTTTTTGTAACCTTATATTCCTCTCGATCAGAGAAGGAAAATGGGCGCTGAAATCAAATCTAACACTGAAAAATAGAAATATAAAAATTTTCAGTAGCCTAACATTCCTATCGAGCAGGGAAGGTTCATATGAGTCTGCGCATGGGCACATTCTTGCTAGAACCCTCACTGCTTTATAACGAGACATGCGCGCTCCAGATAGTTTTTTTAGAGAATATTAACAATTATACACTCAGAAATGGTGTTTATTTAAACCTATAATAAGAAGCAGAGGATTGTGGACTGAATAACGAAATAGAACACATGCAGCGAAAGTTCATATGCGTCTGTGCATGCGCACATTCTCGCTAGAACCCCCACTGCTTTAAAACGGGATAGAAATGGGCGCTGAGATAAAATCTTACACTGAAAAAAAGAAATATAACAACGTTAAGTAACCGAATATTCCTCTCGAGCAGCGAAGGTTCAAATGAGTCTGCGCATGGGCACATTCTCGCTAGAACCCTCACTGCTTTAAAATGGGATAAAAAATGTGCGCTGAAATTAAATATAACACTGAAAAATAGAAATATTACAATTTTCAGTAACCTAATATTCCTCTCGAGCAGCGAAGGTTCATGAGTCTGCGCATGTGCACATTCTCGCTAGAACCCTCACTGCTTTAAAACGGGATAAAAAATGAGCGCTGAAATAAAATCTAACGCTGAAAATAGAAATATAACAATTTTCAATAACCTAATATTCCTCTCGAGCAGCGAGGGTTCATATGAGTCTGCGCATGGGCACATTCTCGTTAGAACCCTCACTGCTTTAAAACGGGACATGCAAGGATCCAGATAAAAATAATTTCAGAGAAAAATAACAATTATACGCTCAAAAATGGTGTTTATCTAAAATTATAATAAGAAGCAGAGGATTGTGGACTGAATAACGAAATATAACACATGTTGTGAAAGTTCATATGAGCCTGCGCATGGGCACATTCTCGTTAGAAACCTCACTGCTTTAAAACGGGACAAAAATGGGCGCTGAGATAAAATCTAACACTGAAAAATAGAAATATAACAATTTTCAGCAACCTAATATTTCTCTCGAGCAGCGAAGGTTCGTGTGAGTCTGCGCATGGGCACATTCTCTCTAGAACCCTCACTGCTTTAAAACGGGATAAAAAATTGGCGCTGAAATAAAATCTAACGCTGAAAATAGAAGTATAACAATTTTCAGTAATCTAATATTCCTCTCGAGCAGCGAGGGTTCATATGAGTCTGTGCATGGGCACATTCTCTTTAGAACCCTCACTGCTTTAAAACGTGACATGCGCAGATCCAGATAGTTTTTTCAGAGAATATTAACAATTGTACGCTCAAAATTGGTGTTATCTAAACCTATGATTGTGGACTGAAAAACAAAATAAAACACATGCAGAGAAAGTTCATATGAGTCTGCATATGGGCACATTCTCGCTTGAACCCTCACTGCTTTAAAACGGAATAAAAAATGGGCTCTGAAATAAAATCTAACACTGAAAAATAGAAATATAACAATTTTCAGTAACCTAATATTCCTCTCGAGCAGCGAGGGTTCATATGAGTCTGCGCATGAGCACGTTCTCGCTAGAACCCTCACTGCTTTAAAACGGGACATGCGCGGATCCAGAAGGGTTTTTTCAGAGAATATTAACAATTATACGCTCAAAAATGGTGTTTATCTAAACCTATAATAAGAAGCATAGGATTGTGGACTGAATAACGAAATAAAACAAATGCAGCGAAACTTCATATGAGTATGCGCATGGGCACATTCTCACTAGAACCCTCACTGCTTTAAAACGGGATAAAAAAATGGGCTCTGAAATAAAATCTAACACTGAAAAATAGAAATGTAACAATTTTCAGTAACCTAATATTCCTCTCGAGCAGCGAAGGTTCATATGAGTCTGCGCATGGGCACATTCTCATAAGAACCCTCACTCATCTAGCAGAATACTCGTACTTCACTATTTTAAGCTGGTGACAATCGATTATTAGACGCACATAGGTAACTTTCCGAAGAACTAATCGGTTGTTCTCCGGAAGTTAACGGCGATAGGCGATAATCTTAGGTGATGGATAATCCCCTATGGCTAAAGTTCTTATCTTGGTCATAATAAAAGACAGATTTTATGGTTTTATGACATGTTTAAGTTCAGAAGTGCAGTACTATAAAAACTGCTCCTGTAGATAAAAGAAATAAATGTGACAAAACCTAACAAAATGGTTATGCGCCAGCGCGCACTTACTTTTAAATTACCAGTTTTGACATGCGGCGTCTCGTCAGGATCTTTGCTGAACAGATTAGTATAGTAAAACTTTGCTCAGTACAATAACCCTTTTTTCCAGTCATGGCAATATTATCAAAAATATCGCTTCATGAACAGATGATCAGACTGCACATATAATTATTCATGGCTCGGACCCAGTATTCTGGATCCGAGTAGATATATATCATAAATATGTTGTTGCAGAAGCGTCGAGCAACAGTGTATCATTTTAAAGGTGTCTGCGTTGCTCTCAATGAGACGGTTCTTTTAAACACCACAACATAATGTGATTGTATGTTCATCTGTCGTTGTAGAGATGAAGTAAAATGCATGTAGAAATGTACCTCGGTGCAGGAAAAGCACCACACGGACAGTGTGAAGTGAGATTCGGATGAATTTTGACTTGATCCAATGTTCACTGGAGTGAACAGCAAAGGTTCTGGTGAGAGTGGCACAGTGCATTCTCGCATTCGCATACCATATGTCTCCATTAAATCATGTTGCGTGCAACTTCTAAAAAATGCTAGATAGGCTAGCACACGAGATCTTGGTACTTATCGTACATGTGCCAATGTCACTTATAACGTATCCAAAGTGGATGGTTACATGCGGAGGAGGGGTGGTAATGGTCATATCTCATTTTGAAAACAGTATAAGTTCCTGATTAAAACTCTAATGAAAAACAGTGTAGATCAAGATCAACTGGTTTCTTTAATGATTCTCGTCATGCGAAAACGCATTCAGACCTACACTGCTTGGTTGTTACCCGTGTCACTTTGATCAGGGACTCTACAATCTGGGTCTCCACTGTTTGCTAAATACATACTTCACAGAGGAAATGTATTGTGCTGACTCTTTGCAAGCTGGTTAATTTTCATTTGGGTTTGTTTCTGCTGATCTAGTTTTAAAAAGATAGTTTTCAAAATTCTTTTCATGAATACTATCAGAGTGTCAGTTTAAATCCGATGTTTTGTCGGTTCTGATCTGGGTCTATTCTGTTTGCAAAGGTTAGCAACAGACAACGAAATACATTACTAGCAGGTAAAGGTTTAAAGTCAAGTGACCACATACAGAAATATAGGTGTGATAAATAACCAGTATGGGTGATTATTCTAATCTTATCAATCTTATCTGTTATCTTTAATTGCTTGTATAAACAGAATCAGTGTCATTAATTTATGACACACTTCTGCAAAATATGAGATAATGCGGAATCATTGAAGGTTTACAACAGCTTGCACACATTCTTTCACCAGTGTCTTTTTTATAAATGTAAAAATATCCTCTCTTAGTGAAAAATGTCACCGCTGCTTGCTTAAAATATAGATGTAGTTGAAGACCATGCCATTTACAAGGCATTACAAAATGAATCTTAGTTTCAATAAAACATTCTTTAAGGCCTCCTCACACATAGACGAAAACGACCCAACGTCATCATACGCATACTGACAAATATGACTAAAGCCCAATTCCTTATCGTTCGTAAATTAACGTTTTAAATCGTTGGTGATGTTCGCATGGATGCGTCTGCATTCGTTTGTGATCGCACAATTAGCGTTGTTCGTCGGAAAATTTTAAGCATGTTTAAAAATTTCTGACGAATAAATGTTCGTCACAGTTATTCGTAACGATTCGCTTCAATACGTTTATCAATCGCAAGTCTTCGTCAACATACGTTAGAGATCGCAGCTGTGAACAAATTTGCATATCGTGGTCAGCTAATTTGCATATCTAGCGAATGATGACGATCAAGAGACGCATCTCTGCGATGCTTTGCGAACTATAGCGAACAAATGCGCATTGAAGCGATTTGAATCCGACGCGTGAAAACGAATTATTACGTTCGAAAAACGGATGGTATACGCTTACATACTAATCAATACGTATTGAAACTACAAAAGGCGAATCGATGCCTACGACGTTTTTGATCCAATGTCACTTTATAGTTGATGAAGGGAGAGAGCTATAAGCGGGCCATCATCGGCTCGCCAGCGAAATGTCATTTGATGTTCCAGCATTGCTCGCTCGGTAGCCTTGTGAATTTTAGGGGTTCAGGGTCACCCTATAGCGTTGTGATTTTACAGGGGGCGGGGGACTGGATCCGCGCATGCTAAATACCCTCAGATGAGAATATTGCCTTTGTGTGTGTCTATGCATTTCTCTGTATGTCTGTCTATCTGTCTGTCTAAGTATCTACATGTATTTGTCTGTATGTCTGTCTGTATCTCCCTCTCTCTCTCTCTCTCTCTCTCTCTCTCTCTCAACATATGTGGTGTAGTCCCAGCAGACCAGGGTTCATGAGCTCGATACCAGGCATTTCAAGTCTTTTGTTGGGACTCTAAATCAGTCCCATTCCCGATAAACCTTTGCTGGTGGAAGACATTATCATGGTACTAAATCATGCATTATTTATCAGTTACCACTACCCCCCTCCCCCCCCCCCATGAGTAAAAATGGGCCTGATTTTCCGGTGCTCTGGTACATGCCCCACTCCAGCACAAGGGGATATTCTTTTATCCGATTAAGCCCTGTTTTAGCCCAACTATGCATAACAAAAATTTTACTCAGACAGAGATCAGAGCCATATCAGAATTAAGAGTGAGATTTGTTGAAGCTTCCCACTACATGTATTTCTTTTGCTGACAGTTCCAAGGCGGCGCAGATTTTGTTGATCATTTTCTAAATTTATATTCATATTATTATGCTGTCTTCACCTATAGATATATATGTTAACTAGAAATTGTTTTTTTTTGAAACACTCTGCTCCCAACCATTAGCTTCTCCAACATCCTTATCACCAGGTAATCTATTCACCATCCTCCTTCAGTTGACCAAAATCTGAGGCTACCGACTGTAATAGTTTTTGAGATATCTTTATTGGAAGTTTTCGATGTTCAAATTTGCAAAGGACATTAACTAAAAAATGCAAAGGCGATCACTAAAAAAGATTTTTTTTTCAAAATTTCACCTGGTAATCCACTCATTACCCTCTATCAGCTGTCCAACTTAGGAGCTCCTAGCTGTAAGGATTTTTGTGATATCAAGTTTTCTGTCGAAATTTGCAAAGGGCAATACCTAACAAAAAATAAAATGATTTTTTCGTATAAATTTTCACCAAGTAGTCTACTCATTATCCTCTATAAGCTGACTAAGTTTGAAACTCCTATGAGATTTCCAAATTTGCAAAGGCCAATAACTAAAAAAACGTAAATGATTTTTTTTTGTAATTTCACCAGGTAATCTACTCATTATCCTCTATAAGCTGACCAAGCTTGAAGCTCCTAGCTGTAACTGCTTTTGAAATATCCGGATTACAAAATTTCATTATGGCCCTTTATAAGGAGCATAACTCCACAAAGGGAGATAATCCAGATTTAACAAAAAAGAGTCAGTTATTTTTTATGCTGAGTCCATCTATGAAATTTCAAACCCCTGTCTTAAATTTGTAACGACGGACGTACGGACGGACACACGGACAGACGCATGGACGGACAAGCCCAAAGCAATATGCCCCTTCAACTTTTTTAAAGTTGGGGGCATAAACACCTGACCTTTTCAAAGTTGGGGGCCTAAAAACCTGACCTTAACCCTGTACTGTAGTGGTGTGTGTGGGAGAGGGGGTAATCAATGCGTTGCTCGTCTGGTATTGACCGGATGTGGGATTGCTGTGTCTGAAATATTCGGAGTCATTCGCGAAGATTCGCGATGCTGCGTTTAAGTTCGTATCTCTGCGCCCCAAATCGCATCTAATCGCTCCTTATCGTTAATGGACGCCAAAAATTGCTTGCGTAAGCAAACGCATTCTAGCGAATTACAGTAAGTGTTCGTAAACCATTCGCAACAAATAGTTCTCTATCGTCAAAATGTAAGATTATGTAACAAATTATCGAAACTTTCGTTCAGAATTCGCTTGAATTCACAAATTTTATCTATTCGTAAGGATTCGTCGAACGGATTCGCTTATGTATGAGGAGGCCTTTAACTGATTATGAAAAAAAACATCCGCACAATATGGTCCACGTTCCTTGTTATTCACATCAGTGTCAAATTGTTTGGATCTTCACTGCTGGTCCTGATTGGTGTCCAAACGGTTTGCCAAGGTAATCAGCAGATGACAAAAGTCACCGCGAGAGACAGTCTGATCAGCGCCTTGTTATTCACATCAGCGTCAAACTGTGAACGGACAAAACGTCGATCCTGATTGGGGTTCAAACTGCTTGCCAAGGTTAACAGCAGACGACAAAAGTCGCAGTGAGCAAGGAATAAGTTAAATAGGTTAAATATGAAAGTACCTGTGTAATGTCCTTATAAAAGCCCGAGATTTACGTGTGCGTCTGTCCGATCTTGTTGCATGTGATTGTCTTGCGCTGATAACCTTTTCTGACCCTGATCAGGCTCGACAAATTGCTGCGTCTGACAGGAGTCTGCAATATTTGCAGGATTCAGATATTATTATTATTGTTATTATTATTCATTTCAGTGAATTTAGCTTGGACAGTGTCTAATTCAATTGAAAAGAACGCAAAATTCTGTTATGTTTTTCTTGCCTAATTTTATTATTTTGTCTCAGTAAATATATAATAAGGCAGAAAATGCACAGCCTGATTTGAGTCTTCTCTCGGTATAGAGCGTAATATTGTACGTGAATATTTTCTTATCCATCAGTTTTAATATTTGTTTTGGGTGCTCAAAAGAACTGTCTCATTGAGACAACATTATATATGAATTTTTGGATGCTCAAAAGAACCGTATGATAATAATAATAGAAAAAACTTTGATCAGCGTCATTTTAGGGACATAGGCATACAGCGCAAACTGATATCCACGACGCGGCAAAATCTGCTTTTGGGTTTTCCGACAAAGCAAGACTCAAACCAGCTTGCTCAGCTACAGAGACTAGCCAGAAAATTGACTCTTCGCTCGTATAAAGTTTAGATATGATACTTTCCAATAAATGAATAATGAAAGGCGCTGTTCAGACTGCGCTGATGCAAAACACACCGTTTTTTTTTTACTAATTCGCATGAAACAAAGATAATTTCTTTTCGAAATTCTGATAATTACGAAAATGAAAAAAAAAACTTAAGCAAAAGATAAATTTCCATAAAACTGACAAACTAAAAGAATTTTTCAATCACAAATTAATAATTATATTAATATTTTTTAAAAGGATCAAACTTGAGACTTTTTTTAATTTTGTCGGTATCATATATAATTATCAATCATAAGCATGACATCAATTTTCTTTTCTTTAAAACGGGACATGCGCGGATCCAGATAGTTCTTTCAGAGGGGGTCCAACATTTTTACGTTTTTTTATTTGATTAGCTATAGATCAAAATACCACTATAACCAGGCCATCATCGGTCCGCCAGCGAAACGCCATTTGAATGGCGTTTCGCTGTCGGACCGATGGTGGCCCAACGCTGAACTGATTCCCTCTGCCACCCCCCCCCCCCCTCTGGATCCGAGCAGTGAATTTTCATTAACCTAATTTTCCTCAGCGAAGGCTCAAACGCGTCTGCGCGTATATATATATAAATATATATATCGTAATTAAAATAACTAAAAAAATACTTACTTAGATAAAACCTCCTTTAAGAAAAGATAAGTGTAGGTGTTCGCTAGACCATGTCAGTCGCATAATAAAATTATTGTGCAGAAAACAGATGTCCAAAATCATGGCAAATGTAAGGGAGATCAAAGACCTTTCATAATAATATTATAATGACAAATCAGAGGATTAAAAGCTCGCTCCGTGGGGTACCAGTGGTTGTTTTGACAGGTGTCAAATCTTGCGTAACTTATGCATCTGGTTTCTTACATGAAAGGATATGATGTGGAGAAACACATTTGATCAACTTTTGTGTTACAAAAGGAATTTATGAAGGATTTATCAATTAGGAATTTTACTTTACCTCTTTACTGCTTGGTGTTTTTGGATGTTTGTACTGTCTTTTACTTTTCAAAAGAAAGTAATACTTTCAGAGTGACTAAATGTTTGGCTGGATATTTTGCCAAGCCTGATCTACTGAGGGTAGAATAAGTCTTTGTAGAGACATTTTGATATCAGCAGATGACAATGTCATAAAAAGGTTTAACGCAAAATTAAAACACATCAAACTAATGTCAAAACCCTTAAGATTTGGCCTTATCTGGTTTGTGTCTTACCTCGAAATGCTTTACTAATTAAATCCGTTATTTCGATTCACTAACGTTTTAAATTTTCCAATTTGACGATCATATACAACGACCAAATTGTGTGTACCCTCCAACACCGTATAGGCGGCAATCGAAAACGTTCTTAACAATTGACCAACGTCATAGGCGGATACAGAGGGGGGGGGAGGGTGTCTGGACCCCCGCCCCATTGAAAAAGAAAAAAATAGGGTTTCCAAAGCAATACTTGTGTGGATTCCTGAAAAATCAAAAAACTACAAATGTACGAAGCCAGCATTCCCCCCGCCAGCGAAACGTCACGTAACGTTTCGCAGGCGGGCCGATGGTGGTGTCAAAGTTGGACCCCCTCTGACTCCGCGCATGAACGTCTATCAAAAATCGCTAGAAACTGTGTTTTCGATTGCCAATTGTCGCCATTGTGGCGACATATTGCAATTTAAAACTGTTGCCAACGACCTTATCTACGTTCGTCGATCGTGTTAACGTTTTAGATTACCGCCTATCCGATGAGCCTCCGAATTACTTGTTGAGTCTGCTCGATTGAATCGTCTTGGAGAGGCTTTACATATGAGTGCCCACAAGATGCAGAAATAACTTTGGCATGACATTAGAACACATCTACAAATGGGGGTTCACGTCAGACAGCGCAGATGAACTTCTGCTCTATTCTTGACCTTGAAGCAGGGTGTCTTAAATCTTTGATGTACGTCGTCTCATTGAGGTTGACGTGTGTGAAAGAGAGGAAGTAACAAAAATGTCTCTAGTCCCACTAGATAGCTGCGCATAACGTCGGAACTGCGAAATATACATAAATCTCACGAGCAAGTCTTCGACCAGTACATCAAACGACAACATAGTATGCTTATGCAGATGCGTCTTCGAATTGCCTTCAAAATTTTAAACAACAACGACAAACGGTTTGCTGTTGTCGTCTTTGGAATATTTTCTTGGAGAAAGCACAAGAAAAGAGTAAATTATCAGACCTCCAGATAAGAATGCGTAATTGACATATAACTTGGTTTCTTAACAAACACTTATCTTGGGTACTCAAAAGAACCGTCTCGCCGTTCCGATGAGACGGTTCTTTTGAGCACCCAAAACACATGTTTGAACTGGAATCACACTCAAAAGATTCGCTAAAAGTATCTGCGTCGTGTCGAAGCTCGAAATTTTCACGTGTAGATGTCAACTGAGAGGTACATCACATGTCAGTGGATCTCCAGTGTTTTTTTCTGAATGCATGTTGGTCGTGCGCGGATCCAGAGGGGGTCCAGCTTTGACAATATTTTTTGATTATTATATTTTTGTTCGTTTTTTTAGTTTGAGGGAAGGATTCAAATACCACCATTAGCGGGCCATCGATGGCCAAACATTGAATGCTGTGTAGCTTTGTGATTTATAGGGGATCCGGCCCGGTTTTGCTAAGGAACCCTATATTTTGTAATTTTCCAGGAGGGGGATCCGGATCCCCTGTTCCCCCCACCCCCCATCTGGATCCACGTATATTTGGTGGTATTAGTTACTAAAATCGCATTGGATGTGCGATTCTAAACCGTCGGAGTTCTCAAACTATGGTCATCATCATGTTTGTGTGAATCTAGGACATTTCGGCCACGGACATTTCGGCCACGGATGTTTTGGCCGCAGAAAATGCGAAAGGCGGGCGTTTCGGTCAGAGGTGTTGATCCCAAGCATGTATTCATGCATACATATGTGATGCATTTCTTAGGTTTAAAAGTATAGACGAGTACAAACACTACGTCACAAATCAATATCATCCGGAACACTTTGGTCCTTATCCGAAAGCTGGTTTACTACTGTCGTTTACCTGTATTCACCATATCTACATTAATTGCTAGTTACCAGTTTACAGGTGGTGAGTAATGGATGAACAGGTAACCAGAACCCCCCCATTTCCAGGGATTGGGGGGGGGGGGTACTGGCATTACTCATCACCTGTTAACCGGTAACCAGCAATTAATGTAGATATGGTGAATTGGACACGGAAATATCACATCTTTTAAAGCGATTTAAAACAAATGTATTTCATAAAAAATAATTCCAACTACTGGTTCCCATAGTTTGATCATTGACCTATCAAATGATGTGTTTTTTCACATATTTTATCGTCAGGGAGCGCAGTGGCTCAGTGGTAGAGTGCTTGACTCGAGACCGAAGGGCCGCGGGTTCGAGCCTCACCGGCGTCACTGCGTTGTGGTCCTTGAGCAAGACACATTTATCCTAGCTTAGTACTGGTTCAACCCAGGAAGACTCGTCCCTGTTTAACTGAAAGATTGTTGATTGGACGTAAAGAATCAAATCAAACAAACAAAACAATTAACAAATATATCGGAGATTGAAACTGCCGTCATCGGACCAAAACACCGGAGCGGGGGTCCGTCAAAAAAACAAATAAAAACTAATAAAATTAATTATTTTTTCGCAAAAAAAAAATATTGCAAATCAATGTCCGATACTTATTTTACATATTCAAATCAAAACCTAGAGCTAAAATATTGTTTAAGATGCTTTTTTCTCACGAAAATGTTGGCTCAGCTCAATGGACATTGCATTGAGCGGAAGGGCTTTGGCCCACCACAATAAAAAGTCACGTGGTCAAAATTGTTATCACGTGGTCAATACGCCCGAATTAAAACAATAACATTGAACTGGTCTACAGTAGTACCACGACCTCTAAGTAATGACCCTCGATTCACTCAATGCATTTACCGTTACAGTCGCGCTTCAAAGCGTTTTGTGGAAGTATATATACAGATATCCAAAAGGCTTTGAGGCGTGACTAATCCTATTGTTTGTCAAAATTGACCCGATACATAAGTACCGTGTCCAGTCATAATTTGTGTGACCAATGAATCGGAGATCACGCGTTCGAGCCCCATCGATCACATGCAATTTTTTCAATTTGTACGAAATAAGCGTGGCATTTTTTCGTGCAATAAGCGCTATTTTGAATTATTGGATAGCTTGTTAGTTACCAGACTTAAAAAGAACATCAAAATGCCTGTTATATGGAAGTTTAGAGAGGATGCTCGAAAAATTGTCGAGAATGTGTACACATTCTTCGTGGGGTTTTAAAATGTTAGAACGCGCCTGGGATCGGGCTGCGGCTCTGACCGGAGTGAGCAGAGCCACTTCTCAGAGAATTATAACCAAGAAGGTTGAATTGCTATCCTCGTTGATCGCTGGTCTACTGGGCATCTGACATTGCTAGCCTAGGGATGAGATGCCCGAACCCATTGTCATCACTCTGATTGAAAATAATGAAGAAACAGACACGGCAGATGAGTTCGAGGTCGACATGAGTTGTTACAACTAAAACAAATAAAATTGGGCCAATAGTGGCCCGATATTGGATGCTGGCTGGGTCTCTACTTTATGTCTTTAGTTGCTGGAGGCTCTTTCGAGACTGCACGTGCGCAAGCTCGTCTGATCCTTAGGTGCAAGAATGAAAATTGAATAAGTTGGCTATAATTTGCCAATGTGCTCATAGAAAGCGTCTTGTCTCAAAGATGCGTAAAATGATCCCAATTCGCAATAATCAAAAGTAGAAAGTAAAAAAACCAATGTGTCATTATTAATTAAAAAAAACTAATCGATGTTCAAGTCGGTGAACTGACTGAGACGGCTCGTGTGATCCTGATTTCAAATTCTAAAAAAAACGCAAAAATGCAATCCGACAGTCAAAAAAATTGTTTTCGATAGCAAAATACAATTTTTGCGATCCGCGGAATACGATCATCGTTTGAAAATCAAAAACATTGTTGTCGCCGATCAAAAACAAATTTTAACCAAAGCGTTCGCTATTGTCGCATGCCTGGTGTGATACGACAACGACACGGTTTTTGTTTTCGATAAACTTGTGTAATGAGCATTTTGTCATGTAGACAAATAAATGGGGTTTGATTAACAAAGACATACAATTTTATTAGGCTCTTTATGCTTACTGCTGAAGTGAGCCGACACTATGTTTTCAACGGGTCTTCAACTTTCGAAATGCATGCTGAGGAACTCCATTGAATGTTGATTAGTGTGCATTGGTCCAGTCTCGGCAATGTCTACCCCGAAACATTATTTAAATCGCTATCAAGCTCGACACCTGTACTGCATTATTCACTGCAACAATACAGAGTCAATACACAGTCATCCGACGAACTGCCCTTATGACGTCACAAATCCAAGGGAAGTGACTCGCCGCTACAGAAATCAAGGGAGATAAGCAGGATAATAAATTATCAGCAGCTATTAATCAACGGTCTGATTTACGGTGATATTCTTATTTTTCACCACAAAAATATATGTTTCGCTCTTAGTAACATTTTCTTCCATATTTTATTGGATTTAGAACTTTAATATGTCCCCTTTAAGACAATATAAAGTCTAGGTGACCACGAACAGGAGTGTCTTTAATTGTTTTTAGTACAGATAAGAGTCACTCACCCCATTCTCGCGAGACCTGACGATACCTCATCTAGATCTCTCGCATTTCGCCCTTTGCATCATGGGTAACTAGCGAAATTTGGCTAGTCCCGTTCAATTCTCACACTCCGATAGTGACAGAATTAATTGTTAAAATAGCAAAAAAGTTAAATTTTTGATAGTTTATCATTTCTCATTTAGTCAATATGTTCCGAATGTAAAGCCCTGAGTCATGCAAGCAATGATTGCATAATATATTTCTAATAAAAATGGCGGCTCAATCCCAGTGTGCACCGAGCGAAAAGCGACAGGTTAGTTCGTGCTAGCGGACTTCCTGTGCGACAATGTCACTCACCCAACCTTATCTGTAGCTATGTGCAAGCCAACTGATGATTACTTTGGCAGGTACGAAACAGGGTTTTTTTCTTCTAAAATTCACTTTTTAAATTTAAATGTTTAAAGAATGAGACTTATACCTTAAACTAAGATAATTTTGCCAACCTTGGCCAGCAAAGTCTGAAGTGGCTACGTCCAATGGTTTAGGAAGGGATGTATTAACAAGTAAATACACTATTTGACCTTGGGTAGGGTCAAGGTCTCACGAAATGTTTCCCAGTATCCTCATCAGGTGACCTATGTACCTGCAATATTTGAAGTTGCTACGCCCAACAGCTGAGGAGGAGATGCATTTACAATAATTAAACGTAACGAACGGGCGGATGAACAGACGGACGCACAGACGGCGACGATCCGACTTTGGTATGAAATTACTATACTATTCTTTAAAGAAAAAAGTGGGTATACTCATTGTTTATAAAAAAAATAATCGTTTGATGTTCGATCGGCCTACACAGTGTGGAACCAACTTTGACTTGCCATAACCTTTAATGTCCGGCCTGATCTGTGTCCAAATTATTTGAAAGAGTTATCAGCAAATGGCGATGTCATATAAAGGTTGATACATCAAACCAACTTCAACTTGTCATAACCTTTAATGTCGAGCCTGATCTGGTTTCAAACTGTTTGAAAGAGTTATCAGCAGACGACAATACCACAATAATTGTCTTCCAAACTCAGGGGGTGAAGATGAAAATTCTTCTTTTGATTTTACAAATACGAGCTGCGGCACAAGATTTCCAAAAATTTGGTATGTGCAACCAGCAAAGACTCAGACCAACCTGTGAATACGTGCAGACTAATCAGAGGCTTTGGTAGTCGCTTGAATGTTCTATGTGTTAAGCTACTGACTGAACAGTATTTGGAATTTCTAAAATTAAAATGAGACTGCACAGGCTCGTACACACTAGTCAAAATGCAACATTGTTGGAAATAACATGTCACAGCTCATAGGCACAGGATTGTGAGTCCAAGCCACACCATAGGCATTGCATTTTGTCATTGAGCTAGACATTTTATACTGGTACAACTGAGTATGATCCATCCTGACATAACTGAGAAATTGATGAATTGGACATAAAGAACCAAGTCAAAATATTGTTCTTATAGGTAGAGACCTGTTATAAGAAGCACTATTTCATGGGATGCTCATGGCTTGTTTGGTATAAGCTACATCACGAGAAGATCTGTTCTTATTGTATATAATATCAAAAGAGTAGTTAAGCCTGCATATCTGTGTTGCCTGATCAACACTATTGTTATTTGTTTCTGTTATTGTTTAAAGTATTATTATAGTACACTCCATTTTGTAAATTTTAGTCATTGTATCTGAAAATATAAGTTTTAGGGTCATTTGGTGGCAAACATGGAACACAGGTTTTCTCGTGGTGCAGCTTATATAAGGATATTGTACCTTTGTAAGGGTTCAAGTTGAAAAAAAATTGTTGTAAGTTATTTTAAGCTTGTGTTTTTTTACATAATATATAATATATGTTCCAAAGTTTTATGGTAACATAATACAAATCTAAATGGGCCGGTCCATGAAAAGAGGGTTCAAGCTGTGACATTTATTCAGGGCTAACCCTGCCATTAGCCATTGTAGCCATTTGCTACTGACAATGTAGAGTGGCTACAAATATTAGTCATTTGCTAAAAGTACAGTCTAGGTGGTTCAAAAATATGTACGAGGGGTGTTCATTATTTATTGCAACATGGGTAGTAAAACATAAAGGAATTAGTCTTTTACCTCAAAACTCTAATGCATCCCTTCAAAATAATCACCCTTTGAACAAGTACAAAGTTTAAGTCATTTAAATAATTATCGAAAGCTTCGGCGTAGTCTTTATTAGGTACTCCCTTAAGACACTGAAACACTGCCGCCCCAACAGCCTGTCTTGAGTGATATCTCTGACCCTTGAGCGTTTTTTTTTCAGACGTGGAAGCAAGAAAAAGTAACATGGGGCTTAATCTGGTGGATAAGGTTGCTGCTGGAGGATTGTCAAGCCTTTCTTCTCCAAGAACGCGAGTGTTCCTTATGAGATGTGTGCTGACATATTGTCCTGTAAAAGGGTAAGGCTTTGAAGAAAGAGCCTAGGGCGAGACTTCTTCACATAGTTTTCGAACTTTTTCATAGCTTATCGTCGAAACAATTTCCCAGTAACCGTATTACTATGGGGAATAGGTACTTGAACTGTCTCACCTCGACTGTTAAAGAAGATTGAAAACATGAACTCCTTCATACTTGTAGTACGTTTTGCAATGGATGGTCTTCTTACATTTTTGGTTGCCCATATTTTATTGCTACATTTTCTTGTGGGCTGGTAGAAGTAACCTATGTTTCATCGACTTTCCAAATATAGAAAAATGTCCTCTGATTAAATTGAGGATATTTCTTAAGCATTTTTACGGGCAATCAAAACACACCACTCTTTTGGCCATCAAGCAGTAAATGGGGAATCCACCTAGCAGCAATACCGCTAACTCGTATTTTTTCTTCGAAATCTTATATGTTGATCCCGTTGATATGCACAAGCATCTAGCTACTTGACGAGTTGTCATTCATGCATCAATCTTCAACAGATCATTTACCTTATCTTAGCGGTAACAACACTTGCAGGCCTGCCTCTGCCAGGCGCACTGTCAACCGTCTCTATTCTAGACTTAAAGCGTTTAATTTACCTGGTAACAGTTGAATAAGAGCAAGTACAATGCCCTTTAGCGGAACAATTTCATTGAATATAGCTCTGGCACTAATTTCAAGTTTATTATCAAGTTTTTATATATCCTCTCATTTCAGCACTGATCTCTTAAGCCATGGGTTTTTACAGTCTATATGAATGACCTCATTAACAAAGCACGTAGAACAAAAACTAATGCACCGATTGGGACAATACTTGTATCAATGGATAGATAAAAGATTGAAAAATTAGGTGTGTTAGACTTCATGGGAATTTTGCGCATAGCGTGGGAATTACGGTGGCAGTTGCAATAAATAATGAACGCCCCTCGTATTTGCGAAAAGTATTTTGATCAGCTTTTGTTTTTTTTATCCCTTCACACTTAATTTTGCCAAATTTTACTCTATGGATGCTTGATTTTTTCATTACCATCAGAGTGTCAAACAGTTTAGATCCAGATCAGGCCGACATTTTTTGGGCCTGATCTGGGTCCAAACTGTTTGAAAAGATTATCAGCAGACAACAAAAGTCGCCCTAGCGGACAAAAAGTTAAATAAAAACAACATGTTGATACTACTTTCTGGCTAAAACTGTGGCTAAAGTTAATTTCATTTGGCTCCAACTTTTTCCATTTGTTTAAAGTGATGGCTACAACAAATTCTGAGCCAGGGTAAGCCCTGTTTATTTATGGTAAAACAACAATACTGTGGCTAAATGTCTATATTGTGGTATGAACCATCACCTATTTTCATGCGTAGTGATTTTGAGAAGTGACTGCTTTACTGAAAATGATTCTGCAGACACATCTGATTTTTATAGCTGGATATGGATGACATACGTAACAAATTTCATGAGCAACTCATATGATTATTGGGAGTATTATCATGAGATGTTCTGTTTCTGTTGTCCATACACATCATATGTGGTTGAGCCTGCACATCCATGTAGTTTGACAAGAACCATAATTATTCGATTCATTGTTAATATTACAGTTACATTTTGGTAGACCCAAACTTGCATGAAGCTAGTCATCCTTTTGCAATAGTAGAACTGGAAATAGCTCAGCAGAGAAAATATCCTGTAACGACAAACGGGAAACAAAAAGTGAGTTATAAAATGGCATACTTTCTCTGTTCTTTTATAACAAGGGTAACAACCTACGTCATAGCATTGATGTTTTAAACACGTAGTGCGGCGCCATCTTTGATTTACAAGGTCAGTTTCCCCCTTCGTAAAATTAAACAAATGAGTGTCTGTACAAACAAAGCAGTGCAGGCGGTGCCTAACATCACACTTGAACAGAATATATAATGGCCACGCCCCGATATGCCGTTGCCTTTGTAATCATTCACCCACAAGAATCGAAGCGGGAGACACGAGGATAATTTTAGCAGTCACCCACTTCGATTTTTGTGGGTGAATGTTTACAAAGGCAACGACATTTCTGGACGTGACCATTGTATATTCTGTTCAAGTGTGATGTTAGGCACCGCCTGCACTGCTTAGTTTTGACAGACACTAATTTGTACGACATTTACGAAGGGAAAAACTAACCTTGCAAATCAAAGATGGCGTCATACTACGTGTTTACAACACCCACGCTATGACGTAGGTTGTTACCCCTGTTCTCTGTTCTTTAATAATGTGCACGAGACAATCAAGTGCTGACAGGACGATCGTTATTCAGTTACTGAGTTATGTTGCTGAACATAGGAAACTTATCTACAATATTTAAAGTAATTAAAGTGTGCAAAAAAATTATACTTTACCTTTATTTGCTGTTCTGAACTTGTTGCAAAACATGACCTGTGGTAATTAATGACCAAATATTGGATGATTGTTGCAGGACAGTTTTGAATAACTGAACAGGGGAAATTCCCCTATTCTGAAAATGGATATTTATGTTCAGATGGTAATGTTTAACAAACTGGGTTCTTCATTTTCATTATGGGAAATAGTTGAACAGAGGAAAATTCCTCTATTCAAAAATTGGCGTTAGAGCTATGATGGGAATGTCAAATAAGTTTTGAAATTTCCTTGCCACAAAGTCACTCTTAGTTCTCATTATAGAAAATTTTTGAAAATTCCTCTAATCTTTATTCTAATCTAAATTGGGTATTAACATTTTGATAGACGTCATACAATTGGGTCTTTACGCTATAGAACTTTGTTGAAATACTGAACAGAGGAAAATTCCTCTATTCTTAAACTGATATTAAGAGACAAGTGAGCTCTTACAAGTTGGGCTCTGAGTTCTGCAAGTCACTCTATTGGAAAATGTACTGAACAGAGGAAAATTCCTCTATTCTAAAAATGAATATTTATGTTAAGATGGAAATGTTTAACAAACAGGGCTCTTCATTTTCTTTATAGAAAGTGGTTGAAATACTGAACGGAGGAAAATTCCTCTATTCAAAACTTGGTAATATTTAAGTTATGACTAGAATGTCAAACAAGTTGGGCTCTGAGTTTTAGAAGTCACTATAGGAAATCGTTGAAATATTGAACAGAGGAAAATTCCTCTATTCAAAAATTGATAATTATTTAAAGTCTGACAGAAATAATGAACAAACTGGGCTCAGGTTATTGTTGAATTACTGAAAAGAAGAAAATTCCTCTGCTCGAAAAATGGTAATATTTAAGGAATGACTAGAATGCCAAACAAATTGGGCCCTGGGAGTCGCTGTAGGAAATTGCAGAACTACTGAACAGAGGAAAATTCCTCTGTTCTTAAACTGTAATTAATGTATGACAGAAATATTGTACAAAGTGGGCCCCTAATTCTCGCCATTGAAAATTGTTGAATTACCAAACAGAGAAAAAATCCTCTATTCGAAAATTGGTGATATTAAAGTTATAATTAGAATGTAAAACAAGTTGGGCTCTGGGTTCTGGAAGTCACTATAGGAAAGAACTACTGAACAGAGGAAAATTCCTCTGTTCTGAAACTGTTATTAATGTACGACAGAAATATTGAGCAAAGTTGGCTCTTATTTAATGCAATAGGAAATTGTTGAATTACTGAACGGAGGAAAATTCCTCTGTTGGAAAATTGATAATATTTAAGTTATGACTAGAATGTCAAACAAGTTGGGCTTAGAGTTCTGGAAGTCACTATAGGAAATTGTCGAACTAGTGAACAGAGGACAATTCCTCTGTTGTGAAATTCACTCCTTTTACTGATTGTCGAGATACAAAATAGAAAACGGAGGAAAATTCCTCTGTTGAAAATTGTAAACATTTAAGTTATGATGGATATTTATGTTAAGATGGAAATGATAACAAACAGGGTTCTTCATTTCCATTATAGGAAAGTGGGCTCTTAATTCTCGCAATAGGAAATTGTTGAATTACCAAACGGAGGAAAATTCCTCTGTTGGAAAATTGGTTATATTTAAGTTATGGCAAGAATGTCAAACAAGTTGGGTTCAGAGTTCTGGAAGTCACTATAGGAAATTGTAGAACTACTGAACAGAGGAAAATTCCTCTGTTGTAAATAGGAAACATTTAAGTTATGATGGCTATTTATGTTAAAATTCCTCTGTTGAAAATTGTAAACATTTAAGTTATGATGGATATTTATGTTAAAATGGAAATGATAACAAACAGAGTTCTTCATTTTCATTATAGGAAAGTGGGCTCTTAATTCTCGCAATAGGAAATTGTTGAATAACCAAACGGAGGAAAATTCCTCTCTTGGAAAATTGGTAATATTCAAGTTATGACTAAAATGTCAAACAAGTTGGGCTCAGAGTTCTGGAAGTCACTATTATGAAATTGTCAAACAACTGAACAGAGGAAAATTCCTCTGTTGTATAATTTACTCCTTTTATTGATTGTCGAGATACAGAATGGAAAACGAAGGAAAATTCCTCTGTTGAAAATTGGAAACATTTAAGTTATGATGGATATTTATGTTAAATGATAACAAACAGAGTTCCTCATTTTCATTATAGGAAAGTGGGCTCTTAATGCTCGCAATAGGAAATTGTTGAGTTACCGAATGGAGGAAAATTCCTCTGTTGGAAAATTGGTAATATTTAAGTTATGACTAGAATGTCAAACAAGTTAAGCTCAGAGTTCTGGAAGTCACTATAGGAAATTGTCGAACTACTGAACAGAGGAAAATTCCTTTGTTGCAAAGGTCACTCCTTTTACAGATTGTCGAGATACAGACTCTAAAACAGAGGAAAATTCCTCTGTTGAAAATTGGAAACATTTAAGTTATGATGGTTATTTATGTTAAGATGGAAATGATAACAAGTAGGGTTCTTCATTTGCATTATAGAAAAGTTGGCTCTTAATGCTCGCAATAGGAAATTGTTGAGTTACTGAACGGAGGAAAATTCCTCTGTTGGAAATTTGGTTATATTGAAGTTATGACTAGAATGTCAAACAAGTTGGACTTGGAGTTCTGGACGTCACTATATTAAATTGTCAAACTACTAAACAGGGGAAAATTCCTCTGTTGTAACGGTTACTCCTGTTATTGATTGTTGAGATACTGAATGGAGAATGTAGGAAAATCCTCTGTTCTGAAATAAGATGAAATTCCGGTTGTGATTAAAGGACAGACTTGTCCCCTTGTCGAAACAGAGGAATTTTCCTCTGTTGTAAACCGATTTCTACTTGATATATAAATTGAAATTTGAACTTTTCTTTAAACTATTGGGACAAATACACTACTTAGTACATATTTTACGGACATCATTTTCTGCATTTTGAGCAGTCACAACAGAGGAATTTTCCTCTGTTCATAGGTGAAATAAATTACATTGTACCATCATTCTTGTACTCTATAACGATGCAAAACGCAAATATGATTATGTCCATATTTGTGTTTTACGGTCAAAAAAAGGGAATTCCATCGGAAAATCCCTTTTTATTTCGGAAAGAGTTAATATGCTTTCGTCTGCCATATGGTATTGATGTGTAATTGACTAAGACCAGAGAGCAGACATGTCTTATGTTTTGGTACCATACATTAGTTACACATGCTGACTACACCTGCTGGGAAAATTAAGTAGCAAGCATTTATAAGTGGCTAGTTAGAGGCGTCCGAAGTTAGAGAAAAAGTCAAAACACTGCTTCTTAAAAAAGCCATTTTCTACCCCTATCTATTAAGTGCTGTCAAATCAATACTATTTAAGCCTGCGCTAAATGGTTGGTTGCAAAACATTTGTGGTAAAATAGAGAAAAAAGAGGAAAAGAAGAGAAAGAAAAGGAAAAATGGAGGAAAAAATGGGATCTAAAGGTGTTTTTTTTATTAAAGTCCACACGCAGGTTTTTTCATATGCACAGTGTTTTTTTTTTATCTTAAGGGCAATTTCGGGTATTGTCACCATTCCTGCGGCGGGAAACAGGAAAGTTGTCTGGGTCCTGTCTTTGGACCATTTCCAAATTCACATCAATACAGTTTATAGATAGGCTTACGTCAGATGGATATTTCCGCATTTTCTGGACAACATAAAGTAACTAAAATGTGTCCGAAATATCTATTGACCCGTTATTATAAATGATCATCTCAGTGCTAAATACTGATAAATAGATCTGGCGAAATCAAACAATAAACAAAATTATCAAGTTTATGCCGTGTATGCGTGTGTCCAATATATACGGTTAATTTAGTCGGCACACAATCTGACCTCGTAACCTAATGGTTAGCGCCTTAGACTCTAAAACCAGCGGACCAGGGTCGATTCCTGGGTGGGCCCCTATTATACATTATTTTTTAACTCACCAGAGCCGAAGGCTCAGGGTGAGCTTATAGGATGGGACTCGAGCCGGCGTCCGTCCGTGCGTGCGTTCCCACTTTCAAACATGAATGTCTCGTAGACTAGCTATCCAATCGTAATCTATTTCATCTGGAGCATCATCGGAGTGGGGTATTGGCTACATTAGGTTTTGGGCTAGATTGGATCAGAACTCTGGTTTCCATGGCAACAGATAGCTCCCATAGGGTTTTAATGGGGAAAACCTTGTAACCACTCTAGCTCCTTCATTTTTGATTGGTTCTTCTTTATTCTTGCAGGTAACGAGACAACCATAACATCTTCGGCAAGATCTGACCTGGGACTTATGAGTTAGCTGCCCTTGACCGTCTGGAAAAATCCCCATAGACTTATAATGGGAGAAATGTTGTTACCACTCTAGTGCATTCATTTTTGGATGGATCTTCTTCATTATTGCAGATAACAAGACCATCCATAAAAGCTTGGATTAGTTTAAATTTTGGCGAGATTCCATCACTGACTTCGGAGTTAGCTGCTCGTGGGTGTCTGAAAAATCAATGGATAATGTTGTGACCTCCTTAGCGCCTTTATTTTTGATTGGATCTTCTTCATTCTTGCAGGTTACAAGGATAGCTATAAATTCTCGGATAGGTTCGAAATTCAGCCAGATCAGAGCTTGGGCTGTGGAGTTAGCTGACCTTGACTGCCCTTGAGCGTCTAAAAAATTCCCATAGACTTATAATGGGAGATCTGTAGTTACCACTCTAGTCCTTTCAATTTTTAATTGATCTTCTTCATTCTTGCAGATAAGAAAGACAACTATAAAAGCTTGAATGAGTTTGAATTACGTTAAGGTCCCATCACCTATTATGGAGTTAGCTGCCCTTGAGCATCTTAAAAATTGATGGATAATGATGTGACCACTCAAGCGCCTTCATTTTTGATTGGATCTTCTTCATTCTTGCAGTTAACAAGGTCAACCATAAAAGCTTGTATGGATTTGAAATTCGGGCAGATCAGAGTTTGGACTGTGGGGTTAGCTGCCCTTGAGTGTCTTAACAAATCCCCATAGTCTAATAATGGGAGAAATGTTTTGACCACTCTAGTGCTTACAATTTTGAATAGATCATATTCATACTTGCAGATAAGAAGAACAACTATAAAAGCTCGGATGAGTCTGAATTTCGTCAAGATCCCATAACCTATTTAGGAGTTAGCTGCCTTTGAGCATCTTAAACATTACTGGATAATGTAAAATTGTTGTGACCACTCTAGCGACTTCATTTTTGATAGGATCTTCTTCATTCTTGCAGGTAACAAGGACAATCATAAAAGCTTGGATGAGTTTGAACTTTAAATAGAACTAACCTCAGACTGTGGAGTTAACTTCCCTTTAGCATCATAAAAATCTGCGTAGACTTACAATCGGAGATCTGTTGTGACCACTCTAGCACCTTCATTTTTGAATGGATCTTCCTCATTTTTGCAGGTACCAAGGACATCCATAAAAGTTTGAATGAGTTTGATTTTTGGCCACATTCTACCACCAGCTACAGAATTAGCTGCCCTTGAGCGTCTAAAATTAAGCTGTATAATGTTGTGACCACTCTAGCGCCTTCATTTTTCATTTGATTTTCTTCATCCTTGTCAAAACCTTGTCATATAGTAAAACAAGGTCAACCTAAATAACCCCAAGAAGATGCCGAGACCAAATAGTTACAAGTTACTGTTACATTATAAATTACAGCATATAGGGGTACTGTCACTCTATGTTAACCACAAGGGTCTTGATATCACAATTTATCTTGATAAGAATTTGGATGGCAAAATCACCAATATTGATTACAGTACCATTGAAATGAGTGGGTGGGGTAATCCTACCTACCCGCTGATATTGTGTTAGCCACTCTTATATAAGATATGATACGCCACATAAAATAAGCCTTCTTAAAGTTCTTGTATTCTGTTGTTCATGAACTGCATATTGCTAGGTACTGTATTGTCTTGTATATATCAACTATGTTTATTAACCAATTGTAACACACATTTTTGCGGATTTTAGGTGCCTGACTCATATCAATATTTTTTATATTTCCCATCATGCAACATTTGAGGACTTTTTTTCTGAGATACACATAGGATCATATATTTCAAAAATGCACTTTTCGTTTCTGTAGCAATTAGTGGTAGGTTTGACCCAAATATTGGCCAAAATGACTGGCCTATACGAGAAAGTCTGACGTGCCTTAAAGAATTTCTAGCGATAAGGCGTGCCATTTCCCTAAATGAGACGTTCGTATTAGGACTGGAGACACTAGGCACATTCAACAAAAGCACATAAACCAGCCGTATAAGCCCCCTGCAGCCTAGTCCGTATACATGTATTATAATCGTTTTTGTCCTTAATGTAATAATAATCTGACTTCGTTTTGAATGAGACTTTGTTATGATCATCAACTGTGCTTGTTATTTCCGTAACATGTATGTGAAATAGACCGTTACAAAAAGGTAAACAAATGGTCTATCACGATAGAGTATATATTTTTATACAGTTCATGTACAATAAAAGCGATTATTTGGCAAAGCAGTCAATTTTTGTCAGATGTTTGATGTCTTTTTGGCTTCTTCAACCCCTACCCCCCGCCTAGACCCAAGACACCCCTTAGATATGTTGTATATGTTTATAGCGACATGTCATTGTCCAAATGGCATCTTGGGTCTAGGGGGGCATCTAAAACAAACTGAAAGACACCAGGCGAGAGTTGCTTAACGCGAGCGCTTTAATGTAGCGCTACGTAGCGCTTTTCTAACTCTATGCAACGATTATGCCTTAACAAAGCGCTTTTTTGTAACAGTCCGTTGCGCAACGATAACATTCCTTTTCAAGATATGCATACACATAAACCGCTTCGTAGCGCTTCGTAGCGCTCTGCT
This sequence comes from Loripinus fragilis, assembly GCA_964019695.1. Lineage (NCBI taxonomy): Eukaryota > Metazoa > Mollusca > Bivalvia > Lucinida > Lucinidae > Loripinus > Loripinus fragilis. Next base: position 41,543,147 of record OZ026520.1, on the reverse strand, counting down.
TATGCAACGCTTCGTTTCACATATCGCTTTCCGCGAGACTGCTCAAGAATAGTTTTGTAGCGGTACGAAGCGCTATATTGTAACATAACGTTGCATAGCAAAGTGCCACAAAGCGCTACAAAACGCTCGCGTGAAGCAACGCACCCCAGTTTCACCTTTCCAGTGACAAACGTCACAATTTTAAGTATGTTTCGTACGCATGCGCAGGGAGGATATTGTAAAGTTTTGGAAATGAATAGCACTTCTATCCTTTATAGTTTAGCAATTTTACTTTTTGAAAACTAGCAAAGCATTTACTTAAAGTCTGGTCTAAATGACACCTAGTAAAAAGACGTAAAATAAGGGGTGGGAGTAGAAAGCGCAAAATTTTACAGCTTTGCTAATGATACATTGCTTTAAAGCGTAGTTTGATGCTTACTTTGCATATTTTGCTGCAGAACCGCACCAATTTTAAAAACAAGAGTGCAGTTTGAAAAGAATTTCTAGCGATAAGGCGAGCAATCTCCCTAAACGAGACGTTCGTTTTATTTTGTTGAAATAACGACTGGAGAAACTAGGCACATTCAACAAATATATATAGACAAGCCGTCGATGCACCATTGCCCCCAATTTGTATATTTAAAACTGGGTTTCCTTCATGCATGTAATAACGCTACTTCTTATTGAATGAGAATTTATTTCGATCATCAACTGTATTTGTTATTCAGTAACATATATGGGAACTAGACCGTTAACCAGGGAACCACGCTATGTACAGTAAAACTTTTTATACAGTTGATGTACAATAAAAACGACCATTCTGCAAAGTGGTATATTTTAGTCAGATATTTGATGTCTTCTTTCGCTTATACGACCCCTTCCCCCCCCCCCCCTAGACCCAAGACACCATTTACATAGTGTTATATATTTGTATAGCGACATTTAGTTGTCCAAAGGGCATCTTGGGTCAAGGGGGGGGGGGAAAGCATCTAAAAACAAACTGAAAGACGCCAGTTTCATCTTTTCAATGACAAACGTCACAATTTTAAGTATATTTCGTACGCATGCGCAGAAGGAATATCGCAAAGTTTTGGAAATGAAGGGCACTCGTATCCTTAAAATTTTAGCACTTTTACTTTTTGAAAACCTGCAAAGGATTTACTAAAACTATCGTCTAAACGGCACCCAGTCTAAAGACGTAAAATGAGGGGTGGGAGTAGAAGGCGCAAATTTTCACGGCTTTATAAATGATGGATCGCTTTGAAACCTATTTTGATGCTTGGTATGCATATTTTACTACCGAAACAGTCCAATTTTAAAAACATAAGGGTAATTTGAAAATTTAGGTTTTTTAATCATGTCAACTAGGGAAAATATACGCCTTATCGCTAGAGCTCCTTTGGTGTTTGTAACCATGCCAACTAGGAAAAATGCACGCCTTATGGCTAGAGCTTCTTTCGATAAGTTGCTGGCTTTGGTAATAAAGACAACCTCTAAAGCGAAACAGCTTGTAATTCACAGGGATTACACTGCTTTAAGCTTTGTTTTGTGAATCTTCATAACAAAACCAACTAAGTGAAAACTCGGGTCAGTCTGTAAATTAATCAAGACATATCAGATTAGTCCACATGTATCCAATGAGTAGCTAAGGTTTATTGTTGTTTTGTGTGGTCAACGCTGATTCTTCTCGGGACTGGCCAGATGATCCGGCTGATTTGAGTTACAGCTGGTCGCGTACATTCTATGTCTGTCTTTGTTTTGTTGTGCATTACTTTGTGTCCTTTCTAATTTTGCATCAACTTGTAGAGGAAGAGAGAGCTGGATGCTTTGCTTTTATTGTCTTACGGATGTCTTGTTATTGTAAATGTTCTGTGACTCTTCCTCACGTGCCTGGCTATGACCAGGAATTTACATAACTAAGCCGCAACATGAGATGTCCAACATTGTGTTATGTGCGACCAGCAAAGTCTCAAATCAGCCTACGCATACGCACAGCCTGATCAGAGCCTTTGCAAGTCGCTTAGTATATCTGACCGAACGTCATTTGGAGTTTCTAAGGTTACAAGGAGGCTGCACAGGCTCGTCTGAGTCTACACTTGTCAAAATGCCACATTATTGGAAATCACATGCCGCGGCTCAATTATTTTAGATCAGAAGCCATTTCTTGTCATGTAGAGGAAGGGGCACTAGAGGTAAGCTAAAATGGCACGTGTATAAGAAAATTACAATAACCAAAGCAACCTACTCTCTTCTTCAAAACAGATATGTTGAATGACACGATGCAATATTTATATTTTCGAAGCAATCCTTTAATGAATCTTTAGATTTTTGAAACCGTTCATAGCCTGATGGATTACACAAATTTGATTTACAGCTGCCAAGCTCACTTGCCCGTGCAATACGCTTCGAACATCGAACTCATTTGTCAGAAGTGACACTGGTGTTGTGATTGACAGCGAGCTGGCTATTCCGCTTTTCCGTTTTACACTCCAACTAAATCGTTAATACGATCATGTTTTAAATACAAAGCTGTTTTAATTCCCAAATTAAAAATATTTTTATATTTTAGATACTTTTAATAAAATGTAAATATAAAAAAAGATAATTCAATTTTTTATCTGTTTATTGAATCATGAATACATCGGGTCTCTTGCAAAGTTAACATGAAGCCCGATGGGCTTCACTTACTTTGCAAGAGACCCGAAGTATTCATGATTCCATGAACCCTCCAAAAATTGAATTTATTTCTTAAACGAACTACAAAACCAGGTCTTAACACGCAAGCACTAGCACTATTCACACTAGATTAGGCGCAGTGCAGCAACGCTGGCTATAGAAGAATCAAAAATAATTTTTCATTAGAGTAAAGCAGTTCATATGATCATGATAATAATTATTTAATTTGCAAGTGTCAAAATCGAAAGTCACAAAATTGGAATTTGGGCTCAAGTATGTTCTTAGAAAAAGGTTAAACTTTTGGAATCAAAATTATACCAAGGAACTGAAATTGTAGAATGTGCATGTTTTCTCGGCCAGACTAGCTAGATTTGGTCGATTCATCATCAACAATGACCATTTTTGCTTTCAATTTCAAAAATGGTATATCTATCACTTCCCTATATGTATGCCGAGATGAGTTGTTTTAGAGTCATTAGATATTGTGTCACTGTACATTCTGAGTCATTCTGTCGTTGTTTATGAGTGGAATTGGTAAAACTTCTCCCGTGCATCGATATAGTGTTGATATTTTTTCATGTTCTGATACTTCAAGAATATTGGGCTCTGATGGAGAGCAGAATGCCGCTTAAGCTGGTGCTTTGGGATGTGAGAATTGTTGCACTTTCCATTGGTTTAATAAAACCGAGTCTGCTGTTTTCTAATATTGTTGGTTCTCTCTATTGCATTTGGATAGAACAGGGTTCATTTTTGAGGAGTTGATGCAGAATATCTTTCCCTTTGAGACTCCTTTTTCACGTCCCAAATCTTGATCTGGTAAGAACCATATTTTCTGGACAAGACAGTTAATCGTCTGCGACTGTTATATGGGGGATATTGGTTGATCCTATTTTAACATCCGTATGTCGCTCTTCCAGCTAAAGTAGGAGAGAATTCTTGTACTGCGTGTAATGTGATATGGAGAGTACACCACCTTGACGTACTCCCTGTCTCAGGTTAACGGGATCTTATAACTGTTACGACATAAAGCCGGTCAGGAAGGAAGAGGGGAAATCTTATTGGAAAATTCCTTTATGCGATGACGATGCTACAAGGGAAAATAATGCACACAACTAGCAAAAACTTTTCAGTACTTTATGTACTAAGAAAACATCAACAACACATTAATATACAATGACACCACCTACGCTGTTATTTCTGGCTAATTGACCATCCTATACTAGGGCAAGTTGCCACTCCAAGATCATTTCAATTAGAATCAATCTTGGAGTGTCCTGCTCTAGATGTATATAAAACTAGTCAGAAATAACAGACGTATAAAGAATATGATTAACATATAACTTAAGTTCTCATAGAAAAAAAATGGGCCCTTTAATATTTCAGTTTTCGTATTGACGAGAAATCTCGAGATTATACGCGTCCCGTGAACACTATAACTGTTGATATTTCACGCGTCTCGCGAACACTATGTCTTCTTAGCCGCACGTTGTCTACTTCAGACCATCGGCGCTGAGGTGATCGAACCTGTACTTTGGTCGTCACTGGTTTCACATAGTATTTCTTGCGCGTAATATTGATCGTCGTTCTAGACGTCAAGATTAGTATAAGTGTTTCTTCCTATACAACGGTCCCTGATCGTATCCCCACGTTGGGATGTCAGATTCACTTATAACAATTCAAGCCGGTTGGCTCCCAACTCGGGCTATTCTACGTGGTTGGATGTAACAATTGGGCCTGATCCACGCTGGTCGTGGCATGAGGGCGACAGCTAATAAGTGCCCTCAGGTATCAATCATTTGGCTCATTTGGCCTGGTCAATCTTTCAGCATACCATTATAGTTTTATGTGCAGGCCCGACATGGCCTGTGACTAATTTTGTCCAAAATAACCCGACGAGTCCATCCGGACAGCTTTTACTATAGCCGCACGAATGGTCCCAGCAGATTTTTAGGCATTACGCATGTGCATAGCTTCATACGCAAGTGTGTAACAATCGCTATTTTCAACGAAAAAATGGGACGTTATTGATAACACCCGAAAGAACTCATACACCGAATGCTGGCCGATTCAACAGACGACAAAATAGAAAACGAGTGACTTATTATTTCAATACAATGTGACATGCTAGAGACATCGCGATCCAATGCAATAACACGAATCGCCATCGCCCTGTCATGTACAATTTCAACACAGTAAAAATGTATATAACTTCACGTACCTTTTATAATAATGAATAGCGTCTCTATATCGAACCTTTCAACGGTATCTTTAAAATGTCCCCTAACAAGAATGGGAAATTCCATCCTTTATATATTGAAAAAATGCACAAGCTTTCCAAGATATTTAAGAAAAGTAACGAAATCGTGCAAGCGTTGATAAATATAGACACAATGAATTCCATCTCAGACAAACCGACCTTTTATTGGGACTATTAGTAGAAAAGGTACCGTATCATGGTTCGAATAGGTGACCAGGTGCATACCTAAACCTTTGCGTATTTGCGCGTATACGCAACCATCACTGATTCTGTTGTTCCATCTATTCTGCATCGTAACAATAACAAACCAGCCCACTTAACTCTGGATACAATCGATGTACATATTCTGGATGAGGAGTCAATCATCACCTTGAATCCTATCAAGATATAGACTACTTATCTATTGATGAGATAGTAGGGGCCTGATCCCTTGTCTGTTGTCAGGCCCACCGGGTTTACCTGTGGGAATTCTTTTGCTCCAGTATTCAGTTTAATGTACTGTTGAGTCCTTGTCTTTGCTTTATTTCCTTTTTATATCTTCATTTATATGTTCTAGGAGATGATGCATGGATAAGTAAGGGGTCTTTCATTCAAACCAAACATCTATGTGTCTCGATCCACATCTGACTTAGGGTGAGGTTGGCGCGCGTGAAACCAGTTTAAGCCCTCCAGTAAAATATTTTTTCTGACCTTTCGAAGGCGGTACTTCTTTTGTGGATCAATTGTGTTAGTTATGTCTTGTGTTTGTCATGCGTTCGCGTCTGTTAATTTCTGCCTTGTGGTCATCTGAAGGGAAAGGGCTGACTTTTGTACTCTTGTTTGTGATGTTTATTGTGATGTTAATACTTTCCCATTTGATATCCCGGGACAGGTGTGGTACTTAATTGTATCGATTCCTGATCCTTGCTATATTTCTTTTTTCTCAACTGCGAGTTCTGGTCAACAACATCGAATGCCTTCTGTGCATAAATGTTTTTTTTTTAAACAACAGGTTTGGCTTTACATTCTTTGATTCTTGGATGCATTCTGTCAAAATAACTGCTGCATTCCTGGTAAAACATCCTGTGGTGAGCCCCCTCTGTAGTCTGGGCTGCATGGGGTTGAGTATTGCGTTATGTCTGTATTGAGGACATGTTCCAGGTTATTTAGGATCACTGGGTTACAGTTATGAATCTGTAGGTTCCATGGTTTCTAGACTGACACCCTTCGTATATATAGGTGTGATGATGCCATTATGGTGCCATATTTTTCTAACAAGAGATATAACAGGAAATGTCACAATGAAAGATCACAAGTCAGCTCATGGTACCATGAGAGAAATACAGTAGATAACTGGCGTAGCTCCCATTACGCAGTATACGCATGTGCGTAATAGACACAGTAACACTCAAGGGAGCTCACATAATGTGATAAAAGTGATTTTCCATACCATAAGGAACTGCTCTTAAAGGAAAGAATTCGCTCCCTCCAGGAGCGAATTCTTTCCTTTAAGAGAAGTTTCAATTTGAAAAGGGGCATAATTGTAGAGAATCACTTTTTGATACAGTAGTATCCCTTTCATATGCGTATTTTTTCAGCGTTCTGGCTACGCCATTGCATAAACACACACACACGCAAACACACACACACATACACACGCACACACACACGACAACCAGCTCTCTCATACTGAACAGCTCATTATCTCAGAACATTTCGAACATTTCAGAATGTAGTGTGGGTCTACGAGGTCTTCACTTATAGCGAGATGATACAGAAAACGGACACATCACAAAGACAGGACTAAGCCCCCACACCAAACGAGACCAACAACAAGTAAAGGACCACGAACAACAAAAGATTCACTCCCGTATAAAGGGTGTTATATTTCATACTAATTTCCTGGTTAAAACATTTCTGAAATAGATGGTGTGACGGGAAGTCCTGTAGTGCATCATGTCATGTATTTAATCATTTCATTAACTTAAAAGGAGTTGAAAAACAACGAGACTATTTTCACATGGTGTATTTATTCGAAGCTGTAACGAAAATATAAATGGCATCTACTTATGTACCTTATCACAGCATGTACATGGATGGACGGAATGATGATAATGAAACAGTCAATACATGTTAACTAGTTCGCATAAATATATATATAGGTCAGTGCACGTGATACCGGTACGTATCCCATGTGCGAAAATGGCTCTAATAAACGTACATGCTGACGTATCGAGCAAAGCTAGAGAGGTCTAAATTTTGGTCTATACCTACTGTGTGCATGCGAGCAGCGAAGGCTCTGGAGAGTCTGCGCATATGCATATGCGCAGACTCGCCACAGCCTTCGCTGTATACCGATGCGATCACTGGGTATCGAGATCTTGTGCACTGCCCCATGTTTGAATAACACAGACTTGCGTACTCACATAATCTAAACTATTCCGTAATTGCTTCTGTACTTAAAATACACGTAGAACATTTTAGATAAGGATGTAGCCTTAGGCAATTACGTAAGTGTATGTGTACGCATATATTTGCATATTGGTCCTGCCTCATTTATTCAAAGGCAAGGCCAAAAAAAACAAATTAAAAAAGAACCGTATTTTACCACTTTTTTTCTTTTTTGACATTTAAATATGTGTAAATTTCTATGCATTTAAAGTCAAAGCATTGCCAGACATCCTGAATAACAAGACAATAAAGAACATATATTGGCTTTGAGATAGATTTTAAGATAAATATAGCATAAAAGCTTCGCATTTATTAACATAGCACGAACGGCTCTTTGGAAAAAAAATATCCGCTGATTTACAAAGCCTTAAGTTTGACAAGTAACGATTACTGAATATATTTGCAAAACATCAAAGCTGGAATGTGTACAAAGTATAACTATTGTATGATATCTAGAAACAGTGAAATTACTGTCAACAGTAATACGCACCATCTCATGATTAGAAATATTTATTAAACCAACAACAAAGGCGTGAATCAGCCTGAACATTTGTGCATTTACATATGCTTATATCAGAGCGTTTTTCGATGACAAAGCGGCATGATAGCACTTCTTGCTGAATACAAAATTTCATGATTCTAACTGCTCTACGTAGCATAGCAGGCTGGTCTGAATATGAACATATGACCCAAATTAGCCTTTTCTTGTAATTAGATACAGTCAATCAGTAAACGCCAATGTTAGATGCTGCGTTCTGTGACGTCTTATCATGGTCTTCACTGTTTGCTTCATACAGATGGTTTTATCAATACTTGAGTAGAAATTTAAAGAAAACACCCCAAATTCATAAGCTAAGAATACTTCATTCAGCTTACATGTAAATTTATTGGAGACAGATTGTTTGCACATGCACGTGACTCACTTGTAACATGACTTTAGTTAAGAGTGCATAACGAAAATTTATTTTTCTTATTTCTACACCAAAGCATATGTTGTGGGTACTCAAAAGAACCGTCTCAATGAGACGGTTCTTTTGAGCACCAAAACATATGTTAAACTGATGGGTAAGAAATATTTACATTTTTTACGCTGATTGTTTTTGTTTATCTAAACCTCGGCTTGTAAGCATCCTAAACAGTGGAAAACAAATTAATAATGATTGAAAAACAAAGATGATAACAATAATAACAAAATGAAAGACAAATGATAGATAATACTGTATAAGTTACCCTTGAACATTCTTAAATGAACAGCACTATGAAATGTGACAAAAAGTGATTAGAAGCGCCCTTATGATCTAAGTGGTAGAGCAAAAAACTGGTAAAAAGTCGCTTATTTAAGGCGGAACCCCTCCCCATCAGTAAAATGGATAACGATTGCATGAATTGTATGGCAAGATGTTGAAGTTTCTTGAATCGCCGGAATTACTTTTTCAAAGAGGGGCAATGGTGTTAAAATTTGGCAAAACCTTCATTTTTAGAAGTAAAATTGCGAATTTCTGAAATCCATTTGCAGCAACAGATACACGACACCGGCAAAGAAAGACTGAATAATGATCATTGAGTTTAATTTAATCCTGACCTGGCTTTATTATGAAGTTAAAGTCAGAAATGAAATGTCTTTATTTTTGGGTGAAAATCAGTATTTTTATAAAAAATAATCCAAATTTTTGTAATCGGACGGGTAAAGTTTTTAAAATCTATAGTTTTTATTTATCTTGTTCTAAATTTGATGCTGCGTTATTCAACTTACATATATCCTGTTGTGTTTAATTATAAAACCTGTCAAAATATTTGCTTATTTTGCCTCGAAAACTGACATTTTTATATTCAGGTATATTTTGGGAAATGCATGTTTTGCTATTTCATAGATATCGGGGCATTGTCATATAATGAAAATGACGTACATATAGTAAACATACCAAACGGAAATAGCATTTAGTATGTTCTGTGGTATCATATCAAGCATTGACACACATTAAAAGAGATTCAAGTGACCCTGGATCGCTCACCTGAGTATTTGTTCCAAACCTCTAATCTATATGCATCTATTAAAACTGACCATGCTCCTGGTGAACCCTTGGTGGGGCCATTTTTGTCCCCAGAGCTCTAATTGGAGCAAATTTAAGTATGGTCCACTGGGTGATATCAGGGATCTAGACCTAGTGGTTTCAAACCAGGAGATTTTGTATGTTTCAATTTAAAAGTTAATGTAAACTGTGTGACATCCATGATGAGGCCATTTTGACCACATAACCACAATTTGAACAAACTCGGTAGAGTTCCACTAGGTAATGTTACATACCAAATATCAAAACCTTTGGCCATTTTGTTTTCTGGCAAGAATATTTTCAATGTTTTCTCTAATTAACCTTTTGATCGAGGAAAAATCTGGCAAATGACAAAACGCTCAGTTGAAGTTGAACCTCTCACTACTTGTAAGATAGGATTGCGATATATCAATGGAAAGTTTTATAATTGTACATTATGAAACCACTGGAATTACTTTTCAAAACAGGGGCAGTGACTCTTTATTAGGCTTCGAAGAAGGGCACTCTCATTCAAAGAATCATATATAGCATCTAAAATAAGCAAAAGTTGGCTGGGTAAAAAGAAATGCAAAAATGCAAATAATTTCAAAATTTAAAGCAGTATGGGTGTATATTTAACCAAATAAGCCATGCATTAAAATAGTTAGGCCAATTTTAATGTAATAAATAAGAATGCGGATCTGACAAAGGGGATCTTAAGGCATCCAAGCAACTATTACGTGAGAGACATTTGAAAAATACTTAAAATAACATAAAATTATATGCCTTTATATTTCCATGAACATGCTTTTAATCTTTGATACCATCAGAGTAGCAAAAGTTTCTCATTATACTATTTTTTAAAGTTTTCTATAAAGGTCGTTGCCATGTGAACACTCAGATCACAACACCTACAAGTGGGTCATTTTGAATGCCTATAATACGATCTAGAAGATATAAATTTATGTAACTTCATCTGCATTTTCATTATTACATGTATAAGACATGAGAAAACTTTATATTTGCTAGATTCTTATGCTGATCATGCAATAATCAACAAACAATAGACCAACACTCTGACGTCATCACTCGGTTAACGCCATTCTTGACGTCACATTCCAAACCTGATTACACATCTTGTTTCTAAAATCCATATAATCATCAGTTTCGAAGATAATCACTTCAAATTTTCAGGAAATGCTCTAAATATGTAATACTTTGCAGATGTAACATTAGCTTGATTTTGATTATCGCGACCATTAGGTACCTTTCATCATATCCTGGCCTATATATATATATGCAGAATGGAAGTAACGGATTTATCATTTTGACATCATTGTTTAGTACCATGATTACATTTATTTTAATCTATTGCCTTTTAATTTACACAAATTCTCAGTGCGTACGATTTGAACGCATTCCTAATCAAGTATGGTCTTTTATCCATCGGCTAATTAAAAAATATAGTAGGTTTTGCGTATTAGTATAAGTAGCAGCATGGAGTTTGTGCATCACCCAATTGTCCTCCTAAATCTGCTTTAAAGAGCGACTATGTTAGTGCTATAACAAGAACTTGCCATTTACCTTCATGTCTCGATGTTCATATTTGCCTATGGTGGGTATTTCAAATTATCAATATAATCTTGGAGTTAAAGGTCAAGGTCAAATTAAGACAAAATCTGTAATACGACTCATAACATGAACTCCTATTTCATTTCTACGACCGAGGGTGTTCATATATGGCACAATGATTGACTATGGGGTGTAGATTACAATGTATGTTTCTTATCACCACTTTGCCATTGGTGTCAAAAGACAAGGTCAAATATACTTACAATCAGTTTATGGCTTGTTACGCTAACTCCTTCATTTTTTTGACCAAGGGTGTTCATTCTTAGCACAATTATTGCTTATGGTGTGTAAATTACAAAGTATGTTACATATCACCGCTATGGCCCTGGAGTCAAAGGTTAATTAGAATCTGTCTAACAGTGGTATGTTTTTGACAGAGGTGCTTCATATTTTGTAGAATAATTGCCAATATGACATTTGAGCCTTAATTTTCAAAATAATTTGAAGCTGGTTGTATGGACTTTTGTTCTTTTGTCAATAATAGCTTCTGACTGCTGATATGACCTTTGTATCAAATTCAAGGTCAAACTGCTTAAAAACCTATATTTTAAACCATCAAAGTGGTACTAATCATTAATGTGTATATGACTCTCCTAGATTCTATGCGAGGGGTAATAAAGAGGTCCTTAAAGGGTTTTCGTTATTTTCTGATAAAATATTTATATTTATCTTAGTGAAACTATATAGGCAGTGTAAGTTCCCTCTTAGAGCCCCTCTAGTTCGGTGAGATATTGAGATACACTTAGACATGAAATAATCTTTCTCCTAGCAGATAGTCTTCTGATGACCACTCCTAAATCAAAATGTAGACCTTTAAACTTTGCATATACGGCATGTAACGCATTCTGTTTTGGAAGAGTTGTATAAATGATCATATTTGGGACACTGGCTGTCTATGGTTTTATGATGGCAAAATCTCCTCCTAAACTACTAGCTAGATTTTAACCAAACTTTGCAGAAATGATTCTTATATGACACTCTTAAATAATTGCTCAAATAGTTTAGTCCATTGCATATCTAGGTCACATGGGCTAACTAAGAATCTTCTTGTTTGAAACCACAATGCCAATGGCACATTCCTGGGGGTGGCATATTTTACATAGGCATGTGATCACCTGCTGGGAAATGGCTGATCCCTTGGCTCTCTTGTGTGTGGTGGTGTTCACTTTCCCATATTGTGTCTCGTTGTCAGTTGAGGTACTTGATTGCATCGATTTCTGGGTTTTGCCCTCTGCTTTACTTTTATATTGGGAAAACATAAAACAAACCATCTTGTCTGAAAAGACAATGCCTAGCACCTCGATATTTGGTAAGCAACATCACCTAACTAAGTACGCCTCTACCAATTTTATTCAATTTGGAGCACAGGGACTATTAAGTGGATCCGCCTGCGAGCTCAGATGTTCACTTTAGAAATCTATTGGGAAAATCTTCTTGTCTGACACCAAAAGGCATAGAGCATAGATATTTGTTATGTAGCATCACCTAATATACCTCTACATTGTGGCCCTTGTGCCAAACTGGCCCCACCCTGGGGTCACATGTTTTACATAGGCTTATATATGGAACACTTAAAATAGTCTAGTCTGAAACCACAGAACCTAGAGTCTATATTTGGCATGAAACATCATCTAGTAGACATTCTTGTCAGATACTAAAAGGCTTGATATTTGATATGTAGCATCACCAAGTGGTACTCTACGAAGTTTGTTCAAATTATGGTTCTGTGGTCAAAATGGCATAGTCCTGGAAGTCACAGAGTTTATGAGGCTGTTATTGCTCTTTGACTCTTCCTCACGGTGCCGTGGGTTTGTATGCAATGTGTGAGTGTGGCATTTACTGGTCATACTTTCTTGGGTCGGACTTCAGACTCTATGATGGTTCCGACTTAAAGACTTATCTATTGATGAGATGGTAGGGGCCTGATGCTTTGGCTGTTTGTCGGGCCCATCCGGGTTTGCCTAATTTACTGTTGAATCCTTATCCTTGCTTTATCTCCTTGTTATATCTTGATTTAAATGTTTTAGGAGATGATGCATTGATAAGTTAGGGGTCTTTCATGCAAACCAAATATCTATGTGTCTTGATCCACATCTGAATTAAGGGTGAGGTTGGCGCCGTTAAACCGGTTTAAGCCCTCCCGTAAAATATTTTACTGACCGTTCCATGGTGGTACTTCTTTTGTGGATCTTTTATGTTTTTGTTCTGTCTTGTGTTTGCTATGTCTTTGTGCGCGTCTGTTTATATGTGCTTTGTGGTCACCTGCTGGGAAAGGGCTGGCCTCTTGGCTCTCGTTTGTGGTGTCTACTGTGAGTTTGTCACTTTCCCATTGGTATCCTGGGTCAGGTGTGGTACTTGATTGTATCGATTCCTGATCTTTGCACCCTTACTTACTTTACTAAGTTTGTTGAAAATTATGGCCCTGTGGCCAAAAATGAGGCCGCCTCTGGGATTAATGTTTTATATATAGCTTATATTGAGGACATATTAAAACACATTCTTGTCAGATACTAAAAGGCTTGATATTTGATATGTAGCATCACCAAGTGGTACTCTACCAAGTTTGTTCAAATTATGGTTCTGTGGTCAAAATGGCATCGTCCTGGAAGTCATAGAGTTAATGAGGCTGTTATTATTCTTTGACTCTTCCTCACGGTGCCATGGGTTTGTATGCAATGTGTGAGTGTGCCATTTCCTGGTCATACTTTCTTTTAACATTGCCTTACATATAGTGAAAAATATAAAAACATGTTCTTGTCTGAAACCACCAGGCATAGAGCCCTGATATTTGGTGTGTAGCATTAGCTGGTAAACAATATTTAAATATGTTCTAATTATGACTCTGGGACCGAACATGGACCACAAGGCAGGTCATCAGGAGCATGGCCAGTTTCCAATAGGTACCTATAGATAAGACGTTTAAAACAAAACTCAGGTGAGCGATCTAGGGTCACTTGGTCCTCTTTTTATAATGTCATTACTTGTTTTGATATCATAGTACATGATGAATTCTGTTTCCATATGAAATGTTAACTATATGTACCTCATTTTCTTAATATGGCAATGTCCATATATACAAGTAATAGCAATACGTGCATTTCACAAAATATACCTGAATATCAAAATGCCGGATTTGAGGTAAAAACGAAAATATTTTGGTGGGGTTTTTAAGTATACACGACAGAGATATATGTAAGTTGAATAATTCAGCATCAAATTTGAAACAAGTTAAATAGCAACTCTGTATTTTAAAACTTTATCAGCCAGATTACAAAAATCCGTGTTTAAATTTATAAAAACACCGATTTTTACCCAAAAATCAAGACATTGAAATTCCGGTTTTGACACCATAATAAAATCAGAGTGGACTTATATAAGACTCAATAATCATTTTTCAGTCTTTCTTTGCTGGTTTCATGTATCTGTTGCTGCAAATGGATTTCAGAAATTCGCAATTTCACTTCTAAAAACGAAGTTTTTGCCAAATTTTAACACTACTGCCCCTCTTTGAAAAAGTAATTCCGGCGATCCAAGAAACTTCAACATCTTGTCACATCATTCATATAATCATTTTCCATTTTACTGATGGGGAGGGGTTATCGGTCAATTTTCGCTAGTTTTTGCTCTACCAAAGACTTGGTAACTCAATAATGGTTTAACACTTATCATGCTGGGTATTTTATGTACTAAACGCCTCCCTAATATATATATATATATATATAGACGTCATAGGCATGAATTTAAAGCAGATAGACAACATTGAGGATCCTTATCAGCTGGCTTCTGTGAAGCCAGTTTATGTGGATCTACACAGTTTTCATAACATATCCTGATTTAGAATTGCAAGGACTAATCACAAACAACGTTTGTATTTTAACTTGTAGTTCAACAGTTAGGATCCATATACGTGTTTGCTACAAATGGTTCTAAAATTCAACGACCCGAATGTCACTGGGGTTGTTGTTAATTCCTAGATAACCTTCAAAACGAAAGCAACCAAAAACAGTTTACATTATGTAAAAGTGTATTCAGCTGTGAATAAAGCCTTATTGAGAATTTCGAAGGTATGTGGCATTGCTGTTTGTTTATTGAAAGTTAAACACCACAGGCCCACTCCAACATGACATAAACTTCCAGAAATTACCATATTCCATTGGAGAAAAATCTCACAAAAAACGAAAGTGATTTTATTGTTAAATAGTGTGGCGGCTCAACTCTCCATTAAACTCTTGGTTTTATTGAAGTGCTTATGCAAATATTTAGATAACAGTCTGTGCATATGATCAATCCGTTTTCCAAAAGAGAATTTAAAGCAGGCTACTTCATTGGAAGGGAAAGGATTATTCAGGAAGAAAACAGTCTTTTAGAATGTTCCTATTATTTAAATGCATTCTAAATAACAGCAAGGAATAACAATGACACTATGTATGCCAGGAGATATAATCATGGCATACACATAAACTGCTGCCCAGTATATTCCCGTTAAGCTCAGACAAAAGGTAAGGACCCTTTTTTCGAATGATCAACAGGACATGTTTACCAGGACATTATCCCTTATATCAAGTACCCATCAGAGTGCAGCTAACATACTCCCACTAGATCGAGCGTTGATAAAGTGCTGACAATCTTTATGGCAGTAGTACATTGTGTTCCGAAACTGAGGTGCATATCTTGAATTATGAGAAATTATTCGAGACTTTCAGCCAATCTATTGGGCAATCCGTTTATGGGCTGCTCATAAGAATTTCGTATCGCATAAGCGTAAAGTCACACTTTATATATTCATATACAGGTACCTGCCTTAAAACCCCATATATACCTATCAAATCATATTTGCTTGCAGATCCATGGTCCTACATTTATGTCATAGACACTAAAGATGTCCAACCTTGATGGGATTCGCAGACGTTATATATACCATGCTTACAAGCTTACAAGCTTGAAGACCTTCAGTCCTAAATTTTTGCTTATAGACCCTTAATATACCCAGCCATCAATATCATCCCTCAGACGTTCTTTGCCTACAGACGCCATCAACCCTACAGATACCACGCCATCAATGTAAAGTGGAGCCTGAGTTTAAGGTTACACCAAATGCAGTTGCTGTGCACTTAATATGCATATTGTTCTGATTAAAATGATAGTAAATTCGTGCATGTGAGGTGCGCACCATGTATACAATGATGTAACATTAACATCAGTCTTCACTATATGCTTGCAATCCCCAAACTCTAACGATAACCTGCCATCAATATTTGCATTCAGAGCGTTCATAAACTAATCAATTAATACATAAAGATCCTACAGACACACAGCTTTCAAATAATGCTGACATACCATTAAGACACCTAATGTTAAAGTTATGCTTGGAGAATCTCCAGTCACTAAGTTCTTTGTTGCTAGCGTATGCTGGCAGCAGTTTTAATCTTTATAGGTTTAATATTTTCACAGGTCTCACAGTAGGTCAAAGTAAATGCAAACACTTCTTTTTATCAAAATTGGCCAATTCCTGAAATTTGAATTTCAGTAGAAAATCATATGTTCTTGCGAGTTGCATTTAAGTGTTTAGGGTTTTTTGTATTAGTACTGCCTCGATACAGTTAAAGCAACTTCAAAAAAATATCACCAGATTTCAAAGTCATGGAATAGGTGTATAAACCCCTATAATCCCTAAAATGTTATGATAGGTTTGGTGTAAATTTGTTCATTCTTTGGAGGTTAAAACGAACATCAATGTAGTATAAAAATAGAAAATATATGATCAGAACATTACAGACTTTATGAAATGTTGAAGGACAATTTTTCTCTTCTGCCAAGGAGTTTAACTCTTTCCCTCCTAGTGTCGTTTGCTGGTACTATTTGCAAACAGTTTGGACCCAGATCAGGCCCGACAATTTGTCAGACCTGATCTGGGTCCAAACTCTTTGACACTCTGATGAATTCCAGAATTGTTTTTCTTCAAAAAAGTTGATATGGAAACAATCAGCAGACGACAAAAAGCATGAAAAATTACCCAGTAGGCAAAGCGTTAATGGATATCCATCATTCATATCAGTCTTTGGTCTCATATATCAGATTAAAAACTAATCAGAAATAATATGAATTAATCCAACAAAAAAGAAGCTTAGTGTAATATGATGATCTATAAAGAACTTCTCTGTGGTGAAAAAAATGAAAATGAGATGATAAATCGATGACATTTGATTTCCATAAATAATGCTTTGATATAATAAGATCTAACATTTATTGAGTAAAGATTATAGCTGACCTTTTAACCTGCGTTTCCCCTACATACCATAGGGTCTAAATCAAAAATCGATTTATTCTTGAAGTTTTAACCCATTAATATCCCACAATGGAGCGTTAGCATACAGTGCATACTCATATGAGCTGCAACATACCACATTATCTCATTGGTGTCTGCATAGCAGAATACTTATAGGAGAATCGTGTTCAGTGGCTGAATAAATCCAAAATTTTTACAAGTAAATACCATCATGAATACCATCATTGTTTCATGTGCATGTATTATTTGGGCCTAGACGGGAGAAAACCTGTCTTCGGGGTGTTGCGAATAACACAGGCGCAGATCAGCTCGCCTTTATTATCCGCGTTTTGGAAAGAACCATATGTAAACAATTTCAATTTTTTAGCTAGTCTCTGTAGCTGAGGAGCCTGGTTTAAAACTCGCTTTGTCGGAAACCCCGACAAACAGGTTTTGTCGCGTCGAGGCCCAATTTTGATATAGAAAGTGAATTCACAGAAAGCGCCATCTCATCAGTGTATTCACTGTTAACTGATACAAACCAATCTGCAGAGATATGCATAGAAACGGCTATAGCTAGCACATAATATGTTGAAGCTTATCACATTTGCAAGCAAGCAACATCAGGATGTAAATGGAGACTTTAACCAAATTTAGATATCTAGCCCCGCAGGCTTTTGTGCGCATGCAATAAGTATCAGCATCTCATGTACGGGTCCATCTCATCAGTGTATTCACTGTTAACTGATACAAACCAATCTGCAGAGATATGCATAGAAACGGCTATAGCTAGCACATAATATGTTGAAGCTTATCACATTGGCAAGCAAGCAACATCAGGATGTAAATGGAGACTTTAACCAAATTTAGATATCTAGCCCCGCAGGCTTTTGTGCGCATGCAATAAGTATCAGCATCTCATGTACGGGTCCATAATATAAAGTTTATAACTCTCAAAATATAATCAATGGCGTAGACAGACCACTGAAAAAGTTAGTCAAGGGGAGACTACTGAAACAAGCAGTGATTCTCTTCAAGTGCGTCCCTTTTTCAAAATACGAATTTACCTTAAAAGAAAGAATTTGCTCCCAGAGGGAGCGAATTCTTTCCTTGTAAAGCAGTTCCTTTTATAATGGAAAATCACTTTTTCCACATTAGGTGACATCCCTTGAATGTTACTATTTTTATTACGCATGTGCGTAACTGCGTAATGGGAGCTACGCCAATTCATAAAGGACACTATGTAAATAAATGGATGTCTCAAGCGGTCATGAAAGGGTCACAGATCAAAGCTGATGAGATTTAAAAACCTTTAGGCTTACATGCCAGTATGATTGGCTTTGATCTCCTGATAACATTTTCCATGCTCTGCATCCAGGGACCGTCTAAGGCATTTACATGATAAAACCCAGCCTTTGCGAATCTTAATGATTAAAATATCAGATGAAACAATACATTAGGACAGTTGGTTCTCATTTGAACAAATCGAAATGCAGCACAACCAAATGGACTTTTAAAAAAAGTACCCAATCTGCCTGCCTGTAACGACCATGGAAACAGTTATATGGGTCTCGACGTGAGAAAACCTTTGCTGCATGTGAACAACAATGGCGTAGACCAGCCTGTGCATCTGCACATTATTCAAAAATGTATTATAGCTTAGCATGCTACCTACAAATTTTCAATGTACCAGGTAGTACATATAGCTGTATAGACTGGTTTGAGACTTACTAGGATGAAAACCCTGAAGACTGGGGCAAAATTGATATAAACTAACAGAATTTCTATCAAAATGATATTCCTCTAAAACACATTGTACTTCTGCCTCGTCCTAGAGATGCCAAGTACTGCTGACCCCACTAGAATGCTACATTTAAAGGCATCTCATCTGGTTTTTGACTATTTGCAAATACATCCATATAAAATAAGTATTCTGGTATTCATAAAATCCACTGTGGAAGTCGCCCAAAATTAGAAATATCTTTCCCGCTGAAAAAAAAACGACATTTTTTCATAACTTAAACATAACTGAAAAATAAAATACAAGAAAGTGTCTCTTCTGTTGGTGCTTAACAAATTTCCCTTTTCAGCTTACCATCAATATACACAATTCATAACTATATTGTACTATATAAAATATTTTTGATGCTTTGTGGTTGTCAAAAACCGGTTATTTGGAACAACCTCAGTTGCTAACAGTATCTCAGAAATAGCCACAATTTATTTGGATCGAGCTCAGTTGCTAACAGTACCTCAGAAATTGCCATAATTATTATAGCTTATCATATGACGTCGCGTCTAGGAGTGAATTAACGCCATGCAATAAAATCGATAAACCACTAGTGGTTTGTAGATTTACGGGAAACGTTATGACGTCCATAATAACGTTGCGTACATAATGACAAAATTATAACGTTTTTACGGCAGAAATGAGATTTCAAAGTATTTGTCATATGATAAATAGAATCTAACATTCGTGCTCGTGTATTATTGAATTCATTAAACTCGTTGCGAAAAAGAGATAAAATGCTCGGCAAGCCTCGCATTTTATCTCTTTTTTCCAACTCGTTTAATAAATTAAATAAACATGAGCACTCATGTAAGATCCCCTTTTTGTCCACCTGTACGTAAGGTAATCCACTCGCTTAAGCTCGTGGAATATCTTCACGTACAGGCTGACAAGCCATAATAAGTGTGGCTATTTCCGAGGTACTGTGTGCATCTGAAAAAAATACACACAAAAACATCATACATAACAACATATTTTCCTATTTCATCTAGCACTTACTTAGCTGTTCATACATGTATTCAAATGCAATACT
Source organism: Loripinus fragilis (assembly GCA_964019695.1). Classification (NCBI taxonomy): domain Eukaryota; kingdom Metazoa; phylum Mollusca; class Bivalvia; order Lucinida; family Lucinidae; genus Loripinus; species Loripinus fragilis. The sequence goes on along the minus strand of OZ026520.1, from coordinate 41,523,056 downwards.
TTATTTATTCACCTATGAGACAAGGATGACCTCTTTAGCAATCTTCTATGATTTTGCTGTTGATGATTTTCGTTGTTAAAACATTTCCCAAATTATTTTCAAAAAGATTCGGATCTAGATTTTAAACTAGAAAGAACACACATTTAATTTCAAGGTACATCCCTCTTATAAACAATACAGAGTCACGTGACACATAATGGCACTAATGGCGGATTTATGTGTTAAAAACGCTTCGATTATTGTAAGACGTCTTTGATATTCCGTTACTACTGGTCATACTTGCAAAGTATTTAAAGAAGATACAAATGTAAGCCCCAAAAAAAAATCAGAACCATGTCCATCTTATAAGACGTTCGAAATAACATCTTGCTTAAACGTTAGTGACGAGCAAACTGCTGTGGGAACCCATTCAAGGAGCAACCATTCATTCCACACAGCCGTCTTTGAAACCAGATCTCTAAAAGTATCGCTTATTACACAGCTGCGTGACGATAAATGTAACAAAGTAAGTAAGGGTGCAAAGATCAGGAATCGATACAATCAAGTACCAGGATACCAATGGAAAAGTGACAAACTAACAGTTAGACACCACAAACGAGAACCAAGAGGTCAGCTCTTTCCCAGCAGGTGACCACAAGGCACATATAAACAGACACGCACAAAGGCTTAGCAAATAAAAGACATAAAAAGCATAAACAGATCCACAAAAGAAGTACCGCCTTGGTCAGTAAAATATTTTACTAGAGGGCTTAAACTAGTTTTACGGCGCTAACCTCGCCCTTAATTCTGATTTGGACCAGGGCACATTTGGACAAGTGACAAAACACAACAAACACGACAGCCAAGAGGGCAGTCTTTTCCCAGCAGGTGACCACAAGGCTACATGGAAGACACGACAGCACAACACATGCCAACATAAAGCATAACTAACAAAAACAATCCACAAAAGAAACACCACCTTGGAACTGTCAGTAAAAATTTTTTTACTGGAATTGGGCACAGTATTACGAAATATATGAACGATCTGTCCTTGAAGTTACCTGTGCTGTTCGAATTCCTGTACGAATGAAACCTATCATTCTGGACACGTGATTCTCTGCCATGATAAATGGACATCTAGAATTTTTAAATGACACTCCCCCCCCCCCCCTATTTAACAGGCAGATACATCCCCTTACAAGATGGATCTAGATTTTTTATAATTAAAAAGGCCCATCTTCTGTGCTGAAACACTCCCTTACAAGATAAGTAGTCAAAAACCCTGTCTTATAGGTGGATAACTACAGTATTGCTCATCCTTAAAGTCTATTGTACACTATCAATAAATAATTGAATGTATTTAGAATACTTTCAATTCAATGGCGAGTTTGATTAAAAAATCAAAGTTCTTCAAATACATACATCACTGCCTAGCACAACGTATTTAATACTCTTGAGGCTAATTTATTTTTTCAATAATTTAACGTGTAGGTGGCAGACAACCCACGTACAGCCCTCTGTGTCTTCCAATCTACTCCACTGAAAATAAATATTGTTGGTGTTTGCGAACAACAAGAGCACTGATCAGCTTGTAAATCCATAAATTCTCATCAGGAAGTTCGTTCTTTGTTGTCTAAATCATGATTCGTGTAGCCTTTGTAAGCTGAGTGGGATGATTTCGGTCCTACCACATCAATAACCATGCAGACTGATTTTGTTGCATGTTTCTTCAACATAAACAAATGTGTGCAATGCTACGACAAATTAAGGCACCATTGACAAACCAGGACTTTTAGCAAGGACACCACATCACAATAAATTGACCATGTTACGTGAAAACTATGGTCTCGTGTAGACTTTGAGTTAACTTGACGTAGGGTCAATGTGGGTCGACTGCAGTCCAAGTAGTATGTAAGCAACAAAGGAGAAACAACCTGCGCATCCGAGCAGTCTGATCAGCACTTCTAATATTTGCTATAATAGTTTAACTTGCTACATGAAAAGTTTTACAACTCTCGCTACTCTCTTAAGCTGAGGAGACTGATTTGATTATCACCAGGCCGATAATGCTATAGGCATATTTTATCACGACTAGGCCAATTACAAATGTGCAGTGAAACCTGCCTTAAGCGTCACTCAAAAATAGGCAATACAAATGTCTGAAAGTCATGTGGTAGGTTAATGCAGGTTAAAAGCACTGCAGAATGCTCCACGGGAGCATTCTGCAATACTTTTGACATGCATTAAGCGACTATCCGTCTTGAAAACCTATTATTTCTCTTCTTCTGAGTGGCCATTTTAAACAGGTTTTACTGTAATAGACCCCTCCAATTTGTCTCATAACAATTCATCCTTATATTCAATCCTATACTGAAACACAGGCACATCAATGCAATCTTCTAACACATGAGCATGTACCGTGAAATAATACGCCCCTTCTTGAGGCAACGTCACGTGGTACGTTTCCGCATTATCAACATCCCTGATTTCATGATCAATCTGTTCCTCGAGAGTATCCGAATCTATTTCCGGTCCAGGACCGGCGTATTCCAGTTGCGGATTAACCGCCACGTTTTGTAATAGCACAGTGACACTTAATTTTCCGTCAAAAGTTCTGATCACAGCTTTCATGTTTAAAGGACGAATATTATAGTGAAACATGGCAGGCCAGGTTTTGAGAGTTCCTTCGAAAGCTTCAATGCTAGCAGTCTGGTTCATTAGCATCCAGCGTTTATCCTTGGGAAAATGAGACATAAGAAACTCATCAGGTGATGTAGCGAAGAAATGGTCCATCACAAATTTATCGCCTGACGCACCACACTCAGGGTCTACAAGTCTATAATGGCCGTCCATACATACAGCTACCCAGGAATGTTGGAACTTTGGCGTTTGCACCGTATTCCCAGGTAAATAATCCGTATTTTTAATGTAACCGTCTATCCTCTCACATTTCAAGCCAGCTACCCTGGAAAAGAGAAAATCTAATTTAAAGCAATAGTAGCCTTAGCTTATATGCGTTTATGAAATGAGGGTTTATGGCCTAGACCGCTGTGTTTATTGGGCCGTCACCCGTAGGCAGGGACTCAGGATATCCCACCGCCCCAAACATAAGCTTTCATTAATACTGCACATTGAACAACTTCCTGACTATTTAAAATTGGAGCCAACCTTCATCTTGGTACAAAATATAGCTTGGTTTTCTATATGTAGGGAAAAATTTAGTGTCTGTTTCAGCACTGTTATTGGTTTGATTTGGTTATTTCTTGGTGATTATACTTTGTGTAAGTTTCGATGCGATCTGCACAATGTATGAATCCAGGGTTAAGATTTGAACAGAAAAATATATTGACCCCCACACCCCGCTCAATTGCTTGTGTTGTTGTTTCTAATGTGGTGATTTTGTTGTTGGTTGTTTATTCTTTTTGTTTCTCCTTTGCGTGATGCTGTTTTGACCCATATAAGCCCAGCGTCCTTTTTATGGGACATGGGCAAACAGTGCAGAACCAGATCAGACACCGCATCATGCGGTGTCTGATCAGGATCTTCACTGTTTGCTTACAACATGTTCTATTTAAATTTGGAAGAAAATGAAGAATACCAGCCAGCTATCTAAAATGGGCATGGGGTCATCCTAGTGATAAAGGTAGGTAATTCCATTAGGCATAAATGGGTTTATGTATAGTCCTGGTCTTGCGGTGTTGTTCTTTGTGTTCTTCCCTATTTGGCAATGATCTCGCTATTGAAGAGAAAGCTGATTGCTTTGTTAATAGTATTCTTACACGTATATGTGTGTGTATTTGTTTGTTTGTGTTTTAGTGACTCTTCCTCTTGGTGCAATAACTTGGTCTGTGATCTATGTTTGTAAAATTACCTGGCTATATATACTTGCTCTTAAGCTAGTAAGCTCTGATTCTGGATTCAGCAAGTTAAATCCAATGGCTGTAGTAGTTTTCCATATTGGTATTAAAGAAACAAATATTTTGCCATGTTTAAAAACAAAGAGCATACTTGTATGCTTTCATGTATTCTATTATTTGTGTATTTGTCAGCTCTTATCTAAAGAACGTATGAATTTTAAGTAATATTCATATATTTAACTAGTTATTTGTGGTGTCACATCAGTGCCTTCTTTGTACAATATATCTAAATTTAAGAATTATATGAGATTCAGACTGTGTATGTGTCAGCTCTTATCTGATTAATTTATAAGTATTAAGTAATTATCATATATTCAACTTGTTATTTGTGATGTCACATCAGTGTCTTCTCCGAAAGTACAATATCTATATCAATAATTATATGTGGTTCAGACTGACATCGAGTCCTCTATGCAGCATTTCTGACTTTATTCATGATAAATATCAACACCACATGGGCTTGCCTATTTGTGTGAAAAACTGTATACAAAACTATTGGTGCAATTAGGCAACCACCTTGAAAGTTATGAATAACCATTACTCTGGAATTATTTAAACGTTTCTTTCTGTATTGTACATTGTTGTGCAAAATTAGCAAGAAATTAGCAAGAGGGTATCTAAAAATAACATCTAAGTCTCCCTTTACATTATCTTGCAATCTCAATCTTTGTCTTGATCAGATAATAACAAATATAAGTAAATGACTGAACCTATATATCATACATGCCAATGGTAAATGCCCCACGATCCCGTGGTAATTTTGCCAATCAAAATCAGCTTTGTCAATAAAATCAATTAACTGGTCTGTAATGCACAATAATACAACTTCCAAACTGTATAATGTTATGTACTATAGATGGTGCATGGTTGACTTGGGTTTTATTGTGTGAACCAAAACCAACTATGTAGCAGGAAGTTTAAGCACTCCCTATGTTAGTTAATTGATTATAGTACCAAAGGCATTATTAAGTTACTAATCAGGCTGTTAAAACTTTTTTTATCTAATATTACGTGTTCTGTCTAAAAAGTAAATATGACAAGGAAATGGAAAATTCACAGCATGTAGGCCAACATATCGTTTCAAAAGCAACAGGGACATGAACATTGGTAACAGAAAGACACGCATACACACAAGTGCAGCCAGCCATCTGTCAAAAGCATAAACAGACTATATATATAGTTTCATTACAGAAAATTTTGGAAAAAGTAACCCCAAGTTTGCAGATTTGATATAGCAAAATAAAGCGGAATCTAGGGTAGGTATTGATAAAACAGCAAAACCTTACAGTCAAGCTTCAATGACTCAAACACCTTTGAAGCCATTAACATATATTCAAGATGGGAGATTGAGCCATTAAGATTTAATTCTATCACCAAATCTAGAGGCATAATTGTGATAACAATTTGGTCGTTCATAAAAAAGGTAAATGATTCTAATAAATACACACTTTCAAGATGAAATGAGACAAACATGTCTAATTCTGCTTAAAAGGATATCTGGAGCTATGGGTATAGTTTTCTAGGAATTCAAAAAGAGTTCAAATTAATCATGGTAATGGGCTATTGGTGTTTGAGACATTTCAGTTTCATTGTATTGGCAAACTGTAGTTATATTTGCCGAAAGACGCTACAGCCAACATATCATCAGGGAAATCAGAGAAGGTATGTAGATCACTTTAGACTTAACATAGAAATGTGTCATTAATGGCAGCAAATTTGGACCAAGTTGTACTTCGCACATTATGCAAACATGGACAATATGATATCAACTCTCCATTTCTCAGAGCTAGACTGGATACATCGCACTGCAACTAAACATTTAGGCGCAACAATTTATTCAATTGTATCTGTCTTACAGCAGGGATTTTATAAAAACACAAAATTTATTGTGAAGCACTAGTATTTTAAGTTAAGATTAACTGCATGCTTGGTGGTCAACCCAATCACGATTGGCAACTTTGCTTTCCTCTTTAATTGCACGCCGGTGGGTCGGACTTCAGACTCTATGATGGTTTCGACTTAAAAACTTATCTATTGATGAGATGGTAAGGGGTAGGGACCTGTTGCTTTGGCTGTTTGTCGGGCCCACCGAGGTTTACCTGTTGGATTTCTTTTGCTCCGGTATTCAGTTTTATTTACTGTTGAGTCCTTATCTTTGCTTTATCTCCTTGTTATATCTCGATTTATATATCTGAGAGATGATGCATTGATAAGTTAGAGGTCTTTCATCTAAACCAAACATATATGTGTCTTGATCCACATCTGAATTAAGGGTGAGGATGGCGCAGTTTAACCGGTTTAAGCCCTCCAGTAAAATATTTTACTAATCGTTCCAAGGCGGTACTTATTTTGTGGATCTTTTATGTTTTTGTGCTGTCTTGTGTTTGCTATGTCTTTGTAGTCACCTGCTGGGAAAGGGCTGACCTCTTTGCTTTCGTGTGTGGTGTCTAACTGTGAGTTTGTCACTGTCCCATGGGTATCCTAGGTCAGGTGTGGTACTTGATTGCATCGATTCCTGAGCTTTGCATCCTTACTTACTTTGTTGCAGTCTAATCAGCGCTTTTGTTATTTGCTTTCTGGATGATTATAAACATGTTACATCTAATAGTTTAGATGGTTAATATAGCCCAGTAGACTGAGTGGGGCCAAACGTGGTAGCAAATTCTTAAGACATGGTTTCTCTCTACGAGGCGCAATTTTAGACCTAAGCTGGCACTTACTTTAGCATATCCATATAAACAGAACTGTACAATGTCTTTTTCTCAGAAAGCTGTTTTAATCGACCAGCAGGTGAGCTTGACTTTTTGTTGACTTTTGCAAACTTTTTCAAGTCCTGACTGGCAAGCCAACAATACAAGGCATGTGCTTTTAAATGCTCAGAGTTAAGCCCCTTCGTGACTGCCGCAACGAGGCTCTTCAAATCGTGATGTAACTCTGCTATAACCTGGAAATACAGTAAATCCATGATAACAAAAATGGCTGAATAAATGAATACAGTGACTTTCAAAAACATAAGCTAATCCAAGTACATAAGCTCAAAATAAGGTAATCTGCCAAATAATGTGAACTTTTTCGTTACGCACACGTGTTCCTTGGCATAATGAACGCATGTGCGTAACGAAAATTGTACACATTCTAGGCAAATCACCTAATGTGGAGCGACTGCATGATTGTACCGTTAATGTTCCCTTTCAGTATATACTCAGGTTTTACCCTGGGATAAGTCCAAAATCATTGGGTTGATGTTATGGCTTAACCCTTAAATCGAAGAAAACTTTGGATAAACCGATGTGGTTTTTGCTAGCAGTAAGAACAACCCAGCTTCTTTGTTTCCTGGCCAAATATAGAATTTCCTTTCAAATTTGACAGCCATTTTGCTTTACAAGAGGTAGATGAAAGGGTTGTGTGACAGACACCCTTGGCAATTTTTCAATTTTTAAGCAGTGTCCTAAGATATTCGATGGCTGCACCAGACGGTGGATGAGTAATGCGTAGTTTTATCGTTTGTGCATGTATAAAGAGACCGTCAGGCGCGTACATGAGGCATTTTATAGAGTACGCTATTTTGAGGGGTTTAGGGGCACTCTCCCTGTATGGAGCCAGGGGTGAAGCCCTTTGGCAGGAAATGGTTTAGGGCATTTCAAAGGGCTAAAATGAGCCCTCAAGACACGCAATTAAACACTTTTTGCTGCATTTTTCTTCCAAAAATCAAATTAAATACAAACGTATTAAGCAGCTACTCCAAAAGAAGACCAAATATTGGTTTTTAAGACCGATTATCGCTTAATGCAGGTCAAAAGTATTGCAGAATTCTTCAATACTTTTGACCTTCATTAAGCTACCATTTGTCATTAAGACCGTTTTTTGTTTATTTTTGAGTGGCCGCTTTTTAAAAGATGGGGTTTACTGTAACCAAAAAACACTATACTTGTTGCGTCAAGTTGTACGAATAAGCATATTTGCGTACACGTAGGCACGCCCCTGACCGTTGCACTAAGTTGGATAATGTATGCGGTATCATAAAGAACCCACATTGGAATTCATTCGTATGAGTCATTGGTAACTATTGTCACATATAAGAAAATTATTGTTACTTCGGTAATGTTCAAAGCAAAACTGTAACAACATTGTGGCTATACTAACAACAGTTTGTTTAACCGAACTAAGGAACCTAGTTTGACTCACAAATACTTGTTAGAAGACGTACACTTTGTTGTTGTACACTGAGCGAGTGCATGAGATTCGAAATCATGTGTATGTGCGACCAGCAAAGCCTCAGATCAGCCTGCGCATGCGCGCAGTCTGATCAGAGCCTTTGCTAGTCGCTTGAGTATTCTATGATTGTTAAGCTACTGGCTGAACACCATTTGGAGCTTCTAAGCTTAAAAGGAAGCTGCAGATGCTCGTCCGAGTCTACACATGTCAATATGCCACATGTTTGGAAATCTCATGCACTGGCCCAGGTCACTATTAAGTCTGACTGTAAATTGATTGGTATGTGATTCATTTTTACATTTTTTGTCATCATTATGCAATTGGTGTAAGATATGGGCTAGTATGGTTTGTGCGTCAGTACGGGATGATAATCCATGAGCTTTAGCGAGTTGAATTTCTCCTGAGTGTACAGATGCACAAACCATACAATAACTTTCTTATTACACCAGCAATTCATAGGGCCAGTTAAGCAACATTTTTGAGCGTAACATTGCGATTATTTTCTTATCTGTCAGTTTAAACATGTGTTTTGGGTACTCAGAACAGAAGAACCGTCTCATCGAGACGGTTCTTTTGAATACCCACATCATATGTTTTGGTTGAGAAATAAGAAAAATAACATTCAGTTACGCATTTCATATGGGGGCCTGAGCATGCAATTAGACTCTGTGCATTGTAAAATACTTTGTAAAACATTTGATATCAATAAATGGTGCAATATTTACAATTGCATGATGGTTGTATAATACATGTAACTGAGCCGTGACAGATTGACAAGTGTAGACTAGACGAGCATGTGCAGCCTCCTTTTAAGCTTAGAAACTCCAAATGATGTTCAGTCAGTAGCTTAACAATCATAGAATATTCAAGCGACTAGCAAAGGCTCTGATCAGACTGCGCGTATGCGCAAGCTGATCTGAGGCTTTGCTGGTCGCACATACCACTTTGTTGATAATCTCATGTCGCGGCTCATATTATGTATGCTACAATTTGCAAATAAACAAACAGTACAATAAACCCTATCCAAATTGCTGTAATTTTTGGCAATCATGGAACATGTATAAACTAAACAAAATACATGTTTGCATCATAAGACGCTGGACGGTCAGTTCAGTTCAAATCATCTCAAATCAGCATTTCATTCGCGCAATTTGGCGCGCAAAGTGCATACTGGTCTGGTATGTGCAATGTAGATGCCTGATATTATTGTATGTATTCTGCAGTTAATAATGTTGTAATAATGAAATCTTCTTTTATCAACAGTGGTCGTATATTAACAGATTGTGAAAATATTGAGACACGTTTATGGACATAACTGCTTTGATGGCTTAGCCTATGAAAACGGAATTGAATGAAGTGTAAGCATGCGATTAAGAATACGAAATATGTAAATATCTGGCTGACAAAGAACGATTAGTGCTTTATGAGGACTCATAAATCATAAACTTTGGCTTAGTAATGCCCAGATGACGTAGTTAAATGTGACAGGCCTGTAAACAGCAATTTAGTGATGTTCAGAATTTACATAAAATGTGCCCCAACGCGAGAGACCCGTGATGTCGTTGTATGTTAACACCACAGTCACAGACCAAACTGTGCTTCTGCGCAGTATGATCAATGCATTTTTTGTTATCTCCTCTCTATAAAATAGCTAGTCATAGCAAAAGTGTCAATGTAATTGTTTGTTTGTGTGGTTGAGCGGGATGGTTTTACATGGGCGGGTCCAAAAGGGTCGGGGGGCAGGGGGTCCGGTCCCCCCCCCCTGAAAAATAAAAAAATATAGGGTTTCTTAGCAATACTGGTCCGGATCCTCTGAAAAATCACAAAGCTACCAAGCCAGCATCTAATCAGCCCGTCAGTGAAAGCCATTTAAATGGCGTTTCGCTGGCGGGCGGATGATGGCCCATTTAAAGCGGTATTTGGATCCTATATCCCTTCATCAACTAAAACAATGTTATCAAATTTGGACCCCCTCTTACAAAATATTCTGGATCCGCGCATCGTTTTAGCTTTACCAAATGGCAAATACTGTCCCAATAATGGAAGAATAAGACAATCGAATGTAACTCATTTCATGCTCTTATAAAAAGTATCTTTCCCTGCTACCACCCCGCTTACTTATTTAATTGTGTATATGCACAATATTATCTGGAAACCATTATACTAATCCCATTTAATAGGGCATAAAACTTTTTCAGGCTCTACCCAAATGAGCTTGAATCTTCAACTGCTCATAACAACTAAACTACTGAAAACTATAGATTTTGTCTTGCTTTAAAACATTTAGATGTTGTATTATCCATCTAATAAATGTTGAAATTCCAACCATTTGCATTTATCCTGCTGATAAATGTTGAAATGCCAACAGCTGTTGGCATTTCAACATTTATCAGCAAGATGGATTTCATAGTCTGTTAATGTTAACATGGCAAATGTATTCATGATGTTGGCCACAAATTATTAAAAATGTATGTACAAACCTGTTTGACTTTTTCGACCATCTCTTGGCAAGATGTAGTTAGACATGGTTCGTCAATATCGTCAGTGTCTTTATGTGCTTCTGAACTCGTGTAACTGGCAGAGGACGTGCTTACAGCTATCCCACTGTCAGGTCGACTTCGAATCTTTATCTTGTTCTCGCTCTAAAGAAGTGGGAAATAATAATAATTATTATTATTATTAAAAATAATCATGATAAAAATAAAATTAATAATAATAATTATTATTATCATTATTAATTCGGTAGTAGTAGTAGTAAGTAGTAGTAATTATTATTGTTTGTGTTGGTTCTTTACATACCAGTCATTAATTTAGCACAGGGGTAACAACCTTCGTCAAAGCACGGATGTTGCAAACACGTAGTAAGACGCCATCTTTGATTTGTTAGGTAAGTTTTTTCCCTTCGTAAAATTATACAAATTAGTGTCTGTCAAAACTAAGCAGTGCAGGCGGTGCCTAACATCACACTTGAACAGAATATATAATGGTCATGTCCAGAAATGCCGTGGCCTTTATAATCATTCACCCACACATATCGAAGCGGGTGACTGCTAAAATTATCCTCGGGTCTACCGCTTCGATACTTGTGGGTGAACGATTACAAAGGCAACTGCATTTCTGGGCGTGATCATTACATGTTCTGTCCAAGGGGGGGTGTTACAGGCACCGCCTGCACTGCTCAGTTTTTACTTACACTTATTTGTATTAGTAGTAGCATCTCATCAGGGTATGCACTGCTTGCTTTGGCAAAGAAGATTGTCAGAAAAGCATTGAATTTGGCCAGGAAATGCCACAATTAAGTTCATCTAAACATTGATAAACTATTATATGGTACTTTAACTACATGTGTAAACGGTCCTCTAAAAAGACCAAAAACAGGATTTTAAGACCGATTTTCGCTTAATAAAGATCAAAAGAATTGCAGAATGTTACATTCTGTAATACTTCGACCTTCGTTAAGTTACCATTATCGTTATGATCTTTGTTTTGTCTATTTTTGAGTGGCCGTTTTACACAGGTTTTACTGTATCTTACACCTACCTCCTCTACCCTAGGCATTGAATGTTCTTCTATTTTTCTAAGAGGCTCGACAGGAGTTGGACCAAGACCATGGACTTGTGTTTGGCCCCTTTTCTTGTCCCGGTCCCTCATATTAGCAGATGACGCCCGCGCCACATTTGACCGGCGACCAGAAGGCTGAAATTAAAGAAAACATGAAAAGCTAAATTAAATGCTATTATGGCACTTATTACAGATGCGAGCAGTCTCACCTTAGTCGTCTCTGCTCTCACACACAACGTCAGTGGCAAATCCAGAGAGGTTCAGGGGGTTCGCTTGAACTCCCCTCTCTGCCCCCCCCCCCCCCCGTTTTTAAATATCCTATGAATGTAATAATTTGGTCTCAGTGAGACCAAATTATTTCATTTTCATGGGATATATAAGAAAAATGAGATAATATCAGCAAAGCGAACCCCACACATTTATACTTATTAACCCCATTTCTTGAAATCCTGTATCCGCCCCTGAATGTATGAATGTTGATAATGTCTGGTGCCTCACTAAATAGCCGAGATCATTTTTATAATAACTTCAAATAGGGCTTCGCGATAATAACCAAGCCCTCGTGGTCTGACACTTATGAATTGGGTTAGCAATGGTAATGATCATTCGTATATATAGCACCAGAACAAACGCTTCTTTCATTAGATAGATAGATAGATAGATAGATAGATAGATAGATAGATAGATAGATAGATAGATTGATAGATGGATAGATAGATAGATAGATAGATAGATAGATAGATAGATAGATAGATAGATAGATAGATAGATAGGTAGGTAGGTAGGTAGGTAGGTAGGTAGGTAGGTAGGTAGGTAGGTAGGTAGGTAGGTAGGTAGGTAGGTAGGTAGGTAGGTAGGTAGGTAGGTAGGTAGATAGATAGATAGATAGATAGATAGATAGATAGATATTACGTACCCTAACAGTTATTACAACAGCCATTCGTTTTGTTTTCATCATTTTATCCAATTGAAACGTAACACAATACAGACAAAAATCAAATCCCTGCACCGATTTTTAACCACAGAATATATTATGAAGTCATGTTTCTAATATACAGAAAATCCCAATTGCTGTTAAACAATCGTTTTCCAATAAAACACGCTATAGTCAGGAAACAACGTGACATGCATGCGTTTCGCACATTTTCGTGTCTGTAAATTTAAATTGCCCTTCGTAATTAAAAGTTTTTATCTTTCACACATCTTTAAAACATTAGTACAAAGCAATAAAACGTTTTCGCGCAGTCAAATAATCCACAAAGTTTTATTTTTAAGTTCGCACTTATAGATAATTCTATCGTAAAAAAGATCTCAACCTTTATTACTAGTGCACAGAATGAAAAAGGCTTTATGTGTCTGGCGGGTATCTAACCTATGCCTAACTCTCGGATTCGACAGGTTAGAAAATGATTTTAAGAATATGTAATTAGCACCCTTGTCTCATGGCATAGATCTGCCTAGCGCATATGCTGATACTGTTTATCAGCAAAATATTGAAATGAAATATATGAACCACACTGACGGACAAAACTTTTGAGAGCTGGGTACATCAAAAGTGCAAAGAGAACAATTTGTTTACGAATTTATAGCCCTCACTCCTCTTTGCATATATTATAAACTCCTGGTGGTGAATTAACAATGCGAATGAAAGTACACTGCAAGAATCGCGTGAAAACGGACATTAGGTCACCTGCGTGCAATGATGGTCGAATTTGGCCCCGTGGTTATAAAATGTGTTCGTTTGAGCATGAATCTTTATTGTTCATCCAAACTAAAATGCTGCAAAATAAAATTCTTTTCTTGCTTTCAAACTCTCAGATGATATACGGACCTGTACAATGTTTCATACGGGTGCACGACAACTCGTCGAAAGACACTTCGTCGAATACGACAATTAGTCTACAAAGACAATTGGTCTACTACGACAGTTTGTCGAATGCGACACTTAGTCTACTCCTTTTTTTACCTACGACATCTGGTCGACCAAATGTCGTATTCGACGAAGTGTCTTTCGACGAATTGTCGTGGACCCGTTTCATACTAATAAATGTTAAATACTAACAAAATTGGCATTTTAACATTATGAGCATGATAAATCTCATGCCCATTTAAGCTAAGAATAACAAATATGACCGAAGGGCTTGTTTTCGAGTATTTGCTAAGAGATCGATTTGACACAGATATGAGTTGCGCTATCCTCTGAGCGAGGGTAGTTATTTGATATAAAGCAAAGTTGAACTCCATATGAGTACATAAAATACATTTTAAGAGACAATTCTCATGACTACTCACACTAAATCTGTTGTTTCAATGTGAGAAAAATGTTAACGAAACACTCATTGCAGGGTGCAATTAAAGTGTATGTTCATGGTTTCGAACATTTGACTTAAATCAAAAATAAAACGTTCATTATGTACTGATTTAATTATCACATCTGCTAATTAAATTACAGCAGTATTTATTGATTTTATCTAAACATCTGGGGGCAGACATCTTACAGTATGGGTATTAAATAGATGACTATTAAACCTCTGTTTCAGTCAGCTACATGATTCATGGCAGCACCATATCTGTTGAGATTTTCAGTGGTTCCGTACATTGCTTCATTTCAATATTGAATACGGATAATCCGTTTTAATTACAATCAACTGTCAGATCGATGCAAATTAGAATGTTATGACTCTCAAAAGAAAAGAATTTTGGTTTTCAATGAGTTTCGTTTGATTTTGCTATGTCTTAATATACCCAAAATGAAGAAAGTTGTTACAAAATATGTCGTATGCTATAGCAGTAAATAGTGCTTTAAGGGTTATAGGTAAGAAATAATTATTAAACATCGACCCAGGTATCAAGATATACTCATCAAATTGAATGTAAACGCTGCTTGATGTATTACTCTGAAACATTGTGATTTTTTGCTATTATCAAGGATACAATTCTACTTTGGTAGTATGTAAGCAGGTGATAGTGCTTTCAGTACACTTGTCTGGAGCTCATTGACCTGAAAAATGGCTGGGCTCCAAGGGCAAGCGAAAGTAATTAATTACAGGCTAATTGAAGAGCTTTCACAAACATTTAATGAGGGTATTCTTCGCATACTGTAAGCTCTATAATAAATGCATTTGAAACAAGAAAAGATATGGCATTAAGTGCCATATCAATGAACTCGGCTTTAGCAGATAAAGAGTTCGTTCTTTCATTACATCACAAGCTACATGTGAGTACATGTACCAACAAACCGAATGATGTACACAAACACAATCAATTATTCACTCAATCAATCAATCATTTTTACATAAACAGCAATGAAACCTCCCTCCGTGATGAAACTATCTCCAGGTATTTATTCAAAGAAGGAGTCTTATAAGACAGAATCGCATAAGGCAAATCTTACCGTTATAGTTGAGGCCTTTAACTGCTCATATACGCATGTAAGGAACTTATAGAGCATGGTTTTTGGCTCTGTATTTGAAAACAGAATAGACCTTGAGAATATCGAAATTTGCTTTATTTACCAGACGCCTATATAATGTTTAAAGCCGCGAGAACCCCGACTTTGTTAAAAACAGGGACCACCCTGAGCGCCCGCGCAGTCCCATCGGCGCCCTTGTTTTTACATGTAGATTCAAATGTATGATAAAAGAAGTCAGGAAAACCGTCAGGTTTGATCAATCTTAAACTCTTTGTCGGACCAGATCTGGGACCAAACTTTCTGCTTATGTTATCGGCAGACGCTCGCTGATAGCAATGTTTAAGATCAAAGAAGCCGCTATGGGTTCTTTTGCACGACGTGGTAGCAATGACCAGTGACCTACATATCGGTCACTGCCTTGACGCTGGAAAGCGGATGTAGCACATTCATTAAACATAGGTTTCCGGCCGTGGGTAGATTCGGCTGGGTCGTTTTCGGCCTGGTTTTAGGGTGGGTCGTTTCGGCATATTCTGAAAGGATCTGATTGTTTTATAAACTTGCCAAAGTTCCGACTGCATTGATTTTTCCACGAAATCGTACATGCGCGCATTCTCGCAAGAGCGTTCACTAGTACAAACTGGGCTCTTTTCTGAAATAATTATTGTGTACACAAATAAGTGCTGACTTTCTTTTATTTATTTATTTTTTATATAAATTTCAAAAGATCCGTCTGCATTAAACACTACCCAGACCGAGTACCGAAAGCTCAAGAACAGACTGCACATGCGTGCATACTAGCAAGAACACTTACAGGGAAACAACTAACAACAATCGGGCAAATAATGTTGTGGACAAAAATATGTACTGAAAAGAGAGCATTCCAGATCCGACTCTATTAAACACTTGAACACTTGGAGTTTGCCTCTGTACTACCAGGGAGCACAGTGGCTCAGTGGTAGAGTGTTTGACTCAAGACCGAAGGGCCTTGGGTTCGAACCTCACCGGCGTCACTGCGTTGTGTCCTTGAGCAAGAACATTAATCCTAGCTTAGTACTGGTTCAACCCAGGAAGACCCGTTCCTTTATAACTGAAAGATTGTTGATGGGACGTAAAGAATCAAATCAAACAAACAAAAACAAAAGCCTCTGTACTAACATAAGCAAATAAAGTTATCAACTATGTGCAGCAGACGACTTAAGCAGGCACCATTTGGATGAACATATGAGCCGAAAATTAGGTGCATAGACCCACTTGATGGCTGTGCATGCATGATTACTTCACGCATGTTAAATGCATTACGGTATCTGCCGCATTTATGTTTATATGAACAGCGTACACGCAGGAAGAATACAGAGACCGAAATATAGTGGATGGCTGCGCTTTCATGTTTAAAGGGTGTGATAAATTAAATGAGCTGGCCCATTACTATAACATTTACAAGAAATCTAATCAAGGAACGATGTGAAAGCGCCAGGTCATTCAGTTTATGACATGTATGCGTGACTGAGATATATCCTTATGCAATGACCAGCATGTGCACACTGCTGTTGGTTATACATGAAGGTATGATAGCTCAACTTGCGACATCAAATTTCTGAGAACTAGCTATTGCCCCTGTATTAAACAGAGTACACAGTCTTTTAAAATTCTGAAAGGCAGGTTTTATCATGAAACGGCTTATTTCCATTCATTGGAATACACTACGAGGCGTGGTTGACCTGATTAACAGCGATATTCATACGCGCATCACGCTGTTATGCAGAGTCCATTCATAGAAAACAATTCAATAAGAGTTACTGTTCCTGAAATGACCGAATACCGTTAAAAAGTGACACAGGAGCTTCCCAGTTCGCAAAAACACCATTAACTCAGTAAAAGTTCAACTTTCGAATCAAAATCGGCAACAAAAGACATATTTTTGAATAACTGCACTGGGGTTTATGTTTCACTCACTATCATTTCAAAGCAAACAGCCATTTTAACACAAACTATTTCTTCAAAGTGTAGAAATTTCGAAAACAGATATAACTCTCTAGAATAGCTGATATTGAACAGATCCCGAGTTCCAAAAAATGTGAATATTCACATAAATCATACAAGTATCACATGGGGCGTAAATTTGAATAAGTGTAAAGCCGGGTAAAGTCGGACATAAGGTAAATTCGGACACACATTTGCAAACAGTGTAAATCCAGATGAGACGGCTCCTTATGAGCCGTCTCATCAGGATTTTTTATTGTTTTCTCAGTTTATTAAATTTTTATTCCAATCATTCAGAAACAAAAGAAACAAGGTCGCTGTCCGAATTTAGACGACTGTCCGAATTTACCCGACATTACCCTAAACGCATTCAACTGGTGCAATAGGTACACAAACATCACTTTTTGCCAATGATTCATTAGGAAATGGAAAAGCGTTCGTCGGTACAAATGTACACGAAGGGTCTGTTATCGTTGCAAAGCATTGCTTTCCTAGCCTCGATGTGGGAGGCGCACAACATCCGATTTCAACATCTGATTTAACCACAACAGAGAATGGTTTAATCCACATGCGAACACTTAGGGTTATCTCATTAAAACGGATGACATGTAGGGGTCAGGAGCGGTCAATCTACTTTTATAAGAAAAGCTATTGTTTACCTGAAATTTAAATGAAAAAGGTCAAATGGTAAAGTTATCAATGGAAGCAAATTGCATGTGAATCATACATCAGTAATAATGTTCATGTTCCTCTGCCGTGACAAGGAAGTAAAACCCTTATTGAATACTGTACAAGTGAATGACTATTATTTCGCACCTCAAAATGGGCCGCGGCATGCGAAAACCTGTCTTCGGGGTTTCCGACAAAACGAAACTCAAACCAGTCTCCTCAGCCATAGAGACCAGCTAGAAAATTGAAATTTCACCTGGATCATGTCTGCATATGATACTTTCCAAAAAGCGAATAACAAAGGAGCTGATCAGACTGCGCGGATGCGCAGGCTGGTCTGCGCCTGTGCTTTTCGCAAACCCACGAAGACAGGTTTCGAGGCCCAAATAATTATATTGCTTTTGGGTTAGAACGACCAACAACAATGTATTTAATATATTTCATCAAGGTCTGCACTGTTTGCTAAGACAAAATTGATCTTCAGAGAAAAAAATACAATATTTTTGTGGTTATCATACATAACCTGTGACCCCTCAATGTATATAATGGACCACCCTGACTTAACTGTATCATTTTTTGGGGGTGGCAGGGGGATTCCATTCGACTTAAAAGTTTTTTGTGTCTTTTTTGTGAATTGGTTTTTTTTATTAATTGTTTTGTTTTTTTATTTAGGGGAGGGGTTGCGGGCTGGGGAGAGGGGATTATTTTGGTCTTAAAAGGGTTAAGTTTAACCAATTCATATTTGTTGGTTCTTGTTACAATTCAGCTTTCTCTAATAAAGAACCTATGTTCACACAATCAGTGTCCAACATCAAGAATAACTTTTATTCTATCGAGTGTTTAAACAAGCCCAACTATTCAATAATTTTAGATTAAGGTCGCCCAATAAAATCCAAAATGAAAACAATTTTCATTATGCTTCAGAACTACCGATATCGGACTAGACAAATGAACCATGCCGCGAGAAAGCCGACAATATGACGATATCGGTTCTTACAAAATTTGTTTGAAAAATTTTACATATCGAAAATGTATCCGAAAATCATTTGTAACATTTCTTCTGGTCGCTTTGATGCTCATTTTCAAGTAATACGGCCGATTTTGACATTTCCATATCTTATCTCACTCGTAAAGTACCCCCAAATACGGCATTTGAAATAAAAAAAAATCACTTAAAAGAATACCATCTCTGGCTTACACTGAAATGGATCAGACAAAATACAGCCTTTCATCGATGTTTGCATTCAGATGCATTATTTGGACATTGTTACACGTATTTACATGAACATAATCTGGCTGGCTAATTTCAGACGATAATTTTACAGGAAACGAAAATGGTACACCACTCAGATGAGATACCCCTAGATATTGGTTTCTGTGTATCTGGTCTGCTGCATATGCACTGTGTGCATTGAAACTTCGATACAATCTAAATTGTCCTTTCCTGGTACAAAGCCATACTGATTTTCAAGAAACGTGCGTATTTAAGTGTTACGTCCATTGCTTTAAACGACGTCAACGTAAGAGGGGGTAACGTAATAAAACCGTTTGCACGAGAAATCGGTACTGGTCAAAAGTTTGTATCGTTATAGCAGATAAAGGGAAAATGAGTCAGAAAACTATGGATATGTGATTCATGCATGTTAAATGTTTGTTTCAGAAAATAAAGCATGCCTTTCTACCTTTGTTAAAATGAGTCTTTACAATTCATAGGAAAATATGTGCAGTGTATATTAATGTGCTTTTTAAAAAGTCTGTAACTTATTAAATTTGGAAAGATAAAGTAATGTTCCATGCACCATTCGGCCACGCTTTGATCTTTCGTTTGGCATATGGCATAAAATCATAACGCGTTTGTGGATGGAGTTATGAATGGGTTTTCATTACATATTGAACCCCCTCGTATTCAAGCTTGCCTGATCCGAGACTTCAGTGGTAGTTTATGAGATACAGCATTATATATCTTTGTTCACATGAAATGGCTCGAGTCCGTTATCTTTTAAGAGCATGTGACACACACTGGACATCGTCCACTTGAAATTCAATTTAAATTTTATTGATATTTAACCACCAAAATATCACCACGGGTGTTAAATTTATTTCTGCTGGCTATTAATACCCGGATGCAAACACGTTTTGTTAAAAATACCAGTCGGTAAAGTAAATAAAAGTAGTTCTGGTGAATTTCTGCTAAAAGTCAAAGTTAGCCATACTTAGATTTGTTGGCTATACATTATTATTCAAATTCTTTCAGGTAATTATTCCCATTGGAAAACACAATAGTCTATAAAAATCTCAAAATAATAACACACTCTACGTATTTTCAAATTAACGGCAAATGGTTTTCATCAGGAACATTTCTGATTAAGGTCATTTGCCAAAAAAGCAAGTGATTATGATCAGGAAATATCACAATCACATACTGCAGACCAACCAACAGCACCTTGAGGAAGAGCAATTTGAAAATATAGTGTGTTCTTATCTATATATTATTTATACTAGAAAAGAGCCCACGCAAGCGCGGAAATATTTCATGATTGTCAATTTACCTTTATTTTGCATTTAAAAAAGCTGAAACTTGTATCCCCCTTTCATGTGTGTTAATTTTTCACAGCTTTATGAAATCTGAAACTTGTATTGGCGATTCTAGTCGCCGAAATGACCATGGGCCCAAATAGGTATGGGCCGAAATGACCCGAAACCGGCGAGTTTTAATTTTTTTTACAAAAGCTGATACTTGTAAACATGATTATGCTTATATCTTCTCATCTTGAAAATCACTAAAAATCTTCAGCGAGGTGACTTTTACTATTTTTGTTTTCCTCCAAACAATGCCAAAAATCGCTCAAATCCAGGTTCTTATTTCTGAACAATGCACTTTTTTAAACAGATTTTATTGATAGCGTCATTGAAACTTAGGATTATTGAGCGTGAGTCAGAGAAAGGTGTCTTGAACTTTCATAACTCTAGTTGCCATCAATGGTAGTAATTAACTATTTTATAGAAGTTCTGTTTGTTTTGTTACTTTGTTACTGTTTTGTGAGTCCCCCCCCCAAAAGTCTGTACTTGTTTAAAGCTAGTGTCAATTTAAGTTTATACTAAGGTCTGCTGATTATTATAGTTTAGTGTTGTGCTCGTTACTGGTACTGTCCAAAAATAGGGACAATGTCGGAAAAATTAGTCTGCAATTTTTTAAGTGGTAGCTGCCCAAACCAATAAATGAGTGGTTTTCACACTCAAAATGCAAAGAAATACAATATTTAAGGAAATTTTTGTATACCAAATTATCTTCTTCAAAGGCAAACCTGGAAATGTCGTTACTTTTCGTGGTTAAAAACAAACTTTTTCTCCTTATTTTTCTTCCAACTTCTGATTGGGAATTTTACTGTGCCAATTGGGAAAAAGGAGGTGTTTCGCCTTTGGGAGTGGGGCCGAATTTCGCCCCCCAAAATGGCCTGAAAAGGAACACTGATGCCAAAATGGTTTGGATTGATTGGTGTTTTACGTCCCGGTAAACAATTTTTCAGTCATGTTGAGACGGAGCCACTTCTTCCTGGGTATTATTAGTACTTTGGGAAGGTGAAAGTGCCTTTCTCAAGGACACTACACAGCGGTCGTGGGGTTCGAACTCGGGGCCTCTAGGTCCCGAGTCCGACGCTCTACCACTGAGCCACCGCGCCTCCATATGCCGAAATACACTTCCCTTTTTACGACCATTATAGGCGAAACGGAGCGGTCTGGGGCGAAGTATTTCGCCGATTTGCCCTCAAACTGGAACCCTGCTTGTACCTGAAAGCTAACATATAAAATTTAGGTTTGATTGGCCCATCAATTTCCGAGAAAAGCCAGTTTTAATTTTCATATACGTAAATGACCTTTAGCCAAGGTCAAGAAATGACCTCGGCCTTCAATACTCACAATTCTTCATTATTTCAGTTGGTTTCAGGTCAGAGGCTGAAATATTTGTGAAAAAATCAACAGCTTTCACTTTTTCCTGTAGAAAAGCCTAAGTTAACAAATTTGACCTTGTTGTAAAATTGGTCAAGGTCAACCGTAGGTCATCATTTGAACAAAGTATGATGGGCAGAGTCACCACTGCTACATACCAAGTTTCGTGGAAATTGGTTCACCGGTTCCGGGGAAGAAGATTTTTGAAGGGTTTTTACCATATATGGGCGTGGCGGCCATCTTGGTCATGTGACCCAGATGCAACAAACAAACTTTCGTTCCCCCTACCCAAAGAGGCTCCACATAAAATTTGTCTTTGATTGGTCAAATGGTTTCCGAGAAGAAGATGTTTGAAATTGTTGACGACAACGGACCATGGGCATCCTACCTATAAGCTGACATATGCTGCTAAGGTGAGCTAAAAACAAATTCAACCTCAAGCCCTCACCAGTAGCTTGCACCTGACCGTTCTAAGGTGGTGATTTTGGTGTAGTTCTTACTTCGTTATTTGCATACCTGTCAACTTTTTGAAATCTTAAAGAGTGAGATTGCGCGCGACGCCCTTAAAATGGTTATTTTCTGCTCGCATTTACCGCGCGGACCAATTTTACCAAATTTTTTAGGAGTGAGATTTATTTTTTTCTAAGAACCAAAAAGGGATTATTGGGCCGAAATGACCATGGGCCGAAATGACCCGGAACCGACGATTTTTTTTTATTTTCTTTTTACAAAAGCTGATACTTGTAAATGCGGTTATGTTTATTTCTTCTCGTCAAGAAAATCACAGAAAAACTTCAGCGAGGCGCCTTTTACTAATAATATTTGATAGCGTCATTGCCTACCGTGATATAAGTGGTACGACCAAGCCAATCGATGTAAACAGTACATTATGCGCAGCGACCTTGACACTTAGGATTATTAAGCGCGTGTCGAAGAAAGGTGTGATGATTACCGCGACTAATAATCAGTTTTGATAAGGGATTATTTAAAATTACAGCCATATCTTTTTTTCTTTGGCGAGTTTGGCGGCGTTTTCCCCATTGTTGTTTATAATATGGCCGACTTGACACAGCATAATACACATATACATATGACATATACACAAAAATTCGGAACGCTTCAGTCATCTCCATTCAGTTTGTATTGGAAACCCAATCGATCTAAAAATAGTGACGCGTGACCATGAACGTGACATACACTAAATATAGAAACATTCGCCAGAGGGCGCAGTTCTTTTAGAAAACACACTTAATTCCAAAATTCTCTAAATCTATGCTAAATGAAAACTCATCCTTACCGAGATTATCAATGAAAGCAATATCTTAAAGTAACAGTAAAGAAATCAAGCATGAAAATGACCTCGATTTTTCAGTTTATGCGGTAATTCGTTTATTTAGTATTATAGATACTGTTATATTTGACTTGGCTCTACCTGGTGGTCCTTGTTAGCCGATAAATGCACATTACCAAAGGGCCGGTTAAACAAAAATTGTCAGCGTAAAAATACGATTATTTTCTTATTCGTTAGTTTAAACATATGTTTTGGGTGCCTCAAAAGGACCGTCTCATTGAGACGGTTCTTTTGAGTACCCACAACATATGTTTTGGTTAAGAAATAAGAAAATTAATTTTCAGGTATACACTCTTATCTGGGGGCCTGGTTACTTTATCGGTTTCCTCACTCTCATGAAATCAACTCAACAGTGCAATAGGAAGAATTGTTTTCACCATGTCATTATGGATTCCCATGTTGTTTATTTATAACAGCTCTGATTCCTTGTTTCCATTTAACAGACCATCCCTACCATGTGCTATCAAACTTGTTTTACATGATATAGGGCTATCATAAACGCAGAGATTAATCAGATTTGGTGGGTAAAGTTGTAAGGGCCTTTATTATAGAGAAAACTATAGCGATTTAGATAGTTTCTAGGTGAAGCGAGGACATTTCGAAGCACCATCGTACCTTTTTTTCTTATTTATAATGATATGGATCTACCATACGGTCTGTATGCATCACAATTATCTTAGATTATACTCAAAGCCAAAAGTAACTTTACACTTTAAACTACCAAATATATCTTTACTGTTTTTGATTTTAACCAAATTAAATATTGCAATGAGTTGCTGGTACCCGCCATAACCTAATTCACGAAAAACAACTTCGGCTAATCATTCTTCTTTCGAGTTATCTGTGCTTTCATTAAAAGCACAAAATCAGCATTTCCTAACAAAATCCAAAGAAAACCCAGGATTTGAACCCTCTATTTTAAGGGCCATCGATTGTCCATTAAAAATACTGTTTGACATTTTGTCTCCGACGTATAGTTAGTTTTTGACAGCGTCTTAAAGATGGTTCACATTGAAATTATCGCCCTTTGATTAAAAACTATAGTAAACTTTGGCTCCTGCTAAAAGCTTTATTCCAGATGGCATTTTATTTTCTTAATCAGTGAATTTTTCGGACTTCTGTGTTGAGTTTGTGACAAGATAATCTGGTTAAAATTCCCATCAGTTTGAAAGAATACTATGGGAAATTCCATTGAAAGCACTGAAAAGTTCACAAAAAAGGGTATGGACGTAAAAACACCATTCTAATTTGTGTTACTCAAAAGGTCATCCGGGCTGATTTGGACTTAAAACAACAATACGATAGCTTGCCTTTCAGACTGGTTCTTTAAAAGTGAAAACTGTACAATCACAAAGCTACAGTAGCACATCAAAAGTAATGCGTTTTGGCAAAAGGTTATTTTGCCCCCACCTTGCCTCTTTCATTAGGGAATTTTGGTTACATTTATGACACCAAAAACATGAAATTCAATTGCCATATGAATTATTGATTGAACTTTAATATCAATTAAACACATTTAAAAATACCACTCACAAATACCCAAGAAAGGTATATACGAGGGTAAGTCAAAAATAACTGAGCCCTACCTTATAACATTTAATTCAAGTATAATGGACACATATTTAAATGATATTTCATCGCAGTTATATGTCATCTATTCAATAACCTAATTTATATTTGTTGATAGGCTTTATATACTGGTTGCTAGGCAACCGAGCATGACCTGTCGAACAGGTGCGTTCACGCTGTAATACATAAATATCTAAGCGTTGCCATGGAAACGATATTGCCAATGTAATGCTGCATTCACTGTCGTTTGATACCTATTACATGTACCCACTCAGTGCCACAGAAAAGAAAACAACTGACCCCAAATTATAGATGCTGTGGTAGTTTGATTGCAGAATTTAGCATATTTTTACGTGCCTCAAGTCCTATTATTTACCCCACCCACATTCATATTAACACAATTTAATAGAAAACATAAAGTAATAGCCTAATAATGCTTTTGCAGTACTCCATACACAAACAAACCCTCAGAAATATTAAATTCCTTTGTTAGGAAAAACGATTCTGTTTCCATGGCAACACAATCCTCATGTATTTGAAAAATAGTGAAATTTTGACTTATTTTGTTGCTAGGCAACGCATGCAATCAGTGTTCACCTTAACATTTACGAACCAAGTATAATGAAAAGACAATATGACATATGTTATTCAAATAAATGTCAAATATGCCTTTCTCAAAAACTATCAATCCCACAAGCTTTTTAAAGACATACTGTAAATTTCTGGTGGCGGAGACCATGAACGCATTGCTCTGACTGACGATCTTAAGTTGCCTAGCAACCATCACAGAAGCTTGACAGGGGTAATTATTTTCGGTCAAAACGTCTATGGCATGTTATACTTATAAAAGATAATCACATTTCTTGTCTACAATGTGAGGCTAAGATATAATGAGGTAGGGCTCAGTTATTTTTGACTAACCCTCGTATATATTAACAGTGTAAAGTTACTTTTGGTTTTGAGTATATATATCTTCAAAGCTAGTCATTGTTATAGTTGTTTTAGATTGTTAAAATCCAGGCCTAAATCTATAATTATAGCTTTGGCAGTCTCAGTAAGAAGTACCATTTTTCACTTTATCTCATTAAGTTTAATTATATGTTATTATAATTTTAAATCTATGTCTGCATGATATTGCAGAATACAATTTAAATGTGTTTTAATAGAATTACCTAGTTTCTGTGCAGCTCTCTAGACACATGAATATAAGTGTGTAGGTGTTTATCGCCTACCCAGTGTGACGATGTCACTGTCAATCAAAATTTGTAAGAATCAAATAAAAGTTTCATCAAAAGAGCAAAATTTCAAGGTATTGGATCATGTTATTCAGCCAGACAATTGCTGATATTGAAATTCGATCCACTAGGCAAACTGACTGAGAGTATAATTATCATCATTACATGCTCTTGACTCGCCCACTTATAGCCCAGTCAGTGCACTTCACTACGACGTGGGGTGTGACAATATTGTCCTTGTAATATTAGCATCTGTGAGATTACATTCGGAAGTGGCCATTTTTTCGAGTTTTTATTTTCTTGTAAACAACATCAGCCAACCACGCCATAACGCTACCTTGTCATGATATATACCAACAACAAAGACATACATGTAGATCATCCATAGCATCCATGTTGCATGATAAGCGTCTTCAGTGTTTACTTACTAAAATTATAAAATCTATGCTGCTTAAAGCCAAGTTTTCAGTATTATGATGAACAGACTGGTTTGAATTTAATATGTTTGAAAATATAGAAAAAGGGTTCAAAATGAAATCGCAAACCCACTACTCTTTATAAGCCTGTGCAACTTGGACATCAATTCACTTAGTTGACAATATGCATTTTCAGTTAATTATTTATTTAACGATAGTACACATGCTTAAAGATTACGAGTATTCCTAATGCCGCCTAATTTTAAATGCATTCACAGCCAAAACGCGACTGCTCCTTCTCAGACTGAAGTGCAAAGTCTAGAGAGGGTGCATATTAGCTGAAATGGGGCTGAGATAAAACACACTTACGAAGCAGAACATTATAAGGTACCTTTACGCTAGAGGAGCCGGAGTCCAGCAAAAGGAATAATTTGGCATGTGCGCCCATCGAAGACTCAGATCAGACTGCGCATCTGCGCAGTCTGATCAGAGTCTTAGATGGGCACTCTATGGGTAGCCAATGGTTCAACTTTTCTTCAGGCGGAAAACTAAGACTCTTATCAGACTGGGCAGATCCACAGACTGAATTCAATCTTCACTGTATGCACATGCCAACTTGTACCTTACGCTGGACACCGGCTTAAGTGTCTACTTTTGCAGAGAAGTAATCATTAAAGATACGTATCATAAAAATGAAATGATTAATCAATTACTGCACAGAAAAAGCATAAAAGTGAAATTGATTGAAATTTAATTTATTTTTAATTTTTCATATATCAAATAATTTGTATGATTTCTATTACCAAAGTATGGCACAATGCAGGAGATATTAATCTATTACTATTAGTGATGTCTGTCAAATGCTATGGATAGGAACAGCACTCGGGATAATGGTACCCATCACATATGCGTAAACTCATCTATTAATCCAATTAATGCGAATTGACTTTCCTACCCTTATCAATTGCAGTCTGACCAGAGCCTTTGCTAGTCGCATGAATGTTGTATGACTGATAAGCTACTGACCGAACACCATTTGGAGTTTCCAAGCTTAACAGAAGACTGTACAGGCTCGTCTGAGTCTACACATGTCAAACTGCCACATTGTTGTAAATCTCATGTCGCGGCTCAGTTATGTAGTGTACATATGACGGCTCAAACAAAATTTAGACCATAACCCTTTGTAGATCAGAACCTCCTAAACGGGTACTTTGGCAAACAGTTAAGACCCAGATGAAATACCGCATTATTTCATCAGGGTCTGCACTCGTCAGATCGTCAGAGAGAGAAATAAAATACCGTTTGCAAATTGTATTCTGTGACCCCTCAATATACACAAGGGGCCATCCTGATATTGTTGCATGTAACTTTATGGAAATTGTCATTGGTCTGAATGCAGACCTGCTAGATAAAAAGTAACTTTATCTCGTAAGCTGGTCCAAATAATGACTTAACGGGGAACTGACATGGATATACAGTTTCAGCTGCATATACAATAGGGCTGTGCCTTGCTCGTATTATCCCATTCGCCCTCCGTAGAAGTCGCCCAGTCAGTTATTGGTGTCAAATGTTTTATGCTTAGTCTCTGTCCGGAAGATTTGAAGAGCCCACCAGCTAAACAACACTTGATCAATGACTTATATTTGAGTCAGCATTGTGATTTTGGTTACTGATCGCATTGAAAATGCACAGACTCGCTATAACCTTCGCTGCTCGGGTACACAAAGTATGGATGCAGATATAGACTCTGGTAAAAGGTTTCATACGTCGGAATGTATTTGGTGCATACGCAATCTGTGAGTGCGTGCCAAATTCTCACGTGTATACTTATTTAGTTCGACTTTAGTGGACACTTCAAGTTATAAAACGAGTTCGAATTATTGAAGATTAACTGTAATTGATATTAACATATATAGTTTTGTTGTTGGCGGTGGTGTTTTTTTTTCCTGATTAATCGTTGCAGAAAAATATCTTATTACTAAAGATTTCCCTGCCTGTGCGAACATATGCTATAGATAAAGGGACCGGACCAACTCCGCACGGACCTTGATATGTAGGGTTCCTCCAGAAAATAACAAATACCTTCTGTTTAAGCTTGTGTTTGGCCTGCATTTGCATTCTCAGAGCTGTTAAAATAATTATGTTTTGGGGTAAAGACAGATAAATGTTTGAATTTTAAGGATACATGTACAATAGTGTACACACTAATGATAGGACAAAACACGCTATGACTATTGCAAGTAGTTTTTTCCACTAAAGTTTTTGAAAACGTATTTGTCATAGTCATATTCCACTGCTATTTATAACCTAGACGGTATAATTTCATTTGGAATATATTTAAACTACATTATTACTGATAAGGCTGGGAATGGTAAATGCGATATGCTGATAGTATCGCTCGACTAACAGTCGGCTTGACTTTGTAGTGTATTCCGATACACTTGCAATTAAAATAAATTTCTTTTACCACGTTTATATTTTAATTGCCCAATACTATATTCGATTCTACTTTTTCCATTTATTCTACATATAATGCGTTTACATAGGGTACTGTGCCAAAAATGATTTTACGCTCTCTTGATATATTGTTTTCAGTGTCAAAACAGGAGTGAAATATCTCACCCTTAAAAGTAAACTGACAGGTAAAATGACAGAACTTTGTAAAATATAATGACGAACATATTTGTTGGGGTCTAGAACAATGGCAAGTTCACTTGATAAAATCATAACGTCGCCACAAATGTACATATGGAGATTCTACTCACAGCTAGAGATAAACATGGTATCTAGTAGATTGTTAATTTTCTTATTTCTTCAAGTACAAATATGCCATGGGCTCTCATTTGAAGCATCTCAATTAGCACAGCAACAATTGATATTATGAAAAAGGCTCTAAATTATTTTGTGACCATATTTACTTGCTGAAAAATAATCGTCTTATCAAGAGCTAAGAGTAGTGACGTAATACTCTATATTTGTTACATTTAATGAGTTGAATCATTAGGACAGGTTCCAAATTAGGTACCAAAATAACTACATGTAATAAATGAGTAGGTAACAGCGCAAATCAGTTAGTTTTGCTGCTAATAAATAATCTGGAAAATCCGATCCTTCCGAAAGAGAGAAAACCTACCAACTTTGAAAAAACCAGACTCTGTTTCGTTCACTCTGTTTATGAGAATTGATAGAATGTACCAATATAGGCTACATCTATATCTATACAGTACACACTGCCATCACATTTAACTGTCACAGTGCGGCTTGATTGCGGCTTTAAGAATAAGAAAAAGTAGAAACAATAAGAAAGTCAGAAATGAAAAGGAATACCAAGATGTGAAAGGAAAGTTAGAAATGCAATTGAATGATAGTAAGTTGGCCCATTTTTATATACGATATTCAGATAACTTTCAAATTATTATCAATTATACACTTTAATAGCTTAGAATTTACATATCGCTTCATAGTTTTTTCTTTTTTTTCAGTTTATCATAACAAATTGTGCACAGCCTAACCTGGGCCTACACTGTTTGTCAAAGTATTTTAAGAGTTTGCATTAAAAACATATACTTCTCCTTTAAAGGATAAATTGATACAAAAGCAATTAAATACATATTACTGGGAAATTCCACAGTCACGGCATAGAAGCCCTTGACTTCCAGAATAAGAGACACAAGAAGATAACCAACAAGCAAACGCATACACACAAACACATGTATACAGAAAGCAAAGCAACCAACACCCTCTTTCCCAGGAAGATAATTGCCTATCTATAAAGGGGGATATGTAAGTATGACCAGTAAACGCCACAAATGCAGATCAGAGATCCAGCCAATTACCACCAGAAATAGCAATAGAACACTAACATCCACACAATAGCATGTACACGATTGAAAAAAAGCAACTGACTCTCTTTCTAAGCAAGATCATTGCCAAACTAAAATAGATGCTAAGAATTAAATCACAATGCAAGGACTAAATACAAACCCCACATAAATAAGAGTAACAATAAACACTAAATCAACAGCAATAGAATCAGAGTCTTAGAACAGACAACAGCTGAGGTGACAGCGGGACTTGAATATGTTTGAACAGAAAAAATCTTCTCCCTAGATTCTGTAGTTGTTTAGACACAAAAACGAAATGAGTGTCTCCAGAACACAGGCAGATGAAGACACACAAATAAAAGCAAGAATCGAATTAAAGTTAACCCATATAAGCATAGCGCCCTTTTTGTGGGACGTAGGTAAACAGTGCAGATCCACATCAGATGCCAAAGAACGCAGCGTCTTCACTATTTGCTTGTAGAACGTTCAATCAAAATTTGAATAAAAATGAAAAATACCACCCAACACCCCATGACATGGGACTACGACTGTTCTAATTGATAACGGTGGGAAACTTCATTTGGGTTAAATGGGTTAAGCGACCAACTCTCTCTCTAAGTTACGCAAATCAAAGGGAGACTACTGGATCAAGCAGTGATTCTCTTCAATTGTGTCCCTTTTTGAAAATGGAACTTCTCTTAAGAGAAAGAATTTGCTCATCGATAACCACTCTCACACCAAAAAAAAGCTACAGTTTACAGGCATTGGTGTCAACAAGCTCACGCTTAAGAGTATTGATAAGATACAATCGTCAAACAACCACAACATTGTTAGCAGCTTTATCTGCAGGAACCAAAACATAGTTTATATGAAAATCCTGGATACCTCGTTTAAGATGAGGAAAAGCAAATTTAGTTTTAGGGGCTAAAATATGTGTATTACTTAAGTCCAATTAAAATAGAGCATGTCAGAAAGAGAGATTATATACCTTTTGACTTAATGTATTTCCTCCAAGATATCATTGCACGTTTGTAAAATATAGTATGGGACATAAAATGACGCTAATACACAAACATAATGTATTGATGTATATATACGGGAATGCTGTTTTAAGCAAAATGACTGACTTGCTGTAGTAAGTTCTTAGCTATGCAAAGTATAATCTTTAATCATCGGTTGTAAGTACATGTTGCTTTTAGTCAGAGTAGTATTAGACGATACATCTGAATTATATTTTGCATGATTACACAAACTATCGGTCTGCTCCATTCGAATTTGACTTTGTTGAATAACTATTTGTACTTGTTTTATCTAAAAACGAGTGAGTGTGACATGGACTTAAGACTAAAGGCCACAGAACACCATGCGACAGGACACGTGCGTAAAATTGTCATAAGATAATTAAAGGGCATTCATATTTTATAACAATATATATATATATATTGGCTATTTTTAATTATTCATTGATCGAGTGTGGCGACTGAACTTAAGGTTACAGAGTTGTGCACAGGGTGTTCACTACAATTTACTATCATTGTTATGCAATATAGTGGACACCAAGTACACAACAAGAAGCCTTTGTGTAACCTTAAGGTCAGACTCCACAGTAAATGGAGTATTATCAAGTATATAGTCTGATTTTGTACAAATGTATGACAGAGTATTGCAGTCATGAAGTAGCTGTTAAGTTAATTAAAAAGGGAACATGCAAATGAATATGAGCAAGCGAAGCCAAATATACATTAGCGTAAAGCTGTCGAGTGGTATAAATAATAAACAATTATTGAAGGAAAATAATCTATTTTATCATAGATTTTATTAATTTTAAAACTATTAATCACACCTCTGCACCCATACCAATGGTAAAGTTACTTTTCTTTACTTTTATTTATGAGATGAATGTAAATCAATGTGTGTTTCACTTAAATATAAAATATATGTAAAACATACTATTTTTTTTCTTATATGCTGTACTTTCACCTCTTTATGCTGTGTTTATATTAATTGGATTATACACCATGTGAAAACAGTCAAAGTAATTTTTATCCCAATAAACATTGTTATTTGACTTGATCATATGGATTATTTTTGTCGCTGTTGTTAAACTTTACTACAAAGGAGACTCATGCATTGCAGACCTGTATTTGGACATAACGATTCAATATGTAAAGCAAGCGAAAGCCAGATTCGCGTAAATCTTATTGTTAAAATACGTCAGTCAACCGATTCTTATTCAATTAAAGTATACAGATACGTTTGAATACAATTTGCACTTTTACGACTAAATAGTCCAAAAATTTGAATATCTTTGAATAACAAAACCTCCAGATAAGTAATGATATGCCACAAATCATTTTTATTTTCGCAATCAAAAAACATGTTGTTGGTGCTCTAAAGAACCGCCTCGTCGAGACGGTTCTTTTGAACCCCCAAAACATATGTTTATACTGATGGGTGAGACAATTGTTGCATTTTTACCTCCCAATAATTTGCTAATTTGGACCAATAATTATTGTTACCATACATAGGAGTATTTCAATAAATCAGAAACTAATTGGATATAAACAAAAGACAGGACGTCCTAACTATTTTCCACCAAGATGAATCGATAAATTGAATTATAAGTGTTTTTGTGTTTGATATATAGAATTACGAATGTTTTAAAAGGGAAAGGTGAGACGACATTAAAGTTGGTCACAGGGGGTAAAATGTCACGCTTTCGTGCCACCATTCAATTGTATTTAGCAGAAAGCCCTGTTTAAAGGTAACTGTATAATGACCTCTATTATGCATGGCCAATTGTATTAATAGATAACCTTTGTTTTAACTAAGTCAGATCACCTCGCCTGTCCCAGTTTGTATGCCCAATTACATTTTTGTTCATCTCAGTGTTACCGTTTTCAAAGAGCGAATTAAAAACAGGTGACTGAATTCACTGGTGTAAATTGTTATAAGGGCTGTTCTGGTATACACGAACCCTCGCCTAATAAACCAACCTGCCCACGATTGTATTAATAGTCAGGAAAAGAAATCAGAAAAAGACGCTTATTTAAGAAGGTACAGGCATTTTGTGAAGAAAGGTTTTGAGGTGATGGTTAGGGGTATTTTGGTATGCTGAATCCAAAAACCAATGTTGGCAAGCTGAAAAATGGCGTCTTCACTATCTTATTTGCATATTTCCAAGATGGCCACCAAATTGAAGAAAAATGTATGAAAATCTGTAGAGTAACGTGTCAAGGATGCCAAATTGGTACAAATCAATTCAAAAACATCTTCTCATGAATGGAGATTCTCACTGACATTAATTTATGCAATTAGAATTAAAATGTGATCATCAAAGGTAATCAGGGGGACAACTTGAGCAAATAATTTAGCTTCCGATTCAGATAAGGTTTTTCATGCAACGTGCGTGCATTTTACATGGCCCAAATATGTCAGGAATGATTTCATTAAGCTGAGAACTTAAAAACATGCATCGCAATGATATAACTATTGTTTGCAGGAAAATATGGCAATTTAAACAAATTCTGTAAGTTTGAGCTAGGGGAGGTGGGGGGGGGGGGTATGGGAAACTGCGATTTTTAAGAAAGTGGGCCTGTACCTACAAAATGACTTGTATCTCATCAGCAACTCACCCTACGCTATTAAACTAGCAAATTAAAGATTAGATATAGTACTTTCATCCGATGGTCTGATATGCAGATTAATTATCTAATTTGCATATTCATTAATACTGATGAAAATTTCAGAAAATAAGGGATGATTATAAAATAGCAAATATAAACTGAATTCAGCCCCAAACTGTGTTTGTTGCATGTTATTATATCATCAGTGATACAAGTTGACAAGTCCTTTCATCCAATAGTCACATATAAAATTATCTCATTTGCATATTCATGAATATCAATTAAGGTAAAAATTGAGGTAAAATCATGGAATAATTATCCCCCCACACACTCACACACCTCGGGATGGGGGTATTAGACTTACCTTGCACCCAAGGACAATTACTCATGGATGCGAAATTGTTCAGTGGGACCATCTAATGCCAAAAAAGATATTGTCTCCCCCAAATTAACCTGTTTGGATTACATAATATTGCAAGGTGTCCATGGCATCCCATTGAGCACTGTAGCTGGGTCATTTGCAAGCAGACCTGAGATGGACACTTGCGTGCTGCACATTTTTTCATGGATTTTTTCCCTCTTCCACTGTATCAAGAAAAGCAAGTCGTCAGTCACTGGCAAAACAAAATGGTTGCTAAATAACAAAGAAAAAACTGGCTCAGGGAGGCTTGCCTAGAACAATTGACGCCCCCCATAATGTGAAGATCCATTAAATGATTCTAAAGAAAGGTGGTGTACCTACAGAATGATTCTTATCTAAGAAGCAAATCATCATAGACTACCGAACTTGGTACCAAATTAAAGCTTTAATCAATGTGCTGATATGCAAATTTTCGTTTTTGATTCATGAGTATCAATATAAAAAAATAGAGAAAAAAAGAAAATTCGTAGAAAAAATAAGGGGGTGTACCTATACTTATTACCCAGGTGTCATTCGCTAGTTATCATAGACTATCAAACTGCGTACCAAATCAAAGCATAAACAAATTACTTTTACCCAAAGGTACGATATGCAAATGATCTAATTTGAATATTCATGAACATTTATGAAACATGAGAAATAAGAGAAAAATGGTAGAAAAAATAAGGGGGTGGGTACGTACAACATTACCTAAATTTCAGCTGCTAACTCTTCTAGACTACCAAACTTGTTACCAAATAAAAGTTGAGACATAACACTTTAACCAAACAGTATGTTATACAAATTATCTAATTTGCATATTCATGAATAATAATGAAAACATTAGATATAAGAGAAAAATGGTAGAAAATTTAAAGGGGTATACGTTGAACATAACCCAGACGTCAGCTGTTTATTATTCTAGACTTCCAAAATTGGTACCAAATGAAAGTTTAGTCATATTACTTTAACACATGAGTCTGATATACAAATCTAATTTACAAATTTGTGAATTTTAATGAAAGCTT
This sequence comes from Loripinus fragilis, assembly GCA_964019695.1. NCBI lineage: Eukaryota > Metazoa > Mollusca > Bivalvia > Lucinida > Lucinidae > Loripinus > Loripinus fragilis. Next base: position 41,487,926 of record OZ026520.1, on the reverse strand, counting down.
TACACTAAGAAATAAAAATCGCAGAAAAATTAAAATTGGTATATCTACAAAATTACCTATATCTCATCTGCTAGTTGTCATAGACTAACAAACTTGGTACCAAATAAATGCTAAGACATAGTACATTTTATGCCATGATCGGATATGCAAATTATTTTACGCTTATATTAATTTAAATGTTAGAAATGAGAGAAAATTATAATAAAATTAAAGGGGTGTACCTACAAAATTACTCATACCATATTAATATTTTTGACGTCATTCATGGCGTTAGACGGTGTAACGTCGCTTTTACACTTTAAAGACGTTACATTAACATGTAAACGTATGTGACGTAGTGTAAGTATTGGTGGGAGTTCTTCAGTGCAATGGCGGAAAGCTGGAAAAAGCTGAAGACTTCAGATGTGTTTTCGTCGTTTATTGTGTGTTAGAATCGAAATAGATCAGCTCCAGTGCGTGAATTGTTGAGTAATAATTCACTGTTTGTTGGTCGTGATTTGATCTTCTTTACAACTGACCTCCAAACAGTGAATTATTACTCAACAAGTCACTGCTAGAGCTGATCTATTTCTTAAATAAACAAATTAAATAATTTACGTATCAAACAGCACTATAATAGAGCATTTTCCGGACTTTAATTTAGGGAACAGGTTTAGAAAGTAAGTGAGTATGAAATCTAAGATAAATAGCAGCTAAGATATGAGTAATTTTGTATGTACATTCTATTAATTGTTCTCTAATTTTTTCTCATTTCTAATATTTGAATTAATATTCATGAATACAATTTTAAGTTAATTTGCATATTGGACCATTAAGTAAACATGCTTGTATTAGCATTAAATTGGTATCAAGGCTGGGGTTAGGTTAGTAAGCAGCTGAGATGTAGATAATTTTGCATGTACACCCCCTTAATTTTTACGATTTTTTCTCTTATTTCTAATGTTTTCATTAACATTCATGTTTATGCAAATTTGATAATTTGCATATCTAAACATCCGATAAAATTTATATGTCTTAACATTTAGTTGGTACCATGTTTAGAAGTTTATGATGAGTTGCTGCTGAGAAATGAGTACTTTTGTAGGGACATCCCCATTCTTTAGAAGCTCATTATACGTTGCCATGGAAACCATGCAATTTCACATAGCTCAAATGGTCTATATTCTTTAGGGCAATATTTTTGTCCCATTTAGGTGGTCTGACAAAACAATTTGACACACATTAGAAGTTTTCCTGATGTTGCAAGGTTGGTCTTTTTCGACCCTAGGAACTAAAGAATGTGCATGCTGTTACTTTTTATAGATACAAAATGTACCATATATTTGGGCATGGACATTATGACATGTTTGTTTAAAAACAAAACAACTTGTCGATTATCTAAGTTTCTTTCTCATTTATTACTTGAAAAGCTGGTAAACAGTCAAAAATCGTGCTTTGAATAATAACTTACATTTAAATAGCAGGATACTGAATAAGGCAAATTTATATATGATTATATAGACTAAACGGACATTTATTACCATGAATACGGTAAAAACCTGGAATAATTATGTAAATTACCACCAAAACCATGTTTTCGAAGGGTAAAACCATCTTAGGACATAATACTAATGATTTTTGATGAAAACCATTGTCAAAAAAAAAAATAGTAATTATGTCAAATTCCATGATTTTTGGTGGCCATTTTGAAAATATGCAAATTAGGTCATGAAGACGTCATTTCTCAGCTTGCCAACATTGGTTTTTGGATTGAGCATACCAAATTACCCCTAATCAAGGTGTCAAACCATTTTCTTCACAATATGCCTGTACTTGTTAACTTTTCTGATTTTTTTTTCCCTGACTATTAAAAAGACATACAAAACACAATTAAAGTAAAGCAACCAGCTCTCTCTTCAAGAGGGCTTCTAAACTCGAATGGACACCAAGCACCGAGTCACAAAGCTATGACGCAGCGCAAACCAACACACACAATGGGAGCAACAATGAATAAACAGCAAGAGAATCACGACCTTAGAATGGACAGCAGCCTATACCCCTGGGGGCTTAAATGCAGTTTAGTTGCAAAATCTTCGCCCTAGACTCTGCTGTTGTTAAAACACATAAACTCTTTAACTCGCAGTATAGAGGCTTCCTAATATCATCATAAAAACAGTCAAATCAAAAAGATGTGATGAAACAAAGAATCTGGCTCTTGACTGTCAAAGCTTTAAAAACTCCAGTTGAGCCATAGTGGGCCCAGCCAAAGACAATCAGCAGGCACCAACTCACTGATGAACGTTTTAGGTCAGGGTCGTCATTGAGTCTGAGGGAAACACTTTTATTAATTCTTTGACTTCTGAATTAAAAGATGATAATCTATCTATCCTTATTTGATAAAGAGAATAAGACAAGCAAATGTCCCTTTGATAAGACAGCTCCTCACCAGGGACTAGTTTGTTTGTACACGTTTACTTGTTTGAGTAATTTGGATCGAGTACTCAGACAGTATAGTCGTTTTATGAACGAATGTGGAATGCACGTGACTGAGCTGACATGCCCTTAGTTAAAAGTACGTAATTGAAATTTAATTTCTTTTTTTTTTCTCAACCAAAACATCTGTTGTAGGTACTCAAAAGAGATGTCTCAGTAAGCACACATAACTTATATTGAATTTGATGGATAAGGAATAATCACAATTTTATGCTAAAACATTTTGTTTAAACGGCCTATGGCATCAGCCTAGACAACCAATCGGAACTGCCTCCGCCAATTCCGAGGAATTCCGTGGAATCAGACCTTGTATGTACATCGAGGATTAACTTTGATAACGTGACGCTGACGTTACATAGCATGACGCTGACGCCACAGAAGCAATGCCAACACAATAACAAGTGTGATTGCAGCAAAACAAACTGCTATTAATGAAGCTTATGCTATAGCAATATTTTATTGAAAAGAATATAAACTTCTTTTATTCTGCTGATTTAACTTTTCGGGTTATCAGGAAAATGGATTTTTATAGGGCTGAACCTACATGCTACAGAGCTAATTTTCCTTATGCCACTTCCGGCTAACAAAATGGAGCTTTTTCGTACATAGACTACGCGTAATTTACCTAACATACACCTGAGGCTTGATTCGATTCTCAAATTGTGCATGAGTTTTCTAATTGCCTAGACAACATGTAGCTTACAGACGCGCGTCAAACAATCAGTACAAAAGGAGAAGTTTCTAAATTGTACTACGCGTAATGTACCTAACATACACCTGAGGCTTGATTCGATTCTCGAATTGTGCATGAATTTTCTAATTGCCTAGACAACATGTAGCTTACAGACGCGCGTCAACCCAACAGTACAAAAGGAGAAGTTTCTAAATTGTTGTTTTTAAGCCTTAAATTAAAATACTTTTCTATTTGCTTTAAATGAAAGTCCTCTTCCGATTAGATATAGACTAGTTAAAACCCTCACTATCCGTAAAGCTAACGTAGATTTTGGTTCTGTTTTGAAACATAACGTTCATGCAAACCCTATTTAAAATTGGATGTGGAAAACACAATCTAACGTTCAGTGATTCAGTGGGAGAGCGTTAGACGTGGGATAGAAGCTAATTTGAGACTCGAACAAGACCCTTTATCCTGTGAGTATTACTGGTTCAATCCAGTAAGACAGGAATACGTCCGACATGCCTGAAAAATTATTGACTGGGGCGTAAAATATCACTAACGCAAACAAAGAAAACTGACTAATGCTAAACAGTGTCCAGACTGACCATTTTATTGTGCCAATAATTATAAGCAACATTTTGTTTTTTGTTTTTAACATGTGCCAGTTTACAAATGCGTTCGTTCTGTAATTGCGTTTCAATATCGTCAATTCAACCTACATTTGTTTTGTTAATGTTTCTAGTAATTAACGAACTTCAAGACCAAAGGTTTGATGTTTTGACAGTCAGCTTTGAATACAATAGAAAATGTATAAACACCATATATTAAAATGAAATTGTAGACTGTATGCTTTCTTTTTAATTTATTGATCTCTGCTCCCTGTGCTCATTATTGAATGGAATGGACAAGGTGACGAAACTTTAACATGCATATCCTTGAAAAACAAAAAGTACACCTTGGCATATAGACCAAGATTTGCAATTGTTGTATTCCTCTTTTCTTCAGAAAATTGAGTATTATAAGACTCAATCATGAGTATGAGGGTAGGGTAGAAAAATCCATCCCGATGATCGCCGTTTGGCATCTAAGGCTTGCTGAGTGATGACAAATGGTAATCCCGAGGGAGGGATTTTTCTATCCTACCCTCACACAAATAATGGATTATTTTTCTTGCTCACCACTGTTTTTATTAATTTATCTTAGAATTAGCTTGTTCCCACATTTCTGTACTTTGTATGGTATGTGTATGTAATTAATGTGATGTGAAGAAAAGTACCAGTTCTTTTTGAGATATATAAAAAAAAGGATCTTGAAAAGGGCTATTTTCTCTATTTTTTACTTTTTTGTTCATTTCACCTATCTATCTTCCTGTACACCTATCAGAAACAATTATAATAAATATAAACCTGGCAAACAAATTGGGGATAAACTAACATTTTAGTGTCGTTTATGTATTCTAACTATAAACAGAACCTAAACAAACCGATTTTATCTCACACTTGATTATCATGAACTTCAAGTAACCATATCCGCTTCATTTGAATGACACTTTGAAAATTATACAAATGTGATAAATGTTTGAAAAAATATGTTTTACTTAATGATGAGTTTTATGTTTTCTATTGTATATATACTCCTCAAAATAATTGAAGGACCATTGCTATCAATTATAACATTGATGCATTTTGTGTAGAACATATTTTGAAAACCAATTTTACGATCTAGCCTAAATTTTTCGGACACCTTTGACGCCCAAATTGCTAAGTGAAACAGTAAAAGAAAATGGTTGAAAATGTTACTAACAAGGATTTTAGTCATTTTAAAACTTGACCTAAATGCATTGGAATGTCATTTTTTGTGTGTAATCCATGGACCACAGAACTGCATGAAATGAATGAAAATGCTTTTAGATGCTGAAATCTCTGTTTTCACACGATTGTATGGTGTTTTAATCCCGTCGATACCACCCATCTCTTCCTTTGAGAGAAAATTGTCCCTTTTGGCTGCGATGAAATGGCCAGACTATAGGTTCAGGTAACTGGTTTTGGCGTTTGTCTGTGACAATCTTTAAACAATTCGTCGGGACATCTTTCTAACACTCAAAGGCATAGAATGACAATTGAAAATCTGATTCTTGATGGCCAAGTGCACCCATTGTTTTCAGAAAACAAAACAATGTCAAAACTCCAATGTCAGAGATGAAAATGCTTGCTTCCCAGTATATTGAAACTGTTTGAAGATTGTTTTGCATGCAAGGTGAACTGTTTAAAACAACGTTTAATTAGATGTCACTTTCATTTTACTCGAATGACCACAGAAGAATTTCTTTACCCCACCCACTGCCTTTTGAAAGTGTGTTTTTGAGGGTGTGTTCATTTGAGACACAGTTATGGCAGAATTAGGCATGGAAATCAATACTAATGATTCTTGACTTATGGACATAAAGAATAGAAAGCTTTGGGCCAAGTTTTACAGGATTTAAATGTTTGAGCTAATTATACTCGCATTCTAAAATCTTGGTCCTTTAATTATTTTGAGGAGTATATGTTTGATATATTGAATACAGAAGAAATAAGAAAATATATATTACCATTGATAAATAGCAAGATAAAAGAAAAATCAGAAAGTTGTAAGTATCTACTTTTAATTGGCGGAACCAGTACGAATTAAAGTTTGCGAGCGTTTGCGCAGGAGCAACTTAAACTACGTGCAGGTATCATACATGGTTTCATACATTCCCATTCACTTTGTTCAAAATAACATGATTTATGATAAAGCTACGTGGCACACGCAGCATTGTATGTTTTGGCACGTGTATAACTGAAATAATGCAGCAGATTATAACAGCACTGGGTTGCATTGTAGTACAGCAGACGACTGGCCAAAAGTCCTCTCCTTAAGGACTTTACTGGTCAGATCGGTGCAACATCTAGTGACATATACCAAAATGTTTGTTTGTATGTCCAGCTTCAGAATCCGGTTGATGACATCGTCGCTGATGAGTACTAACAGAGTTACGGCCTTTGAACCGTACATACCCATTATAACAGATTATTAGAATTTTGCATACAGTTGGCAGATAGCATTGCATTTATTTCTAATAAGCATACATAATTGAAATATTTTTATGATTTATATGGTATTGGATCAGAAAACAACATTGAAATAAAGTTTCAACATGTACGATACCTAAAGGTGTGTTTGTCCGTGTGTCCTTTTGTAAATATTGTCAATGTAAAAGGGCAATGCTAATATTTCATAAACACAATTTTTAACCATAACTTAGTTCAAAATGAAAGTTTCATCTTCTTTTTTCATCAAGGTAAGCAACAGCATACACTTGTTTTAGGTCAAGCTTCAAATCAAGTTGTGACTTTTCTCAAGGTCAAAGGTCAAGGTCAAATAGGCATACCCCCCAAATCACAAAAATGCGTATTTTATGTATCTGTTTATTAGTAAAAGTATAGTTTGTGCCTGTTTGAAGCTTAACTTATAAGTACTAGTCTTACATACTTAAATTCCACATATTCTTTGCCACCAAAGGGGAATAAATACCCCCAATCAAGCGAGGCGTGAGCTATTCCGTAACGGCCTAAGTTTGAATCACGTCAAGATGATAACCGCTTTATACTACCACATACGACTGGCCAGAATTTCTCTCCTTATGAACTTTGCTGGTAAGATTGTGCTAGCATCAAGCGTCATATATACCAAAATATTTGTCTGTATGTACGACTTCAGAATCCAGTTAATGACATCGTCGAAGATGAGTACTTACACAGTTAAGGCCCTTGAACCGTACACACACGTTATATAGGATTATGCATATGCTGTATACAGTTGGTCTAGAGCATTGCATTTATTCATAAGGACACGTTAATACAATATTGTTATGACTTGTATGGTATTGGTTGGAAAACGACATTTAAAATAAATTATCAATACCAATGATACATGTACCAAAAGCTGTGTTTGTCCGCGTGTCTGTTTGCAAATAGTTTCAATGCAAAAGGAAAATGCAAACTTTTCATAAAAAAATCTTTATCTATATATTGAAATAGTTCATTTGTCATATTTCGTCAATTTTGTTTCATCAAAATAAGTAACAGTCTACACTCTTTGTATGTCAGAGTTAAAATTTGTGTTATGACCTATTTAAATGTCAAGGGCAAGGTCAAATAGACATATTTAAAATCACAATATTTAGTATATTTTATTAGCCCACCTGAGTCATAAGCTCAAAGTGAGCTATTGTGATCGTTGGATGTCCGTTGTCCGTCGTGCGTTATCAACAATTGCTTCAAACGATATCTCATCCTAAAATAATGGCTTGAATTTAATCAAATTTGGCTGACAGGAATGGTCCTTATATGGCCCTCTCAAATAATTGATGAAATAGTATATCTAGATCACATGGGTAAAAATAGATTTTCGAAAACTTTAAAAATCTTCTTGTCTGAAACCACAAGGCTGATAGCATTGATATTTTGTGTAGGATTATCTAGCAGATATTTTTCTTTTTTGTTCAAATTATGCCCATGGGGCCACAAATTGTCTCGCCTCTGGGTTCACATGTTTTACATAGGCCGTGGGTTGGTCTGCAGAGTGTGATTGTGGTATTTCCTGACCATACTCACTTGCTTTTTTTAAAATGGGAAACATGAAAAAATATTGTCTGAAACCATTTGAGCCTTGATATTAAATATGTAGCATCATCTAGTAGACCTCTACTAATTTTGTTAAAATTATGGTCTTAGGGCCAATTGAGGCCCGCTCCAGATTCACATGTTTTCCATAGGTTTATATAGGGTACACATAACAAATCTTCTTGTCTGGAACCACTTGGCATACAGCCTTGATAATTGGTATTTGTGTCATCTAGTAGACCCCTCCACCAGGTTTGTTAAAATCATGCCCATGTTGCCAAAATGGATCCCTCCTGGAGGCCACGTGTTTTACATAGGCTTTAATAGGGAAAACATAAAACAATATTCACAGAGTTGTAGCGTCACCTAGTGCTAAGTGCCAAGTTTGTTCAAATTATGGCCCTTGGTTTTATATAGTTTTTTTTACAGCAAATATAAAAAAAATATTGTCTGAAACCACATGGCCGAATGCCATTATATTTAGTATGTAGCATCACAAAGTGGACCTCCACTGAGTCTGTTCAAATAATGGCCGTGCAGACAAAAACAAGCCAAGAAGGCTATACAGGTTTATTTAAATAAAACACAAAACCCTTCTTGTTTGACCCACAAGGCCTGGAGCTGCCAAGTTTATTCAAAAATGGCTCCACCCAGGGGGATCACATGTTTTACATTGGCTTGTAAAGTTAAAACATAAAAAAATCTTCTCTAGAACCACATAAGTTCTAGAACAATGTAGTATCGTCCAGTGGTTCTCTTTTATTATGCTTTATTGTTGTCACCTTTTTGGAATACAAACGCGAATAGCATCAAAGTACTGTGAGGATTCCATTATATAAACGTTGCCATTAGAGAACATCAACATCATACATACTGTATATGCTAAATTTTCTGAGAACTGGACAGGTTCGACATAATTTTGATTATACTGTCATCACTACCAATGGCTTCAGATTCAACACATACAATATTTTGTCTACATCTTGGTGTGTTATAATCTAGATCTGATAGAAAAATGTCAACCATTTGCAGGCCCTGTTTATATTTGGTGTATTTTAGAAACATGTTCTTGAAAAAATATGAATAATTTATACTTTTAATTGCAATAAGGTAATTGAAAGCGGTATGAAATTAGAGTACATTTATTTCTGAGTAAGAAAGACTAAAACAGCTCATTGTTAATTTATAGAGCGGATTTTTGACGAGAAAATGTGAGTTAGTAAGTTTATCATTTGAGGTTAAAGAAATAATCTGTAGGTTACAGTATGTCTTGCAGGGTCGTTCTGAAAAGGATGTTTAGCAAATTAATTTGGTTTATCTAAAGTGTTAGGGTACCTAAAACTAACAAGATACAAAAAAAGCATTAGGGTTTTCCAAAGCATAGACGAAAATCTAAGCAAAGCAGGAAAATGATACATAATATCTGTATATAGAAAACTTAAAAGCTACATACTGTTTAGATTTAGAATAGTCATCATTTCTGATGAAATATGAAGCCATTAAGATTGTCAGTATATTCGTACCTCACCCACTTTGTCAATGATCATTTACTCTGATTTGACGAAAGAATAAAATGCAGATACACATTTATGTTGGGTGATACAGGAAGACAAATGCAAACGTCATCAAATTATGTAAAATGAAGGAAATTTCAATATTTCACCAATATTTTGGGACCGTTGATTTATTTATTTATAAGGCCTATTATATTGATTTTAATCTTAAAACGACGCAAAATCAAGGGCAATAATGCATGTTCCATGCAGTATTTTATATCGCTAAAGCAATACAAAAGATGCTGTAAAGATGTGTAAAACCAAATGTTTTGTATATTTTATTGCAATCAGATCCTCAGTAAGCAAGTTATTGAAGGAAAATTCGATTATAGATCCATTTTCTATGTGTGAGTCTTGCCATTAAGGGACAACAAATCGTGGTTCAAAAAATAGAAATATTTAGCAGAAACAAAGGGGTACATGCATTAAGGGGTGTTTTTGACCCCTCTAGAGCAAAAAACTGAAAGTGGCTTTTCACCAATTTCATCATAGTGTTTTGTTAGAAGAATAGCCCAAGTGTAAAATTCTGGCCTTTATTTTCCTTTTACCGGTTGCTATGGTAGCCAAAATGGGTAAAAAATAGGCTTAAAATAGAGAAATTGCTATTTTAGGACAAATTTGAGGCTTTTGGAGACCGATTTTTATAAGGATAAGATATCACCACAAGCAAATACCAAAAAAAAAACTTTTAATATATTATGTGCTGTGATAATTCTCATCATCTGTTAATTTTTTTTATATTTGCTTGTGCTCTATATTAATTCCTCTGTTACATGTCTCAAATTTGCTCCAAAATGGTCATTTTTCTATTTACAGCCTATTTTGCCGGCCATTTCTGTTACTATAGCAACCGTAAAAGTCGAATCAATACGAGAACTCTACACTTTGGCTATTGTTCTAATAAACTAACAAGAAGAAACTTGTGAAGAGCAAATTTTATTTTTTGACCTCATAGGGGGGCCAAAATAGCCTCTTAATGCACATACCCCTTTTGATCTGCAGTTTGGCATAGTATTGGTTCAGGATAGATTTAATCCTATTTAGAAAAAGGTTTTCAAATTTAACTTATTGAGCTATTATTATCTTACTGCATTTTTCCATACAAAACAATGGTAAAAATAATCAAGGGCAGTAACTCTTCCTAGAATATCTAGACAGTTTAATGCATTATAATTGTGTTTGGCGTATTAAGTATATTAGCCCCAGTAAGTTTCAGGTATAAATGGTAACATATATTCAAGTTATAAGGTAAATTGTGTTTCGCCTTGCAAGAGTTATGGTTATTGCTGCCACTTGTGACCTAAAATGATTTTCTTGGGTGTGCTTGACAATCTTAAGAAAGATCGTGTAAATGCACTTGCAATACAGTTACACTGTCAGAAATTATTCTCTTCGTATTTAGGCTATAAAAAATTGGGTGATTTAGTATTATAAGACTTTTATCAATGTTAGCGTTTTCACCTCATCTTATAGGGGGGTGGGGTATTTACATGCTAGTAGTTGCCCCAGAGCATTCTATTTGTAGAAATTGGAATCTAGAAACCTGTTGACATAACTGAGGCACTGATCTTGAAATTGTTATTCATTTTTAAAGACATAAATCTAGCGGACAGTTTCTTTAGTTGAAAGTTTCTAATATATGTTTAATCAAAGCAGCTGGGTTTTGAAATAGGATATAACTATAATATACGAAGAAAATAGTTCCAAACCCTTTTTCTCTGACTAAAACTTAATTTATTTACTTCTTCAAGTGCTGTCATAAATAGTGATGGCTATATTTATTTCCTGAATGCATGATTTTGATTATATTCCAAAACTGACACCCATAATCTCTCAAAATATGATCAAAATGGGTGGGGGTGTATCAAGGGGACTTAACTCGGTCAGTACTCAAAATCAGCGGTGTCATCAACTGCTTCTATTTACTAGGGACTCTACTTTTTTGTTTGGTACATGTTCATGTATATGACACTAGATGTTAGCAAAATTTGACCAAGTTCACCCTCAAACAGCCCTGAGATCTGCAGTAGTAATAGGTGGGTGGGGTATTTACATGCTTAGTATTGTCCCCAAAGCATATCCGTATACAAAAATTGGAATCTACAAACCCTGATAACATAGATAAAGAAGTGTTCTTAAAGTCTTAGTCATTTCTAAGGACATAACACTAATGGGCAGATTCTTAAATTGAAAGTTTCAAATATATTTTTATTCAGAAGTTTTGACACCAAATTTACTTTTAAAGATGAACAAAAAAGTTTGAAAGCCCATTTCTCTGACTAAAACTTAACTTTTTTACTTTTTCAAATACCGTTATGAGCAATGATGGGCATTTTTTTTCTTACTGGATGTTTCATCTCAATTATTAAACAAACTAATGATCATAACCTCTTATAATATGATCAAAATTGGTGGGGTATCTCAAGGGGAGATAACTCGGTTAGAACTTAGAATCAGCGGTGTCTTGTATTTCTATTTACTAGAGACTCTACATTTTTGCTTGGTATATGTACATGTACATGACACTAGATGTTAGCAAAATATGACCAAGGTCACCCACAAACAGCCATGAGATCTGCAGTAGTAATAGGTAAGTGGGGTATTTACATGCTTATCAATGCTCCCATTCCGTATACAGAAATTGGAATCTAGAAACCCGGATAAGATAGATAAATAAGTGTTCTTTAATTTTTTAGTCATTTCTAAGGACATACCACTAATGGGCTGATCCTTAAATTGAAAGTTTCAAATATATTTTTATTCAATGGAGTTTTAACACATAATTTAACTTTAAAAGACCAACAAAACAGTTCAAAAGCCCATTTCTCTGATCAAAACTTAACTTTTCTACTTTTTCAAGTACCGTTTTGAGTAATGATGGGTATATTTTTCTTCCTGGATGCTTCAACTTAATTATTTAACAAGCTAATGATCATAACCTCTTATAATATGATCAAAATGGGTGGGGTAATTCAAGGGGAGATAACTCGGTTAGTACTCGGAATCAGAGGTGTCATCAACTACTTTTAAAAACTAGAGACCCCACATTTTCATTTGGTATATAACATTAGATGTTGCACAGATCTGACCAGTAGACCCTCTGACAGCCTTGAGATCTGCAGTGCTATTGGCTGTTACCTGCACTTTAAGGCACGGGCTCAGAGAGAGTGTTAAAAACGTGGGCCGCCTCAAAAACCAACAACAAATCAAAACTATGCACTTGTTTTGTGCATTAATGTCTGGCAAGTAAAACTACTACCATACGGAGGTAAATGTCAACAAACAGCAGTATACAATGACTTTAATGGTCTAACTCTAGGTAAAAATCATGCCTACTGTGGTCCATTTTGACCACTAAATGAACAAATATCAAGTATGGCCATTCAAAACGGTTATATGGATAAAGCATGAAAACGATGTTTCCAATCTGAATGTTCAGGATATGTAATGAATTAAGCGTTAAGGTCACTGCCCACATCTGGGCGATTTTTTTTCCAAAAAATAGATTTTTTTCATTTTTTGATATTCTGTAGTACATCATATTATAAGCAAAATAACGCAAAATAAAGAAAATTAACCGTCCAGTTCAAAAGTTACAGCTCTTCATTATATGGCCTATGTTGGCTTTTTTACGCATCTTTTTGGAAACTCATTAAGACAAGTAAAATATTCTGTAACTCAATTTTATATTTGAAAATCGTTATTTCAAACAAGCATGCGAAGCCATAAATAATTAAGAACTTTTTCTCAAACCATTCTTTTGCAGCTATACAAGTATTTTTTCTTCATATCACGCTTTCAAACCAGCGTTCACCGATATTTATGCCTTCATTTTCGGCAATTACTGACTGATAATTCAAAATTTAAACATACTTTAAAAAAATAAATTTTTCTAATTTTTTTTTAGGAAAGTGATCATTATATAAGATGCGTTATGACAAAATTTAAAAAAAAAATCACCCTCTAATTAGTGAGATATTACCAAATAATTATCCCTACCCCTAAACTAAAAATTAATGAACTTAGCAGGCTTTTCTTATTTCTAAGCATGTTAAAACCTTACGAACCAAACACTGTTGATTAAAATACCTCACTGTGAACTTCCAAATGAAACTATATGTATTCCAAATACTTGGAACATTTATATGCATATATTTGAAGACTTTTCTATACCAAAAACGATACCAAAATACCCCACCCAAGGTAAAAAGAAACTTATCCGTATTTTGTCTGAACACCTAGTCGATATATTTTGACCAAATTTGCATAGATACACCATAAGAATAGAGATGTAATGTTTTGGGGACATTTTACGTTTTTCAAGGTCACGGGGTAACTCTGCATGTCAAATTCAGGTGAAAATGTGCTGTTTTAATATGCATCGCTTTAATTGATCGATGCATATACTTCATGTACTCATCCAAGAATTTGAAATGTTTTTAAATCTTTGTTGCGGCCTCGGGCGCCATACTAATGCCCGATCGCGAAGCAAGGCCAGACCTTAACACTTGACCAGAGTTGGTTTATTTCTATTAGATCTATATATCCCTTGACGGACATCTTTCAGTTGAAACATGTCAAATGTATAGTAACCTTGGAGAATAGCAAAACTTTTAGCGTAAAATTGTAAATATTTTATTGCTCATTATTCTTATATTTGCTTTGGGTGCTCAAAAGAACCGTCTCACTGAGTACCTATAACTTACCTATGATTTGGTTGGACCCGCATTTATATGAAAAAGGTTCTTTTTATGTCCACACCCTTCCCGCTACTGAAGGGGGTATTCAGTGGCGCGGAGGGGGAGGGGGTACTATTTTTGGTACGGATCCCGTCGGCGTTGGTCATGGGCGGAATTGGCCACCAGTAGTCTAGAGGGGCTAGACATTTTCTATGCGCATATCACATGAACCAGGCTTGAAGATTGGGTCCGCATTTACATGAATATAAATGAGCATCGATGCGACAAAACCTGTCTTCAGGGTTTCCGATAAGATCATACCAAAACCAGCCTTCTCAGCCACTGAGACTAGACAGAAAAGTGAAATCTCGCTTGGAGCAAGTTTAGATACGATACTATTCAATTTGTGAATAGCAAAGGCGCTGATCAGACTGCGCGGATGCGCAAGCTAGTCTGCGCCTTTGTTGTTTGCAGACCCCGATGGCAGAATTCCTCGAGTACTTTTAATAATTTAGAGTAGGCCTACTATAATTTAGAATCACGACTATACTTGGGTCAACCTTAGCCCAAGATAGCCTTGTAGCTAAATATTGGAACACATTTGACATAAGGCAAATTGTTTAGGAAGCAAACTAAAGCGAGGGACTCTCAACGTCAACGTCAAGTTCAATACTTGTCGTTTACGCATAATGACGTCATAAGAGCAAGTGACGTCATTAACGCACGTCAGGTTCAAAGTAGACGCTAGAGAACGTGACGAGACAGTCTGTCTTGGTGAAATTTTAATGCAGGTAAAATAAAACCAGAAAATCATATATAGATCTATATACAAGTAGTTATATCATGATTGTTGATGTGGACTGTCAAAAAACCGCGAACAGTCGACTGACATTTCCCGGGTAAAATGCGTGTTCCATTACACTGACTGACATTTTTCTTCTCACAGAGCTGAGCGTCCATCGTTTAGTATCCGCAAAGAATGCCAACTTTTGTTGTTCATTATACTTAAAATTTTGTTTGCATTTTTAATGTTATATCAATCACTTTCAGATTACCAACGTGCAGTGTAACGGGCATTACTGTCGGTAGAAAACATATCATAGTTGCGTAAAATCACACTTTGTCATAATCGAACGCTACCAAGTATTACCTCCCTTGATGATTTAGAGTTACGGTTATTGCTATGGGTAGTGACCTTAAATGCTATTGATTTGTGTAAGAATTAGCAGTTTAGGTGTTTCCTGTCTTTGGCCCTTATGTTGTTCAAAACTTGTCCAAATATCTTCATGTTTTTTTTTACTGTTCGATCTGAAATAATGTCTTTTTATCAATGTTTGTCCAGGTATTGTTATTCCTGGTGTATTACCATTTTTATTTAGCAATTACGCTAATGTAACATAAATGAATCTCAATAACAGCAACAAGAGCAAATAACTCATTCATCAATCTATATATCATCAGGTAAAAAAACAGCAGAATATTAGAACATGACCAGGAAATTCACAATCACATACAGTAAAACCTGTCTTAAGCGGCCTCTCCAAAATAGACAAAACAAAGATATTAATGACAAATGGTAGCTTACTGAAGGTCGAAAGTAATACTTTTGGCCTGCATTAAGCGATAATTGGTCTTGAAAACCAATTTTTGGTCTTTTTCAAGAGTGACCATTTTAGACAGGTTTTACTGTTCCAGTGAGATCATCCCATGGTTCCAGGAGGAAGAGACACAACAATACAGGTAAGCCGATATACCACATACATAAGAACACAATAAGCAAAACAGCTAGCTCTCTCTTTCCTAGGAAGTTCAAAACACAACATGACAAAATCAGGTCTCAATACCAAATGAGCCATGACATGTGATTTCCAACAATGTGGTATTTTGACATTTGTAGATTCAGACGAGCATGTGCAGCCTACTTTTAAGCTTAGAAACTCCAAATGGTGTTCAGTCAGTAGCTTAACAATTATAGAATACTCAAGCGACTAGCAAATACTCTGATCAGACTGCGCGTATGCGCAGGCTGGCCTGAGGCTTTGTTAGTCGCACATACCACATTGTTCGAAATATCATGCACTGGCTCAAATTTAAGTGGGCAAGAGACAGACATCTACAATGCAACGCAGTTAAAATAAAGTAACCAGCTCTCTTTTCCTCAGCAAGATGATTGATAAACTAGAAAAGGAACAAAGAACCACACCACAAAACGAAGACCCAATACAACAACCACACACAATGGGAGCGACAACAAACAACGAAAACAGAACAACATACTCACCACCTTTAAACAGACAGCAGCCTAGGCCACCAGGGGGCTTGAATATATTTTACCAGCCAAATTATCGCCCTAGATTCTGTTATGTAGCTCGTAAGGAGGTTTGCTAACTAATGCAATGCATCATTACATAGAAACAATCAAAGGAATTGTCCTGTTAAGGCGTGAACTCTCCCTAAAATTCATTTATGAAAAAGTCAAATTTTCAATCTGTGTTTTTGCAATAATTTCCGTGAATACAATATGGATACCAATCAGTTGGCTTGTACACATTTTACACATATTGTTTAAAAAACATACCCAGATTCAGCAGGGGACGGGGTAGATGGGTTGGTGCTTAAATCAAATATATATGGCTTATAATATACAGATAACCAGAGTCAATTAAGCCACAGATGCACGTAATTATACCATATGAGAAAGGCATGAATTATGTTATTCAAGCGTGTTTCTTGTTTAACTACTTAGCATAAGATAAAGCAATATGTACTTACTGGTCTTAGGTTATCACTGACTGGCCTAATGTCTCGTGCTGTCTTAGAGTCTTCATCTATTTCTTCTATATCCTCAAAGTCATTTAATAGTCCATAGGAAAATTCTCTCGATAAGGCACTTTTAGAAGCTTGTGAACTTAATCCATCAGATGGCTCAGAACTAATCCCTGAACTGGTCGTTGATGATAATGTGTACGAACTTCCAGTACTACCACGTGATCGAGTTCTACAATAACTGTTCTGTCTTGAGTTTGGTAAGGAACGCAAAAAGCTATTCTGACGAGATGAGCCACTTTGGGAACTGTTTTTACGTGGTACTGAATCGGTAAACGTATTCTGTCTTTTAACAGTATTGGTAGTGTTCGTAATGCTGTTTTGGCGTGAAGGTCCAAATCCGGTGAAACTGTGGGAGCGCTGGTTGTCATACCAGTCCTCACTGTTAGTCCGGAAGGACTGTACACGAATTAGTTTTGTTTTCTTCATGTGTTCAGATAGGCGATCACAGAAGTTCACAAACGTATAACCCTGTTCTTGACGACTAGCATGGTGCTTACCCACAAACTCTTCATCTAGGGCTGCTACATCCTGGGAATTGATTAAAATACATGAGTTTAGTAAATGCTAACTAATAATTATAAACATACAACAATATATCCAAACTTCCGTAAATTTGTTATTTTGTCTTCGCTATAAAACTGCTTTCCCAAACTGTGCATGTAATCTTTAAATGCATGTCTAAAATTGAAAATAAATGTTCAGCTCCTATTTTAGCCGTTCTATGACAAAACCAATATAATGACATGTCTGGCCAGTGCACTCTGATCAGGCTGCGCATCTGCCCAGTCTGATCAGAGCCTTCGCTGTCCACATGAATAAACCATGCGTTGCCAGCAGCCAGCTACCTATTGATTTACAAAACCTCTAATCTCTGCTGACCGATTTGATGCCCAGGGCGACATGAGCAATCGTTGGGTGTGCATGTGCTCAATTATCAAGTTTATCAAGTGCTTACCTTTTACGATGTAGAATACAGCCAATAGATAATATTTCAGAATCACCAGGAAACTTTACAAATTTCCAGATATATCCTTCTTTTATTAACAATCGAATATATTCCATTCTAATTATTTACAGTATTTTTTCAAAGTCATTTTTCATCTTAATATTTTCGCTGCATCAGCTTTTATCAATTTAGTTAAAGGTGGGGTTCTAATGTTTCATTATAGTCCATGTTTATGCTATCAGTTGATTATTCAGATAAAGATCGAAATATTTTTAACTACAAACGTGCCCAATTAAGACTACATAACAACTGTATTGAAATGAAAACACCATTGTGTGTATATGTTATTTTCATGCAAATTGCCATTTAAATTTATTTTTCACGAGGAAAGTCAATGGACATTATGGGTTGTCTATTGTTCTATTGATAGTCACTAATGCGTTGAAATGATTCAAATGAATTTCTCTCCTAGGGACTTATTTATTGAAACAGAAGAAGGAGACTCAATTACAAAATTGGCACACGAAGCAATAATTGCTCTTCAAATCGCAGAAAATAAACCTTATACCCTGTCCAAAACTAGCACTCTTCTAAGAATAGAAATTGTTCGTGCTTTTGTTGTCTTCTGCTGACTTTTTTCAAAATTATTTCTTTGTCAAAACATTCAGGGGCGGATCCAGGATGGGGGTTCATATGTATAAATGTGTGATGGTTCACCTTGCTGATTGTATCTCATTTTTTAAATAACCCATACAAATGAAATAATTAAGTCTCACTGAGACCAAGTTATTGCAGTTTCGTAGGATATTTACCAAAGCAGGAGGCAGAGAGGGGTGTCAAGCGAAACCCCTAAACCCAATCTGGATCCGCCACTGACATTCTTTCGAGAACGCTATCAGAGTGTCAAACAGTTTGGATCCAGATCAGGCCCGACATTCTGTCGGGCCTGACCTGGTTCCAAACTGTTTGAAGACGACAAAAGTCGCCGCTAGCGGGAAAGAGTTAGGACGATTCTTTCATTTCTCATACCAAACATACGTTGTGGGTACTCGAAAGAACCCTCTCATTGAGACGATTCTTTTGAGCTATGGAAACGAAAGTTTAAACTGATGGATAAGAAAATATTTACAATTTTAAGCCGAAAAAGTTTGTTCCCGTAAATAATGCATAAACGCATTTTGGCTGTCGATGCGCCACATGGAGCTGATAAAACTTCTCCCCATACATCCACAGTATCGATTCACTGTGCGCCTGAAATGAGTGAAATCGACTGTATCGGTAGAATCGAGAGTTTTTGGCCTAAATTTGTGAGGGGGTGGTCAGTATTTTCGCATGTTTTCTTATAGTTAGATTTGTCCTTCCGCCGTGGATCTCATTATATTTCTTTGATATATGCATACATGTCATAATATCGTGCAAAAACAACGACAGTGTATCGTGGGAGCGCAAGAAACGCATTCTTTTAGAGGGATAGTTGTCAAAAAAGCGAAAATCCACAGCTTTTTATCTTCCCGTTTTGAATTTAAACAACTTAGCTAAAATGATTTTCACCAGAAGTTCGAGAGGCTTATGATCCTACAATACCAGAAATCTCAGACTGATCCGTTTTTTCGATTTTGAGATATTCAGCTATATATGACTGAACCCCCTAATAGCGGTGAATTAGAAACTGTATCGGTAGAATCGACGCACTGAACGAAGTAATATCGATACTCATAAGAGGTACTGTGTCCAGTGAAAGGGAAAAAATAAGACGGTTTCGTCTATTCTGGGCCAAATTCAAGCGCAAGTAGGACTAAAATATACGTAAACTTCGCGCATCAAACCCACAACCTTTGTGCGATAAAAATATAATAAAAGCTTGTCAAAAACTTCAGTTTGTAAACAAATACACGCTTGGCACATTCTTAAAATTTTTTGGATGAAAATACTTGTTTGTTTGCTTGATTTGATTCTTTACGTCCCAGTCAACACGTTTTCAGTTATGTTGGGATGGTTCTTCATGGGTTGAACCAGTAGTAAGCAAGTATTAATGTGTCTTGGTCAGACACATAACGCAGTGACGCAGATGGGGGTATACCAGGGAGCTCCTTGGTATCGAGTCAAGCATTGTACGACAAAGCCACTGTGCAACCTCTATGAAATGCTTTTGGCCGTTCTTCTCCTTCAGTTGATTTTAAAAGGTTGGCTGTCAGTAACTGGCAAAATATTAACAAGTATGTACATGTAGCACAAAAGTGCCTTCAATCAGCTTGAATAGTAACAGTTTGGTAAGGATAATGAGCGGGCTCAATAAGTGCTGCATCTCATTTCTTCAGGGTTTGCAACCAGATTTTGCTAAAATCAGCTACTAAATTTACCGCCCCTCCCCCAGTGGGATCAAAGGTCAAATATGTAAATTTCGCAATAACTCTGTCAGTTGTCATTATTTTTTAGAGAAATTTCGCATGCAGACAATAAATAAGAAACATATCAAACGCGATTTTTGATCCAAAGCCTGTACCAGACCCCCTGGGTGGATTTAGTGGATGGGGTCAAAACGACAAAATTCAACTTTTTTCGGAACATGGTCATGTTGCATATCACATTAAAGGGAAACATTAATGCAGCAACATGGTAGCCCCGCTCACCCCCATCCCCTGACCCTGGGGTCAAAAGGTCAAAATTCAACTTTTCCAGAACATGGTCAGATTGCATACCAAATTAAATAGAATCACGAATGCGGAAATATGGTAGCATATATTTTGCCGGCAGACCCCCTCCTACCCCTACCCCACCCTGGGGTCGGGGTCAAAATTAACTTTTTCAAAACATGGTCATGTTGCATATCAACTTAAATGGAATCACAAATGCAGCCACATGGTAGCAAATATTTCCCCCGCAGACCCCCCCCCCCCCTGGGCCCTGGGGGTCAAAAGGTTAAAATCAAACTTTTTCAGAACATTGTCATGTTGCATATCAAAGGGAATTACGAATGCAGCAACATAGTAGCAAATGCAGACAGAGGTACAATAAATAAGAAACATATCAAACCTGACTTTTGATCGAAGGCCTGTGTCCGACCCCTTGGTGGACTTAGGGGGTGGGATCAAAGGTAAAATTAAACTTTTTCAGAACATGGTCATGTTGCATAATCAAATTAAAGGGAATCACAGGCGCAGCACCATGCAACATGGTAGCAAATATTATGCCCGCAGACCCCCCATGACCCTGGGGGTCAAAAGGTTAAAATTCAACTTTCTCAGAACATGGTCCTATTGCATATAAAATAAAAGGCAATCACGAATGCAGTAACATGGAAGCAAATATTTTGCCAGCAGCCCCCCCCCCCTCCCCGACCTTAGGGTCAAAAGGTCAAATTTAACTTTTGCAGAACATGATCATGTTGCATATCAAATTAAAGGGAATCGCCAATGCAGCAACATGGTAGCTAATATTTTGCCTACAGCCCCCTCTCCCATCAGAAGGTCAAAATTCAACTTTTTCAGAACATGGTCATGCTGCACATCAAAAGAATCGCGAATACAGCAACATGGTAGCAACTGCAGACAGAGGTACAATAAAAATGAAACATATCAAACGTGATTATGGATCTAAGACCTGTGCTGGACCTCCTGGGTGGACTTAGGTGAAGGGATCAAAATTCTTTTTTTAGAACATGGTCATGTTGCATATCAAATTAAAGGGAATCACGGATGCAGCAACATGGTAGAAAATATTTTAGCCAGGAACCCCTCCCACCCCCTCTAACCCTGGGGGTCAAAAGGTCAAAATTAAATTTTTACAGAATATTATTATATCAAATTAAATAGATTCTGGAATTCATAAACATGGCAGCAAATATTCTGCCTACATACCTTCTCCCTACCCCACTCGACCTTGGGTGTGGGGTTAAAGGTCAGAATTCAACTTATTGAGAACATGGTTATGTTGCATATGAAATTAAATAGAATGGTGAAAGCAGCAACATGCAAATATTTTGGCCGCAAATCCCCTCTCCCCGCCCGTCTGACCCTGTGGTCAAAAGTCAACTTGTTCATAACATGGTTGTATTGCATATCAAATTAAAGGGAATCACAAATGCAGCAGCGTTGTAGCAAATATTTTACCCGCAGACCCTGTCCCCATGGTCATGTTGCATATCAAATTAAAGGGAATGGGGCATAGGGCACCATGCAAACACATATTCTCTCCTTACACTCACACTCAACTGTAGGTTGAATTATAATATAAAATAAATTCTGAATGTGATCGTGTTTTATATAAAATTAAGGGGAAAGAAGTATAGACTTACATAGAGGCAAACACTTTGATTTTGCACACACCCCTGACCTCTAGGTCAGGTCGAAGTCAGACAGATAAGTTTATTTTGTATTGAACTAACCACTGGAAACTAGTTGATAGGCTTTTAACCTTGATCTGTATGATACCAAAGGTGAACTTAGGGGTTGGAGAAATGGGATTTATGTTTTGTGATTTATTAGTTTTTTTTAAAATAACCCTTTGCCGAGCAAATATATTCGACAAATTTTCATTGTTTGACTTCTGTTCTGCCAGGCGACACATCCGATTCTCAGAATTCTATATCATAAAGAGCGCTAGCTTTGATTTTCATGTAAGAATGTAAATATATAATTGTTTTGATGTATCTGCATGTGCATGCATGCATGCATATGTGTGTACATGCATGCATGCAAGTATGAACATTTAAGAGAATGAACATGTGTTTTCATATGTACATTGATGTGTGTGCGCATGCATGCGTGTATGTACATTTTTGCAATATCCCTCCACAAGTATTGAAGTTGGCATCGCTGGCTTTCCTCCTCCCCCCCCCCCAAATATTGAAAGCTTCCTACGCATATGAGCCAAGCAGGTATTTTTGGGTCACCGTTTGAAACACAAAATTATTTTACTTTCATTCCTTAAAGTATAAAAGGATGCAAAGATCAGCAACGGATACACTCAAGTACCAAATTTGACCCAGGACACCCAATCAGGAAGTGATAAAACACAATAAATCACCACATACAAGAGAGCCAAGAGGTCAGCCCTTACCAAGCAGGTGACCACAAAACTGCAATAAATAGACGACAAGATAGCATGACAAACACGAAACATAAGTAACAAAAAAGATCCAAAAAAAAAAGCACTGCCATGGAATGGTCAGTAAAAAAACATATACTTTTAAGTCAAGTCTCCTTTCCCACATACTCGTAGCACTCGCCAACATCAAGATTAATGCAAACCTAGAAAAGACACAAAGCAATGCATAGCAAACCATAGAGCAAACACAGAATCCACATCAGGAGCAACAGTCAACAACGAATCAACAACAGAATCACTGCCTTAGAATGTACAGCAGCCTAAGCCACATGTCATCATTGTTTGTTAAATATAGTCTCACTTCTGAAACATTTTCGTTTCAGTAAACGAACACTCGTGAGTTTCTATAGCACAATGGAAAATCCAGGATACAAATGCTACAACTGCCCTCTCTATTCTGAATTTGATACAGTCATAAAACACTCCATTGTCACTCATTCAGGAAACACTTTAAAATATTGAAGACCACTCAGGCATCTAAGTAGTGTCCACAAGTGTAAACTGACAGGTGGCGGCCATTTGGCGGCCATCTTGGTTATCTGACAAAGCCCATATTCAAACTTAGGTGAGAGATTGATAAAAGTAATATATATGTGGAATTTGGCAGCAATCGGGTAATAAATGACTAAGGTAGAGTGTCTATAAGTACTGATTAATAAGTGGCGGCCATTTCGTTGGCCATCTTGGTTACGTTTCGTCGGAAAAAACTCGCTCGTATTCAAACTTTAAAGAAAGCTTTATGGAAGCAATCCATTTATGAAATTTGGAAAAACTCTGATAAAAAAATGAAGTAGTGGACACTGAGGCGTTGTCCATTGTTTGGCCATCTTGCTAATCGTTCAACAGATAAAAAACGTATTCAAACTTTTATTTTCTTGTCCTTCAGCATCATGGGTTTTATTGTGGACCTTTAAAACTATTAGATGGTAACTGATGAGGCCCAGAAAATTTGCAAACTCTTCTTTCAGTTCGTTGGTGCATTCTTTGCTTCCAAAGGATACCCTTTTTAAGAACACATTTGACTTCACTACAGCTGGTGATTGGAACTATGTGGCGGTGTTAGAACGTCTCCTTGCCCTTCACTATAGTGTAGATTTTTATTTTCTTGTCCTTTGGGATTGTGGGTTTTATTGTGGAACTTAAAAACTATTAGAGGGTCACTGATGAGACCTAAATGGCCGAAACTAGCCAGTCCGGCCAAGATAATTTGCACACTCTAATTTCAGTTCTTAAGTGCATTCTTCGCTTCCAAAGGAAAACTTTTTAAGAACATATTTGACTTCACTACAGCTGGTGATTGGGACTTTGTGGCGGTGGTAGAACGTCTCCATGCCCTTCACTATAGTGAAGATTTTATTTTCTTGTCCTTTGGGATCATGTGTTTCATTGTGGAACTTTGAAACTATTAGAGGGTCACTGATGTGGCCTAAATTGCCGAAACTAGGTAGTCTGGCTCAGAAAATTTGCACACTCTAGTTTCAGTTCTTTGGTGAATTCTTTGCTTCCAAAGGATAACATTTTTAAGAACATATTGAACGAGAGTTTGGTGGAAGCAATCCATATAAGAAATTTGGAAGAAAAACGATCATAATGACTGAGTTAGAGAGACCTGTTCGTGGCGGCCATTTTTACAGCCTTCTTGCTTATCGTTTGACAGAAAAAAAAACTGTATTCAAACTTGAACGAAAGTTTAATGATGATATGAAATTTGGAAAAATCTGATTAAAAATGACTAAGTTAGGGTGACCACGGCAACGGACAGACAGACGGAGTGAGGGACAAGCCCAAAACAATAGAGATAATGTTTTGTTCGCTAGTTTGATGATAGGTTTGTCAGTTGATTTTTTGCGATGGTGGCACGTGCACGTGCATGTGGTGTGCGTGCGCGTGTGTGCGTGCGTGAGAGTGTGCTTGCGTTTGTGTGTGTGTTTGTTATTGCCAAGATGCTGTAACGAAAATTCGCATACCTTTTTTTGTAAACATCCAACCTTCATAAATATTCATGTAACAAAGCTTTCATGTATACTTCTACCACGACCTCTAAGTAATGACCCTCGATTCATTCAATGCATGTACCGTTACAGTCACGCCTCAAAGCGTTTTGTGGAAGTATAGCATGACGTGAACTTACCTGTATATTATACTACCCATTCAGTGGAGCATAACCCATGCAATTAGAAAATGGTGGATTACAAATGCTATGTTTACAGTAGCATGTTACCTGTACACAAGGCCGCCATCGCCGGTCCAGCAGGTCCATCCAGAGCCCGACCACTTTTTTGGCCGAGTATGCTCTCTGCAGTGTCCCTTTTGCTGGTTTCGGCTCACTTTACTCTGTGCTTACCATTTATTGATGCAATTATCAATAACACGGGTTGCGCGTGTGAAAACATTGAAAAATTATGATGACACCTGCTTAATTAATTTCATAATCAGATGGTCTTAATGGACGTTATCATACTTATGAATTTGTGTCGATAGAAAACCCGACGTAGCTGCAATGCGAACGTCAAAGGCGCAGACCAGCCTGCACATCCGCGCAGTCTGATCAGCACCTTTGTTATTCGTTCCTAGGAAAGTATAATTGTAAACTTGCTACACTCAAAATTCCAGCATTCTAGCTAATCTCTGTAACTGAGTAGGTTGGTTTGAGTCTTGCATGGTCAGAAACCCCAATTGTTGAGGTCCAGATAATTGTATGATCCCTTAAATTGACAATTTGTTTTTTTCTTCTTCTAATTAACATGTCGAGCGATAAAGTATGTTTAAAACGTGTTGACTTTACATATATGAGCATCATGAGCCTGTGTTGTTACAATGCATTCTGTTACAGATATACAGGTCACGCCTGTTCCAAGTCAGCCCAAGACTTTTCTATTCCACCAACGTTCATTAGACTTTAAGAAGCCTGAGCAGAGAAGTGTTTAGCCATCGTGGTTCGACAGTAGGCCCTGGCTCCATTACAATGAAGCCAAAGATCTCATCTTATGCCTACCGAAACCAAAATCTAGATGAAGCCTGTAACCTTAACGAATGTTCTACATGTAATTGAAAAAACTAAGTGTATAATTTTTCGAAAACACAACTCTTTGAAGGACCACCAAGGATCAGTGCTAAAAGTACTTTCCAAAACCTGCGGGGACATAGGTGAAATAATGTCAAAGAAACATGCTGTAGAAAAAAAGTAAAAAAATCGTGACTGTCTGAAAACAATTTTGTCCAGCATTCGGTTTCTCGCGTGACAAGAAATATCTTTTCTAGCAAAAGATCGAGACCAAAAGGACTGAAATCTGGTCCCAAATGCATTAAAAACGCACATAGAAGTGTCCAAAATTTTAAAAAAACTTGGGGGAGACCCCCTTAACCCCCTGTCGAGAGGGGGATTAATCCCCCCTCTCGTGTCTTCGGCACTCGATGTAATCTGATTGCTTGCTGGGTGCAAAAAGCCTTATTAAAGTGGGTCTTATAAAATGTACTTTCCACTGCCATTTCATCTTACCATACAGCTGTTTAAAGCAGGATGAAATTATTGAAATGTAAGCATATAAACCTACACACAGACAGCAGATGCAGGAGTCTCTAACAGACTGAAAAAAGTGATACAGATTGACGTATTGTTAACCCTTTATGAACTAATTGAATTCTGCCTACTGGTTATATACAATAAACCTGGGGTGGTACAATATATATATTGCTGGTCACAGGTTTTTATTAAAAAAAGCTGCATTTCTTTCTCTGAATATCATATTTGTATAAATAAACAGTGAAGACCCAGATGAAATGCCGTATGATGCAGCACTATATTTGGGTCTTCACTGTCTGCCAAAGTACACATTTAGAAGCCAATGATATAAACAGGGTGAAATAAATAGCATACTTTCTGCTCTAAATTCGAAGATTTATGACCAACATTTGCTTTCACTTCGTGCAGTCGGTAGTTTTTACTTCGTACATTAAATAAATAGCAGTCAATTCTACCGATACAGTTTCTAATTCACCGCTATTAGGGGGTTCAGTCATATATAGCTGAATAATTCAAAATCGAAAAAACGGATCACTCTGAGATTTCTGGTATTGTAGGATCATAAGCCTCTCGAACTTCTGGTGAAAATGATTTTTAGCTAAGTTGTTTAAATTCGAAACGGGAAGATAAAAAGCTGCGGATTTTCGCTTTTTTGACAACTATCCCTCTAAAAGAATGCGTTTCTTGCGCTCCCACGATACACTGTCGTTGTTTTTGCACGATATTATGACATGTATGCATATATCAAAGAAATATAATGAGATCCACGGCGGAAGGACAAATCTAACTATAAGAAAACATGCGAAAATACTGACCACCCCCTCACAAATTTAGGCCAAAAACTCTCGATTCTACCGATACAGTCGATTTCATTCATTTCAGGCGCACAGTGAATCGATACTGTGACATCGATAGGGTTGATATTTTTCATATTCTGGTCCTTCAGGAATATTGGGTTCTGGTGGAAAGCAGAATACCGCTTAAGCCGGTACTAGGGGGGCGTAAGGGAGCGCAGTGGCTCAGTGGTAGAGTGCTTGACTCGAGACCGAGGGGCCGCGGGTTCGGGCCTCACCGGCGTCACTGCGTTGTGGTCCTTGAGCAAGACACATTTATCCTAGCTTAGTACTGGTTCAACCCAGGAAGACACGTCCCTGTTTAACTGAAAGATTGTTGATGGGACGTAAAGAATCAAATCAAACAAACAAAACTAGCGGGCGTGATAATTGTTGCGCTTTCTATTAGTTCTCATGAACAGGCTCAATAAAACCGATTCTGGACGTTTTTTACATTGTAGGTTCTCTCTATTTCTGAAGGATCCGTTTTCCAGATTATTTATTTATTTGCGCCCCTTGTTACATGTAGATAATGTTACAAAGGAGCATATTTTGATTGATGTATTACTTCTGTGAATATTAAATAATGAATGTTGCTCAATGAAGTTGAATTCGGAACAATATGCTGCATTGGATCGTTTATTATTGCATGTTACTTTTGTTGTAGACATAATCATATTTTTAGAATCGGAAACAGGGCTCGAAAATAGCACTCGTCCGCTCGTATTTACGAGTGCCTCAGGCTGCAGGGCAAGTAAAAAAAATGATATTTCAAGTGAAAATTTAATTTTTTCCCATATATGCCAATATTTTCGTGATGCAGGGCAAGTGCTTATCTTAAGATATTTCGAGGCCTGGGAAATCATGCAGACATGCACTTAAATTCACTCCAACAAAATATTGATGACTTAGACGCTTAAAGTCACTCCTACAAAATATTGATGACATCGCCACAATGGTTCGTTTTCTAATTGACCGTATGTTCTTCCGCCAAGTATTATCAAACAACTGCATAAAAGTACAAAATATGAAACCTGTGCAAAATTTGCACAGGTTTCATATTTTGTAAATTGTCTACGAGTACAATATGCAGCAAATTAGAACTACCACGAGTATTTTAAGATGTTTACTTAATAAAGATGCAGCAGTCAGCTCTGTATTTAAAGTCGTAGTGGTAAACCCTACATCACACCAGCTTTGTGCCAGTTGTACAGTTTTCGGTAGACATGATACAATTATTGACTTTAATGAGGTAGACATGAGTATTTGTCTACCCGAACAGTGAATATCACTTTTTAGGGTAGATAAATCCTTTTGTCTACCGAAATTGAAGTTGATAATTTTTGTTATTTGAGTTTTCAACTGAGAATGAAATATTTCATTTTTGTAACTAGATTTGTGTTTTTGAAGTTATGTTCAACTCAGTTAAGGTCTTTCCCACAAGTTTTGCAACTGTTTTTAAAATAGTTTATTGAGTATTTTGCATTTTGAAATATATATAATTTTTCTGAATGCAAAGTGAAAAACATAACGCATTTTTAATGTTTCGTTTATTCAAACAGATAAAAATGTATAAACAAAGCTGTTGTTAAAGTTCATTAAAAGTCATTCATTAATTTACCTGTTGAAAGGTTTTACCGCAAATAATGTTAATTTCATGGAGCCCATGCTTATTTCATGATCATGCTATTTGAGCTCTCTAGAGGGTGATATAAGAAAAGTGTAAAAATATTAACCTCTGGAAACTAGATTGAGCTGGTTTTCATCTCATATCAATCTGTATGCCAGTTTAGACCAGTTTTCAGGTAAAGATTTAAGAAGACAGTCTGGGCTTTTCGCTTAAAAATTTGTTCTAAAAGTTCTAAACCTAAGTAGTAGTTACCTTCTCAGCTTTATCATGCTGTTCTTCTGTTCTTTGGCCAAGGCTAAGTTTCTCAACATGTCCCTGAGACACAGCGGATGGGTTGATTGAAGACGACCAAACATTGTTCTGAAAAATACAGACACGTCAAACTATTAGTGCAAACTTATTATCATTCCATCCCTCCATTGAAAGGTATGGATATGATACAACGGCCAAAGTGTTTGGCCTGTGTGCCATGTCTGGAACAAGATTTTTCATACTGAAATTCAATATGGCATCCAACATGGCCGCTAAAAGTGATAACATTCATGTCAAATGTGTAAGACTTCACTTGAATTTATTTTATCCTATCTTATTGAGAAGCAATTAAAAAAGCATAAAAGACTTCAGAACATATATCCCGTGCAGCGAAACGACTGGTTTAAATGGAAGATACTCTACATGCTCTGTATCTGTGAAAAGATAATACCTTACAATGCTCTCAGACTAAATTTGAGAATCTGTCCTCCTCTATTTGTTTGGTCCAGTGAGTGGCCATGCGTGAACACAGAAGATATACATGGAATGCATGGATGAACACCGTGTTAAACTTCTTAGGATGGTTAGGGTTGGATAATGGTTTAGTTTGGAAGCATAGAGGTATGCAAAAATGTAACAATGTGGTTCAAACAGTTTTTGAAGCGTTTTTGTAAACCTCGGAATTCTTAATCATTATTATAAATTATGTCATATTTCTTTTGTAAAAGTTCTAAAATTTATTACATATAGGTGTGCAGAATGGTCATTGTATATGCTAACTCTCATTCTAACGTACGAAGTTACAGGGTCTTTCGACAATATTCGGTGATCTGTTTGGCCAAAGTGACACCTTTTAAACCCAGGTGTGTTTGCATAAATATTTGGCTTGAGTTATTCTCAAACATGTAAAGCTTATTTGATAACATTTATTTTGTTAAAGTGTTGTAAATTGGTTTGTTTTTATTCTGAATTTTACGAATCCGTCTATATTAACATAGTAAGTGGCTACTATCAGACAAATCCTTTACGATTAAGTTGTAATTCGAAATAATAGTCTTATTAGGGAAAGTGTTCATAGCAGATTGAGATCACCGGGTTAATCCTTAACATGCTTAGAACCCGGATATACCATGTGTTGAAAATAATGTAGATCCAGATCAGCTGGCTTCTAAGAAGCCAGCTGATCAGGATTCACATTGTTTTGCACGCTGTTTTTAAATACATGAAATTAACTGGAACCCTGCAATTTGATTGGTCTGAATTGAGAAGAAGTGTGATATCCAGCATTATAAGGGTTTGTGCTAGAAATAGCTAATGTTTCTATAATTCATTTAAGGTCAGATATAGAATGTGTACAGTTTTTAGAAATACTTATATACAAACATTACTTGAAGTAACCTCACGATACAAGGAAACCTCACGTATACGACTATAATATATGCATATCTGTTTCCATTCTCGAGGCATAGACACAGCAATAAATTACTACCCGTCCCCTCCCTTTTGATTGTTTAATGACAGAAAAGACAAAGAGATGCATTTTCCAATTTCTAATTGTAGGTTCGTCAATTGAAGTTTAATGACATATTATACTTAAGGACTTTAAAAACGCATCACCAAGAATAAATCATTTATTTCACAAACCTAAGAATATCAGCCAGATAATTTTTATTGCAGATCATAGTCTGGCCAGCTTGTAGTATGTCCTAGAAAATTCATGGTTGTAAATTTACTTAAAGGTATTGAAAAGTATCCGTTTTAAGACAGGGGTGGTCAATTTTGAAGAACACAAATTCACGGGTGTGCATCAGTAGAACTACCGCGAAATCGCGTCAACGTAAATTTGTTCCTTCGTCACATCCGGGACTTTTCGCGCTAGTGGCATCGTCACGGAAAAGCCAAACAAAGGTAGGTACTCTCGCTTATTTTGATTTTTTGTAAAAGATTGAGCTAACTATGCAAAAATCCGGCAATGCTATTCCATGTAGAAATGATTTACCTTGCTAAACATGCCAAACGCGATGTTGAAAAAAGCTTTGCTTTTTGATAAGAACCGTAACCAAATCGAACCCAGAACGGGATTTCTTCAGTTTTTTTGTCAAAACGAAGAAAGTATGCAGATGTTTTGCCAGTTTTAGCTCAGAACAAGAGCATTTTACACATGGCATGTACATGACAGCCCTTATTCATCCTTCGGACGTAAAAAATCAAACAGATCATGTTCTATGACGGAATAAATGCCAAAGTTTTTAGGCGCAGTATCGCTTTTGCCATTGCGATAGTTTTAACGTCACGCTCTAGTTCCTTCGAGTATACCGTATCAGTACATGCAGTGCACGCAGGCGCGGAGAGAAATGTGTGTAATATTATAGTATCTACTGAAACGCCCCAAACCACGACCAATCCATCTCAAAGGCTGCTCCCCGTGTAACAAACTAGCACACTTACCCCTGCCCCACCCCAAGTCCTCACCTCCAAGACCCCTACAACCTTTAGCTCAGCCTTTTGCGCAGATGCACCACAGATGTAAATATCAGGTCTCGTCTACAGGCCCAAATATACTTGACGTGTTTATCATTTATTTACATGGAGATATGTGTCAGTAAATGAAAGTTCTGGTGAAAATTTTAAAAGTGCGCAAGCTAATCTGAGTCGTGGCACATGCGATAAGTGACAAAATCTCATGTACTGACACATATCTCCATGTAGATAAATGATATACACTTCAAGTATATTTGGACCTGTAGACGAGACCTGATACTTACATCTGTAGTGCATCTGCGCAAAAGGCTGAGCTAAAGGTTGTAGGGTCTTGGAGGTGATGACTTGGGGTGGGGCAGGGGTAAGTGTGCTAGTTTGTACACGGGGAGCAGCCTTTGAGATGGATTGGTCGTGGTTTGGGGCGTTTCAGTAGATACTATAATATTACACACATTTCTCTCCGCGCCTGCGTGCACTGCATGTACTGATACGGTATACTCGAAGGAACTAGAGCGTGACGTTAAAACTATCGCAATGGCAAAAGCGATACTGCGCCTAAAAACTTTGGCATTTATTCCGTCAAAGAACATGATCGGGTCGATTTTTTTAACATCCGAAGGACGAATAAGGGCTGTCATGTACATGCTATGTGTAAAATGCTCTTGTTCTGAGCTAAAACTGGCTAAACATCTGCATACTTTCTTCGTTTTGACATAAAACTGAAGAAACCCCGTTCTGGGTTCGATTTGGTTACGGTTCTCATCTCAAAGCAAAGCTTTTTTCAACATCGCGTTTGGCCTGTTTAGCAAGGTAAATCATTTCTACATGGAATAGCATTGCTAGATTTTTACATAGTTAGCTCATTCTTTTACAAAAAAATCAAAACAAGCGATAGTACCTACCTTTGTTTGGCCTTTCCGTGATGATGCCCCTAGCGCGAAAGGTCCCAGATGTGACGAAGGAACAAATTTACGTTGACGCTATTTCGCGGTAGTTCCGCTGATGCCCACCGAGAAATTCAGCCGCAAGTTAACACGCATTAGTTTTGATTCCTGACTCAACAGATTTGCGTCCTATGCTTCTTTCACGATTGCACATTCATCATTGAACGATTTGAAATAAATTGACAGTTTCGTATGCTCAAAATTACACCCCTTTAAAAATACCGACATACCCCACCCACCCTGATTTCTATAGTCTAGTAATATTATTCAACGTCTTGGGCCTTTCAAAATTTCGATTTATTTACGTCCAGTGTTATTGGAAGAGGCTAAGGGCATACACAAATGAAAAATTGTACATAAATTACGCCTGTGTCACGTGTCTTTTGTATTGCGCAAGTGACGTTAACATAATTTTCAAGACGTTATCGATTACATGACAGCAGTTCTCCTACCATGATTTACATCAGAACGTCTTTCCAACATGACTGCCAGTGTATGTAGTCAATATCAGCAACGAAAGCGTGCATGAATGTAACTTATGGAGATGTTTCAAAAAAGGAGCTATAAATCGATGTTCAAAGTTGACGTTTATTTTCGAAATATTGAAGTTATCGATTACTTTTAATTAGAAAAAAGTCTATAAACTCTTTTGGTGATATGGTGTCATACACGCCACAGTTTAAACATAAAAATAATCAAAAAGCTTCATTTAACTGTGCAGAAAGGTGCTGGATGCTATATGTACCCATGTGACGTCATCAGCAGCGTCGCGTGATAGTGCACTCAAATTAACGACTGATTCATACCAATTCTGGGTTGCACATTAAAACCTGCGAGTAACTTATCAATCGCATATACGGTTTACAAGAAAAGTGCAAAAAATATGGTGATGCGTTTTTCAAAGTCCTCTCGTATATTTATAAATCAATGCAACTAAGAGTCATATTATTTGAGACAAGCAGTGAAGTATATCTTGGCCACAAATAATTTCCAATAATGTGGAATGTGCGACCAGCAAAGGCTCAGACCAGCCTGTGCATACATGCAGTCTGACCAGAGCCTTTGCTGGTCGCATAAGTTTTATTTGAGTATTAAGCTACAGACCGAACATCATTTGGAGTTTCTAAGCTTAAAAGGATTCTGCACAGGCTAGTCTACACTTGTCAAAAGCCACATTGTTGAAAATCACATGTAGCGGCTCAAAAATATAAGCAAAGCCGGTCGAAAATCGGATAAAAACAAATAAAAGAAAATCCATCGTGAAATTATTTTTTCAAAGCCATGCGATGTTTAATACATGCGAAACATGTGGAAATTGGTCAAACATGAGTATATTTCTACTGTAGTTAAGAACAAACAAAAAACAAAACAAAAAAGCGCTTCTTTTAAAGAAACCTTAATACAATGTTGGAAAATGTACTTTAAATCGGTTTAATTTGTATTTTGATCTTGGTTAACTAGGCAACTCTCAGTCGAGCATATTCCGCCCTTTTCTAAAATGAATTTGACCACTCTATGTTTTTTTGTCTACAATTGCTACCACTTTTCTTTTTTGATAAAAACACTAAAACTACCTCTTATTTCTGTAAATATTCCTCAGATTAAAACCATCGAACAAAAAGTAGATTTTCCATTGGCAACTCAGCTGCCACAAAATGTGGTGTTAACGTGGCACCTATGTTTTACAGATCGTAAGCGTAGAATGTAACTATCCGTTTGGCATCTATATTTAACTATCACTTATGAGGATGTTAATCATCCATGTTAGTAAAACAAACTGTATAATCTCGTCATAAGCTAATGTAACTTTAAGCTTTTATCAACAGTTTGTCCCGAAGTCCCGTTTGACCGTTTGCATAATAAAGTGTGTCAAATTGGTTCGATTTGGTCCACCTTTACCTACAGCTGTATTAGTTTAAACAACCTTATTAAGCCATTATAAGACACTTGGTAAATGTATCTATTGTGGTTTATTGGATACTTATGAAAATATAAATTTACCAAGCTACTCCTTTTAATATTATTTGTGTAAATCCGGAAATTTTCGCGAGAATTTTATTTTCGCGAATAGCATTAAAAGGCATATTTGCGACGTTAGAAATACGCGACTTGGCTATGATATATCTCTATATCTGTAAACGGTAGAGTGATTTTGCCATTTCGCGAGGGTTTTAATTTCACGAAACTTCGCATATGCGAAGTTTCGCGAAAATAGAACCCTCGCGAAAATTTCCGAATTTACTGTTACTAATTGTGTGAGATTGTGCGGAAGCACAGTGTAGTCGATGGTTTCGCTGGTCGTGTATGACAAGTACCAACTAGGTTTCATGTGCTGAATTAAATGTGCGTCCTGAGTTATACTTTGTATCAAATGATTGACTTTGCTCTTTCTGGTGTTTGCATTTAAGTGTCGTTTTTGCGTTCTTGCAAACACTTGGTTAGGTTGATGCATCGCTGTATACATTTCGAACCATTTCGGGTCGATCTGTATGTTTATATACCACTGGCATTGATATAATATAAGTCATGACATGCAATTATGGTACAAATGTAAAGCTATAAGGACTTTTTGGTCACGTGAGCTATATATTCTCCAATAAAATTGTATCCAGCGACTTCTCATTATAAACTTTGATTGCAGAATGCCTTTAGATTAGCACTACGTGTGTGCGTGTATGTTGTGTTCAACGTTCAATCAACAACTAAGGTCATATGGAGAAGTCTCATCTTACAGATTGCGGAAGCTAGAGATCAACCCTATGACCTCTAATTTACAATGCGAGTGATTTATCTACTTCACCACGGCGACTTCTCGGCTTGAAGATGACTGTAGCAAATAGGCTCAATGGACCATCAACACAAACACGATGTACAATGAGGCGATTTTCCGACTCATCATGACAGCGATTGTGAACTCTAAATAATCTGAAAATCGCACACAAACATGCGCGAGTCCAGAGGGGGAAACAGATGGTCAGGACCCCCTGAAAATCACAAATCTAGAGGGTTTCTTAGCTATACTGGTCCAGATCCTCTGGCGTATCACAAAGCTACCAAGAATAGTGAGTATGATCAGGAAATATCACGCACAATCAAAAACTACAGACACAACCAGCCAAACAACAACCACGAGACACCAGGAAGATAAACCAAACAAAGCAACCAGCTCCCTCTTCCCCATCTAAATGATTGATACCAAGCCTGCATTCATTTTAGGCCACCATCGGCCCGCCAGCGAGCCAATGATGGTCCGTCAGTGAGCAAATGACGGCCCGCTTATAGTGGTATTTGGATCCTATCTTCCCTCATCAAGTAAAAAAAGGGGGAAAATCGTCAGAGTTATGTTGGACGTCCTCTGACAAAACTTTCGCGATCCGCGCATGCACAAATGTAGAGAGAAACTACAAAACTGGAAAACAGCACTCTCGGTTTGACGCCCAGCCCTTTCGTGAAAGATAATGAAAAAATGCAATATATCTCATGCACACAAGTTGCAACTTAATTTCAGCCAAATTACTATAAACAGGGCCGTCGCCGCGTATTTAAAAGTGGTCCGGCGGTGGAAGCCATTGAGTGCCGAAGGCACGAAAATGGGGAGGGCACGAGAGGGGGGGGGGGGGTATTCTCCCTCTCTTAAGGGGGGTTTGGGGGCCTCCCCCGAGAAAAATTTTGAATTTTGAGCGCTTCAATATGCGTTTTAAATGGGGTTTTATGCGTTTGGGACCGGATTTTAGTCGTTTTGGTCACAATTGTTTGCTAGAAAAGATATTTCTTGTCGCATGAGAAACCAAATTTATGCTGGACAAAATTGTTTTCAGACAATCACAAGTTATTTTACTTTTTTCTTCAGCATGTTTCTTTGACATTATTTCATCTATGTACCCGCAGGTTTTGGCAAAGTACCTTTAGCACTGATCCTTGGTGGTAATTCAAAGAGTCGTGTTTTCGAAAAGATATACACTTAGTCTAGCGTCTTTTCAATTAGAACACCCGTTAGATGAAGCCTGCAGCTTCATCTAGATTTTGGCTTCGGTAGGCATAACATGAGATCGTTTTCTTCGCCGTAATGGAGCCAGGGCCTACTGCCGAACCACGACGGCTAAACACTTCTCTGCTCAAGCTGCACGTTGGGGGAACCGAAAAGTCTTGGGCTGAATTGGAAAAGGCGGGACATGTATATCCGTAACAGAATGCATTGTAGTAACACAGGCTCACGATGCTCATATATGTCAAGTCAAAACGTGTCTGGACCTCAACGAGAAGACCTGTTTTTAGGCTTTCAGGCAAGGCTCAAACCAACCTACTCAGTTACAGAGATAAGCTAGAATGCTGAAATTTTGCGTGGAGCAAGTTTATCAATTATACTTACCTGGGAGCTAACAACAAAGCCGCAGATCAGACTATGCGGATGTGTAGGCTGGTCTGCGCCTTTGATGTTCGCATGCAGCTACGTTCGGTTTTCTCTGGACACGCTCCATAAGTTAAGACCGTCCGATTATGAAATTAATAAAGAGAACCGTCCGATTATGAAATTGATAAAGAGGGTGTCATAATAATTTTTCAATGTTTTCACACCTTGGCTAGCTAGGTCTATTGATGATACGTGCAACGAGCGTTATTGATAATTGCATCAATAAATTGTGGCAGATTTAATAAAATCAGATGTAAAATGAGCCGAAACGAGAAAAAAAGGGACACGGCGGAAGGCATACTTGGCCCAAAAAGTGGTCCGGCGCTCGCCGCCCAGCCGGACCGGCGACGACGGCCTTGATAAATAATGCAATACCCTATATCATAAATGTTCTAATTTTATGAATGAAGAAACCGAAGCCGGGAGATTGTTTTTCCTTGATTATAACCATGAATGACGTTATTGTCTGTTTGTAAGAAGTAAAAGTATATCAGGCGATATCGTTATCTGACAATATATCCATGTCACATTGTTCCCAGGGGAGAAATTTGAATAGAATAACTGATTATGTACCGTCTTTATCACCCGAGGTAACGCAATATACATAATTAGGTGGCACACAACAAGAAGCAATTCAAATGAGCCGCGACATGTGATTTCCAACAATGTGGTATTTTGACAAGTGTAGACTTAGACGAGCCTGTGTAGCCTCCTTTTAAGCTTAGAAGCTACAAATGATGTTTAGTCAGTAGCTTACTATTCAATGAACATTCAAGCGACTAGCAAAGGCTCTGATCAGACTGCGCGTATGCGCAGGCTGGCCTGAGCCTTTGCTGGTCGCACATACCAAATTGTTGGAAATCTCATGTCGTGGCTCAAATAGCATTTTGGCCCAACCTACGCAGATTCAAAGACAGATAAGTCTTTAATCCATTCATGCCTAGCGGAATTTCCCACCCGTAAATGTATCAATTGGCTGAATCCACTTTAAATTTAAGGGTTGTTGAGAAGTCATTTACAATTTAATTCAAACTTTAAAAGCACATTCTGTAAGCAAACTGTGCTGAAGCTGATCAGACTAGTTCTGCACTGTTCGTCAATATAAAATTGACGCTAGGCTTATATGTGTTTTTTATTCATATTTCCAATGCCAGAACTTAAATATTAAGGAACCCGTTTTGCTAGAGGTGGATATGCTATTTTGGTTTCCACATAAACATGATAAAAGCCATTGACATGTTTTACTATACAATTGTCACGTACAGCTAGAACTATGCATTTTTGCAAACAGTGTATTTGAAGATGAGATGGCATACTGTCTGTCCTTTCGTCCCGCTTTTCAATATTTGTCCCATCATATTAAGCTTTAAATATGTTGTGAGTAAAATTGTCTTTTTGGTGAAGACAACCAGCGATGGCACGTTCATCATGTGCATCCAAGCAGTCTGCTCAGTGCATTTTGTTACACTGACTGGAAAGAATATCTATTTTTATTTATCCACCCGTCTATATACGGAGTAGTCGTCTATTTTTTGTTATGTCATGAGTCACTGAACTAATGACCAGGCAATAGTTTCGACTATTGACTGGCACTATATCATGGCCTGGTTTCTTGCTTCCCTGTTAAAACACACAGGCGCTTATCGGCATGCGCGACGACGATGCGCGTACGGTTCGTTTATGAAAGAAGACGTTTTGCAACAATGGTGAAATGAGGCATGGTTTGGCAGCATACAACTCCAATAACTCCGTTGTTTATATTCAGAAACACAAAATGTGGGTACTCGTTTTCTTAGTTAGAACGAGCGGAACATTTTGAGACCAAAATTGAGCAGATTTGGTGAACTTTTCGGTTTTTAACAAAACGCATCGTCTACAGCAACTCCATTCAAGGAACGCTGCTAAGTATTTCATCAAATGGGTTGAGTAATAAAACAGTTATTTCATGCCTGTTTGTAGTAAAGTCAAACTATAACCCCTCGGTGCCGTGGACGACCTGATGCACTATTGCACGAGGCCGAAGGCCGAGTGCAATAGTGCATCAGGTCGTCCACGGTTTCTCGGGGTAATAGTTTTGACTATACTACAAACAGGCATGAAATAACTGTATAATATTTTATCTCAATCTTCATCTGAGCAAAGATGAGTGAATCCCAAAACATTCAGTATTAGCAACGACACCTAATGGGAGTTACGTTTTCGAATATAAGTATTGTGTGGTATTAATTTACAATTTCATTCAAATTGTACAAGTAATTTCTGTAAGCAAACCGCGTAGAACCCGGTCAGACGTTTTGCACCGTATGTCGATGTCCAAACAAATTAGTGTATGGGTAAATACATTCTTATAATCGCGGGGGCTCATCTCCGTGAACTACCCAGAAGAATGCCAAGTATTATAATTACATGATATCGCCTTTACAGAGTCACACACATTAACCGGAGATTGTAATTCAACTCTTAACTTGTAATCTTTGTAATGCAATACCCAGCATGAATGCACTCTTAATTGTTTCTATTACCATTTAAGTTAGCTAATTATGTCCAATTGCGCCTTTGAATTCATGTCGGCTTTTTTGGTATGCACGATCACAGTTGATCTACATACTTGTATTGTAATGTTTCAAAATGAATAAGCCAGGAGTACTATTCACTTCCAAATCAATGCAAACCGTCAATAAATAGCACAATCACATGAAAATTTGACACTTACAGCATCGAGAACAGCTATGGCTCAGACTAGCCTACGTATCCGCACATTTTCTTCCACTGAACCTTATCAGACATGTAATTATTTAATACTTGTATATTGTTTGTATAAAACAAAATCAGAAATGTGTTTGAATCGAAAATAAAATTTAATGCAAGCTTGTTCACAATCCTAATTATCACGTATGCTTACATGGACAGACAATGTCAATTAATTGTACATGGTAGCGATAAACTGTAAAATAGAAAAAATAAATCAGGAATCAAAAGACAAATCAAATGTATACACATAAGCACCTATAAAATCCATAATGCCATAGTGAAACAGTCGGTGAAGATTTTCTGTATAAGTTTGTCATTGATTTCAAACCAGCCAAAACTAATACAAGGCACTAGATTATAAAAAAAACATGATAAACTCAACTGAGCAATTCCAAATGCTAATAAAATCTAAAATACTTTGTTCATAAAGCACTACATTTTTACTCAATGATAGCTGTACCACTCCCTAGGGGTCATGCCAGGCAGACCAAGGCCGATCTTATTGAGATGTTTATGAGCGCCTTATAGGGAGTAATAAAAAGGTTCCATGAACGGTTAGGGTATTTTCTGATAAAATGTTGATATTTTTCTTTGTGAATAAGGATTTATATATGTAAGTCCCCTTTTGAAACCTCTTTAGTTCATTGATATACTAAAATTGGCTTAATCTATCCCGTATTAGTTAATCCGCTAATGGCTCCTGATATACTGAAATATAGCCATTTAAAGACTTTTATCCCTTTAAACACGCAGATGTTGTATCTATCATGCTAATAAATGTTAAGAGTATCTATCATGCTAATTAATGTTGAGATGTCAACAATTGTTGGCATTGTAACATTTATGAGCATGATAAGTTTTATGCCCCTTTTAGTTGAGCATGAAAAATATTTTATAACCTCAGGACGTGATGTATTTCTTCATTCCCAGGATATCAGCCAAAGCAACATGAACTCAACCAATACCAATAAATCTGATATATGAAGGACGGTAACATGTCAGTCACTCATTATCGTGCAGTAGATTGCTTCAATCTGATGGTCTGTGGTTGCAGATTCGGACGACTTACATCACCAGTGGTCTCCTTGCCTCGCTTGAAATAATCCCAATGTGTTTAACAATGTTATCCTGGATTGCCTTGCGTTCATAAATAGGTCGAGGTAAGCAATTTTTGTGCGTAAAAACATGATGTTTCTTATCCAATAGTTTAAACATGTGGTTTGTGTGCTCAAGGGAACCGTCCCGTTGTGAAGGTTATTTGGTGTCTAAAATAGAAATTTGAAATTTAATTGGAAAAAATATATTTATAACAAAAACTCCGAATCAAAAATATTTTGAAGTCTGCATATGTTTTCAATTTTGCTGTGAGGAAGGAATTTAA
Organism: Loripinus fragilis; assembly: GCA_964019695.1. Taxonomy (NCBI): domain Eukaryota; kingdom Metazoa; phylum Mollusca; class Bivalvia; order Lucinida; family Lucinidae; genus Loripinus; species Loripinus fragilis. Next base: position 41,446,810 of record OZ026520.1, on the reverse strand, counting down.
ACATTCTTATTGTTCTAAACCAAGTAATGTTCCCTTCTAGTACCCAAGAAGAAACGGTCCACTGATTATTAGTTCAACGTTAAGCAATGTATACGTTTACATACATAATTAAGATAGCAATGAAGGTACATATTGGCTTGAGTTGCTGTTAACCCTTTGTATGCTAGAAACCCTAAAATAGGTACTTTGGCAAACAGTGAAGATCCAGATGAAATGCCACAACAATCAGCATTTCATAAGGGTCTGCACTATTTGCTAGGATTTAAACAACTTTCAGGGAAAGAAATAAATCAGAATTCAGAAACTTCTACCTGTGACCTTTCAAAGTACAAATGGGCAATCCCATACGTATTGTATAAAATGTATAGGAAAATCCATCAGAATACAAAAGGTTACATAGTTTAGTCGACGGTATTTAGTATCACAAAGATCATGACAGAGAAGATAGACAGGACTGGAAAATTAACTTCTTTATCTACTGGGGCCAAAACAACCTTCTCATCTGTGCCCTTCTTGACCATTTCCATAAATGAATCTCTTATTTATAGAGCAGACCACTCAACTAAGCCTATTGTACTTTCTCTATCAAATACAATAACGACAATAGTTAAAATTTGAAATAAAGTGTGTCCGTCTGTGTGTCTATTGCAGATAGCAGTCAATCCGTGTTATTGTGTGCATTTGCATGTCTGTGTCAGTCTGCTTGTCCTTTTGTACGTTAGCACATACAGAGCCATAGGTAGACAGACGGAAACCAAAAGGACGATGGGGCGTAAAACAGAAAATAAGAACCCATTATTCGTATACCTATACAAGCTGGTAGCTGGGATCTTCATTGAAGACAGTACCATTTGGTGACTTCCACAAGATAATTATCTGCTAGTAAAGTTTTAATGCACAGTTTATAGATGAGCAAAAACCACGATTTCTATTCCATGTGTATTGCACTGACAATACAAACATGGGTACTGAAAGGGAAATTCATACCAACAACAGCCAAGTTATTTATTTTTATCAGTTACCTCTCATATTAACTGCATTGTTGCGCGTTGCCTGATAAACGTTGTCTATCTCACGGCATGTTGCCTTTATCAGGTCATGATGACGTTGCACTTTTTGAGTGACGTCGCTAATGACGCTGAATCAACACAAAATCAAAAATGACGTCATTATCGCTAGTTTGAAGAGTGTTCAACAATGGGTAAACTGATAAATAGAATACCAGGTTCACGTCTTTTGATATCAAGTTTACCAGGCTCGGCTTTGAGAACGCATGTTGAATCGCTCGGCAAGCCTCGCGATGTCAACATGCGTTCTCAAAGCCTTGCCTGGTAAACTTGATATCAAAAGACACTCACCTAGTATTCTCTATTTATTAGATATCAAAGCATTAAGATTGATATCATTCTCCATCAAAATTTAATTCTAGTTAATGGTTTGTTAGTTTTATGCCCATGCAAAATTTCAGCTTGAAGTAACCTTTCTATAAAAAAAATTAAAATTGAAAAACTGTCTCTCATTTGAAGCTCTATAGTAAAATAATAAATATTGAGCAAACGTAGGTGTTATTGGTAGTCTACATGTACATGCATTCCACATATTTGGTGCTTGCGTTGAAGCTAGTACCCTAACTGTTAATGAATAAGCATACCAGAAGACATTACTTAAACTAATCATGCTTCTGGTTGTAACTAATATAACCTAATATCTGAAAGGGACAATACCCACAAAAGAACCAGTACACAAGATATACCGCTATTTTCAACCTTTACTGATTTTTAATCGATAAACTAAACATTTGTCAAAGATACTTTTTGTCCATGTCATTGTTAAGTGGAATCAAAACTTCATCGGTGAAACACGAATATTTGAACCTGTTCTTGAGGTTAAATGAAAATTGCCACTGCATCTATCATTAACTGGTATCCGTATAAACATAATTTTGTAGAATCACAGATAAAGCCAAACCCATGGTATCAAAATCAGACAGTAAGCCACATATACAGGTATATAGAGAATACTAGGTTAGTGTCTTTTGATATCAAGTTTACCAGACAAGGCTTTGAGAACGCTTGTTGACATCGCGAGGCTTGCCGAGCGATTCAACATGCGTTCTCAAAGCCGAGCCTGGTAAACTTGATATCAAAAGACGCGAACCTGGTATTCTATTTATCAGTTTACCCATTGTTGAACGCTCTTCAAACTAGCGATTATGACGTACTTTTTTGATTTTTGTGTTGATCCAGGTCATTAGCAACGTCATTCAAAAAGTGCAACGTCATCATGACCTGATAAAGGTAACATGCCGTGAGATAGGAAACGTTTATTAGGTTATGTTGAAACAATATAGTTAATATAAGGGGTGACTGATAAAATCAAATATCAGCATGGCCATACGGTATACTTTTTTTGAAACGGTTCCTTCTCTGACTACTCGTCTTTACACACACTCCTACTCCTCCCCACCTAAAAGTAATCGTCTTACCTTTGATTTTCCCGCTGGTCGTATAAAGCCAAATGACGTAAGCAGCGACGTTTGACGCTTCCTGTACTCCACAAGTAAATCGCGGACGTCACTATCAGTAAGATTTTCCCATAGTATGTAAAAAGCCTCAACAAGCTCAGTAGTCAAGAACGCCTCTTCCTCCTACAAAGTACAGCAAACTGATAGCTCGATTTCGGAAAGCTCATAACCCCCCTTTTTATTGAGACTCGGTTTTATGACGATCTGATTTGAGTACGCAAAGGCATTTACATTAAGTAATTTCTTTGCTAGATAACAATGTTTAAAGCGAAGTTAGTATCCAGAAAGGAATATTTGCAATGTTCTCAAATATGCGGTATTTGAATTTTAACCATAGATCACCATTACATCTCACTACACATATTCATTTAACATATGCATTAAGCAACATCAGAATTACAATTGCAGTGCAGGCACTTAGATTTTAAAATCAAGCCTTGTTTGTTTGATTTGATTCTTAACGTCCAAGTAAAAACAATTTCAGCTTTGTAGGGACAGGTCTTCCTGGGTTGAGCCTGTACTAAGCTAGAATTGATGAGTCTTATTCAAGGACACAGCGCGGTGTAGTCGGTGAGGTTGAACCTGTAAACCCTAAATCTCGAGTTAAGCACTATACCACTGAGCCACTGCACTCCCGAAATGAATTCTTGGCGCTTTATGCTCATTATACAGTTACATATCATAACATATGTGACATACAGACACAGCATATCAGACAAACTCAAGACACACATCGAAACATCATTTCATTTCAATGTCAATTTTATGTTTGTCCCTGTTTGCATAGAGAACAGCCACTAGTATTATCCTCAGTTCACCTTGATCTTCATACTGTCTACCTTCAAAAGTAGTCTCAGCCATAGTACAGTTATCATTGCATACAAGATTGGCCTCATCGCTGGAAAAGCTGATTTTGTTGCATGCAAACAACAAAGGCGCAGACCAGACTGCGCATCTGCGCAGTCTTGTCTGCGTCTTTGTCATTCGCTCTCTAATATACAATAGCTAAACCTGCTTGATCCAAAATTTCAATATTCTAGATAGTATCTGTAGCTGAGCAGGCTAGATTTGAGTGTCACAAGGTAGCAACCCCTGAAGACAGATTTTCTTGCGATGAGACTCAGATAGATAAAAGTTGATAGGTAAAGAGATCATATAGGGACTGCAGCAGATATTATATCACTTGCATACAAACTGTTAAGGGTCCACTTCAGCCCTAGATTAAAATACACTTGCAATGGTTGATATCTATGAGTTCATGTCATGACAAGCATAGTCTCATACAAAACTCGAATCTTACCAGCTCAAAGTGCCGTATTTATTCGGAGTAAATTTGGGATCCATTGGATTTCAGCGAGCGGGTTAGATATCTGAACTGCACAGCCCTAAGAAAGTCTAAAAGTGTGAGTCCGATAATCTGAATGAGGAGACATATTCTGAGAACTATCTTCCTTTAGGTGTTCACAGCAGATGTATTGACAAGAAATAATAAAACCAATAATTGTATGCTGCATATTATTTGCAGACCAACATCTATCATTCGAATTGCCAACTCCTCAAAAGTCAAAAGTAACTTTGGTCCCATGAACTTTAATGTAACAAAAGATTCAAAGCATAGTCATGCATCATTACCTTTAAAATCTGATTCATCATAATTTGACAGGCCAAACTAAACAAACTCCCAAGGGAATGTTGCATAGAACAATTGCAGTTACGTATCTCACTATATTTTAAATAGGCAGAACAAGTAAACATGTTTTTATGTTTATGCGTATGAATATGGCTTTCTTAAAGTACATTCAGGCTCCAATCCAGATGCAGAATCGTAATTTTTGAACTTTTCAAGATAAACATTAATGCTTAAATTTGTTTTTATTTGGAGCAACTTTATGGTAACCAATACCTACCTCGTAACCAGTAGTTTCCGCGTCATCACCTTCTGAATCTATTCCTGACTCATTTAGATTTCGACGATTCTTAATCCTTGTTTCTGGAGAGGAATGAAGAGTATCTTTATCTGTGTTTTCATTGTTCTGCAAAGTTGTTTTGAAGTTTTTAGACTTTTGATTCGTGCTCAATTTGTTCCTGAGTTCCAACGTCGGAAGTTCTGTCCTTTTGAGCTTACTTTTTAATTGACTGATCGGAGGTAATCTATTAGCTTTCAAATTCCTAGAATTGATATCAGTAGTTTTATCAATTTCATTAATACATGATGTATCCTCTGTCAGACTAAAATTTGAATCTATAGACTGGCTATCGACTTCAGTGGGTGGAACAGTTCTTCGAGTTTTGCCACTTCCGGGCCTTTTCTTCAATGAGTGCACTTTTCCTTCTGATGAAGTCATCCGAGGTGTTATATCATCGTCATTTGATTGGTCAATAAGTTTGCCAGCGTCTGATACCTGTTGTAGTTTCTCAATAGTTCTAAGATGCTCTGCGAGTAGTATAGAGATATCTTCCCTTGTAACAATTGATCCCTTTTGGGCCAGTCGTTCTGCTAAGGTCTGTTCCGAAGTTTTAAGAATCTGAAAAAATAAAAAATACAAGTTATATGCTGCACTTCAGAAAAAAAATAACACAATCAGCATTTCACACATACACATAATCGTGAATAGAAGGGAGCTACTGTTGGTGTTTAGATGCAGCTACAGTAAAACGTGTCTAAAATGGCCATTCTCGAAAATACCACAAATTGGTTTTCAAGACTAATTATCGCTTAATGCAGATCTGAAGTATTGCAGAATGCTCCAAGAGAGCATTCTGCAATACTTTCGACCTCCATTAAGTTACCATTTGTCTTTAAGACCTTTATTTTGTCTATTTTTGAGTGACCGCTTAAGATATGTTATACTGTACAGGACAGCTTCATGAATCGTTGGGAGCTACAGAGCTGCTGCAGTGTTTTGAATGCAACTATATTTATCGTGCATTGGCTAAAATAATGTGTAAGAACGAGCACATGAGTTTTGGTACTTATCGCAAAGGCGAAGAGTCATCAGAGGCCCTGCAAAATGTACAGATGTGGATGTAAGCAGAAGGGGATGCACCCTCGGACTGTAACCTAAAACTAGACAATTGAGCGCATATATTAAAGCTGCATACTCTGTAACTATGAACGTTTTTCGAAAAATTTTCTTTTCTTTTTAAATCATTTGTAAAAGTAGAATTAAGCTTTGTTTTCACAATAAAAATGTTCAGTACAGCTGAAAACTGCATGGAAAAGTGAATTATCTCATCAAATAGGTGTGTTTTTCTCTTGTTTGTAATTATTTGCGTCCCTCCAATAATTCTAGACCGTTGAATTTTAACATAAATGCAGTTGTTTTGATAGTGATACCTTGTTAAGATTTACGAAAATGGTAAAATGTTTACCTGAATTTGAGTATTTTTACTGTGTTCTTGAAAAATAAAAACATTATTTTTAAAATTAGAAGATCAAAAGTTACAGACTATGCAGCTTTAAAATAATTCTAGGACTAAACTAGCTGATAAGATACATTGTAATATAACCACAATTTTTCATACTCAGCTCGTATGAGCATAGAATTGTTTCAGTCGTATAACATGTGTTGTCATTGTTATTCATGGAAGCACTGAACACTTGCCAATGCAGGATGCTCTGAGCATGATAATCCTCTTGTGTTCTATTTTTGTATTTCGGTATATAGGTAGGTCAGGATTTCATGCTCAAATGGGATTTACAATAAAACGCATTTATAATCTCTGGGCCTGATTTCTGACTACGTATAATAAAAAGTGCAACAAACCTCTTCATCTTCTGCTCGCAGCCTGATCTGTACCTTCCACGGATCATCAGAAAATAACGTTGTCTGGCCACCCTGCAAATACACATCAAAAGGTTTTTGTTAGATATGTTATATAAGCAATAATCTCTAGAAAATTTCTCAAAAAATATATAATCAAGGGGATAAATGGACATTATTTTTTTCATCTCTCAAGTTAGAAATGTTAAACGATTAATGCAAACAGTGACACAATTTTATGAGCATTGGCTGCGTTGGCTGTCTATGGGTTTTATATCGGAGAGATGTTATTTAAGCTTTTTTATGTTCCATATGTGTTCCATGTTTTATCAATATGTATAATTCAGATTTGTATTTTGTATTTGTGTATAAATATGATCGTCGACTATTTGAAGTTTGGTATATGCATGACCTGTGTCCTATTGCAATTTGGTTGCATGTGCAACCTGTCTTAGTAGTTCACATACACGAGGTGTATGCATCCCGTTAATTAGCAATTTATGGTGAAGATGTTACCTGGTAATAGCATTGATGGTTTATGTATATCCCATCTATTTGCAATTTGCGTTGATGTATATCCTGTCTGGGCATAGCAGATGTATGAGGTGTGCGCATACCGTTTTTTGGAACTCGGGATCAGTTCAATATCAGCTATTCTAGAGAGTTATATCTGTTTTCGAAATTTCTACACTTTGAAGAAATAGTTCGTGTTAAAATGGCTGTTTGCTTTGAAATGATAGTGAGTGAAACATAAACCCCAGTGCAGTTATTCAAAAATATGTCTTTTGTTGCCGATTTTGATTCGAAAGTTGAACTTTTACTGAGTTAATGGTGTTTTTGCGAACTGGGAAGCTCCCGTGTCACTTTTTAACGGTTATTCGGTCATTTCAGGAACAGTAACTCTTATTGAATTGTTTTCTATGAATGGACTCTGCATAACAGCGTGATGCGCGTATGAATATCGCTGTTAATCAGGTCAACCACGCCTCGTAGTGTATTCCAATGAATGGAAATAAGCCGTTTCATGATAAAACCTGCCTTTGAGAATTTTAAAAGACTGTGTACTCTGTTTAATACAGGGGCAATAGTTAGTTCTCAGAAATTTGATGTCGCAAGTTGAGCTATCATACCTTACATGTATAACCAACAGCAGTGTGCACATGCTGTTCATTGCATAAGGATATATCTCAGTCACGCATACATGTCATAAACTGAATGACCTGGCGCTTTCACATCGTTCCTTGATTAGATTTCTTGTAAATGTTATAGTAATGGGCCAGCTCATTTAATTTATCACACCCTTTAAACATGAAAGCGCAGCCATCCACTATATTTCGGTCTCTGTATTCTTCCTGCGTGTACGCTGTTTATATAAACATAAATGCGGCAGATACCGTAATGCATTTAACATGCGTGAAGTAATCATGCATGCACAGCCATCAAGTGGGTCTATGCACCTAATTTTCGGCTCATATGTTCGTCCAAATGGTGTCTGCTTAAGTCGTCTGCTGCACATAGTTGATAACTTTATTTGCTTATGTTAGTACAGAGGCAAAATCCAAGTGTTCAAGTGTTTAATAGAGTCGGATCTGGAATGCTCTCTTTTCAGAACATATTTTTGTCCACAACATTATTTGCCCGATTGTTGTTAGTTATTTCCCTGTAAGTGTTCTTGCTAGTATGCACGCATGTGCAGTCTGTTCTTGAGCTTTCGGTACTCAGCCTGGGTAGTGTTTAATGCAGACGGATCTTTTGAAATTTATATAAAAAAATAAATAAATAAATAAAAGAAAGTCAGCACCTATTCGTGTACACAATAAATATTTCAGAAAAGAGCCCAGTTTGTACTAGTGAACGCTCTTGCGAGAATGCGCGCATGTACGATTTCGTGGAAAAATCAATGCAGTCGGAACTTTGGCAAGTTTATAAAACAATCAGATCCTATCAGAATATGCCGAAACGACCCACCCTAAAACCAGGCCGAAAACGACCCAGCCGAATCTACCCACGGCCGGAAACCTATGTTTAATGAATGTGCTACATCCGCTTTCCAGCGTCAAGGCAGTGACCGATATGTAGGTCACTGGTCATTGCTACCACGTCGTGCAACAGAACCCATAGCGGCTTCTTTGATCTTAAACATTGCTATCAGCGAGCGTCTGCTGATAGCATGAGCAGAAAGTTTGATCCCAGATCTGGTCCGACAAAGAGTTTAAAATTGATCAAACCTGACGGTTTTCCTGACTTCTTTTATCATACATTTGAATCTACATGTAAAAAAAAGGGCGCCGATGGGACTGCGCGGGCGCTCAGGGTGGTCCCTGTTTTTAACAAAGTCGGGTTTCTCGCGGCTTCAAACATTATATAGGCGTCTGGTAAATAAAGCAAATTTCGATAATCTCAAGGTCTATTCTGTTTTCAAATACAGAGCCAAAAACCATGCTCTATAAGTTCCTTACATGCGTATATGAGCAGTTAAAGGCCTCAACTTAAACGGTAAGATTTGCCTTATGCGATTCTGTCTTATAAGACTCCTTCTTTGAATAAATATCTGGAGATAGTTTCATCACGGAGGGAGGTTTCATTGTTGTTTATGTAAAATGATTGATTGATTGAGTGAATAATTGATTGATTGTGTTTGTGTACATCATTCGGTTTGTTGATACATGTACTCAGATGTAGCTTGTGATGTAATGAAAGAACGAACTCTTTATCTGCTAAAGCCGAGTTCATTGATATGGCACTTAATGCCATATCTTTTCTTGTTTGCAATTTGGGATGAATATGTTACCTAATTATAGCATTGATGGTTTATGTATATCCTGTCATTTAGCAATTCGTGATGATGTGTATCCTGCCTGGACACTGAAGACTTACGATGTGTGCATCATATTTGTTAATATGGTACCTGATGATAGCACTGATGGTTTATGTACATTTGTATATCCTGTCAATTGGCAATTTGTGTTGATGTGTATCCTGTCTAGGCATAGCAGGTATACGAGGTGTGCGCATCCTGTTTATTAGCAATTTGGGATGGATATGTTACCTTATAATAGCATTGATGGTTTATGTACATGTATATCCTGTCAGTTAGAGTCCGTGCTCGATAATAGTAGAGTTATGTAGTTGGTCACGTTATGGTACTTTATTCACCTGATTGGACAAATTTAGTTGTTTTTTTCATATTTCTAACTGTAAATCTGCTTCGTCACTCTACTCTTATCGAGCACTGACTATAGCAATTTATGTTGATGTGTATTCCCCCTGTCCGCAGTCTATTTGCAGTCTAGGAACGTAGGTAGGGTTTACAGCTTTTTATGCTTAACTCGCATGAGCATGATATTTGTCCTGGCCATAAATTTTAAAATGCCAACAATTGTATAAATTGAATAAATAAATGAAGAATAAATGCATTTAGTCCTAGTTCTTTAACAAACGGAAAGGTTTTCAAAATATGGGTACCCATTTCCAACAGGCAATTGTTAATTAACCCTGCTATCCTATTAGACCAGAATAGCTGATACAAAAGTATGCATTCTGATTACAGAACTATATATCTTTGTATAATGGGATGTAAACGGTACAAATGTAATTACAAATTGATTTCCTTACCATATACAGTACTATTTGATCTATATATGGATCAAAGGTTCATATCATTTGAATTCCGGTCTCACCATCTCTATATTAGGAAAAATAAATGAACATGCCCATGGGATCATGATACTTTTCACAGAGTAGGTAAATGAATTATTTAATTATAGAACATTTGCGTAGTTCCCATTACGCAGTTACGCACGTGCGTAACAAAAATAGTAACATTCAAGGGAGGTCACCTACTGTGGTTTAAGTGATTTTCCATAGGGAGCAAATTCTTTCCTTTAAGAGAAGTTCCCATTTTGAAAAGGGGCACAATGGAAGAAAATCACCGCCTGATCCAGTATTCTCCCTTTGATGTGCGTATCCTTTTCGGCGTGCTGGCTACTCCACAGGTGAAAGTGTGCTATTTAAAGGGCATGTGAGCCAGTAGCGTAGTCCATGATAAACATTGGCGCATAGCAAAACCTTAAGCTCCGGAGTGTCCATGAGGTGACCCTTGCTGGCCATTGGCACATTCATAAGCTTTGCAAGAGCTTCGAGCTTGTTCGAAACGTGTGCATGGCATTGCTTACGTAACGAGTTTGTGTATCAGATACACGCCTGCTGTATTTGTATAAGGGTCCACTGGAGGTGTGTTGCAATCTTGTATGTTTACAGATGTTTATGTACGCAGAGCCATTTTCCAAATCGGGCATCCGAAAAGTCATATTTTTGCATAAAAACCTATTCGTAGCTGTTTTAACCCCTTGTCAAATGAATGAAAATCCATGTTCAAATCAAGAGATTAAAACTTAAAAATACTTAAAATGAGCCCGAGTTTGCATGATGTAATAAAAAAGCGTTGCAAACTAGATTGATCATTTTGCCGATACTTTTGTTCGCAAAAGTTACGTATGACTATGACGTTGTGCCGACGCTATCGGCTGACGTCATTTTGCATAGCCTCATTGCAGATACAAATATCAAACTCGGGAATCACAGGTCTGCATTCCAAGGCTTGCCAGATTTTCTATCGATTCTAACATTTTACATACTCTGAAATCCAGCCAATGCTCACATACGCAAAAATAGAAGTAGATGAAGATTCAGACCAAGGCAATAGACACACAGCTCAACTGGATAGCGGCACTTGCACTTTTTTCGTAAAAAGTGACGTTACGAATATGTAATAAGTACCAAAAATCATGTAAACTGGCTCAAGATGTGTATCTCTTTTATGTGTGTATCAGTCGTGTTACCGTGTTTATTCGACTAGGTGACATGTACATACCCGGTTTTACACCTTTAATTTCAACATCAAATGATTTGGAAGGTGAAAAGTTCAGGTCGTTAGCACCATTGATTGTTTCAAAAGATAAATTGCTGTCAGAATCCTACATTGTCCAGTCAGACAGAAACATAGCACTAAGTTAATCAATCAATTTGGCTTTCATCTGAAAATTAGCATGAATTTCGCTTTTGATAAATATAAGTACATTAGCTCAGCGAGAACATTAAAATTTGAGCCGCGGCGTGAGATTTCCAACAATTTGACATTTTGACAAGTGTAGACTCAGACGAGCCTCTGCAGCCTCCTTTTAAGCTTAGAAACCACAAATGGTGTTCAGTCAGTAGCTTAACAATCATAGAATACTCAAGCGACTAGCAAAGGCTCTGATCAGACTGCGCGTACGCGCAGGCTGATCTGAGACTTTGCTGCTCGCACATACTACATGTTAGAAATCTCATGCACTGGCTCAAATTACAAAAGCTCTACCAAAGCCAGCAGCAACAAGCGCCGTGAACCTGTATCTAATCACCACCTTTTTATTCAAATTTGAAAAGAATATTCCGTAAGTTAACACTGAAGACGCTGAACAGACGCCGTGTTCTTCTGCGCCTGGCCTAGGTCTACGTATATATTGCATGTGTGAAAAAAGACGCTGAACTTGTATACGTTGAAACGCCCAAATTGATCAGCTGCAAACTAAATTAATTTAGAATAATCAAATCAATGTATGAAAATAACGGTACAATGTATAAGAGTGAATCATTGTTAATTATTTACCTTGTGGTTTGTCAACTAAGTATAATAGACCAGGTGGACCCCAATGAGATGCGACTATTTGTGGCCGACATCGTTTACAAATTCATGCATATAATACTTACGGAGTATTCGGAGTATTCAGCAATATAAAAATCCACCAGAAATTGAAAGAAACAAACTTGTAATCCTGATTTTACTCTAAAAATCAAACTAAAATTGTCTTTGCTGGAGTTTGACGACAAACACAAACTGATTTCAATCTGATCGAAATTACAGAATTCACAAACAATAAGCCAAGTCTGCCTGCCATAGTTTCAGGAAATGAACAATTGTGTGCGTACTGGAAAGCAATCGGCCTTACAAAACAAATAAATGCTTTATTGCGATTTTAGTTGTGGCTATACTTCATAGTTCCAAGCTTTTTATCAAATTCTCTTCAGAAAAAATCGGCATACTATGAAAAATATTCATAACCAAGAAGCAGAGATTTATAGTTAATCACTCGAATAATTCAGAAAAGTTACTGAATGTACTGAATGTGCCAATTTGCTAAACCAATCTAACATGTAACACTAAAAGCACAATCTTGGACAGCATTGGACGACATATCTTTTAACACAATTTTGTGTAATGTGAGAGTTTGTATTAAGGCTTCACATTTCTTGTGAATCGTCTGTAAGAAGATTCCCAAGAAATGTGAAGCCTTAATTGGTTTCTTATGAAAGCAGTATTGTTTGCGAAAAAAGATTTTTCAGTGGCGCTTTAAGGAATAGGACTATTGAATTTTCAGAATTGTCAGTAAACTGCGATTAAGTTGCCTATACCAAATATAGAAGTTATTGTTATGTTTTCAAGTATTTTCAATGAATGAATGAAAACGTTGTTTCAGAAATTTTAGCTGCCGCCAGCACTTCCGGTATTTTATGAGCGAAATGACATTTTCGTTCAAGAATTATGTACTTTCTATTTACGCCATTCAAAGGTTTTCTAAGAAAGACATTTATGTGTTTTAAGCATACTTCGTAATGGTTTTAGTGCTAACACGCATAATAGGTCTCGGTTCTAGCTGCAGTTTGTTTTCTTTTATGTGCACGTATGAGTCTGCATAATTTCTTACTATTGGCCACGATACAAGAAAAAACGACAGAAATATAACATTAGATATGTCTACATTTGTATACCATATGGGATTCAACGCTTTTGTCTAGATCTTTTGATTCTTTTTCTAATGGTTTGTGATGATGATGATGATGATGATGATGATGATGATGTGTCTTAACGTATTTCGTTTGCAAATAAAGTGTTTAACATGTTTCAAAGTAAACATTGTTTGAGTGGACGGTCATAAGTGACCCAGTGCACCATCTATGCGTGATACCCCGTTATTCCTTTGTATTCGGGAAACCCCTTAACGAGTATTTTGCAAACAATGGAGACCCAGATGAAATGCATGAAATGCAGCATTATCCTGCAATTCATCAGGGTCTACACTGTTTGTAAAGGTAAAAAGATCTTCAGACAAAAGAATACAATATTTTTCTGAACATAATATGTACAATGGACTATCCCAAGTTTATTATATCAAACCAGAAGGAAGAACCCATAAGTATACAAAGGGTCAAATGCTGCATCTTCAACAGAAACTTGCAGTTTTTCATATGTTACATGTAATGTTTTGTTATGTCCACACATACGCGGTGAGATTACGCAGCGTGCAATGTTTTCTTGCTGGACAGAGAGCAATAGCTTTTGCCTTTGAGAATCGCTACTATGTGAATCGTACATTGAAACGTATCGTGTTCTAGTTTATTGAGGCTTGTATAGGGGGTTTAGGGATACAGGATAGTTGCCATTTTACTTCCAGGAATATAGGATACCGTCCATTTTACATCCAGGGATATGGGATACTTGGTTCAATATTTTCGTTACTTCCAGGGATATTGAAAATTTAGGACAATTAATTATGGGGATATTTGCCGATTTATAAGGGATATTTGCCTGTTTACTTCAAGGGATATGGGATATTTGGTACCCCCTATACAATTCGTTGGTCAAAGAAAGAAATTTAGGTGACATGTTACGCCATTGCATCGCGTGTGTTTGAGTGGGCATTACCAATACAGTTACTTCTGATACGATATACAGAACGCTATATATAAGTGTGTGGCAAGAACGACCCACAGCGTCGTGCACAAGGTCATTTATGATAACTTACATGCAAACAAAATTGAGCCGCGACATGTGATTTCAAACAATGTGGGATTTTGACAAGTGTAGACTCAGATGAACCTTTGCAGACTCGTGTTAAGCTTAGAAACTCCAAATTTAGTTTGATTTGTAGCTTAACAGTCATAGAATATTCAAGCGACTAGCAAAGGCTCTGATCAGACTGCACATAAGCGCAGTCTGGCCTAAGCCCTTGCTGGTCGCACATACCACATTGTTGAAACCTCACGTCTCGTCTCATATGATGCCTTAAATTCGCTTAGGCGGCCATAGAAGGTTAAGTTGATCGAGCGCGTTGGTGCATCCGCACAATCTCGCCAGTGAAGGAATATAACATTGAAACATACGAAGCTAGACATGTAGCTGTATGCGATTATTTGCGCATATTCATGTAAAACTGTAGGCATTCACTTTTATGAGGGTTGGGTCGAATATTATTTGGCAAAGCTAAAATACAGAAAAAGTTGCACTCTTTTGTATATTGTATTATTCAATTACTTGGCATTGCACTTTTCATTCCTTTTGAACCTTATAGGATGAAATATCCTCTTACGAGTAAATAACAGGGAATGAAGCATTTAACTATATGGATTTCTTAATCATTATTAGCATTGTTTAGCCACTATTATACTGAAGATAGCGCTCCAGGGAGGCACTGGTCTAATCGACCTGCTTGGAGCATGGAGTGCATCATTAAAGGCATGTTAGGACTTAAAATAAGCAGAATGAAGGGCCTTCAATGCCTCCAGATAAGTAATATAATCTTATATTAATTTTCTCATTTCTGAACCAAAACATATGTTGTTGGTACTCAAAAGAACCGTCTCAATGAGACGGTTCTTTTGAGCACCAAAAACGTATGTTTAGCATGACAGCTAAGAAAATAATCGCAATTTTACGTCTCATTACATTTGCATATTTTGACCTGTGTTGCCCTTATCGCTCATATTGATACTTCTGTTTATCTTCGTGGTATTATAAGTACTTCAGATAGGTTACAAGTGGCATGTCTGTGTCATCTTTGACTTCAGACAAGTTATCTAAGTCAATAATCAGTGACATGTCAAATCATATTTTACTTCCTCCATTTGCAATTCATATTGGGACAGCATAAGGTATAACAACTTCATATGTAACGTGTTAAACATGAAGTGCATGATGTGCTAACCCCTAAATAGTTACATTATGAAGTAAACACACACACACACACACACACACACACGCACGCACGCACGCACGCACGCACGCCGGAAACAACACATTGATATTGGGTTCGAAGAGCATGGCCACATAAAGCTAGACAATTCACTATTGATTTTTTTAAGATAGTCATTGATTGTTTCCCTTCTCTTAACTCTACTAAATGTATATGTGTTTTTTCAACATCGATTTCGGAAATATCTTTTTCATGTAGAAATTAGAAAAGCAGCAACATTTCCTTAAGGTTCCAACATTCAATACTCTGTTGTTGACGCTAAGCCTAAATGCACTTTGACATAGTGACAATTTGTGAGCAAAGGGCAAATAAACACAGACCAAAATGTTAGTAAAAATTTCCACTGCGCCAATCCTATTCACTTAACTGGGTGTTTGTTGGCTATGGAAAAAACGCCTGATTCGCATCAACAAATCTACGCTTAAAACGGAGCCACTACAATTGAGATCTCAATAGTCTTCATCTTTTTCCATAGGCCTACTTTGTGTATGCGAGCAGAGATGGGTTCAGAAAGAATGTACGTTGGCGATACGTGCCAAAAGTTTGTGTTCTACATGCAGCGCATGAAATATATTACAGCTATTTACCTTTCTGTCACTTTCCGAAATGTGTCCTGGTCCACATCAGAATTAAGGGCGAGGTTGGCGCCGTGAAACTGGTTTAAACCCTCCAGTAAAAGTATTTTTACTGACCGTTTTAAGGCGGTGCTTCTTCTGTGGATCATTTATGTTTATTCTGTCTTGTGTTTGTTATGTCTTTGTGCACGTCTGTTTTCTTTTGTACCTTGTGGTCACCTACTGGGAAAGGGCTGGCCTCTTGGCTCTAGTTTGTGGTGTATCATTGTAAGTTTGTCACTTTCCCATTGGTATCCTGGGTCAGGTGTGTTACTTGATTGTATCGATTCCTGATCTTTGCACTCTTACTTACTTTAAATCAGACCGTGGCCAGATGCTTGAGCCACTAACACGATTGCTCCCATTCAAGCCCCTTACCAATCTGTATATGCTCGACATGCTACCTGTACAAATCATATTAAAGCCAGCTCATACCCTCATATTTGTTTAATACTTGTATGCATTTATGAAAGTAGATAAAGACCATTTGAGCTGGTGTTCAGTTAAAGGTACGTTGGCATATGCGCCCATCGAAGATTCAGATCGATCAGAGGATGGGTGGGCTATGGGTAACCAATGGTCAACGTTTTTTCAGGCGGTAAACTTAGACTCCATTAGATGCACTGACTGATTTGAATCTTCGCTGTACACA
This sequence comes from Loripinus fragilis, assembly GCA_964019695.1. Lineage (NCBI taxonomy): Eukaryota > Metazoa > Mollusca > Bivalvia > Lucinida > Lucinidae > Loripinus > Loripinus fragilis. The sequence goes on along the minus strand of OZ026520.1, from coordinate 41,430,185 downwards.
CACTTATGCTGGATACCGGCTCAATCACTATAGATCTAAACAATAACTCCTTATACTATGCATTCACGGAAAGACAACGCATATGTGCGTCCGTAATTTAGCGCATTGCTAACATCAAGGGCGCAGACCAGTATGTGCATCTACAAGAACTATTAATATTTTCATCGGAGGGACTAAGAGTATCCTTCATATGTATTGTTGTGGGACAAGGAAATCCCACCCGAGGACCAGAATAATTCGTCAGAAACGAGGCTCTGCCGAGTTTCTGACGAAATTATTCAGGTCCGAGGGTGGGATTTCCTTGTCCCACAACAATACATCATGATGGATACTTTTTCTCGCCCACTTTTTGAGTTTTTAAGGTTTTATATGAATTCTGTCAGTTCCGCATATTTTTTTAGATTTTTTGCGTTTGTTCCAATCAAAAAAATAAGTTCACCAATCAATTTTCCAGATGCAGAAAAGGGTGTAAACATAGTTTAGCACCTAAAAACGGAAGCGAAATAGCATTTCAAGCGCCGGTTTTATTTTTATTGGGGTTTGAACTAACGTTGGTATCAGTATCAATTGACAAAGACGTCGTGGCGCCAAACTGTGTCAATAACGTGCGTCACATTAGTGTTGCCTTTTAGTGACGTCAGAAATGTTTTGACGTCATTCAACAATGCGAAAATGACGTACGCACTAAATATTGCCGTTTTGATATTTCTACATAATGTTTAGGCCTGAATTGCTCTAAAAAACAGCCTGAATTGTTATAATTTGATGTCACGTGGATGGGATAAGCAGGTCATGTGGATGGGATAAGCAGGTCACGTGGATGGGAAAAGGAAATTCCGCACGGCGTTTTGCCTATGGAACAGCTTGTCTTGAGCGATAAGTGGGCGAGAGAGCATCGTCCCTCCTACTTGTGAGGGCCCACTCGTTGTAGTACCTGTTGAATGCATCTTGCCGTTCCCTCTTGAGATTCGTATTTGAATATTCGTTGTGGTCAGTTTCCAGGGTTTTTTTCAGCATCAACATTGTCAGGATGATGACAGCAAATGAGATTTTGTTACTTACCGCATCATCGAGTAGGCAATGCCCAACTGAGTCTGCGCATCCGCACAGTACTCTCAGGACATTCGTTGCTCGCACGCACAAAGTATGAACGTAGATGCATACGTATATGAAACCTTAGCCCTGTTATTCAGAGTTCAAAGTCCCCCTTGATCCACCATGTAGGAGACACCAACAGTGGTTTGTACATACTTTTAATCATTTTATAAGGTAATTACACAGTGATAAAAAAGAGCTTGAGGTTTGAAAATTCTTCATATTTAATTTCCAGGCTCTTAAAAAATTTAATAATTAAGGTTCCACTTAATTCATCAAAAGATAAAGAAAAGTATTGTGCTTAAGGTACATTAAGATAGAGTTGAAACATCATTGGGTGTCACATGCAAGAAATTAATGTCATCTGCATCCTCTCAATTGCTGCAGTTGTGTCGTTTACCCATTATGCATGATGGAATTTCCCGCCCTTGTCAATTAGACATTTTGAATTTAAAGAATGTTGGGTAGTAATTTAGAACTTCGTTTAAATTTTAAAAGTACATTCTGCAAGCTAAAAGTGCAAAACCTGATCAGACGCCGCGTTTTTGTTTCTGCAGTGTTTGCTGGTGTCCCATCAAAAGGACGGTGGGCGTTAAAGAGTGACAAATAAAACTCTCATTTACTGGCAAAAATAAGGTATCACCATGCAACCTCCTTCCTCGACTTACCTGTATTTCTATTCTTGGTGTCGACTGACGACACATGTACGACATTGCCATAGCAACAAGCTGGTACCTAAGTCCCTTCATCACGTTCTCGTAGTCCTCCCTGGTACATGGGCCACGTGACCGCTGGCGTTCTAAAGCTTTAATAAGGGAATTAACTAAGTCTTCTAAGCTCTGAAATATGTATATGGACAGTAAGAGTAACTTGCCTCCAATATCACAATATAATAATCAATCAAAAGCAGTTACTGAAATATTAAGTCCAAAAATTAATGAAACAACAACGATAATTTATCTTATTAATAACACGACCAACAATCCAGCTCCTTGATCATGATCGCATATACCAACTGGACTTTCCTAATTTTGAAAGCAAAATTTAAAAATTGGGCAATGCTTTACGACGAGACACCCATTGAAGAGGGTCTGGATGGGTGGGGGGATCTGGTATTCACTATTCATTAAAAATTTAGCCCATTATTCATCTCATTAAAATTTTGGCTTATTCATTAAAATAAGACCAATTATTCATTAACAGTAAGAAAGGTGGCAAAGAAATCTGATTATTCACTATTCATTAATTTTGTCTTCAATTCATTAAAAAAATAGGATTATTCATTAATTTTTAGGCCCTCATTATTCACTATTCATTATTTTTTTGGCTCATTTTTCACTATTCATTATAAAAAATGGTCATTATTTACTTATCATTATACCCAATCTACACCCTCATTGAACTTTTCGATACATATATCGGTTTAAGAGGATATTCTGCTTGACACTAATGAAGGGACATGACATTTTTCACCCTCAACACAGATTCTAGCACCAATGTATGTGCCAAGGCACACTATTTAAGGTAAGTCATAGGTGAACACCTCGGTCATCGAATAGCATTTTCGGGTTTCTAAAAAGAATTATGAGTTACAAAACAGAACGATTTTGCTGAATTTAAGGTCCATCTCATTCATAGGACACAGGTTCCTCTTCTTCATAGCACAATACTGATTTTATGCAATGAAGGAGCTAGATTGGCGACCGTAAATAACTACAAAGTAATAAGGTTGCAAAGATCAGGAATCGATACAATCAAGTACCACACCTGACCCAGGATACCAATGGGAAAGTGAAAAACTCACAGAAGACACCACAAACGAGAGCCAAGAGGTCAGCCCTTTCCCAGCAGGTGACCACAAAGCACATATAAACAGACGCGCACAAAACATAGCAAACACAAGACAGAACAAAAACATAAAAGATCCACGAAAGAAGTACCGCCTTGGAACGGTCAGTAAAATATTTTACTGGAGGGCTTAAACCGGTTTAACGGCGCCAACCTCACCCTTAATTCAGATGTGGATCAAGACACATAAATATTTGGTTTGCATGAAAGACCCCTAATTTATCAATGCATCATCTCCTAAAACATATAAATCAAGATATAACAAGGAGATAAAGCAAGGATAAGGACTCAACAGTAAATTAAACTGAATACCGGAGCAAAAGAAATCCAACAGGTAAACCCCGGTGGGCCCGACAAACAGCCAAAGCATCAGGCCCCTACCATCTCATCAATAGATAAGTCTTTAAGTCGGAACCATCATAGAGTCTGAAGTCCGACCCACCGGCGTGCAATTAAAGAGGAAAGCAAAGTTGCCAACCGTGATTGGGTTGACTACCAAGCATGCAGTCTGTTGCAATACATTAATGTTATAGCCAATCTTTTTATAATGGGGAAATTATTTTAATGAACTGCGCTGAAAAATTATTAGAGCCAACAATCTTCTTCAACTTATACACCAAGTCACCATAGAAATCAGGTTCCGAAAGTCCTTGGCGCAAGAGAGATTTAAGTCCAACTTGGAATTTAGAAATCAAATCATAGTATCGTCTATAAAATTTTGAAAATGTTTTGCGAAGTTTATGATACCGATAGCCCTGTTTAAGAAGTTTCTGAGTTAACAATTTATTGCGAGTGTTGAAGTCAGTAACATAGCTAGATGCTCTAGCAAAACGAATGAGTTGAGAGATATAGACTCCATAGGATGTAGAACGAGGAACATCACCATCTAAAAATGGGAAATTGACAATTTCAAAATCAAAGTCGTCACGTTATCATTAGAAATTGACAATGCAAGTCTAAAAATGCGGCTTCGGTATCAGAGGCATTGGCCTTATTAAGTTGGAGGTCTGAAGGGTTTATTTGACTAACCATATTTTCAAAATAAACATTATTAATATTTAAAATATCGTCCAAATATCTGGAAGTAGTGTTAAACGCATCAATAACATCAGCCTGCTAACAAACCTAATAACATTGATCAATGATTTGAATCACTAAATTACAAGAGCCAATAACAAAATTAACAAAAAAATGAACAACCAAAAATAGAGTTTAAATTGGAATTTACCATTGGATGTAGAATGAGATAAAAACAAGTATGAGATTATTTGTCTGTAAGTTATTATTAATTGGCTCCAATATAAAAGAGAAATGGCTGAATGGTATATGGAAGAGAGAAGTCATAAATAAATTGTAATTATATACTGAGGGGAACTAGAAACTTAAGTTTCACATGGTAAAAATGCGTTCAATGTTGTTGTTTGCTTTCGCACATACTCTTCCCTTTCACCTATGGATGTCAACAGCCATTCTGAAATTTGAATTAAAATTAAATGAAATGTTAGAGATTGCAGATTTCAAATTTCGTAATAAAACTTGATTTTTAATTTTGATCCAGACTAATTAAAAATACAAATCTAGTTCCTCGTTCCTATAAGTATACATTAATTCAGATGTGGGAGCTCCGAGCATATGTGCATCACCTGATTAAATAGCCCTTTCGACGCACCGCTTCCCCAAACCACAAAATCTGATTCAATTAATTGGTGAAACTTAAGGATATTACCTGTGTTTAATGTAATTAAAATGCCTCCTTAGAGTTAAGGAAGAATTAAAGTTAACTATAGATTTTTCAAGATGCGAAAAATAACGTTAAAAACTGATTAAATTCAAAATAGTTTTAATTTTTCTGAAGATCACAATGATATCTTTGACCACAAGTACCACATCAATCCAGGCAGTTTATATAGCATTTAATATAGAATGTTGAAATATCAATACTTAACTTAAGTCTTGCTTTACTATAAGGAGGCATTGTCATTCAGGGCCCAGGCCATTATCAGTCTGTAGTACAGCCAAAGGTTATGTTTCTAAACTTAACACGAGGTTCTCAAATTCCATATTCAAAGCCGTCCCTGATGAGATGCCGCTACAGTTTAGTTTACAATAGAGAACAACAAATGATTCAAACAGTGACATTTTGTGTTTGTGGATGCCAACTAATTTACAATAATAATCTTTAAATACGTACATCATACCTCTTACCCATGTTTGTTTAATATTAAAAAAGCTACTGCCTTATATCCTTTTAAATAAAGTAATTTTTTTTTTTCAAATTGTGCTCTAAAAACCAGCCTTGTAGTCACATGCTGGGAAAGGGCTGACCTCTTTACTCTCGTTTATGGTGTCTAACTGTGAGTTTGTCACTTTCCCATTGGTATCCTGGGTCAGGCGTGGTACTTGATTGTATCGATTCCTTATCTTTGCATCCTAACTTACTATGACTTCGACAGACAGATATATGGGCTAATAAATGGACATCAAAACTACATCATGCATGTCTCCATTTTGCTTTGGAAGCGGTAGCTGATGCGATTAAATCAGACAAACAATTATACTTATTTAGAATTATACAACAGATAAAATATTAAAAATGGTAAACATTATTTTCATGAACACTATTAAGACAAAAATAAATTTACATATAGACATGTTAACTACTTGTCAACAGTAAACAACAGTGCAACATTGAGATAAAGACTTGTTATTATTTATTCCAATTGGCTTGTACATTTGTATTTTAGGAATCAAAATGTTTAAAGCTCTCAAGCATGTCCCAACACACGTAATAGTTTTCTGGTAGTGCTCTGACTAAATTCGTTATATGCGAGGAGTATTAATGCGATTGGTTGAAGAAAATAACCATTACAATGCTTTTTTTGGTTCTATATTCAATTGTTTTTATTGTAAATTAATTTTGACGATTGCATCAGCTCTTTAAATTCTCATTTTGCATCATCAGTTTATTTCCCAGATGAATTGTACCTATCAATGTGTAAACACTGTTTTATTGTATATTGCTAGACTGCATATGATATAATATATTTGTTTAGAGACCAATGTGCATGATAATATAAAAAAGAAAAGAAATTAATTAAACTAAGATAGCCAACCAATCAGATTCTAAAATACTTTGAAACTCATAATAGGCACTCATGACGTATAGCTTTGCATTAAATGTTATTTGATAACAATAAACAAGAACAAATATATTTAAAATAAACTGATTCAGTGGGTCGCTCGTAAATAGAAACAATACCCTTGACCATAAAAAAACAATTACAACTAATAACCAATTTGTTAACCACACATAGAAATAAACATGTTGTGGTCATTTCATTGCATTACTACACTAATATAAATCAATCAATTCCCCAGATTAACTGTTTAAAAACTACTCGAATAAGATACGGAAAAACAAATAACCCTAACCTTAACCAATCCCATGTGTTACCTTAAGAGGAACTGCCTCTGCACGTACTAGCCACACTTTAGAGTCAAAGTGAAAAGTATAGATCAAAATTATGGCCCATTGCCTTTTGTGAACGGGCACAGTAACATCTTCATGACCGTCGAGCTGTCAAAAAATAGACATGCAACTAGGAGCCAACTATTTTTCAGTGATAAATATTCCATATGTTATTGTTGTGGTTAATCTCCGGATCGATACCATTGAACAGACAATAGCTTAAACGGCATGATATGCATTACTATGTGTCCATTCTAGTTTTGCATCATCTTGAAGAGAAAGAGAAAGCTGGTTGCTTTGCTTTTATTGTCTAACAGATGTATTGCTACTATAAATGTTTGGTGGTCTTCCTCACGGTGCCGTGAGTTGGTATGCAGTGTGTAATTGTGGCCTGTCCTGATCATACTCACTTACTTTTTGTAAGGTTACACCAAGACCAGCAGCAGTTCAGTTGCCATCAAACTTCGTGTAAAATACACTTACTGTATATGGAGCAGTTCTTAGTATTGGTCTTAATCTACTGTCATACCAGTTCTGTGCGAGCAGTGAAGACTTGTGAGAATGCATGGATGCACAGGCTCACTTGAGCCTTCGCCAGTCACCTCAAAGATAATCACCAAACTCTTTTAAGATGGCTCAAAGTTGGAGTTGTTAGTCTAATACCGCGAACGACCTGTTCATACTAGTATACGTATTGTTGCTTGACATATCATGCAGTTAGTAACACAAATCTTGTTTTGGGGTCACAACCTGGTTGAGGCAACGAAAGCCTTAATCATGTGAGTGTTTATGGTGACACAATCTATATTTTGTGATATATAAACATAACCCATGCAAACATGCAGTGTGATTAAGTGATAAATATATATAAAAGCGCATGCAAGAATGTCAAATGAATGATCAGCTGTCCAGATAAGCGGTCGAATTTCAGACATCGTTCTCTTATTTCTCAAGCAAACAATATTTGCTGGTACAGGGTAAGTGTGTTTTTGTGGGCTACTTTTTAGATGTTTCTTTCTGTCCATTTTAAAACTTTAAAAAATTGACCACAAACACACAACACGATCCTGTTTATGGTCAGCCTTAGGTTACATAAAAGTGAACCAGTATTTTGAACACTCAGAATATGCGTTTTAGTTGTTGACTGATAAGAAAGTTAAGCCTAAAATCTCAACTTATCTGGCGCTGTATATCATAACAAATTATACCCAGAGAAAAGAAAGCATACAATGAACAAAAGATGAACATGACTTTTCTTTTTTCTGAACGACCTTTTAACGCCAATTTTAAGACAAAACGCTAACTTTTAAAAAAAAGATCTGTCTCGCCAAAGAGTTAAAAATGTAAAGAAAACTATTGCTTTTGGAATGCACAGATGGTTATTGGCTAGGGACAGTGCTTACTATTACAATTCAGTTGTTTATTACATACTATAGACAACCCTTAAAAAGAGTGACAACATTTAACGCTGTCACGTTTTGTTTTTTGTCTCTAGTATGTAATAGACAACAGAAAATTAGTATCAAGCACCAGATCATGTTTTGAAGGCTCTATTTCATTAAGTTAATGTCAGAAAATAGCGTTAAATAATAAAGTAATACTAGGCATCAAAAACTGCACAACGAACAATCGATTGGTGTCTGTTATGTAAGTATTGGCAATGAACAAAATTATGTATAAATATGTACATCGCCGCTTTGGAAATTGTTGGTGTACCAATTTTGAAAAGCTCAAAGTGCACAATCCCCATGAAATGGACATGAAATACATATTCCCTATTCAGGTGTACCGAATATACTTTTCAAAGAAAATACATTCAGCTGTGATCATAAAAACGAAGAAAAACTGTGCGTATATTGTAGTGCTATATGTTGCCCTATACATGACACAATTAGTAAGCATTGCTGCTCAAGACTGAGTTTTTGACCATCAATTCTTTTTCCTTACAGTTTTAACCTTAATGTATGCGTTTCGTTCTTTTTTCAGGTACATAAGCATGTATAGCATATAATATTATGAAAATGGTAGTAAATGTTTCCTTTAAGTCTTAATGTATACATAAATTTAAAAAGTTAATCGTTAAATCCTTAACTTCTCAAACAGTAGTGCTATGATTATAGTTCTGTAACAACATATTGTTTAGAGCGGCTGTCATAATGAGATTGTCAATGGTTATACATGTACCACATGAAAATTAGCACATTTATTTTTTCATTATAACATGAAACATTGTGCGAAGCTTGTGGAATATTTTAGCACAGGTATGTTACTTAGCTTTTAGGACCGCCATTACCAGAACTTTTCTTTCTTAATCTGGTCAAAAACAATTTTTAGAAACAAAAGGTTGACACAAACAAGATGTATTTCTCTACAACTTTTCCATTAAATGATATACTATTGAGTATGACAGTTCATACTATTCATTAATTTAATCATGTTATACTATATGTTTGCCGATCTGTCAATCATGACAGAAATACTCGATGGTGCTGACAGCCTACCTTTCTCGATTTTTATGCATGTCAGGCCAGTGTGTAACTCAGAATACAATTTTGATACATTGTATATACAGCGGGACCAGAACTTTGCACAACCCTTACTAACTCAAATGAGTTTATACAGATAAATATAGGATTTTGTTGAGAAATTAATGTTTCAAACATTTAGTGTAAACACAGGACACGCGCAATTTATGTTTTAGTCGACACATTCTTATTATTACAAATGCTTGTCAAAAGACTGTTACATAAGAATACGATGATCGATTTTTTTTTCCAGAACCATTCAGATAAAAATGTATACATATAACTTATAAGATGTGTGAAGATATGTTTTTGTTTGCCATGACCAGTCGTTTGATTTTATATACAACCTACACCTCGCCATATTGACTTTTGCTGAATTTGGTGAAACAAAATTCTAGTATTGCACAATGCTGAACCAAAAGTAAAAGCACCAAGTAACACAAAAAGTTATTCAGACATGCTGTCCGTTCTAAGGCGGTGGTTCTGTTGTTGTTGACTTTTTGTTTATTGTTATTCCTATTGTGGGAGTCTGAATTTGTTCTATGTTTTGTTGTACGTTACTTTATGTCCATTCTAGTATTGCAATCATCTTGATGGGGAAGAGAGAGCTGGTTGCTTTGCTTAATTTGTCTTCCTGGTGTCTCGTGATGGTTGAGCGGCTCTTCCTCTAGGTGCCACGGGGTTGTCTGCAGTTTGTGATTGTGGTATTTCTTGATCTCACTTACTATTTTTGTAGTTTTCAATTGATATCACTTTGACAAAATTCAATGGACTTGGGCTAAGTTGTATATGAACATGTATATGCAAGATCAAATTTGGAAACGTCTCCGTGTAGTCAATAGTCCTCTTAATATCATGACTAACACATAACCGTTCTTTGATCTCTCCCAGAAGACAAATTTAGTTTAGATGCCCAAAGGAAGCGTCTCTAGATGCCTCCAATGCGCACCTAAGCAAATTATTTTGTAAAAATAAATCGGATTGTATTTTATTAATTCATACCCACTGGTTTAACTTTTATCTCAAAATAAGGTGCAAGCCAGGAGTCATATTTGCTGGAGATGTTTCCATGATGTTGTTTCTGACTGACATTTTCGGTATTTACTGCTGTCAATTTAATTTTATTCTATAATAGTGTTGATCTAAAAGCATAATTAAGTTGACAAATGTTAAATGCTTTAAGAAAGTCCCAACGCTTCTCTAAAATGGTCATTTTGTCTATCACATGCACTCAAACGTTTGTTCGATTGGTGTAAATGACCATCTTAAGGGCCCGCCCATTTTGATAGTCTGTTCATGCTCCCATAGATTGAACATTCAGTAGGCAAGCAAACTTGCACGTACCTTCTCTGCGTCTAATATAAAGAAGCATAGCTGCTGAATATAATTTAAATGTCAGCCAGAAAATGACAAGGTGAAATATGCATAACGATAACATGCCTATCCCTTAGTACAGTATAAAGTCATATACAAATTCAAGTAAAGATGTGCGTGCGCACACATCAGGTTCTGAACAAGAGTGAACGAGTAAATGTGTAGTACAATATAAATACCATTATCACTGTTCGCTTACTCATTTACTGCGGAAGAAATCCCTCTTTTTAATGCAATTTTGGATAAAAGCATTTTTTATCTGCTCTCTCTAAGCATGGGATTATAAACTGACACCAAGCTGATTTTATTCCATAGACTAAATGTAAAAAATTTCATGTTTGTTTCATCGTAACATTTTACTGAATAAAAAAATTACATACAATTTTCAGCAAAGTATCGGCAAAGTTTCTTCTCATCATGTGCTAGGTTTCACTTATATTGAACGATTTGCCTTAGCGTTTCACACTTTTTAGTAAAAGTCTCGGTTCGTTTTTATAACTCCTATACTAAAAAGATGGAAACGCTTGGAAAATTAAGCACATATCAAAAGACAAACTTTCTTTTCAATTGAATATTGCCGTAATTACTCTTAAGATAGTGTTGTCTAACTGATTTAAGTTAGCGTTTTCAATTGTTTTAGATGTTTTTAAAATAAACAACGTATCTTCAGGAATTTAACATTAAGCCTATGGAAAAAAACTGACAAGGGACTTAACTTATTTTAGTTTGTTTTTATAGTTGATTTTTATGATAGGCATGTTATCGTAAAAGAGTTAAAGATATATATGAAACTCACCCCTTCACTGTGATACAGAAAATCATTAGGTGCATCAAAGCATTCTGAGTTAGTATGTGTGCACACCCCGTCCATGGGCGTTAGTATAACACCTGATATGGACCGCTCACTAGCTTTCTTTGCCAGGTTCACATCCGCATCGGCGAATGAGCCACTTACAATTCGGTAAAAGTCGCCAGGTGATCTAGGTGTGCGTGATGACGTCACCATGATATCAGTGAAATCTTCGTTACCAACCCAGCCTCGACGTCGGTCGTCGCCATCTTTACCTCGAAGAACAGACCAGGTTTCGTCAGGAATGGATAACATGTCAGAATCGCTGATATCCGTGTCAGTTGATGTATCAAGATCTTTAATATTTCTTGCATTTGTTTTTGTCTCGCGAGATCTCGCGTTACGTCTGTGTCTTCTCCTAGCACTTTTTGGCCTTGCATCACGAGCTGGAGATGAACTACTGTTACATGACAGGGTATCGTTATCAGAAGAGTCTAGCGTTTTGTCATTTGAGTTTTCAATGTCAAATGGTTGAACTGTAGTTGAATTTGTTTTTCCAGATTTTACCATTCGTCTGATCTGATGTTCAGACACTTCCGTTTTACGAGTTCTCTTCGCGCTACTTGGATGGCCTCGGTGTCCCAGCCTACACGAATGCGGCCGAGACGGCCTAGCTGACGTCATTTCATCTTCCTCAGCCTCATTTTCAATTTTCTTCTCAGGACTAGATTCATTTGACGAGCACCGAAGAAATCCCGATCCATTAGTCCTGGTAAAATAATTTGGAATCTCATTTTCCCCAATCCCTGAATCACGTGACTCTGCAGCATGAAGTTTGCCAGAACGAGGCTGTATTTCTATTTCAGTCTCGAACTCAGAATCAGCCTCGTTTTCGGGTATGGGCGGTAGTTTGCGAACACTGTTTACAATAACCACTGATCGTTTACTGCCACATACGGTACTGATTCCTGAGCCCATACCTCAGGTTCACTCGTCTGTTGGTCTAGAAGGGCACATCATAGAGATGAAAAGATTATCCACCTGAAAATATATTCATGTATACGTATAAGCTTCATTGCAAATATAAAGGTCAATGAACAAAACAAGTTTACCATAAAGCGCCACCTATAATTTGCAGCAGACGACAGTTTCAAATTTGGCTACTTTTTAAAACAAAATTAACAAATTAGGCATGATAATTCATGAGAATCTTCTGCTTGCAGACGATTCTCATGAAATAACATACTTTAAAAAAAAGAAAGAAATACGTTGCAAAATTTGTCGTCTGCTGTAGTTGCTACAGCTGCATTGTGTGTGAGTGCAATGAAGGCCCTAGCCTAACTTTGCGGATGCGCAGACTCATCTGAGCATTCGTGCTCCCATATGCAATAAGTTACACAATTTCATGAACTGTCTATTTTTTAGTTCGATGACATTAATCACATCTGTATTTTAAATTCCACCACATGCAGTCGTTGACTATATTCCAATCTAAAAGTCATTAAAATATACTTTACAAATTATCAATTTTATTCTTATTTTGATTCTATCGAAATCTCTTCAAGCCATCAATTGCTCGTTTGACAGATTTAATTATGTGTTTTATTAAAACATTTTTATCTCAGGTTACATTTTTATTACTTTTTTTTCTTCGTTTGTAGCGAGAATATTTTGAAGTTAAAGAACTTTAGTCTACAAGATAAAAAAATCACTTATTTTTTACAAAAGAACCGCAACACTCACATGTATGTATGTGTGTGTTTTTGTGTGTGTTTTTATTTGTGTGTGTTTTTTTTTTTTTTGGGGGGGGGGGGGAGGTGGGTGTTTAAAGTACGTAATCCTCATAAAAACCATGATACATGTACAACACACATATTTTGGAGGAGTGGTAAAGTGTTTGACTTGGGATTGAAGGGTTCCTGGTTCGAGACTCACCGAAGACACTGCGTTTGCCGCACTGTACCTCAGCTTAGTACTGGTTCAATCCTGGATGACAGGAAATCGTCCCGACTGACTGAAAAATTGTTGGCTGGGGTGTAAAGTATCAACACAAACATTTAAATAAAAACATGTCTTATTGTTCCGTTTAGGTACTCATTCGAAGCGTCTATTAGCTCATTGGAGCGCCTAAACAAACGTTTCTCAATGAAACAGAACCTGTAAATTGACTAGATTAATATAATGTTTTTATCTAGTGATTTTGTATTAGCCCACTACATGTTACAGGTCTGAGGTAAGCTGTATTGGCCCGAGGCCGAAGCTGACCTCATATAATTTAATGGTACAGGAAACAGAGCGGTTGCTACGCATTATAAGGGAACAAGGTGTAATAAAACAGGACAGTAGCTACAGATTATAAGGAAACAAAGAGAGTAGATCATGGTATACGAAAACAGGACGGTTGCTACAGATTATAAGGAAATAAAGAGGGTAGGTATACAAGAACAGCGTGATTGCTACAGATCATAAAGTAGAGCATGGTTTTAGGAAACAGGGCGGTTGCTGAAAATTAAACGGAAACAAGGAGGGTAGAACATGGTATAAGAAATAGAGCGATTGCTATGAGGAAACATGTGGCTGGTATAGAGCGGACTTAACAGGTAACCAGATTATAAAGGGGAAAAAGGGTGGCACCTTTGACAAGGTTGCTACATCGATGTATACACTATACTTAGACCTGCAGGAATTAATGTGTCCATTTTTTCTCTTTGTGGAGAACCACATTTCAAGTAGTTTCTACCAATCATACAACAAAGGATTATTATTTTTGGAATATTGATATTCTAACAACATCTAGCAAAACAATTTGCATGCTGGATAATTCTCGGTGCTGGCTGATTTGTATCAAAAATAACGGTTTCGAAAACGCCCTTTAGGAATAGCATCAAGGTGTTAAACAGTTTGGATTCAGATCAAGACTGACATTTTATAGGTCCTGATCTTGACCCAAACACTTTGCAAAAGTTTTAGTAGAAGACACTAGCAGGCAATGAGTTTATACAAATGGCACGAATATGAAAGATTGAAAGTGAATTCCTTTAATTGTTTAAACGTTTGTGATAAATTATACTCCCCTTATACTATGCAAATATGACCTAGACAAGGTCAAAAATCTGCTTTGTTGGTCGAATGGTAATGGTTACGAAATCGATTTAATTTCTGTTACCTGTAAGTACAACATAAGAGCTCTTGACGTTTTCTGATTTATCTATGTTCCTGAGCCGGGTAGTAGCGATATCAACACTGCGTCAAGTCGAGGCTTAGATCCGCCTACGCCCCTGTGCAGGCGAATCTAGGTTTCCACTTATCGCCCAACTGATTTATGTATTATATGCCATCTGAACGAGAAACATAGGGGACTCCGAACCGACTGTTAGATTCGCAATCGATGCTCAAATGAGTTTGAATTTATGTTTGGTTTTAGTCAGGCCATAGGTACCGGCTGGTCTATTTTATATAGACTTTTCTGTCATTATTATTCTCACGAGCATTGTCGCTTACATCGTATATAAAGATAACTCTATTATCAATATCAAAATCAAAGTACGGACGAACCTTGGCTTCCATTTATATTCTTTGTGAGCTTTGAATTTAGCAGTACTTGCACTTTATCTTAAACTTTGTCATTTAATTGCAGTTCATACTTGAATTGTATTTGTTCAAGATCAATCTTCAACCCTCAATTTTGCTGTTCTCATCCTTCTCACTGAGTAATATTTCCGAAATCAAAGAGTGTTTAAACTTTTGTCAAATTTCAACTATACCACATGATAACAATACGGTGACATAAACATATGATGCAGTTTTAAAAGTGGTATTCTACATAAATTGAATAACAAGTATTCACTGTTACTACATGTCCCGGGCTACATGTACTTTCATTTTGTCAATTGACTAACGTAGATATATCTGATTTAATAATGCATGTGTTTGTATTTACAGTTCTTAAAACTGTGTAAAATTGATTTTTTTTAATTCCAAATTTTCATTTTTTTCCAAATTACACATGTTCCAGAAATTTAATGTTGTATTTAGCTAACATTCCTACTCAGTACAGCACATAAACTGAGCCCCGAAATGAGGGTTTCTCGCGACGATGTCCATATATGAAACATTCTCTAAAGCCATATGCAAAATCTATAAAGTGGGGCCAAATGTATATTAATTTTGCGTAGTCTGTGTTACGTACATTCGTAATGCATGGTGATTACTCCGACGTTACTGTGCAGACTCTCATGAATCGCCTGAACCATCGCTGCCTGCCTGTTACAAAAATGACATACACTGATTAAAGCTGTATATCCACAATGTTCACTGTATCCTTCGATCGAAATATACACACTGGCTGCAATTGATGAACCTGAGACCTTAATTGCTATCAATTTAACAAGAATTTTCTTTGGAATTGATAAATCATTAATGATAATGGACTTCCTTTTATGATGCATGCCTATAGAACAAGGTGTCAACTAATTGATATTAGGAACTGTCCACCTTTGGTTTAGATACAAACTCGATTAAGCAATGCATTTTCAATTTCCCCAATCCAACATGAAATTTTTCGATTTGATCTGAAAATTTCGCTGCGATCACGGCAAATGAGGCTCATAAAATATATGTAAAACGGACACCTAATAGAGTGACCACCAACAATTAATAGTGTACTAATTGACCATGGACAGACACTACAAATCCAATCCAATCAGATATTGTTGTGACAATCTTAATCAGATAAAACCCTGCCGCATTCGAACAGTTCCACCAAAGCATACGCTGCTCGTATATATAAAAAGGGAATCCGAGGAAGGCACAACTATAAATAGGCATCTGGGTCGACTACTTAGCTGTTCATACATGTTTAAAAAGTAATTTACGCACAAGCCATAACTACCATTATCTCCTGAGCTGGCCAATATCAGATAAAAGGTGAATATTAATGATATCTTTAAAACCAACAATTATCTAACCACTGGTCGATCAGACAGAAGCTACTTGTTTTTAAGCCTTTTCAATGTAGAAAATTATTTAAGCAAATTTGCTTTGACAAACGGTATTCTCTAGATTTTATCATCTCCAATACTTAGAAAGGACTATCGCTATATTGTTCCGAAGTAAAAACTATCTATCAGCTAATGGTAGGATGCACGACAAAATATTAGGGTAAAGTTGGGTAACTTCGGACATCAGGTAAATTCGAACATACATTAGCAAAAAGTGAAAATCCTGATTAGACGGCTCCTTATGAGCCGTCTCATCAGGATTTTCACTCTTAGCTAATTTAATTTATTTTTATTACAATAATTAAAATATGAAACAAACAAAGTCGCTGTCTGAATTTAACTGACCATCCAAATATACCCGACTTTACCCTAGAGTGCTCATTTGCCATCCCCAAAAATGGGATTCAAAATAAAAGAGATTGCAGTGAGCCTAGTACCAATCATTTTTTAAAGAGGTAATTTTTCAAGCTGTCACAAAACGATCTGCTCAACAGATTATCCCCCATATGATTATATGACACATAAGGGACACTGAACGTGAACCTTTTCTGATTTTTTTTTATTTTTTTTTTGCAGTTGTTCAAGTATTTCAATGCAAGATGTGGATGTTAAAGCTCATCTTTGCTAAACGCTAATAACACATCAAAATAATGGCTGAAATGATAGTGAAACCTGGAAAACTGCAAGGTACAGTTATCCTGCATCACTCATATTTCATGCAAGCTTTCAATGGGAACAATATCAAATGCAGTCTCCATATCATGCACTTGGTTATACATGACAACAACAAATAAACAAACAGTTCACCACAAAAAACAACACATTTTTAAGGGCAACCAAAGTAAAGATAGTGCCACAACGGGGCTCGACTATAGCAGATAATGCACGTTTTAAGAAGGTTTCAAGCACGAGGAAAATCGAATATCTTCCACTTAGATCTCGGGATGCATCCACCCTGGTATCAAAACGTGTTCCCTTCTTATTGGAGTGAATAACATGATTTAAGTCCAACCAATGTACTGTTCTATTCTGTTCACAAAGGTGTTATAGCATTCCATAAGTGTCTAACTTATAATATTAAAGCGAATGGGATTACCATTACTCTTTAAAATACTAAGGCCATAAATTACAAAACCTGATATTAATGATAGATAACCAAACTCCACTGCATTGGTGTTTGTTTACATTATTGAGAAATTGATCTAATTGTGTATATATCCACTTAAGATATCGAGGTCCATGCATCCTTGATGTAAAGAAAAGTGTTCCATTTTTTTAAGTAAATAACATGATTTATCTAAAACCTATGATCAATGGTGTTGTTGTAACATTCCATAACTGTCTATTGATAGTATTTAAATGAATGACAGGCCTTTAGTTAAATGGGAGTGCCAAACACCCTTATTTCTCAACTCAGACATATTATGTTGGTACTAAAAAAAAGTCTTAACGAGACTGTTCTTTTGAGCACCCTAAACGTATGTTAAAACTGATGGATGAGAAAATATTTTTCAAGTTTACGCTCAAAATTTGTGTTTATCTGAACCTATGGAATGGTATTAATATTAGTCTTCAAAATACTAAGGCCATAAATAACAAAACCTGATTATAATGATTGATAACCAAAACCCGAGCATCGGTGTTTGTTTACACTATTTGATCCTATCTGTATAATTATCATAATTACCATGGTTAATTATATAATTAAGTTCAATGTGGAAAGTCAATATGTCCTTAGACTGACTAGTGGCGTAACGGTCAGTCTAAGGCCAAACTGAAAACTACACACGTTTCGTCTTATTCCCAACTTTGATTCCATAAGTGCGTAAAGTGGTGTCTTAATAATCATAATTCTTTATATAACCATTCTCTCAGTTTATAAAAATGTGCAGTATTAAATGTCTTTCCTGATAAACGTAGCATCTGATGTATATGCTTTAATCCTATAGTACTAATGGGTTCTTCCTTCTGTTTTTATACAATAATAAAATGACAGGGATCATTGTAAAAATCGAGAGGTCACACGTTATTAGAATTTTAATCTTTCTCTAAGGATCGTTTTTGTCATAGCACACTGTGTATACCATGATGAAATGTCACCTTATGTAGCATTCTATCTGAGTCTACACTGTTTGCCAAAGTATTCATTGAGGAAAATAGTTAAATGTGTTCATGAACTAATATTGTGTTTTGGTGATATATAAAAGAACGGCCTGTTTTGAATGAACTATTTTGCCTGTGAGCTGTCGTGTGAATGGGTTGTCGTCGTTGATCAGGATGCATATGATCAGTTGGTCTGTCAGTGAGTTGTTGTCTGGTAATCTAGTCGTGTTGCAAGCAAAATATCTCATAAAAAGACAAACAATAAGAAGTAAATAATGTCAGCTTTTGATGCAAAACTACTTAATCGGACAGGAAATTATAAAAAGAAATTTCGAAAAAGCAAGTGGGTATGATCAGGAAATACAACAATCACACGCCGCAGATGAACCCGAGGCACCATGAGGAAGAGCCTCAGAACACTGACTGTCACATCAGGAAGACCAGACGGCTTTATGGTCCACTATACAGTTTCAAAGCAGGTAACATTGACTGATCTGACCTCCTCAACACAAGCCACTGCGTCTGCCCACTTATCGTGTTTACCATGCGTGTATATTATTGAGACAAAAACATCGTTTTGAGTTTCATACTCCAAATGAACAAGGCACAAACTGTACATTATTTGCAAACTAAATCTATTGAGGCTGAACAGGACTAAACTGGAACAATATTCAAAAGAGGGACAACATCACTAACAAAACAAACAGCTGTAGAACCTCCACTTTTCTGTCTTTTTATACTGCATCGATCTATCTTATTCTATCCTTTTATGGATATTATGCTCAGGCATCTGAAAGCAGACTCCACATAAGAATATTAAAGTGACCACTTTTGGTCCATTCCAATGACGTTTCGCTGGTGGGTCTTCTGTTGCCTGAAACTCTATATTGGCTTAGATACCGCCAAAGCTGGTGCTAGGGGGGCATGAACCTTGTTTTACAGTCCATTAACTTACTCAATCCAGGTCACCTGTTGCAAACTGTGTAGGTTTACGCTTTTTCTGAATAATCCATTTTGTTTTGTTTTTTTCATGAATGCCAAGAAAATATTGCAATTAGCAAGAATATGTACGTACCAACAACAGCCAAACCATGCGCTACTAGTGACAGTTACTGTATACAAACTGTAGCCTACAGGTGAAACATTGCTATCAAATATGAGACCATACTTATCTTATAATCAAAGAGGTTAGGCAATTATAGTTTTTATCCATCATTTGATTTATAACTAGATATTGAGACATTTTTTTGTATTTTTGTTGGATCCTATTGTTTATAAAGATTAAATTAATAGATTTGGAAACGCAGATTATATATTTTTTCATTTGAGTTTATAAACCAAATTATGATAGTTTTGACATGCCTTAATGAGTTAATTGTCAATGCCAACATTAATAGGCCTACCCAATTTTTCCAGCATTGCCTCTGTCACAGGTTTTTGTTTTAGAAACTCGTCGAAAGCATTCCCAATACATGTGCATATAAGCTGATCCAACCAACATATTACAGGAAGAGACTTGAGGTGCGCCAAAAGGGGCCTAGCTTAAATATTCTAGAAATACTGAATCTTCTGAAAGAGAGAGAACGTACGAAATTTGAGATCAGAAAAACTGAGTCTGTATATGGCAGTAAAAATATTTAACTGGAAGGCCTAAACCAAAGGATATGCTCCCTATGTGGAGCATATTCTTTCCTTTAACAGTAGCCCTTTTTAAGATGTGGTTTCCTCCATGTTGAAACATAATCTACCGTTCAAAAATGATTTTTGATGATATGGATGCCAACATAAGGGTGTATGGCTATGTATTCCTTATTCTGTAACTGAATACAAAACTTCGTATTTCGCAGCCTCATATTTTTCGCTATTTTTGTTTTTACCGCCTATAGTGCCAAATAAAAATATCCGCCAAATATAAGTATGTTACATCATCACTGAATGGCCAGAATAGATATAACATATTAGCATTATCTAAATATACGGTAAGAAGGTTTACCTGCTTCAAGCTACACAACGACAGCTGCTACAACCGCTGCATTATCTGGATAATCTACGAGTATATCGATCTGTATCCTTTTTTGTGTTTTTCGTGCATACTCTTTTGGAGACACACAATCAAAGTTAATGCATGGATAACAAAACCATACCATCTTGGTGCGGTAATTCCTTTACCTTAATGAATCCTAAATGATTAACTTACACTCAAATAATATTCAAACGACAAGCAAGAACTCTAATCAGACTATGCGTATGAACAGGCTGATCTGAAGCTTTGCTGGTCGCACATACCACATTGTTGGAAATCTCATGCACTGGTTCAAATACTAAGAAACAAACATAATAACTTGATAGATTCTTGAGGCCATTTTCTATAAACAACAAAGATCAGCTATTACAGACAGACATGCTTGTTAAATTCCAATTTTCCACAAACTGATTGTCTTTAAGAAAAATATGTTAAGGCGTAGACGTATTTCTTTTACTTCAAATGACAATAGGCACCTTTTACGTACATGACTTTATTTGAGGATGCGTCTTATCCGTGGTATTGAATGCTTACCCAACGTAAGTGGCTTTTGTCAAAGACATGAAGAATATGATGTATACGATTTCTCTTTTCTTAACTTCAATATAGGATTCACTCTTATCCAGTAGGTTAATCCGAGTGTCAACAAAGTCTATATTGACTTGTCAAATTGATTGAGACAAGGCAGAAACTTAACAAAACATCTTATAGTCTTGAGCATTAAGGATTCTAACAGGCCTTGTGCCAAATACGGATATAGCAGATGTTAGATTGACCAATGTTGATAAATGGAACAAGACATTATGCTTGTCACAGATGCAACGCTTCGGGAGTAGCAGAGGTCGGGTTCAATGAAATTGTGGTGATGCTGCAGCAAAAGTGACAATGATGATGATGATGATGATGATGATGATGATGATGATGATGACGATGATGATGATGATGATGATGATGGTATGACAAGCATAATAATGGTGCCAAGTAGTGTGATAGGAGATGGTGAAGCCTAGAAAAAATGAGTTAATACTCAAGCATAATTACTAAAGAATGGAGAAATAATAATATATTTTAGACTCGGAAATTCAAACGAAATGAGTTTGGTAATAATCAACAAGGAAATACCATAACCACAAATCAAACCCGTGGCAATGCAAGGAAGAGCCACCAGAACACAAGTGAGCAAAGGCACACACATGAAATAAAGAATATTATTATAGCAAAGCAATCAGTCCTCGATTCATCAGTGAGATGACTGATAAAAAACAGAAATGGCACAAAGAACTATATTACATATCAAGAATCAATCAATAAATCCCAACAGCATGCGCTGGTCCAGAGGAAAGACAGAGGGTCCGGACCTATAAAGGCCCACCGTTAGTGGTAATTGGGTCCTATCTTCCCTCATCAACTAAAAAGAAAACAAAACAAAAAGATGTCAGCAGCTCTAAAGTTGGATCCCCTCTGACAAAACTTTCTGGATCCGCACATGAACAGGAGCAACAACAAACCATGAACTAACAACAACAGAACCACAGTACCAGAACGGGCAGCAGTCATAGTCACCTGGGGGCACAAATACAGCCTACCAACAGAGCCTTAACACTTGTCTCCTTCAAGATAATCAATGGTTATTGGAATGGCTTATGCTGACATAATGATTGCAGTTACAGATTACGACGTAATAATGCTGTGGATGTGACTGCAGTTGATAAGGATAGTGATTAAAAGAAGGAGGACGAAAATAGATCAAGATAGGAAATATGTGCATTAGAACACTATGAGAAGAGCAGAGATTGATTTAAACAGAAAATAGCACATGGGTAAAATGTTGGGAGGGAATTACTATTGAATAAGACATAAACGGGGAGGGGCGAGGAAATTAGATTGGACCAATTGAGGTAGGCTGTATATGACATTGAAGTTAACATGAACACGAGTATGGTAAGGAACGGATATAGGAAAATAGAGAATGGAGTGTGGGGAATTAGCTTGAGATACTGAATGTTTATAGATTCAGGCAGAATACAGAGCAAATACATCAGAATAAAAGGAACCAAGATCTTTGCAGATAGAATGGAGAACAAAGACGCCAGTGTGAGAGTAGGTGGATATCGTTTTATATTTACTGACCCACACTTCCAACGCAAAATGTTTCAGAAATGTAACTTTGATTGATATACGAGGTCTTGCCGAAATCATTGTACCGGTCAGGGGTTATGTCAGATATTCACCAAATCAGGTTATGATTAAAAGGGATTAATTGACCATTGAAGTTCTACTTTCATTTTCATAAATGTTTTAATTTTTGATAAAATAGCGTTACAATGGATGAAACAATATACGCAATATTACAGCTTCTGTTTGATTTTGCGTTAGAAGTGTGGTTCAGTATAGAAAGAGACGCCATAACACTAAAATGAAAAGGTATGGATATTGATAGAGAAGAGAATAATGATTGGATAGACAGAAAAAAGAATGTAGCAGCAGTATGAAAATGAGTGGAGAAATGTCTAAACAGTACGAGGAGCCAGAGGACTGGTATGAAAAGGAATGGTTATTTAGACACCAGTGTGAAAAGAATTAAAAATTGGTCTTGACAAAAAGGGGGAAGGAAGCGACCAGTATGTAAAAGAATGAATATTAGGTTTTGACATAAAGAGGACAAGAAGAGTAGTATGAATAAGAACATGCATTGGTTTAGACAAGCAAGACAGTGATGGCACCTGTATGAAAAGGGACATAGACTAGTTTTGACAGAAACAACAGCGAGGAAAGCAATATAGATAAGCACAAAATGGTTTGAACAGAAAGAGGAGTTGCGAGGTTACTTTATTTACCCAGATTGAGCTATAAGAAAAAAGTCATTTTAATGCACTGAACTAGTTATACAGATACAAAATTTCTCAGAAAACTTACAAAATGTCTGCTCTAAGTAAGACAGCAAGGATTCCCCCAGAAATAAGACAGTGCATGAGATTTCAAACAATGTGGTATGTGCGACCAGCAAAGGCTCAGATCAGCCTGCGCATACGCGCAGTCTGATCAGAGCCTTTGCTAGTCGCTTGAGTATTCTATGATTGTTAAGCTACTGACTGAACAACATTTGCAGTTTCTCAGCTTAAAGGGAGGCTGCACAGGCTGGTCTGAGTCAACACTTGTCAAAATGCCACATTGTTGGAAATCACATGTCACGGCTCAAATATATAAAGCTATGTCCGCTCACTTCCATGTAGATATTTGCATTGCCGACGAAACGACACCTGATACCAAATTTCAATGATTTCCAAATATTTACATTTTTAATGAAGTAATAGAAATCAATAAGTTTGAAATATTACCTCTAATATAATGAAAGATGACAGGTATACGACTGGCGGTACGTGATGAGTTTTATATCAAAACTTATAAGCCTGTTACAATAGCGAGCTTTAGTCCATACAGCAAAACCTCGAAAATTCGAACTTCGATTTTTTAAATCCTCGTTTATTCGAAATAAAGTCGGGACACACTGCATTCAGAGAATGGGACCTATTTATGAACTATTTTAAGAACTGTCTATACTAACATATGTTTTGAGTGCGTATAAGAAACATCTGGAAAGTAGGTTGCTTTACTTTTGTTGTGTTCAGAGTGTCATGTCGCTGTTAGTATTCTTTCTCGCGGTGCCATAGGTTGGTTTGTTGTATATGATTGGGGTGTTTGCTGGTCATACTCAATTACTTTTAGAACGGACTGCAGCCTCAATGTACACTGTTTATTACAGTATAGAAATGGGAGCTAACTGTCAGTCACAAGCTGTGTTTTGTAAAAGAAAAACGCAGCTCAGTGTTTCATAAATTTATATTCTAACAAAACTCTGATCTAGTTTTAATTTTTAAACCAATCTGATTGTAGCTGTTATCTGGTATTAAGTATATTCTTATTTAAATACAATAAGTAAAATTGGGGTTTAGTTAGAATTTTAGTCAATGGGTATAGATATTTGCTAAACCAGTATTACCAATGAACGTATTTTTCAACAATTTTAGTCATACCTTGACTGTCATTTTTTTCTAATAAGACTTGTCGATGATTACCCAATAGTATATACATTGGCCAAAGTCTACATGAATTAAAGGTAAGGAGAATATAAAATCTGCGTGACTGGGCAGGGGCTCTACCATTTGGCCCCTCTCGCAGTACTACCATCTAGAATCACTACCGATTGCGCTAAACAGCCCAGCAATTTTCAATGGTCTCCCAGTGTTTATTGTCAACATTTATATCTAAAAACCCGCAGTTAGAATACTTTTGTCATAGAGCAGTTGGCTAAGAGGGACTATTTAAATAGTCTAGACAGCCATCTGCCAAAGAAGTTAATCCGAGTAAGTCTTTGAAGATAACGCTCAATAGTTGTGAAAGTTAAGTGACTATTTAGGTTTTTACACTGTAAAAGATTAGTGTTACTTTACACAGAAGTTTGATGCAGCTTAACTGCCACTGGTACTAGGTATAGTTGACAGTATTGTCCATACGCATACATGTATATATAAAGAAAAACAAAATGAAGCTTCTATACAAGTAAACAACAAATGCCTTTAAATGATGTTATTGATCCTACAGCGCGATGATTATCGTTGATAAGTTTTACGCTGACACGTATTTAGAGGGGCCGTAGCATCATCATTTTCATGTAGTAATATCATTTTTCTAGTCAAAAGTTTGATAGGCTAGTAATCAAGGTGATGTTCTTAAATTCGATGGCATGTTCTTGGTAACAGTGCTGCGTTACTCTTAGCATTCAGCATAAGCCATCTTACGCGTACGTAAAAGCTCAGAAGTGGTCCACCCTCAAAGAAAAGACGTTCTAAATATGTCAAAATTGACCAAATAAGAAAGGGCAAATATTGCACTTTGTCAATTTATCATTTTACTGACAGAAAACCATAATTGGACCTCCGCGCAGTCTGATCAGCGCCTTTGTTAGTTGCTTATTGGAAAGTACCATATCTAAAGTCGCTACAAGCAAAATAACAATTTTCTAGCTAGTCTTTGTAGCTGAGCAGGCTGGTTTGGATATGACCTGGTCGGAAACCCCGAAGACTGATTTTCTCGCCACGGGGCCAATTATTATACTATAACTTCAAACAGATTGCAGAAGTACGAACTATATGTGCTTGTTCTGAGGCATAGTTGATGTAGGAATATTATCCAAATACGTGCTAGTTTGGGATGATGTATGCATGATAAAACTGTTTCTTTGAGACTATTCTATGAAGCACATTCATTGTATGTATTGCGAAAATTTAACAAACTCTTATGAGAGAGGTATCGTATCTGCAAGAAATCCCGTACTCGCCAACATGGTCAAAGTAATGAGAAAACCAAATGAAACCTACCATTATCCCCATTGGACGATACGTAAATCAAATGGAAACGGATAGATCAAGAGGATCTAACATCAATGCTCATGTATTATAGAATTTATCAAACGAGTAAGGGGAAGAGATAAAATGCGAGGATTGTTGAGTGTTTTATCACTTTTTCGTAACGAGTATAATAAATTCAATAATACAGGAGCACAAAATTTAGAATCTATCTATCATATGACGTAAAAAAAATCTTCGTATACGTTAACGTACTCGTAGGTATGTAAAAAGAAATGCCCATTAGTAAAAACTCAATATACAGCTAGTAGACACAAATTATTTTTCGTCACGTGATCGTATTATCAAGATACCCCACCGAACTTCACTGGATTCCTTAATAAATGCGTTGTGTCAAACAATGAGACAGTTATAAATTTATAATTTTTAATTTATTAAAATTGACACTGTCTTATGACACAGCTTTTAATCATAAAGAGGCCATCAAATGTTTTCAAAAAGCTCTTTGGTTTTGAAAAATGACATTTCCCAAACCACTACTGTTTGTCACGTACATCAACCATAATCTTGTTACATATGTTATTCACGGGCACAAATTCTTTAACATAGAGCATGTACAGTGCCGATCAAGATCACGTTGTCATGCAGAAGAGATTTTGGTCTTGTATCGTCTTGTCGAGCAACGGAGGCTCAGGCGCGTCAGCGCAATTGCGCAGACGCGCCAGAGCCTTCGCTGCTGTCATTCACAAAGTATGGATGTAGACGAAGACACAAACTAATATTTAGACATCTAGCCCCCCCCCCCCCTGGTTACGCCAGCATTGATATTTAAAGAAGGGTTTTGCACATATGTGCAAAGTTACACAAGAGGGTCAAGATGACCCTTAATCGTTGACCTGAGATTTCACTGTTACATTTTTAAAAAGTACAATGTGTTGTAGGCTTTTAGCAATGTTTAAACTAATTGTAGAGAAGCATATAAAACACATAATGGTGTGTGCTTTATGGGAAATTGTGTGACATGTGATAAGCCAATCCCCCTATTGGCCATGTTTTTGGACAGATCAAATATATTTAGCAATTTTTTGTAAAATGATCACCTCTATAGTGACTATTTCTGCCAAATCATGTTCAATTCTGACAATTGGTTTCAGAGGAAAAGACGTTGTAGGTACATCAATCAGGGAAACTGGCCACGCCCCCTGACAGCAATGGTTTGATGGATCATATTCGTTTAAGCTATTATTATAGAGGATCACCTACTAGTAACTATTTCTGCTAAATTGTTTTCAATTCTGTGACCATTGCGTTAGAGAAGAAGGTGTTTAAAGTTATTGTTTTATATAGGTACATGGCGGCCATGTCTTTCGACGGATCAAATATGTGTTGGTTAGTTTTGTAAAAGCTCAACCAGTGACCATTTCCACCAATTTATTTTGAACCCTGTTCAATAGTTTCTGGGTAGAAACATTTCATTAAAGTTTGCTTAGTTACGATAAGCCATGCTCCCTGGTGGTCATGATTTTTGACTGATCAAATTTCTTTTAGCTGTTTCAATAGAGTGTCGCCTAGAAACCATTTCTAATTTTGATTATGAGTTACAGAGGAGAAGATGTTTAAAGCTTCTTACATACATGCAGGTGCATAAGGAAAACTGGCCACGCTCCCTGGTGGCCTTGTTTTTTTATTTTTTATTTTTTTTTTGTTTTTTGAAGATTCAAATTCTTTTTAGCTATTTTTGTAGATGGTCATCCACCCAGTGACCATTTCTGCCAAATTATTTTCAATACTGGCCACATGTTGCAGAGAAGATGTTTTAAGCTTTCTTACATAGGTACTGGAAACTGGCCTGAGTTCACACACGATAAGAGTACAGTTTCGAAACAATTTACGGTTAGTAATTACCGTTAGTAATATATGCATGTACATGCATTTTTCCAATCAAGTAAATAAAGTAGAACAGCGTGACCAACTACGTACCTTCACTTTCATCGTGTGCAAAGTATAGATATAGTCGTTTTTGCCTAAAACATGATAGATCAACTATTTATATACGGAATATCTTAAACGTTTACAATGTCAAACAGTGTAGACCCAGATGAAATGCCACAGAATGTACAGAATGTGGCATTTCGTCTGGGTCTACACTGTTTGCTAAAAAAACAATATTCAGGAGCTGACGCGCATCTTGTTTGGAAATTCTCGCCTGTGACCCCCTGATATATACAATGAACCATCCATGCTCATTGTTTCAACCCAGTTGGAAGAATTCATTACTATACAAAGGGGTATTGCTTCACTATCTTTAGTATTTTCTTGATCGTGGAAGCGTGCCCACGATCTGTTTTTGCAATGCAAGTCAATATTGTTAGAGACAAGAAGATAAGCCGTGTGATCTAATTATTTGAAGTAGACAAGTACATTTAATTCCTTTTTCAGTCATTAAAGATTTGAAATCAATCCCCATGCTTTAAAGTATTACGTATATCTGTTTTACAGTGAAATAGAATTCAAGCGACTATATGATATGCCTGTTACAGGTACCAGACCCTACTTACGACAAGCATTTAGGCTACGTAGACCAGCTCTAGTCTCACAAGAGCCTTTGCTTCTTGCTTGCACACGCAATTTTGTTCTTAAAATGGTAACCATTTGGAAGCAATGAATGAACTGAAAGTGTTAGGTGCACCAATGTACCAGGTCATACTAGCTAGTAACGGTCAATTAGGCTTCAACAGTGACCCTCTAATGGTTTCGAAGATCCACAATGAAATCCATGGTCCCAAAGGACAAGGAAATAAGATCTTATTATGCAAGCTCAAAAGCTTGACTTCTAGCGACATCGGATAACTGAGCATTGAGTTCACTGATGCTACAGTAACATATATATGGTTTTATCAGTTACCTCAGATATTTACTACATTGTTGCACGTTGCCTGATAAACGTTGTCTAACTGACGTTATGTCCCTTTATCAGGTCACGATGACGTTGCACTTTTTGAATGACGTCGATTATGACGCTGAATCAACACAAAAATTTTGAAAATTACGTCATAATCGCTAGTTTGATGAGTGAAACCATGGATGACCTGATAATTAGAATACCATGTTTGTGTCTTTTGATATCACGTTTACCAGGCTCGGCTTTGAGAACACATGTTGAATTACTCGGCAAGCCTTGCGATGTCAACAAGCGTTCTCAAAGCCTTGCCTGGTAAACTTGACATCAAAAGACACTCGACGATATTCTCTATAACCATGTTGACTGCATTGTTGCACATTGACCTGATAAACGTTGCCTATCTCGCAGCATGTGCCTTTATCAGGTCCTCATGACGTTGTCCTTTTTGAATGACGTCGTCCATGACGTTGAATCAACACGAAAATCGATAACTACGCCATAATTGCTAGGGTTTTTGTAAAAACTGATAATTAGAGTCTTTTTTTTTCAAGTTACCAGGCTGGGCTTTGAAAACGCGAGCCTCGCGTTTCAACAAGTGTTCTCAAAGCCTTGCCTTGTAAACTTGATATCAAAAGTATTCTCTATATCTCTACCATGGGCTACCCTAGTCTATATATACGCAGATTCTAAACCAAAAATAATGGAACCCTTGTATTGCATGGAGGCCAAGTCAATATCGGGTGTGACCTCCACGTGCAGTAACACACGCATGGCATCTGTCGGCATACTGGAGATGATACGTGGAGGTCACACCCGATACTTACTTGGACTTCATATTTTTATGTGTAAAATGAATTATTATATAACTAAGAAAAAAGACTGAATTTCATTGGCTTAGAGCGCTCACGTGGCCAGTCAATATATTGTCATATTCACTGGCTTGCGCGCGCTTGCCAGTGTATATTAGTTACTAAAATTAGACTCCTTGCTGTTTTTCCGTTCTGGTTCTGCTTTTCTAAAGCGAGGCTAATAATCATGTCGTAGATGCTGAGAACGCAACAAATAACGCACTGGAGCTGATATATTTCGATTTTAATGCACAATAAACGGCGAAAACAAATTTGAAGTCTTCAGCTTCTTCCAACTTTCCGCCTTTGCACTGAAGAACTCCCGCCAATACTTAGACCACGTCGCAAACGTTTACAAGTATTTGTATCGTGTTTCAAGCGTAAAAACGACGTTACACCGTCTAACGCCATGAATGACGTCATTTACCAGTAACAAATGACGTCAGCTATCGCACATTTTCCCTGCGCTTTCAAAGCTGTGAATTATTGTTTGGCATATCACACTTATTTTATCATTGGCTCTACATGCGAAGTGTGTTAGAATTCTTGTTTGTAAATGTTGAATGATGACACTCATGCACAACATATATGCAATAGTAAAAGGGTTGTCTTATTTAGGGTTGCACTGTTTCTGCTAAATGCTTGTCTGTCCCAAAACTTGTAAATAAGTTCAGTATTTTTTTCCAGGTGCAATAATACCTGTACATCTTTCACTAAATGTTATATAATAAAACAGTTATTGACTAATGAGGCATTGGATATGATGTGATATCGACCAGAGAATACCAATATTGACCTCGGCTTCGCCTCGGTCAATATTGGTATTATCTGGTCGATATCACATCCTCGGTCAATATTGGTATTATCTGGTCGATATCACATCATATCCAATGCCTCATTAGTCAATAATTGTATAATATTACTCCCCTTATTTTTGGTTCTGTGTATATACATCGTATCGAAATGACTGAAATATTGTTGCCTGTCTCAGTCAAAAAAGCATCACAACAAACAAAAAATATACATGTATCATCATACCTTTGTCCTGTTTTCGGCATAATAACCCCACCTTCTCTAACAAACGCACACTTGAATAATGACGTTTTACCATATTGGGTGCGATGGGTGTCAGTAAACAAAAAACATAATCACGAATTTTAGTCCATGCTAAATTCTGATCTTATTAGAATAAACACTTTCAAAGCAGATCAATTGCGGACGAATATTAAATATTTTGAGCTGCGTTGTGCGCTCATCAACTCGAATAGGTAACTGTATAACCTTTCGTAAAGCAGCTTAACACTAAGTATTACTACTGGTCTTTGTATTTCAAGTGCATTCACCTACTGAACTGAATAAATAGTGAAGGTCAGAATCTTAGCATTTACAAACATTGACCTGCCTTGTCAGCCGGTGCATACATGTACGTACAGACAATCGCTAAAGCCACTTGTAAATTCAAAAATTCATGGATTTCACATCACCTTAGCCAGAAATAATATGTTAACTTGTCAATCCTGTCATCTCAAAATATCTGATATAGCACCATGGACAAGACTTGCTGCGTTATTAAGGTCACTACTGACGCCTGGGCATTTTCCCTGAAAAAAAATAGATTTTCTTCTTTTTCTGTTATTTGCTTTTTTCATTTTATCAATAGAGGTATAAAAAATTGATGTCACCGTTTAGCATTAGAGCGATGACACTCCAAAGACACGCCTAATACGCCATTTTTCTCCAAAAATGTTCAGGGCCGAAGTGAGAAAGAAGCATATCTATAATATGGTAGCTGACTACCAGTTATTGCACCAAATAAAGTGGCTTTGAAATAAAGGAATAGTTAATTGATGTAATCTAGCCATTATTTATTTACTGACTAACTTTTTACATTAAAAGGAATAGTCAGAAAGACTGTCATTTTTACATTTGATAACTAAATATTCAAATATTTTAGGCAATTCCAAAAGCAAAAAGATGTTTGTGAAAGTTGTATATCGTAACCATCCTTACGTTAGCTGAATCAGTGTGAAATTTTACGTAGCAATTTTCATCGTGTAGAAAGAGAGATAGTTCTATTACTACCCCTAACCTTCTATTTTACATCTTTTTTAAATGCACAACAAGGAATAAACTTACTTTCAACCGACAAAAAGTGTTTGTGGTAATAATTTGATGCTATCTGTATGTGTAGAAACTAGTAATGAGAAGATAAACTAATAAAATAATGTTTTCAAATTGGCAAATAGGTATAAATTGTTACACCACCCCTTTTTGATGAGTATCTGCTCTGGTGCGATGAAAACAGTAGCAAATACTTTTTTTGGGTGTTGATATATCAACTTTAAGACAAATGCAGAGTTCTTCTTGTAGGGACACTCCGATATCTGTTCAATAGTTTGGGGTCAAGACCTATTGTATTGATTTTTTTCACATCAAAAAGAAAGACTAAATCATGTTTGATGCAAACCTTTATAAAAGTTAACAGATGTAAAGATGTATCAAACCAAATGTCTTGTATATGAGTTAATGCAAGATGATCCTAAGTAAGCAAGTATTGAAGAAAATTGGATTTTCTACCCATTTGGCATTAAGGGGCAATAGCTCATATTTAAAAATAATAATTTAAAAAAAGATATAATGTTTCGGAACAGCTTTCATCCAATTTAGAAAATAAGTTTTCATGTAAGTGAGCTTTTACTCATTTTACTGCTGTTTTCCCATAGAAAACAATAGTAAAATAATAATTAATGCATTATAATTGCGCCTGGCGTACTCAGTAAGTTTCATGTAAATACGGTAACACATGTTCAAGTTATAAGGCAAATGTGTTTAGTCTTGCAAGAGTTAGGGTTATTGGTGCCAGTAGAAACCTTTAATTGCACCGAATGCAAAATGAAAGCGGGCCATCATCGGCCCGCCAACAAAACGTCATTTCAATGGCGTTTCGGCGTTTCGCTGGCGGACCGATGATGGCCGGATATTGTGTGTCGGCTGGGTAAACACCAAAGGTAAGAAAATGGTCACCATCGGGGGCTTTTTTCCCTGTAAATGACAGTAAAATCAGACCCCAATCTAAAGACATTTTTCATTAAATGTCAGAAGCTGTAGCACGCCGTTATCAAACTTATTGTTCTAGCACAATGTTATTAAATGCCATTTGTTGCATATTTTAGTGTATTCCGAGAGCTAAATAACGTTTGTAACCATTCATACGTATATCATGTATATACAACATTAAATTCATCTTTTTAATTGTATTCGTACTAAATTAAAAGAGGATTTTATGAGAGGAAGAAATTGTGTCCACGTGTACATCGTACACTTCATTATAAATGACGTGTTTCAAACGAATCTTATTTGCAAAAAAATGCTAACTTCAAAATATAAATACGCTTGGTATTTTCAGTGACACAAGCCACAGGTGCTTGAATTTAATAATATTTGCTACCTTGTCTGATGCTTAGGGACCTTCTCTTCAATTTCATCCAAAAATTTCTCGAAAAATAACAGACAATGAAAAAATAAAAATTTTGACCAAACTGATTCACAGAAAAAAACATATCCTTATACTCGATTTGAACATTTTTTCCAAATATTTAAATAGTCGTTCTTTCGTCATTTCAAAGCACAGGGTACACTTCCCTAGATCTAAAACCACTCAAAAACCATAACTTCAAACCCCTGTGGCACAAGCCCACGGCTAAAGTGGTGCTTTCTTGGGTGTGTTTGAACAGAAAGCGGAGGGTTTCAAAACAGTACATGTACACCTACCTATTTTCTAAAACAGTTATCCAAAAAGATTTTTTTATTACATATTATCCGTCACATCTCACAAATGTTTATAAATTAAATGCCAGCACCTGACTGATCGCTAATAATGCCCTAACCCAAATCTTTAATTTTGTGTGCTCAATCTATCTGATTAAGAATTCGATCGCCTTTTGTGTTCCTTTTATCCTACGGAGCATGAATAATATAAAACATAGACTGTCAAACTATGTAGATTCAGATCAGCCGGCGAACTTCGCCGGCTGATCAAAATGTACATGTTTGTCATCCAGATTGTTAAAATCATCACTTAACATCCGATAAATGAATTACCTTTTAGTATCTTAATAAAATGAAGCTGTTGTTTCGTTAAAGAATAAATTTTCACAATAAATTTCTACAGCATGGCACGGATAAATAGGGTCGCCTTATTCCGATACTGGCGCATTCAATTAACCGATACATTTTCTATCCATATCTTATTGTAATATACAATTCTATTATACTTCTGTGTGTCTATAAATATGACTGCCTTTAAGAATTGATTTTGGGTATAAAAATATTGTGATTCATTCATAACTTTGCTTCGATTGCTTATAATATTTAAGTAAATAAAATGGTACATTGGTGTCAAACTATTTTCGATTTTATCGAACGTGTATCGAGGCTTTCAGGCTACTGTCCAGTTGTCCATCGGGTCTAGATCTGTTTTGTGACATTCAACAATTGATTTATTTCCAGCGAATTCATATATTTATTCCCTTTTCATCAAAAAGGGTGCAGCCTAGCATTGTTTTTGCGGTGACCATTTATGTAGTTCGCAAAATAAAATTTGTTCGCATGGTTGTTGCTACATACCACCCAAGGTACAACGAGGATTCTTTTTAGCCATGTGATTTTGGTACTTACCACATCTGCATAGTCATGCCAGAGCATGCGTTATTCCTTATGAAGGCTTCAAACAGAAAAATAAAATGATACATTGGTGTCAAACTATTTTTGATCTTATCTAACGTGTATAGCGGATTTCAGGCGACTGTCCAGTTGTCCATCGTGGCTAGATCTGTTTTGTCACATTCATCAATTGATTTATTCCCAGCGAATCCATTGATTTATTCCCGTTTTCACCATTAAGGGTGCAGCCTACCATTGTTTTTTGCGGTTAACATTTTATGTTGTTTGCCAAAATTTGTTTGCATGGTTGTTGCTACAAACCATAAATAGTACAATTTAGCCATGTTATTTTGGTACTAACCACATCCGCATAGTAGTGCCAGAGCCTAAGGTTTCAACCAGTAAATAAAATGGTAGATCACAGTCCGACTATTTTCGATTTTATCACGAATAACGGCTTTCAGGTAACTGTCCAGTTGTCCATCGTGTCTAGATCTGTTTTGCCACATTCAATAAATGATTTATTCCCAGCAAAATCATTTCTTAATTTTCTTTTTCACCATTATGTCTCAGTAGAAAAACTGCAGTTCATTAGGGCATGCACTGTTTGCTAAGATTAAACAACATTCAGGAACGAAAATTCATCATAATTTAGCATTTTCTACCTGTGACCAAGTAGAAAGGACAATCGCATAAGTAGTAATGGTAGGCACTATTTTTAAGCGTGAATAGCTAAGTTTATTTGAGTACTATTCTGGTTGGTCTATGATTGTAATAGTTTCTTGGACTATGAGAATAACTTACGCGACAACCCAATTTTCTTTCTGCATTTGAATAGAATGATTTAGCTTTGTTGTAAATGAGAGTTGAAGAATTTGATCACCTGGCCTATTTCTTAGATGAGGATGATGAATCAGGCTAGTAGTAATGGTAGGTACTATGGCACCCTCGCTTTTTAAGCCTGAAAAAAAAATTTCAGGATAAAATCGTGGGTGCCATAGATGCCCACCGTGTCATAGTGCCTACCATTACTTCTGGTATAAAAATTATATTAACCTGTTTGGGAAATTCCCCACATGGAATTTATGAAACATTTCATATGTTGTCTGGGTATAATGAGAACGGCAAAACAAAATCCATGCAGAAATAAAAAAAAACAGTTACCTTTAGTATACTTGAAACCCCTAAAGGGTATTTCAGAAAACAGTGAAGGCACGTATGAAATGTCACAAAATGCGACATTTCATCAGGGTCTACACTGTTTGTTGAGATAAATACAACCTTCAGTGACAAATGAAGTGCATAATTATTTGGATTTTTCTATCTGTGACCCTTTAAAATACTTTTACCACCCTTACCAGCTTAATCACAAAATATCTCGTGATGTGCGCGGTCTACGCTGATGTAGGTGGAATAAAATAGCTATACCATGATTGTCAACCTGTACGTAACATAATCCACTCGCTAAAGCTCGTGGATTATCTCCACGTACAAGCGGACAACCCATGGTATAACTTTAACATAATGGACAGTCACATCCTGTATGGGATAATCCATCAGATAATAAAGGGTTTAAACTGTCTTGTCTAGGTCCATGGATAGCAATAACTGTGTTAATTTTCCTTCTCATCTGATTCATTTTATAGTTTAAGGGGTCATAGGTTGAAATTTCTAAATAATTATGTACTTCAACCCTGATTTAATTGTTTAAAAATAACAATTTTATCTACCTTTGGCTGAGTCATGACTCCTCAATTTATTTACGATCTAACACTTAACAACCTTTTTATTATATTGTTTGAATAGAATAATGAAATATGAGCCGTGACATGTGATTTCCAGCAATGTGGCATTTCGACAAGTGTAGACTCAGATGAGCCTGTGCAGCCTCTTGTTAAGCTTAGAAACTCCAAAGTTTGTTCGGTCAGTAGCTTAACAGTCATTGGATATTCAAGCGACCAGCAAAGGCTCTGATCAGTCTGAGCGTATGCGCAGGCTGATCTGACGCTTTGCTGGTCGCACATACCACATTGTTGGAAATCTCATGTCGCGGCTCATATATCTTCGGTTGTTATTTATAATTACGCGCTAATAAAGAATCAGTAACATGCTTCCAGATGAGAGTAAGTAATTGACTTTTTTCTTTTTATTTTTCAACCAAAAGATATGCTGTGTGTACTCAACAGAACCATTGCAATGCAACGGTTCTTTTACCATCCAAAAAACATGTTTGAATTAATGGGTAAGTAATTAATGACAATTCAGTGTACTCTCAAAACGTTTACTTATCTGGAACTATAAGTAACAAAGAAGACCAAGGGAAAAGACGTCATCAGGTTTTTTAGTATAACTTAATGTCTGAAAATGTTTCTCGAAACAGTTTGCAAAAATACTTATGGTATACCAGAGTCTGCACTAATTGCTATGGCAGACGAGAGGGCTATCTGATGCTACCAATGCCAAAGATCATCGTCCAGTTGGTTCTGGAGATTATTTTAGGAGATTTTATCCAACATGGGTATGGTAGCCATCTATGTCATAAGACCTTGCCATAAAGTCATTTTCGCTGTCCCATATAATGGATGACTCATACGCAATTTGACTTCAAATGACCCTGTAGTTTCTTAGAAAACATGTTAAAATGTCTTTATAGCGACCTTAGTTAAAATGTCGAAGGTTTTGACCTTTAATATTGCCAATAATCTGTGTCGCATAGGTCAACGTAAGAAAGAATGCAAAGATCAGGCATCCTTACAATCAAATACCACACCTGACCCAGATGACCACATGGGAAAGTGACAAAAACACAATAAAACATTACATACAAGAGAGCCAAGAGGTCAGTCCTTTCCCAGCAGGTGACCACAAGGCTGCAAGGAACAGACAAGACAGCCAGACAAAAAACACAAATAACAAAAAGGATCCACAAAAAAGCACCGCCTTGGAACGGTCAGTAAGACACTACTGGAGAGCTTAAACATGTGTTAAATCATATATACAGATAATTTGATGACTTGTGGTTAAACCTGACTTTGCCATAAACTAGTCAATGCCAATATGGGATCATCTTTGAACAAACTTTGTAGGACCCATATCCCCAAAGTAAGTAAGGGCGCAAAGATCAGATATCGATACAATCAAGTCACATATCAAAGTCCAGAATTACTGCAACGTTGGTTTTGGAGAAGATGATAAGAAGAGTGTATGTTAAAGAGTATTTAAATTATTATCGGTATGTCACCTATTGTGCCATGTGACTTCACCAAGGTTATCTCACATTATGGCTTCTCTGTATGAACCTGCAAATCCAATTAGTCCTGTGGTATTTGAGAAAATATGTCTAAATGGTTGTATTAATAGCAGTCCAATATGAGCGACCTTGACTAAAATATCAAAGGTCAATTTTGAACTTGTATCATTAATTTAAACATATTTATTAAGTTTAAAGACTTTTGCGGCATCAGTAATCAAACAATCAACTTTCGAGAATATTAATATTTAAATGCATTAGCAATCAACTTTGAGTGTGTCATTTGGAAGTTCAGCTTAGGACCATCATTTAACCAAAGACCTATGTATATTTAGGGACTAATTTGGCCACTCTGTAAAGCCAAAAAGTAAAAGTTGCTTTTTCACCAATTTCTTATGATTAGTTTTATTTAAAGAATAAGGTAAGAAAGATGGCAAAGATCAGGAATCGATACAATCAAAAACCACACTAGACCCAGGATACCACATGGGAAAATGACAAAAACACAATTAGACATCACAAACAAGAGCCAAGAGGTCAGCTCCTTCCCAGTGACCACAGGGCAATAATGCGAAAGCATGACAAACACAAGACATATATAAATAATACAAATGATTCACAAAAAGAAGTACCACCTTGGAACAGTCAGTAAAATATTTTACTGGAGGGCTTGAACCAGTTTCACGGCACCAACCACACCCTTAGTTCAGATGTGGATCAAGACACATAGATGTTTGGTTTGCATGAAAGACCCATAACATATTCATGCATCATCTCCTAGAACACTAAAATCAAGATATAAAAAGGAGATAAGCCAAATAAAAGGACTCAAGTCTTAGGTCCGACCCACCGGCGTGTAATTAAAGAGAAAGGCAAAAATTCCAACTGTGATTCGGTTGACCACCCTAAAGTAAAAGTATGATATTTATATAAATGTTACATTTGCTATAGTAACAGAAAACACCCCCCACAAATAGGCTTAAATAGAGAAATTGTCACTTTTACCAAATTTGAGGCTTTGAGGTCTGCAGTTTAATACAGTTATGTTCAAGATTAAACACAGGCTTATAATTCGTTGATGAAAATATCAAAAGCATGGTGCAATGTCCGTCGTATTATTTTAGCCTCTGTAATACGCAATCTTTGGTTCTAACTGATTAGCTGTCATAAATCAAAAATTTTAACCTAGAATACATGTCCTCGATTAAATTGCAAGAAAACACTCATACCCCCAATAAATGAGTATGATCAGGAAATTTCACAATCACACACTGCAGACCAACATATGGCACAATGAGGACGAGCCACAGAACATTAACAGTAACATGACATAAGAAAGGCAATTAAAGCATAGCAACCAGCTCCCTCTTCCTCGTCGAGATGATTGCAAAACTAGAAAGGACACAGCGTAATGCATACCAAAACAAAACCAAAACAGAATCCCCACATACAATGTGAGGTACATAAAACAACAAATCAACAACAACAGAACCACGGCCTTTGAACGGAAGGCAGCCTAAGCCACTGGGGGCTTAGATGCATTTTACTGGCGCCAAATTTTCGCCCTAGATCATGTTGTTGTTAAAACACAAAAATTGTTAAGCTCACACAGATGCTTCCTAACTTTATATACAATGCATCATCACATCAAAACAATCTTATCATATTAACACACTATGACGAAACAAATAACAGAGCGCATGACCTGATAGTCAGGGCTAAAGAAAACCTCAGGTTTAGCTACGGTGAGCCCTGCCAAAGACAAGCATCAGGTACCAACCAATGGATTAAAGCTTTATGTCAGGGCCATCATTGCGTCTGAGGCCTGACCCACCGACGTGCAATTAATGAGCAAACCATAGCTATAAACCGTGATTGTGTTTACAACCATCATGCAGACCGTCGCACGATATCCGTGTTGTGCCCCAATCTTTTATAACGTTGAAATATCTTTTTTAATTAATCACAAAAATTAGGCTTTTCAACAATTCTTTTAAATGTATAAACTTAATCACCATAAAATAAAGGTTCTGATATGCCATGTTGCAGAGGAGTGAATAAATGAGTGAAGAGTGAATGCTCGTTAGAATAAATTAAAATTCTGAAAACCTTGTCATCTAATATGCTAATGGGGATTGATTGGTCAATATAAATAATTTATACATGTAAATTAAGAACATCCATATAAGAACAGAAGAAGTGAGTATGATCAGAAAATACCACAATCACAAACTGCAGGCAACCAATGACATCGTGAGGAAGAGCCACACAACATTCATGAGACACCAGGAAGACAAACAAAGCAAAGCACCCGGTTCAATCTTCCACATCAAGGTGATTGCAAAACTAGAATGGACACAAAGTAACGCACAACAAACGCAGTAACATAGAACAATTACAGAATACCACAATATGAGAAACAATCAACAACGAAACAACAGTAACAGAACCACCGCCTTAGAACGAACATCAGCCAAAGCCACTGGGGGCTTAAATGCATTTTACTGGTACCAAATCTTCGATCTACATTCTGCTGTTGTTGAAGCACAAAAATGTTAAGCTCACATGGAGGACTCTTAATTCTTAATTATTGCAATGTATCATCATAGAGAAACAATACAATCAAATTAACGCACTATGGTGAAATAGAGAAAAGGGCTCACGACTCACAGATAGTCAGAGAGATAGAAAACCTCAAGAAAATCTGAAAATTTGTTTGAAGGTTGAAAAGTATAATCCTGATTTATTAAACATGTGTTAAGGCAGACTACCAGGTGTGGTTCTTGATTGTATCGATTCCTGATCTTTGCCCTCTTTCTTACTTTACTATGGTATGCCTTGTAAGCCTTAAGCTCAGGAAAGCTAAAGTTGTAAAATTTGAAATTTCCTGTTAAAGTTTACACAAAGAAAAATGTTTAGACGAGCATATTTCTTCAGCTTGATAAATTTGTGTTATTCTAACCAGCTATGAAAGATATTGTTCGGTCGAATTTGGTATTAAGTGTAATTTGCCCTGACTTACCTTAAGCCATTTCACCAAATATGCTATATATCTTCAGTAAACTGCTTCGTAATCTTAATGGAGTGTTAAATAAACTTTTATTTACTTATAATAATTTTAGTCCTTTTTATGACGAACTGACTCAAGACTTAAAGAAAACACTTACTGTCAGAGATCCGATAAAATTTTGACACAGAAAACCTAACACGGTATCAAAAAGTAGTAATGACAATGTTTGATCGAAAGCACAGTGTTCAACCAACTTTGAGCATACCTTTTTCCAAGATTCTATGCCCTCAGCGTACATCCAGATCAGCAGGCTTCTGTTGAAGCCGACTTGCATGTTCTTAAATATGCTGTTGGGGAGGGAGGGGGCGTTTTAGAACATCAAGAAAATGATTTAGCTTTAAAGTAAGAAAGGGTTCTAAGATCAGGAATCAATACAATCAAGTACACCTCCTGACCCAGGATACCAATGGGAAAGTGATAAACTTACAGTTAGACACGACAAACGAGAGCCAAGAGGTCAGCCCTTTCCCAGCAGGTGACCACAAAGCATATATAAACAGACGCGTACACAGACATAGCAAACACAAGACAGAACAAAAACATAAAAGATCCACAAGCTTTAAGTCGCATCAAAAGTGTTAAGACACTGTGGACTATTACAGATAGTGAAAAAATATAAGAAACATAATACCCTCGGTACATTGCACCCCCTATAGTTTAACGGACCGGGTCGGTCTGATCAAATATCAGGTCATGTTTGCTTATGACAGAGCTTTTATTATTGATACTAAATCAAATTTCAAAAATGTTTAAATTAGAAGAGTTTGTTTGCATTGCAGTGGAGTGCAATGTTAACAGTTAACAAGGCTACCAGACTTGACCTCTGTCTAGTGTCAGTGACAGAAATACTGTACATTCGGAAATTTTCGCGAGGGTTTTATTTTCGCGAACTTCGCATAAGCGAAGTTTCGTAAAATTGAAATCCGCGAGAAACGGGGAAATCACTCTGTCGTTTACTGATAAAGGTATATCAAGCCCTACTCGCGAATTTTTAGTGTCGCAAATATGTCTTTAACGCTATTCGCGAAAAAAAATTCTCGCGAAAATTTCCGGATTTACAGTAAGATGATGATGCTGTTTTTTTAATCTAAAATGTCAGTGACAGAAATACTGTAAATTCGGAAATTTTCGCGAGGGTTTTATTTTCGCGAACTTCGCATATGCGAAGTTTCGTGAAAATAAAACCCTCGCGAGAAACGGCGAAATCATTCTGTCGTTTACTGATAAAGGTATATCAAGCCCTACTCGCGAATTTTTAGTGTCGCAAATATCTCTTTTAACGCTATTCGCGAAAATAAAATTCTCGCGAAAATTTCCGGATTTACAGTAAGATAATGATGCTGGTTTTTAACCTAATCAGTTTTGTTTTTATCTCTCTGGTCCCGTTTCTTGGCTGGCCATTGTTCTGTTGATAGAATTTTAGTAATATTCTGCATTAGAAGTGTTGCTTTTGAAAGAATTAACTAATTATCCTAC
This sequence comes from Loripinus fragilis, assembly GCA_964019695.1. NCBI lineage: Eukaryota > Metazoa > Mollusca > Bivalvia > Lucinida > Lucinidae > Loripinus > Loripinus fragilis. The sequence continues at coordinate 41,388,384 of OZ026520.1, read as the reverse complement.
AGCTATATTTGAGAGCAGAATTTCAGTGAGCCACTTTAATTACGCTCCACTTATAAAATGAAAATTACTCTAAAACGAAATATGCTATTTTTATTCTGAAACCACCAGCGTAAAGCGCATCTATATTTGCATTAGCCATTAAAATTTTATTGTGATCAGATGAGAAACAAGAGGGAAAACGGAGTTTGAAGGACACTACCCTCAAAACACCATTTCACATTGCATTATTTCGAATAAAACTCAGATCACATTGCACTTTTTAGGGTCGAATTTCTGCAATGCCAGAGATAAGAGCTGGTTTTTTATTGGCAGTATCTAAGACTAGAATGTGTTTGTTAACTTTATCAGTTTATTAAACGTTTAACTATTTTGGTTCCCAGCTGACCAAGGTTTGAAACAAGTTTATTTTATGACTTTTTGAAAGTTAGTTAAAATTTCGTATGATTCTGAGTTAACTAGTTATCATAACACTTCTTTTATAATTTCATTTTAAACACCCATGTATCCGCCGCTTATTTTCGTAAAAATAAATGGATTAATTGGCGTCATGGTGTTAACGTTAGTGATTACGTCACTACTACCAAGGCTATAAGACGTGTCAATGATAAGATGTTTTTGTGTTTTTAAACTTCTATGTCAGCAAGTGACTCGTAACAAAACAATTTGCGAAGGAAACCCTGTTTAATTATTGCAACTGACGTTAATATGACGTCAAAACGAGCATTTCTTCAAAAAGTAACAGTGTTACTAACTTCAACGACAAAAACAGGGGGGTTTACTGGAATAAAACAATTGTTTTTGGTGTTTTTCTGTCACAACGATCATCATGGATAATTCCTAGCGCAAAACGCAAATAGAAAACATAGACGTTCAAGTTGCACGAGCATTTTTGTCAAAATTGCATTTGACATTGCAGATTGATTCGCATGAGTGATTTTGATATTATTTCGATGTCATCAAACAGATAAAATGTCAATAAGTAAATTATCATAGAGAATGTTTGATTCAAGCATTTTCGTAAAAAAATGTGGGCCCTGAAAAGGTGGCGCGTAACTATAGTGGCTCACTGTACTTCGGGCCATTACAGCGAGCAAATGACCTGTAACTGAGCCAATACGTAATAACTTGATTAATGACCTTTTTTTATTAATTAACTACTTAATATGTCGCACTATCATGATGGCAATCAGAAAAAAAGTCAAATGACCTCTATGAAGTAGCAGAAGCTATGATTGTTTTTTTTTTCAGAGAACAAATAACAGATACGCTGATCAGACTGCGGATTTGTTGTTCGAGTGCAATAACATCTGTGTTTCAAACAAAGAGGCAAATATTAAGTAGTTAAACGCAGTTGTTCTTACAAGCATGTTGTTACGAGAAACCACCAAGGAGTAATGGACAAACCACTCGCCTTGTTCCTGTTAATTTCTTATTAAATGCTATTCTATTAGGTTACACATAAATACCCTCTCCCTTGTAATACAAGATTGAGTAACGTCATGTGACGTCATGACATCATATGTTCAACCATGACGACGTCTTAGTTTTGTGTTATCTTATGTAAAGCAATATGGAGTCACAATAAAGCGTAATGCTTTCTTTCAGTGTTTGTGTGCATTAACAAATGGTAGCAGAATGAGGAAAGTCAAGCTTATAGACAGAGGGCATTTTAAATGGTGGAGTAACAGGAACATCAGGGTCTACGTAAATGGTGATAACAAACTCAGAGGAGTCTTGAAGGAGTAAAGTAGTCACTTGTGGATATAAAACTTACAGAGGTTTGTAAAGCAAATATCAGAGACAGGATTTAGGTAGCAAGTTGATGACAATCAACTCATCAGGTTTGATTTCTGAATCTTATTAACTTTATAAGCAGGAGCTGTTGACTTGGCGTGAAGTAACTGAAATAAGTAGAACAAAGCACTTTGATACTACCCAGTGAAGAGCTATTTAGGATCAGAGAAAATGTTTTAAATTACCTGAGTTTTGCAGAATTGGAAGGGGAAAATGGTTTGAAATCATTGATTCAAAGATGAGTTATCTGACAGATGTGAAAAAAATCAGAGGCCAGATGGACAAAACATTCAGGAATTTATTGCTGCTTTTGATTATAAATACAGAAAACTTTGGAAAACGAAAATTGATTCGCCACCTAAAATACTTGCATGCAAAGTATTTCGAAACAGCAAATATAACTTAACATCAGAGAATGTTAGTTTGACTGGAATCAATGTCTAATAGAAAGACAATATATGAAGACGCAAAGTAAGCATTGAGGTAATTCATAGGGAACAGTACTGTGAAAAGAGTACCGTAAGGGTTAAACTTTAAACTAGAGCCAGCATTCTTAGCAAAACATGAGAGGGAACTATTGAAGACTAAATATGTGAAACAGCCTTATGGCGAGAATGTGAGGAATGTACATGGAAACAGCTGTACAGAAGCTGGTGATCGAACTCGTGGATTAAGACATATGGGACAGAAAAGAAACCAAAGATTAAATGTGAAGTTGGTGAGATGCAAATCGTGTGGGTCATATAAGCCATTTGTGACAGAATATCCAGATCGCTTGGAAAATATAGGGAATAATACAAGTGAAAAAAAGTATTTTAAAGTACTGAATCAAAGAAAAATAAGAAAATAATTTCTGAAGGATTGAAAATATTTGATTCAGAAGAAGCTTAAATTCCATCTAAAGTTGTAGAATTAGGTGCTGAGATGAAAAGGCTAAAGACAGAAATAAGAATTCTCTTGAAAACGGATCCTTCAGAAATAGAGGAACTTACAATATAAGAAAACAGCAGATTCAGTTTTATTGAGTCTGTTCAGGAGAACTAATGGAAAGTGCAACAATTTTCACGCCCCTAGCACCGGCTATATAATACAAGTATATAGTACATTTGTACCAGCATACCCCAATCAATTTCAGACAGTATCATACATTATATGTTTGTTCTTGTGAAGCAACCATAAGAAAAAGCAAACTTGATCATTTAAATGCCGTGTCAGTAAATACAATAATATTGATAAAGTTATAAGAGATGATTAATGACCTAAGTCTGCGGTGCATGCACAAAAGCAGTTTGTTTGTAAATCGTGTCAACGTCAACGCAAACAAAATGGTCTCCATAGTGCTAAAAGAATGTTTCAAAGAGGAAAAATCTTAGGTTTCTGTAAGGAAAATTTGCAATAAGTCTAAGAAACTATGATAGTTTCAACAATCCTCATTGAGAACTAGATACAATATGATAGTGTCTAAAGTGCAGACTCTGATCAACCTATGTGTTCATACCAATTCCTTATTTTCTCTGTTACATCTACTACATGTGTATTTGACAATAAATGAATAATGTTTTCTCTAAGCAAAGATAAACACTGAGGAACATGCTGTTTACAAAACAAGCCATGTAATGCGAGAATGGTCCTTTTTGTTCCCATACAAGCACGCTTTAACGTGCGGATTAAAGCGATCCAGTAAGGTGCATGTCCAATAAATCTGAATATGTAGATGCTTTGCACTGAGAGAGAGAGAGAGAGAGAGAAAGAGAGAGAGACAGCACCCTAAAGCGGGATCAGAAGAATCTGTGCATAAAAGCTCTTAGGATCGGGTAATGCAACATTTCTCAGATATTGAAGATCCTAACCCTCGCAGTGTGCCTTGTTTAATCTTTAAAGGTCCCTTTTAAGAAGTGTGTTCTGCAAGGCGCATGATAATTCGATAATCCAATACCTTACTGTCTGGAAGAAAAGGTTTACTAGGACTTTGTGACATGGTTGCGCAGGCACACAGACTTTCAGCACTTAATAACACGCAGTTACCTTTTGAAAGACCAAGCATCAAGCATTGAGAGCACATAAAAACACATTCTTATCTCATTATTCAAGCTCAATGGTGGCAAGAGGTGCTGCTTTATCGTGATTAGACTCACTAGCATGTCGTCAATTTCTATAGTTAGGTCACATCCGGTAACATATCAAATAGCATAATTGATAAGACAAACTGGTTATTCAGGTTTCATTTAACACTATTTATCTATTGACGTTGAAATTAACTTCTATCACGAAAGGTTTTAATATAAAATTGTAACTCCCGCTAGTTGAAAATCTGCTGCAGTAGTAAGAACATTCTGCACCAGGATTCCTTGTGACATGCCCAACGATACCAAAATATATCTATAAATAGTTTCACATCTGATATCCGCTCAAAATGTATGAACACCGGTACATGCTTACATGTTAACAGGATACAATTTCGGGAGGATTGTAGTACATAAAATAGTATTTTTGTATTTTTTGAGGGGGAGGGTGTCTTATTGGTGGGGGTCAAATATGTAGCCCACACTTTTTCCGAATGATTTGTATTTTATCTTAGTGTTAAACACCTATATTTTGTGGTAGTTTTGGTTCCATTTGGGATATATAAGAAAATACCGTGAAATTAAGTTTCCTCTCAAGTAACATAATGTGCAATGAATGGACACCCAAACCATACACGTTATGTAGCTATCTGTCTAAAAATAATTTAGAACTGTAGTGTCTATTTCCCCTCAGAGTAAAACCCTCCTTTAAAAGGAAAGGCTTCGCTCCCAGATTGAGACAAATCATTTCCTTTAAGAACAGCCCTATGAGAATAGAAACTTACATTTAAAAAAAAAACAAATATGTACTATGCCAATACGTCATACTTTCAAAATCGCCAAAAGTTAATACCGATAATATAAAGCCTTATACAGCATTCTGATAAAAGCTTTCACATCCTTGTGGCATTCTACTCAGGACTTTGTATACTAACATAAACAGAAGTGTTCATCTGTATCCAATACCATTTGACAAATGTTGGACAGATTATATTAATCAGATGACGAACACATGAAAACGGGTAGTATATCTTGAAATCTGAATCAGTGGGCGCAAATGCGCAATAGTATCAATGCTTTTTGTGACTGTGTCCTCTTTTCTGTTTTCATAATGACATTCATTGATTTAGACAGTGAGACAAGAGCAATCAGCTGAGTACACTCGGATACTTTTCAAATACTCATATGTGGGCCAATTCTTTGAGCTGGTCCTCATGTAGATTGTGAAAAATTGCCAAAACTGCTTTGATCTCTGCACAAGGGGTGGCCGTTCAACTTATAGAGCGTTACAAAATCCCAATAAAGGACAATTAAATCGATTACGATAGGGCTTAAAAGGCCACAAAAGTTTACAAGAGACTACGAAACCTTCTCACGCGAGTTAGATATACACAAAAACATATTAGAAGATAAAATAGTACCTTGATAAAGAGGCTGTTCCAATGACATATAAAATCTAAGGCATACTTTTAAGTTGACGTTTTTTCTTTAATTCGTATTTGTAACACAAAAACAAACACAACATCAAAAACAGGGTTATGGCATTTAATTATTGTTATGGGTCACTACTGGTTGTATGTAACTATAAGTCAATCACGGGATTATGTGTTTTAATCATGAAAAATCTGGCAACATTGATTAATGAACTTGCTAAATGCAGAATTACAATGTTATGGCTAGTCGCTGAAGCTAGGCGAGCTGGCAGGGGTCTTATCTGGTTTAAACCTTAGACGACAGGTCTGCTGAAATATTTCAGAAGTTTTCTATAGTTATTTAACAACATACTTTTGCGCTATCTGCAGTCCTTTTTTTAACTATAAAAATGAATCTTAAATAGAAAAGATTTCACTTACACGTTTGATTCATTAATTATCGTAATGTTGGCTATGTGCACGCGCTTAGACTATCTACGAATTCTTTAAATCCACCATTTTAGACAATCGTGTGAATTGTGGCAATCATGTGATTTGGTCATTTTCGCTGGATCCAACGATCTTTTATTTAGATATTGAACCACTATCTTATGATAGGTGGCATTTTGCAAATACTGACCTATCTGATTTGAGCATTCTGGGTACTATTGCCACATGATACATGTTTACCGAATGCGTCAATTTATTAATTATGTGATTTGCTCGAATGGTTAATTCAATCTTGTAATCATTCTGCGCCATCACATGTCACTGAAACGCTCCTATGACAGTGTTCAAAACATTTAATAAATGTTTTAATGTAGAAAATATCATCTTACTGTTATACATTACTATTATTGATTGGCATTTTATCCTGTCTTTGGCATATTTTCTCCCGCTTTCTATTTAGTGGCATAGTTTTGAGTAATGCGCACTGTATCGACAGATCCAGAGTGGGCACAGGGGGTCCGGACCCCCTCCTCCCTACCTGGAAATTTACAAGTGACTATAGATTTCCTTAAAAATTCTGATACGGACCCGCCTCGAGAAACAACTGGACCAAAGAGCAATGACCCCATGGGTCCAAATGTTTTGTATGGAGCTTCGTACGGTCCTCTGTGAAGCTTCGGACGGTCCTCTGTGAAATACGTTGATGACTAATAAAACGTTGTCAGAACCCCCCCCCCCCCTGACGGAATTTTCTGGATCCGCGCAATTCGGGAAAGTCTGGTACAATTCGAGAATCGAATCAAGCCTCTGGTGTACGCAAAGCGCATTACACGTAGTACTATGTACGAAAAAGCTCAATTTTGTTAGCCGGAAAAGGCGTTAGGAAAATTAGTTTTTTAGCATGTGAGTTCAGTCCTTAGCTAGCAAAATCCATTTTTCTGATTACCCGAAAAAAATAATCATTAGAATGCATATGTTTATGCATTTTTAATTTTAGTGAAAAAAGCATAGGCTTCATATATAACCGTTTGCTTTGCTGCAATCACACTTGCTATTGTGTTAACATGGTTTCAATGACGTCATCGTAACATTATGTAACGTCAGCGCCACGTTATTACCCGCGTTATCAAAGTAAATCCTAGATGTACATCCGTTGTCTGATTCCACGGAATTTCGCGGAATTGGCCGAGGTAGTTCCGATTGCATCCGCGCATGCGTATCAATATAATCCTATACAGGATAGTGATAGCGTCAAAGCAGACAGGTCGATGTTCGGCTGTTGTCCGTTCTAAAGTGGTGGTTCTGTTGTTGTTATCAAAAAAACTTGTGTAAACTTTCCCATATATTTCTACCAATTTATGAAGCAAAGAAAACAGTTTGTGTTGTTTGAAAGTTCAGTTCCAATGCAGAACATAATTCGCTTCCTTTGAATTACTTCAACTACCACTAAAATTGGCTAAAATTCTTCAGGGTATATTGTTCGTAAACAAGTTTTACGCCTGGTTTTGAGAGCAAAGTTTAAAAATAATGATAAGCATTCAGTTGAAAGGAAATAAGGTGGTTACAAAACTTTGTCATGGACATGCCCTGTGATAGCAAAATTCCATATCCAAAAATTGACTTTTTAAACACAATCACGGTTTATAGCTATGGTTTCCTCTTTAATTGCACGACGGTGGGTCAGGCCTGAGACTCTATGACGGCTCTGACGTAAAGCTTTAATCGGTGGGTTGGTGCCTGATGCTTATCTGTAGCTGGACCCACCGTGGCTCAACTTGAAGTTTTCTTTAGTTCTGACTATCTGTGAGTCATGAGCCCTTTTCTTTGTTTCATAATGGAGTGTTTATTTGATTAGAGTGTTTTCCATGATGATACATAGCATTAGTTAGATGGCCTCCATGCGAGCTGAACATTTCTTGTACTTCAACAACAGCAGAATCTAGGGCGAAAATTTGGTACCAGTAAAATGCATTTAAGTCCCCCGGTGGCTTAGGCTGCTGTCCATTTTAAGGCGGTGGTTCTGTTGTTGTTTACTTTTTGTTTGTTGTTACTCCCATTGTTGGAGTCTGTATTTGTTCTATGTTTTGTTGTACGTTACTTTACAGCTGCTTTCCAAATTTTTTATAGATAGCGATTTTTGTCATAATTATTTACATACCCTATACTTGTTTGAGTGCTGGTAATAAACTTGTGCTTTGTTTGAGGTATGATTTATTTCTACTCCTGTATGCAAGACATATCTAATTATAGTGAGTAAAAATATGGCTTGTTTTTGCAGATGTTTTGTATCAAGTTTAAACTTCTAAAAAATTTGATCATATTTTTAGCAAATCAAATTTGCTTATCAAAACTCTATTTCGAATTATGTGATAATAAGGAGAGCAGCAAAGAAAACTGTGGTGGGAATCTATAAAGTCATGTATACGGTGCATTGTGAAAATACTTTAAGAATTGAAGCTATCGAGTGTATCAACAATGACTCGCTTGATTGACTTTGGTGCATATACACTAGTAGGTTGCACAAATTATATAATTTTATATAATTACTTTAAAAAGATATTTTAATTGCATTTTGGGTGTTCAAATTTGATGCTACATAGTAAGAGCCGGATTATAAGGAGAAAGGCCAATTGAGGGGACTATCTCATAACTTTTATAGGGGTCTCTCAACTTAAGCTTGGTAATGGAACAATCACCACTAAGGCATATCAGGATAATATCAATAGCGATGTAAAACTCCAATATGATTGCACTATACCCCAAGCATTCAACAAGATAACGCACCTTGCAATTTCTCTTCAAAATATTCACGCGTGATTCATATTGGAGTTTTATATCGCTTTTGATATTATCCTGATATGCCTTACTGGTGATTGTTTCATTAACAATCTTAAGTTGAATAACTCCTTTAAAAGTTACGAGATAGTCCCCTCAATACGACTCCAGTGTTTTTTTTTACCCATCCATCAATGTAATGTGGATAAATTCGTTCGTGTTTCAGACGCCAGATGGGAATAGGTTTGCAAAAGAAATATGCTTAGAGTATGGATTCATCTGAAAGATGACATTTTCCCAATTTTAATACAATTTCAAACCCTCTTGGCAATTTAACAGTACGGCAGGACTGTACTTTCCTTTTGGCCTTTCTCCTAATAATTGGGCTCTTACTATGTAGCATCAAATTTGAACACCCAAAATGCACTTAAAATATCTTTTTAAAGTAATTATGTAAAATGATAAAATTTGTGAAACCTACTAGTGCATATACACCCAAGTCAATCACGTGATTCATTGTTGATACACTCGATAGCTTCAATTCTTAAAGTGTTTTCACAATGCACCGTATACATGACTTTATAGATTCCCATCACAGTTTTCATTGCTGCTCTCCTTATTATCTCATAATTTGAAATAGAGTTTTGATAAGCAATTTTGATTTGCTAAAAATATGATCAACTTTTTTAGAAGTTAAAACTTGATACAAAACATCTGCAAAAACAAGCCATATTTTACTCAATATAATTAGATATGTCATGCATACAGGAGCAGAAATAAATCATATCTCAAACAAAGCATAAGTTTATTACAGACTCTCAAACGAGTATAGGGTATGTAAATAATTATGACAAAAATCGCTATCTATAAAAAATTTGGAAAGCAGCTGTATGTCCATTCTAGTATTGCAATTATCTTGATGGGGAAGAGAGAGCTGATTGTTTTGCTTAATTTGTCTTCTTGGTGTCTCGTGATGGTTAAGCGGCTCTTCCTCGAGGTGCCACGGGGTTGTCTGCAGTTTGTGATTGTGGTATTTCCTGATCATACTCACTTACTATTCCAGCTGTCTGAAAAGTTTGCAGATGACAGTATTTATTTGGCTACTGTACAGTTGCCAGTAAAGATCACTGATTTGTGGATATATCTTAGGCTAGCCTATACTGATATGGTGGTGACAGAGAATGAAAGCATGCATCTTAACAAAGAGTTAAGCAATTAAGGCAGGATGCATTGAATTTCAAACAAAATTATACTTTTGGTGTCAGAATTTAAATATATTAAGGAATCTAGTAGCTTATAATGAGCACTATGTAACTTTTGTGCTAAAACTTAATTATACCACCCTTACCAACTTTAACACAAAATATCTCATGATGTGCAAGGTCTACACTGATGTAGGTGGTATAAAACAGTTATACCATGTTTGCCCACCTGTACGTAAGATAATCCACTCGCTAAAGCTGGTGGATTATCTCCACGTACAGGCGGACAACACATGATATAACTCTTACTTAGAACGACCTAAATTACTTGAAAATGTTCTTCAGGGATGAAACATCAGATCACTATCTTTTCTATGTGATACTTTACCAATTTTATCATGAAACTGGACTTTTTTCATGTGATTCTTTACTGGGGAAAGCAGGTTTTTTACTGGGGAAATTGTATGAGGGTTATAAGTTGCCACTATTCTGTATATCAAAGGCATATTAATATTAAACTTACTTGAGTTGAAAGAGGTATGATAAATGTGTTCATGTGTATTGTTTTAAATCATTCGGCATTCACAAATACAAATTGTCACAATTAGAATTCTTAGTGGTCTCTACTGGCAAACAAACTGTGCTTCACAGTAGAGCCTTCACACGCAATTTAAGTGAACAGATAGAGCACAATATTATGCTGTTGACGTATAATGTATGTACAGCTAAACATACTTCCCCTGTAAGAGCTCGAAAATGCAAATGATTTCAAAATATTTAAAGATGGAGTTATTTTTTACAATAAGACATGTCTAAAACGGTCAATCAAAATAGACAAAACAAAGACCTTAATGACAAATGATAGCTTAATGAAGGTCAAAAGCATTGCAGATTGATCCCCTTGGAGCATTTTGTAAATATTTTTGACCTGCATTAAGCAATAATTGGTCTTGAAAACCAATTTTTAGAGTGGCCGTTTTAGGCAAGTTTTACCTCAAATGTGACTAATTGACACAGGTACTAGAACATGCTGTAAGCAGTTTTTAACCAATTTGGTACAGATGGAGTTTCCCTGGTACACGTTGATACAGTAAGGGTTACATGTTTTAAGTGTCACAGGACATAATTTCCAAATTTTGATGTAATTGTGCCCTTCAATTTCTTTTTTTACTTTATAAACAGTTTGAACCCTGGTCTAATAATACTTATGGCATTGGACGATTTCAAATGGATCTTCACTATCCGACAGTCAAACTATCAGTTTACAAGTTGTAAGTACAATAATGGTTAAATTGCAAAGTAAAAGTGAAATCGGATTGGTGAGGCAAAAATGGTATGCTTCAATACATGTACATGTACCATCCACCAGATCAGTATACATGTACCTCTGGTTACATGCAATGTGTTTCTGACAACTCAGTGAGGCACATGCCGTCAAAACGTAATCGCCAATAGTGTGTGTGTGTGTGTGTGTGTGCGTGCGTGTGTGTGTGTGTGTGTGTGTGTGTGTGTGTGTGTGTGTGTGTGTGTGTGTGTGTGTGTGTGTGTGTGTGTGTGTGTGTGTGTGTGTGTGTGTGTGTGTGTGTGTGTGTGTGTGTGTTTAAAGTCCCACCAACAGATAAGGTCATATGGAGACGGGAAAAGGCTTAAAGACTCGTCCCATATACTGGAGGAGCCGATTATCGAACCCATGATTCCTGGTTTACAAGGTGAGTGGGTTACCCACTACACCACAGCGGTTCCTCGTGTATTTGTAAAAATTGTAGCACTCATTTAGCAACATTACTTCATTTCTTTAATGATAAATATCTAAATTATGTGAAGTGTATTTTGTTTTTCATAGGGATTAACTATATCCCTTCGAGAGGAAAGTTACTTTAAAATGACATATTGTCAATTAATAAAACATTTTAGTGGCATTTAAGTAGTTTTCAAATGCCCGATATATCTATAATTTACATTTCGTATTAAGTGTAGCATAAGTTTGAATATTGTAATTTCACTAAATTGTTTGACTTCGTCATTTGTATGCTTTTTTCCGCATGACGTCATGGCTTATCAGATTCTGATCTATACAATGTTTACAATTACATTATGTTTGTTCATATCATAGTAATCATGCGCTGATCTAGAAAATTCCGTCGGGGGAGGTGGGGGGGGGGGGGGCTCCTGACTTTTGTTTTTAGTCATCAACGTATTTCACAGAGGGCCGTGCGGACCTCCCTCGGGGAGCAATTGGACCCGATCGAGTGGAGTCCGTACCAGTATTTCTAAGGAAACCAATAGCCACTTGTGTTTCCCAGAGTAGTCCAGACCCCCTGTCACCCCATAAATAAATTGTATATCTCCACACATTTACATGTATCCACAGGAAATGTTCCAATTTAATGTAAACCAGGTGCTACCTGACACTGAATGGGAGATTTATGTTGAGCGGATTCATAATATGAAAGAGCAGATTTATTTTTACGAAAGATCGGAGAACCATGAGGCAAAAGAGCGAATGTTTAAATCATTCAAATGGGCGGATTTTCCAGGTAAACATCCAGATGCAAGAGAAGATCAAGGATTCCTGAAATGTGAAGGGGTTCGCTTTGCAGATTTTATCTCATTTATTTTAAATATCCCATGAAAATGAAATAATTTGGTCTCACTGAGACCAAATTATTTCATTTTCATAGGATATTTAATGGCGGGGGAGACCACTTTAGACTCGCCACTACAATGCGCTCCCAATCACCTATTACAATGTAATCACTGAGCAATATTTGCCATTGCAGGTAGTACAACGGAGTGAATACATTTTTTAAGGTCATTACCTGAAAAATTCGCTCATTTGAATGATTTTTCAATCCGCTCTTTTGACTGTATGGTTCCCCGCTCATTTCATACTCCGTCACGGTATAATTTCCATTCAAACGTAATTCGCCCCACTATATCACACATTTGTAGAACTCCTTTAAGGTGGTTCTGTTGTTGTTGATTCATTGTTTATTGTTGTTCCCATTGGGGGTTTTGTGTTTGGTCCTGGTTTTGTTGAGCAGTAGGGTAAAGTCGGGTAAATTCGGACATCAGATAATTTCGGACACACCTTTACAAACGGTGAAAATCCAGATGAGACGGTTATGAGCCGTCTCATCAGGATTTTCACTGTTTGCTTAGTTATTTTACTTTTGATTCCAATAATTGAACTATATAACAAACAAGGCGGCTGTCCGAATTTAGCTGTCTGTCCGAATATGCCCGACTTTACCCTACCTAGTCGTTTCTAGTTTTGCAATCATCTCGCTGGGGAAGTGAGAGCTGTTTGTTTTACTTTAACTGCCTTTTAATATCATGTGACTGTTAGTTTTCAAAGTTGCAGGGTGTTATTGTGACATTTTATTGTCATACACACTTACTTTTTAACATATTCAACTAATGTTATGCAATATTTCACTTTGTACTAGAGTGTGGTGAATCACGCAGTGTCTTATAAATATTATAGCATAAAAAGGAAATGCTTTGTTAAATCTTTCGGTGCCAGAATAAAATTGCTCACATGATTAGCATATACGAGAAAAACAAAATAGTCCCATACTAGACCCGATTATTCATTTTTGGTGAGGATTAATAAGTCCAGTTAATCAACAGTTAGGGTAAAGTCAGGTGAATGCGGACAGCGACCTTGTTTGTTTCATATTTTCATTATTGGAATAAAAGAATGAATTAACTAAGCAAACAGTGAAAATTCTGATGAGAAGGCTCATTAGGGAAAACAGAGGTAAGTATACATGATTCGGGAATTCAAATAAAGCTAAAGTCAAGTTACAGTCCCGGCCAACTTTCCAAATAGAACTATGGCCCGACTTAACCGGGGAGTTGTGGTTCTTGATCACCTAAATAATCGATAAGTCAATTGTCCCCCTTACACCGTGGTCACTTTATCGCGAAATCGAGTATATCTGAGTTTAGGTATCGATGGTATTCGTCTCGCATTGATGATATTGCTGTTCAGTATTGGTGCTGACGAATGAGGCCATAAAGGGTACCCAATTATACCATCTAAATATTTTACCAGAATTGTTGGATGTATTTTTCATTTATGTAACATAAAATGTGCTCATAAAAATTGTTTCAAATTGGAGTATGCATGCTCCACTAATTTAAACCAAGAAAAAAAAAGGTTTTTCGTCTTAAAGGAAAGCACGTTTGCCCACTATTCGAATGTTCTGAACTGAATCTTAAAACAGCACTTGAGTACTGCATTTCTTAATGTTCATAAAACACATGGGCCACGATGTGAGAACAACTGAACATTATGGGGGATTTGCAAACATCAAAGGCGCAGACCAGCCTGTGCATCCGCAGTGATTTAGAAATATATACAAAGCTTCACCAAACATGGCCATCGGCGGCGGTACGGTCGGTTGGCCATGACCACTTTTTTGTCCGAAAAAGGTTTTAGCAGGACCACTTTTTTGGCCGAATATGCTTGTTGGTCTGGTCATTTGTTTTCAGTTTCTTCTTGACTTAATGCTTATTTTTTAATTAATGATTGAAGCGTACTTATTTACCCCAGTGTGCCAAAGGCGGGCGTTATAAAAACAAGACTAAGAAAATGACACCTGTGTTAACGACAGCAATTATAATTAAAGGATTATCGTTTGGGGTGATCATGAAGCAGAACGTTCTTTAATCTGATTGTTCTTTTTATATCAGAACAAAACAGAATAATAAGGCATATCTCCATGATAAGAGAAGGAACATAATATTTTAATAATGTATTCAAAACTGTAACATTTTTCACGCTTACCCGTATCAGTAATGTTGATGTAAAGCCTGATCTGAGTCTTCTCTCGGTATAGATCCATAGGCCTAGACTCGAGCAAATATACTTAATATCTCCACTTTATTTCGAGGTTTAGATAATAAGGAAAAAAAACAGCTTAATACGATCGTATTGTGAATATTTTCTTATCCATCTTTTTAACATTCGCTTTTGGCGCTCAAAAGAACCGTCTCACTGAGACAGTTCTTCGAGTACATGCTCGGTTCTTATCTAGATCCAATGGTACGCTTTTTTTCAAAAATAAAATCAGCTGACATCTGTCGGACTAGGTCCGAGCAGAATACGTCACTGGTCCGAGGTAAAAAACATTAAGTTTGACAAAAAGGTCTGATCAGCGTCTTCGCTTCAAAGTTAAAAAATATAATACAGAAATATAATGCAGACAGAAAAATGCACCAAAATTCACGAGAACGGTGCTTTAGGCCAGATCCTTATCAGCTTTAAACACAGATGAGCGAACTCCCACTGAGTTCCCGCTGTGTCAACATAAAGATGACCACATCATAAAACGTGTGCAAGAAGAGTTTGGAGCAGGTCAGATTATGCAGATATTACATGCTTATAGCAGTTTCTTGTCTTCATTGCTACTATATGCATGAATTTTCAGTTAACCATATGCGAACAAAAAATGCGCATACTAGTTTATCTGTACAGTCTGATCAGCCCCATAATTGCTGTTTGCTGCTGAAATAGCCTTACCTTTTGTCAGTTCTGGTTCTCAGGCCGGTGTAAACGGAGTTGAGCCGCCACATGAGATTTCCAACAATGTGGTATGTGCGACAAGCAAAGCCTCAGACCAGCCTGCACATACGCGCAGTCTGATCAGAGCATTTGCTAGTCGCTTGAGTATTCTATGATTGTTAAGCTACTGACTGAACACCATTTGGAGTTTCCAAGCTTCAAAGGAGGCTGCACAGGCTCGTCTGAGTCTACACTTGTCAAAATGCTACATTGTTGGAAATCACATGTCATGGCTTGTGCATTCTGGGAATATTTAACCGAAACATATGGAACGCAAACAGCAATGGTTCAGGTCAGACGTGCGATGTGCAATCTCACCAAGACCTTTGCCGTTCGCTCAAGTTGAAAATTCGCCCGAAGATTTATATGGCCTCACAAAAAATTATATCATAAGTTTGCAATTTATTTAAACGTTAATATTGCAAACAATACATGCCCGGAGAGATGCTTTGTTATGAAGTATCTTGATCTACACTGTTGCTTATGTGCTTCATTTATAGGACTCTTCGGCATAATATATGCATGAACTGAATGGAATTTCAAACGAAACTATTTGCGCAGTCTGAGCATCTGCCCATGAAGTGGCAGTTTTATTACTACGACTGATAGAGGTTATTATACTGAACAGTAAATACCCGGACGAGAAGCCGCATGACAAAACTAGTAAGATGGGTGTACAGTGCACGAAGACTGAAATCAGCCTGGTTGTCTGATGCACAACCATGTCGCATTTATTTGTGCATAAGTTTTTAGTAGAATGTCAAGTCTGCAACACAAGACAGTTTATAAAAGACAGTTTATACAGAGTTGTTTATTCAGTAAAAACCGTAAAATCAGTATTTTATTACGATCAAGATAAGACATTTAGCCCCAGGGATTGTCTGACACCTAGGATTATCACATATCTCAAAAATCCTTTGCCACCAGAATCACACTGGATAGGTGACAATCGAAAACGCTCTTAACAATCGACAAACGCGGATAAAAAATCGCAAGAATCAGTGTTTTCGATTGCCATTTGTAACCAGTCTCGCGACAAATAGCAATCGAAAACTGTTTCATACTATTCTGATCTATGTTCGCCAATAGTATTAACGTTTTCGAATGCTGCCTATCCGGTGTGATAATGAAGTACGAATATTCTGCCAGATGAAGTCTTCAAATTAATTTCTTTTGCAATAGATAGGCGTTAATAATAATTATAATAATAATAATAATAATAATAATAATAATAATAAT
Source organism: Loripinus fragilis (assembly GCA_964019695.1). Lineage (NCBI taxonomy): Eukaryota > Metazoa > Mollusca > Bivalvia > Lucinida > Lucinidae > Loripinus > Loripinus fragilis. The sequence goes on along the minus strand of OZ026520.1, from coordinate 41,371,877 downwards.
AATAATAATAATAATAGTAATTGTTATACTTAAAATAAAAAAAAAATAAAAATAAACTGAAGCAACTTGTAATAATTTTTTTTTATTTCGGCGATTTGTCATAGTCCGTGATATTTTACTTCTTACGTGTTACAAAAGTTGTGATATTTTTTTTTCTCATAATCATGTCTACCAATCAGCTAGGCTTTCCCTTTCTTTTAAAAATGATGTTAGATTTCTTGACATTCTCTAAGTGCGGGAGCATTATAGACCCGCAATCCAATTAGGACTTAGGCATTTTTTCCGCCCTTTTAAACGCTTAGGCAAGAAGGTGCTAAAACTCAATTTTCAACCTAAAAATGACAGAACTAAAATTTAATTTATTTTTATGAAACTTATATGGTTGATATTGTTGGATGATAGAGATACCAATTATAACTTATAAAACATCGAGAAAATATCAGAATATGATTGTTTTGGGGTCATAAAATGCTCACCCTAAGCATTTTCATTCAATTTACATAGAAATGAATGGGATTTTACCAGTTAAAAAGATGAACAATTTGACAAAACTAAATATTAAGTTATTTCGTATTTGTTTATATCATTGTAAAGATAAAACATTAAATTTTCTCGTGATAACTTATAAAACAATGGCAACTTAATAACAAGATAGTTATTAATAATTTATTTAAAGGTTTGTATACTTTTCTGTGTAATTGACACCACTGATTTCAACAGGTAAGTTGCGGGTGTGGTCAATATTCAAGGGAGATAATCGGGCAGCTAAGACCGATAACAGCTGATATTGTCCCATATGAGCCCACCAGCAAAATATGGCATTTCATTTGTGTCAACCATCCCAAATTGATTGTATCAAACCATGCGGAATAATCCATTTATAAATAAAGGGTTAACGACCTATGTTCTGTTGACCTTTAGCGTTGCAATGAACTCAACCTCTATTGACTTATTACCCTTTAAATTGTTTGTTTATTTGAGTTTAAATGTGCATTTCAATATATGTGTTAAGTAGTCAGTTATGGTCGAGAGTCGTGACTAAAGAAAGAACTTTTTACCCTGTATACAATTATTGTCAATTTTAATGTAGTAGGTACGTGCTTTATGTTGGATTGTACTCAGATCCAATAAAATGTGTTGGTGTCGTATCAATTGGCACCAAGATATAGCATTTAGCACATAGTTTACAAAAACAACAAAACAAAATTTTATTCTGTTCTTGTCAATTGTTCATGTAACCCATCGAACTGATCATTTCATGCGCGGATCCAGAGGGAGGGACTGGGGTCCGGACTTCAGCCCCCCACCTGGAAAATCACAAAGGTTTAGGTTTCTTTGGGAATACTTCACAAAGCTACCCAGCTAGCATTCGGTATCGGGCCACCATTGGCCCGCCAGCAGGCTGATGAAGGCCCACTTTGTTTACTGGATTTCGGTTTAGGTAAAAACTGATCCCTCATCCCGGTGTTAAATAAGTTAATGACTAAAGAAAGACGTTACCTGGACCTCCTCTTACGAAACTTACTGGGTCCACGCTACTGGGTCCACGCATGTATTTTACTGGAAGCTACAGTAAATTAAAATCTGTCTTAAGCGGTCACTCAAAAATATACAAAACAAAGGTCTGCTTAAAAGGTAGCTTAACGAAGGTCGCAAGTATTGCAGAATGCACTTGGAGCATTCTGCAATACTTTTGACCTGCATTGGGCGATAATCGGTCTTGAAAACCAATTTTAGTCTTCTTTTTGAGTGGCTGCTTAAGACAGGTTTGTTGTATAGCTTATAATGAGGAAGAGACACCACAACACAGAAAAAGACGAACACATATAAAAGGAAGATACAGCTGAAGTAAAGAAACCAGCTCTCTCTTCCTCAGTGAGATGATTGAAAAACTAGAAATATCACAAAGAACTTTATCACAATACAGGACCAACATAAAGTCCCCTTATATAATGAGAGACACAGCTAACAGTGAACCATAAACAACAACAGAATCACCGCCAGCCGTAGCTAAGAGAGAGCTTAAATATATTTTCACTAACACCGAATCTACACCATTGATTCTGCTGCTGCTGCTTAAACATAAAACATAGCCACAAAACCTCGGTCAAATTGTAGAGCAGGCCCCCAGATAAGAGTGTGTAACTGAGAATTATTTTCTTATTTCTCAACCAAAACATGTTGTGGTACTCAAAAGAACCGTCTCAATGAGACGGTTCTTCAGAGTACCCAAAGCATATGTTTAAACTGATGGATAAGAAAATAATCGCAATTCCAGGCTAGAATTTTTTGGCTTAACTGGCCCTTAGGTACTAGGCCTCTGGCCCCACAAGATAACTGCAGCATATGCATGTTGAAAGGATGACCTTAAATATCATGAGCTGGCCTAATTGTGCATGCTGTTTAATCTTAAATGCTTTCTGCGTGAAAACAAAGAATGTTTGTGAACGAGCACAGCAGATAAGATGTTTGTAGGTGTCAGGACGGAAGAAGAGCCCGAAATGTTCACCACCAAAAAAGAAAAAGCGACGTGTGAAACCGAAGGGTGATTAGTTCGAGTGCAATGGGGGCTGAAAGACTAAGTACAAAGTCAGTTACAAACACACTATTAATACAAGAAAATAAAAGTGGATCAGCAAGTAAAATGCATGGGTAACAACATCAACAAATGCAGTTACTTCAACCCAACACCCAACAACTTTCAAATCAAAGTAAGTAAGGGTGCAAAGATCAGGAATCGATACAATCAAGTACCACACCTGACCCAGGATAACATGTAAACGTCGCCGGCGACTCAAGTTCAATCTTAAATCCATATGCCAATGCGATTACCGTACTCTCCATCAACAGAGCAATCCATTATATGACTTTCAATACAAGTAAGAAAGGGTGCAAAGATCAGGAATCGATACAATCAAGAACCACACCTGACCCAGGATACCAATGGAAAAGTGACACACTCACAGTTAGACACTACAAACGAGAGCCAAGAGGCCAGCCCCTTCCCAGCAGGTGGCCACAAGGCACAAACAAACAGACGCGCACAAAGGCATAGCAAACACAATACAGAAAAAACATTAACGATCCACAAGAGAAGCACTACCTTGGAATGGTCAGTAAATATTTTACCGAAGGGCTTAAACTGGTTTAACGGTGCACCAACCTCACCCTTAGTTCAGATGTGGATCAAGACACTTAGATGTTTGGTTTGCATGAAAGACCGCTAACTTATCAATGCATCATCTAGAACATATAAATCAAGATATAAAAAGGATATAAAGCAAGGATAAGGTCTCAACAGTAAATAAAACTGAATACTGGAGCAAGAGAAATCAAACAGGTCAACCATGAAGGGCCCGACAAACAGCATAAGCATCTGGCCCCTACCATCTCATCAATAAACCAGATAAGGCTACAGAAATATTAGACAATATGAAAGGGATGACAAATGAACTCTCCAAATTGAGTGGTATAGATAAAAGTCTAGCCAATCTTACCATAACTTTCTGTAAACTAGAAAGCAAAGTAGGTGCTGTGGAAACTGTAGTATCCAATTGTGAAAAACTGTACGTTTCTTTGTATATATCATGACACACCGTCTGATGCGTTGTGAGACACTAAGAACTATCCAAGCCTTTCCAAGGCGGTACTTCTTTTGTGGATCATTTGTGTTATTTATGTCTTGTGTTTGTCATACTTTCACGTCTGTTCATTGCTGCCTTGTGGTCACCTGCTGGGAAAAGGCTGACCTCTTGGCTCTAGTTTGTGATGTTTTATTGTGTTTTTGACACTTTCGGTCAGGTGTGGCACTTGATTGTATCGATTTCTAATCTTTGCCGCCTTTCTTACTTTTAAAACGTACAAGTACTGGCATTCACAAAAACATTCTTTTCGTTTATCAACAAATCTCTATGAACAGTTCGACCGATCGATGCGTTCGAGCGATATCTGGTAAGACAGTTCTGGTCAGACAAGTTAATATCCATGTGTACTCCATGTCTACCATGTTTTATTGATGTTAGAAACGCGTCACTCATGTCTATAGTTAAGCCTTTTAATACGAGAGTTTGAACAATAAGCTATTTGCATAAAGTATTTGTGGGCAGGTAAAGACCTTTATGAGCCTGCACAGAGCGCAGGTTGATCGATGCATCTGCTTTCCCATCTAGTGTACGTTGCTTTAATATGGGTAGTGTCTTGCTTTATCTGTCTATGTTTTCTGGTTTAAACCAAACCAATACGAGGGCAATAAAAGAAGAAAAAAAACTATTTATTTACATGTCTTTTTAAGCGTCTACTAATAAATAGATATGGATAAAAATTGAATAGCTCCCGGTAAACATAATCTTAGGACAAACTCCTTGTATCAAACCAGAAGGAAGAACCCATTAGTATACAAAGGAATAAGAGAAGAAAATAATAAAGATGCCCAGGAGTTTGAAACCCAACAAAGAACCTACGACACTAAGAAGAAAAACAACAAGAAACAATACAAGCAATGATGCACATAGAAAACAACCTTTTTCCTCTACATCAACGTGATGATGGACACATATTTCTAAATTACAAGTCAGAATTAACCATGCACGGAACCCAAAAAAAAATCGCATAACAAACCACTTACGCTTTAAGCTCTTGTTGTATCATCTACTTGTTTCAAAACATACATGTACACTGTGTTATTATTCTCTGTGAATATCGTTATTCATATGCATATAAATATTTCACTGGTTATTTTAGATTAAAACTTACGTAAACTATACATTCGTTATAAACAATGACAACTATCATTATGGTGTTTAGAAAATAAATAAAATGGTTTACCTTGTCTTGAATTAATTTATCAATTCCAAAGATTTTTATCACTTGATATCCATTTCTTTAACCTCTGTGTATGATGTATCACTTTATGTATTACTGTATTATAATATAGCATATTATTGAAAACCTTAAAGTTGGAATCCGATTAAAACAGTTTATAATCGAAAGGTTAACTAGGTGTTAAGTTGCTCTTAACAGACATTAAAATTAATTCCTCTTCTTATCTTTAGATATTTAAATGAGCGTAGTATCATTGTGGCAGAGGTTACTCCCAAGAGACTGGTTTCGAGTTTACACTATAATTGCCATGCGTTGGTGTTGGATAACATGCAACCAGTCCGTGTATTCGGTACCCAAAATGTAACTTCTGTTTACCTACATTGAATTTTCTTTGGGACATTTCTATGAGTGAGTTGCTACTTTTTGAACAGCCCTTTCCAGTGTGTGTGGTCAGTGAAGGCCAAATCAGCCTGCGCGGACGCGCAGGCTGATATATCCTTCGCTGGCCATCATTGGATATGAAGATTATCCTTGTATTATATAATAATACAGTGTCAACCATAATTAAAATGCATAATTGCACATGTTTGTGTAGTACTTAACTGCCAACATAGTCTGTAAGGGACATTCATTTGTGGCCCGATTCTGGTATTGATTCTGTCTATTGGTAATATTTGCACAAAATAATTCTTTGTCAGGGTTTTTAGATAATCACTAGTTAGGCCGCCTTGTTTACAGAATGGAGGTATGTTAGTAAATAAAGCTGGAATGCTAATAGCATGTAATTGGTTATGGTAGATTTAAAAGCCCTCGTTCAGGTAAAGGGGGCAAATACCCATTAATATTTGACCTCACCTCACGCGAGTGTGCCTTTAGGACATGGGCTTAGTAGAGGTTTTCGGTGGGGTTTATCGATTAGCAATTTTAACATCACAAACTAACTTGTTATCCACCCCTATCCTTCTTGAAACTAATCAAGGTACACTATGGTCATGGATGCCTAAATATATTAAAATGCCAACATAATCTTTCTTTCAGGCTCTGGATGGCCTACTAAACATCTTTAAACTTGATTCGCGAGAATTAAATTATCGCGAAAAAATCCGATTTTAAGTACCCGTGTATTGCATCAAAATTAAATACCTAAAACCAATCTGCCACATAATTTATTGCTTTTTATCATAATTATGACGCGCGTCTGGGAGTGAAACGACACCATGCAAAAAATCGATAAAACGCTAGTGGCTTAAACGTTATGACGTCCATAACAACGTTGCGTACATAATGATAAAATTATAACGTTTTTACGACGGAAAAGAGATTTCGAAGTATGATATTAGTATAAATAGAAGTAATTTAAATAGAATCTAACATTCGTGTTATTGTATTATTGAATTTATTTAACTCGTTGCGAAAAAGAGATAAAATGCTCGGCAAACCTCGCATTTTATCTCTTTTCTCCTTTTCCTCGTTTAATAAAGTTAATAAAACATGAGCACTCATGTAAGATCCTCTATATATGCACAAAATAAAAATCAGATACACGAACAGTCTTGTCCCCGTCTAAGTTGATAACTCTGAAAGGTTGCATCATTCTCGAAACTTTGACGGAACCTGACTGAAAGGATTTACTGTACGCGGTTACACATATACTCCTGCATACTTTAATGCTCATGTTCAATAAACAACCTATTATTTACGAAATAACCTCAAACTGTTTAAAAGTCATCATAAAATGCGAAATTGACAAAGAACAAATTATCATATAGCAAAACAAATCAACGCAAATTATTTCACGCACACATTCACACCCACATACATGTGTATACAAAAAAGATTATTGCTTGTATTGGCGATTCTATACCAACAACTGATAAGGTGGGAGGTATTATTCACCATCACGTCAGAGATGGTGATCTACGTTACTATTCTTCCATGGATACAAGCTTGCTTCTGAAAATGAAACGGCATATAGAGATTTTCTCCTCTGAGCAGGAACCAAATTCCCCAATGAAGCTTATTCGGATATTCTCGACCTCTTATTAAATTCGGATATGATGAAATCAAACTCTCTACAGCGACGTACTTCCGGTTATGCCTTCAATTTGTCTATGTACGTCAAAACGTCCCCAAGTCAAAATGCCCCCAAATCTAAAGTGTCCGAATTGGTCAAATCTTTCCCATTAAAACGTCTCCAATTAATTACTGATAAATCTAACCTGATCATTTTCTTTAAGATATGTGTTACAAAATGGGTGTGGGAGGGTGTTTTTTTTAATCTTGCACTTTCCAGCGTGTCACGAGTAGTCAATAAACGCAGCCTGGTAGTTTCACATTTCCTGTATTTTATTTGCTTCACCTATTCAGAACTTAGAATACATACATACTTAAACAAAAACTACTGAGCTTGAACTGCATGATAAAAACTGAACAAAAAGTGGCTATAGAAAAAGCAAAATTAAAACTATTAAAATTGTTGTCTAGTAACAATAATGCACTTTGAGATAGTTCAAACTATAACCCTGGAAACATGGAGCCTTCGGATATCTCGGCTTAGTGTGACGAGATTCTCAGATTTAGATGGATCCAATTCGATATGCCCAAGGTTTTGTGCGCATTCCTTGTTAATTAGATAGGGATACATACTGCTAAAATGTCTGATTGTGAAGGAGGGGTTTAATTCTACCACTATTCAATTCAGTGTTTGCATGAATAGTCTTATTGGTGTATGCATATTTCCTGTGTTTTATTTGCTTCATATGTATCACCAATTCATAACTTGATAGTAGTATGAACAAATAGTTACTAAAACAAAAAAAAATTGGAGTTTGAAATGCATGAAAAAAATGAAAAAGGGTGGTTTCAGCCAATGCAAAATTAAAACACTAAAATGTTCTCTAGTGACTTAAGTACGCTATGCGATGATTCTAAGCTTTTTAAAAAGCTAACCTTGTGTTATACTGCGGTGGAAGTCAAGTTGTCCATTCTGTTCCGACCTGAAGCACCACGGAGATAGCTGAAGTAACACGAAGATAGCCCTTGGATGTCTGGAAGATAGGACCCAGGCTCTGAACCAATGGGAAGCTGAGTTGGGGACAGGTCATGCAGATGTGTCAGACGAGAGCATACTGCAGCGATTCTGCCCCTGAGACGTTGAACGGATCTGACGTGTCTACCTAGCTCCGAGGTGCTGTCCACAAACTATCGAAGAGTTTACCACAGAGCCACTCTCTGAGTCAATTATCAGGTAATTGCATTTCAATGCACTCCGCCCATTACAGTATCTGGTCCGTTAGTCTGTTCGTCTGTACGATAATCCGTCCACGCAGTTCTGTCACTTACATCTCAGGCATTGTATATTTCATCACATTCAGTCTTTTTTTCTTTCCTTTGTTTAAGCACAGTAACTGTAAATCCAGATTTTTTGTGGGAATTATATTTTCGCGAATAGCATTTAATAACATATTTGCGACGCTAAAAATTCGCGACTAGGGCATGGTTTAACTATATCAGTAAACGACAGAGTGATTTCGTCATTTTGCGAGGATTTTATTTCACAAAACTTCGCATATGCGAAGTTTCGCGAAAATAAAACCCTCGCGAAAATTTCCGAATTTACAGGAGAAAATTTGATTTTATTGTTTCCTTGTGGTGATACCTGAAAAAGTCTGAAGCGTCCATGCGAGCTAAACCAGGATCTAGGGCGATGAAATGGGCGTTTAATATGGTGGCTACCATTATTGTGCGTACTATGGCAGTGGTTTAATTGTACATGTTGTAACAGTCATTATGCTTTCATGTGTGTGTCTTTGTGTGTCAGAATGGGAAATCGGAAAACTTCGGCTCAATTTGAGAATCGAGCCTCGGATGAATCTAAGGCGTAGTACTATGTATGAAAAAGCTGCATTTTTAGCCAAAACTGGCATAAGGAAAAATAGTGCTGTAGCATGTGGTTCTAGTCTTATTAAAATCAATTATTTTGATTACACAAAACGTTTTATCAACAGGATAAGTGAAGTTATGATTTAAAAAAAAAAAAAAAACATAAGCTTCATTTATAACCGATTGTTTTGCTGCGATCACAATTGTTATTGCATTGACATGGTTTCTGTGACGTTAGCGTCACGTTATGTAACGTCAGCGTCACGATATCAAAGTAGATCCTCGATGTACATCCCAGATCTTATTCCACGGAATTGGCCGTGGCAGTTCCGATTGCAGATGCACCTGACAATGTGTCACCGCAGCTATGGAGCATCCATCCGCCAGTGAATCACTAAAGCCTCGTTCATATGCACAATATACACCCCGGTGCAAATATACACCCGGGGTGTAAATTTGCACCTGTGGTGTATTTTGGTTATGTAAACGGTGCTTTATGAAAATGCAACCGGGTGCTAATCTGCACCCGGGTGCTAATTTGCTCCACGTTTGTAGGTGGTGCAAATTTGGTGGAGCAAATTAGCACCCGGTGCAGATTTGCCCCTAGGTGCAAATTGCGCACATGAACGCAACTTGTTATCACATATGTACAATTTGATCTTGGATTTTGATAAATTAGCCATCTTTTCTATATGAACATGTACATTTGTATGAAAATAAACTAGTATATAAATAGTCCCTTTATCAAATTTAAGGTCATGGCTTCTCTCTGTAGTCATTACTTCATCGGCTATGCCGGGTTGTCACGCAGTGCAACTGGAATTTCTGGTCTACGGGCTTCGATTTGCACGATTCTATTTCCGAATAATATCTCTTCCCAACCTCAGCATTAGAAATCATAGTTTTCCAGAACCCTGGCGCCATTCACGAGTCCATGCTATCTGATGTACACATCGGTGAAAAGATCCCCCTGCATAATAACGGAGTGACCACCTTTACGATTCCTGTAATCAACGTGATGTTCAGACATAGAAATAGTAAATATATGTCTACCCTCTATCTTACCCCCCCCCCCCCCCCCCAAATTTGGGAAGCCAAACCTCTTGTAGCCATTGATAACCTCGGTTGAGCCATTTCCCTTCGGAAACTTAACAGAGATTTAGAAGAGAATACAAATCCGTTTCACACATTCACAAGACGTTTATTTTGCTCAAAGGAAGAGGTTCTCAATTGTCCAGCTCTGCGCAGTCCTAAGTCAAACTGTCACCAGCAGTTCAATTGAAACAACTTAACGCACACGCGCATTCCGTTGCAGCTATTTGGGCCAGTTTGTCGCAGAGCTCGTGACATTCGGAAGCCATGGATCATCAGTACATGTATAAGTCTCGAGCACTACGTTCGTACACCTATCTTGGCCAGATAGTCATATATTTAGTTAGTACTGCTGCAACAGCTTCTATAAGTGCCATTTATGCACCAGTCATTTGTATCCACTGCTCCCCCATCTACGGGGATGGGCGGGGATAATGGTTTCACTTTCCAGAGCCCTGGTATAAGACCCGCCCTGTGGTGACAAGCTGATGATAACAACCCTGCTCTTTGCCCCACCCTACACAACAAAAAATCCCAGCAGGGTAGGTGTCCCAAAGTTATACCCCCACACTTCCCCGGCACTGCGGGGACAATCAAAAAGTAATTGTCTAGCACCTTACCCCGGTTTACCCACGGCTATCCCCGTAGGTGGGGGCCGTGCATACAAATGACTGGTGCATTATCCTCTTTAAATATTGTATAAATAAATAAAACAGATAAAACCAAATGAGCCGCGACATGAGATTTCCAACAATGTGGTATGTGCGACCAGCAAATGCTCAGACCAGCCTGCGCATACGCGCAGTCTGATCAGAGTCTTTGCTAGTCGCTTGAATATTCTATGAGTGTTGAGCAACTGACTGGACATTATTTGGAATTTCTTAGCTTAAAAGCAGGCTGCACAGGCTCGTCTGAGTCTACACTTATCAAAATGCCACATTGTTGGAAATCACATGTCACGGCCCAAATGGAGTTGCATTTTTCTCACACGACGGTATCTTGAACTGACTAATAATCGAAACATTCGTAACACCTCGAATTTCTCCTTAATGTAAAACTGAAACATTTGTGATATGTTTAAAGAGCAAATCCAATAACATATGAACACAATTTATTGACATATGAACGCTACATAAGTGTATGCAAATTTACTCTCGGGCGCAATTTTACACCCGGGAGTAAATTTGCACCAGGGTGCAAATTGTGCATATAAACGAGGCTTAAGATACTACTGCAACATCGATTATCCATCTGGCAATGGGTCATACATACTCAAATGAATATTTAACATGCACCAAGCAGTGGATCACTAAGATATCACTGAAATATCAAATATTCAACTAGCAATACTAATAATACGTCATAAAGACTCAAGAAATATGGAACATCCACAAGGCAGTAGCTGTTGATTACTAAGATACAACTGAAATCATGTATCAAATATTCAACTGACAATCAGTCGAAATATGGACCTTGCAGATGGCAATGCATCAATAAGATACAACTGCAACATTAAATATTCATCTGACAATTAGCCAGAAAGATCTAAAGAAATATGGGACAGAAATCCAGAAATGATTCACTAAAGCCTCGTTCATATGCACAATATACACCCCGGTGCAAATATACACCCGGGGTGTAAATTTGCACCTGGGGTGTATTTTGGTCATGTAAACGGTGCTTTATGAAAATGCACCCGGGTGCTAATTTGCTCCACCATTGTAGGTGGTGCAAATTCGGTGGAGCAAATTAGCACCCGGGTGCACATTTACCCCTAGGTGCAAATTGCGCGCATGAACGCAACTTGTTATACCATATGTACAATTTGATCTTAGATTTTGATAAATTACCCATCGTTTCTATATGAACATGTACATGTGTATGAAAATAAACTATATAAATAGTCCCTTTATGAAACATGGCTTCTCTCTGTAGTCACTACTTCATCGACTATGCTGGGTTGCCACGCAGAACAACTAGAATTTCTGGTCTATGGGCTTCGATTTGCAAGATTCTATTTCCGAATAATATCCCTTCCTTACCTCAGCAATAGAAATCATAGTTTGCCATAACCCTGGCGCCATGCACGAGTCCATGCTATCTGACGTACACATCGGTGAAAAGGTCCCCCCCTGCATAATAACGGAGTGACCACCTTTACGATTCCTGTAATCAACGTGATGTTCAGACATAGCAATAATTAAAATATGTCTACCCTCTATCTTACCCCCCCCCCCCCCCCCCCCCCAATTTGGGAATCCAAACCTCTTGTAGCCATTGATAACCTCGGTTGAGCCATTTCCCTTCGGAAGCTTAACAGAGATTTAGAAGAGAAGACAAAACCCGTTTCACACATTCACAAGACGTTTATTTTGCTCATAGGAAGAGGTTCTCAATTGTCCAGCTCTGCGCAGTCCTAAGTCAGTCTTTCACAAGCAGTTCAATTGAAACAACTTAACGCACACGCGCATTCCGTTGCAGCTATTTGCGCAGTTTGTCGCAGAGCCCGTGACATTCGGAAGCCATGGATCATCAGTACATGTATAAGTCTAAAGCACTACGCTCGTACACCTCTCTTGGCCAGATAGTCATATATTTCCTTAGTACTGCTGCAACAGCTTCTATAAGTGCCATTTATGCACCAGTCATTTGTATCCACTGCTCCCCCACCTACGGGGATGGGAGGGGATAATACATGTAATTTTCACTTTCCAGAGCCCTGGTATAAGCCCCGCCCTGTGGGGACAAGTTGATGATAACAACCCTGCTCTTTGCCCCACCCCACACAACAGAAAATCCCAGCAGGGTAAGTGTCCCAATGTTATACCCCCACACTTCCCCGGCACTGCGGGGACAATCAAAAAGTCATTGTCAAGCACCTTACCCCGGCTATCCCCGTAAGTGGGGGCCGTGGATACAAATGACTGGTACATAATCCTCTTTAAATATTGTATAAATAAATAAAGCAAATAAAACCAAAGGGAGTTGCATTTTCCTCACACGACGGTTTCTTGAACTGACTAATAATCGAAACAGTCTTAACACATCGAATTTCTCCTTACTGTAAAACTGAAACATTTGTGATATCTTTATAGAGCAAATCCAATAACACATGAACACAATTTATTGACATATGAACGCTACACAAGGGGTGCAAATTTACTCACGGGTGCAATTTTGCACCCGGGAGTAAATTTGCACCAGGGTACAAATTGTGCATATAAACGAGGCTTAAGATGCACCTACAATATCGAGTTTTCATCTGACAATGAGTTATTACCATACAGACTCAATATTCATCTGACATTGGGTAACAAAGATCTAAAGACATATTGGACAACCATCCAGAAATGATCCACTAAGATGCACCTACAATATCGAGTTCTCATCTGACAATGAGTAATTACCATACAAACTCAATATTCATCTGACAATGAGTCACAAAGATATAAAGAAATATTGGACAACCATCCAGAAATGATCCGCTAAGATGCACCTGTAATATCGAGTTCTTATCTGATAATGAGTAATTACCATACAAAATCAATATTCATCTGACAATGAGTCACAAAGATATAAAGAAATATTGGACAACCATCTAGAAATGATCCACTAAGATGCACCTACAATATCGAGTTCTCATCTGACAATGAGTAATTACCATACAAACTCAATATTCATCTGACAATGAGTCACAAAGATATAAAGAAATATTGGACAACCATCCAGAAATGATCCACTAAGATGCACCTACAATATCGAGTTCTCATCTGACAATGAGTAATTACCATACAAACTCAATATTCATCTGACAATGAGTCACAAAGATATAAAGAAATATTGGACAACCATCTAGAAATGATCCACTAAGATGCACCTACAATATCGAATTCTCATCTGACAATGAGTAATTACCATACAAACTCAATATTCATCTGACAATGAGTCACAAAGATATAAAGAAATATTAGACAACCATCTAGAAATGATTCACTAAGATGCACCTGTAATATCGAGTTTTCATCTGACAATGAGTAATTACCATACAAACTCAATATTCATCTGACAATGAGTCACAAAGATATAAAGAAATATTGGACAACCATCTAGAAATGATTCACTAAGATGCACCTACAATATCGAGTTTTCATCTGACAATGATTTATTAGCATACAGACGCAATATTCATCTGACAATGAGTCACAAAGATCTAAAGAAATATGGGACAGCCATCCAGAAATGATCCACTAAGATGCACCTACAATATCGAGTTCTCATCTGACAATGAGTAATTACCATACAAACTCAATATTCATCTGACAATGAGTCACAAAGATATAAAGAAATATTAAACAACCATCTAGAAATGATTCACTAAAATGCACCTACAATATCGAGTTCTCATCTGACAATGAGTAATTACCACAGAGACTCAATATACATCTGCAGTCAGCCACAATGATCTAAAGAAATATGGGACAGCCATCCGGAAATGATTCATTAAGATGCACCTGCAATAGCGAGTTATCATCTGACAATGAGTAATTACCATACATCTAACAATGAGCCACAAAGATCTAAAGAAATATTGGACAGCCATCCAGAAATGACTCACTAAGTATCGAGTTTTCATCTGACAATGAGTTATTACCATACAGACTCAAAGAAATACGGCCATTCCATTCGGCAGTGAATCACTTAGATACAACTGCGATGTCCAATATTCATCTGGCAAAGAGTCATAAAGACCCATAGAAACATGGAACATCCATCCAGCAGTGAATCACTGAGAAAATTGCAATATCGAATATTCATCTGGCAAAGAATCATAAAGACCCATAAAACATGAAATATCCATCCAGCAGTGAATCACTTATATCCAGCTGCAATATAATTGATTAGGCCATTGAGCTACTCAGATGCATGTGTTCATTGTTTCCAGTATATCATGTATGATTGAATCCCTGCGAACTGATCCTGCGCTGGCTAAGTGAATTATTTACAGTTGCGTTCGAACATATTGTCCTTGTGCAGTTCTTATCAATTTCTATCAGCTATGTCAACCAAATTCTCTCTCTGGAAGCTGAGTTTATATAATGACGTCGCGTCTGAGAGTGGTTTAACGCAATGCATTTAAATCGATAAACCACTAGTGGTTTACGGACTTTGATAACGTTATGTATTGACTACCATATAAACGTCGCGTATTATATCGGAAGATCTTATTATTCACACAAAAACGCGATTTCAAAGTAATTTAGGGTCATATGATAAAAGAATCTTACATTCGTGCACCTGCATTATTGAATTGATTAAACTCGTTGCGAAAAAAGATAAAATGCTCGGCAAGCCTCGCATTTTATCACTTATCCCCAACTCGTTTAATAAATTCAATAAATCATGAGCACTCATGTTAGATCCTTTATTTATGCCGTACAGCAGAATGCAACAGAACTCGTAGTATGCAGCCTCAATTGAAACCACAAGGCAGAGTACAATCAAACTCTTTATATGAGCCGCGACATGTGATTTCCAATAATGTGGTACTTTGACATGTGTAGACTCAGACGAGCCTGTGCAGCCTATTTTTAAGCTTAGCAACTCCAAATGATGGTCAGTCAGTAGCTTAATATTCATATAATATTCAAGCGACTAGCAAAGGCTCTGATCAGACTGCGTGTATGCGCAGGTTGATCTGAGGCTTTGCTGGTCGCACATACCACATTTTTGGAACTCTCATGTCGCGGTGTATATGCAGTCGGATGCAGTTCCACCAAACGTTTCTTCTGCAACCCAGATTCTTTTGAATCCATACCGTGGAGGCCTACTTAACTCACCTACTACAAGGCAAGTCGAAACCTTACCACACAATCCCATCTACTCTTCCTACCTTATGGCAGTGTTCCAAACTCTTTTTTAGAGTTCAACAAAAGTAAGTGAGTATGATCAGGAAATACCACAATCGCACACTGCAGACCAACCCAAGGACCCATAAGGAAGAGCCACAGAAGACTAACATTCACAAGACATCAGGAAGACAATCAAAGTAAAGCAACCAGCTCTCTCTCGATCCCACCAAAACGGTTGCAAAACTAGAAAAGGCACTAAGAACTGCATAACAAAACAAGGACCAAACACACAAAAAAACATAAACAATGGGAGCAACAATAGCCAATATCATACAGGTTCCAATTAGCTCAGAGTACTTTCCGAATCGAAATAATCTGGCCAATCAAAACTGTTCTAACAACGTGACCTACATTTGAATAAACATATCAGATACCCAATAAGTGCGAGTTTGCGTAATTTTCAGTTACGTTAGGAATATATATTGCTAGATTGACTTGATAGCAAGATACAATGGTGTTTTGGGTAATATTTTTAGCCATTCTTCAAATGGTGAAGTGTTTATATGTATATGATCACCTGCTATACCGGTTTTGTTACATATGCCAATGCATCGTATGCTGACATCAGAATATACAACCATGAATGCTGTCTGAAGTACCTAAATTAGTTTTCCAGGTTACAAAAAATCTATCAAAATAGTAAGTGAGTATGATCAAGAAATACCACAATCACAGACTGCAGGCAAACCCATGGCACCCCGAAGAGGAGTCGTCACGCAACAATCACAAGACATCAGGAAAAACGGTGCTAAATGGCTCTTTATTACTATTCCGTACTTCGTGTGCAATATGCTTACAAATATGAATTACTTTTGGTATTTTATGCTGGCCTCATGGTTCCAGCATCAGTTTTGATTTGCTGATTAAGTCATGTGATATAAGAACCGGTGACTTGAAATACGAATGAAACATAGAAAAGTATGGAAAGCCTATGGAATTGGCTGTGAACAATGAACCAACAAAAACATAACCACCGCTTTAGAACGGACAGCAACCTTAGCCACTGTGGAGTGTTGGGGGAGGGGGGGAGGGCTTAAATACAGTTTGCTGGTATCAAATCCTCGCCCTAGATTCTGTCTTTTTCTATTCACAAACTTGTTTAGCTCGCATGGAGGCTTCCTAACTAATGCAATGTATCATAACAGAAAACAATCTAATCAAATTAACACACCACTCACAGATAGTCAGATCTAAAGACAAATTCAAGTTTAGCCACGATTGGCCCAGCAGACCTTACAGCAGTCTGAGTTAAATTTTTATTAAAGGGTCTACCTAAACTCTTCTGATGCAGAATTAATCAATGAAACATGCACTAGACAACAATATCCTATTGTTACAACTCTCCTATCCACTAGCCACAATGGATTGTGGACCATTGGCTTCCAATAGAATATCCAGCTCAGACTAAAAAAATGCTTTTGTATGGTGAAAACACATGGGCGGATTCAGAGGGGGACAGGAGGTCCAAACCCCACCCCCACCCCCTGAAAAATCACAAAAATATAGGTTTCTCTGCAATACTGGTACAGATCCCCTGACTCAACAAAGCTACCAAGCCAGCATTCAATGCTGGGCCATCATCTGCCCACCAGCGAAACGCCATTTCAATGGCGTTTCGCTGGCGGGCCGATGATGGCCCAATTAAAGCGGTATTTGGATCCTCTATCCCCCATCAACTAAAAATCATATTTGGTCCCCCTCTGACAAAATTTACTGGATCCTCGCATGAAACATTACCACCGGAGACTTTCAGTCAGATGTCCAATGATCTGATCATATTATGATAACACTACCCTTTTGATACTGTGAACTATTTTAAAACTATACGATTTCTAAAGGGCTTTCTTGTAACAGTTTGTTCTCATAGAGCCAAGGTCACCACTGCTTCCTACCAATACTGAACCTGAAGGAGTTCTGCTCCATTGGCAATACTAATGCCTACTGTATATCTTTGAATCCCTTCAGAACTTCATCACATTAGTCTTTACTTTACCTCCCCCCCCCCCCCCCGAGTAATTGGGGGCTTTGTACCTGTACGCACATCTTATTCTCTGTTGCCTACATTAATCTGTACACAATTTGAGGTACAAGCCCAGCATATTTAGAGATTTTCATAACATTTTATGTCTTCCAGAATCTTAAATGCTTCGTTTCTTGCACAAGCCCATCATATGTAGGTTAGAATAACACTTTTTTCTTCCATATTCTTGATCATCTTCACTTTCCTGCTTCTTCAACTGGGTCTGATGAGCCATGCAATTTTTTTACATGTCTCCTTATATTGTTACAGAAAAACACTGTAGAGATACTTTCTTTTGATAAGTTAATATATGGTTTTCGGTGGCTATTTTTACTTTAAAGAAGCCAACTATAATTGACTGGCACCCTTTGCAATCTGAGTTAGATATGACAGATACTATCCAAACTCAATATTTGCAGAACTAATTCATTAAACCGTACACTAGACAACCATATCGTATTGTAACTCTCTTATCTACCAGGCACTATGCCTTGTAAATCCCTGATATTCAACCACAGACAAACAATGCCATCCCAAGGAAGAGACACGGGACACAGACAGTCACACGAAGGTAAGGACACAATCAAAGCCAGGCAATTACAGTAGAGAGGAAGGCAAAGATCAGGAATCGATACAATCAAGTACCTTGCCTGACCGGGAACACTACAAGGGAACATGACAAAAATACAAGTGAACACAACAAACAAGAGAGCCAAGAAGTCACCCTTGGGCAGCAGGTGATCACAAAGCTGCAAGTAACAGAGGAGACAGTATAGCAAAGATGAATATGAAACATAAATAACATTAAAGATCCACAAAAGAAGCACAGCCTTGGAATGATCGGCAAAATTATCTGGAGGTCTTAAACATGTTTAACGGTACCAACCTCATCCTTAGTTCTGATGCGATTCAATACGCATATGGGAAAGTCTGGCATGCAGAAAAACCCACGGCACTACGCACGCATTTGACATAAGGCGGGGGAAGTCACTCGATTTTTGTTGTAATATCTGCAATTCAATGACACAATATAAGGGAGGCAACTCCATATTTAAACAGTAAGAATAATCATGAACACATTCGAAGCATAAGATTAGGAACGTAATATTTAATTTAATAATTTGGTTGAATATGGTTGAATATATTAATAGCTGCAATTTTAGAACACAATACAAGGGAAGCAAGCCATTATTATACAATTGATATATTCACAAACGCATTTGAAGCATGATGTAGGGGGAAACCACTCTTATTATAAGGTTGAACTATTTTATAATTGCTATTTAAGAACACAACAAAACACGGGAAGCAAGTCGATCCTTATTTCAAACAGATATTATATCCGTGAACACATTTGAGACAAGGTGTAAAGGGCCACTCTATTTTTTGGTTGAATATATTGAAACCGAATTTTAAAACAACTAAACATATGGGAAATAACTCAAATATTTAAACCATAAGTAAATTTCAACAAACGCGTTTGAAGCATAATGCAAGGGAAGCAACCTTATATTTATACATAAAGTAGTATAGTTACAGAGCATTTTAAGAATATAATACATTGGAAGCAACTTCATATCAAAGTAAACGAATGCATTTGAAGCATGAGATAAAAGAAATCACTCTTAATTTTTAGTTGAATATATTACGCCTATTCGACTGGTCATTTCGTGCTTCACGACCATATGATGACATCATCTGTGTTGTACATTTTCTATTTGACTGGGAATATTTTGCGATTTCTCAAACCTTCGTGCTTCACGAAGATTACGAAGATCAATCGAAGCAAAGTAGAAACTATCTAGTCTGCTACCCTGCCTCCACATATTTGTCTCTAGAACCTCGTTTTTATAAGAAATTCAATCGAATAACCATCGCAACCCAGGTGCAAGTGCTGGTGTAGTGGATACGGAATTTTGCGTTGAATCAGAAGATCGTGGGTTCGAGTCCCTCCCGTGGATCTTTTTTTATTATGCTTTTTTGCGCCAAGGAAGACATCAAAAATGGTATTTTTTATTACTAATATTTTTATTATTTTTTTCATCATGTTGCATCAAAGTGAAGCGGCCATTTCATGAGACTTAGGCACCAGTAATTTGTAACCACGGCCCCCAAGACCTCAAGGAGTGCGGGGATAGTAGAGCAGATGCACCGTATTTTTTTTTTACCTTTACATTGAATTCGATGAATTAGACATGGCAGTGTAATGTAAAACATACTAGACTACGGGGGAAAGCTGCATGGTTTTTCCAACTTGCTGTCACCCCAGTGCAGGGGTCAAAGCAGGGAACTGCAAATAAAAATCTTTATCACTGCTCTCCCCGGGGCTAAGGGAGGGGCGAGGTTACATAAAACTGGTACGTTACAATAGATCTGTTCCCAGCACATAAGAAACAAATAAGTGGAAACATGCAGTATAGTCAGCACCTATGTTTCCACTGCTCGGATGTGTTTTATAATTATAATTTGTATGAATACTCTTTGTAAATGAGTAGAAGTTGATTGGAATCTCCAAACAAAGATTTTTTCACGAGCAGGCGCATGCATGCAGATCGATGTATTTTTTGTATATAAATGGCATTGAAGTTGTTAATAAGATAACAAAAAAAGATAAAGAATTTAAAACATTATGGTATGAAATAAATGAAATAAAACAAAACAACAATAACAAAAAATAATAATAGTAGTAAAAACCTTGATAGTCGTCAGAAATCTGTCCAGAAACAGTGTGATAGAATAACCCAAACAGTGTGATAGAATAACCCACTGACAATCTGCTAAAAAACGACCTTACTTCCCACATGATGCATGTCAACGTTACCCTAAACAAATTTGTCAATTTTTATATGGGTGGTGAATGTGTGGATAGGGGCACTCACTGTATAAGTGTGGATAGAGACGTGCCAACCAAAGGGATCCTGTTTGCAGCGTCTGTCTTAAACGGTGGTATGTCTATCAGTAAAAAATCTGGAAAGGGATTTAACATTATTTGTCTGGAAAGGGTGTTCATGCCTATCTTAAAGGGCTTGATAAACTATGAGGTACATGTTTAAACATATATTTCCAAGGGGTCTCAATCGTGGCTGTGTCCAGAACCCTGTTAGTACACCCCTACTTATTTTGATATTAGTTGCCGCCCCCCTCCCCCCCCCCCAAAAAAAACTACCGGATTTCTTCCTTCGATGTATATCTTATATGTTAAAGATCATATGAAAAGGTTTTAGAAATGAATTTAAATGAAACTTATATCATACAAAAAATGCTGAAAACCGTATCCAAAAATTCCAATTATTAAAAAGTTATGCCTATTTGAATTTCAGACATGGTTTTGGTTTTCCAAAACAGACTTGGAAAACCAAAATAGATTCTATAGCACAATGCACAATTCTGTGTAGTTATATGAAGCTTTAAAGGGTGGTTTAACTTTAAATATCTCAAACTGTGTATTTGAAAAAAAGTAAGTAATGGTGCAAAGATCAGGAATCGATACAATCAAGTACCACACCTGACCCAGGATACCAATGGGAAAGTGACAAACTCACAGAAGACACCACAAACGAGAGCCAAGAGGTCAGCCCTTTCCCAGCAGGTGACCAAAAAGCACATATAAACAGACGCGCACAAAACATAGCAAACACAAGACAGAACAAAAACATAAAAGATCCACAAAAGAAGTACCGCCTTGGAACGGTCAGTAAAATATTTTACTGGAGGGCTTAAACCGGTTTAACGGCGCCAACCTCACCCTTAATTCAGATGTGGATCAAGACACATAGATATTTGGTTTGCATGAAAGACCCCTAACTTATCAATGCATCATCTCCTAAAACATATAAATCAAGATATAACAAGGAGATAAAGCAAGGATAAGGACTCAACAGTAAATTGAACTGAATACCGGAGCAAAAGAAATCCAACAGGTTTGAAAATGCCAATGTTTTAATTGTCTAAATTACATTTTGTCCGACCTGATAACTTTTGGCTAATTTGCGTAGAAAAGCGAGAAATTGAATTTAAATTTTTGTTTTGAACTTTTGAAATATATTTTTGTCCTTTCAGACAACATGATTTTTCATTATCTTTTTAATGTTTCAAAATGAGTTAACGTAGAAATTGGATTTACTAATTATTGCTTTATTTAGAACAAGAAATGCATGGTATTTGTAAATTTAAATGTTTATTTAAATTTGAATTTAAAGCATAAAATTTTAATCAGACGAAACTTAACATACAGGAAACCATTTATGCGAGATCAATCTTCCTTGTTTTGCAGAAAAGCAAACTAAAGTTTGACAACTTCTTTGCATTTGCAAATATTTAAATTCATTGATAAATTTCAAACCTCATATGACATCACAGAATAATGCATTGCTGGCTAGAATTTTTTTTTAGTTTTTCAAATCTGTTTTGGGTAAAAAAAAATCCAGCCTGAAGTTCAAACAGGCATAACTTTTGAATGGATAGGAGTTTTTAGATGCGGTTTTCAGCAATCTATTTCTCTCAATAACTGCTATTATCTGAAATATTTGGTTAAAAACTTATTTTTGCCTTTTCAGTTGATCTTCAAAATATTATGGGTAAATATTAATCAGAACTAGAAATAGAAACAAAAGGACAGTATTTAAATCGAAAAAGAAATTTCAAGAAAAAAATCACATCTACCTGAGATTCGAACCACTTACCCTGAGTAATACAGCTTGCCCCCTTATCCACTCGGCTATAGATCAAATACTTACATTCCTTTATAATATTAAATGTAGTTCTAAAATATACATGTATCCTGTGCCCCTCTTATCACACTGAAAATGTCCAATTTTGCACTTTTTATTGTCTACAACTTGTTTTGCTTTATTCTAGTGCTTTCAAGTCAAGGTCGCCCCAATTCAGCGAATGAGTAGCACGCTTTTGTTCGACTGGTCAATATTCGTGAAGTACGCTTTTGTCGCTGTGCAAGTGGGCGGAGCTCAGTATTCATATAACATGAAGCACGAAAATTTACCAGTCGAATACGGCTATTGATAACTGTAGGAAAGCAACTCCATTTTTATAGTTAGTATATTTACAAACGCATTTGAGGCACATGCTGTACACATTACGCCTATTTGACTGGTCATTTCGTGCTTCCCGACTTTTTAAGTACATTTATGATTATTATATTTATGCTTGTAGATACGCTATTTACACAATGTGCTTTAAAATGTAAAAAAAATGTGCAACACAGATGATGTCATAAAATGTAGAAAATGTGCAACACAGATGATATCATCATATGGTCTTGAAGCACGAAATGACCAGTCGAATAGGCATAATTGTCTTAGCTCAAAGAACTACATTCGATAATTAGCCTCCCATAATGTTAGGAGTAATAAAAGTAAGGAAGAGGGCAAAGATCAGGAATCGATTAGCACTTATCAAGTCTACAGTAAAATACCAAGCTTTCCAAGCAAATAGTAACTTTAAACAAAATCCTTATTAGCTAACCTAATAAAACGAAAATAGACTTTCAATTAAAATCAGCGCAAAATTCTTTAGTTGCTTCCATTTGGGGTCAATTATCAACAATACTTGTGTTTTATTCTCATTCGAAGCGTCTCGATGCGGTTCCAATGAACACCTAAGCAAGTGTTCTTTGAAGTTAAGAGAACTGTAAAGACTGACAAAAACCCAAACCTCTCCTATTGTTACTATTTTTAACTTAAATGTGCAAAATAATTGTAGTCACTTTTGTTTTGTTTTTGTTGAAGTTGGTGCTTTACGTTCCCGTCAACAATGTTCCAGTCATATCAGGACCTATTCTGGGTTTAACCAGTACATGGCAGCGGCTAGAGGGCCTTGCTTAAGGACACAATATAGTGCATCTGATGAGTCTAGATCCAACGACCCTCGATCTGAAGTCGAGTACTCTACCAGTGAACCACTGCGCTCCGTATTGCAATTTTTGAAAGAATGAGCTCTAATAAAGGGGAGACAAACATTTGCTACTTCTTCATTGGTTTATTTCGAGTGGTTTCCCTCTTGCGGTAGAAGGTTTGCCTTTTTTCAGATATTTTCTTTTAAAACATCCGCTTCCGCCAAAAACCATCCGTAAAATTAGTAAATTGCACGACCCTTGGGTCTGCACTATAGTCCGTCTGTCCGTTACAATTAGTGAAAATGTTCATAACTCTTAAACCACATGGTATTTGCATACATATGCATGCCAACATTCCCAAACCACTGGCATGCGAATCCACCTTTTTGATGGACATGGGTGTGTTGAGCAATTGTCCAGCCTGTTGTGGTCAGTTAGTGAAAATCCTCATAACTATTGAACCTTACAGGATATTTAGATTAAATTTTGCATACTGATTTATTTTAATATTGTCCAGCCACTGGTATGCAAAACGGTGACGAGGGTTTGCCACGCATCATTTTGGCGGGTCGAGGTCTTTTAATGAAAATGCTCATAACTCTTGAACCGCATGGTATATTTTAATCAAATTTTGCATACTAATACATTTAAACATTATTGGGACACAGGTTTGCAAAACGGCGATTAGGCTTTGCCAAATATTGTTTGGGGGCAAAGCCTAGTCACCGTTTTGCATACCTGTGTCTCGATAATATTAAAATGAATAAGAACCCGCTTTCGTATGGAACCTATTTCAGAACAGCTATGTTGAAACACTCAGTCCGGCTACCCGAACATTGTTTTCAATTTAAATACATAGAGTTTCATTCTAAGCGTGGGTCCCGCATAATATAACTGTCAGTTGATTGACTATAAAAACTCGGAGTCATGTATCTGTTTAATAAAAGAACATACATTGGTTGACTTTGGTTGTCTCAAAGTTTGAACTACTTCATTAGATATGTTGAGGCGGATGAAAATCTTGCTTTTAACCACTTAACAGCCAATGAAAACAAATGTCGTCTGTTCTGTCGCCTGTGGAAATGTTTTACTAACCCTTTTTGACAAATAGTGTAGACCAAGATCAGACTGCTCCTACCAGCAGCAGTCTGATCTAGGCTCACACAGTTTTCATCTATACTTAGATTAGTCAATGGGTAACTTCAACAGACGACATATTCGGATGCATCTTTGTTGGTGCTATATGCCTATAATGGGTCGTGTATATGTTTAGGATGCACATTCATCTCTGAATCTTTGTCTGCTTTCGTGTGTCCATCGCCGTTTCAGTGTTTTACACATCGTCTTTGAAAACAATGATATCCATAGGTAAGAGGACAATGAGTTTGAAACGTTTATTGTTATGAAATACGCATGTCAAAATATGCAAATTTCGAAATAAAATTAGATGATATATTGTTTAAATTTAGACTGTGTTTCAAGGCTAACAGAAGTCTGTTGCACGATTAGGGTGCGATTAGGGTGCATTCACCTACCAAAAAAAGAGATTTTTATTTAAGGATTGAAATGCAGATTTTTAGCTTGCATTGGATGATGCAAAACATTAGGCTTTTTAATGTCTGTGAAGCCCGAAGGGCTTCTCGGAGACATTAAAATGCTAATGTTTTGCATCATTCAATGCAAGCTAAAACTCTGCATTTCAATCCTTATATTTACATTTTATATTATCAATCAAATATACTTAATTATCTTCCACCCAAATTCGTTAGTTATCCTTGAAAAATGAAATATTTTATTTGTAACGGAGGTGTTTGAACAGCCAGCGAACGAAAGTCCTGTACATAACGTCGTGGTGATACGTGAATGACGTCACACGAATATTGATAAACAAAGAAAGCTATTGGTTGACGTTGACGTTATTCCACCTAGAGGCGCGGTATAGACCATGTGACTGCTCAATGTTTTGCATCGAGAAATGCAAGCAGCAAGGAATTATGGTTTCATCTAAGGCAGCTTCATTGAGAGTGTAAATATACAAGCATATTGAGGCAAATGGTACATCACCTATTTATCCAGTATAATTTTAAATCCATATAAGCCTAGCCATGTAGCGTCCTTTTTGTGGGACACAGACAAACAGTGCAGACCAGGGATTTCTCTGTTTGCTTACAGAAGTCAAGGAGCTTATTTTTTTGAAAATTGACTTCGCACAATTTTCCAGCCAGAAAAGGTTTGACTTCAGGAATAGTAAGTGAGTATGATCAGGAATTACCACAATCACAAACCGCAGACAACCCCATGGCACCCCGAGGAAGAGCCACTGAACCACCACGAAACACCAGGAAGACAATTTAAGCAAAGAAACCAGCTCTCTCTTCCCCATCAAAATGATTGCAATACTAGAATGGACATAAAGTAACGTACAACACAACATAGAACAATTACAGACTCCCACAATGTGAGTAAGAATAAACAAAAAGTCAACAACAACAGAACGTAGTTAGAGCTACCCTTACACAACACTACCTAGGAATGTTGCAGAAGTTTGAGTGTGCCAGTATCTATGGAAAGAAAAGAATAAAATCATTTTTTCTTTCTTTTCTTTTCCTATAGATACCGGCTCGCTCAAAGCTATCATTTTCTTTCTTTTATTACTATAGACTATAGACATTATGCCAGAGAATATTATTATTTTAATCGATATTTTGATTGTGTGTGCCCCAAACTCATTTATAGTCTGGGCAATGATCGCAAAAGGAGAAAGGCTATTCAAACGTGGAATAGTTCAGGGATAAAACAAATCATTCAGGGAAATCTCTTTTTGTATGGTATTTATAGTATTGGGCACTAAATGATGAACTGGTAATTTTCAAGTCAAGCTCTTGTCTTTTTCAATAGATAATTCTGTCGTAGAGAAGCAAAGATGACCGATATCTTTGTACCTCCGTCAAGAGATGGTTATTCAATCGCCGACACTACTTGTGTTTCACCATCTCCTGCATGTACAGTGGGCTGCCACCTCCTGAACTTATCCGAGTTTTAGAGTAATGCTATGTTTACACTATGTTCCCTAAGGGCTTGCCGTCTTTGCGAAAAGTAATAAAATAACCGACGATGTGCTTGCGCCTCAATTATTTAAACATAATTATGCCCTATTACTTATGTTTAATACGGTAAAAGTTGAATGTTTCGTTAGGAATGCAGTCTAACTCTCCCGACGGTTCAATATAGCATTGTCTTAAACAGTCATATATAAATGAATGATTGATTGGTCTAAAAACATTAAATGTCCTGCCAGAGACACATGTTTTCGTTGAGTGAAACAATGTGATACGATCATCAGCATTATTACCTGTGATAATAACATAACGATCAGCCACGCCACGAAAAATACACGTAAATCTACGTCTCATATACGGATCCAGAGGGGGGACGGGGGACCCCCCCCCCCCCCTTGAAAATTACAAAAAATATAGAGTTCCTTAGCAATACTGTTCCGGATCCCCTGATAATCACAAAGCCACCAAGCCAGCATTCAATGTCGAGTCATCATCGGCACGCCAGCGAAACGCCATTTGAATGGCGTTTCGCTGACAAGCCGAATTAGCCTATGATGGCCCGCTGGTATATGTAGTGTTATTTGGATCCTCTCATCAAAACAAAAGACGTTCCAAAGTTGATCCCCCTCTGGCAAAACTTTCTGGATCCGCGTATAACCTAAGTCCAATGGGGTTTCGAGCCGACCAGGCCTACCAGCTAAGTTGACCGCGTCGTGGATGCTTCCAGAGAATTCCCTTGCTGAGCAATGAATAGCAGTAGTAACAACTCAATCTGTGACCTTGGTATTCGCAGAAAGGAAAAAGGTTTTCTCGTGTAATGTCCAATTATGTATATATAAAAACTTCAAGTAGTATACATATTTGAGTCATGCCCTAAGAAAAAAACGTTGTTATGCCTAGCCATAATTCAACTTTAACTCACGCACTACAAACTTCCTGGCTATCTATTGTGGTTGCGCAGATCGGAGGTTTTACTTAACATGCATTGGTACTGGCAATCAGCATTACAGAGACTGCTCTAAGTGAGGAACAGGGCTTGATTTGGCTAATATATAATATATACATGTTACATGTACATACTACCAGTACCGTTTTAACTACGAAATTTCTTTTTTTTTTAATAATTATTTTGAGGGGTAACGTACATGTACTAAGTTACATTGTACCTATTTTGTTTTTGCTTTCAATATGTTATGCCTTTATATTACATGTTTTCATTCATGATAACTTTGTGTTGTATTTGTAATATTGTTCGATTGACGAAGAAACCCACATAATGATCTTACATCTAGCTTTAGTATACAGACGTAATTTTGAAACGCATCACCTAGACGTAAACATGATTATATCACTTAAATAAATGGTTACTAATTTTAAACAAAACAGATTCAGAAGAAAGTCTATATACTTTTGTGAACTATATCCCTTTAGACGCATATGAGATAAATGGTAACTGTGATATGTAACTGCAAAGACAAATGAATTAGAATTCTATTCGATTAAACTTAAGAACAAGTAAAGCTATGAAAACCAGTTGATACGGACAAATATGGCGCTTGTCCTAAACATACACAAGATGAAACCCTTATTAGAACTAGTGACATTTACTGTACACATTACAGGCAAAATCGAGAAAAAAAATATACATAATACCAACCTCCACGGGGATAGAAGATGCTTACTGTTGGTGGTAAAAATTTGTTGGAGAATACAGTGTCTTAGCTAAAGACTAAAGGATAAATGACAGGAAGAGAATAAAATTAGAATGTAGATCATCAAGCAAGGCTGAAATGCTTAGATTAGGTAATAAAATTATGACAGCCATAATAATATTGAAATTTTGTTTTTTCAGAAAGATCTTCATTTTCATGTAACAAAATATTTAAATTAGGCCCTCCAGTAAAATATTTTACTGGCTGTTCCAAGGTGGTGCTTCTTTTGTGGACCATTTATGTTATTTCTGTCTTGTTTTTGTTACGCATTTGAGCGCGTCTGTATATCAATGCCTGGTGGTCACCTGCTGGGAAAGGGCTGATCTCTTGGCTCTAAGTTGTGATGTCTAATTGTGAAGTTGTCATTTTCCCATTGGTATCCTCGGTCAGGTATGGTGCTTGATTGTATAGATTCCTGATTTTTGTCACTTTTCTTACTTTTACAAATGACAGATACACAGGTAAGCATGTCCCTTCGAATGCAATTGTATTGGTTACATTCAAAAAAGAAGTGAAAAGGGTCTTCAATTTCACCACAAGTACACAAAGGATTTTCAATAATATGTTTTCGAGTAGAGATTGAGCTGTAAAGTGCGAATTAACGGCAATAATTATAAATAGGTGGGTGGTATGGTTATTTACTTTTTTGAAAACACAAATTATTCCGATTTGGAAGGCTTCAAGGTTACAAAACCACATATCGATTCTTGAAAGGTCAGCATTTGATTTCATATCAGAGTCAAGAGGATCATCAACATCTATTTAAATATTGGTATCATCAGCAAAGAGCCTGATAGATAAGTTTATTCTTCTACAATAGCATTAGTGAACACTTAGAACAACAAAGTTTCAAGAATAGATCCCTGTGACACACCAGCTTTTATTTAGCACCAGTTAGATGAGGCCCTTGGTAGGACCACACGTTGTTTTCTGTCTTTGAGATAGTCATTAAATCATTGCAACAGGATACCATTGATTTCCACAGATCGCAAAGTAAATAAGGACATAAATGCATAAAAGAACTAAAGACAGAGCCCCACAATCCAATGAGAAGAACATTAAACAATAAATTAACAACAAAAGAACCACCGCCTTAGAACGGGCAGCAGTCGAAGCCACCAGGGGTGGGGGTAAATACATTTTACTGACACCAAATCTTCACCCTTGGTTCTGTTGTTGTTAAATCACAAAAATAGTTAGCTCACATGGAGGCTTCCTAACTTATGCAATGCATCATCACAGAAAAACAATTTAATCAAATTAATACTCTATGGTGAATATGTAAAGCTGTTATTACACGGTTGTCTTTGAAAAATTAAAAACAATACTATGATAAATTGTTCTATTGCTTTGCCTATCATGTTGCGAAGTGAAATTGGTCGATGATTAGATAATTCTGATGAGTCATTCTTTTAAACTATGGGTGTAATATTGACCTCTTTCCAGGTAGTTGGAATTTTACCATGTACAAACAATTGAATAGATCGCTTAAGGGGGTTTGAAAGTTGCTTCAGAAGTATCAAGGCCGTCGTCGCCGATCCGGCAGGACGGCGAGCGCCGCACCACCTCTTTGGACGAGTATGCTTTCCGCCGTGTCCCTTTTTTCTCGTTTTGGCTCATTTTTCTTTGTGCTTACCTCTGATTTTCAATTTATTGATGCAATCATCAATTACGCTCTTTGCGCGTGTCATACATAGACCGACCTAGCCAAGGTGTGAAAACATTGAAAAACAATGCAATTATTATAATGACAGTTATCATACTTATGGGCCGTGTCGAGAGAAAACCTGACGTAGCTGCATTCGAAGATTAAAGGCGCAGACCAACCTACTCATCCACGCAGTCTGATCAGTGCCTTTGTTGTTCGCTCTCTTGAAAAAAGAATTGATAAACTTGCAACACGCAAAATTTCAGCATTCTAGCTACATGTACTCTCTGTAACTGAGCAGGTTGGTTTGAGTCTTGCATGGTCGGAAACCCCGAAGACAGGTCTTCTCGCATTGAGGCCCACACAATTTCTATGCGCCAGTTTCATTTCCCTCAAATTGACATTTTTCTTCTTCTAAATACATTGTAACATGTAGCGACTAAGTATGTTTAAACGTGACGAGCATCGTGGTCATGTGTTGTTACAATTCATTCCGTTACGGATATACAAGTTCTGCCTGCTCCAATTCATTGGTTGGTTGGTTTTGTTGCTTTACGTCCCGAGTCAACAGCTATGGTCATTGCGGGACGGTCAGTTCACCTAACCACACTTTTTCCTGGGCAGGCTTGAACAAGCGGTTAACCAGTAATTTGTGCACATACTTTCGCTTGTAACTGACAACAACCCTTCTTGAATGAATCAGCGGAAGGGAGGAGAATGACCGTAGAAATTATTTCATGATCAATCTCCACGAAAGTATGGGACCGGGCCGGGATCGAACTCGCGACCCCTGGATCTGCAGTCAGACACGCATCTGTAGCCAGACACGTTACCGACTGCGTGTTCTAATTCAGCCCAAGACTTTTCGGTTCCCCACACGTTCATTCGACTTTAAGAAGCAGGAACAGAGAAGGGTTTAGCCGTCGTAGCTCGACAGTAGGCACTGGCTTCATTACGATGTTCAAAGCCAAAGATCTCACGTTATGCCTATCGACAAGGGAACTCATCAAGGAAAGTTGTGCAGCTAAAATCTAGATGAAGCCTTCTGCATCCTTAAAGTAACGGGTGTACTAATTGAAAAGACGCTTATGTATATCTTTTCGAAAATACAACTCTTTGAAGTACAACCATGCGCGGATCCAGAAAGTTATGTCAGGGGAGGTCCAACTTTGACTTTTTTTGTAGTTGATGAGGGGAGGGAGGATCAAAATATCACTATAGGCGGGCCGATAATGGCCCAACATTGAATGTTGGCTTGGTAGCTTGTGATTTTTCAGGAGATCTGGACCAGTATTGCTTAGAAACCCTATTTTTGTGATTTTTAAAGGGGGGAGGTCCGGACCCCCTGTCCCCCTCTGGATCCACCCATGACAACCAAGGATCAGTGCTAAAAGTACTTTGCCAAAACCTGCGGGAACATAGGTGACATAATGTCTAAGAAATATGCTGAAGAAAAAAGTAAACAAAAATCGTGACTATCTGAAAACGATTTTGTTTAGCATTCGGTTTTCTCACATGCCAAGAAATATCTTTTCTGGCAAAAAATCGTGACTGAAATCTGGTCCCAAACGCATAAAACCCCACTAAAACGCACATAGAAGCGCTAAAAATTCAAAATTTTCTCGGGGGGAGACCCCCTAACGAGAGGGGGCCCCCTCTCGTGCTCTCCCCCTCTCGTGCCGTCGGCACTCGATGATTTCCTCCGCCGGACCACTTTTTAATACGCGGCGACGGCCCTGAGTATATTGTTGATACTATCAGGGCATGCAGCTTTTCCTACTGAAAGTGTATTCAAAGTTCCCCCTACATTGATTCCAGTGAGTGCCTATTTCTAGAGGTAAATGGGGGAGTAGATTGGCTTTCATTAAGAACTGTCTGGCTGGATTTAGCAAATTAATTTTGTCAATATTTTCAACATATGTTATTCCATCTTTACACAGTGGTGGTATTGTGCCTGAAAGGTCTGGTGTTAAAAAAAAACTATAATATTTCCACCAATCTTTCAGATAGTTATTTTTATTTGAGTTTTTCTGTGATATAGGATTTCAAGAAGCCACTTTTGCTTTGTTTCACCACTTTTGCTTTGTTTCAATCCACAACTAGTTGGCAAGAAGTTGTCCCTGAACCACAAAAAATGACTTTATAATGTTTAAACAATGCCTAGTTAGAGTACTAATTCCATCCTTTTTTGCATAGCATTGGAGTAAAAAATTTAAATGCATGGCTTTCCAAAATGGTTGAAACTATTGTTACAGTTCATTTTCAAAAGTACGACAAGTTTACCGAGAAATGACTGACAGAAACAAAATCTGACTCGTGTTCCAGGTGACCATTTTAAGAGCGTGTTTTCGAAAACCACAAATTGGCCATTGAGTGCAATACGTAACAGCTCATCTTTATTAATTTTCTCAATAAGGCCGAATGTATTTTCCCATCCTTATTAATGGGACGAGCCCATTTCCAATTTTAGGGTTGTTGGGTGATATTTTTCATTTTATTCAAATTTTAAAGGAAACTTCTGTAAATAAGCAAACAGTTATCCCGTTACTTAACAACTTTTGTTAACACTGGTGTTTTCCAATGTTGTAAGTTGTCCCTATTCCAACCAAAGGGTACATTTTTGTTGTTGTTTAATATTCATTATTTTTTTCATTTTATTTAGCTTATTTCAAGGCCTGATTAAACTAATTAATGCAGTTAAATGTCACTCGTATCATGGTTTGAATGATAAATGAAACACATAAATTTTGAAATACAATTACATAATTTTTAAAAGTAAAATTGTGAACATTTTCTATCCATTTATTTAAACATTAGTTTTGGATGCTCAAAAGAACCGTCTCATTGAGACGGGGTTTTTAGTACCCATAACATTTGTTTGACTTGAGAAATAAGAAAATTGGTTTATTTTAATCTTGATGCCTGGCTATATGAGATTATTGATATTTGTTTTTGTTTACGAATTAAGGTAAATTCGCCAACGCAAAGGGTTCTACATTATACTTTCAATCTATCATTATTACAGTTGTTTTGAGTTTGGTGACTGATTAAGGTGAATGAGTACCGCCTTGATTCGACCAGCTTCTGTTTAAGAGCGGGTATCTTCGGACATCTGTGAGAAATTAGAAATATTAAGTGAGTATGATCAGGAAATACCACAATCACAAACCGCAGACAACCCCATGGCACCGCGAGGAAGAGCCAATTAACCATCACGAGACACCAGGAAGACAAATTAAGCAAAGCAATCAGTTCAACAATTACAGATTACAATTATTAGAACAATTACAGACTCCCACTATGGGAGTAACAATAAACAAGAAGTCAACAACAACAGAACCACCGCCTTAGAACGGACAGCAGCCTAAGCCACCGGAGGGGGGGGGCTTAAATGCATTTTACTGGTACCAAATCTTCGCCCTAGATTCTGCTGTTGTTGTAATACAAGAAATGTTCAGCTCGCATGGAGGCATTCTAACTAATGCAAGGTATCATCATGGAGAAACACTCTAATCAAATTAACACACCATGATGAAACAAAGAAAAGGGCTTATGACTCGCAGAAAGTCAGAGCTAAAGAAAACCTCAAGTTAAGCCACGATGGGTCAAGCTACAGATAAGCATCAGACACCAACCCACCGATTAAAGCTTCACGTCAGAGCCGCCATAGAGTTTGAGGCCTGACCCAACGTCGTGCAATTAAAGAGGAAACCATAGCTATAAACCGTGATTGGGTTTAAAACCAGGCATGCAGACTGTCGCATGACTACCAAGTTATATCCAACCCTTATATAACGTTTTACAATCTTTTTGAATTGATCACTAAAATTAGGTTTTCCAACAATTCGTTTGATTTATAAACTAAATCACCATAAAATATAGGTTCTGATATGCCTTGTTGCAGAAGAGTTCATAACCCAATATTGTATTTAACAATTAACTCGGAGTGTCTGTGGTAGAATTTAGAAAATGCTTTTCGAATTTTATGAAATCTATAACCTTGTTTTAATAACTTAGCAGTTAAATATAAGATTATGTTGTTGAAGTCATCAACATTAGAACATACGCTAGCAAAACGAATAAGCTGAGAAGTATATACACCATAGAAGGGAAGCGATTGAAATTGCAAAGAGTGAATATCGTACTCGTACATATGCAAAATCACTGTTTTCCTTCTCAAAAAAGGCAAAAATGTTCCCTTCTATTTAAACACCGGTCTGACCATATATTAAACAGCATATACTACTCTGATTTAAACCAAATGAGCCAGTGCATGAGATTTCCAACAATGTAGTATGCGACCAGCAAAGCCTCGGATCAGACTGCGCGTATGCGCATACGCGCAGTCTGATCAGAGCCTTTGCTAGTCGCTTGAGTATTCAATGATTGTTACAAGTAAGCTACTGACTGAACACCATTTGGAGTTTCTAAGCTTAAATGGAGGCTGCAGAGGCTCGTCGGAGTCTACACTTGTCAAAATGCCACCTTTTTGGAAATCACATGTCACGGCTCAAATGGTATAACTACCTTGTGATTCCATTTGTGCCGTCGACGCGTGCGTAGAACCGCGTCTTCGGAGTTTGCGACCAGGTAAGATCCGAACTACCCTACAGAAATTAGCTTGACATTTTGCCTGTAGCAAGTATAGTTTTCAAAATGGCTGCCGTGAGAAAGGGCAAAATACCTATATAGTTTAATATATCAGCCTCCTACCATCAGTTATGCTTACTTTTATGAGCAGAACATCTATATCTAAGACCCTCAACTTCATTTCTGATATTACAAGCTTAATGTATGGTCTTAACATAGTGCATTTAAGATGGCTGCCACTTTAAAGTATATTTTTGCATATTTTCGTTACTTTTTAGAGAGAGTTTCAATGTTTCCTTTGATAAAACAATTCAAACATTGATGTTTGGGTTATTATTTATTTTGGAGATAAATTTACTGGAGATAAATTTACTGTCAGCAGTATTCATTCATACAATACGACAGCAAAGGTGGCCGTCATAAATGACAAATGGGTCCAAAATAGCCAATGGTTGTAATAAGTTATCTTGCAAATTTTGAACAATAACAATTTTAATAAGATTATGATCAAATAATGACACTGATATATATCATTGGTACATAATGTATAGCTGTTATATTCATAACGCCATTTCAGTCCACAACAGCAGAATCGTCCATTGATCACAAAGTTATCATCTTCATTATATTGTATAAGCTACATACAAGGTTACCCCACCCATTTTAATAAGTAGACAACTTTTCCTCTAATTAAATAAATATTAATACCTCTGCATACATTTATCTCACTGATATTGGAATGAACTTCATTTTGCATTCATCAGAATCATCACTTATTCGCAGCATACTTTTTAAAAGATTATTTCGCTGCTTCAGGGTGTAACATACGTTACATGTTTACATTAAACCGAGTAAAACCGGCACCTGGTCCAACATAGCCTCAAATCATACCTATATGGAGCCATAACCTCTTCCACTATGGGTTAAGGTAGATATGCATGGATATAGGGATAGAGAATGGTAGGAATTATGGCTGGGTAGGATAGGTTATGAGTATTATAAGTGGTAGGGTATGAGTATGTGTTAAGGTAGGGTAATGCTAATTGATGGGCTACCCTACCTTTGGCCCTACCCTGCCCTTATAAGTTTCTACCTAATCGTCTTTTACTCCTACTTGCAGAATCCCCTACAAATACATTGAAAGAAATGAGTAGCTGCAAGGTAGTTTATAAGCAGGGTTATATATAGGATGCGTTTGTGTATGGGTTGGGACTTTGGTAAGGCAGGGATATGTGAAGCGTAGCCTACCTTACAATACTCAAACTTTTTTTACCTCTACTTTCCCCCCAATATATGCCCTACACACATCCTAAACATACATTCACTCATACCCTTTGGATATGAGTAGGCATACCCCTTAGATATGAGTATTGACAGGTATTAGTATGAATTCGTATGTGCTAGTTGGATACGTAGGACATAATAGGGGTTAAGAAACCATAGGGCCTTGTAGGACATTTTAGCAGCAGGTTATATATGGGAATGACAAAGCGGGGCATTATTTGGAATAGGGTAGAATTTGAATAGGAATAGTAAAGATAGGTGAATTGTGAGTTTGGTTTGTAGTAATGTGGTAGAGTAATGTGAGATGGATTATAGTACACGTTTGATAGAGTGGAACAAGGTAGGAAAGGGTGTACAGATTAGTAGGTTTATCATATGATATAAATAAAGGTAGTATTATCATAGAAGAAGGTTAGGAGGGGGTTGATCATGTAGGGTGGAGGATGGTATGTGTAATGATAGTGTAGTTAAATGGGTTGGGTAGGAAACATAGGGTAATACAATTGTGTGTAAGGAAGGATAAGAGCAGGACATACATAGGGTGCGGTTGTATTGGTCAGAGTTGTGTTGGATTTGATAAGCTAGGAGAAGTGATTGCAGGGTAGTGTAGAATAGAAAGAGCATTGCAAGGAAGGGCAAACCAACCTACAACTCATTCATTTGGAATTAAGTAAACTGCTTTCCATCACTTGTCTCTTCTTTTCAATAAAAAAGTAAGAAAATAAAGTAAACATACAGTTTCTGGTTATTACTGGCTACAAAAAATGACTAATTCATATCTTTTTATACTTGCTACTTCTTGGTTTGGACTAAATACACATATATAGTTAAAACGTTCAAAATGTTGATAGCACTCATAAACGGTAATTCAATTTTAATAATGATTAAAGCTTATCAAAGTCTGTTGTTAGATGAATATATTTACATTGATTTAAGCAAAAATCATATAAAGTAGATATTGCATGTTGTGTACGTTACACATTTTACAATTAGGAAATAAAAAACATTAAAAAGGCATCTCGAGTCATGTTTATAAATGTGTTTATTGGGGCTAATAACATAGGGTGAAGTAGCAGTGAATACTTTAACTTAAAACATTCCGAATGTTTCAACATATTACTTGTATATATTACTTAGCTTTGGTAAGTGCAGTTAAACTTTAACATTCAAATTCATCCAAAGTTTGATAAATCAAAAGATTATTCAGACTTCTGTGAATTTTGGCTTGTCTCATTCAATTGTTTTTAATAGTGGTGTTATAGAAACTTATTAGAAACTCTTAAAATTGATAAAGAATCCCATAATGGTAACGAAAGCAGGTATTTTAAAAACTGTTTTGATGTTCTGTATGTCATTTGCACAAAGCTTATATTGAGAAACGTCTCAGCTGATTGCACTTATATTATTTGGGACTTTCACAAGGCTAAAGAAATTACAAACATACTGGTATGTCATGTTTTGTAACATTTTTCAGCAGACTTTCATGCTTTACTTATTGATAAAGTGGCCTTTCTAAAATGCTTTTTACATTGTGCTACCAAGTTTAAAGATCAATAACTGGCGCATTATGTGAAAAAGAAAAAATAATCTTAGCAGTTTGTGAAAAACAAAATCAGTTTTTCTATTAGTTAAAAACAAAGTATTGACTCATTTGTAAAAACTACATCGTATAGATTCTGTAGAGAATATCTTGGGCTCCTATGCCTGTTTTGCTGGGTTTACTCACTGTACTATTCTTAATGTAAAAATGTAACGTATGTTACATCCTAAACTTTCAACAGCATAAACTGCAATAAATGATGAATCTGACGAGAGCAAACTGAAGGTCATTCCAATACCAGAGAGATAGATGCAAGAGGTAGAAGTGTATGCTGTTTAATTTGAGGAAAAATTGTTTACTTATTAAAATGGGTGAAGTAACTTAGTATGCAGCCTATACAATATTATGAAGATTATGACTTTGTGTGATTAATCGACGATTCTAGTGATGAGCACTGAACTAATGTTGTGAATGTAAGTCACTAGCAGCTGCCAATGTGATGTGTTTAAACCAGTATCTGATCATAATCTTATTAAAATTGTTATTGTTCCAAATTAGCAAGATAACCTATTACAGTAATTTGGCTATTGTTGACCTATTTGTCATTTATGACCGCCATCTCTAATGCTATATTACATGACTAATAGTGCTGACAGTAAAAATATCTCCGAAATTAATAATGACACAAACATGTAACTATAAATTGTATTATCAAAAAAAAAAAAACATTGAAACTTTTTCTGAAGATTAACGAAAATATGCAAAAATGTGCTTCAAAGTGGCGACCATCTTGAATATATTATGTATAGACCATACATAAAACTTTTAATATCAGAAATGAAGTTGGGGGTCTTAAATATAGATGTTCTGCTCATAAAAATAAGTAAACAGATGGTAGGGGGCTGATATTACACTATATAGGCGTTTTGTCTTTTTTTACAGCGGCCATCTTGAAAACCATCCGAAATGGCGGGTAGGACCCAAGATATCGAGTGTTAACATCATGATTCTTAATCAGGGGGGTCCAATGAACAATATTATACTACTCCCGGAGGGTCCTTAGGGGGGTGCATTGTGACCCCTCCGGGCCCATGGACTATAACACTTGCTAAGGTGCTGATCAGACTGTGTGGATGCGCAGGATGGTATGTGCCTTTGTTGTTCGAATACAGCAAAGTCAGGACTTCTCGCGTCGCTATATAGATATTGTATTACCATTCAGCTTCTCCTTCACATTTTCCATGTTACTGGTATCAAATGCGGCAATGATTGGTTACCGCTTGATACAACACGAATTTTTCATCCTAGTTTTCATCCCAAATGGGTTGTTTACCAAAAGACAGAACAGAACAGATTATTCGAAAACTATACAATTTCTATAATACAAGAATAATAGGTAGGAGACCTACTAGTGGCCCTTGGGCTGTTAGGAATCCTCGTTAAATAAATAAAGCATTAAATTAAAAGAATTATTTACATATCAAGGTCACGAATACTTTTAAAATACTTAAATCATTGTGACGTAGTGCTTATCTAGCGATCTTGGTCTTATCCATACAAGGGATGCTTGAAAAGAATTGCTTATTTCTATCTGGGGACTTCAAATTTCAAGAAAGCCCAAAAGTGCTCATTCCATGCCGTCAAAGAACTCTCCGTGGCTAGAAATGCAAAGCTTCAACCGATGTATCCACTTCTTGAAGGCGTCACTGTACGCTGATTTGGGCACAGTAATAAGGTACTGATGAATAGTAGATCCAACAAGCTGTCAGGACTAATATTTCCTCCCAGCAAGGACTTATTTCAATTTCGGAAACATAAAGAGATCACATAGGGCAAGATCTAGGGAATACGAGAGGTGAGGCAAAACCGTTACTTTTTCTGTCTTCCAAAACGCCGTAACTATTTCGGAGGCATGAGCAGGGACATTGCCATGTAGAAAACGGATACGTTTAAAACCAGTGACAGGGCGTCGTTTCTGGTAATATTTTTGGCTTCTCCAGTACTATGCCTTTGTAGTGCTTAACGGTGATGTTTTTTTGCCATATTCCATCGGCACTTTTATTGCGACTCCTTCGCCAGAGAAGAAAATTGCATACCAAACCTTCCTTGCACTCAAAGACCGTTTGGCAATTATTGGGCGTCTGCTATGTTTAGAGGCCCATGTTTTATTGCTTAACTTTCTGACGGGCTCAAAATAATAGACCCAATTTTCATCACCTGTGACGACATTGGCAAACTGCTTTTTGTCACAAGTTTAAAACATTTGAAGCATCTTTTTGTCCACTTTAACCCGTCGTCTGTTTTGTTCATCAGTCAACAGATGTGGCACCCATATAGCAAAAAAATCTTTCGGACTTTCAAATGCTTCTTCAAAATAAGGTGAACCGTTGATAGTGATAAACCTACGATTCGTGCAATATCACGAACTGTAAATCTGGCATCTCCTCCAATGGTTTCCTTTATTTTTGAAACGATTTCTTTACGAGATGCAAATTTTGGCCTACCTGATTTTGGTGCATTTTTTATGGACTCTACGCCAGATTCAAATTTATTTTTCTAGCTCCTAGCTGTGTCATAAGACACACAAGAAGGTCTTTAACTAGTAGAAAGTTCAGTCACCAGCTGCTTTAAAGAACAACCAAGTTTTGAGCGAGCTTTGATGTAAGCCCATAATTCATATTTCTGGTCGACGCTTCTACCAACCATTTTAACTACAGTGGTCAATGACTTCGTGTATTAATATAGCAAATTTTATGTCTTACATTTAATCTAACATGTACATTTATACAACGTTGTGTAGACCTTGAATAAACCTAGATAGGTATTTATTGGTTTTTATCGTGCCCCACGTGGATATCGAGATATAGGATTATAAGCAATTCATTTCGAACATCCCTCATATAAGCCAATAAAACGGCGGTTTTAATGGCATGCATGGGTATAGGTGTATATTATAACTTATTCAAATGCTATAATTTTTGATAATATCAAATCTAGTCAGTTCCATCATGCATTTCAATAACTGGAGGCTGAGCCCAATTCCATCACCCAGTCAGCTCCAACCAACACAAAAGACAGAGAAGTAATCCAGATAAATATAGAATGAAAAAGATAAAACATTATGGAAATAAACTTTCAGTTTCACAATCAATTTAAAAAGGGAAAAAGAAATGTGTACAGCAGTAAAACAAGATTCAAATCAAATGATGAAACATTTAATAGAAAAAGAGCGTTGAAAATAATGGACGATTAACAAACATGATTGCAAAATAAGAGTATTAACCAAACCATACCAATAATGAATACAAACGGTCTAGTAGTGTCTATAAATGAAGGAGGATCGAATACAACTGCACCCACTTTGGCCTATGTACAGTTACTTACTCAACAGCTAAATATTATGGTACAATAATTAATCGTTTATTTTCACCATTTGCAAGTATTATACAGCCACATATCTACATACATATAGCTTATATAACTATACATTCCAGCGCACCATATGAAGAAATTCTCCCAAGATGTATTACCCTGCGTATTTCCTTAAGAGTTTCAGA
Source organism: Loripinus fragilis (assembly GCA_964019695.1). Taxonomy (NCBI): domain Eukaryota; kingdom Metazoa; phylum Mollusca; class Bivalvia; order Lucinida; family Lucinidae; genus Loripinus; species Loripinus fragilis. The sequence continues at coordinate 41,330,912 of OZ026520.1, read as the reverse complement.
GATTAAAAACTAATTTATTGCTCGAATACGTTCAGGTGGGAAAATCCAGAATAGGTCAACTGCATCATGCAGGCAAACATAGCGACCGTGGCGGTGATTGCCCGATTTTTCTGCTACATGTATGCAAGAAGATATGCATGTTTTGGCATATACGCGCATGTTAATTTATTAATATCATCAAATACTATAATCCATCACTTAAATGTTATTTACAATTACAAGGTATGCACTTTTCATATGCAAGGCTAGTCATTAGCAATTTGTCAAAAACAAAATTAATTACTTTTACTAAATAATATATACAGTACCGTATGAATCTTCCGGATCTCATAATATTTGGCCTCGACGCGAAAAACAAAACCTGTCTTCAGGGTGACTCAGACCAGTCTCCTCAGTAATAGAGACCAGCTAGAACATTTGAAATTCCTCTTGTAGCTATATTCCAAAATGCGAATAACAAATGCACAGATCAGTCTACGCGGATGCATCTTCATTGTTCGCAAACCCTGAAGACAGGTTTTCTCGCGTCGATGGCCCATATGATAAAGTACATTCAGCATTCCAAAAATTGGGTCAAAAACTATTGTTTTGCTCTGTCAATTTATTCTTGCATCACAATGGTCATGGCAATTTTGCGGTCTTGGTACATACAACCTTTGAAACTAAGAAAAAAAATGGTGAAATCAAAAGCACGTTGACTCAGATGTCCGTCCGTCCGCCCGCCAGCCCGCCCGCCCGCCCGTCCGTCCGTCCGTCTTTTGTTAGTTATAACCAAGAAACTTGATAGGCGTTCGCTAAACTAACAAACAATGATAAGATTTAGGAGACATTTAGCATCTTAAAAAATCTTTCTCTCAGGCTGAGGTTTATGAAAACAGGTACTTCGCCGATTTCAAGCATATCTTTTAAATTAATTGGACATTTTATTGAAGGAATGTATGTCGGGATATTCTATATACTTCACAATGAAAATTCGCAACTATCGTGCGAATTTGTAAACCCCATATCCCGTGTGACCGGTCAGGGCTTGAATGTACAGACATCGTCGTCGATTGTCGATTTTCGCAGACGGGCATATGGACTTCTAGCTTTACACTTCCGTGACTTAAAAATGCTTCGGGATAAACATCATAACGGTTTATTTTAGAAGAAAATGAATACGCGAGATCATACGAAAAAGGAACTATCATATAGTCGACCTCTAATAGTTCGCGCTGTGAAGTCCCGTCAGAGCCTTCGATATACACAGAGCCGGAGAGGAGGGGTGGAGAACGGGTGATGAAGATAAAGTGTCAAGCCAAGTCTCGCTTAGATATAACGCATATGAGCCTCGACATGAGATTCCCGAAAATGTGGTATGTGCGACCAGCAAAGCCTCAGATCAGCCTGCGCATACGCGCAGTCTGATCAGAGGATCTGCTAGTCGCTTGAACCTTCTATGACTGTTGAGCTATAGACTGAACATCATTTTAAGTTTCAAAGCTTAGTTGGAACCCGCACAGGCCTGTCTGAGTCTACACTTATCAAACTGCCACATTGTTGGAAATCACATTTCGCGACTCGTATATGTTTAATTCTTTATCGCTGATGACTATTGCAAATAGTTTGGACCCAGATCAAGAACGCATGAAAAAAATACCAGGGAGCGAAGAGTTAAAGGACTCTGCCCATGATTTTTTTTCATGTTTGTAAAGTAGTTCTTTAAACGTGAATGCGCAGCTACCTGTTAGTGCTAAAAGCCCAAAATTTAGCATTGTGCCTTCATCTATGCCCAACATCAATCCCGGTTTCCCGCTCTAGTAGCAAAAGCTCTGTCGAGACTGCGCATTTATGCAGGCTCCACTGAGCCTTCGCTGCTCGCATGTGTGATAAGTACCAAACTGTCATGAGATGGCTTATTTTCTCCGGACATGGCTTACCTTGGACAGACACGCTGACTGATTACGATCTGCTAAAATTAAAGAGTCAAACTAATGGATTTCTCCGCCCATCTGGTGTGCTACACAATACAGGTAAAAGTATCCTACAGCAACGGTCAACGTAACGTCCAGACGTCTATGACTGTTGGCTATGCGTGTATCTTTCAATGTGCTGTAACTATTGCAATTTATCTGTTAAAGCATGAAATTACGATTAAAATCCCGAGGCAGGTGCCAAACTTAAGCATTTACCTTTTTTCATATACATGTACTAGACTTAAAGTCTAGATAGTTTTGTGTGGATTATATAAAAATTTGGATTATTTTACGCCAAAAAAATAACGTAAGATTAAAATTATTATGATTAATACGGTTACTAAAATTTTTGATAGTTAAAGTTGACTTATGTTACAAACCGGAAAGCACGCGCGGATCCGGACAACTCGGTCGGGGAGTACATGTAGGTATTCGTTTAAAGTCAGCAACATATTTTATATAGAGTCGAACAGACCGCCCTCGAGAAGCAAATGGACTCGATAGGGGTCCGTACCGGTATTTCTAAGGAAATTTATAGCAACTGTTTGATTTTCCATGGAGGGGGGTCCGGACATACTGTCCCCATCCCCTTTGGATCCGCCCATGCGGAAAGTCAATACTATTATGACATTAAAAAGGAATGTATTTTCCCTTCATTATCAATTGGACGAGTCCATTTCCAATTTCAGGGCTGTTTGGTGGTATTTTTCATTTGTATTCAATATTTAAAAGAAACTTTTGTTTGCAAACAGTGGAGAACCTGATCAGACACCTTATTTTGCGTCGTCTAATCTGGTTTTGCACTGTTTGCCGATGTCCAACAAAAAGACGCTATGCTTATATGGGTTAATGGAGGTTTTTTGTATAAAGGAGACGAGTACCAAATCTTGTGTCTCATATGGATTTTGAGAGGAGTATGAGTTCATAAGAACATGAACATTGTAACCAAAGAGCTCCGTGCATTTAGGGCCTTTTTGCCACCCATTGGGGCTAAAATAAAAGTGTTTTTCATCAAGTTTAGTAGAACTATCAATCTGGTATTTATTTGACTAAAACCGTTGTTATGGTAACAGAAAATGGCCGACAAAATACATGTTCAATTTGGCTAAAACTAGACAAATGCCAATATGCACCATTTAAGACTTTTGACAGAGACATTTATAGTGGAACACAAGTAAATACCAAAACGATATTTAGTCCGTATAAGCCTAGCGTCCTTTTTATGGGACGTCGGCAGGCAGTGAAAAACCAGATCAGACGTCGCAGAACACGGCGTCTGATCAGGTTTTGCACGATTTGCTTACAAAATGTACTTTTGAAATTTACAACCCAACAACCCTTAAATTCGAAATGGAATTGTCCAAATGATAAGGACGGGGAATTTTATCAGGCATAATGGGTTAAGAGATATAAGTATTACCACGACATAGGACACATTAAAGGTGTTTGGTTATTTAGCTGTGCTGCTAGAGGGGCCAAAATAGCCATCTTATGCACTTAAATAAGCTGCCACCACTTTTAGTGTAAATTTACACTTAGTTTCTACAGTGTATGAACTGGTTTATATATTTGATGGCATGACTCTAAAAAGCCGACTCAGCTGCGAAGACTAGCTAAAATGGTAACTTTAGATGTAGCGAATAATAATCTAGGCAGCCTTTCAACAATAACACTGGCCATATTGTGCTGATGAACAGGCTATTCTGCGCCTTTTTGCTGGCAGCAACCAGTTGGGAGAGGGTCGTAGCTCATACATATACAGGGCTCAAATTGATAATGACATACCTGCGGTTATAATTTTGAAAAAAGAATGGTATTCGCAAACAAAAAATAGATTCTTATTCACACTTAGTGGAAAATGATCGAAAGAGAATGATAATAACTCGGGGTTAAAACAAATATCAGGTGTTTTGGTAAATGGGGCTGTGTTATCTTAGCATCAGAATATAGGGCAAACCTTTATGGTTGACCAGCAGATTAGGTAAAATCGTATTTGTAAAAACTAAATGAGCGTTGACCTTGAAATACAAGCGAAAAACGACCCAGATCAGGGCACTTTGGTTAACCTTTGCCTACTGAAAAGTACAGTGTACGTTAAGCCAGATGGGATTTGGCTAAGCGTGCTATCTCGTGAGAGATGTACTCTTGAGCGGATCCAGAGGTGGGGGGGGGGACAGGGAATCCGCACCCCCCCCCCCCCCTGAAAAATCACAAAAGTATGGGTTTCTTAGCAATACTGGTCTGGATCCCCTGAAAAATCACAAAGCTACAAAGCCAGCATTCAATTTTGGGCCATCATCGGCCCGCCAGCGAAACGCCTTTCGCTGGTGGATCGATGATGTCCCGCTTATAGTAGTATTCATTTGGATCCTCTCTCCCCTTTAAAAAAAGAAAGAAAAAAACGTTGGCAAGGTTGCCAGGTTGGACACCCGCTGACTAAAACTTTCTGGATCCGCACATGGTACTCTTTGTCTTTTATAGTAAGGGCGTTACATTTATGACCCCAAAATGATAAAGCGCCAAACAGGCCTGCTTGGTCATGCTTGCCCAGATAAAAAGTGTGTTACAATGTAGGTGAACTGACCGTCCCGACATGACCATAACTGTTGACTGGGACGTTAAGCAATCAACAAACCAAACCAAACCAAACAGACCTTTAGTTAATGGTGCGTAACAATAAAAATCTTATTTCTCAAACAAAACATATGATGTGGTGCTCAAAAGAACCGTCTCAGTGAGACGGGGTTTTTTTGAGCATCCACAACATACATTTAAAGAATGAGTAAGAAAATATTTGAGCCGCGGCATGAGATTTCCAACAATTTGACATTTTGACAAGTGTAGACTCTGACGAGACTCTGCAGTCTCCTTTTAAGCATAGAAACTCCAAATGATGTTCAGTCAGTAGCTTAACAATCATAAATTACTCAAGCGGCTAGCAAAGGCTCTGATCAGACTGCGCGTGTGCGCAGGCTGATCTGAGGCTTTGCTGGTCGCACATACCATATTGTTGGAAATCTCATGCCATGGCTCATTTAAAATTTTACACTGAAAAAGTTTGTCTATCTTACCGTATTGTAGTAAAGAGAATGGTTACATGTATTCCGCAAATACGATGCGATACATTTTCACGTGGTATAGTTTACATTCATTCACCTTATGCTCAGGTGAACCAACGATACCATTAGAAGTTGATCCGAGCACATATGGGAGATGAGTTCTCTTATTGCGCATTCTGGTCAGGAGAGCATTAAAGTTTCGATCACAAACTTCGATCAACTGTTCGTGCTCCTACCAGACTGCACGAATGTAGATAGTTGTGCGAGCATGTCATTAGCATATGCCTTACCGTGGTGCAACTCAGGTCAGCAATGTTTATTTTACACGTGTAACATAAACATGGAAATGTTCCCACGTAACAAGAGCTCAACCAGCGGCGCATTATACGCCTGTTTGCTAAGACAGTAGGGGCATCATTTTCAGACTTTGAAATGAGGAACACTCATTATTGTGCCCGAAACATCATCCTGACTCAATTCATAATCCTATAAAATTTAATGAAGATATCATGAATAACCACATAGTTGTGGAGCATACAAGAATGATTATGGATTGACGGAAAACAATCAAAGGGACCTTACTCTGAAACAAAGTAGCCAAAACCAACAGTAATTGTATTGTGTTGTTCTGGACGCACACACATTACTATCAATACAGAGGCGAGTTCAACAATACGAGCGCTCCAACGAGCGCTTGTCAGTGTGATCATTGTATTGTTGAACGATAGCGAGCGCTCGCTCAATAAAAAATGGCTGCGCCCAGTAACAAACAAATCAAATCCCCCAATTGGTTGGAAATCAAAGCGAAAAACCTTCCTGCCTTCATTTTATCTTGTTCCATATCATATATCCACACACAGAAACATACATCGCCATTCCAAAAGTCGAATCTGAAAATATTGCGTGCATAGTCCCTCACGAAAATCCATTATTGTTTTGGCAGCCATCTTTGATTTTCGGGCGATACACCTATCGACTTGAATAGCGAGCGCTCGCAAGCACCTTGGCGAGCGCTTGTGTTCAGGGAGAAAGCACTCGATAGCACTCCGGGCGCTCGCATTATTGAACACGCCTCCGGTGCCATAAAGATAACCTTAACAGTTACTGAGCTATGGCCTGTAAACGAATGTTTTGAATAAAATAGTCTAAGGGACATAACTTCGAAACTAAGAAAGGTGGAATAATAATTCTAATGTGTGACAGGTCATCCTGACCTAATACACATCCCTATAAAGTTGCATGAAGATATCCCTACTAGTAACTGAGTTATTGAGTGTCAAGAGGCCGACACAATGTTTGAATAAATAATATAAGGGGCATAACTTAGAAACTAATAAAAAAAAGGAATTTTCCAAGCATTCATGTGTGCCGCGACATGTCATCTTGATATATTACATAGTCCTATAAAATTGCATGAAGATATCATGAACGGTTACTGAGTTCGAGAGTGTACAAGAATGTATATACAAAAATAGCAACAGAACAAAAGTGGCATTACTATGAAACAAATAAACGAAACGCAAACATCATTGTATTTGACACATCGTCTTGACCTTATACTCATTCCTTTGAAGGCGCATAAAGATATCCCAAACGGTAACTGAGTTATGGTGTGTACGAGTACAAGCTTGGAAGCTAAGAAAGGGGGAACATCCATTCTTCCGCACGACATATCTTCTTTACCTATAACACATTCCTATCAATTTGTATGAAGATTTTGGGGTAAAAATAATAAAAAGGGCATTACTTAGAGGCTAAGAAAGGGGGGAAACCATTCTTGCGCACGACACATCGTCTTTACCTAATACACATTCCTATAAAATTGCATCAAGATATCATGAACAGTGGACGAATTATGGGGTGTACAAGAGTGTAAATTGCAGAGATTATGCATAAAACCAATCAAAGGGGCATAACTCTGCAAAATCAACCGTTATTGTACGCAACACACCATCTTGACCTGATACACATTCCTAAAAAGTTTCATGAAAATATCACAAACTGTTACTGAGTTATGGCGTACAATACTTTTTGGAATAAAATAATCAAAGTGGCATAAGTTGAAAGCTGAAAGTGTACAATAATGTAAATTACACAAAATAAGCATAAAACCCAATCAAAGGGTCATAACTCTGAAATGAAGAAACATATTGGATGTAAAATACTTTTTTTGGAAAAATATTCTAAAACATTCATAGAATATGCAAGCGACAAGCAAAGGCTCTGATCAGATTGCGCGTACGCGCAGGCTGGTCTGAGCCTTTTCTGGTCGCTTATACCCTATTGTTGGAAATCCCATGTCACGGCTCATTTATCCAGTGGAATAGAATGTAGAATCGCCACAAAGTGTTTGGCCATGTCATGATAGATGCCCTTGGTATCCATCACTTTCAACTGAAGAAGTTATTTTTTTAGATGTTCATCTCACATGTATCCACAGCAGATAAACCAAAGAGTTACGTGCGTTAAGGAGCTTATTTGGCCCCCGCAAAAGCAAATAAACTGAAAGTTACGTTTCACCAATTTCTGCTAATTGGTTTATTTTTTATTAGAAGAATTAACCAAGTGTAAAAGTCTGGTGTTTAATTCGACCTTTTACGTTGCTATAGTAACAGAAACAGTCACCAAAATAGGCTTAAACTAGAGAAATTGCTACTTTCGACAAAAATTGGGGCTTTGTGTGGCCGATTTTGAAGAGTTAGCTATCAGCACAGCTAAACACCAAAAAAATATTTTTTTCATATAATTTGTGCCCTACTGATATTTATCAGCTCATATATGTTTTGGTATTTGCTTGTGCTCTATGTTACTGTCTACGTCAAAAGTCGCAAATTTGTTCCAAAATGACCACTTACCTATTTTCAGCCTATTTTTGGTGGCCATTTTGTTACCATAGCAACGGTAAAAATCAACTTAATACCAGACCCTTATACTTGGGCTTTTGTTCTTTTGGTGAAAAGCAACTTTATTTTTTCGCCTTTTCGCTGGATAAAGTTAAGGTCTTATATTATAGTTGTATGTAAAAAAAAATAGAGTAATATCGATGCCAGAACTTTTTGAAATGCCCTCGTAAGTAAACTGGTATTCCGGGCCCTTCACACTCATAATACACAATAACAAAAGCTTAATGGATTGATTTTTTATACATTTCTATTACATCACACAATGAAATTAATTTAAGATATAAAACGATGCAGTTCCATAAATTATCATCTAGTTGGAGGCTATTTATACAGAATACCTGTTCAAAATTACCATAAAACGGAAAAACAAATCATCGGAAAGGTATAAACGCTGTCAGGCTATGAATGATTGATAATTTTTTTGCTCATCGCTTGATTTTTATAGGATGCTTGGCGTAGTTTAATCATATTTTACAGAATTCCAGAAAAGGGGCGAAAAGATGGATCATCCAGTCAGATGATGGTCCGTATCACATATTGTAAAGTCAGGAATAAAATAGACAAAACTCGTTTGGAGCATTCCGCAATACTTTTGACATGCATTAAGCGATAATCGGTCTTGAAAACCAATTTTTGGTCTTCTTCTTAAGTGACCGCTTGAGACAGGTTTTACCGCACTCACTATTATGGCCAGTTTATGAGCATCTGATACATAACGAATGTGCGTAAAGTCATTCTCAAAACAATCTTGAAAAAATAGAAATAGAGAGAATCTACAAAATTAGAAAACAGCTGACTCGATTGTTTAGTCTGTTCGTGATAACTTGTGGAAAGAGCAACAATTTTCACGCCCCCTAGCACCAGCTTAAGCGGTATTCAAAATTTCCGAAAGACCAGAGTATGAAAAAATATCAACACTATATCGATGCACGGGGAGAAGTTTTACCAAATCCACACAGAAACAACGACAGCTGTTGCGACCTCAAAATAATCTTGAAAAACTGATCCTTCAGAAATAGAGAGAACCTACAAAATTAAAAAAAAAAACAGCAGAGTAACTAAGTTTTATTGAGTCTGTTCATGCAAAGCTTTCTTGTTGTACTAAAATCCCTGACTATGACTTAAGCGTTCAATTTGTGCAAGAAGTAAAGGCTCTGATTTAGAATTTGAGCCGTGGCATGAGATTTCCAACAATTTGGTATGTGCGACCAGCAAAGGCTCAACCAGCCTGCGCATACGCGCAGACTGATCAGAGCCTTTGCTTGTCGCTTGAGTATTAAATAAGTGTTAAGCTACTTACTGAACAACATCATTTGGAGTTTGTAAGCTCAAAAAGGGGACTGCACAGGCTCGTCTGAGTCTACACTTGTCAAAATGCTACATTGTTGGAAATCACATGCGGTGGCTCAATTTTCATCTATCATGTCTTGCATAAAATAAATTCTCAATATACGAATTCAAAACCGGTAAGAATGCTAAAGCAATAAACGCTGACGTAAAGTATGTTTCGAATCATCATAGGGTCCGTTTGGAGTACAACAAGGCTGTATTATATCTCAAATCTTATTTACTCTTTTTCTCAATGTTTTAATGGAATGCAATTGCTGAAGGAGACTATAGATATAGAAGCTATTAGCTATTCGCTGATGGTATGGTAATTTTTACCGAAAATTTAATCAAATTACAACGTAATTGAAATGTTGTGCTAGATGACACATTATTGTAAACATTAGCCAAACCATGGCGATTTTGTTTTAAAATGGTGGCCCTCTTTTTAGACACAGGTATATACTAAGTTGCTACATATTTGAAAACAGCAGACTCAGCTTCATTCAGTCTGGTCATGAGAATTAAGGGAAAATGCAACAAGTCTCACGCCTTCACCCCACACCCCCCCCCCCCCCATCGCCAATATAAGTGATATTATGTTTTCGTCGTTTATGCCCTATCTCTTCTGGTGTCTTTAACACGTTTCAGGCAGTTTGAAACAACAGTGAATATTTTGAAGTATTCTGCTTGATTATGCAAACAGTTACAGCAGACAAATTATTCAATTGTTGATGAATTACTTACGCTCACCTTCATTCAGATTTATAGTATTCATCACAGGTTTAGATAAACAAAAATGTTGAACATAAATTTTTAAAATATTTTCTTTCCCATCAGTTTTAACATATTGTTTGGGTGCTCAAAAGAACCGTCTCATTGAGACGGTTCTTTTGAGTACCTACAACATCTGTTTCGGTTGAGAAATAAGAAAGTTATTCTTTTGCTACGCACTCTTAACTAAAGGCCTGATTCATACTGTAGCCACGTAGGACAAAAACGACTCTTATACATGTAAAACTAGAGATTATATCAACTCACCATTTTGCGCATACTCATTAATGCTTTTAGTTCAAGACATACAGTAAAACCTGTCTTAAGCGGCCACTCAAAAATAGACAAAACAAATGTTTTAAAGACAAATGGTAGCTTAATGAAGGTCGAAAGTATTGCAGAATGCTCTCTTGGAGCATTTTGCAATACGTTTGACCTGAATTTAGCGATAATCGGCCTTGAAAACCAATTTTGGTCTTTTTTTAGTGGCTGCTCAAAACAAGTTTTACTGTATATTCACGGGTGTGTTCTAAATGGAAGAAGCGCAGGCTTGTCTAGACATCCACTGGTCGCTATGAGATAAGCGTCATTCAAAGATGTACTGTCTCAAACTGATCTTGCCATTGTACGTTATAAACATGAAACAACAGGGTAGACATTGAAAATATGATGCCATTAAATATAACAACCAATCAAATCGTCATATGTCCGGGCGAATGATTAGGGTAAGTACGCCCTGGATAGTATATTTAAAAAACGTAATGCCGTTTTCTCGTAAACCTGGCTCTCTATAAATTTCTGTTTTTCTTTCAGTTTTATTCAGTGCCTGAGACTGGAATCCAAGACGGACGTCGCATGCTGTTGGATAAAAAACTTTTAGCAGATGTGTGAATTGTAACAGCCAAATAGAGATTCTTTCTTCTATACTAACATGGGGAAAAGGAAAATTGTTTGTGGGTTGCTAATTCTGGCCGTCTTCAGTGACTTATACGAATGCAGGGCTGTTAGAGGTATTTGCAAAGAGTTTTATACTGGAATTTACCTTTAAAATATACAGTCAGACATAAGTTAAGCATCACACAGACATGATTTCAGAGACGTTTTTCGGGTACAAATATCTTCAGAAGAACAATTGATTTGTAATATGTTGTTACCCTAGTCTTCCTTTAGTCCGCTGGACATATCAGAATGCCATTTGGTCATTTAGTTGAATTTCTACGGTGTCCTGTATACACCAACCCCTATTTTTGGATGTACCCCTTAAAAAGTGTCACAGCTTAACCCAAAGTGCTTACTTTGAATTCAAATAATTGCAGAAATAATCTAGACATATTTTTTTCAAATTATGGCCAAACTAATTCTGTCGAACTCAAGGTTTCATGTCAGTTATAGAGGATCATAGAGATAGTTAATCGTGTGTTTTTAATTTTTGCATTATCACTATATAACATGCCATTCTTTACACATCCATAACTTTTATTCTTTTAGAGATATGAATCTGTAATTTTCAGACAGATCTCTTTTGTGTCTGGGCGTCAACAGTGATCGCTTTATGGGTCTTCTCGCTTTTATACCGCCTCTATTTAGTGACCGTGTAACCGTTCGAATTGATATTGGTCCATGCACCAGCCACTGGTCTCAAAGTCTTCGTATCGTCAATGTAGGGTTTGCACGTGTCAGTCGCTCAAGATATCTACCCTTACGCTCGTCTGTTTTACGTGGTCGTCCTGAGCGTTGACGTTCAGATGCAGTTCCGTCAGCCCGATAACGTTGAATAATTAGGTGCGATCTGGTTCACCCTGAATTGTCCAGCAATATTCCGTGTGTTAAGACCGGCATTGTTCATGCCCACAATTTACTACTTTTGGGCTTCAGAAAGTTTTCTTCTAGCCATCACTTCATCAATGTACAACCATGCATCAAAACATTATTATTGGGTCCGTGCATAACTAGATAAAGCATGTGAAGCAAACTGGTTTTTCAAAATCGTGCATAGTAGTGTGATAAAACCGGTTCGTAAGACAACATGATACATGTAAAAATAATTTTATCGATAGATGTTTAGTGCAGAGGGATCAGTTTGTCTTGAGACCAAATGAGGAAAAAATAAATTATAAATTAGAAAAGTTATGCCACACTTCAGTCAGATGATGCTTAACTTATGGCTGACTGTATATATAATATCACATGATATGCGGTAATCGAAAACGCTCTTAACTATCGACGAACGCGGATCAAAAATAGCTAGAAACAGTGTTTTCCATTGCCATTTGTCGCCATGGGCGTTTAATGGAGGTACAGTAAAACATGTGTAAAACTAATGCGAAGTTTCGCGAAAATAAACCCTCGCGAAAATATCAGAATTTACAGTATTATAAATTAGCGGATAACTATATTCGATTTTTTATTTGGGGAGGTATATAGTCGGATATACGGTCGGAAATTTAGTTTTACGGCGATGCGCGAGCGGAGCCGTAAAACGTGATTTCCGAGCGTATATCTGACGATATTCCTCTCCAAATCAGCAAATGAAAATATTGAACAAGGTTATCCCCATTCTAATGCACTTCTGCAGTTTTATCCCACTTTTGAGCGTTACATGCCACATAAAGCCGCAAGTCATTTATCGAAACGTGATATATTTAATGACGTCAAACTTTTTCCGACAGTACTGGTATATCGCAGATTTTTGACGTCATTCGATCAGACATCGCGTAACAAAAGCAAGTGCATTAGAATGGCTGCATTGACTTGCCAAAACAAATGCGTCCCACTAACGTAGAGAAGTTGAACGTTTGGAGAATAATGACGCGGTTCTCAAATTAAATCGTTGGCCAAATATTCATCTCGATTGGATCTCTAATTTTGAATGTCGATGAAATTTGAGCATTTCACATAAATTCCGGAGGAATGTCATTCATACATATTTCTATTTTCTGTCAACAGATCAGGTGCTGAAAGAAAAGATCAATTTACAAAAGTTGTGGGGCAGTCCTTTCGATGCGGGTCAACCTGAGGTGCAGCAACCTAGCGAACGTATGTATTTTCATGCGGTTTTGTTTCTACTATAACTTCCAAAAAATCCCAAACTTTTAAGTCCGTCTATAACAGGCAGATGTATATTTTAGAAATTTACATGGAAGGGAATATCTGTCGAGTAAATTGGCTATAATCGAAGCCATTTTTCTTTTGCGAAAGAAACATTAAAATCTAAATCTGTTTTTTTATTCCTTTGGAAGTAAGGTGACCGCTTTTGTAGCTGAATTATAATAATAGACAGATCAAGTAAACGTTATCAGAAAATGCCACGATCATGTATTACAGACTAACCTATGGCACCAAAAGAAAGAGACACTAGCATGGGCGGATTCAGAGGAGTCCAGACCCCAGACCCTTGGAAAATCACAAATGACTATAGCTTTCCTTAGAAATACTGGTACAAAATGTACGGAGGTTCGTGCGGCCCCCTGTAAAAGTTCAGACGACTTAAAAACTAAAAAAGGGCCAGGACCCTGGATCCGTCCATGTCAATGATACAAAAAGACAATTGTATCGATACAATAAGCAAAGTAGGAATCTAAAATATAGTTACATTCTAAAGTAAATTTGGAAAGAGTACCCGAGAGTTGATTTTCGCGTGTTTCATCCCTTCTGACAAGTTATTCTTAACAATCATACCGCGCATACTCATATCTGACCCGTGGGCACGGATAACAACTAAGTATCATGACGCCGAGTGTTTGGATTAAGATTCAGAAGGTTGTATTTGATGTCAGTTTTATTATTGAATATAAGGGCCAGATACAGAGCATACCTGTCTTTCACATGTTTGGATCATGTAAGCTTCAGACCTTTCTACTCAGCTACAAAGACTATCTGAAAAATCATATTATGTAGCAACAACTGATACACTGTACATGTACAGCGAATGCACACTAAGTACATGTATATTAAAATAGGCAACTATCGGTCCACCAGGCGTTTCTCTAGTGGACCGATGACGATCCGAGACTCTTAGCTGGCTGGGCAAAAATGGGCAGGATCATACTGTGTGGGTGCGCATGGTTACCGCGACTTTGACACTTGCATACAAAAAGTTTTCTTCTGGTGGGCTCAATTATTAAGGTTACAGTGTCTGTCAATCCATCAAATATGATTAAAAACGTTGACGAAGGTTGAACTTCAATTAATACGTGTAATGCTCTATTGCAAATGAAGGTGACAGTTTCTTGTATCAATATAATTTTCTGTAAGGAGGCTTGTTGGTCTTAACTTTTGATTTCCATGAAAAAGCCAGGTCTATACAAGAAAATCATAAGAAACCCATTGACTTTACCGAATGTCTTTGAACGTCTTTGAACGTATTTTATTCATATTCTATTTATGACGAGAATCATCAAAAATGTCTAATGCACAGATTCCTCGAAGTTGGGCCAATTTGAAATGACAGTACATGTCCTTTGAATAATTCGCATCTTAAAAGATCCAACACAAAGGGCCTCAATTTGTTATTCGTTATTCTTTATTACAACGCATGCATCCGGTGTATATTATAGGCTCCTATATAGTGCTACCTAAGGTTCGTGTCTTATGTAGGCAAAAAGTGCTTGTCTGCAGTTTGTAATTGTGGTATTTCCTGATAATACTCACTTACTATTTTTCATTTGATTATTTTAAAGCTGTTCACTCATATAAAAATGGCACTTGTTACAGACTCGCGATAGCATTTACTGAAATGTGCGAGAATAAAGATTGTAGCGCATCAGCATGTACGAACCAACAAAAATGTTCAATCTGACCATCTTACTCATTCCCTTAGGTTTATTACAAAATTTTACATTTAGTGTGTTCACTTCTCATTCATTTAGCAAAAATGTACATAGAGGACCTAACATGAGTGCTCATGTTTTATTGAATTGATTAAACGAGTTGGGGAAAAGAGATGAAATGCGAGGCTTGCCGAAAATTTATCTCTTTTTCGCAACGAGTTTGATAAATTCAATAATATAGCAGCACGAATGTTAGATTCTATTTATCATATGATATTAAAATTATTTTAATCATATTTTTGACGTGAAAACGATAGGGGTTGCCATATGCGTGCCGTTAAAAGCGTCATTTCATAACGTTTCCCGTTAATCTGTAAACCACTAGTGGTTTATCGATTTTAATGCATGGCGTTATTTCACTCTCAGGCGCGACACCATATGATAAATCTAAATATCTTAAAGGAGATGGCAACATATAAGCTTAACGCTGACCGCCAAATCATAGGAATATTGTATAATATATATCACAATATGTTAAAATTACCGTGAATAAAATGTTTAAGCCAACCAACAAAAAGTGACATAATTTTGCAGGGCAAAACTAAGAATTATATCGTGGCAGGAATAGACTTATTTGAATCATTTTTACCTTATTTTCATTTCATTTTTCAGAGATTATCCATGGCTCTTGTGCGTTTGAACCAGCCAATGAGTGGACGTCTGTGAAAGGCAGTATACATTTTAAGCAAACTGTAAGTATTTTTAGATATCTTTCTTTTCTATTGGCGACTTTTGTCGTCAGCTGATGACGTTTGAAAACAGATTGGTCCCAGTCAGAACCAAAGTTCAGTCATTCCTGATCTGGATTCAAATAATTGGAGACTCTGATAGTGTTCCAGAGAGATTTGTTTTGAAAAAAATACTTTTGAAAAAGGTCAACGCACAAAAGTTAACCAACATACAAAGAGTTAATTCACACGTTTATCAGCCTCAATATTTTACGTTTTTACACCACTGACTCCCAAAATTTATTTTGGTGAGAACTGACTCGCATGTTCTCTTACGGGTAAGGTTATCATTATGATAAAGTACTTTTAGGTCTTTTACCCGAAATCGAGTAATATTTTAGAAGCCTGATGTTAGTAGTTTGTGATGCATATAGAATGCTGGTTTCTCCATTTATCTATTCATTCTAATATGTGCCGTGACATGTGATTTCCAACAATATGGCATTTTGACATGTGTAGACTCGGGCGAGCCTGTGCAGCCTCCTGTTAAGCTTAGAAACTCTAAATGACGTTCACTCAGTTAGTAGCTTAATGTTCATAGAATATTGAAGCGACAAGCAAAGGTTCTGATCAGACTGCGCGTATGCGCAGGCTGATCTGAGCCTTTGCTGGTCGCACATACCACATTGTTGGAAATCTCATGTCACGGCTCAATTATAATATCCATGGGTTATTGGGATATGAAAATGACAAAGTTTCATTTCAGTCTCAATAAACACATATTGCTATATTTCACACGAAGCGTTTCATTTCCATCTTTACTCCATGGAACTTAGTATAAATCCTGTATAGCGGGGTGAAATGCTTTACTCAGTTACTCTGCATAAAGACTCTATCACTCAAAAAGTTTTTAAAGGCATTGCTATTAATTATACAATGCAATAATCAGCCCTGTACTCAACACTCTAGACCAAACAAAAGGTTGTAGATAACGGAATTAATTCCGTCCATGTCCCGGTTATCCTGGCACCATGAGGATCATAGTGTACAAAATTAATGCTGTGCACATGAAACAGTCAATGTATGGGCACGATAATAAAATGATTAGATTTGGCAGCACTAACGGATCTATTGCCGAATATTCAGCCTCATAATATAGAAGTCCAGTATCGAATGTCTACAATAAGCCTGACCGATTTTGTCCCAAACAATGATATGATCCTGGAAACAGATTTTATTTCCTGTCACGTAGGCTACACTGTTTGTCAGAGATTTCATTGCTCATATCGACAGAGACTTTGACTAAGGCTCAGTTCAAAGTTTTAACCTCTTGCCCCTACTGAATATCTACACAAACCCTTTTAAAATTATGTTATATCATACACCATTAGGACCATTACTCATTTTAAATGTATGTTGTTATACAGGTTGATGATAATCCGGTTTTGGAGATGTCAGTAAAACTCTCTGGTCTTTCATCCAATGTGGACCTTCACACTCTGCAGGTTTATAAACTAGGGGACATCAACGGTGGTTGCTTCGAGGCTGGGGAACCTTTCGTCAGTGAATCGTACGTACATTTGTAATAGCTGTTTACCTGACAGTGCCTTCTCATTATACTAATATTTGGGCCTCATCGCGAGAAAAACTGTCTTCGGGGTTTCCGTAATAGGGAGACTCAAACCATCCTGCTCAGCTACAGAGACTAGCTAGAAAATTGAAATTTCGCTTGTAGCAGGTTGAGATATTATACCTCCCAATAAGCGAATAACTAAGGCGCTGATCAGACTGCGCGGATGCGCAGGCTGGTCTGCACCTTTGTTGTTCGCAAACCTCCGAAGACAGGTTTTCTCGCGATGAGGCCCATTTAGTCAAACAGTTTGAACCCAGGTAAGGCCGACATAACATCGATGGGCCTAATCTGGATGTAAACTGTTTGACACTCTTAAAACAAGTACATGCATGAAAGGATTCTTCTGAAAAAAATAATTTTAAAAAAATGAACATGACAAAATCGTTTAGAAATCCCGGCATTCGCAGTGTTAACGTTTTCTTCGCATACAGCATCTTCAATCAGTGTACAAAATCCACCAAAAGTGTCAGTTTTTGTGGATCCGGATCAACTGGTTTCATTAGACAGCTGATTGATCTCCGTAACATCCTGTAAACAAGTATTCAAAAATTGATTTGAATGTGTCTGTGGTTGGAGATATGTTCTTAAAAGGGTATCCTTCGGAAGCAAAGACTGCACCAAGAACTGAAACTAGAGTGTGCGTATTTTCTGGGCCAGACTAGCTAGTTTCTGCCATTTAGGCTTCATTAGTGACCCTCTAAACATCAAATGATCCATCTTCTAGAAATGCAACGATTTAATGTGCAAATCAGCCTGCTCAGCTCCTGCTAACAACAAAGCACTATAGCAAGTCAGTCGTAAGCAACTGTCTAATGATCCAATAGATATACTCAGTTAGATTGCTTCCCTTTGGTCTATTATATTACTATTTCTTGTCAAAATGAAGTCAATTCGTGAAATTTTCACCAAAGAAGTCTGATTTTATGGCATTCTTTTTTCTTTACTTTGACAGTTTTACTGGTCACTAAAGACAGTATATTTGCAAATGATATTATTTATATTAAAACGCACATAATAGCTAACAAATAAATATTTCAAAAAAATATTCACATTTCCCCTTATTATCTATCAGTGATGAGTATTCTTGGTCAGAGAAATCTTTCCAATTATCACATTTCGTTGGTTGATTCAGATCCAATGGTGTTCTTCTTACAATTCCACAAGTGTCTGAGACTGAAGAAATAGACCTGGCTGAGATTGATGTGCCAGCTATGTTATTTGGCGACGACTCCATCTTTGGAAGATCTATTAAGGTAAATCACTATTGTAATGAAAGGTAAAACCTGTGTCCACTCAAAAAAAGTAATCTACTGTTGGAAATAATTTTACGCAGCTGGCTTTCGCTGACTGTTTGTGCGACGTTCTAAATGTTCAGTCTTTTAGAAGAATCATGTTACCAATGTATTAAAATAGGAGTAGCCATATTTAAAATGTACATTTTGGGGAGATATATCGTCGGATAAACGGTCAGATATCATGTTTACAGTGGCGCTGTTTAAAATTCAGACCGTAAATCGGACAATTTACAGTACTACCTGATATGATAATGATAAGTTATCTTAACAAGTATACCAGAAATAGATTGTCACAATTCAGTCATCTGAAACGTCTTAAGATAAGCAGGTGAAATGGCAGCAGGGCATACACCACTGAAACTAAACATGAACATTGGTTGCAGATACATACAAATAGTAATATATATATATAAACAAGTGGCAATGATGGGGAAATGCCTTAATCACAGATCACTGTACAAACAGTAAACCAAGAGGAGGGGACAATAGAACACAAACAAAGAAACACATATTGATAAAGACAATTAACAAATCAAGTAAAACAATCAGCCTCTATTTTTCTCTATTTTTCTCGGAGAAATAATTGCCAAACTAGAAAGTATTCAAAGAAATATAGCATAAAACCATGAACAAACACTCTTCGCATAAAGGGAGCAACAAATAACGAATAAACAACAATAAACTCAAACCTTAGAATGGACAACAGACGCAATCACAAGTGATGGCAGGGCAAAGTTTTGTTTCACTGGCCAAATCTTTATCTTTGATTCTGCTGTTATAAAGCAAATCTCAGTGAGATGATATCAATATACAAGTCGATTTTCAAAAAGCCATCCTTGTAAAATTAAATGTACTGCTTTCTTTGCACATCGTTTAAGTTATCATAAATGTTATTATTGGAAGTAAATTGAAGATCTGTTTGCTTTGTACTTGTTGCATATGCTACCTCTACTGAGTGGAGCGAGGCTGCACAAAGGCCCAGTCTCAACAAAGATCTTGCTTTTCGCACACACAAAATATAGACATAGATAGATTTAGGCCTCTATCCTAATTATATAGCTGCGAATACATGTCTAAAATCACTTTAAGCTAAAACTCTGGATCTGACCCATGGCAATTTGGTACTTACATCTTACAGAGGCCCAGCCAAGCCTGTACACACTCACAGTCTCGCCAGAACCTTTATTGCTTGCACATACAAAGTTTGAACTACCTACCAATTCCATACTAAATACTAGACATATTCAACCAATGGATGGTTTACGTTCACATTTCTTCCATATAAGACTAACGTCCTTTTAGAGAGCTTAAGCAAATAGTTAAGACCCAGATCAGACGCCACATAATGTGGCGTCTGATCAGTGTCATCACTGTTTGCCTACAATAAGCACTATCAAAATTGAATCAAACTTGCAAATATCACCCAAATCCCTGCAATTGGAATTGCACTTGTCCAATTGATAAGGCAGGAAAAGTTTGTGTCGCTTATGCGTCAATGCACTTAGTAATTTCATCTTATGGATGAGTCCTTTATATTTTCAGATCATTCCACATAATTCCAAAGAGGCTGAAGCATGTTGTGTTGTAGTACATGATGATGCAAGTCCAGATCATATTGGCGAGGTCAGTGATGAAAGAGTTGTAAAGGATATTGACCAATTTGACAGACTACGACAAAACACAGTTGATTTAAGCAAACTACCAAGGGATTTGAAAGGAAATGTCAAGATGATTGGCGAGGACAGTAATGACTGGTCTGGATTTGTCGATGCGCTGTATGAAACAAATAAAAACAAAGGGGTTTCTGCTGAACGGATACAACAGATTGTTGACGCAAAATTATCAAATAGAGTAAACTCTTACATAAGTCCTGATGTACACGAAATAAGCATTGATAAGGAATATACTGAGGACCCCAGTCGAGAAGATTTAATTGAAGCTATTATAAACGATCCATCAACACCTGAGATAACAGCAGAGTCACTAATAGATATTGAAGAGATCAAAGGCCAATCTGGAATAGTACAAGACACAACAGATCAAGAATCTCAATCAGAAAACTTAAATGACATTCTTCATTTGTCATCACCAAGTGACACTAGTGACGATCCACCCATTGTCAATGGACATAATGTGCATGTAGTTCACATTGACAAAGAGTATGAGGGCGAGTCAAGCATGCAAGATGTAATTGAAGCAATCATAAACGATCCATCAACGCCTGATATAACATCTGAAACACTGACTCATATTGAAGAGATCCTGGATCAATCTGCTGACGCTGAAAATACAGGTACTTATATTGATAATAAGGATACTGCTGGCATTGAACCAGAAATACTCTCAGAAGATATAAATGATTCTGTTGAACCTTCGATTGCCAGAGATGGTAGTCATAATTCACCAACTGGTACAAACCATGAAGTACATATCATTCATACTGACAAAGATATAAAAGGTGAATCAGGCATGGAGTATTTAATTCAAGAAATTATTAATGATCCTTCTTCTCCTGAGATAACTGCAGAGTCGCTTCTAAATGTTGAAGAGATATCAGAAGAATCCACAAACTCAGCAAACATAGTTTCTGATTCGCTACCAGGTAATGACATAAGCCCTGATACCCATGTATTAAATATTCATCACGAAATCAATGGCGAGTCAAGCTTGGAAGAAGTTATTCAAGAAATTATTAAAGATCCCAATTCGCCAGAGATAACAGCAGAGTCACTAATCAAAGTTGAAGAGATATCTAAGGAATCTCCTAACTCTGTGAAAACAGATTCTGATTCGTTACCAGTAAATGAGGTAAACAGTGGTGCCCATGTATTACATATTGACCACGAGCTGAATGGCGAGTCAAGCATAGATGAAGTGAGACAAGAAATTATTAAAGATCCCACAGCACCTGAAATAACTGCAGAAACAATAATCAATGTGGAAAAGATATCTGAGGGGCATCAAGACTTGGCCAATGTAGTGACTGATTCTACAGCAGACAATGAAGTAAGCCCTGGTACGCATGTATTACACATTGATCATGAGCTAAAGGGAGAGTCAGGCATGGAAGAAATGAGACAAGCAGTTATAAAAGATCCTTCCTCGCCTGAGATAACTGCAGAGTCCCTAATCAAAATTGAGGAAATCTCCAATGGATCTCCGAACCCTGAACAAATAGCTCCTGATTCGCTACCAGGTACAGACATAAGCTCTGATACACATGTTTTACACATTGATCATGAGCTAAATGGCGAGTCAGGCATGGACGAAGTAAAGCAAGAAATTATCAAAGATCCTTCCACGCCTGAGATAACTGCAGAGTCATTAATCAAAATTGAAGAAATCTCCCATGGATCTCCAAACCCTGAACAAATAGCTTCTGATTCGCTACCAGGTACAGACATAAGCTCTGATACTCATGTTTTACGCATTGATCATGAGCTAAATGGCGAGTCAGGCATGGGAGAAGTTAAGCAAGAAATTATTAATGATCCTTCAACGCCTGAGATAACTGCAGAGTCGTTAATCAAAATTGAAGAAATCCCCCATGGATCTCCGAACCCTGGAGAAATAGCTCCTGATTCGCTTCCAGGTACAGACATAAGCTCTGATACTCATGTTTTACACATTGGTCATGAGTCAAATGGAGGGTCAGGTATGGAAGAAGTTAAGCAAGAAATTATTAATGATCCTTCAACGCCTGAGATAACTGCAGAGTCATTAATAAAAATTGAAGAAATATCCAATGGATCTCCAAATCCGGAACAAATAGGTCCTGATTCGCTTCCAGGTGCTGACCCTAGCTCTGATACTCATGTGTTACACATTGATCATGAGCTAAATGGCGAGTCAGGTATGGAAGAAGTTAAGCAAGAAATTATTAAAGATCCTTCATCACCTGAGATAACTGCAGAGTCATTAATAAAAATAGAAGAAATATCCCATGGATCTCTAAACCCTGAACAAATAGCTCCTGATTCGCTACCAGGTACAGACATAAGCTCTGATACTCATGTGTTACACATTGATCATGAGTTAAATAGTGAGTCAGTCATAGAAGAAGTTAAGCAAGAAATCATTAAAGATCCTTCATCGCCTGAGATAACTGCAGAGTCGTTAATCAAAATTGAAGAAATCTCTCATGGATCTCCAAACCCTGAACAAATAACTCCTGATTCGCTGCCAGGTACAGACATAAGCTCTGATACTCATGTGTTACACATTGATCATGAGCTAAATGGCGAGTCAGGTATGGAAGAAGTTAAGCAAGAAATCATTAAAGATCCTTCATCGCCTGAGATAACTGCAGAGTCGTTAATCAAAGTTGAAGAAATCTCCCATGGATCTCCAAACCCTGAACAAATAGCTCCTGATTCGCTACCAGGTACAGACATAAGCTCTGATACTCATGTGTTACACATTGATCATGAGCTAAATGGCGAGTCAGGCATGGAAGAGGTGAAGAAAGAAATTATTAAAGATCCTTCATCGCCTGAGATAACTGCAGAATCACTCATAAATATTGATAAGATCTCAGGTCTATCTGTCGGTTCTAATCAGCCTATCTCTGGCATTAAGACAATAAACGGTGAATCCATCGATAAAGAAATTGTTGCTAAGAGTGGCAGTGAGGCAGATTTGCTTGATGCAATATACAAAATGGCTGATGAACAAGGACTCTCAAAGAGCTCTGTACATAAAATTGTTTCTATCTCAGAAGGTATAGAACCAATGGAAAATGTAGGCCCAACTAGCGATCAGCATGTTCTCCCAGATACACAAGACGCAAATATTAGCAATGATATCAGCAGTGATACTGAAGATGTGACAAACACAGTTGATCCAAGTCCTCTGCTTTAAAACGAAAATTAGGGTGGAACTCTTAAGCATAGGTTTTATGTACTGGAAATAGAACATTGAAGATACTCAAAAGAAGATCAGTCCAAATAAACAAATAGTCATGTCTACATTGTTTAAACAAATTGACAATGATTTTAACTATTTGCTGCCAGCTTTGTCGTCTGCTGAAAACCTTCACAAACGGTTTGGACCATAATCATGCTCCTATTTGACATTGGGCCTTATCTTAACCCTTAATGCGCTAATCACAACAAAAGTCGTCTGCTTTTCTCGTTTGCTAAAATGTTTAAGAAGCCTCTATGGCAAAAAGTGTGGATTCAGATCAGACTGCTCCCATAGGAGCAGTCTGTTCTGGGCCCACGCTGTTTGCTTCTATACTTATTCGTCAGTAATGCTAGGCAATTATTTGTAGCAGACGACTTCAGCAGACGACATTTTCAGATGCATTTTTTCTTGGCGCTCTAAGGGTTAATTCAAACTGTTTGACACCCAGAAGATGTTGTTGTAAGAAAATTTGGAAAAACCTTGATTTTTAAAATAGCAGCAGGCGATAAAAATCAAGAACAATTACCCAGCATGCAAATAAATAATATGACTGGTAGGAAGGCAAGGCATATGTGATCAGTAATTATTTACTATGAAATCCATTATAGACTTGGTATCATTTTATAGAAAAATGTGAGCCAACGTAAACATCAACGTTTTGTATACTAATAAATTGTTATACTGTAAAACTTATTCACGGTGGTTTTAAAAGACTGACATACTGGTGAATCTAAATTTGGCGGTTTTCCTTTAAAATTATTATTTATTCGCATAGGGCACGTCTACCAAACGCTTGAATGCTCAACAGCTGGTTTACTACATAAAACTACTGCTCTACGAAGAAAATCAAAAATTGGGGAATGTCATGCAACAGCCAATGGATTCCTGCGTTTGTGGTATAAATACGAGCTCAGAAAGTATTCTCATTAGGTCATATTTAATTTTCGCGCGATAGACACGTTCCTGTCGAATTCTGGTCCACCTATTTTACGCGAAATGTAAATCTGACAAAACGAGAGAATCTTCTGACCTCAAATTTATACCACAAACGTAGAAATGCATAGTCTGTTGCATGACATTCCCCGATTTGATTTTTTATTCTCTCCCTGGAGGAATTGTTTTAAATATTCAACCAGATGTTGAGCATTCGAGCGTTTGGTAGGCGTGCAGGGGCTACTCTTAAAGGAGAGAATATGAAGCATATTTTTCTCTTTAATAGATGCCCCTTTTAAGTTTGTATCCTCCATGTTAACCCATTTATGCCGAATGGATTTCCCCACTTTTATCAGTTGGCCTAGTCCATTTCCATTTGAAGGGTTGTAGGGCTATACTTTCATTTTCATTCAATTCTCAATAGAAAATTTTGTTAGCGAACCGTGGAGACAATGATCAGACGCCACATTTTGCGGCGTCTCGTCTTGGTCTGCACTGTTTGCCTATGTCCCACAAAAAGGACACAAGGCTTTAATGGGTTAAACATACTCTAGGAGCAAAATAAATTGTTTATGATGATACCATTAAAAAAAATATTTTTTAACGATACAGACACCAACATACAAAAATGTGCGTGTCCATTGTGCAGCTGATTTCGAAACTGTAATTTGCGGTCTCAATTTTCGCGGCTTTTGTTTTTACCGCCAATATCTTCAATTACAAAAACCTGCCAAGCATAAGTGTTTAACACTATCTGGTTCGTCAAAATGAACCTGGCACCGATGTTATAAAACTTTGTTTCATGCCCAGCTCAGCTGAAATTTATCCTGCTCATAAATGTTAAAATGCCAACAATGGTTGGCATTTTAACATTTATTAGCATAATGAATACAACATCTCAGAGACTTTAAGCAAGACACCTATTTATTTGTCTGTATTTTAGTTTTGTAAAATATATTATAACCCCGTGGCCAGGAATGGTAGTTTTTACACATCAAGGATTGGATTCACTTAGAATAATCCTTTCCAAATCATGATGTACTTTAAGTTAACCCTCTAGTTCCCAAACATAGAAAGCACTATCAGAAAACATTTACATTCCACCAAGATTCTAGCTTTGGGGGGTCAAATAGAAAACAGGGTCTGAATTTGTGTTGGGGCCAAAGGTTGTTGAGATTGGCATGTAGCATATATGCTACATTGGGCATTAAGTTTTCATGACATGTTTTTTTAAAGGTGAATAACTCAAGTTCCAATTATAATTTCAGGAAACCTTTTTGGATGACAATTGGGTGTAAGAAAAAGAATTAATTAGATTATATACATCATGTTTATCTGAAAAGGTGAAGTCAATATTCTTATTTTTGAATTTTTTATGCCAGATGTATCTTATATGATACATTTTCGTTTTTGAACTTTGGCGAACTTTGGTGGCTGATAAAACCCATTTCAGACAAATGGTGTCAACTAAAATCATTTATTCTAGTTGTCTAACATCTTAACTGTCTTTCTAGCAGTTTAACTTAACTTTCAAGGCAATATCCTGGTCACGGCACCAAAAGGAAGAATGTAGCATATATAATAGACCAGGCACTTAAGGGTTAATGAAGATTGTTTCAACAAAGCAAACAGTACAGACACTGATAAATTTGCGTCGTTTTGTAGCATTTCATTATGTTATCCACTGTTTGCTAAAGTACTTGATTATGTGTATCTACTATACAAATGGTTAAAGTTACATTCTAATGTACTTGCTTTTGTAACGCTGCTTCTGATTGGATAACGTCAAAACCTTGCGACAGTATATCCTGCGATATACTGTAGGAACAAGTTTGGCGTCATTAATTACGTCACATTTCATTAGATGACGTGCGGCATTATGTACCTCTCAACGCTCCAATTTGAGACGAAACTACAGAAGTGCGTTAGAATGGGGATAACCATATTCTAAATTTTCATTTGGGCAGCAGGTATATCGTCATATATATGTTCGGAAATCACGTTTTTCGGCTCCGCTCGCGCGTCGCCATAAAACCAAATTTCCGACCGTATTTCCGATAAAATACCTCCCCAAATGAAATTTTTGAATACAGTTATCCCCTAATTAAAATGTTTGGAAAGTATATCTTATTAAATGTCTACAAAAGGGAGTGTGTCTCTGCATACAGTTGTAAAATCCCTGCAACGAAAAGACTAGCGAATGGTAATTTGGTAGCTCGCCCTCTAAAGGAATGAATTTCAAATTTACTACATACACATGTACAATGTTAAACTCTTATGCGCAAATGGCATCTGATAACCTGCAAAGAGCTTGGATCCATATCAGACCTCAAAATATGACATAAACGGTGCTTGATGGACATCAGTGTGAACCCATTCATTCAGTAAATATTGGATGTATTTTGTTTGCTTTTGGTGTTTGGTAATATGTTGTATCCCTATTTTCATATACTTGAGCCAGTCCATGTGGTTTTGGTCCTAAAACATAGACGAGCAACAAGCTTCCAGATAGGATGTGCGCAACTGAAAATTAATTTCTTATTTCTCAACCAAAACATATGTTGTGGATACTCAAAGAACCGTCTCACTGAGACCGTTCTTTTGAGCACCCAAACACATTTTTAAACTGATGGATAAGAAAACAATCGCAATTTTACGCTGAAAATATTTGCTTAACTGGCCCTATGGCCCGGATAAGGCGATCCTGCTCATCAGCGAAGTATAGTCTGAGCCTTTCCTTGCATGCTGACATAAAGTTTGGAAATGGGTGATGATGTGAGTCCGATTGGCCTCAATGAATACATGTAATATCACATGTATTTACACTTGACCTGTCAATCCTTTTTTTATAGAAAATGCCATCTGCTTACAACGTCTGCTGCATATATCAAATTGCACTCCTGACCAATTACATCATAAATTCAAACACTATAAGCCCTGGTCAGACTGCTTCCATGGGAGCAGTCTGATCTGAGTTCAAATTGTTTGCACTCTAGGTTATCAAACTACATAGTACTTGGTCGACATAGCAGACGTGAATGGCAAGGTAAGGGTTACCAATGCGATTAATTACCATTCCAAATGGACTGGCCCAAATACACTGTGTATAGAAAGTGGATCTTACCTTCCATTTTATACTTTTTAAATAAAGATATTTTCACATTTTTTGTTGAGTTTCTATATTTCAAAATAAAACTACTCACGCTGACCAGAAAATACAACAATCAGTGAATGCAGCCTAAATGTACTATTATATATGGTCAGGGTTCAAATTCAAGAACTTTATTCACTTGCTAACAAAATCCAAGTTTCTATTTTTCTCACTTGCTAAAGGTGTTGATCAACTTGCTTATTTACTGAAAATGAATGTAGAACACTTATTTTTCCAAATAATATTGCTAATTAGAAAATTAAACAAACTCAGTAAGCTATTCAGGTCTGTACATGTAATGCATAGACTGTGTAACAAAAACACTCTATTATTATCATGTTTCTGGTTTTAATACTAAGTTTC
Organism: Loripinus fragilis; assembly: GCA_964019695.1. Lineage (NCBI taxonomy): Eukaryota > Metazoa > Mollusca > Bivalvia > Lucinida > Lucinidae > Loripinus > Loripinus fragilis. The sequence continues at coordinate 41,303,118 of OZ026520.1, read as the reverse complement.
CTGGCAAATAGTGTGGATCCAGATCAGCCAGCTTCTGAGGAGGCTGGCTGATCAGGATCCCACTATTTATCATGTAGCTTATTTCATATTGCATGACTTGGTTGATATGATAATGACTTGTTTGCACATGCTAAAAATAGCAAGTGATGATAATATATACTTGCTTTTGGAGATTAGCAAGTTAGCAAGTGCTAAATTTGATCCCTGATGGTATCAAGAGGTCGAAATAGCTACAGTTACATATAAAAAACTTGGAGTGAGATAGGTAAAAGGTCAACCTAGTAGGGTCGTCATCTAAAGCGAACATATCTACTCCATTAGATCAATATGAATTTTGTTCTGGCGAAGGAGATAGGGGCAGTCCAATATGAGCGGCCTCGGCTAAAAGATTTTCGGTCATCCTTGACCTTTGGTGCATATAATTGAGCCATGACAGGAGATCTCCAATAATGTGGTGCAAAATTAAAGTTCAGAAAGTGAATTTCAAGGCAAAATATAATGCTTATTTTCAACACTTATTATACTGTAAATCTAAAAGAGAAGATTTACAGCGTTAATAAGGCTTATGGTTGGATACATCATTATCCTCCCTGTCTTTACAAATGTCCAGAAAATTTTACTCCATACTGGAGGTGATTGCCTAGCAACAAGACAAAAATGGCCAAATTTGCCCTATCTAGTTCATTAAAACAATTCCTATGGCAACCAGACATTCAGTAATTACTTGGGTCTATGCTATAACATGTAGGACTTAGTGATGTCTTTATGTGTGGTTTTATTTCAATTTCTATCAATAACAAAGTAAAAAAAAAAATCAGCATTTCCTTATAAAATTGATCACGAAAATGTTGAATATAAGAGTGAATATCAAATATACTGCATCTTTGTTTCCATGACAGCATCTTTTTTAATGCATTATTCTAACTTTTTAAAGACATTTTATTGACAAGTTATCTTTGTTTTAAAGTCCTAGGTATAATTTGAAGTACATATGACTTTAAATATGTGTAATTATTAATATTTGTCTTCCACACCCCCATTTTAGGAACTTTGAATCTTGATAGATTTTATTAATATTTTTGCATTTTATATTGTTAAGCTATAAAGGAAAGACTAGCAAATAACTATTTGACGGTCATTATATAGAAAAATATGTTTTCTTGGAGAAGCATTAAAAATAACATCAGAAATTCATTCCTTGTAGCCATGGCAACCGCCAAAATGAGCAGACTAGTGGCTTTTTAGGTATTTTTATTGGTTGCTTAGCAGCAATATGCAAAACAGTGAACAACTTAATTTTACTGGGAATATTTGAAGGCTTCCTTATATCTTCCCTTTTATGTATTTGTCAAGTCCATATTATGAATAAATGGAAATGAAGAAGAAATAAATGTCTAAATTTCCCATAATTTTATGCATTTTTTTTAAGTTTGTAAACTTTAATTTGGCACATAAGTGTATGTGTGACCAGCAAAGCCGCAGATCAGCTTGTGCATACGCACAGCCTGATCAGAGCCTTTGCTAGTCGCTTGAATATTATATGGGCGTTAAGCTACTGACTGAACAGCATTTGGAGTTTTCAAGCTCAAAAGGAAGCTGCAAGGCTCGTCTGAGTCTACACTTGTCAAAATGCCACATCGTTGGAAATCACATGCCACATAATCTTTGTCTTATCATGTTAAACACATGCGCGGTTCCAGAGGGAGGACAGGGGATCCGAACCCTCCCAACTTGAAAAATCACAAAGCTGTACGGTTTCTAAGCATTACTGGTCTGGGTGCCCTAAAGTTTCAAAAGGTTACTAAGCCAGCATTCAATTTTGGGCCATCATCGACCCGCTGGCGTAATGCCATTGAAAATGGCGTTTCGCTGGCGGGCCGATAGCGCCCGCTTTTATCTGTATTTGGATATTCTCTCCCCTCATCAACTAAAAAAAACGCTAATCAGAGTTGGATCCCGTCTGACAAAATTTTTTGAATCCGCGCATGTTGAACCTTAAAGCGCCACCTACATTTTGCAGCAGACGAAAATTTCAAATTCTGCTGCTTTTTCAAAAATAACAAATAAGGCATGATATTCCATGAGAATTGTCTGCTGGCAGACAATTCTCATGGAATACCATACCTTATTATTTTCGAAAACTAGGAAAGGTGTCATAAAATTTTCGTCTGTTGCAGTCGTGATAGGCGATTTAAGGGTTAAATATCTAATAATTACAATGAGTTTGGCTTCAACAGTCATCGCAAAAAGCAGCATTTCAAGATTTTTCCTTCATAATAGCATGACATGTAAGATTTAACCTTGTCAAGAGTAAGTCAATGTCAACTTAAGATCAGCTTTTGAACAAACCCGATATGAAATTCACTACAAATGCTACATACCAAGCCCTTAGCTCATTGGCCTTTTGGTTCTAGTGAAAAGTTTGAAGGTGTTTTTAATCACATGGACGTGGCGGCCATCTTGGTCATGTGAGCAGGACAATTTCATAATATTTTCCACCCTCAACCCTAAGTCTTCAAATAAAATTTGAGATAAATTGGCTCAGCGGTTTCAGAGAATTGACATTATACAATTATATATTAAGTATTACTAAATTGAATCTTTATGCAAATTTTATTACTTGCTGGTTCTTCATTTCACACTACTAAGCATTTGATATCATATGGGCATCGATGCGAGAAACATTGACATTTTCTGTATGCGACCAACAAAGTCGCAGACCATCACGCTCATCCGCGCACTCAGTGCATTTGTTATTTGCTCCCTGCAAGTATAATATTTTCTGTCCTGCCAGCCAAGCGTGACAGTGACGTCATGTTTTGTTTACAAAGTTATCAAAGACTTATAACCGATAGCACAGTATGTAAACTGAAATAAACATCCTGTACCGTTCCTCCGCTAGCTCACGCCTTATAAACATGAATAACAGCACTCGTGCGTAACCAGAAGTCGGAAAATGCTTGTGTTGAGGTACATGTAAACGTTTCGATTTATATTGTTAGCGATACAGACAATACACATTCGAACAAGGTAAGAAAAGCCATTTTATCTATTTTATTCCGTTTTATTCCATGATTTTAACGGTTTCCTCCTTTGCATTTTGCTTTGTTAAAAAACGACTTGCTCACAATCAGAGCCGTTCTGTGTCGAAAACGAGCTTAAATGCCAGATTGCACGGTTATAGTGGAATTGGCAATCACATGTATACATGATTACATGGTTGTAACTGTAACAGTTACTTAGATCTATGGAAAAATGAATTTTAATAGGTGGGCCCTCGCAATTACAGCTGTACCAACAACTCTCACATCACGATTTCCGACAACTGGTTACGCACGAGTGCTGTAATTCATAATGTATAAGGCGTGAGCTAGGAGGAACGGGTACAGGATGTTTATTTCAGTTTACATACTGTGATAGATCACTTGTGTATTAATCCAGGCCCCGAGGTTATAAAACTTTTTTCGCGCTCAACTCAAGATCGTACTCAAGGAGCTTGAGTTCATGCTCAGCAGAGTTTGAGAATATTTTTGAGGTTATAAAACTCTCTGAGTACATTCTCAGCTGAGCACGACTCTGAGCTTGAGTTTGTTCCTGAGCACGTACTCAAGAATATATTTTGTTAGATACATAAGCGGTATTTTGATTGTTAAAAAAGCATCATGGCAATTTCTTTTATCTGTTTTAGCATGCGTTTCATTTGTACGAAGAAAATGCACATAGAGTGTCATGTCAAAGTGTCCGTATGTCCAACATTTTCAATTAATGTAGAGAAATGCAGAACTTACGGTTGTTTTTATCATTCCAACCTCTTGTTTACATTGTACATGTACGGTACCTTGAAAAATTATCTTTTAATGACGTCAAAATTTGAAATTCTAACACACCTCGCCTAGAGCCAACGGTAACAAACTGTGATATATCGGTCAATAATTCACTGCCAAAGTATGTGATAGCTGACGTCACTGGAAAATGACGTCATTCCCCAGCTAACAAAATAACGTTGTGAAAACGTTGTGACAACGTTTTAATTTGGTTGTGAAAACGTTTTGGTAAAACGTTTATACGAGCTTTTTTGGAAAGTTTTCTCAATGTTTGCAAAACGTTTTGGTACAACGTTACAAAAAACGTTGTGAAAACGTTGTGACAACGGTTTGGTACAACGTTGCAAAAAAACGTTGTGAAAACGTTTTAATTTGGTTGTGAAAAAGTTTCGGTAAAACGTTTATGCGAGCTTTTTTGGAAAGTTTTCTTAATGTTTGCAAAACGTTTTGGAAAAACGTTGCAGAAAACCCATTTTGCGACCTTCCTGCAACCTTTCTAAAACCATTCTCCAACCTTCCCACGGCCTTTCTACCACCTTTCAGTGACCTTTTTAACCCTAAAGGCAGATTCACATAGGATCTCAATTCCGATGCTATACTTTCATTACAGTGAGCAAATCCAAGTTATGCATCGATTTCCTTCCAACTTGCACATTTTGTTTTGATGCTTTGATCACGTCCCATGCATAATTTTTTCAGCCATGTTATGTTAGCATGGGTCCTCCTCAAGGACACAAGACAGTGACTCCTCTGGTAGTGAGGCTTGTGGTGTCTACTGTGAGTTTGTCACTTTCCCATTGGTATCCTGGGTCAGGTGTGGTACCTGATTGTATCGATTCCTGATCTTTGCACACTTACTTACTTTGAACTAGCAAAGTAAGGAAGGCAAGTATCAGGAATCTATAATGCTGCTTCTCGAGTCATTTTACTCTTGGAAGTGTATGTGGTAGTCTCACTAGTCACCACTGCGTAGAGTACAGCTGCATGATGCCAAGGATTGGTGTGCATGTGGTATTTCCTGGTCATAATTGTTTCTTTTGGGGTCATTTTACATTGGGAATGCCCAAACTGCAATTGTGTGGAATGATGCATAGTTGTCTCAATGCTGCTTGGGTCGTTTCTGTCACACTTAACAGCCATTTCTCTAATCTATGAAAGCTAAAAAAGGTTCACCATGCAGACTGAATATTTTTAGCCAGAAATCTGGGGACAGTAAGTACCACCTCTTCAAGTAAGTTTGTCATGAGGATCGTTTATAACTTAAATCCACCTCTCCCAAACAAACCTGCATGAGGATCGACTGTGTCCGGGTATGCATCCATCTTTACATAACTGAAACAATATTTGATAAAACTGTTGAGTGTGACAGTTGTGACCAAACACTTAAAATAGCTATATACGACATGGGTTACCATGTTTAAAATTACATGTTTAAAATTGAAACAGTATCACATCTTGACATGACAGAAACAATTGTCAATAAAACTGTTTGTGACCAAACATTTGAAATAGCTACAGGACAACAGCAACCATAATTATTATATGATGCTAAGACAGAAAAACTGAGGTTCTTACCAACCTTCAACTATGTAAATTTGTCATGAGAATTGTTCATGAAATAAAGCCACCACTCTAAAAGTTACCTGCATGAAAGGAATGGGTCCGATTCCTAGCGGTAAATATTAGTCTATGCAAGAAAACCCTAAGAGCTGCCTGCATAATAAGGGACTATTCACCTGTCCTACTCATGGGTAGCTTCCAAATTTATCCAAAATGTTACTATAGCAAATAGTAGAAGTTGAATAAGTGACAGACAGTGTCCTGTGGCTCTTCCTCACAGTGCCATGGGTTGGTCTGCGGTGTGTGACTGTGGTATTTCAAGATCATACTTTCTTGACTTCATATATGGGCTTCAGAGGGTGGGGGGGGCAAAGTTGCTCTTTAATACCAATGGAGACAGTGACTTCATCCAAAACTATAAGCAATGACAGCTACCTACAAATAAACAAAACACATAACACAGAGATCTATTTATTTCACTACATGATAATGATAATCATCACAGTCACTGTGTAGTGTGGCTTCATTTTGTGCATCTGTAGCCTCCCCCTCTTCCGCTTGAGCCTGAAAAAAATAAAGATTTTGATGGATAATTAAAAAGAATCAAGATTATGATGGATAATTCAATTTCTATTACGTCAGTCAGCAGAGCCAGGAAGCCCAGCTTAGTTCTCCATAGAGTAGGCCTCCTATGAGATTCTAACCCAGGATCACAATCTCCAAAGTTTGTAGCAGCTTTTATCCCAGCTTCCCCAGCCTGTGGAATGAGACTTTACTATGACCTAAGCTGTTGATGGGACCTTAAAGCTCAAACCACCCTGCCATGTTGTTGTTTCTCATTATCACAGACATCTTAAATTGGGCATAAAACTCAACCAATACAATGCAAGCACCTAAATGATAATTTTGTTTGCTTGGTTTGTGGTTAGTTTGCTTTGATTCTTTACATCCAGAGCTCCAGATAAGCTTTTGTGTCGATTGGATATTTACGAAACCTGATTATCCTTAATTGCTTACTTGCAAAATCAATTGCGTATTTTTTTTTACCCTATTCCACCATGTTTTTCTTATTGAATGTAGCCATCGGGAATTTGCTCCCTTTTGTATCTTGATCTATATGTACTAGGAGAGGATCCGTTGATAAGTTAGGGATGAGAATACCTAGAACATGATGATGGGAGGTCCACTCAATGTTTCTGTGCCAGTTTTGTCAAAATCTGGCCAGTACTTCAGGCAAGACATTTTCATTGTTATATGTTCGTTGACGTTTAAATTGAGACAAAAATATAATCACTTCTCAAAGTCCTTGCAATGATGTGCCAGTTTGCTTAAAATCTGGCAATTGGCCCAGAAGATAGAGTTCAGACAAAACATTTTCAAAGTTATATGACCCTGCTAATTAGACTAAGGTCATGAAATATCTACTCATTCTTTTTGGCTGTCCTAAATCAGTATCCGTTAAAATTGGATTACCCAACATCAGATATAAATTAAAGCAAAATTCTTCAAAATTAAATTGGAAAAATGTAGATCCTGATCAGATGTTATATTACAGATATATGGACAATTATAAACCTATGATACAAGTTGAGGATGCACATTTTTTAACTTAAACTAATCCTTAAATGAATTGCCATTAATTTACATAAAACAATAACTGCTGGAAAAAAGACTGGACACCTACTATGCCAGAATGACTAGGGGATAAGTTGTTGGTGAGTTTCTTATTTTTGAATGTAAAGTCTACTTGACCAATTTTGTTTTTATCATAAAATCTTAGCAAATGTTACTGAAAATGATAAAATAATATTTTATACGAAAAATTCAACTTTTATTCGGTTGAGACAAATTAAAATTCTTATTTGGTCAAAGCAGATAGTCTTGATTCATGTTTGACCTTTGACATTAACACATATAAATAACTTACCTTAATAGGTTACATGACACTGCCTTTCTGAAAAGGAGCTTCCTTTAATGTTGTCCCAATCTGGTTTTCAATTTGTCTTTCATCTGCTTCAAGATGATCTCTCATATACCCTTCTGAAAATACATATACATTGTACCCATATAATATTAGGGCTGCAACAATACAGTAGCCTTACAATACTATCACCATATTTGTCTCATGATATAATTATGTATCACAATACATTTTTGGCAACATAAGAACCTTAGAAATAGAATCTATGAAATTAGGAGCATTAAATACTTAAATATGTTACCCAATACATTTTTAGCAGCTTATCTTGATTTGTATGTACTAGGAGATGAAACATTGACACATTTGGGATCTTTAATGGAAACCAAACATCTATGTGTCTTGATCCACATCGGAAATAAGGGTGAGGTTGCTATCACCAAACATGTTTAAGAGCTCCAGTAAGGAAACTAATTAAACTAATAAAAATATACTCACATATATTAAGTTATTAACACTTGTCATGTAGTGGCATGTTTTTATACTATATTCTTCTCCAGATAAGCAAGGTTCCAATTATAACTGTGAGTTTAGGGGGGTGTAAAACTTTGTAGATTCTGATCAGCTGGATTCCCATGAGCTAGCTGATCTGGATCAACACTGTTTATCAGAAATAAGCATGAAATGCAGAAAAATCAATTTAAGGAACAATGGTTAAATTTCTATATATTACATGTGAAAACATATATATTTCTTTAAAAATTCATGTCTATTGAATAACACTAAGAGCAGTATCCCTATTGTATTTGTATTGTGAAATGACCCCACAATACGACAGACTTATCGAAGGAAATAGTATCTTGATATGATGCACTTTCAGCGAATATCAAAACAGTTCTAGTTTGTAGATAGTGTGGATGCCATAATAAGCATATGAATTAATGTTTAGTAAGCAGATTTGTTACTACATGTATTTACAATTAAATTAAAGAATCCATGCAAGTTTGGTCAAAATCCATGCACTTGTTCAGAAGATAACGCACGGAAACCATATTTTTGACATTTCAAAGTGGCGCTGTGACCTTGAAAATTAGGTCAAGGTCAACAAAATTTGATCAACTTTTCCCCGCCTCCCAACACTGTATCTTTGCAAGTTTGGTCAAAATCAATTAACTGGTTCAGAAGATAATGCACGTGGAAAAAAGCGGACACCGACGGGATCTGCACCAAAAACAATATATTCCCTTGGGGGACATAAATAAAGACTCTTACCCATATGAGAATGGTTAAACACCACAAAGCAGTTTCCACTTCTCTTTGTCTGGAATTTCGTAACATCTTGCTCTCATTTTGGCCAGCAAACATATTTTCCCTGAAGCAAATTAAATGTTAGATAATTGATTATTTTAGGCTCAGAAACACTATTCTTAATCAACACACGGGCAAAACACGCAAACCTTCCAAGCTTAATGCTGAAAAAATATTTGTATGCATTTTGAAAGGCATTTCTGTCAGGAAAAAAAATATTAAAAGAAAATAATATGTGCCTAATCTATAGAGTCTACCTAAAACTTTCAAACCTGTTATCCAAAACACACTTATTTTTTATTTGGTCTTGGTGCTTTAAAGCTGCATAGTCTGTAACTTTTGATTTTCTAATTTTAAAAATAATGTTTTTATTTTTCAAGAACACAGTAAAAATACTCAAATTCAGGTAAACATTTTACCAGTTTCGTAAATCTTAACAAGTTATCACTATCAAAACAACCGCATTTATGTTAAAATTCAACGGTCTATAATTATTGGAGGGACGCAAATAATTACCAGCAAGAGAAAAATACACCTATTTGATAAGATAATTCACTTTTCCATGCAGTTTTCAGCTGTTCTGGACATGTTTATTGTGAAAACATAGCTTAATTCTACTTTTACAAAGGATTTAAAAAGAAAATAATTTTTTTCGAAAAATGTTCATAGTTACAGAGTATGCAGCTTTAAGAGTTAAAATTTCAATTATGTACAACTGGCAGTCATGGTGTATGTATTATTTGTTCTATACAAAAATCCCCCCAAAAGTTTCATAATGTATGTAACTGTTATTCAAACTGAAGCTATTTAGCCTATAGAATCATAATATCTGGCCCCATCGTTTTGGTTTTGGGTGATTCTTTATATCCCAGTCAATAGTTAATGGTCATGTTGGGACTGACAGTTCACCTTACCACACTTTTTTCTTGGGCAAGCTTGACTAAGCAGTTAACCAGTACTTCCTGCACGTACTTTCGCTTGTAACTGACCTCCTCCCTTCTTGAATCAGTGGAAGGGAGGAGAATGACTGTAGAAATCATTTAATGATCGATCTCCGCCAAAGTATGGGACCAAACCCCGGGGACCGGACCAGGATCGAACTCGCGACCCCTGGATCTGCAACCAGACACAGATCTGCAGCCAAACAGGTTACTGACTGCGCTATGCGGCCCTGTGCTTTATCATTGTGTCATTCAACCTCATAATCTTGAAACATGACTTTGTGCATATGAAAACCGAATTATTTGGCGCTATTATGACACTATCTTTTGTTTGTTTGTTTTAATTGTCTCCCTCCCTCAACAATTTTTCAGTCATGTCAGGATGATTTTCTGTCTTCCTGTGTTTAACCCGCATATAGTGTCTTGCTCAAGGACACAGGATAGTAAATAATGTATGTTTAAACTATAATCAAAAGGTGGATTTGATAAAGCACAGGTTTAGATAAACAAAAACTTAAATGTAAATTGTTATTATTTTCTTTCTTACCCATATGACTGTTTTGGGTGCTCAAAAGAACCGTCTCATTGAGACGAAGAACCGTCTCAGTGAGATGATTCGTTTGAGTACCCACAACATATGTTATGGATCGAAAATAAGAAAATGCCTTTTGCTACACAGTTAACTAAAGGTCTAAAAACCAGGCTGTGGAGGGCAGTAGGTAGCGACAACAACTGCACATCCAGGGGACGTGAGTTCGATCCCGGCCTGGTCCCATTCTTTTGTGGAGTTTGATCATGAAATAACTTCTGTGGTCATTCTCCTCCTTCTGCTGATTCGAGAAGGGTTGTTGTCAGTTACTAGGTAACGGCTTGGCCAAGCTTGCCAAGGAAAAGTGTGGTAAAGGTGAACTGACCGTCTCGACATGACCATAGCTGTTGACTCAGACGTAAAGAATCAAAACAAATAACTAAAGGCCTATAAAGGTGTGCATCATTTAAACCTTAAGCACCAATCACCACTGCAGCAGCAGCAGCAGCAGACAGAGAGCGCAGTGGCTCAGTGGTAGAGTGTTTGACTTGAGACCGAGGGGCCGGGAGTTTGAGCCTCACCGGCATCACTGCGTTGTGGTCCTTGAGCAAGACACATTTATCCTAACTTAGTACTGGTTCAACCCAGGAAGATCCGTCCTGTTTAACTGAAAGATTGTTGATGGGATGTAAAAACAGCAGCAGCAGACGACAAATTTTGCTCCATATTTCCTAATTTTTGAAAAAATAAGGTATTTTTCATGAGAATCTCCTGCCAACAGACCATTCTCATGAAATATGCTTTATTTATTATATTTGAAAAGGCAGCAAAATTTGAAATTGTAGTCTGCTGCAAATTAGAGGTGGTGCTTTAGGGGTTAATAACACCCAAGTCTTCTCAAAAAGTGTGTGTGTGTGTGATACTATTGCCTGATGGACCTATTTTGATAGCATCTGACAGAATGGTAAATGTTCTAAAATTTGGAACACTCTAAAATTATGAACACCTAAAATTATCGCGGAAAATAATTTTTAAAACATCCTAAGAAATCGAACACTGTCCTGTTTTTTGAAAAGTCTATAATTAGGAACACAAGTTATTTTTGTAATCAAACATACACAAGTAAAAACAGATTTAATATTACATAATTGAGCCGCGACATGAGATTTCCAACAATGTGGTATGTGCGACCATCAAAGTCTCAGACCAGCCTGCACATATGCGCAGTCTGATCAGAGCCTATTAGTCGCTTAAAAATTCTTTGACTTTAAGCTACTGACCGAACATCATTTGGAGTTTGTTTCTAAGCTTAAAGGGGGCTGCACAGGCTCACCTAAGTCTACGCATGTCAAAATGCCACATTGTTGGAACTCTCACGTCGCGGCTCATATATATGGGTGTTAAAAAGAACCGTCTCATTGAGAACCCATAGCATATGATTTGGTTGAGAATGAGTAAATTGATTTTTATTTTAAACACACTCTTATCTAGAGGCCTTAGACGGGGAAAAGGCATCACCATTAACTGTTGTAAAAAGTAAGTATTTGAAACCACAAATACTTACTTTGGGCCAAAAGAGCAAAACCCCCGAAGCAAAACCAGACCTGATATCCTCAACCCCTTTCCCTCTACGCAGTACGTAATTGTATTTTTACAGTTTTTTGTAAATTTCAAGCTCCTTGTACCCGTTGGACGAGACACGGGAGGGGTGAATCAGCTGTTTCGGTGTTTGTTTAATTTCAATACTGTAGCAGCACTTTAATTCATTAAATTTCTGATGATCATTTATGATTGGCAATGTCTCAGGGTCCGGTACCGGACCCCTAGACTACGGGGCTACGGGTCCGGTACCGGACACCGAGCCATGCCTATGAGGACTGTCTCGGGGTCCGGTAGTTTGTGAAACAACTACTCGGCACGTCTAGGGATACGGGGATGCGTGTCCGTACCTGCACGTATATGTAGTAACAGTTATTTTACCAACAAAAACTCATGTTGAAGTTTCACTTTGCTTCGTCCGCCATCTTTGATCATCTGTATTACTGTCACACTATTCAAACAAGTATAAGCTTATACAAAAGGTATAAGAGTTTTAACGGTGAAAAAAACATAACTAGGTATTTGTCCTTTTATTTTTATTTTTCTTATCCTTATTTTTTCAATAAGGTCATTAATAGGTAATAAATGCCAGGGGGAACTTACTATCGCATCAGTGAATACGTGCAGGGTTTGATGTCCATTAATTGGTGTTTGTCTCAATGTTCTTATTAATTTATTGTTGTTATCTGTCTACTTGATTATTAACCTAAAGGTAAATACCAATTTGCACTTTCATTGAAGTAAGCAAACGGTGATTGCAGGTGCATTGTTTAATTGCTTTCATACCGGCTAATTGGTCACATGTCTGTCTGTCTGTCTGTCCGCCCGTCCATCCACCACAACAACCAGTGAAACGCATGGGTCGATGGTGGTCCCAAGTTATTCACAGCGGTGAGACGGTTCTTTTGAGCACCCAAAAGCTTAAGACCCAAAAAAGCACACAAAATCAGACCACTGTCGAACACCAGCCAAACGCATGGACCGATGGTGGCTCGGTAATAGCATGCTGGCACAGGACGTTATTCACAACAAAACAGCTATATATTACTATTGAGCTCTACGAAATGTGGTGCTCAGAAATTTATGACAGGGATCTAACTTAGTTGGGCGTATTCATGATGCGATGATTCAAAATGGGGGGGGGGGGGGGGGGGGGGGGGGGGCAGGGGCTCCAGAGCCCCCCCCCCCCCCACCCCCGAAAAATCATAAGAAATATAGGGTTTCCTAAGAGCAGTCTGATCCAGGTCCACAATGTTTGTCTGTACGGGGATATTGGCCATTGACCTAAGCATAAGTTGCATTTCCCTGACATAACGACCCATAAGCCGTCTTTGTAGCAAACAGTGTGGACCTGTATCAAACAACTATCCTAGGAGTAGCCAGAACCAGATTCGCAATGCTTGTCTGTCCGTAAGACGTCTTTGTAGCAAACAGTTTGGACCCAAATCTGACTGCTCTCCTATGAACAGTCTGATCAGGGTCCATGGCGAAAATAGCCGTTGGCGTAAGCATCTACATGGAGCAGATAACTCCAGCAGATGTAAATTTTAGATGCATTTCCGCGATCGAGTCTTCAACCTTAGGATATACATTTTTAACGTCTCTCTAGCAAACAGTGTGGATCCAGATCAGACTGTAATCGCATGAGCAGTCTGATCTTGTTCAACACTGTTTGTATTTATGCTAAAAGTCATTTCCTTTTTGGACCATATCGGTTGTTTAAAAAAAAGACAATAAAGACTCAGAGTCTTCTTATAAAGCTATGTCCGAATGAGTCTCTTTGAAAGCAATAGTTGAATAATGAATCTACATTACAGACTATGTAAGCTTATTTGACACTGCTCACTCATCTCACTAAACAGCTGCCAACAAGTAGTTTAATTGGTTCCCTTATTGAAGGTGAGAAGATAATTTGATTTGTTACAGGTGAGTTAAGTTCTTTTTTACTTTACCGTTATTATTTATATACCTTTTGTATAAGCTTTATTGTTTGAATAGTGTGACGTATGACAGTAAATACATATTGGTTTCCCTTTGAGGATCAAAGATGGCGGACGAAGCAAAGTGAAACTTCAACATGAGTTTTTGTTGGTAAAATAACTGTTTCTACATATACGTGCAGGTACGGACCCGTATCCCTAGACTTGTCAGTAGTTGTTTCACAAACTACCGGACCCCGAGACAGTCCTCATAGGCGTGGCTCGGTGTCCGGTACCGGACCCCTAGAATCAGTGTCTAGGGTCCGGTACCGGACCCGTAGCCCCGAAGTCTAGAGGTCCGGTACCGGACCCGGAGACAGTGCCTTTATGATTTGCATTGCTGTGTTATGGTTAACTTACCTCAAGTTCCTGTATCCTTGAAATCTGTGAGAAGTGTGTAAATGTGGGCACATTTCATTTTGTTTACATCAGTTGAACTCCATGTTGTATGCATATGCTGTGTAAATTAATCAGCCTATGCTTTGTGTAAACAAGGGTCATACTAAATACCGCAAGGCGCACAAGTTACCCCAAGGCAAACTCTGTGTTGACTCATCTATCAAAGTTTACCCCAAGTGTTTACCAAAACTACATGCTAAGACAATTTCATGGAAAGAGCCATTAAAAATATTCACTTGGTGTTGATTTTAGGAAATTAATTTCTCGCAACCACAAACACCGCCCTATATCCGGTGAATAGAACTGTGCATTTTTACCCATCTGTTCTGTTCTGTTCTGTATCGTAGTGTTCCCCCGTTGACTTTTCGAGGCACCGTCTGATAGACGTTAAAACTAATTTGCTGGTGTCTATTTACATTTAAAAGTTTATAATAAATGTTAAAAAGTTTATGGTGGTATTTACACTAGGTGTGAGGTGTGGGCTGATCGTATGGTACAATTAGGACTGTGATATCTGCTTTAACTTTGCTATCCTCTTCTGGTGGATCTTGTATATGTACTCTCTTGTATGGAGCTCTATTTTATCAAGAATCTCTGACTGTCTCTTTCGTGTCTCGATGACTGCAGACGCGTCCAACACTAGCTGAGTTAATGTCTCTGGGTTTTGTAGGTTTCCATCCAATGCATTCTTTGAATTAAGCAAATCTGTATTTGTTTTTACTTTGCCCAAGAATTCTTGCCTTTCATACTCAAACACTGGACATTCTGCAATAAAGTGTTGTCTGGTTTCAGGAGATTTCAGGCATAATTTGCATGTTGGGTCAACTGCATACTGATTGAATACCGCGCGGTTTCCTTGCAGAATATAAGTGCCCGTAAGAATCTTGCATTTTAATTGTGCCCTCTTATTGTCCAAAGTATTTAACCTTACAGTAGACCATATTGGGTGACTCTGTCCCACCTTCAGTGATTCTAAATTTACATACTTGAGTGAAGGTTTAGTAGCAACCTCGGTTTTCCAAGAATTTTCGACAAAAGTAGCAATTGAGCTATTCAAAAGTTTCTTCCACTGGAGTTTTGTAATATCTAACTGTAAAAGTGTGTATGCAGAGGGTAAATTGTACAGTTCTAGTGTAGATCTGATATAATTGAACCAACTCTTTTCTTTGATATCCTTCATGGCTAACTGTCTTTCTGCGATTTGGTATTCCACTGATGATTTATTTTTGATGATGTTCATAAAAAGGTTCAAAGAGTTTTTGTGTATTGCTACTTCTACAGGCGGAATTCCCAATAATGCTAGTACTACTGAATTTGGTGTTTTATCTGGTAGACCCTGAATCTGCTTAAGTGATTTCCTTTGGAATTTTTCGAGTGACTCAAAATCTTTTTTCCTCAACAGTAAGGCTTCAAGGCCGTATATCATTCTTGGTAAGACAAAAGTTGACCACAGGAACCCATAAAGACATACTTTAAGGCCATTTCCACTGTGGAACCCGGCTCCCATTAGGGAGTATGCTGTCTTGCGCCCTATGGAGACCTTTTCCTCAATACACGGTCTGTCAGAAGTGTCTCTGCGCAGGCCCAGATGGGTAGTACTTTGCTCATATGGAATCACATCTTCTGCCATAAGAATTTCAGGATGTTCGACACTCCCCCCCCCCTGGCAAAATGGTACAGTAAGGTAGTGCTTTTTGATGGGTTTACACAATATCTTTCTTTCCGTGTGCTGTTATCAACATCACAGACCTTTACTTGTTGTGGACCTGGGTCCCTACTCAGTACTGCAAGGTCATCGGCAACTGTGATGTGTGGGACTTTGATTGATCCTATCTTTACATCCGAGTAACTTTCTTCCAGATGGAGTAATAGTGGGTTTTTGTAGCGCTTGTAGTGCGATGTGGATAATACTCCTCCTTGCCGCACGCCCTGTCGGATATTTATGGGGTCTGATACCAGTCCGGCCCACTTTACTTTGGATGTGCAGTCTGTATAGAGATCTTTGACAAGTAACCAGTCGTCCCCTTGTATTCCGTCAATATATAACCTTCTGAGGAGTGAGTCGTGATTCACCACATCAAACGCCTTCTGGGCATCCAGGGTTGTGAGAAGTAGATTTTGTCTAGTATTTTTTGATTCCTGTATGCATTCAATCAATATTACAGCTGCGTTCAAGGAAGAGCATCCCTGGGTAAATCCCTTCTGTAGCCAGGACTGTGTTGGTTCCAACATCATTAAATTAGCCACCGGAACCTGGGTGTGTGTGTGTGGGGGGGGGGGGGTATCGTGTTCGTGTCTGAAACAGATATAGCTGTTAGAAGTTATTGTAACTCACTTTTTTTTGTTATGCAATGATTTTGAACATTGCAGCATGATTCTGTCTACGCACTACATGCACGTTTCCTTTCCAGAAAACACAGTAGTCACGAAAACACATGTCAGTAGCCGAATTCACGTGACTGTCCGACCATTCCATCATTATTAATAGGGAAATACATTTGAAATGATAACATAGATCGCCTTGCATGCATATACCTTGTCTTGTATGAGTTTGCAGTGCGAGTTCTTTCAGCGAACCACTATTTTGGGTTGCTCTTTCCATGTGCTTCAGATTTCTTTGTTCTCGGGAACACGGGTACTGGTGTTAGTACACAATTACAGTCTCCCGGTTTGGTAGCCCACGAAAATAGTACCTTTAGAAATTTAGCACTTGCCGTTTCTGGGCCTTTTTTGACGTAAATGGGTGCTTTATTCGACTTTAAATGTACATGTGATTCAACATTGGTCTATGTTTGTCAGGCTGATGCAGAAAAATGCATCTTTGTGTGGACTATTTTGTCACAGACTCCCCGGCGCACTCCCCAGGTAACGTCTGACGCGGGTCGGATTTCAGCCCGGATTTTTTGACTGTTCCCCAAAGAACGGAGGATGCTGAGAAAGCGAGATTATCAAGGTAGGTTGTCTTTTCACTTTTTTGATAGGTGAATGACAGATCTTGCCACTCACAGACAGAAAAAAGTCCAAGCAATGTCCTGGAAAAATTTGCAGATGCTCGAATTCTGCCTTTTTACATGGAGTTGAATGGGACCGATTAATTGTGCACCGAACCCTATAAGAGAGAAGGTGAAAAAAACGAAAATCTTTGTAAAACAGTCATTTTTCAATGAATTCAGATGAAATTTCGCACACAGATCAGGAACCAAAATAGAAATAATTTGAAATAATTTTTGGAAGAAATTTAAATTTAAATTTTAAAATTTTATTGAATTTTAGTTTAAATTTTAAATTTTTCTTAAAATCATTTTTAAAGCCTGGTTCTCTCGAGGAAAGACTCAAATTGCATTATATACCAGAAAATGCAATTAAATGGCCATACACAAACAGTTTTGACCAGGATTTGAATAATCAATCCGAGCAGGCTGACCGTGATACTCCGTTTTTGCAGACTGGCTTGCACTGCTGTGCAAGTTGATTTTTGTGATTGTATTCCCTTTTCTACTGAAATGTGCTATGAGTGCTTACTCTCTTTAACTGTACCAGTATGGTGACTTAGCATATGGGTATTTATTAAAACACTCTTAGGATATTTACACTCATTAGAACCGCCTCATAGAGATGGCACCTAAAGGCATAATGATGAGGATCCGCAGGGACTGGTCGGGACCATTCCTCGAAGCAGGTTCCCTGGCCTCATTGCTTAAAACCGATAAAATTCAATTGTATTTGGCTGTTCAACTCACCGGGTCGAGGCTGTACTAATTTGAACACAAACTTAAACTTTTTCAGCTAAACAAATCAACTGCAGCCCCCCCCCCCCAGCTTCACCCGAGATCAAATTTTGTTCTTATTTCGACCACGCAAGCAGTAGTATTGTTTGGTACTCATTAGAGTCGCCTCACACTCAAAATTGTTTTGAAGCTACTCATTAGAACCGCCTCACATGGATAATGATATAACACAGTTATTAAAGCTCATTTAGTTACCTAACCCCCAATGAAGCATTTTCACACAGATACTCGTATTATGTGCTGAAGCGGGTTGTGATATTTCTCGTTCAACGAGGCCGTTCTAATGAGTAATCTTTACTTACAGTCTTTTCAGAAATTTCAAATTTGGGATATAGTGTCATCAAAAAAAGAGGATGAGCAATTTCCATTATGATATGGGCATTTAATCTAGACCTAGGTCTCAAATCTTTCCCACTCTGGCCATTTTGGCAGCATGTAAATTACGGGATATTTCACATTCAGAACTAGCAGTGTAGATCATGATTAGAATGAAATGATGTGTTTCGTCCAGCATCAGGCACTCATCAGTGAAGCTGCTCTACTTCAGACACAAAGTAAGTGGTATAAATTGCTGTTTTCAGCATGCTTGGGTGCAACGTAGCTTGATTTTGGGGGCAAATTTGAATGTGATTCAAAACTGTTCGCGATTTTGCTTAAAATCACTTTAAAATTTGATTTTTTAGCTTCAGTTTTTAAAATTTGTAACTTAAGTGTATGTGAGATTATCCTTTAATGACTCTTACAGATGCCTAAACTTTCTTTTTTGCTTTTGGGTTATTGAGATTCATTGAAATAATTGAAACTATGAACTTTTTCATCAGACTAGTTTGAATAATTGAACTTTTGCTTGTGTCAGCTTGTGAGGGGGGTCACATATGAAATCCTGGATTTGTATCGCTTTTTGGTGACTGAGTTAGTCTTTTTGGACGATTATTTGCTTAACTATATGAGTTTGATATGTCACAGAGACAAAATTTAAAAATTCGAAAATTTGCAGATTCTTGAAGGTGTTAGTACACAATTACAGTCTCCCGGTTTGGTAGCCCACGAAAATAGTACCTTTAGAAATTTAGCACTTGCCGTTTCTGGGCCTTTTTGACGTAAATGGGTGCTTTATTCGACTTTAAATGTACATGTGATTCAACATTGGTCTATGTTTGTCAGGCTGATGCAGAAAAATGCATCTTTGTGTGGACTATTTTGTCACAGACTCCCCGGCGCACTCCCCAGGTAACGTCTGACGCGGGTCGGATTTCAGCCCGGATTTTTTGACTGTTCCCCAAAGAACGGAGGATGCTGAGAAAGCGAGATTATCAAGGTAGGTTGTCTTTTCACTTTTTTGATAGGTGAATGACAGATCTTGCCACTCACAGACAGAAAAAAGTCCAAGCAATGTCCTGGAAAAATTTGCAGATGCTCGAATTCTGCCTTTTTACATGGAGTTGAATGGGACCGATTAATTGTGCACCGAACCCTACTGGTCAACTCGTACCTAAGTCAACTCGTACCTTAGTCAACTCGTACCCATTTTTGGTCAACTCGTACCTTAGTTAACTCGTACCTAAGTCAACTCGTACCTTAGATTATTTATAATAGAATATGAAAGAGTTTTATGCCGTTGTCTAAGAACGTTACTCATGACAAAAGCAAAATGAAAAGTTTTGTTACGATTTAGGCGAATTCTACACCCAAAAGGAGCGTTCAATTACAAATGGGTAATACAGTATACTGCCGATGTGTTTTCTTCGCTCTTACAAATTACTATAGATGAAGAAATAGCTAGGCTCTACATTGTAAAAGAAATAAGTCACTTAACACCCATTTTGGTGGCAGCTGGACTGCCACTGGTCTTGACGTATTTAACGTATGAGCTGTTTTGTAATAACAGGGATAACTGTTAAACAACTATCACTGGTTAAATGTTAGCCTCTGGTAGCGTCGTCTTAGTATGAAAGTGTAGCTAAATGGACACCAAAAATGGGTGGCAACTATGCAGTCACCTCTTTTAGTGTTAACTTACAAGGATAGCATATTGCACACTTATCATTGCAAATAGCACTGGTCCCATCGAAATCATAAAATCTGGTTTTGTTGCCTGCAAACAATAAAGGTACAGACTCGATGAGATAGACCGATCAGAGCATCCAAGCAGTCTGATCAGCGCATTTGATATTCAATCTCAAAAACTTTAATAGCTGAACTTGCTATGCGCATTATGCAAATTGAACCTAGCCTTTGTAACTTGGCATGCTGGATGTGTCCTTATAGGGTAGCTAACCCCTGAATATATGTTTTCTCGTGGCGCGGGTTTTGTGTACATAAAGCCGCTTTACAGACACGTGCTGGTGATTGGTAGGGTGTGAAAAACAGTACAATGATTGTATGTGATTGTATTAATTAAATTGTAATTAGAAATTAACATTTTCTGACAGTGTAAAACTTGACTAATAAAAAAAATAGTAAGTAAGTAAGTAAGTTTATTTCTACTTTAACCATAACATGGTCATGTGTAGTATATATATCAATACATAAATACAAAATTCATACACACAGCCGAAGGTCATGGATGTACTACCCCCCAAATTGCCAATCACAAAAAGGTTTAGCCTGTATTGCAGAACAACATGAACCCTGGTCTAGAAGCTCACTTCGGATCAGTCTGATCAGGGACCACACTGTTTGCTTCGATTATCAAATTTAGTAAAGTGCCTTCAAACATGTATATATCAAATACATATCTGTCATATCTATGATTCTACAGTAGCAAATGACACTTTTAGTACAAAAGTATTATTGGCATGATGAGGATTGACATTTGATATGCGACAGGACTCCAGTTAATACTTCGTAACAGAAATTTAATTTTCCTATTTCTCAACCAAAACATATGTTGTGGGTACTCAAAGGAACCATCTCAATGAGAAGGTTCCTTTGAGCACCCAAAACACAAGTTAAAACTGATGGGTAAGAAAATATTTACAATTTTACTCTGAAATCCTTGTTCATCCAAACCTATGTGCGAACACACAAGCTGTTCATACTCAGTGCAACCATCTCTATGAGATTTTCCACTGGGCAGAAAAGCAAATGTTTCCCAATATAGATATGATGGACAACATAATATCCACAGCCATGCATATGATGCCATCTACAATTTAGTGGGTTCAAATGGCTACATCGCCTCCAACAATTCAGAAAAACAGTAAGTGGGAGATACACATGTGACAAAAAAAAACATGAAAACATAACATATAAGTGTTGTGCCTATTGACCATATCTAATCTTAATAGTACAATCTTATTGAAGAAAATTCGGAATTGCAATGTAAAAACGTGAAATCTTTTTGGCTTATAACTGATTAAAACATTTTAAGAATAAACCCAGCTCACGTCAGAGGGTTTGGTTCTTTCATTTAGAAAGTCCAGATGAGTCTCTCATCATGCAGTCTCATCTGAGCCTTCGCTACTTGCCACTTAAATGACTCCAAATTTGCATTTTTGTTTTATCGTCTGCTGACTTATTTTGAAATGAGTAATTCAAAATATCTTCTAATATTTTAGTGCTAGTTGAAAAAACACTGCATGCTATCATAACAGATCTATGTCCGAAATTCAAAACTGTGTGTACACGAGCAGCGAAGACCCTGCGGAGCCGTCATTATATAAAGGGCTAGGATATTGGAACAGGCAGATCCGAAAGTCCCCTAATCGCAGCCTCACAGGTCGTAATTTATAGTGTTTTTTTAATATTTGAACAGGCTGGCCCGAATCTCTCCTTATTGCAGATGGCAAAACTGAGTTAATTTGGTCGTTTAAACATCGACCCATAGGGAAAAGGAAAGGGAACCCGGGGGGGGGGGGGGGGTACTCTGATATTTTCATACATACGTAGGCTCGGTCCATTTTTTTTTGGGTCAAATCTTTGAATTTCAAAAAAAATTTGGGTTTGAATATTTTTTGGGGTATGAACATTTTGTGGATATTTTTTGGGGTCATCCCAAAATTGGACTAGTTTTAGGGGTTATTTCTATGTATTTTAGGGTCTTTTCTTAAGGTAAATATACAGAATCGGGATATTTTTTTTTGGTTGAAAAAAATTCAAATATTTTTTTGGGGTTCTTCAAATTTCTGATATTTTTTTTGGGGGTGAACGGTAGATGCTGGGTCCGAGCCTACGTATGCAGAAAAAAAATAGAGACCCCCCCCCCCTGGGAAGGGAACTTGCCACAGCTGGCTTGAGCCTCGTCTGATCGCAAATACTAAATTGTGATAATATGTATGATTGAACAAGCTCCCAGAACGCCGCCCCATAGGCATAACAGTTGGGATCTTTGAACTGGCTGGCCCGAACCAAACCTCAGCACAGATAGTAAATTTTGATGTTTTAGTGTTTGGAAAGGCTTGTTAGGACATAGACTTACCAAACTCTCCGTCTATCATGCTCTACCCTGCCCCGTTTTTGACTCGAGTACGAGTTGACTTGGGGTAGGTACGAGTTGACCAAAGGTTAGGTACGAGTTGACCAAAAATGGGTACGAGTTGACTTAGGTACGAGTTGACTAAGGTACGAGTTGACTAGAAACCGGGAACACGAGGTAGAAAAGGCTAAGCAATAAAATTTTTCGTATAAATGGTTTTTGATATTTCCAACAAATTTGTTGTAAATGACAACACATTAATGCGCAATAATCTAAAGAAAGATTATTACATTAAACATGGCATAATTTTGCCAAAAAAACCCCACACTAATCGGAATACGAAACTGCGTAGATAAAGTGACGTTATAAATGTTGTAACAAAACGTTTTATAAACGTTGTCAGACGACCTATCGTAAAGAGATAACAATTTTAACTAATAAAATGTTGCAATGAATCCAAACACTTTGGTTTGACAGCACGTCATACATGCATGTTTTGGTAATGTTGGAAATCAAACGTTCCTACAACGTTTGCCTGTGGTTGGTTCCAACACAACTTTTCCACAACGTATTGAAAACATTATGAATACGTTTACACAACGTTGCGTTGCAACGAAACCTCTATACAACCAAACAAAAACGTTGTGAAAACGTTTTCTGTTAGCTGGGTCATGGCGTTAGACGGTGTAACGTCGTTTTTACGCTCGAAAGACGTTACAATTACATGAAAACGTATGTGACGTAGTCTATGTATTGGCGGGAGTTCTTCAGTGCAATGGCGGAAAGTTGGAAGAAGCTGAAGACTTCGAATGTGTTTTCGCCGTTTATTGTGTGTTAGAATCGAAATAGATCAGCTCCAGTGCGTGAATTGTTGAGTAATAATTCACTGTTTGTCGGTCAGTTGTACGCGCTCGTGATTTGATCTTCTTTACAACTGACCTCCAAACAGTGAATTATTAAACAACAATTCACTGCTGGAGCCGATCTATTTCTTAATTATATGACGTAGTCGGGAATTTCCCGATCCATGGATGCGTACCAATAAATTGGGAATCGCCATCTCCCGGTGTGTGCGGCTGCCACCGGTATTTGCATCCCTCAGTAATGAAATGTCAATAATTAAAGGGTTTGGCCAAGACTACTATAAGTGTACAGTAGAAACATTTTAGAACGTACGCTGCTCCCAAAGAGTAGTCTACTGTGAATAGGACCTACGCAGCCACAAAGAGTTAGAAAAAACTCTAGTTTTAATGTTTTTCACATTGATTTTCGGCGATAACTTTTTTTTTTTTATTTTCAATGTTAGCAATGTGATCGCGATGAAAGTTGAACAGGAAAATTAGCGCCAATTTCTCCAAAAGGTACGAAGTTTTTGGCGCAAACAGATTTTTGTGTACATAGATAAAGCATTTGCGATAAACGGAGTTCAGCCAAAATTTCTAAGTCTTTTATTAACAGGTAAATTTCGTAGAGGCGTGACAGAAAGGGTTCGTTTCAAAAGAATATTCACAAGCGGTGAATATACAGTTATTCAGCGGCTATGCATAGCATAAGCCTATACTGTTTGTAGCCAATAAAGTACAGAATCTAATTTGAGCGTGGCCATTTGTAGGAGCAGAATCTGTGATTACGCATGATGTGCTATTTTTCTCTTAGGCACGTGCTCAAAAACAGGCGGTTTCGAGAAGACCCCAGTAGCTTAACGCACGAGCGAACCAGGCGCGATCTCCAATATATTTAAATCAGCCACCCATCGCTTTAGTTAGAAATTAGGGCGGCGCAATGCAGGGTTTTGACTGACATATTTATCTTAGCTTATTTTAGCTTTGATTAAAAATCTCAAAGAGTGCATCTATGCGCAGGGTTAACTGCAGCATCTTGGATTATGGAACCATTTGGAGAAATTTGCGTTAGTTTTGTCTCTACACTTTTCATCGCGAACACAGTTTGCTAAAATCAGTAATAAAAAAGTTATCGCCGAAAATCAATGTGAAAAACATAAAAACTAAGAGTTTTTTTTAAGGTTATGTGTCTTCGTTTAAAGACATTTTTTCATCTAGAGCTTTGGCGACCCCTATATTTGACCGTGAAAGCGAAACCATTTGTGCAATTTTAGTAGAAGCCATCACGAGGAACAGCTGCGTGAAATTATTTTGAAATTGGACCAGTGGTTCATGAGGAGATGTCATTTAACGATATTTCTTATTCAGAGCTCTGGCAGCCGTTTGAGCAAACCCGTTTGTGCAATTCTGATAGAAGGCATCCTGAGGAACAATTCTGGGAAGTAATTTTGAATTTGGACCAGTGGTTCAGGAGATGTCGTTTAAAGATATTTCTTATCGAGAGCTCTGGCGGATCTTCTGTTCAACGGAATGGAACCATTTGCAATTTTGGTAGAGGGCATCATGAGGAACAATTCTGTGACATTATTTTGAGTTTCGACCAGTGGTTCATAAGATTTCTTATCTGGAGCTCTGGTGACACTCATGTTCAGCGGAGAAGAACCATTAAAACATTCATGTGATTTTTTTTTAAATTTGGATCAGTGGTTCAGGAGGAGATGTCGTTTAAAGGAAAAGTGATTGGGTTGACCACCAAGCATGCAAGTTGCTGCAATACATTAATGTTTTAACCAATCTTCTTGTAATGGGAAATTATTTTGATAAACTGCGCTGAAAAATTGTTAGTGCCAACAATTGTCTTTAATCTTACACAATAATTCGCCATAAAACCTTGTATAGTCCCACTATATAGCTGCGTCGGGGTTCTGTTGTTTATTCATTGTTGTTCCGTTTTGTGTTAGATCCTTGTTTTGTTATGCTGTACTTTGTGTCCTTTCTATATGTAGTATTCCATCAGAGAGGGTGCGTTGCTTTACTTTTCTCGTATTCTTGATCTCATGTTGCTGTTCTTCCTCGTGGTCCGTGGGTTGGTATAAAGCCTTAAAACTTGGTGAGTTGGTATTTCAACAAAGCGAGACTTCGCTTAGTGCTATAGTGCGACCAGGTAACGGACGTTGGGCGTGTCAGAAAGAACACTGCCATTCACTGTCAATTTAGACTGATCTATAGTAAAATGGGTAAAACAGCAGAGGTACGCTTTAATCGTGCAAAATAACTGAACCGCAGACGACAAAGGCGACCAGCTTTATACGGTCAGTAAGCCTGGTAAACGTTCGCAAGCAAATCTAAACTTACTTGTTTACATACTATTGCTCAGTGGCCAGTGCCTCCTAGTACTCATGTGGATTTTAGTCAAGATCGGCAAGGCAGACTGGTCCATGTTAGAACGGTTGTTACTGTTACATGTATAAAGCTATAGAGTCAGGTTACACAGCGTAATGAAAATCTGATTGCATGTAGTGTTCTTTTATATGTGGTTTCCATTCGTATTGTATTTATTATACAGCCACGCCTCAAGTAACGATCTAAAACACAAAGCTGCATACACTTGTAGGGAGGTCGAAATGTTTTATACATAATATACGGATATAAACGGCGTACATTTAATATAGGTTTAGTGATGACACATTATTGAACTAACCCAACAAACAGGCTGACATGAATGCCGCCTTGAAAAACAGTAGTTATTAATCAGCTTTTGGCTCACTGTCTAGCCACGCCCACAACTGGTTCCTATTTCCGTTAGCTTTGCACGAGACCAGGACATCGCATACCACGTGGCGATACAGTGACCGAATAGTTGTATAATACCTGTAGAGCCAACCAGTGGTAGAGTGCTCGAGTTGAGATAAAGGGGTCGTTGGTTTGAGTTTCTCTGGAGGCACCATGTTGTGTCCTTGTGAAGACATGTTATGCTCTATTGAGTACTGGTTCAGCCGAGGAAACGTCACAACATGACTGAAAAGTTCTTGACTGGAATGTAAAGTATCAACTCGAATAATCGAGGTCCACAGTTGCTCAGTGCTAGTGTGTTAGACCTGAGATTAAAGGATTGCTATTTTGAGAAGAGTCACTGGAAGCACTTTGTAATGTCCTAAACAAGACACTTTATTCTCTGCTAAGTACTAATTCAACCTAGATGGACAGGGAAACGTCGCGTCATGACTGCAAAAATGTTGGCAGCGACGCAAATATCAATGCAAACAAACAAAATCAACTCAAAATAACAAAAGAGACACTCGTCTCTAAACTTTACTGCAATTGTGTGCGTCTACTGGTACACAGGTTTATCTTAAGCATGCTACTTGGAAAATATTCGCGTAATAAATGTTGGCGATGTTTGTTTGGCAAGAAAATGAGTTTTTGTTAAGTAGTGATTTTGAAAAAAAAGCATTACAAAATACATGAAATAGACTCCTTCCCTACACACACGCACACCACCAATTTAAATTCAGCATGATAAGGGTTAAATAACTGGGTCACAGGGAAAGGGTACAGCGATATTTTATAAAACAATAAAATCTTGTGTGATTGTAGATTTCATTTTCGAAGATTGATGTTTTGCTTGTATAGTTTTAGATACACGTGCGTGTTTAAGATACATGTACGTACATATTTCAAACAAAGTGTCCGGACTGATTAGATTCATCTGCAATAATTCGAAACGCTTATTGTTCACGATATGGCAACTATAAGACTACAGGTATATAATTTTGGTGTGGAGAGTTTCACAGATGGGTGAACTCGCAAGCAATGCAACCTGACTAACCGATTTCCAAATGTATTTATCCATGGGTTGAACTTAGCTAAGAACCGCCCAACGTCTCTTATCTGGACGGACTATACATTGAGTAAAGGTATCTGCTAGTTGCGGCTTTTGTTGTCTGCTGATACTTTCAATCAGTTTGGATGAAGAAACGGATCGGCAAAACGTTGGGCCTGGCCCGGATCCAATCCGTTTGGTATTCTGATGATCATATATTGAAAAGGTGATGTTTGGAGGGAAACTTATCAGCAAACGACAAAACAGCATGCAATATTACCCAGGATAATAACAGTATAATAGCCGCATATTGCGACAAATATGTATTCAAGGAAGCTGACGGTGATTTCCTCGTAATATACGCGAGAAAAAAAGAACAATGAAATTACAAATATTTTGTCGCATATTGCGATGAAAAGGACATTTTCAGCGTGAGCAAATTCATTTAGCATTTTGCCAGTATTCCAATCAAATATTATTGTTTCGCGTTTGCTTAACTTGGGAGGCTAGAAAACGTGAAAAGTAATAGTTAGCCAGTCAGTCTTTCCGTGACGCATATCATACTGAACAAGACAGCAGCCTGAAGGACAGCCATATCCCCCGCCGCAGAATCCCATGACCTTGAAGTGTGACCTTGACTTTGAGTTTGCATGGCTGAGTCATGGGTTCGGCACAACATCTCACTAGAGGAACATTTGAGTGATGTTTAATAAAAAAACTTACAAATGTTTGAGGAAATTTGAAGGTCATTAAATTCAAGGGTAAATCCTATGACCTTGAAGTGTGACCTTGACCTTGAGTCTGCGTAGCTGAGTCATTGGTTCTGCACACCACCTCACTGAGAGGAACATTTGGGTGAAGTTTAATGAAAATTTTTCAAATGGTTCAGGAGATATGGAGAGGACACGAATTGAAGGGTAAATCACATGACCTTGACCTGTGACCTTGACATTGAGTCTAGGTAGCTGGGTCATGTGCTCTGCACATTTTCTTACCGAGAGGAACAATTGGGTAAAGTTTAATGGAAATCGCCCCTAGAAGCGTTCAGGAGATATGGAGCAGACACGAAATGCAAGGGTAAATCCCTTGACATTGACGTGTGACCTTGACCCTCCCATGTGTTAGTGAGTACCTTAGTAAGAAATAATTATCATGGCCACCAACATACACATGTACGTATGTCGGATTTCGAGGGGTATATGTTTTCGCCTTTTTGTCCGTCCGTCCGTTCGTAGGTAGGTATATATATTTTCGTTCCTCTGTCCCCCGGTGTCTATGTTTTTGTGTTCTTAAACGGTGCTGCAAGAGTGATAATGTAGACCGTGATCAGACTAATCAGTAACAGGCTGCACATGGTAGGTACATTAATTATTCGGGCCCATCTCTCTGCATCAGAATATGGTACAGCTACTTTGTATTAATGAAATTAGCCAGTACATGAAAGATGACCAGTTCTGAACGCATGTGCGCCAAAAATAGTAAATGAGTATGATCAGGAAATACCACAATCACAAACCGCAGACAACCCCTTGGTACCGCGAGGAAGAGCCACCCAACCACCACGAGACACCAGGAAGACAAATTAAGCAAAGCAATCAGCTCTCTCTTCCCCATCAAGATGATTGCAATACTAGAATGGACATAAAGTAACGTACAACAAAACATAGAACAATTACAGACTCCCACAATGAGAGTAACAATAAACAAAAAGTCAACAAGTCTCATTTACACGCCCAACCAATGCTTAGGCCTACACTATCCAGCAGGTCTATAGCCGGAGGGGGGAGGGATACTCATTTTTTTTCTTCATACATAGGCTTGGACCCAGCATCTACTGTTTAACCCAATATTAATCTGGAATATCAGGCATACCCAAAAGTATTTTTGAAATTTTAGTAACCCCCCAAAATATTCTGTACATTGACCTTTAGAAAAGACCCTAAAATGCGAGTCCAGTTTTGTGATGACCCCCCAAAAATATCCGCAAAATCTTCATACTCAAAAAAAATATTCATTTTTCTGAAAACCAAAAAAAAATATTCAACGAAATTTGAAGTTTTTGAACCCCTAAAAATGGTCCGAGCCTATGTATATATGAAAATATCAGAGTAACCCTCCCCCCCCCCCCTGGGGTCTATAGGTATAAGGTTTGGTCTGAGTTTTCACTTTTCACCTGCATCCAAGTTTTGTGTATACATGCGAGTATCAAAAACCGAGTCTGGCAAGTCGATATGTACAGGCTCGTCGAATCCTTTATTGCTCGACAATGTGATGGGTAACAAAATCTCATATGTTGGCTCAAATCATCTTCAGGTCAAATTTAAGTTACTGACTTCGAATTTTCATATTTTTCCATTTAAATTTATTTTGATCTAGCTGTATCTTATGAAGAACTTTGACGAATTTCATTGTGTTTGACAAGATCGTAGAATGTATGTCTTCCTACGAATAGGCGTAGGAACAGGGAGGAGGTATGGGCAGCCCCTCACTCCCCCCCCCCAAAAAAAAAAAAAAAATTGTAGAGGGGGCCAGAATAGCCTCCCTCCTCAATAATCTGTCTAAATTGACACATTATTGCTTATTTGTCACTCAGGGTAAAATAGGCAACTTCCACTCATTATTATTAGTAAAAAAAATCCTCGCTCGCTCGGAGAGCAGACAACTTGCTCAGATTTTAATAAGTTTTCATTTCTTTTAGTCAGCAGGCTGTTATCACCTTGTATGTATGCGTATGTATGAATGTGAATATGTAGATCATTTTTTCAGAGAAACCGGCTTTTCAAGCTTTTCCTATTATTAGCCTACTATTTTCTATTCAAAATTTTAAAGGGCTCCAATTATTCTCTAACCTTTTATCCCTCTTTTCCTTTTGCTCTGAAATACCTTTCAGGCAATAGGGTTCAGCCAAACATTTTCCTGGCTCGCTCGGAGTAAAAATTAATATTATATTTGTTTTTTGCTCTGTTTTTATCCCTCTTAGCTTTTTACTCCGAAATACCTTACCAATTTTTTTTCGCTCGCTCGTACTCAAAATATATATTTTTGGTTACTTATGAAAGGAGTACCTTGATTGCTATGATTTTAATAATGCATGCGTATTTATATAAAATATATGCAGATTCAAATAGCTTTTAGGCAATATAATAACCAACAACATTCCTCGATCACTTCGCTCACTTGAAGTTTACATGTAGGCCTAGATCTATATACTGGGATAATCAGTTTTCGCCAACGTAAGCAGATATGGCTCTGAGGATGGCAAAACAAAATACAACCTGACCAGAAAATGATTTTATCATAAAATTTCAACCTTTTATAATAATGTGTGATATCTTAGACCATCAAAATATGTTATTTAATTTGCAAAAACCTTGATTTGTTTGTGCACCCGTTTTTCAGCCATTTTGAAAATAGTAATCTAATTTCGACAACTCTTGTTGACCTGAATAAAGAGGCCTCAAAAAGGGTTGGATAGACAAAAAATCAATAGATGTTATGAGACAAACCATTTTTTTCATTCAATGAATATAAATTATTGTGAATCTTCTATCAATTAATTAATTGTAATCAAAAATATGTCAGTCATGTTTTTTTTTCTATATTCAATCCAATTTCAGATTGATCTGAACCCCTAGGTTCATTGGGGTGCTACCACACAGACAGTAAATGAAAAAGTAGACATATAAACTTTCTTTTATGTACTTAAGGGATACATTAAGCCATTGCAGGCGAAAGATTGATATAATTTAACAAAAAATCATTTTTAGATATATGGGCCGTACAGCTGCTTAAATACCATTGTTTCTGAGTCTTAACATTAATAAGAACCCCCTTATGATAAAATCAATGATTTTCCCTACTTGGGACCCCAATACATCACTGAGTTTTCTTACATCCATCGTGAGAGTGTCAACGCAAATGAAGATGAAGGAAGCGATGTATTCAATGAATAAAACATATCAGGACCATAATTTAAAGATTGAGGTTAAAAAGAATAAGTGAAAATGGCAGGAAACCATTGATGCAGATATGTGACCGTTTTTTACCACTCAGATATGCATTTTCTTACTGCTAAAACAACTTAACAGACAGCTTTTCTTTTGCCCTTGGTAACACCTTTTTCAGAATGAGCCTGTGATGTCACACAAGTGAAAATACGGTATGAATGTTCAATTGGCGAAATTACATTCTTGGCGAAATTAGCTTACTCCACTATATGTTTGTGTGTTTTCTTCATAGAGATCGCTTGCTTTAATTTTAAAGATTCTCATATCAGGATGTAAATGTATAAATAGTCATAAATGTATGCGTTGGTGCAAGCATGCATGGGTGTATGAAAATATAGCATCATGTAAATGCGTGTGCATACATATGTGAGGCTAGACTGGAAACCGCCCAAACAGTTGAAATGTGTCTATACTCAGCCAATACCTCATACTAACAAGAAATTATCCTCTCTAATAGCACTTTAACTCTTTCAAACTGTTAGTTTTAGCTTTCATTGGGGTATTAGTGAAGACATGAAGAGAAAATGTATATATCTATAATATAATAGTATAATCAGGATAAAACTTAACTGAAACGACTGCACAAGTCTAATGTGAGGCTTGTATAGGGGTTATAGGGATACAGAATATTTGCCATTTTACTTCCAGGGATATAGGATACTATTCATTTTACTTCCAGGGATATGGGATACCATGTTCAATATTTTGGTTACTTTCAGGGATATTGAATATTTAGAAAAAATAATTATGGGGATATTTGGCAGTTTATAAGGGATATTAGCCTCTTTACTTCAAGGGATATGGGATATTTGGTACCCCCCTATACAAGCCTCATAGGTGTGTGCATGCATGCGTGTATGTACAGTTAGCAATACCCCCCCCCCCCCCCGAGTAGGCTATTGAAGTTGGCCTCGCTGGCTTTGCCCCCCCCCCCCCCCCCCACCTCCCACTACGCCTACGATGCTGCGGTTGAAAAATAAGAACGTTTGTAAATTTAAGCAGTGTGCATCCGATGCTTGCTACGTCATGAATCTGAAGTTTTACGTCACATTGGGATAAATAGACCAATGGCTGTTGTTGTTGATGTGTGTGGGGAAACCCAGAAAAGGCTACAGAAGACAAGAAAATGCATGGTTTATTCAATAAAATTAAGACTTTTGGTCAATATTATCGTTTCGGCTATTTCGTTTCGACTATCATTAAGCCCGCGATTGCATACGGTAAGTCAAAATGAGAATATATTCATTTCATAGACGCAAAATGTCGATTTGTCTGTTGTTTGGTCAAGTTTATTTTGGATAATCACGATATCGGTCTCATTACGGTTCACGCGAGCAGCCATCTTGAGTCCTTGAGTACGACTCTGAGACTGCTTCAGTGCTTGCTCAAGAAATCGCTGTTTTATGCTCAACGCCGTACTCAAGCTGAGCATGAAAACGTACTCAAAAGTTTTATAACCTCGATTTTATGCTCAGACTCAGAGAAGTAGTCCGACTGAGCTTGAGTTTGTGCTCAAGAAGTTTTATAACCTCGGGGCCAGGCCTATTCTATCGATTCGCGTGAGCTTAAGCATTTCAAGTGGAGTGTATAGACTGATTAATTCTCGCCAAAATCTTCGTGATATTCGTGCGTTTTCGTGGAGTACTCGACCTTGGTCACGCTTTTACAGAGAATATGAAGATAATGTCGATTCGTTAATGCAAATGACCTGATAGCATAGTGGTTAGTTGGCTACTTACAAATCAAGCATACCTGGATCAAACTTGAAAATAACCTTTTTTATATAATTGTCAAATTGCTTTCCTTTTTAAGTTGATATTGTTCTTATTTTTTACGTCATTTTGTGATGAGCCATACGTCTTTCATTTGTATTTAGCCGCTTATGTATTCATTTCTCCCTAAGTTCCCCACTCTTTCCTTGTCAACTAATTACATTTGAAAATAGTTTGGACCCAGTTCAGTGCCAAGATAACGTCGGTTCTAATCTGGATACAGACCATTTGACACTCTGATAGTGTTCCTGTAAGAATGTTTGAAAAAAGATCAACAGATGATAACAAAAGTCTCAAAAATATTATTCAGCGTGCAAAGAGTTAATCACATGTAGGCTTATTGAAATTATTCAAGGTGCTGTATTTGTTACATAAACGCATGCCAAATTCAAATAAGTATATCCAGCTGTGCGCAAAATCAAGAATAAAGTCGAAGAAACTAGCAAATCGAAAAAAGAAAAAATAATTACATATATGCTACTGGACTCGAACCCATATCTTTTGAGTGCTAAAACACTCGACTATCCATTAGGCTATCGGGGAATAGTGATTAATTTCATTCAGATTAGTAATTGTACAACAATCTAAAGCGCACTTTTTACGAAGATTCACGAAGACTGAGTGAAAGGTCATTGAATATTCATATGTCTCGGGTCAATTTTGACAAACAATACAAGTTACAGTCTGCCAAAATTGACCTTAGACTGATTAATTTTCGCCAAAATCTTCGTGATATTCGTGCGTTTTCGTGGAGTACTCCGACCTTGGTCACGCTTTTATAGAGAATGAAGATAATGTCAATTCGTAAATGCAAATGGTCTGATAGCCTAGTGGTAAGTTGACGATTTACAAATCAGGCATACCTGGATCGAAACTGGGAAGGACCATTTTTTTTATATAATTGTCAAAGTCAATATTGTTGTATATTTTACATCATCTTGTGATGAGCTTTACATCTTTCATTTGTATTTAGCCGCTTTTGTATTTATTGTTCCCTAAGTTCCCCACTCTTTCCTTGTCAGCTGATAACATTTGCAAGTAGTTTGGACCCAGTTTAGTACCAACAGAACATATGTTCTGATCTGGATACAGACCATTTGACACTCTGATAGTGTTCCTGTAAGAGGTTTTGAAAAATTAATTTTGATTAAAAGTCAGCAGATGATAACAAAAGTCTCAAAAATATTCAGCGTGCAAAGAGTTAATCACATGTAGGTTTATTGCAATTACTCACGGTGCTGTATTTGTTACATAAACACATGCCAAATTCAAATAAATATATCCAGTTGTGCACAGAATCAAGAATAAAGACAAAGAAACTAGCAAATCGAAAAAAAAATGAAAAAGAAAATACTTAAATGCTACTGGACTCGAACCCACATCTTTTGAGCGATAAAAACAGTCGACTATCCACTAGGCTATCAATTTCATTCAGATTAGTAATTGTACAGCAATCTAAAGCTCACTTTTTACGAAGATTCACGAAGACTGAGTAAAAGGTCGTTGAATATTCATATGTCTCGGGTCAATTTTGACAAGCAATAATGTTTTACTGAACGATTGTAAACAAAATATTACGTCACTATCACTCTTGGCTGGCTCGATAGTAAACTTGTTTCAGTCAAAATTTCAATATTCTACGTGTAGCTCGTATTTGTAGTTCCGCTGGCTGGATCTAAGATCTGAGAATGATAAGTTCTGGGGGATGATACATTGATAAGTTTGGGGTCTTTCATGCAAACCAAACTTCTGTGTCTTGATCCACATGAGGTTGGCGCGCCGTGAGACCGATTTAAGCCCTCCAGTAAAATATTTTTACTGACCGTTCATAGGCGGTGCTTCTTTTGTGGATCATTTGTGTTAGGCTTATACTTAATACTCCCGGTCCCGAAATTCGCCTGCATGTAGCCTACATATATATTGATACTCCGTGCGCCTATCCTCCCTCCTACCCTTCTATAAGATATGCATGATCTTTCAACTCAGCTCAGCTTACTCAACTCATCAAGCTGAGCAAAATAAGCATTTTTCGCCCTTTTTCGGAGTGAAATTAACCATGCCACCGAGCTCAGGTTACTCAACTCATCCAGCTCAGCTTACAACTTATGCTACTTAACTTACTTAAGTTGAGTTGGATAAGTTGAACTGTAAGGAATCAAACAAAACAAAACAAATCACATGTCGCGGTTCTTTTTTCGTGACGCGGTCCATTGAACCACGTACAATGCATACCAAAGCTTATGATGCAGTGCACACATACTTTGAATGTACCGACTCAGCATTAAACCTTTGCATATATATTTTAAATCACATGTTTTCCCCTATTAATATTAACCCCACTTAACATCATCTCAAATCACGAGTGCTTTACAATTGACGACCCTTTAAAAAATATTTGCAAACTGAGCATTTTCAAAAGCAGCTACATGTAACATTGTGTCCATGTTTCCGACCCGTGCTGAATTATCTGCCTAATTGAACGGTGGTACGGACCCGCTTAAGTCCAGGTACAGTAAAACTCAAAAATCGAATTCTGATTGTTCGAAATACTTATAACTCGAACTAATTTATAAAGAGAATATGGCATCTTTATGAATTGTTTTAACTGTCTATAAAATTTATTTTGCTGCGTAAAAGAAACGTCTCGTTTCTTTAAAGAACACAGAACATATGTTTGAAAGGGGGTGGGGTTATATATTTTATTTCTACCTCCCCATAACTTGAGGTACTGATAATTCGAAATAAAACATCAACTCCTGGGGACTTCGAATTTACGAGATTCGGTTGTGTGGGATATTAAAATGGATTAAGGTCAGATGGCACAATTCATGAATACGTCCAAATTTCTTATAAGATAAAGAGAAAAAAATCTACCTACAACATGTCTTGGTACATGTATATGGCTTTATTTCAACCATTTAACCCATTAAACCGAATAGACTTGCCAACCGTTATCAGTAGGACGAGACCATTTCCAATTTTAGGGGTGTTAGTTGGTATTTTTCTTTTTATCCTAAATTTCAATAGCGAACAGTGGAGACTCTGGTCAGATTCTGATCTGTGTCTGACTGTTTGCCTATGTCCCACAAAACGGACAACTAGGGGGGGGGGTGGGGGGGGGGGCACTGGCTACGAAAATGTTAAAATGCCAACACTTATAACAATTGTTGGCATTTTAACATTTATGAGCATGATAAAAATATACTCAGTTGAGTTGAGTACGAAACAAGTTTTATAACCTCGGGCCCAGTTTTTTTTCTCTTTTATTTTTTTGGTACTTATGACACCGGAAACTTTCGATTTTTTTTTTACATGCTGACCTGCTTGCACGTACTGCTACTTCTTTCAGTGAAGGTGAACACACACTTTAAACGTGACTGGTAACTAGGGCTGTCCACATGCGCATGTGTGGATCCAGAGGGGGGACAGGGGGTCCGGACCCCCCCCCTGAAAATCACAAAAATATAGGGTTTTCTAGCGACTTATCTCAGGTACCAAGCCAGCAATCAAAGTTGGTCCATCATCGGCACGCCAGCGAAACGCCATTTAATGGCGTTTCGCTGGCGGGCCGATGATGGCCCGTTATAGTGGTACTTGGATCCTCCCTCCCCTCATCAACAACCAAAAAAAACTTGTCAAAGTTGGACCCCCACTGACAAAACTTTCTGGATCCGCGCATGATATGACTGCCTGAGTAAGATATGGATGATTTTTAACCCAGGCTAAAATCTCTATCATTCTTGTACGATATACACGAATAAAGTTGTCACCAACATGGCCAACGTAAAGACCTATTTGTAGTTACAAGCTTCAATGTAAAGAAGCCCCCAACCCTTTTTGTTTTTGGAGTACACTCGTGTACACCTCCATTTGCAAGTTTGCAGAGGACTGCAATCGAAAGATGTTTTAGCACATCCATTACATTTAGGTAACTTTTCAGAGCTTGCCATTATCACCCTTTCCGAAAGGCCCTAACAACAATTTCATTGAGTCGGTTCATGGGATCCCCTAGTACTTTGGTTCCATTATTAAGACATACCACCACATAATAGGAAATATGTGAATATATTTACATTTTCGAAGCAAGCCTATAATGAATCTTTAGAATTTTGCGACCGTTCAAAGCCTCAAAAATGACATAAATTTGATTGACAGCTGCCAAGCTCACTAGCCTGTGAATTACGCTTCGAACATCGAACTCATTTGCCAGAAGTAACACTGGTGTTGTGATTGACAGCGAGCCACACCTGAGTCGCACGTGCAAAACAAGCCTTTTGTTTGCTCCATTGGTTGCCCGTGTTCATGCTGGCTGTTCCGCTTTTCCGTTTTACACTCCGACATAACCGTTAATACGGTTACATATTAAGTACAAAAAAACTGTTTTCCCTTAAATATAAATAATTTTTAAATTTTAGATATTTATAATTGAATGTAAATATAAGCAATAAATTCATTTTTTCTGTTCATGGAATGATGAATACTTCGGGTCTCTTGCACAGTTAACGTGAAGCCTTTCGGGCTTCACTTACAATGCAAGAGACCCGAAGTATTCATGATTCCATGACTATTCCAAAAATTGAATTCATTTCTTAAATGAATATAATATGACACGGAAAAGACAAGACATACATACGTCAGAGATCATTACATACACTGTAAAAATAAGTGATATCTTAAATCAAATTTGTGGCAGCTAAACTGCCTCTATTATTGGTGTAACTGTTCAACTGCTTATCAAGATATGTTCTGTTCGATAGTATTAATCAGCAGAATAACAAAGGCGATTACAGATAGAAATGTTTAACATTTATAACTGGATAATTATTGGCCTGAAGTTGTTTTATTAGGGCAAGATCAACTGAAAAAGATAATCAACTGACTGCAATGTACACGGCCCGTGGTGAACGTACGAGTACAGTTTAATCAGCAGTGTCCAGTCAAGAAGGAACGTGCCGAAAGCAAATGGACGGGCAGATGGACTCACACAGTGAGTCGTTATTGATATTTTCGATTTATATATTTTTCAATTAAACATAGATTTTGTGATTTTTTTGGCTGTATTCTACGTTTTAAATTCTCCTAGCAGCTTTTCCACCGTTTTGCATACCAGTGGCTGGACAATGTTTAATAAAATAGTATGCAAAATTTGTTCCAATATACCATGTGATTCGAGAGTAATAAGTATTTTAAATAACTGACCTCAACTGGCTTGACTGATGCTCAGCAATCAAACAAGCTGTCGAATGCCAGTGGTTAGACAACTATAAAGTAAATTGTGTGGTTCAAGAGTTATGAGCATTTTCATTAACTGCTAGCGGCGGTCAGACAGACCAACCCGAAGTACTTATGATTCTATGTACATTCCAAAAAATGAGTTTATTGCTTATAGTTGCATTTTGATATATGACTGGAGAGAATTC
The DNA here is from genome assembly GCA_964019695.1 of Loripinus fragilis. Lineage (NCBI taxonomy): Eukaryota > Metazoa > Mollusca > Bivalvia > Lucinida > Lucinidae > Loripinus > Loripinus fragilis. The sequence goes on along the minus strand of OZ026520.1, from coordinate 41,264,992 downwards.
TGTCTCCTGATTGGCCCAATTTGTCTTCATAAATCTTAATGACAACCTGAAAACTGGTCTAAACTGGCCTACATGTGTATATAGGATGAACACCAGCTCAAACTGGTTTCCAGAAGGTAATATTTTTGACACTTCACCAATATTACCCTCTTGTGAGCTAAAAATAGCATGATGAGTATGAAACTAGCACGTGCTGCTGAACTTGACATGATTTGCTGTTTCACCATAAAGACTTTCATGAATTTTAACAACACTTTTGTTTTTGTTTTGTTTGTGGCATTGCGGCCTCGGTGACTATCACTTTTTCTGGTAGATAAATCCGCATGTCTACCGCATTGAAGTCAATAATCGTACATTATTATAAATATCTAAGACATAGAAATTATTTATAATTTAGGAAACAAGACAGTTTTGTAGTTATGTAATCACGCTTAGGGATGTCTGTTACAACGCAAGGTGGTTCTGGACGACAGTACGTTACGGGTTCCAGACGAAATATTTCTAAATATAGGTTTGTGCTATTGAATGTGTATCGTTTTCGGGAGACTTAAGACACAATAAACCGTAAGCATCTTATTTTGTCTTTGTATATTTGTCCACGACACTTACCTTAACTTAATCAATCCTGTAGAGCATGGCAACTGTATCCAGTTAACGCGTATATGATACATTATTATTCTTGAAACAGTATTTTACTACTATACATGTCCTGATATCCTTATTTAGTAGTTTCACTTTCGTTTTCTTTGAACATTTTATGACTTGATGTGATTAGACATTGCATTGTCCATCACATAGACCAAGAAAGAACTTTCTTATAAATCTGCTTACTTTAGAAGAACGCGTTCTTAAAACCAAAAGGAATGTACTGCAGTCATTTTTCCATGTTACAGATGTGTAACGACTGCAAATATTTTGTTACAGGTTATTGTCGACAGCGTAGCAGGTGGTGACGACAGTGATAGATTTATTAAATATATCTTACACCCAAGAATCTTCTGTTTTGATCGAGGGTGAAATGTCATTTACCGTGTATGAGAATACGAATATGGCCAATACTCGGATTATGTACATCTACTGTTATTTCGAGATGCGCACGATTTGACACCGTGGCCTTGTGCTTAGCGTGTCAGACTTTGGAACCTGAGGACCATGGTGGATTCCAGGGTTGGCACTTATAACATTTTTTTTTCTTTTTCTTTTTTCCTCTTGTAATGCAAAATTACTTCATACAAGAAACATGGAATTATATAAATGACAAAAATACACTCCTTAACTTTTAAATATCCTCAAAATTTGTAGGGGTGGGGATAACTTTGGCGCTCCTGGAAGATAATTAGTCTGGTGACCCCATTTTTTTTTCTTTTTTTCTAAAATGTCAAATGATAGTCCATGAAACAATAACAATAAATAAGATTTTTAATGTCAGATTTTTATATATAATTTACTCCAAAAATTGAAATCCTTTTATGAGGGAATAACCAAAATATATCGTACAGTATCTTGACATGGGTTGGGAAAACAAATATATTTTCACATTTTCTAGAAAGCTTGAGGTCATTAGCAATAATTAAAATTAAAATAAAGAAGCTGGATGACGATTATAAATATTTTAGCTTAATATTAAGGTCTTGGATTTTTTCAGAAAATTTGTAAAATGCTGAAAACTTCCATGTGAGATTATGAAAAATTGAGTGCGGTAACATATCTTTTTTATTTCATAAATTGACAGTCCATACTTAAACCAAACTGTATGCAAACAATTAAAACGATTTTAATGTGGGAAGTATTACCCGCAATTGCCCTTAATAAGCTCCAGGTCTGACAAAGTGTAAGTCACATATCATACATGGTCAAATAAAATGACGTTTTAAACGTACCAAAGCTGAAGGCTCCAAGGTGAGCTAATAGTATACAAATGACTCCAGCCTCCATCCGTCTGTCTGTTCGTCAGCTTTTTCAAACATCTCCTTTGAAACCACAATTTCAATCGAATTTCATATGGAGACTCCTTAGGATGGAGGGATGGTAGTTATTCAAATGATCTTAAAATGCAGTTAAGTCCCCACCCGTTGTTTAGGCTGCTGTCTGTTCTGAGGCGGTGATTCTATTGTTGTTGATCTATTGTTAAATGTACTTCTCAATATGGGGGTTCTGTTTTTGTCTTTGTTTTGGTGTGCATTACTTTGTGCCCTTCCTAGTCTTGGAATCATCTTGAAGAGGAAGAGAGAGCTGGTAGCTTTGCTTTTATTGTCTTACGGATATCTTGCTACTGTAAATGTTCAGTGGCTTTTCATCATGATGTAGTGAGCTGGTCTGGAGTTTATGATTGTTGTATTTCCTGATCATACTCACTAACTTCTCGGTCCTGATACCAAGATGCCACCACGCTCAAAAAAGATATAACCCCTTTTGATTATTCTCTGGAACCAGAAAACTAAAATGCTACCAATCCCATATATGGTATTAACCTTTAAATTCTTCTGATTACCAGGGGCTTGGTATGAACGTTCGGTGGGAGGTCGCACAATGCTGAACTACTTCTTCAGGCGTTGTGTAGGCTTCAGAGCAGTATTTACATATACTCAAGTGTTCATGAAAGAAAAAAAAATGTCGTCTCACATCTGTTACAGAAATACTGACGTCGTCTATTGCCTGTTACACAGTCGTCTCTAATAAGTAACATTAGGAAAATGAAATTTTGAGGTTTTCAGTTTTCTTTTAAAAAGGACATGTTAAAATTGACTGAAAAATCATGTGAGATTTATTGTCTGACCATTTATGCTTATTTCATGATGAGAAAGCAAGTAATTAATCACAACTTACACATTTCTGAAGTTTCTTTTCCAGACCAGAGTTTTACAATTTAACTTCAAATATCTATGGGGTTTGTACCTCTAATGTCAAACTTACAAACACTAATATGAAAGGAATTATTTAAAATAACCAAACACACTATATTATCATTTTCTGCGACGTCTGTGTGTGTAACCCCTTTCCACTGTCGTCCAAAACCCTAAATCTGTCATCTAAAACCCGTTACCTGTCGTCCAGCACAGGTAAGCAGTCGTCATGGGCCTGTAACGAATTGTCGTCCAGAACCACCTTGCGTTGTAACAGACATCCCTAAGCGTGTAATTGTATTAATGTTTTTGTTGGAGTGTAAAACGGAAAAACGAAACAGCCAGTGTGAACACTGACAGCCAATGGAGCAAAAAAGAAGTTTGTTTTGCACGCGCGACTTGCCAATCACAACACCAGAATGAACTTGATGTTCAAAGCGTATTGCACGGACAAGTGGCTTGGCAGCTATCAATCAAATTTATGTCAATCATCAGGCTATGAACGGTTGCAAAAATCTAAAGACTCATTAAAGGTTTGTTTGTTTATTGATGCCTTGTGGTTACCTGCTGGGAAAGGGCTGACTTCTTGGTTCTCGTTTGTGATATCTTATTGTGAAGTTGTCACTTTCCCATTGGTATCCTGGGCCAGGTATGGTGCTTGATTGAATTGATTCCTGATCTTTGCCCTCTGTCTTACTTTGATATGAAAATGTAAATATTTGGAAATAAAAGAATAAAATAAAATGGGCCTCGTCGCGAGAAAACCTGTCTTCGGGGTTTCCGACAATGCGAATTTCAAACCAGTCTTCTCAGCTACAGAGACTAGCTAGAAAACTGAAATTTCTCTCGTAGCAAGTCCAGATGTGATACTTTGCAATAAGCAAAGAACAAAGACGCTGATCAAACTGCGTGGATGCGCAGGTTGGTCTGCGCCTTTGTTGTTCGCACACCACCGAAGACAGGTTTTATCGCGTCGAGGCCCAAACAAAACCAACAAAATGAGTGCGCAAAGTGAAGGCTACGATCAGCCTGGATATCCGCTTTGTCTGATCAGAGTCTTTGCTACGCGTTCAGTGCGTAACTTAGGACCCAATTGTTCTTCTTGCGGACAGCGAGACTCTATTCAGACTGTGCGGATGCCTAAGGTGATTTGATTTTTTTCTTGACGCAGTCACATTGTTGGGTTTTCTCATGTCGTGGCTCAGACCTCGGGTCCTGTCGAACGTTTAAATGTTTGAACCCTATATTCATATAATTGAGCCGCGACATGAGATTTCCAACAATTTGGTATGTGCATACGCGCAGCCTGATCAGAGCATTTGCTAGTCGCTTGAATAGTCTATGAATATTAAGCTACTGACTGAACATCATTTAGAGTTTCTAAGCTTAAAAGGAGGCTGCACAGGCTCGTCTAAGTCCACACTTGTCAAAATGTTACATTGTTGGAAATTACATGTCGCGGCTCAAATCATTTTTATTATCAGGGTTCTGGTGTATAGTAGCAAACAGTTTAGGCCATGATGAGATTTCGCAAGGACCTGGAACAGTCTCCTATTCAATCTGCCAAAATTATGAGAACCTGTGGCTAGGATTACATATACTTGACAACTGTACTTTTGTGCTTTAACTAAAACCTGGCGTACTGTACACCTAACGAAATAAATATTTTTGCAAAATATTGCATATTAATTTAAGGATATTAGGGTTTTATTGGTGGGGGGAGGGGTGTTACGACCAAAACATTTTTGCTGAATCAGATATTCCATTTAATACATGAAAATAAACTTGTCAAAATAAATTAAGCTCCACGATGGTCTTAATGTAAATACATTCATGTTTGATTTAACATAACAATTTACTGAAAAAAAACATTTCCGTCAAATTTTCAGCGCATAAGCAACACTGTGTTTTTTCAACATGTGCTCGGTTTCACTGTTATTGATAAATTTTCAATAGTGCTTCACACATTCCAGTAAATGGCCTGTTTCGTTCCCTATCATTCCTATAATATTATAATTAGAAATACTGAGACTGAGACTACCTGTACTTACTTACTTACTTACTTACTTACTTACTCACCTACTTACTTACTCACGTACTTATTTACTTACTTACTTACTTTTTTACTAACTTACTTACTTACTTACTTACTTACTTACTTACTTACTTACTTACTTACTTACTTACTTACTTACTTATTCACGTACTTACTTACTTACTTACTTACTTGCTTACTTACTTACTTACTTACTTACTTACTTACTTACCTACTTTCTTACTTACTTACTTACTTACTTACTTACTTACTTACTATCTTACTCACGTTCTTACTTACTTACTTACTTTCTTACTTACTAACTTACTTACTTACTTACTTACTTATTTACTTACTTACTTACTTACTTACTTACTTTCTTACTTACTTACTTACTTACTTACTTACTTACTTACTTACTTACTTACTCACTTACTTACTTACTCACGTACTTACTTACTTACTTACTTACTTACTTACTTACTTACTTACTTACTTACTTACGTTCTTTCTTACTTACTTACTTACTCACTCACTCGCTCGCTCGCTTGCTCGCTCGCTTTCTCGTTTGCTTGCTTGCTTCCTTCCTTGCTTACTTACTTACTTACTTACTTACTTACTTACTTACTTACTTACTTACTTACTTACTTACTTACTTACTTACTTACTTACTTACTTACTTACTTACTTACTTACTTACTTACTTACTTACTTACTTACTTACTTACTTACTTACTTACTTACTTACTTACTTACTTACTTACTTACTTACTTACTTACTTACTTAATGTATACATGCAACTTTAAAGCAGGTTTGAACAAATGTAGTGACTAATGAGTTTTAATAATAATTTGTTTTTGAGCATGTTTCGGCCTTCTCCTTTTGATTAAGCATGCCATTTTTAGAAAATGAGTGTAATGAAAACCCACAACTGTATGCAAAAGTATTAGCTTGATCAATGGGGGGAAAGCACCTCAAAAACTTTTTCCATTTCCTATATGTTGAATAGCAGAAACACAGTTTTCAACCCATATTTTTAATCTGCATTTGTCCGATGTGGAGATTATCCAAGGACTAAACCAACTACGTGTCAACAAAAATAATATCGTTTCCTTTGAAACATTTATTTGGCCATTTTTATGGGCAATCTTCCGTTGAGACTGTTTGAGCTCCTTTGTGATATCACATCATAGTCTACACTGTTCGATACGGTCCAATTTTCACGACGTGATGCCTAAGTGGGCAAAATGCTCGTTGAAGGGCATTTTATATAGTAAGTTCATTGACTGTACTGCAACGTGACTCTTTAGAAAGTACTTGATACAAGTGTTTTGCGGGCCATTGATGTCTGGGTCATTTTTCTGCAGTAGAACCACGCGTCGGGGCATTCACCCCTCTTGTGAGGCACGCAAAAATACATCTGTAAAATCCGCACCAACAGTCATATGATGCAGCGTAAGACTAGCTTTTTCCAAAGAATTGAGATTGACAATAGTATTAGCCTCAAATTGCCGAGCCATATTTTGATTACAGAAACCAGCAACAATAATATTGAGTCAAGACACGATATTTCAGGAATGTGCGACCAGCAAAAGCTCAGACCAGCCTGTGCATATGCGCAGTCTGGTCAGAGCCTTTCAAAGTTGCTTGAATATTATATGAATATTAAGCTACTGACCGAACATCATTTACAGTTTATCAGCTTAAAAGGAGGCTGCACAGGCTCGTCTGAGTCTACACTTGTCAAAATGCCACATTGTTGGAAATCACATGTCACGGCTCATATTATGTTTATCTAACTGTTTGATTTGTTTAATTTGATTCTTTACATCCCATCAACAATCTTTCAGTTAAACAGGGACGGGTCTTCCTGGGTTGAACCAGTACTAAGCTAGGATAAATAGGTCTTGCTCAAGGACCACAACGCAGTTACGCCGGTGAGGCTCGAACCCGCGGCCCCTCGGTCTCGAGTCAAGCACTCTACCACTAAGCCACTGCGCTCCCAGAGTAAAACAACAAAAGTTGGACAGAAACAGCGGCAACTGTTGCTGATTTTATCTGACACCTTCTGCAGACTTTGTTTAGCTCTTTGCATGCTTGTTCTTTTGTCCTTTGCAGATAATTTTCAACATTACCCTGTTTAAATTATTCTTCCAGGAGTGGCATCAGAGTGTCAAACAGCTTGGATCCAGATCTGGGTCCAAATTATTTGCAAATATCATCAGCATACAGAAAAATTTGCAGGGATTATAATTATTTGTCTTATGTCTGTTAGAATACAAAGACTGTCGGTAATCATAAGAACTGTCCCTATCAGGTGGTTCTAGTGAAACACATAATTCATGTTGTGAACAAAAATCAGAAACAAATATCAATCAAAGATGGTGGGTACTCATTGCTCATCTTTGAGGTGGTTCTAGTGAGTATCCACAATTCACGTTTTGAACAGAAATAAGAAATAGATATCAAAGATAGACTGTGTGTCCCCATTTGAACTGCCCCATGAAGTGTTTCTAATGTGTACTTACAATCCATGTTTTGGGCAGAAACAAGAAACAACTATGAAAAAAGACTTTGGTATTCATTTGTTTAAGCATCAATATTATTTTCAGCAGGTTGTTCTGACAGTAATTGATCGACTGCCCCTGCAAAACTGGAAACAGATTATTTCTCAAGGTTCCAGGTTGAGACAGAAAACTAGATGTCCATCCTAGATTTTACAGATTTTACCCTTTTTCATTTTAACGCCTAGAGGCCAGGGTAGACCTGTCACTACGGCCCAGATTGTTTGAATTGATGGTTTTAGATTTAAGTCAACATTATATCAGGCATACAGAGGTATTGCCTCTGAATTCGTTGGATTTGTGTGTTTGTTTGATTTGTAGTCTATGGTAAACAGCCCAGGTCATATCAGGACGGCCAGTTACTTAACTACACACGGATTCCTGGACAAGCCCCCGAAGGCAGTTTACCATTATTTAGTGCCCATTCTTTTACAAGTAACTGACAATTTGTTCTTCATGAATCAGTGGAAGAGGAAAACATTATCCAGGAAGGAATGTGCTGGACGTGAGGGTGGATCACGGGTCTGCTTGCATAAAAGCAGACATGCTGCCGACTGAGCTACAGCTATTAGCCTTGTGACATTCAAACCGTTGCTATCAGCTACCATTAGCGCTTCCGACAATCTCTCTCTTTCTAAAAAAATTCAAAAGAAGGGGACTCATCACATTTCGAAAATTCCAAAAGGTGATGACTAAAAAGGAATTACTGGGACTGATCTAGGCAGGGCAAACGCAAGAGACTCAACGTTAAGGAAGGCAGAGCAAGCAGACATGAAGTTAATACCGCAAACAATTTCTACATAGTATGACAGACCGAATGACAGACAACATACTCACAGAGTTAGATTTCTATTGTCCCTGAACAATTACAGTCATTTTGGCACGATTAGTTTACCAAACCGAGCTTTGTAGACAGTTTACCTAAAGAATAACAGTACAGTAAAACCTGTCTTAAACGGCCACTCAAAATAGACTTAACAAAGATCTTTAAGACAAATGGTAGCTGAATGAATGTCGAAAGTATTGCAGAATGCTCTCTTGGAGCATTCTGCAATACTTTTGACCTGCATTAAGCAATAATCGGTCTTAAAAATAATTTTGGTCTTATTTTGAGTGGCCGCTTAAGGCAGGTTTTACTGTATGTCTTTGTGTTAAGGAAATAGTGGAGAGAGAGAGAGAGAGAGAGAGAGAGAGAGAGAGAGAGAGAGAAAGAGACTTTTTGCAGATAATAGGCAATTAAATTCTCACTTTGAATTGAGAATCTAAACTCCTGTGTAGTAAATTTTATTCTACATATGCATCTCTTGGCAAATACTTCATTAAACTGAGGATCAAACCATACCTCCTCTGCTCAGCATACCTAAAGCTTATTCTCATCAATCCGAGCTACCATGCAAAACAGATACAGAAAGACAATTGATTAGTTCTTTATCCACTATCTAGATCTTTCAGAAACTGACAAATGTCTTTCTTGAAACAGTTGAAGGGAGAAAATGGGCATAATATTTTCACTACCAAATTTCCATGCAAACGAATGTACCATACCACCTACATAATTGCAAGGCTACCCACATGCCTGGTATGTAATTTTCATTCTAAGTAATTAGATGAAAATGGAAAAGCCTCCATTTTGTTTTGATTTTTTTTATTTATTTAGCTTCTGCGGGGCTTTTACCCCGCCACCCAGATCCCCTTGTAAAATGTGAATGTATTTATTTTTGTACTAACATGCGCATCTGGATTGAGCTTGGAAAATATGGCAAACAATTTGGGTTCTTGTTGATTTATTAACCTTAATATTGTTGATTATTAGGTTGATAATAGCATACTTTGGAAGGCCCAGAATGCACCAGATTGCACCATTTTTATCAACAACTTTTGGGGGAGCATGCCCCCGGACTCCACTAGCAAGAGTGTGATTCCACATCATTACATGGCTAAATAAGCGTCTAGTGAGTAATTCTCTCTTTAGATTTTTAGATGATTTTTATCAAAACTTTGATGAATGCTGATCAGATATATACTAACTTGATGAAACTGAAGTTAAACTTGCGTATAGGGCCGACTAGAATTGTAAAAAAGACTTTTCATGGTTACAAAAATAAATGCTTTCACTTTGTCTAAAAAATATATAGTTTCAGCTATTCGAAAAAAACAGCCCCTCCCCCCGTTAGAAAATCAAATGGTCTAGCTGTCCCAAATTTTAAGAAAATATAATTAAGAGAGCATTCCTCCATACCTTCTCTACCAGGTACAGTAACAGCATTTTATAGGATGGCCTCATACTTTACATGTATAGCGCAAAATATTAAGTGAAAATTAATTCGTCCGCTCATGTATAGTTTCAAAGTTTTTAATTATGTGAATTTAATCCTACAGTAAGAAAAATATATTTTAGCTCAAAAGAAAATAGCTTATATTGGCTTCGAGTTTTTAGGGAGCATAGGCTTATATTTTTGGGGATTTGGGGAGAAGCTGAATTAAATTTAAGGATTTGGACTTTCAGGAAGCTGTATAAATTTCTTTCAGGGATTTAGGGAGATCCATGCATTATTTCCAGGGATCAAGTGACCTAATTATAGCTGTACACACCATTTTTGATCATGGACAACATATGCAGACACAGATCAAATCAAGAGAAGTGTCCCGATCTATACTGATATCTACCGGATGATAAAAACATACAACAGATGTCCCTTAGATTGATCAAGACTTCATGAAATCCTAACACAGTTAGTTTTATGATACACAAACAACAGAAAAAAGGGAAAAAAGAAAACAACTTGTAAACCATTATTTGAGCGGACCTGTTTTACGCATATATGGACAACAAAGGTGTCGCTATTTACATAGAATGATTGGTGTTAGACTTGAGGTTGGGGGATGACTGGTTCATGACTCCCCAGAGGCACTGTGTTGTGTCCTTGAGTAAGGTACATTATCCTCAGCTTAATACTGGTTCAACCCAGGAAGACAAGAAAACGTCCCAACATGACTGAAAAACTGTTGACTAAGGCGCATAGGATCAGCATTAACAAAAGTTTTAGTTGGTCCAGAAATTGCGTTATCACTGTATAGCAGCATAAATTGCATTTGGAAATAAAGTATCTGTGACATCTTTCAGAAAGAATTATGTAACAACCTGCATAAATGATATAACGCACAGTTTAAGCTCATGCAGAATCTGTGTCCTTTCATAAAGAATCTGTTTCTTCAAGAGAGAAAAAATGAAAACGGTAAATACCTACATTGAGGAAAAAAATTAAGCTTCATATACATTTTTTCGTTTGTTTGATATAACTCAAAAATGAGCAAATATGGATTTTTATAATGTTGCATCTCGTTTGTAACTGGTGTTTTTGGTGACAGCTGAAATGTATTATAACATACACTAGCATTAAACATGCGGCTTATGTCTTTTAACAAAATATATGTTAGCTCTACAGCTGTCTAAATTTTTTATTTTCAGTCTGTTTCTGGTTGGAGTATCAAGCCTTTCAAGGAACTCTAACCTGTAACACTTTCATAAATCATCAATAACGGATTTCATAAGGAATCACCTAAGATCACACTTTATTATATATATATATATATATATATATATATATATATATATATATATATATATATATATATATATATATATATATATATATATATATATATATATATATATATATATATATATATATATATATATAATCTATAAATAAACATCTGACTGGCTCTGTCGCTGATATAACTACATGTCGCAAATTTTCTAGAAGTGACGTTGCAAAACGCACGAAACGAGGTAATATTGCATGGCTTACGGGAAGTGGCGTCAGAACGTCAAGTAATTTCGCATGATCCATCCGTAACGTCAATGATTTTAATAGTCCAAGATGGCAGGAAATGCATGGAATACATTTATTATGTAATAAACCAATTGCTGATTTATTTTTCTGTAGATATGAAGTATTGTTGAATAGCAAACTTAATCATATTGACTTCCGGTCCGCTTTGGTCAATATGAAGTTTACTGTTCAATAACAATCTATGTCAACCTCAACAAAGTTGATAATTGTATAGTATATTTTATACCTACCATGCCAAATCCATACCAAGATGAGGTCTACCCCTGGGTATAGGGAGATATGCGTAGAGGAAGTGTTCGGATATGGTAAAGTATATGTAAGGGTAGGGTATGAGTATGTGTAATTGGAGGTCAAGGCTAATTGGCTGGCTACACTATTCTTGTTACTACAGTTTCTAATGCCTATCAATACCTTACCCCTACTTGCATCATACCACACAAATGCCTTCCTTATGAGAGTGACGATGTAATGTATATGAAGATATTATATCTGGATATATCACAAATATTCACTGTGATGTTATAAACATGAAAAGAGAATAATTACGAGAACCAAATAAAGAAAAAACAACATTTAGGAAATGATAGAATGCAGCTGACCTGGGACTTTACTAAATAGCTATATATCGCTTTGCATTTTCATTTACAGTATACAGACACCTTGATGAAGCGGGCTTCGTTAACCCTTTGTATACTGGAAACCCTTAAACGGGTACTTTGGCAAACAGTGAAGACCCAGATGAAATGCAGCATAGTGCTGCATTTCATTAGGGTCTTCACTGTTTGCTTAGATTAAAACAACCTTCAATGACAGAAAAACATCATAATTAAGAATTTTTTACATGTGACCCCTAAGAGTACACAATGGGCAGTTCCGTACGTATTGTATCAATATGTATGGGAAAATCCATCAAAATATAAAGGGTCGCAAAACGGAAAGAAAACCAAGTTGATTCTAATCAATGTATGTGACGTCACTTAATGGTCGAAATTGTCATTTAAACTGTGCATGTTGACGCTTTTGTTTTCAATTGTTCTGTTGTTTTATGCGCTTGTTTTGTTATTTATCATTTTGTTATCTTATTGTTTGCGTTCTCTTGTTTCTTGTGTTGCTTACTTTTGTTGTTGTTCCTTGCGCTAGAGAACCTCTGTACTCTGTACTCGAACAGCGCAGTCAACGCGTGGTGGTTGCAGTCGACGAGTGCACAAAATATACTATTTTGGTTTACTGTGATCCATTCTATGAGCCAGTACTTTACATCCATAAATTTTCACGATGGTTTGTTTTTCATTTGGAATTATTGCTTGGGTATTGTAGTCCATACTGGCTCAATAAGAGCCTTTAAATTCTAAAACCAGCATTTCTGGCCAGTCAATGAGATTTTGTGTGTCTGAAATGTGTTCAGAGACTAGTAAGTGCGCTATTTAAGTCCTTAGTTATCATGCTATGTCATCAAATAATGAAGATTACGTATAAGTGTATAAGTGAAGGAATAGAAAATTGGAAATGTTTCTCTTTATTGTTTGCGAAGTGGCGCTGTACACAAATTGTGAGTCGTAAGTGGATTGTACCAGTTGGCTAGTGTCTAAATATGTTATTTGGACGCAGTCGATGGGGGGCACGAGCGGTTTTCATACAGTCAGAGCAATTGAACTGTTGTTTTTTGTCTTCAGCGTTGTCAAACCGTCTCAACAACAATTGCAAATCAATGTTAATGCATAAAAAACAGCTTAAAGCTGTGTCACACTATTATATCTTATATATAAGCCTAACTTTGCAAACATTTTTTGCCAATATCATTTACAGAGAACGCGTTCTACTGAATAATGAAATAAATAGGAAACATGCAATATAGACCAAGATCACTATGCCATATTGCACTCTCAAAGAGTTGCTTATGGCAATTTCCATTGCAATGTTTGTTACTTCATTTAACACTGCTGGACAGATATGCACTTTAGATAGTGCATAAAATAATACCAGGGTCACTGGAATGTGATGCGTAGATCAAGCTCACAATTTTACTTATTTTATAAAAAAAAAATATAAATGCGCTTTACAGAAGCATGAAAAATCAATGAAACATGCAATTTATGGCATAGTGCGTGCTTGAGAAGTATGCCCAGGACAATATTGACACTTCATTTTTCTCTGCTCCATACTCTACTAAAGATATTAATATCAAGGTCAGTGGAGAGTTTGATGTCAATCAAGATCTGGGGTCACAATTTGAAGTGTGGTTTTGAAGAGTATGCAAATGCCAATTATTTTGTTCACTGCTGGCATTGTTTCAGAGACACAATTTAATATGAAATGTTGACGGACGGATGGACAGACAAACAAACTTGCGGATGGTTGGAAATTGGAACCTTTATGAGGCCCTCCCAGGGGGTACCTGTTCCCTTGCTCCCCTAAAATAAATTGGCGTGTTCCCCTATTCCCCCAAAAATCGAATATTTGTTTACTTATGTTCCCTGTTCCCCAATATTGTTTTTGTTCCCCTGTTACCCTCAAAATTTGACCTTTGTTCCCCTGAAATAAATGCCCTTTTCCCCTGTTCACCCAAACCCCTTGGAGGGCTTTTCTTTATGTCTAAAATTAACAAAAGAGACGTTATGTTTAGCCATATGCTTACCAAGTAGGATAAAAAAAGGCCAATAGATGGCCAATTGCAAGTAAACCGATGGTGAGACGAAAACTTGAAATGTTGGCCTGATCTGGACCCAAACTATTTGACACAAGTGGGGAAGAGTCAATTCTGGTATCAGATTGCTCCGGTGATTGCTTTCAGACCAGGCCTGAAAAAACGTAGGGCCTGATCTGGATCCAAACTGTTGGACATTGTACACACCAAGTGAGCATGTAAAATGGGGCAACTTTTGGCCCACAAGTGAAACACCATCCCAATGGCGTTTCACTGGCTAGCTGATAGTGGCCCATGATGGGATGCTGGCTGGGTATAGCTGTATAGTATTCTTTAAATCTTGATGACAGAGAATAGTATGCAAAAAAATGAAATGTCCCAGATTGATCATACAAATAGTTTAGACCCTGATCAGGCTCGACAAAACGTCTGGCAGGACCCAATGGAAAAAGGTTCGTAAGATTCAAGAAATGTTTAGGACAAAAAGACGAGCAACAATACTCAACGTGCAAAGAGTTAAGTAATCAAAACGTTGCTATATATTTGGAACACGATGACACGTGTTGGGTATACTTTTACACAGATTAGAAGTAGAAGCAGCGATGAATTACCGCAAGCATAAATGGTCATAAATATAATTCTCTTAGTTTGAAGTATACATTGTAAATAAGAAGAGAGTTTATTTCCCTTGGATCGAGTACCTAGATTCCACCCGGTATAAAGCATGTAACGCATGGGGCGTAAAGGAGATGATTGCCATTCAGCTTTGGGAAGCCGTACACAGCACAAGTCAGTCTTTATATTGAAAAGTTACTTGGTACTTTGACTTCTTGCAGAACTGGTGGAGTTATCTTTGCTTATCATTTATATAGTACTCACGTAAAAACATTAACGTATGGTAGACTTAAATAAATATGTACCTGCAAATGTATACATGTTCACAGTGTCACATAGCCAGTAATCAATCAGCATCCCAAATGCTTAAACCAAATTATAAAAGTATATTTTTTGTTATCAGTTGTTGTTATTTTCTGGTGGAGATGTGGGGTTTAAGGGAATGTGACTTATAATCAGGTTTGCCAAACGATCTTCAGAGAAAAGTATTACATTGTGGAAATTCCAGTCTGTGACCAAACAAAATCTCTGAGCCCTAAAACGCCAATCACAACAAAACGTGTTTGTTTTGTCTTCTGCTGGAACATTTTAGAAGTCTACTTTGTAAACAGTTAAGCTCAGTCTGATCTGTGTCAACACTGTTTGCCGCACTATTGACATGAGCCTTATGTTAGCAAAACTATTCAACCCATGACCTCATGAGACGATATTTTCAGGTGGCCTTGTTGCATGCTAATTTCAAATTTCTTCTGGCACTAAGACAGTATTTTGGATGAACAGTCAAGGCTCATGCAAGCCTATGTATCCAGATCTATCCACACAGTCTTATCAGAGCATTCGCTGCTTGCATAGTCAAAGCAGGTATGTAGATGACAGTGTATCCCAAATATAGGCCAATTTTCACTAGATAGCTATACACGCATGCATTAAATGTAACTTCATGCATATGCGCAACGATACAAACCAAAATCTTGTGTGCTAACCCATTTATACTGAATATAGAAAAAAGTAATGTATTTGAAGGTTCGATTTAAATATTCTTGTTTTCTATCCACCGAAAAGTTGGTACATTGCTATGGAACATTATTGGGATGAAACAGGGTTTGATTCATTGTTGATTGATACAGTAATTTTTTCACATTAAAGTGCTGTTATTTTGCATTTTAGCTAAAGTGAGCATAAATTCCAGAACATAAGCAAAAATTTCTTTCATCCTCTTTTTCAAGAAAAAAAACTTATTTTGGGCATAACTTTGATGCTGTAGCGACTATCACTCAACCAACAATAATTTTGTTTAGCAGATACATAGCTGGATTTATAAGAGACAATAATTCACCATGAATTATTCTCAGAAGTAAAATATTGATCAAAAATTACCCCTTTTTAAAGCAATGTACACAATTTTGTGCACTCGTCGACTGCAACCACCACGCGATGACTGCGCTGTTCGAGTACAGTGGTTCTCTAGCGTGGTTTTGGGTGGCTGATTTGTCTTCAGTGTAATTTGTATTGTCAACGCTTAACTGATTTCGTTTTATTTTGTATCATTGTTAAAACAATGTCATATCATTGATTATTTAAATGGTCATTCATTTCCTGCGACTTTAGTGTAAATTTCGCTCTTTCTCGAAAGTCTCTTTTATTACGTTTCGGTTCAGGCATGCTGCGATTTTTGCAGCTTCAGCAAATCTTTTTTTAAGAGCTAAGTTCAAGGATTACGTACATCGAATGATTTTCATAAAGACATGTGCACTTTCCACAGATCGCAAGATTGCACTTTGCGCGTCACGTTTGTTTTACATAATTGAGCCGTGACATGTGATTTCCAACAATGTGGCATTTTGTAAAGTGTAGACTCAGACGAGCCTGTGCAGTCTCCTTTTAAGCTTAGAAACTCAAAATGCTGTTCGATCAGTAGCTCAACATTCATAGAATACTAAAGCGACAAGCAAAGGCTCTGATCAGACTGGGCGTATGCGCAGGCTGATCTGAGGCTTTGCTGGTCGCACATACTACTTTGTTGGAAATCTCATGCACTGGCTCACATACTTTTTGCGGTAACTCAAGTGAGACAAGTGCTGAGCTGCGGCCGGGGCTGCAGCTCATTTCATTTTTGCTGTCAATCTTTTTAGATTTTATCGGCAGGAACAATGTCATATTTGACGGAAATAAGTTTTCGGCTGGGTTGTCTGCTTGTACCATCATGGAATCGTGTGATGCTCGGAAAACTGCAAAGTTTTCCGAGCATCAATCGGATTTCAGCCATTATTTTCGATTAAGAAAAATGATATATCAATTTATGCTTAGGTGCACGATCCACTAAATCATTTATGTTTTTTTTTTCAACACTGAAATGGCTCATTTGTAAGATTAAAGTACGATGAAATTGCTAGTGCAAACTGTAAAAGTCAGTCTAGGATCGTAAAATCCCAAAAACACCGCATCCCACTAAATGGATGCATGAAACTGCTTGTTGTTGTCGATGTTGTTGTTGTTGCTGCTGATGCTGCAGCTGCTGGCCAACGTCGCTTTTATCGCCCCTCGTACAGTGTGCATGCTTTCGTCAGTCCATTTGAATCAGAGGTAGACTGGTTCTCTTAGTCTAATGTCTCTTAACCCTAAATGCGCCAATCACAACAAAAGTCGTCTGCTTTTCTCGTCTGCTGAAATGTTGAAGAAACCTCTATGGCAAACAGTGGGGACCCAGATCAGACTGCTCCTATAGGAGGAGCAGTCTGTTCTGGGTCCACACTGTTTGCTTCTATACTTAACTTGTCAGTAATGTTAGGCAATTATTTGCAGCAGACGACTTCAGCAGACGACATTTTCAGATGCATTTTTTTTTCTAGGCGCTTTAAGGGTTAATATTGAGAAAAAGCTTGTGAACCAGGCTAGAATCAGAGGTAGCAAGTAACCCACTATTGCAATTCACAGACTCAGATTACCAATCCGAATGCGCTTCGCGGACCGACATGATGGTTTTGATGGTGGTTGTTTTGCATAAGATAAGAGGTTTCGGATCTGGAGTGGTACAGGGAGACAAGAAAACAACGACTTCCTTATTTGCAATCGAGCAAGACCCAGACCTGCCTACACAGCTACAGAGCCTTTGTAGAATCTTTAGAATATATATGAAGCATGTGTATTTATCAAAGTAGATTTCCAGTTGAATAATTAAGGCGCTGATTAGCCTTGGCAGATGCGCAGGCTTACATGTATCGGCGCCTTTATTGTTAGGGTGTTTAAAATCCCTAGCTTAGGCCAAATGAAAAATAAGTGTGTTTCGCGTAATATATCTGAAAATATTAGGAAGGGTAGGCACACATTTTTGGAAAAAAAATACAATTTTATGCATTTCGGAAAGGCATTTTGCCTTTCAAAATGCATAAAATAATTTTTTTCCAGAAAATGCAGCAGACATAAGAAGCAGACGCTTCTTACGTCTAGGTTTCACCAGTAAATTTAGGTTGGGTTGTGTTACCCTAAACATAGGTATTTTTTTATTTGGTCATATTTTAAGGATTTGCAAGAGGACTTATTTCCAACTTTTGATTTCTTAGCAAACAAAGAACATCCTGATGATATGCCTCAGATATAAACAACTTGTCCATGTACCAGTCTAAATTGTCGTGTGCTTAGTATGTCTGCTGCATATATTAACATGAGCTCCAGACTATTTTTGTCATGGCTGAAAACAACGTGAACCCGGATAAGATTGCTCCTAAAATAGCAGTAAGACTGCTCCTAATAGAGCAGTAACAAGAAAGACTGCTCAGTGGTAGAGTGCTTGACTCGAGACCGAAGGGCCGCGGGTTCGAGCCTCACCGGCGTCGCTGCGTTGTGGTCCTTGAGCAAGACACATTTCTCCTAGCTTAG
Source organism: Loripinus fragilis (assembly GCA_964019695.1). Classification (NCBI taxonomy): domain Eukaryota; kingdom Metazoa; phylum Mollusca; class Bivalvia; order Lucinida; family Lucinidae; genus Loripinus; species Loripinus fragilis. The sequence continues at coordinate 41,246,557 of OZ026520.1, read as the reverse complement.
TACTGGTTCAACCCAGGAAGACCCGTCCCTGTTTAACTGAAAGATTGTTGGTGGGACGTAAAGAATGAAATCAAACAAACAAAACATTATGGAGCAGCCTGATCTTGGTCCGTATCGTTTGCTATTTAGGCTGCTAAATTTTTTGTTGGGAATTGTGGGAAAAGGGTTAAGCATGCGATGCATCAATCAAATGCGTCACATGCATATCGCTCTGTCTACTTTTACAAACGGTGTAAGTCTCCATCCATAAGAATCTACAAAATCGCGCCATCATATCGGGGTCTACACCGTTTGTAACGTTCATTTGACAAAATACGCTGCATTTTGGCCATTGTTTTATCCTAAAAATGCCGTCTGCTTCTTACGTCTGCTGCATATGTGCATGTGTACTTCAATGGAAGCAAACAATATGGACCCAGTTCAGACCTCTACCTCTGATTAGGGTATATTGTTTAGCCCTTAAAGCGCCAAGTAAAAAAAATGCATCTGAAAATGTCGTCTGCTGAGTTCGTCTGCTGCAAATAATTGCCTAACATTAATGACGAATTAAGCATAGAAGCAAACAGCGTATACCCAGAACAGACTACTCCTATAGGAGCAGTCTGATCTGGGTCCACACTGTTTGCCATAATAGCTTCTTAAACATTTCAGCAGACGAGAAAAGCAGACGACTTTTGTTGCGATTGGCGCAATATAGACTACCAAAGAGGGAGCAGACGATAAAAGTCCCAGTAATTGGCAAGAAAAGGGCTAACATGTGATCCAGGACCAGACAAACTTGGTGGATCTAAAAAAAGTTTTAAACATGCTGGATGGGCCGTTCTCGTGTGTAATGGCGGATCTGCGACCTACTCCCAGCTGGCAGCTTGCTCCAGATCCCACCCCTGGTTTCAACACTTACATATGTCAAGTGGCTGCAACGACAGCAGCTATAAATGGCATCTGTACTGTAGGGGCGCACCACACTCCTTCTGCAGCTCTTGGAATAACCACGCACTCTCTAACCAGACTCGAATTCATTTAAGGTAAATAATAAAATATTCACTTAGCATTTAATGTCGTCTGCTGACGTCGTCTGCTGAAACAGAAAAATATTAACAGGGCTATGCAACCAGTATGGACCAAGATCAGACCAGCAGTCTGATTTTGGCCCATACTGTTTGATATGGAGACTCCCAAAACATTACAGCAGACAACAAAGCAGACGTAACATTCTTACCAGCCGGACTAGAATTCAATCGATGGTGGGTTTATCATATTATCAGACTAAAACGCAACTGAAAATGTCGTTTGCTGCTGTCATCTGTTGAAAATTAGTGCATGTACTAGGTACTTAGTACAGTCCGTTTGTTTGATCCCGACGCTAGTTTTTGTCCTGAAAAGGTCGTCTGCATTTTACGTCTGCTGCATATAATCAAGTGCACTTAAGATTAGATTTTCATGGATGCAAACACGATACACTATGATCAGACTGCTCCATTGGGAGCAGTCTGATCTGGGTCCAAATTGTTTTCAATGTAGGCTATCTAAAACATTAAGAGACGAGAGAACAGACGACAAGTCTTGAATGGCGGGAAAAGGGTAACTTGGCTCACACTGCTCAAGATATCGTCTGCTGCAGAAAGTTCGAGTTCATTTAACTATTTTCTTGCTAGCGGTGACTTTTGTCGTCTGCTGATAACCTTTGCAAACAGTTTGGACCCAGATCCAGTCCGACAGAACATCGGTTCTGATCTTGATCCAAACCGTTTGACAATCTGATTGTGTTCCTGAAAGAAGTTTTTGAAAAAGTTTATTTTGAAAAAAGCAAGCAGACGACAACAAAAGCATGAAAAACTACCCAGCATGCAACGAGTTAAGATTATACAATTATTGACTAATGAGGCATTGGATATGATGTGATATCGACCAGATAATACCAATATTGACCGAGGCGAAGCCGAGGTCAATATTGGTATTCTCTGGTGGATATCACATCATATCCAATGCCTCATTAGTCAATAACTGTTTTATTATATAACATTTAGAGAAAGATGTACAGGTATTATTGCACCTGAAAAAAAATACTGAACTTATATACAAGTTTTGGGACAGGCAAGCATTTAGCAGAAACAGTGCAACCCTAAATAAGACCACCCTTTTACTATTGCATATATGTTGTGCATGAGTGTCATCATTCAACATTTACAAACAAGAATTCTAACACACTTCGCATGTAGAGCCAATGAAAAATAAGTGTGATATGCCAAACAATAATTCACAGCTTTGAAAGCGCAGGGAAAATGTGTGATAGCTGACGTCATTTGTTACTGGTAAATGACGTCATTCATGGCGTTAGACGGTGTAACATCGCTTTTACGCTTGAAAGACGTTACAAATACATGTAAACGTATGCGACGTGGTCTAAGTATTGGCGGGAGTTCTTCAGTGCAAAGGCGGAAAGTTGGAAGAAGCTGAAGACTTCAAATTTGTTTTCGCCGTTTATTGTGCATTAAAATCGAAACAGATCAGCTCCAGTGCGTGATTTGTTGCGTTCTCAGCATCTACGGTATGATTATTAGCCACGTTTTAGAAAAGCAGAACCAGAACGGAAAAAACAGCAAGGAGTCTAATTTTAGTAACTAATATACACTGGCAAGCGCGTGCAAGCCAGTGAATATGACAATATATTGACTGGCCACGTGAGCGCTCTAAGCCAATGAAATTCAGTCTTTTTTCTTAGTTATATAATAAAAATTCTTCTTTCGCATCGTTTATTCAAAAACTCTAAAAACGCTGCTGTAATGAAGTCTGCTGGCGCCATCTACTGCAAGTTATCTTTTATTAGCATATTCATGGATGAAAGTTCAGAAGTTTCAAAATTCTGAATTTTAAAAATTCAAATCTTTACACTTGCAGCATGCCTACACAATATGTTAACGGTTTCAACGTAAAATAGTCAATATAAATTGTTGTTTGATAACAACTATTTATATTGACTATCTTACGTTGAAACAGTAAAAATATTGTGTAGGCATGTTATGTTGAAACAGTTAAAATATTGTTTAGGCATGTTACGTTGAAACAGTTAAAATATTGTGTAGGCATGCTGCAAGTTTTGATAAACTGAACATAAATCAGTATTTTGAGGCTGGCTTTCTATTGAAAGCCAGCCTCAAACACCTAAATAGGGGAATAACGCTGAAACTTTCTACCATGCATATTATTAATTTACACGCAACCAGTAAGGACCCAGATCAAACTGCTCCATTATAGTTTTTTTTTTTATCTCAACCCACACATTTTACTATAGAGGTCTGACTGAATATATTATATACTGAACGAAACTTCTAAACCGCCAGTTAATAAAACACATTTTTCAATATAACTCATTTATTATTAAACTTTTTGAAATGATATTTGACACAGTATATCTGGGCACATGTATCCATCGATTGAACATAACAAATTTTGATTTAATAGGGGTGTTCATTGATGCGTAATAATAGAGTACTAATACCGTTTTTGCACGTGACACACGATGTTAAATGTTTTCCCCTTGTGTATACTCGTATTTTCATCGACAACTATCCGACAACTTTATTTTGTCACAAAAATGACAAAATTTTGGTTGTATGAGTATAAACTAGAGGGTCGGGCAGTGGGTTCAATCGAAAACGGGACCTCGTTGAGACTGATTCATAATTTATCATAAAGTTTGACATGTTTTGATAGAGCCGAAAGTTTACACCACAACCTGTCGGCCATTTTCTATTTTTGCACTCGTACGACGAGAAAAATCGACAAAAACTGAGTATTACGTATGGCATAAAATGTCCTGTATAGTCCATCATACTTTGGTGCGGTGCTGCACAAATGCTGCATTGGAACGTCGGAAGTGTGTCGAGATTGTTGTGCAGTACACGGTTAATGGGTGACGGTTGTTTCAATAATATTGTAGACAAAAACATTTCATCACCATAAACACATTTCTGTGTTCTTTTAGGCGATATAGGCCTCCATAGGAGTACTGAATTGCATGAAAATTGCTACTTTATTACAAAATAAACACGATAGTGTTCAATAATGTCCATTTACAGCACTAGAAAGTTTCAATGATATTGTGGACAAAAAACAGTCATTTCCATAAAGATTTTTTGCGTTGTTTTATGCCATATGGGCTTCTATAGGAACACTGTGGATTACCTGAAAATTTCAACTTAATTAAAAGCGAAACTCAAAAATGTTTAATAATGTTTATTTAGAACACCATAAAGTTGATGTTTTTCACTATAAGTCCCTGGAATTCTCGGTTTTAAACGATGATTTCAATTTTGAGCGTTTGTGTGAAAATGAAATGCGAATCTGCCTTGACGCAGTCTATCAATTGAGCATGTTACTTTCAATTGATGAAAATGAAATTTTGACAATTTCTTTTAAATTATTTTTTCCATAATGAGTGTAAATTGTAGCCATATATGTTTCATATATGTTAAGATATATGAGAAAATATCGAGTGGCGGTTTGGAAGTTTCGTTCAGTATATTAAACCCGTATGGTCCTTAACCCTTAAAGCGCCAAGTAAAAACGCATCTGAAAATGTCGCCTGCTGAAGTCGTCTGCTGCAAATAACTGCCTAACATTACTGACGAATTAAGTGTAGAAGCAAACAGCGTGCACCCAGAACAGACTGCTCCTATACAAGCAGTCTGATCTGGGTCCACACTGTTTGCCACAGAGGCTTCTTAAACATTTCAGCAGACGAGAAAAGCAGACGACTATTGTTGTGATTGGCGCATTAAGGGTTAATTTTAGATGCAAAGCGCATATATTAAATATAATATCACATTTTCTTGGTTGAAAGAATTGTAAAAATCCACTTTTCACTATATCCTTTTAATTCTTTTATTTGCATGCTATGTAATTTTGCATAATTTTGTGGTCTGCCGATGTTTTGGTTTGGTTTTTTTAGTCATTGCTAAACCCTTTGCTAAGTACTGGGTATTTTTGATGATTTATTTGTCGTCTGCAGATATTTTCCAACATTATTTTTTGATCAAGAATAACATCAGAGTTTTAACAGCTTGGATCCAGATCAGACCCGATGTTCTGTCGAGCCTGATCTGTGTCCAAACGGTTTGCAAGGATCATCAGCGGACGACAAAATTCGCCGCTAGCAGGCAAAGAGCTCACTCATTTTAGGACGTCGATTTCTTAGGCAGCAATGAAAATAAAGTGCCTTGCACAAAACAATGTCTCTGATTAGGATCGTACCAGGGACCACTTTACCCCAAACCAAGCACTTTACCACTGAGCCGAATGAGCCGTGGCATGTGATTTCCAACAATATGGCATTTTGACAAATGTAGACTCAGACGAGCCTGTGCAGCCTCCTTTTAAGCTTAGAAACTCCAAATGATGTTCATTCGGATAGAATACTAAAGCGACTTGAAAAGGCTCTGATCAGACTGCGCGGAAATGGGCTGGTCTAATTTGTAAGTGTGAGAAATTCCATTCGGCCTAAATGGGTTAAATTTGACCCGTGGCATGTGATTTCTAACAATGTGGTATGTGCGACCAGCAAATGCTCAGACCAGCCTGCGCATACGCGCAGACTGATCAGAGCCTTTGCTAGTCGCTTAAATATTCTACGACTGTTTAGCTACTCACCAAATATTATTTTGAGGTTCTAAGATTAACAGCAGACTGTACAGGCTCGTCTGAGTGTACACTTGTCAAATGACACATGGATGGAAATCACTTGTCGCGGTTCAAGTTCTATCTTTCATTTGCAGATGTTTCGGTGGGTTGTATTGACCGTGGTTGTGGTTTATCTGAGTATCGCTACAGAGGGAAGAACCGTCCGAAGCGTAGATGACCACGAACTTGACGTCGGTAAGCTCAACGAATAATTACCACACCGGGTAGGCGGCAATCGAAAACGCTATCAACAATGTGAAAATTTTCCACTACGTTTTTTTTTTTTTTTTTTTTTTTTTTGGTATTTTAGCCCAGGTAATGTTTAAATTTTGGTTTACCCTACATGATCTTGGCCAGAAGGTTTGGTGCCTTTTCTTTGATAGAGAGATATATACTAGTAGTCTACAAAATGGGTGGGGTATAAAAAATTTAGGCCGGCGAAAGTCCTCAAATGGCCGCCATTCAAGATGGCCACCAAAAAGTTGATTTATATAGAACTGAGTGACCAGAAATTTTAAACATTGTTTTAAAACATATTATATGAATGAGCTTCAACAAAAGCATGGTTATTTTAAGGGGGGAAAATTTGACTTTAAGCACATAAAGATGCCATCATATGGGATTTCAGAATCGTTTAAGTAAGATTTTTATACCATTTTTTTCACAATCAAATTAGGGTAAAGTCGGGTATATTCGGACAGACAGCTAAATACGGACAGCGTCCTTGTTTGTTTCATATTTCAAGTATTGAAATAAAAATAAATTAACTACGCAAACAGTGAAAATCTTGATGAGACGGCTCATAAGGAGCCGTCTCATCTTGATTTACACTGTTTGCAAATGTGTGTCCGAATTTTCCTGATGTCCGAATTTACCCGACTTTACCCTATATATGTTTCAAAAAAGCTTAAATTTTTATTTGATCTCTGTGGCACTACCATGTATTTGCTTCTTTTTATGCATTTCATGGCATCTACAAGGCATGGTGATCCACTGTCAACAGCTCAATTCAGATAACATAAATTTATACCACTCTAGCCAACTTTAGCACGAAATATCTTGTGATGTGCAAGGTCTACACTGATGTAGGTGGTATAAAATAGTTATACCATGTCTGTCCACCTGTACGTAAGACAATCAACTCGCTAAAGCTCGTGGATTATCTCCACGTACAGGCGGACAACCCATGGTATAACTATTACAAAAAGCACGAATAAGCATAGTTACATCCATCACCCATTGTATAAGCCATCAATTGTTTACACAGATAATCAGCTATTGATTACAGTCTATGTTCATAACAATAAGGCGCAAAAGCTAACCTACAACTCATAAAACAAACTGTAAGTCATTCCAAGCAGAAGTCCAAATCCAGAAGTGAAACATTACAAAATGCATTTATCCTAATGTCATATGAAAAAAATGAAGTTTATGGTATCCTTAATGGTTTCTGTCTCAAATTTAGCACCCACCGTTCATATCATTGTGTTTATAATATTTTAGTACCTACAGCATGTCCAGTTTGGGGAAAAATATATATTTTATGTTGGTAAGGTATATAACAAAAATGATAAAGAAAATTCTACTTAAAGCTGCATAGTCTGTAACTTTTGATCTTCTAGTTAAAAAAAATAATGTTTTTATTTTTCAAGAACACAGTAAAAATAGTCAAATTCAGGTAAACATTTTACCATTTTCGTAAATCTTAACAAGTTATCACTATCAAAACAACTGCATTTATGTTAAAATTCAACGGTCTAGAATTATTGGAGGGACTCAAATAATTGCCAACAAGAGAAAAAAACACCTATTTGATAAGATAATTCACTTTTCCATGCAGTTTTCAGCTGTACTGAACATTTTTTTTTTGTGAAAACAAAGCTTAATTCTACTTTTACAAATGAGTTAAAAAGAAAATAAAAGTTTTCGAAAAATGTCCATAGTTACAGAGTATGCAGCTTTAATCATTGTTTTGTCTGGTCTCAAATTTTAGCTACGTGCATTAAGAGGCAGTTTTGGCCCCCTCTGGAGCCAAAAACTGAAATTTGTGTTTCATCAATTTCATCCAATTGGTCTATTAGAAGAATAATCCAAGTGCAATATCCTGGTATTTATTTTACTTTTACCGTTGCTATGATGACAAAAATGGCGGACGAAATAGGCTTAAAATAGAGAAATTGCCAATCAGGACCTTGAGCTAAAAGCTTTCTAGTATTATACTTGATTGATCATTAATACCAGATATATTTTGAGTACCCTTAACATATATTTTGGTTGAGAAATAAGAAAATTAAATTTTCGTCACGCACTCTTAACTAAAGTCCTGAATTGTTCTGTTCGATTGTACCAATCCGAAGAATAGCTACAACAATAACAGGTACAACTATTTTATCATTAATTACTGGAAAAATGTTGGCCTAAAGTTGTTTCAGTCCGAAAAAAATAGTGTACGTTTCCACCAAAAGGGATGACAACTTATGCTCACAAGGACTGGCTCATGTGTATATCCATGTATTTAAGATTCACTTAATATTTAGAGCTTCATACATGGCCACTGTCGCATTACCAAGCATATCAGCCCGGTATCTCCATATTCGCACAAGGGCCTTTTAGAGCCCGCACAGAAAATATGGAGTGCTGGGTTGATATGCCTGGTAACTATACAGCGGTCATTTATGAACTTTTTAATTAACGCTGTGTGTGCACGCACGGGCAGTTAGTTTAAACTTCTATTTCATTTTTGTATAACAACATGTGTACATATAATACAATAACTTCACATACATATCATTTCGAAATACAAAAAAGGGATTCAGAAGAAAGTTTATTGACTTTTGTAAATCTGTTTCCCAGCTATTCAATATTAGAAATACAATAGACGTATGACTTGAATTGACATAAGAATGTAAAGACAATACAGCAAAAACTGGATAATTCGAACTGGAATTATCCAGGTTTAGATGTATGTATTGTAATGTCAAAACTGCTGTTTAATACAAAGCATGAATTTCGACTTTTGCGAGGGGAATGAATATTTTACAAATTACAGCTGTCTTTGTTGTCGACACGGGGGTTGGAGATGAGTAATTCTAAGGGGGTAGGGGGGTGATGGTCATTGCCTCTATGTACCCAGCTTGCAGAATAGTCGTCAAACCAACTAATTGTGAATGTACCAGTATTTTGAATAATATGATATTGTTGAGGACATTGTGATATGATTTTTGCAAATGTGGTGTGATATTTGAGCATCGCTATATGTATACACAAACGTATTTTAAATGGTACTATTACTGCAGACATTGAGGTATGTTTCATACAAATGCAATGGTTTATTGGAACATTAATATGTATATTCAAAGCGTTTTGAATTAATTATAAATTCTTGTACTGCTTCAAATATCTGCTTGTTTTGATCAAAAGTTAGTGATATATCACCACAGAGTAGAACGTTAAGATTAGGTTGACAGATATCAGACACTGAGTTTATTAAGTCTCGTCTAAGGTCTGTGAACTGATGACATACAAATAAGAAATGATGAGTATCTTCTATATCACCACAAGTACAATAGGGACTATCAACTATATTTTTTGAATGCAGGTGTTGACGGAGAGGACTGCATGCAGTTCTTAGTCTAGCATGATAGATTTGACCGAGTCTTTTACCCATGTTATAGTATCGGGGTGGTGTGATCAAGTTAGGATTCAGTCTGTTTTTGAAGATGTTAAGGCTTGGAGAATTGCGAGTTTGCTCTGGAAGTTCATTCCAATCGCGGACAGCAGAGGGCAAGAAAGATGTATAGTAAAAACGAGAATTCGTATGCAATGTTTGTAGTTCTGAAGAGTTACGTAAAGGGTATGTTGACACACTGCCAACAGTAGCAGGCACAAGAGACGCAAGATAATCAGGGCAAAGTCCATTTTTCATTTTATAAAACATTGTTAGCTTATGAGTTTTCCTTCTTGATCCCAGTGTTTCCCAACCTGTTTCCGTATGTAGAGAATCGATGGAGGCTAACTTAGTTGCACCAGTAACTATTCTAGCAGCTTCATTTTGGAATGTTACATAAACGTCACGATGGCGTGAATAACACCAAATACTGTTACATGTAAAGTCGTTATTCAGATGTCGTTATAGACAGTTATAGGCTCACGTGGGTAGTATCAGCCCGAGTAACTAAGCTTATTGTTACAGTACTATTTTAGTACAAAGAAAAAAAGTAGTTCCTAAGATGCATAGTAATGAGGCAATTCTATTTTTTTATAAACAGGTACACTAGGTAAAGCATGACTATTCACTACATATGCAGTAATCCGTGGTATGTTCAATATACCTGTAAACTAACATTACCTGTACACCCAAAATCTAGGTAAACTCGCCAGTGTTTGTTTATAACGACTCTCATCTATCTTTGAAACCACTCTAAAATATGTAATAAAATAATTATGATAATATTGTATTAAAGTTTTTAATGCGAAATCATGTTATATTTTGTTTCAAGCACATGAGTTTGAAGCTGTAAACCACCGAATAGATGCTTTAAAGGAGGAGGTCGATCACATTCATGCGGAGGTAGATGGGATCAAAGCTGAGATGCACCCTAAAGAAGATCATCATGCTGCAGTGGAAGATCATCATGTAGAGGACGATCACCATGTAGAAGATCACCATCATGGTAAGTTCATTCATGCTTCATCTATAAAAATAAGTGAGCCGTGACATGTGATTTCCAAAAATGTGGCATTTTGACAAGTGTAGACTTAGATGAGCCTGCGCAGCCTCCTTTGAAGCTCAGAAACTCCAAATGATGTTCAGTCAGTAGCTTAACAGTCATAGAATATTCAAGAGACTAATAAAGGCTCTGATCAGACTGCACGTATACGCAGGCTGATCTGAGGCTTTGCTGGTCGCACATACCACATTGTTGGAAATCTCATGCACTGGCTCACAAATCTTAATCCAAAGTCTAGCGCGGTGCATAGGTAAACAGTGGAAAACAAGATCAGACGCCGCAGAACGCGGCGTCTGATCAGGGTCTCCACTGTTTGTTTACAGAATGTTATATTAGAAATTGAATATAAAAACCGCCCAATAACCTAAACCTTAAAACGGAAATGGACTGGTCCAATTTATAAGAACAGAATATTCAATTCTGCTTAAATGGACTAATAAGTAAGCAAAATGTCTTCTTATCATATGAACCAACTACTGCTACTACTACTACTACTACTACTACTACTACTACTACTACTACCACCACCACCACCACTTACTTTTGCATGTTAATTGTGAAGGGGGAAACCACACGAGGAAGAGAGAGCTGATTACTCTGCTCTGAGTGTCTTCCCTATTTCATGTGACTGTTTGTGTTCTGCGGTTCTTCCTTATGGTGCTTTGGTTTAGTCTGCAGTGTGTAATTGTGGTATTTCCTGATCATTCTCACTTACTTTTGCATGTTAAATGTGAAGGGGGAAACCACAGTTTTTTAATATGTTTAGACGTGCCTGTATGTGCATCTACACATTCTCACCGGAAACTTCAGGTTGGCACAGCGTTAGACTGGTGATTAAATGGTTGCTTGTTCGAAAATCGTCAGAGACAGTGACTGAAAAAGCAAATTTCTGTTATAGTCATAGAATAAATCATGTATTTTGACCCCTGTGCATGATTGAAAAAAAATAAACTTCATTCATTCTGCTGATTAAACTTTTCAGATAATTAGAATAATCGATTTAATAGAGCTGAACCCACATGCCACAGAACTAAAAATGGCGCGGATCTCTGACAAGGTGAGGGCGGGGTGTTTTTCTTTTTTTATATTTTTTTTTTTTTTTTTTTTTTTTGCTGATTCATCTAGTAATGAACGTATATCACAGAGGGCCGTATGGATCTCCCTCGAGAAGCAATTGGACCTAAGACTGGGCCGAACCCCCTCGAAAATGAGTTGGACCCAATGGGTCCAATTGCTTCACGAGGGGGTCAGCACCAGTATTCCTAAGGACACCTATAGCCACTTGTAATTTTCTAGGAGGGACTGGACCCCATGCACCCCCTAATGAATCGGCGCATGTGTATCATGCTTTTACCCGGATCACCAATTAACATTACCGTATTATAATTTCAGAACTACATTCTGCCATATGCATAATGCACCCGTTCTCCGAGGGAGTTCATGGACATGTTAAGTTCGATCAGAGGGTAGGTATTGTAGTACAAAATGCTGCATTTTTCCATATTTTGCCGTGCACTGACAATATCTGATAGTTCAAACGATTAACCCTTAAAGTGCCGACAAAAAATAAACTGAACAATGATTCTGCTACAAATATTTGCTAACATTACTGACCAATTCAAGTACAGAAACAAACAATGTGGACCCTACACTGCTTCTAAAACATTTTGTCAGACGACAAATTCAGACGATATTTATTGTGATTGGCGCTTTAAGGGTTAAACTATGGAATTGAGTACTTGGAATGAATTTATTTGTCAGCTTACGTTTATTTATATACCAGTCCAGTGGTCCGCATGCCGATAGAAAAATGTTCGGGTGCGTGTTATAGGGTGATGCTAATTTGTGACGTCGTGCTTGTAAATGTCACTGTCTCAACAAACAAACAAAAACTCTCAGAAAACAATATGTTACATATGAGCAGACATAACATGTATAATAATATTACATATCGTGGTGGTTGTGCCAAAAAATAAAATTTCAGAGTAGACTCAGCAGACACGCAGGGGCGAAGAACCATCAGCTCATCGTCGTCTAATCGACGCCGAGTCGAGCCTCTTTAACGCTGCGCGCCGACTGGGTTATGATTGGAACTAGTTACAGATAGGTTGAGTTTCTCTTGTACAAAAAGTTTAGGGGAAGACTTGTTTGTATTATAATTTCTTAATTTGCAATTTTATAATTTTAAGTAATCTCATATTTTGTTTCAAGGTCACTCAATCTAGTGACATGTAGGTACATCTATGAGGAGCACAACGTGACCTATCAAATAAATCGAAGTCTGCTGACCAATAAATAGATGGGAGAAATAATGGTCATAATAAGCAATAAACTTAATAACTTCATGTACATGTTACAATAGCTTGCAAAAGCTCAATGTCCAGTTTGTAGGCGTGGATCTACTGAAGTTTACAATTACAAGTATAGCGCATGAGACCCACAATCTGAAAGGTCATTGTACTGAAGAATGTCAACTTGCCAGCGTCTGTAGATATCCATTCATAAATATCCGTGCAATAACCATTTTTTTGTATCATGACTTTGCCGCCTTTCCTTTGATCTATGCTGTACAATGAATTCCACAAGACCCTGTCAAGGGTGGAGCTTATAATTGACTTGAATATCTGATGAATAAATTAAAAGGTGGTTGTTTTATTGGTCATGATACAAGAATTTTATTGTACAAATACTCATGAATATACAAATATTCCCTCTTGTAGGGGGGAACTCGTCTTCGACTCGTCCCGCCTACAAGAGGGAATATTAGTATATACATTCGTAAAATTGTGCAATAAAGCTAACATAATATTATAGCAATAAATATTCTTCTCTATTTTATTGCAAAGCTACAAATATTGTTCTCCATTTTTGCTTCCCATTCTATCATTCCGATACCTTGGAGGCTAGAAATAAGTGTTTTCTTTATCTGTGCAAAAACGATATCAAAAGTGATACTTGTTGACTCGTGCATCATCAACATGATATGATGTGTACACTGTTGCTATTAAGCAGTAAATCTAACCGTAATTGCAATTTAGCCCTTTTAAAAACGCTGACAGTTGAGCCTTTGGGTACTCCCGATATTAAATCACACACACACACACACACACACACGCGCGCGCGCGCGCGCACACACACCCTCACGGCCCAGTACTGGTTACTGCCAAGTAAAAGCCACAAAAAGATTTTTCAGCCGGTTGTGGTCAGTTGGTGAAAATGCTCATAAGTCTTGACCGCATGGTATATTTGATAAGGCCTACTTATACATTTTTGTTAATTTGGCAGTGAAAATGAAAAATACATAAAGAAAAAAATATCTGTTAAGCCTGGATGTGCCAGGCTGTTTGGGTTACAAGAAAGTCTCTATATACACTATACTAGACGAGAGCGCAGTGGCTCAGTGGTAGAGTGCTTGATAATACGCACTAGAGCATTTTTACTATACACCGGTTTGCTCGTCAGATTAAAATTGCTCGACCCATGGGTCTGCACTATATTGCACGACCATTGGGTCTGCATTATTATCACTATGTGAGTCATGCACGACCCTTGGGACTGCACTTTTATCTTGCACGACCCTTATGATATTCACACTAGAGCAATTTACCTATATACCCTTTACCTGTACTCGTCAGATTAAAATAGAACGACCCTTGGGTCTGCATAATATTGCACGACCCTTGGGTATGCACCATAATCACTTTGTGAGCCTTGCATGACCCTTGGGTCTGCACTATAATCTTGCACGACCCATGGGTCTGCACTATAAACACTATGTGAGTCCGTCCATCCGTCCGTCTGTGGTCAGTTGGTAAAAGTTCTCATAACTCTTGAACAACATGGATTTTGCATACAAATGCATGTCGACATTATGTAACCACTGGCATTTGTAACACCTTTTTAGATGGACGAGGGTTTGCTGAGCATCATTTCAGCTGGCTCATAACTCTTGAACCGCATGGTATATTTGGATCAAATTTTGCACACTTATTTATTTTAACATTGTTCAGCCATTGGTATGCAAAATGGTGACGAGGCTTTGCCAAGCACCAATTTGGCTGGTTGAGGTCTTTTAGTGAAAATGCTCATAACTCTTGAACCGCACCATATATTTTTAATCAAATTATGCATACTTATACATCTTTTTTTAAATTGGCAGGGAAAATGACAAAGAAAAATAAATATAATGAAAAAAATATTGGTCAAGCCTGGATTCTAACCACTTTGCGTCAGGCTGTTGGATTACAAGAAAGCCTCGTAGACCGCTCGGTCACCACGTGGTGTATACTACACTACTATACTGAACAAAAGTGAAAACGCTACACTACAATTATCTATATTTAATGAGACAGTATGGGACAAAAAGTATTTACTAAAGCTTAATGATGTTGCCCAGACATCCAGCAAACGATTCGTCGAAACTCAACCAATTTGTCTCGTTTGATGTATGAGTTATGCTCCTTTAAGTGTTTAAAGCTTTATTCAGTGAAATTTACTATTGCGCATGCGCAAATTAAAATTGTCATGCTTATCGAAATTGGTCATAATTGTGTAGCATAAAATTACAAGAAAACTGCTTAACCACTCGAAACAAGCTCAGAAATCAATTTGGAATTTAGCAAATTTGTAAAATATTGAAAATTATCTCCCTTTGACATAAACAAATCGGGAATATTAAATGTTTGGTAATCTTCGATTTATCAGGATTTTCGATAATTTTCTATTGCTAAATCAGGTAAACCTCTCAGCACATTGTTTCTACCATTTCTCGACTAGTAATGTCCTTATACTAAGATGCAACAAAGCTTTGATTTTCCTATGGAGATTTCAGTGTTAAATTTTTAAACTTGGCAATTTGATGGAAAATCCGCTTTGTTAAGATTGCCTTTCTAAAAGATCAAAACACACTTGAGATAAGTCTTTCACATTTCTGGTTGTCACATGTCTAGACTACCATTTTGTGCAGTCGGATCTCGTAGGTTGTGGATTTCTGAAGGCCTGAATTGTGTTCAAATTGACAACCTGCAAAAATGGACCCCTGTCACATTTAAATGGCTTTCATGTGTTTCCTCGTGACAACATCCGTAAAATTTTACTGTTATGCATTACCAAGTATTTGAACATTCAATTGCATTCTTGGTTTGCACAATTTTGTATATAGATGGCAAAAAAATCGGGTGTAGCGTTTTCACTTGTGTTCAGTATATTTTAGTAGAAGAGCAATTAACCTATATACCCTTTACCTGTGCTCGTCAGATTGAAATTGCATGAACCTTGCACGACCCTGGCACCGGATACTGATTAATCTACGTTCACCATTGGTCGTACACATTACATTCAGTTGATTAATGGTATCTATCACGTTCTGTCGGTCCCGATATGGGTTCAAACTGTTTGCAAAGGATATGAGCAGAAGACAAAAGTGGATACTTGCAAGGAAAGAGATAACTCTTTACTACAAGTATCGTCTGCTGGTAACATTTGCAAATAATTTGGACACAGGTAAAGCCAGACAAAACGTCGGGCCTCACCTGGATCTAAACTATTTGACACTCTGATGGTATTCCCGAAAGAAATTCAAAAAAGTTGATTTTGAAAAAAAAGCAGACGACAAAAAATAAATGAAAAATGTCCCGGCAAGCAAAGAGTTAAGCTGTTTCTTTTCTTTAAGGAGGGAGACGAAGACGCTCATGTCCACATTGATTTTAGCGACTTTCATGACGATCATGGTTTAGAGCACCATGTCAACATCCACGAGTATGGAGACCTGTCATCAGGATGCGGTTCAAAACTCGGAGATCAGTTGTAAGTTTTTCACCTTATAAATATATTATTGATTATAAGGATACGAAAATTAGCGTTTCAAACTTATCAAAATTGTTTTATGTAATCTATAGATCACAGTGACATCTTTGGCCATATGCACAGCACCAATCTTGGTTTAAGCGCGTAAAAACATTTTTACCGTCTCCGAAAAGAAATATTTCTTGATGCATAAGTTGTTTTTCTATATAATTATCATTCTATTCTACATTACACAAAAAAGTGATGTACGTTGAAACACAAGGGCCGGTCAAGCTTTACAATATGCCATCTACTATATATATAAGGTTAGCTTTTTTTTAAAAAAAAGCTTAGAACTATCGCATGACGTTTTACATTTATTAAGAGAATATATCTTTCAAAAGCTCTTACTTGCATGAACTTTTTTCCTGTATAAACCAAAAATGCGTTTTTATCCTTTGGCCACATTGTTGTATGAACAATTTATACATCTCGCATAGATCACCTTACGCCCCAACATTAAACAGCGTTTGAGCAATTCGTTATTAGACGAAGTCTTAAAATTTCATTGGTGACCTAAAAAGCTGACATGATCTCTGTATGGAAGAGAGTACATGTCATTAAATGGTTATTCATCTATCGCAGAGATTTAGTAGTATGTTATGATTTTTTGCTTGTTTTTTTTGTTTTGTTGTTTTTTTTGTGTGTTTTTTTTTTTTTTGTTGTTGTTGTTTGTTTGTTTTTTGCACTTTTTCATTAGTTCTAAATATGATTTTCACGTTGACGCCGAAAGAATGATTGTTAAAACGCGCGAAATGTAAAGAAATATCTGCGTCAATGGTTCAAAAATATATTGCATGGCACGATACGTCTTCCGTAGGGAAGAATAGCCGATATTTTTAGGCTACGGTCAAGTAAACAAATATATTCCTGCGCACCATAATACAGGACGAGCCAGAAAATACGTATTTTACGTATACGTTATTCAATGTTTTGTGTTGGTTATGGAATATATACGAGGAAGGCGAGCTCCCCAGTGTATATTTCATAAACAACGCAAAACATTGTATAACCTATTTAGCCCTGACCCAGCTGTTTCCTGCGTTGATTTCACATCCTGAAACGTACACTTTGTGTAGCATTTCGCTACATTTCGTTTAGGAGTCTCTCATTTCATTTTTAGCCATGGATGCGTCCACATTGGACACATGGATTTTATTAGCAGCCTTTTTGTTATATTTATGTTGATCAAATGTTTCATACTTATACATTTTAAGATTGTCTAGACACTGGTATGCAAAACGGTGACGAGGCTTCGCTGAGCATCAGCCCAGCCAGTCATGGTCAAATGCTCCTAACTCTTGAACCGCATGGTATATTTTACATTCTTATGCATTTCAACATTGTCTAGATGTTGGTATGCCAAACGTTGATGAGGCATCGCGGAGCATCAGTCCGGCTGGTCATGGCCATTTAGTGAAAATACTCATAGGGCTTGAACGACAAGATTTTTTTTTCTCTCATATTTTTTATTTATTTATCAACTAATTTAATACAACATACAGTGTACCCAATAAGTCTGTGTTTGTTTGTTTGTTTTGGATGTTTTACGTCCAAGTTAACCATTTTTCAGTTATGTCAGGTCGTTTTCCCGTCTTCCTGAGGTGATCCAGTTCTAAACAGAGGTTAAATTGTCTTGCTCAAGGACGCAACATAGTGCCCTCCCGTGAGTCTCGAACTAGCCACTTTTAGATCATAAGTCTTACACTCTACCAGTGAGCCCACCCAAATAAGTAAAATGTTTGTTTCTTTGCTGTCGAGTTTGTTTCATTTGTGATGTTTTTTCCTATTAAAATAATGTTGTTATATATATTTAGTGAACACGCCGACCTTGGTTATGTAAAGACAGACGAGCACGGCCATCATGCAGTTAGTGACCAGGATACCCATGACTTGACTTTGTTTGGATCTCACTCTGTCATTGGACGATCCCTTGTTGTAAGTGTCACTGTGAATTCGGAAATTTTCGCGAGAAGTTTATTTTCGCGAATAGTGTTAAAAGACATATCTGCTACATTAAAATTCGCGCCTAGTGCATGGTTTACCTATATCAGTAAACGAAAGAGTGGTAGCCATTTTGCGAGAGTTTTATTGTCACAAAACTTCGCATATGCAAAATTTCGCGAAAATAAACCCTCGCGAAAATTTTCGAATTTATAGTACTGCTCCATCTCTATGTGTCTGTCGACCTGTATATATACATTAATACTGGGCCTCGACGCGACAAAACCTGTTTTCGGGGTTTACTACAAAGCGAGACTTAAACCAGTCTCGTCAGCTACAGAGACTAGCTAGACAATTTAATTCTCACCTGTAGCAAGTTTAGATATGATACTTTCCGATAAGCAAATATAACAAAGGCACTGATCAGACTGCGCGGATGCACAGGCTGGTGTGTGCCTTTGCTTTTTCGCAAACACTGAAGACAGGTTTCCTCGCGTCGAGGCCCTTATAATCTTGTTAATTCGAAGTCTTAAGGACTAGAGGTCTAATTTTGAATGACAGGGTGCTAGACATACAAATATATAACCCTCCAAAATGTTTATTGTCATTTTTCTATCAAAAAAAGTTTTTGGCACATAACTCAAGATGTTTTTTTTCTTTAGCACACCCTTAATATACTCTATTACAGACAGTTATCTAAATAGATCAAAAATAGGTCATATTTTCTGACTCCATTGTGCCCTCATTCATTTCGAATTAGCGAGTGTTTCAAAAAATCGAAGTTCGAATTTTCAAGGTTTTACTGTATCTACCATTGTGTTTTGTGTATCAGTCTATCAAAGTCCCGAAGTCTGTCTCCTCTGTAACTATACTCAGAAAAACAATTGAAGGATATTAAAATTCCTTTGACTTTATAACATTTGGAAATATAATTTTCAAATAAATTATTTTTGTCATTGATAGAATTATCACTATGCAATTCACCAAAATGCAAATTGAAATTCACGGGTCATTGGTTACGATACCGTACTACACCAATTGTACCGACCCTCTCTACCGAAAGTTCACAAGCAAAAAATTTAGCGCTCTCAATTTTTGCTGCAACCTTTACCAGGTCATTGCTTATGTTCTAATTCCGACCACAGACAAAAGTTAACACCAATTTATCAGTCATTGCCCCTAATAATGGGACAAGTTCTTCAACAAAAGTACAGGGATATGGCATACCCCGGCTAATTTGGCCACAAATTTGCAGTTAAAAACTTACAACAGCTTCAAAATTAGGTGCCATTTTTTGGAGGGAGAACCAGCGAAGATTTTGGAGCCAGTCATTATGGAATACAAACGATAAAGATGGGTTTCAATCATTTTTGAACGTTTGTGACTTTTCGGTATAGAGGATTGAACCATTTGGATTTGTACTGTACCTAAATCATTGAAGCGTGACTAAAATAAAGCATCAATTTTGATTGCAGATGTCTGGAACTATGAAATACATGCATATTTAGTATAGTTTTTATTGTATTGGATGTAAGAGATGGGACTGAATCTGAATATCCTTCAATTATTTTTCTGAGTATATTAATTTTCCTATCTATCCATGTATCTGCTTATCGTATCTACGTACATGTCTGCCGTATTCACCATATCCATCCTGGCTGTCTGTTTATAAAACTGTCCTATATATAGTCGCATCTGTTTCTCCAATATATGTACGCATATGTCTGAAATATCCATCCTGGCTATTTGTGTCTGTAACTGTCCTACCTTCCTGTGTATCTGTTTGTTCCCTATATCTACGTATATATCTGCCATATCCATCCTGGGTATATGTGTATGTAACTGTCCTATTTATCTGTGCACCTGTTTGCGCCATATATCTACGTATATGTCTGCCGTGTCCATCCGATCCTGGCTATCTTAGTAGAGATGCTTAGTGACTTTTCACTTCAAATCATAATGTTTGGTATAAAAGCTCCTCAGGACCATAGATAAAGAAATATCCAAAGAATCTTAATATCCAAGATGGGCACTGTTGGCCATATTTGAAAACAGGTCCTACCCATAGCCCAGAGACGTTTTGTCTTAGAAATTATTATGATAATTATTTCTAAGTAATTGGATCACACTGAACGAATTTCTGGCAGAAGTTTTGCTTTTTGGATACGTTTGACAGGTCAAATTATATTATTATATTACAAAACCTTGCAGTTTTAAATGATTTTATGAAAAATAGAGGCATTCAATAAGAGAATCGAATGTAACCATATTATGTCTACTATTTTGCAGTTTATGTTATATCAGCTAAAACAGTAACCACAACATTGAATTCGGATATTTCGCTAAAAAGTGACAAAGTTATGCACGTTCCTGCTCTTGGAACCCACTGTCGTTTTTTTCAAGCTTCATGCTCTCTCTACAGCATCCTTCTGGAAGGCTATGCATGGTCAGAGAGTGTGAAAAGCATTTTGTGGAAGCAAACCTAGATTGCATGGGCTGCATACTATGTCAGCACTACAAAACCTCTTCCCCAACTAAGTCATACATGCTTCTGTTGTTCAACGAATCTGACAACAGCCATGTAATGGTTTTGTTTGGGATGAAAGTTCTCCACTAGTCTATGAACTACAATAATCTAGGTCAGACACCAGTCATGGAAGCTGATCGACCCTAATCCACGCTGCTGGGGAAACTTCAGTGGAAGTCTTGACAGACAAAGTATTTCATGACTACTAGTCTCTTATCAAGTGGCATTGGGGGCAATGCACACTGAAAACAAATATTATGTGGTGTGTCTGGTGACTAGCTCGGATGGTTGTGACAAGTTGCAAAGCTCAAACCTTCATCAGTATCCACCGCATCTGCAGAACTAGGTACATGTACCAGGTATCAGTAACCGCTTTATATATGAGAAAGGCTTGTGATCATTATGTTGATAAAGCGACGAATAATGATGATGGTGACCTTAATTACTCTGACATATGATGTATGACTTAAGCAGTTGTGTGCTGTTCAGCCACATGCAGATTACTGGTTCAAGTCAACGGAGTTAGCTCTTCTCATTCTTAAGTTTGTAAAGTCACTTCTCACTATATATGGTGATACTTGATTATCCTATGTCATGGGTTTTCATGCTAGATTGTACTCACTAGTCCCAGAAACTGCCAATCCATGACATTGCAACACCTGACGATGGATATCATGATCTGTATGTGGAGTTCCAACGTGGTCATTTCATGTGTCAAAAGTCAGGACAAACATTCTCAAATATCTCACGTTACCAGATGCACCAGCAACTAATTGATTGGCTCAAGAATGATGTTGGCGTCATAGAGAACCTGGATGACCGTAGCACAATTTACCATTAACAGGTCGTTTGCATAGAGCTGCCTCGTCTAGAGAATTTGAGGGAACAGATAGGTCAGATGAACGGATGCACCATAAACAATTCCCTGAGTTCCAATCTGACTACAAATCTGATATCATAGCTTTAGTGTGTGCATTTGAACAGCTGGAAAACCCTTTCTGCGTAGGCAGCAGTGAGCTACTGGACTTGGACCAGTCAATTTTCATGCCTCCATGTAAGAAAATTGAAAGGCATAGGATTTAAGCTATACACAGCATTTCTAAATAAGCGAGTTAGTTCCTAGGAAGTTCCTTTCCCTGCTGCAATGCACAAAACTAATCTGAAGTGTTCAAACATGCAGAAAGTCATCAAGAACCACAAGCAAAATATTTACATTTCCACTGCGAGTCTTTAAATGAACCTATACATTTGGGATATGGTTCATACCTTCATGAACAAATCAATTTTAAGCCACACCCTCATACGCGCCATTTTAGCGGAATAACGCCAAGTCCATCCAATGACGTTGCTTGTTTACTGACGTTTGCGTGACGTTTGAACACGTATCGCCTTGACGTTAAGAGCGGAAATTTGGCGTTTTGGCTGTTCCAAACCCTACGTTATGTCTGATTTAATTCAAAATATCTGGAAAACCAGCCAAGTTAGGTGACAATTGAAAATTGATACTTGACTGATAATATAAAATGTAAATATAAGCAATAAATTCAATTTTTGGTAGGTTCATGGAATCATGAATACTTCGGGTCTCTTGCAAAGTTAACGTGAAGCATGCAAGAGATCCGAAGTATTCATGATTTCATGAACCTTCCAAAAAATCAATTTCATTTCTTAAATGTACTCAGAATTTGGTGGCAGCTAATTCTGATCACATAGACAACCACTATATATTCTCCCATGAACGCTCCGTCCTTCCTCCTTCACTTACTCCGAAGGGACGTATTGACTATGGAAACATAGATGAGATTCTAGACTGCATTTTCCCTGCTGATCTTGCCCATAAGAGACCAGTGACGACCGCCGCTGTGTTGGATGGTGCTGTTCTGTTCCAGAAAAGCTATGAACATCAGAGACTATTACGAGCAGGAGTTCTTGTTGAGATTGCCAAACCTTTGAAGGACAAAAAGCTTCCACATGACAAGCAGCTATTCACCACAATCATTGATGACTGAGTAAGTTCATTATCTGGTGCTGATTTCGGTACAGTCGCCCCACTAGCCTCCTCCCTGCACACACAAGGAAACTGACTTTCTCTATATTTGGCTGCTACTACCATCGTGGTTATCGTAGAGTGATTGTAAAACCAGTATATTTAAGCAAAATTGTATTTATAGGCGCCTTGACTTTGTAGCCAGCGGACATCAAATTGATGAACGCTGGATAGCATTTGGCTTGCATCAGCGTTACATGTACATTACAGTACATGGCATTGCATGTGACCCTGAACCATCTGAGGTTATGCTTTAAGTGTTTTCAATAAGATCTCGCCATTCTTTGTAAAAAAGCAAGTCAACAGACTTACGTTACTCTGACAGCTGCTCCCCAGCCCTAACTCAAACCAAGATGATCACAACTCGCACACACCTGTGCTTGAGGGATTCGTAACACAGCTCAATGATGTCTATTAAGAGGTGATAACAACTGTAGATACTGCCAGACTCTGCATAGTTCTACACAAAGAAAGCTTCTTTGATCACATGTCTCCAAGCAGAGATGCTCTGCATTGGCATTCCTTCAGAGTAGAATATCAGAGTGGATAATATACATGGGATAATAAATAAACAAATCTCCAAACTCAATGCCTCCTATGAATTGGGGATGGTAGGAAGAATCTCCCGACTCACGCCAACTCAAATTCCCATCATTTCGACGAACTAACCTGAGCTTGTTATTTGCCACTGTAAGAAAGACTTTACAATGCCTTGCAAGTGTGTTATGCATGTGCAACCCTGTATGGTTCTCTTTAAATTTAAATGTTTGTGTTCCCATAATGGTAACAGGAGTGGGAAACAGACAGCTGGAGAAGGACTTGAATTTTTGTATCACAAGAAACCTTTACAGGATTTGTTTGTTAACTAAGAATATTTAAACTCTGTGTATTATTTTATTGATCAAGAACAAAATTGAAACCAAAAATGAGTTTAATGATATCAAATTAGCTAGAAAACATGTATTATAATAGTTTCTATGGCAAATAATTTTGGGCCATGGGTCAGACAAGTTTTCCGATGTGGCCACCAATATGGCGAATGGTGGCCTTCTTGAATTTTAAGATACTTGTGCCTTTGGATAATTCTTTTCCTATGGTCTTGTTGAGCGTCTATACCAAAGGAGTCCTTTGCATCATGATCTGAAGTCATAGCCTATGCTTTTGCTCTTGATATCTCTACTATCTGTGTATGTAACCACCCTATCTCTCCATGTATCTGTTTGTTCCGTATATCTACATGTACTTATATGTCTGTCATATCCATCCTGGCCATCTGCAGCTGATCTGTGTATGTAACTGTCCTTTCTATCTATGTATCTGTTTGTACTGTGTATCTACGTATATGTCTGCCATATCCGTTCTGGCTATCTGTGTATGTAAATGTCTTGTCTATCCATATATCTGTTTGTTTGGTATATATATGGATATGTCTGCCCTATCCATCCTGGTTATCTGTGTATGTCCTTTAATAATTTCTTATGTTTCGCATTTTATTTTGCTCACTATACATGCTATAGCGCAATATCAAATCATTACAAATGCAATGAATAGAAGGGGTTTTAGGCAAATGAAACCACGAATTTAAAAACGCCATCCTCTAGATATGAATTAGGGTAGAACATCAATTGCAGAAGGGATCAGTTAGCAAAATTCACATCTATTATAAGTAATGTAAAAATGGCAATCATATGTTTTTTTGTAGTTTCTCTTTGATCTTACTTAGGCATCCTAAGCTTCTTAAATTTATTGGCTATGTGACAGATGTGAAGGTAGCCTTTATGCTAAAAAAAACGTCAGCTTTCGTCAATGACGTCAAAGTGTTAACATTTGGTAAAAACTTTTAATGGTTTATTTGGTGCTTCAGATCATTAGACAATCAGACTACAAAGGGATGTAACCTATCTCATTGTTGTTACTGAAAAAGTCAGCAACGCTTTCGGTTCATGCGCTGTAGCCTTGAAGACGTTCAGTCCAAAAAGATTTGCCTCAACATGTTGGAAAGCTACCTTTAGTTTATTTTGTTAATGTTGTTTAGGAAATATTGTTTAGAAACACCGCTTTAATGCACCAACGTAAAATCAAGGTAAAAAACGTCAAATTGTTCAAACTTGGTACTTTATTTTTGCTTTTTCTAGTGACTAAACAGTCCGGCGCTTGGAAATGGTCTTGGCTTCCCATAATGACCAAACATACCAACTTTGTCCGCTAGTCTTAAAATATAACGTCAATTTAGAACAACCGCTGCTTTTTAAAAAGGCTTTAATTTTTACATGGAAATCCGTGTCTTGTATCTTCTTGCCAGAAAATAAAATTTAAGATCCAATGTTGATGGATTGACGCATACAAAACATTGCTAAATTTAGTTTGCATAGTATATTTCCAATTATACTGCTCATGTACTTTATTGAAGTATTAACCTTTTATTTCAACCAAATGAAGATGGGATTCATTAAATGAGTTGGGAAGAAATTATATGACATGAGGCTTTCAAAAGCATCGCATGATTTTTTTCAACGAGTTTAATAAATTCAATAATATTTTATCACGAATAGTAGATTCATTTTAGCATACGTATCACTAAATCGCGTTGAAATCGCATTTTAGAATTTAATAAAAAAAACAGCCAAAATTGTGCCATAAATACAATATAAAATACGTGTATTTTTACATCAAATTGGTGGCAGCTACACTGCCTCTGATTTCGATGTAACCATTCACCTGCTTTAAAAACTATGTGCTGCTCGATTGTTGCAATCCGGAGAATAGCCGAGCAATCATTGGCGTAGCAACCATTACGCAGATTACGCACGTGCGTAATAAAATTAGTAACATTCAAGGGAGGTCACTTAATGTGATAAAAGTGAGTTTCCATACTATAAGGAACTCCTCATAAAGGAAAGAAGTCGCTCCCTCTGGGAGCAAATTCTTTCCTATAGGAGAAGTTACCATTTTGAAAAGGGACGCTATTGCAGAGAATCATTGCTTGATTCAGTAGCCTCTCTTTGATGTGCGTAATTGCTACGCCATTAGCAATTACAGGTATCTTTCATGAGAAATGGGGCAATATTGTTTCAGCATGAAAGTAAGTGTAAGCTAAACTGCCACCTCTTTTGGTGTGAAGTTACCCCTGTTTTACAGTATACTCGCGCATCGTAATTGACGCCTTTTAATAACATCACATGTACCTAACTATTTTGAATATCGCAAATTAATTAGTATCTAATCGTTTCAATACATACATTTACATATATTATTCCAACCAGAATGCGATTGGACTCAAACCAGTATTTAAAATGTACGCGTCTTAGAAGTAGAATTGCTAAAAGCAAGAAAAACAGCAAGGATCAGGAATCGATACAATCAAGTACCACACCTGTCCCAGGATATCAAATGGGAAAGTTTCAAAATCACAATAAACATCACCAACAAGAGCCAAGAGGTCAGTCCTTTCCCTTCAGATGACCAAAAGGCAGCAATGAACAGACGCGAAAGCGTGACAAACACAAGACATAAATAACACAAAGGATCCACAAAAGAAGTACCGCCTTGGAACGGTCAGTAAAAATATTTTACTGGAGGGCTTAAACCGGTTTAACGGCGCGCCAACCTCACCCTTAGTTTAGATCTGGATCAAGACACATAGATGTTTGGTTTGCGTGAAAGGCCTCGAATTTATCCATGCATCATCTTCTAGAACATTTAAATCAAAAAATAAAAAGGAGATAAAGCAACAAAGACAATGACTTAACAGTACATAAAACTGAATGCGGAGCAAAAGAAATCCAACAGGTAAACCCCGGTGGGCCTGACAACATCTCCAGTAAGTAAGTGTACATTTTGACCAAATGATAATCTTTGAAAATGGGATTTTACGCTCTAATGCTTTTCTTTTCAAGACCATTTTCGACCATGATATTTATATAATTTCAGGTTTATAAAGTGGATGGTGTTACACCAATTTCTTGCTGTGTGATTGGGCACAGTAGCCCTGACTCCCACCCAGGTGAAGAGCACCATGAGGATGCCGCTCACCATGAGGATGACGAGCACCATGAGGATGCCGCTCACCATGAGGAAGACGAGCACCATGAGGATGACGAGCACCATGAGGATGACGAGCACCATGAGGATGCCGCTCACCATGAGGATGCCGCTCACCATGAGGAAGACGAGCACCATGAGGATGACGAGCACCATGAGGATGACGAGCACCATGAGCATGACGATCACAATCCAATAATTTGGGGGATTAAAAGTCCCTTATCTTTGTGACGATCCTTTTGAGTACCCACAACGTAGGTTTTGGTTGAGAAATAAGAAAAATCTTTCCTTTTTTTTGTTACGCACTTTTAATTTAAGGCCAGTATTATTGACGACCAAATCGATGAAGCTACGGGAGTTACCTTATGAATGCATTTTTGTAGGTCTGTAGGAATTTTTTTTAAAAAAAAGAATTGTTTGTTTTTTCTCATCTTTACGTTGTGTCGCGTGTATTACTAATGATGACGTTAAGATTATAGTCTCACCTATTCCAAACAATTCCCAGACCTGAATAATAATCAATATAAGCCTTTCGGCAATGTATGCAAACAGTGCATACCAAGATCAGTCGCCGCAGAACGCGGCGTCCGATCAGGGCCTCCACTGTTTGCTTAAAGAATATTAGATAAAAATTGGAATAAAAATGAAACCTTAAAACAAAAATGGACTGGTTTCGTTGATAATAGTGGGAATTCCTTGCGGCTTAACCCATATAAGCCTAGCATCCTTTTTGTGGGACATTGGCAAACAGTGTAAAACTGGAGCAGACGCCGAAAAAACACGGCGTCTGATCAGGTTCTTCACTATTTGCAAACATACGTTTCTTTTAAAAAGTGAATAAATATGAAAAAAAATCCTGAAACGGAAATGGATTGGTCCAATTTAAAACAGTGGGAAATTCCATTCGGCTTAAATGGGTTAAATGGGTCCAAGTTGCTGCCTACATCAAAGCCGTCTTGATCAACGTTATTTTTCTGTTTGTTTGTTTTTTTACTTCATACATGAATCATTTCCTAAACAGCTTACATACTAGTATATACATGCGTTGGTACATTCTTCATTAAAAGATATTTAGTATACAACAGTGTTGTTTTGTTTATATTTGCAATGTAGGCCTACTGTCGTGCCAACCAAGAGTGACAGTGACGTATTATTTACTTTACAATTTTTAAGTAAAACATTAACTTGTGCGCTCAATTTGAGCTTACGCTAATCGAAAGATAACTTGTAAATTAATAAATACACAAGTTATCTATCGATTAAAAGTCCCTGATAAATGTAAACGAACATGAGGTCACTGTCACTCTTGGCTGCCAGGACAGTACTTTGAATAATATTTGACTTTCTCTAGTGCCACTTTTTGTCTTCATACACACAGTTTGAACCCAGATTAAGCCATGCGACAACGCGGTGTGCTTGTTTTAGATGCAAACTGTTTGACACTCTGATGGTATTCCTAAAATATTATTTTAAAAAAAAAAACCTGCAGCGGGCTAAAACATAAACAACCTCCCTGAACTGAAAGATTATTTTTAAATGTCAATAAAAAAGAATCTGCAGCAACGCAAAAAATATGCACAACAGCCCAGCATGCAAGTGTGTCAAATAATTTACTGACAAATTTCAAATGCGAAACACATCGTCCCAATGTTATCAAACCATTTCATTCTGGATACTGGTAAACAAGGGTAACAACCTACGTCATAGCATTGATGTTGTAAACACGTAGTACGGCGCCATCTTTGGTTTACAAGGTAAGTTTTCCCCTTCGTAAAATTAAACAAATGAGTGTCTGTACAAACAAAGCAGTGCAGGCGGTGCCTAACATCACACTTGAACAGAATATATAACGGTCACGCCCCGATATACCGTTGCCTTTGTAATCATTCACCCACAAGAATCGAAGCGGGAGACACGATGATAATTTTAGCAGTCACCCACTTCGATTTTTGTGGGTGAATGTTTACAAAGGCAACGGCATTTCTGGACGTGACCATTGTATATTCTGTTCAAGTATGATGTTAGGCACCGCCTGCACTTCTTAGTTTTGACAGACACTAATTTGTTCGACATTTACGAAGGGAAAAACTAACCTTGCAAATCAAAGATGGCGTCATACTACGTGTTTACAACACCCACGCTATGACGTAGGTTGTTACCCCTGGTAAACAGGCATTTGACAAACAGGGAGGGAATACCCAGATGAAATGGCACATAAAGGCGGCGTTTCATCGGGATCTGAACTGATTGCTTAAATAAAAATTCTTTAGGGACATAGATAGGTCATAATTTAGGAATTTGGACCTTTGACCCCTTAAAACACAAATGGATTATTCCAGAGTAATTGTGTCAACATGCTTGGGAAAATCCATCAGAATGAAAGGGGTTAAACTTTTTTCATGGTCGAAGATTTCAATTGCTAATTAAAGATTAAATCCTGAAAATTAAAGATACATTAAATATCTCATATGCTGTATTTATCCCGCTAATGAATGTTTAAATATCACCAATGGTGAGCAATGTACTGATAGACTTTCCAGACGAAACACCGAGTCCCACAGTTATTAAACTTTGTTCATTGCCAACTCAATTGAGCATGAGTTTCCAATATTCAATAAAAGCAAAAATTATAAATTTAAGATAGTTTTCGCTTTCAAAATATCTCATGTGTTGTTTTTTATTATGCTAATAAATGTTAAAATACCAAATGTTGTTGGCGTTTAAACATATATGAGTCGCTGAAATTTCATACTCAGTAGAGTTGAGCATGAAAAAAAAGTTTTATAACCTAGAGGCCTGGAAAGATACAAAAAAATGTTTTCCTTTGAACAATATAAAATATCACGTTTACTGCATGTTAAATATGTTATATCTTCGTATGTGTCTCTAGACATGATTAATCACAATCCAAAAGGTGTGCGAGTATGACCAGGAAATGCCACAATCACAGGCGACATACCCACATCGGGTAGGTGGCAATCTAAAACGTTTATACCGTCGACGAACGTAGAGCAAAAATCGTTTAAAAACAGAGTTTTCGATTGCAATTTGTCGCCCGATTGGCGACAAATGGCAATCGAAAACACTGTTTTATCGATTTTTGATCCGCGTTTGTTGATTGTAAAAAGTGTTTTTGATTGCCGCCTACCCTGGAAGAGGAAGAGACAACGAACACTAACAGCACACGAAAGCAATTTATGAATCAATCAAAGTAAAGCAACCAGCTCTCTAGATGATTGTAAAACTAGAATTGATACTAAGTGTTTCAATACAAAACAAGGACAAAACACACAAAAAAACACATACCACGGGTTCTACAACAATCAATGAATCAACAACAACAAAACCACCGCCTAAAACCAAGCCACAGCTGATGCCCCAAGGAGCAAATACTCCGCCCTAGATTCTGCAGTTATTAAAACACAAAATAAGAAAACAGATAAACGAAGTAACAATACAATTAACCCTTTGTATACGGGAAACCCCTAAACGAGTACATTGTACTTTTACAAACAGTGAAGACCCTGATAAAATGCCGCGTAATGCGGCATTTCATCAGGGTCTACACCGTTACATGTATGGTAAAAAGATCATAAGTAAGTAAGGGTGCAAAGATCAGGAATCGATACAATCAAGTACCATACCTGAACAAGGATACCAATGGGAAAGCGACAAACTCACAGTTAGACACCACAAATGAGAGCCAAGAGGCCAGCCCTTTCAAAAAAAACAATTTTTAATGAAAATTATAACCTGACACCCCTAGATATGTACAATGGACTTCCCAAAGTTAATCGCATAAAAAAACAAGGAAGAACCCATTAGTATAGAAAGGGTTAAAGTAAAGCAATCAACTCACTTTTCTACCAAGATAGTATAAATGACAAAATACTGCATCACATAACCAGGCCAGCAAATTGTCAAATAACAACAACATAATCGCCACCTGGGAAAGGGCTGACCTCTTGGCTCTCGTTTGTGATGTCTAATTGTAAAGTTATCACTTTCCCATTGGCATCCTGTGTCAGGTGTGGTGCTTAATTGTATCGATTCCTGATCTTTGCCCTTTTTCTAACTTAGAACAGACAGTAGCCTCAGCCTTCGGGGGCTTACATTATTTCTACTGGCGAAATCTTCGCCCTAGATTCTACTGTTGTTCGAAAACAAAACTGTTAAGCTCGCGTGGAGATTTCTAAACTTATGACACGGACATCAATCAATCTCCTTCATCGCATAGAGTCAATACTGTGTTATGAAGAATAGGGACCCGTTTCCTATGAATGAGATGGACCATAAATTCATCAAAATTGTTATATTCTCTAAACAATACAAAATTTTAGAAATCTGAAAATGCTATTCGATGGCCTTGGTGTTAACCTTCGACATACCTCAAATTGTGTCCCCTGGCACATAAACTGATTCTAGAATATGCGTTGAAGTTGTTGTTTTTTCTCCGTTACAATGCAGTTTAAACTGTTAAGCAGAAAATCCTCTTAAAACCAATATCAGTGTCGAAAAGTTTAATGAGTGTCTCAACGAATAGCATTGCCCCAATTCTAAATTTTGCTCTCAAAATTATGAAACCGATCTGAACTGATTGCTTAAATAAAAATTCTTTAGGGACATAGATAGGTCATAATTTAGGAATTTGGACCTTTGACCCCTTAAAACACAAATGGATTATTCCAGAGTAATTGTGTCAACATGCTTGGGAAAATCCATCAGAATGAAAGGGGTTAAACTTTTTTCATGGTCGAAGATTTCAATTGCTAATTAAAGATTAAATCCTGAAAATTAAAGATACATTAAATATCTCATATGCTGTATTTATCCCGCTAATGAATGTTTAAATATCACCAATGGTGAGCAATGTACTGATAGACTTTCCAGACGAAACACCGAGTCCCACAGTTATTAAACTTTGTTCATTGCCAACTCAATTGAGCATGAGTTTCCAATATTCAATAAAAGCAAAAATTATAAATTTAAGATAGTTTTCGCTTTCAAAATATCTCATGTGTTGTTTTTTATTATGCTAATAAATGTTAAAATACCAAATGTTGTTGGCGTTTAAACATATATGAGTCGCTGAAATTTCATACTCAGTAGAGTTGAGCATGAAAAAAAAGTTTTATAACCTAGAGGCCTGGAAAGATACAAAAAAATGTTTTCCTTTGAACAATATAAAATATCACGTTTACTGCATGTTAAATATGTTATATCTTCGTATGTGTCTCTAGACATGATTAATCACAATCCAAAAGGTGTGCGAGTATGACCAGGAAATGCCACAATCACAGGCGACATACCCACATCGGGTAGGTGGCAATCTAAAACGTTTATACCGTCGACGAACGTAGAGCAAAAATCGTTTAAAAACAGAGTTTTCGATTGCAATTTGTCGCCCGATTGGCGACAAATGGCAATCGAAAACACTGTTTTATCGATTTTTGATCCGCGTTTGTTGATTGTAAAAAGTGTTTTTGATTGCCGCCTACCCTGGAAGAGGAAGAGACAACGAACACTAACAGCACACGAAAGCAATTTATGAATCAATCAAAGTAAAGCAACCAGCTCTCTAGATGATTGTAAAACTAGAATTGATACTAAGTGTTTCAATACAAAACAAGGACAAAACACACAAAAAAACACATACCACGGGTTCTACAACAATCAATGAATCAACAACAACAAAACCACCGCCTAAAACCAAGCCACAGCTGATGCCCCAAGGAGCAAATACTCCGCCCTAGATTCTGCAGTTATTAAAACACAAAATAAGAAAACAGATAAACGAAGTAACAATACAATTAACCCTTTGTATACGGGAAACCCCTAAACGAGTACATTGTACTTTTACAAACAGTGAAGACCCTGATAAAATGCCGCGTAATGCGGCATTTCATCAGGGTCTACACCGTTACATGTATGGTAAAAAGATCATAAGTAAGTAAGGGTGCAAAGATCAGGAATCGATACAATCAAGTACCATACCTGAACAAGGATACCAATGGGAAAGCGACAAACTCACAGTTAGACACCACAAATGAGAGCCAAGAGGCCAGCCCTTTCAAAAAAAACAATTTTTAATGAAAATTATAACCTGACACCCCTAGATATGTACAATGGACTTCCCAAAGTTAATCGCATAAAAAAACAAGGAAGAACCCATTAGTATAGAAAGGGTTAAAGTAAAGCAATCAACTCACTTTTCTACCAAGATAGTATAAATGACAAAATACTGCATCACATAACCAGGCCAGCAAATTGTCAAATAACAACAACATAATCGCCACCTGGGAAAGGGCTGACCTCTTGGCTCTCGTTTGTGATGTCTAATTGTAAAGTTATCACTTTCCCATTGGCATCCTGTGTCAGGTGTGGTGCTTAATTGTATCGATTCCTGATCTTTGCCCTTTTTCTAACTTAGAACAGACAGTAGCCTCAGCCTTCGGGGGCTTACATTATTTCTACTGGCGAAATCTTCGCCCTAGATTCTACTGTTGTTCGAAAACAAAACTGTTAAGCTCGCGTGGAGATTTCTAAACTTATGACACGGACATCAATCAATCTCCTTCATCGCATAGAGTCAATACTGTGTTATGAAGAATAGGGACCCGTTTCCTATGAATGAGATGGACCATAAATTCATCAAAATTGTTATATTCTCTAAACAATACAAAATTTTAGAAATCTGAAAATGCTATTCGATGGCCTTGGTGTTAACCTTCGACATACCTCAAATTGTGTCCCCTGGCACATAAACTGATTCTAGAATATGCGTTGAAGTTGTTGTTTTTTCTCCGTTACAATGCAGTTTAAACTGTTAAGCAGAAAATCCTCTTAAAACCAATATCAGTGTCGAAAAGTTTAATGAGTGTCTCATCGAATAGCATTGCCCCAATTCTAAATTTTGCTCTCAAAATTATGAAACCGAAAGTTTAATCCAACTGGTATATGCGATGATTGAGATGGATTGGTGGCCGTGTATGAGATGTATTATCACGAGGAAACAGTCAAATCAAATTAACATACGGTGATGATACAAAAATACGTCTTAACTCACAGACAGTTAGAGCTAAAGAAAACCCCTAGTTTAGCCACGTTGGGCACAGTCAAAGACAAGCATCAGGCACTGATCTACCTATTAAAGTTTCAGGTCAGGATCTTCATTGAGACTGAGGCCTGTCCCACCGACGTGCAATTAACCAATAAAAGCCTAGTGTCTTTTTTGTTGGACATCGCTAAACAGTGTAAAACCAGATCAGACGCCGCAAAACGCGGCGTCTGATCCGGTTCTCAACTGTTTGCAAACAGAAGGTTCTTTTAAAATTTGAATAAAAATTCAAAATACAACCCAACAACCCTAAATTTGAAAATAAACTCATCCATTTGATAGAGATGGGAAAACCCATTCGGCATAAATTGGTTAGATAAGAATCGTGATTGGGTTTATGACAAGGCATGCAGATAGTCGCGTTATATCCACCCTTGATATCGTTTGATGGTATTTTTGAACTGATCAGGAACAAAAGGAGTTCCTAAGGAATTTTTGAATTCATAAACTAAATCGCCAAGTTTGAAAACTTAAAACTCATACATGTTCTGTAAGATGGTGACCAATTTAAACACATATCGACAGAAATGTACAATGAATGCACCAGCTTTCATATAACCTATCCAGTATTCTCAACTCAGATTCTCACCATATTGGTTCGAAAGTGATCCCCAAAAGGGGAAACAATTTTGCATGGACATGTAAATGAGATTCCGGATATTAAAAAACGTATTACTTCCCTTAGCGGCTGATGGGTAAGTATTATTGAATGCCCTGCAGGTTTATTCAGTTTTGAACAGCCACCCATGCACTTAACGTCTGAAAGCGGACCACCAACGGCCCGCCAGTGAAACGCCATTCGTATGGGCTTTGCTGGAGAGCCGATGGTGGCCCAACACTGTATGCTGACAGGGAATGATTATTTCCTTAGTTTGGTGACAAATTCTTATCACCGTCAGGTGTTATCTACTGTTGGTACATGTGTCTTTTGACTAGGGCACAGAGTTACATTGCCTCCGAAAAAGTTCGGTAATTCCTCAGTGCAGGATATTTTTTAGGAAACGAAAAATTACATTAACTTTTTAAAGTCAAAAGCTGTTCATGTATTGACATCTTTGACCACTTGTACTGTACATTTCATCTGGGTATTCACTGTTTGCAAAAGTACCCGTTTAGGGGGTTTCCAGTCCCCAAATGGTAACAGGTGGTTAAATGGACGCTTTGGCAAGACAAATACCAAGATGATGTGCCGAAAAATTCAGCATTACATTAGGGTCTACACTGTTTTCAAAAATAAAACAATAATCAATGAAATAAATATGTAACAATTAGGACATGTTCCATCTGTAACCCCTCAGATTTTATATGAGGGTCTAGATGGGGTATAATGATTAGTGAATAATGGTCCTTTTTATAATGAATAGTGAAAAATGAGCCAAAAAATAATCAATAGTGAAAAATGAGTGCCTTAAAATAATGAATAATCCTAATTTTTTAATGAATAGAAGAAAAAATAACGAATAGAGAATAATCAGATTTTAATGAACTACGGGTCTTATTTTAATGAAAACCCCAAAATTATAGTGAGATAAATGATAAGCTAAATGAATACCATACCCCCCCCCCCCAATCCAGACCCTCTTATATAGATGACCCCATATTTATTGTATCAACATGTAGGGGAAATAGATCAATTTGTAAAGAGTTTACCGTGTATTGTCAGTAGTATTGTAATCACGGTGTGCAGCGTATTGTGTTTTTATGGTCAACATTTTTCGCTGCGTTATATAAAATGTGTTTGAATGGGTGTTGCCATACATGAGAATTGATGTTGCCATACATGAGAATTGGTGTTGTCATACATGAGAATGGGTGTTGCCATACATGAGAATGGTTGTTGCCATACATAAGAATGGGTGTTGCCATACATAAGAATGAGTCTTGCAATTCATGAGAATGGATGTTGCCATACATGAGAATGGGTGTTGCCATACATAAGAATGGGTGTTGCCATACATGAGAATGGGTGTTGCCATACATAAGAATGGGTCTTGCCATACATGAGAATGGGTGTTGCCATACATAAGAATGGGTGGTGCCATACATGAGTTTGGGAGTTGCCATACATAAGAATGGGTCTTGCCATACATGAGAATTGGTGTTACCATACATGAGAATGGGTGTTGCCATACATAAGAATGGGTGGTGCCATACATAAGAATGGGTCTTGCCATACATGAGAATGGGTGTTGCCATACATGAGATTGGGAGTTGCCATACATAAGAATGGGTGGTGCCATACATGAGAATGAGAATGGGTGTTGCCATACATATGAATGGGTGTTGCCATACATCAGAATGGGTGGTGCCATACATGAGATTGGGAGTTGCAATATATGGAAATGGGTGTTGCCATACATGAGATTAGGTGTTGCCATGCATGAGAATGGGTGTTGCCAAACATGACCTAGTGCAGGATGTGTATATTGTACATGTATTTTAACAGTTTATAGCTTATGAAAATAATGGCTTAAATATGAGTGATGCCCGGAAAACTGCAGTTTTCCGGACATCACTAATATGTCAGTCGAGATTTTAAAATGATTTTAGAAACATAATTTAGTAAAATATAGTCTCTAAACCATGTCACAACAGAAAGCAATTTTGACTACTAAGTTATTGTAACAATGTTATCGATATTATAAACTTCGTAAATCATTTTCTTTTAAGGATATATCTTTCAAAA
This sequence comes from Loripinus fragilis, assembly GCA_964019695.1. Taxonomy (NCBI): domain Eukaryota; kingdom Metazoa; phylum Mollusca; class Bivalvia; order Lucinida; family Lucinidae; genus Loripinus; species Loripinus fragilis. The sequence continues at coordinate 41,209,942 of OZ026520.1, read as the reverse complement.
GCTCTTACTTGCATGAAATTATTCTTGTATAAACAAAAAAATGATCAAGGAGACAGATACCTTTGGCCACATTGTTGTAAGAACAATTCAAACATCTCACATAGATCACTTTACGTCCCAACATACAGCTTTTGAGCAATCTGCAGCATGCTTTTCAGTCTTTTTAGAGTTACTTTCTGGTTTGATACCGTTTGCAATATTGTGACACGCTGGGTGAACTTTGGAGAAACCCATTTGCATGAACATGAACGACAACTATCTGACTGCAATATTTAGAAGAATTTTGACCCAAATACTATGTATTTCTGGTATTATTTACATCCTTTTAAATTTGACCTTGAAAGTCATAAGGAAAAATTGAAAAGATATTTTTTTTCTACCAGAAATTTGTACATTTTGGGCGAAAAAACATCTAAATATTGTAATGGGATAATTGTAGTTCATGTTCATGCAATTGTTTTTCTAAAGTTCATCCAGCGTGTCACAACATTGTAAACGGTATCAAACCAGGAAGTAACTCTTACAAGAAAAACTATAACATGTGTTACATGTTATAAACGGCGTTGTTGAAAGGTTCTTATGAGTAATAATAGATGAAGGATAATAATGTATTTTTTCGCAATGAGATATACATTAAAGTGGCTTTGAAATGAGTCATTAAATGCTTGACGTTTCGCTAATAAACTATTAAATCAGACGGTGATGGGGAAGCAAGCTTTTGTGAATACTTGTTATCTTCAGTCTTTTATGAAAACCAATACTTGTCCGCGGGGAAAGAAACAGTTAGACTGCATTACGTCCCTTGATATACAGTTTTTTTTTTAAAAAAAAGTCTAAGAAAAAGTCTACTTTTTTGAGTTCCAAAATGATATCCCATGCATTTTCCTCCTTTAGATAGAAAGAAATCCAACCCCAGTCATGAATTTGCGAAAAAAAAAGTCATGAATTTGCGGGTGATAGGTAAAATCTACTAACATGATGATGATGCTTCCGCCTTTTGATGAAATCGAAACAAACCTCAGGCCAAACCGATTGAATGATCTATTTTCCGCGTTTTGCCTTTAATCTTTCTTAGTTAATTTTCTCTGTTTATTCATTTTTTCTGCTTGTAGGCCTATTGTCCATTCTGTTTGTTTGTTTTACATTTTCTTGCTCCTATTTTCTAATAAAATGAAAAGTTCGTTTCTGTTTTATAGTGACACGAAACAATTTTTTACCACGCACACTGATCAATATAGAATGAATGACGTCACAATTATTTACAGAATAGGGCGTTTATATATACTGATTTAAGAATTTCGTAGTCTGTGAATACTATCATTGAATTCGTATTTATAGTTATGAATTTATCAATAACTTTGCCCCAGAAAACCGCTGATAACACACAATTCTAAGTTATTCTAAGTTAGGCCTTTAGACCAGCTGAAGAGAGTGAAAAAATAGGTACAGTCCATGGGTAGAACAGGCGTTGAACATCCGACATTTACACTGAAAAGACACCCCATTTTATACGTTTTAAATACTCTTTTAACAAAAAAAGTCAACATTTGTTTTTACTTTACCCTTTGAAAAACGAAAAAATTAATCAAAACGTTATTCATTGAACAATAACTTTGATCACACACCTCTTCGGAATAGTCCATTTCAAAACCAATTACAAATATAGGCTAAGTAACCACTGTTTCATAAATGAACTAATATTAGTTACTTATGCATTAATAAGTAACACAGTAAATAAGACTGATAAGCATGCTGCAGATTGCTCAAAAGCTGTATGTTGGGTGTAAAGTGATCTATGTGAGATGTATAAGTTGTTCATACAACAATGTGGCCAAAGGTATCTGTCTCCTTGACAAAAAAGCAACTCTTGTTTATACAGGAAAACTTTCCGGCAAGTAAGAGCTTTTGGAAAGATATATCCTCTTAATTATACCACTAGCACTTACGTTGATTGTACATGCAATATCGGTTTACAATGCAATAGTTAGGTATCCTCCATGCAAGCTTAACATTGTGTGTGCTTCAACAACAGCAGAATCTAGGGCGAAGATTTGGTACCAGTAAAATTGCATTTAAGCTCCTTGTGGCTTTGGCTGCTGTCCGTTCTAAGGCAGTGGTTCTGTTGTTGTTGATTCGTTTTTGATTGTTACTCCCATGTGGAATTCTGTAATTGTTCTATGTTGTGTTTTTCGTTATTTTGAGTCCATTCTAGTTTTGCAATCATCTTGATGGGGAAGAGAGAGCTGGTTGCTTTGCTTTGTTTTTCTTCCTGGTGCCTCGTGATTGTTGTGTGGCTCTTCCTCACGATGCCACGGGTTTTTTTGCAGTTTGTGATTGTGGTATTTCCTAATTATGCTCACTTTCTATTTTTAAAAACTCCTCTGCAACAGGGCATGTTAAAGCCAGTATTTTTGATCAAAATTATAATCAAACGTTTTTTTTTTAATTATTATATAACATGTAAATATTGCGACAGTCTGCATGCCTGATTGTAAACCCAAAATAGTCTAAAGCTATGGTTCCCTCTTTCATTGCACGATGGAGGATCAGGCCTCAAACTCAATGACGGCCTTGTCATAAAGCCTTCATCAGTCGGTGGGTGTCTGATACTTGTCTTTGGCTGAGCCCACCGTCGGTCAACCTAAGGCTTTCTTTAGCTTTTGCTATCTATGAGTCATAAAAGTAAGAAAGACAGCAAGGATCAGGAATCGATACAATCAAGTACCCCACCTGTCCCAGGATACCAAATGGGAAAGTAACAAAATCACAATAAACATCACAAACAAGAGCCAAGAGGTCAGCCATTTCAGCCATTTCAGCCATTTCCCTTCAGGTGACCACGAGACAGCAATGAACAGACGGGAAAGCATGACAAACACAAGACATAAATAACACAATATTTTACTGGAGGGCTTAAACCGGTTTCACGGCGCGCCAGCCTCACCATAAGTTCAGATGTGGATCAAGACACATTGATATTTGGTTTGCATGAAGGACCCCTAACTTTTCCATGCATAATCTCCTAGACCAAATAAATCAAAATATAAAAAGGAGATCAAGCAAAGATTAATACTCAACAGTACATAAAACTGAATACCGTATGCACGCACGCACACGCAATTTTTTTCGCAGAAAGTTTTGCGGCGTCTGTCTGGTTTTGCACTGTTTGTCTATGTCCCACAAAAAGGACGCTAGGTTTATATGAGTTTTTAACGACAGAAACGCTGTATAGACAAGTTGTATAGACACGTTGTATGGATTCCAATGGGCACTAATTGTGCTCCACTGGTTGCAGATTTGTTCTTCTTTTGTTATGAGAGGGACTTTATGATGTTGTTTTTTTTTTCTGATGATAAGCAGACTAATATATTGATGCTTTAAAAGCTGCATCCAAGTGTTTGGATATAGCTTAAACATACATACTATGTATTTTGACAATATAAAAAGTCAAATATACCCTTCAGATTTTTAACGCTATGAAGACAATACAATACCTCTGATATGGAAGCCTCGTTTTTGGATTTGCATTTGTCCATTTCTGATAATATTGTTTCTGCCAAAACTTATGATAAACGTGACTATTTTGATTTTGAAATTGTCAATCTCCCTTTTAGATGGTGATGTTCCTCGTTCTTCATCTTATGGAGTTTATATTTCTCAACACATCTGATTTGCTAGAGCATCTAGCCGTGTTGCAGACTTCAACACTCGCAATGAAGTTTTAACGCAGAAACTTCTTAAACAAGGCTATCGATATCATAAACTTCGCAAAACTTTTTTCAAAATTTTATCACCGATACTATATATGATTTGAAATCTAAATTCCATGACATACTTAAATCTCTTTTTTGCCAGGGACTTTCAGAGCCAGAGTTTTAAGGTGACTGAATGTATAAATAAAGAAATTTGTCGGCACTAATAATTTTTCAGCGTAGTTTATTGAGATAATATTTTATAATAAAAAAATTGGTTATAACATTAATAAATTGTGACAGCCTGCATGATTGGTGGTCAACCCAATCGCGGTTGAAATCTTTGCTTTTCTCTTTAATTTTATCAGAAATATTGCCTTTATTAAGTCGAAGGGGATATTTGACTTACCATAAGTAAGGAAGAAGGCAAAGATAAAGAATAGACACAATTAAGTACCACACCTGACGCAGGATACCATATGTGGGAAAGTGAGTAAAACACAAGAAAAAATCACATACAGGAGAGCCAAGAAGTCAGCACTTTCTCAGCAGGTGACCACAAGGCTTCATGACCCAGATAAGACAATATGGCAAAGACAAACACAATATAAAAAGAGATCCACAAAAGAAGTACCGCCTTGGAATGGTCAGTTCGAAAATTACTGGATGTCTAAAACTAGTTTCACAGTATCGACCTCACCCTTATATTTAATAAAATATTTCCTATGGTTCTTTTTGTACCAAGGGTGTTCATATTTGGCACATTGATTGCCTATGGGATGTGGATATGTAGATAAAAATAGACCAATATGACCATGGGATCAAAGGTCAAGGTCACATCTTCTTAAATTCTAGCTACATCTCGCAACGCAGATTTTCTCTTTTTGATGGAGAGAGTTTATATACATTGATTGCAAAATGATTGTTCATGGTGTGTAAAATAAAATAGTTTTACACTGCTGATATCACCTTGATGTCAAGGGTCAAGGTCTAAAATACTTAAACCTTATCTACAAGCATAATGCTAACTACACTTTCATTTTTTGACCGAGGATGTTCATATTTGGCAAAATTATTGCCTGTGGTGTAAAGATTACAAATGAAATTTCTAGATCATCATTATAATCATGAAGTAACAGGTCAAGGTCAAATACTTTTGAAATCAGCTCCGACTTAAAGACTTATCTATTGATGAGAGTGTAGGGGCCTGATGCTTTGCTGTTGTCTGGCCCACCGGGGGTTTACCTGTTGGGTTTCATTTGCTCCAGTATTCAGTTTTATGTACTATTGAGTCCTTATCTTTGCTTTATCTCATTTTTATATCTTGATGTATACGTTTTTGGAGATGATGCATTGATAAAATAGGGGTCTTTCATGCAAACCAAATATCTATGTGTCTTGATCCACATTTAAACTAAGGGTGGTGTTGGCGCTGTGAAACTGGTTGAAGCCCTCCAAAAAATATTTTTACTGACCGTTCAAAGGTGGTACTTTTTTGTGGATCATTTGTGTTTTTTTGTGTCTTGTGTTTCTCATGCTTTCGCGTCTGTTCATTGCTGCCTTGTGGTCACCTGCTGGGAAAGGGCTGACCTCTTGGCTCTTGGTGATGTTTAATGTATTTTTGTAACCACTTGGATTCAGATCAGACTTGATGTTCTGTTTGGCATTATCTAGGTGCAAAATGTTTGCAAGATAATCAACAGAAACGTTAAATCCCCGCTAGCTGGCAAAAAGTTAATCTCTGTTTAACAAATGAGCTGTGGCATATGATTTCCAACAATGTGGCATTTTGAAAAGTGTAGACTCAGACGAGTCTGTGCAGCCTACGTTTAAGCTTAGAGACTCCAAATGGTGTTCAATCAGTAGCTTAACACTCATATGATATTCAAGCGACAAGCAAAGGCTCTGATCAGTCTGTGCGTAAGCCCAGGCTGATCTGAGTCTTTGCTGGTCACACATACCACATTGTTTGAAATCTCATGTCGCGGCTCAAATGTATAGTAAAATGATGCTTGATTATTGAAAGACTTTACAAATGTTTGCAAAGAGGTAAAGTAATTAATAAAGTAATGAATTAAAAAAATATTTGTTAGTAATATAATGGTTGGTTTGAGAACGCTTTACAACTGTTGTTAAGATGGTATGTTCTTTTATTTAACACATTTTTGGTGTGAGAAGACTTAACAAATGTTTGTTAAGAAGTAAAGTAATTCTATTTAGCAATATTTGTTAGTAAAAGAATGTTTTGTTTGAGATAGCTTACCAAATATTCGTAAAGCGGTAAAGTACTTTCATTTTACAAACACTTGTTAGAACAAGAATAATGATATTGAGCAATATTTGTTAGTGAAAGATTGTTTTGTTTGAGATAGCCTACCAAATGCTTGTAAAGCGGTAAAAGTACCTTTATTTTACAACCTCTTGTTAGTAAAAGAATGCTTGTTTTGTGAAAGCTTAACAAATGTTTGTTAAGAGGCAAGTACTTTAATTTTACATACACTTGTTAGTAAAATAATGCTTTGTTTGAGAAAGCTTAACAAATGTTTGTTAAGAGGCAAGTACTTTAATTTTACATACACTTGTTAGTAAAATAATGCTTTGTTTGAGAAAGCTTAACAAATGTTTGTTAAGAGGTAGAGTATTTTTTTTTATTTTACAAACACTTGTTAATAAAGCTGGTTTGTTACTGACATCTTACCAAATGGTGTGGGAAGGCTAAACAAATGTTTGTTAAGAAATAAAATAATTTTATTTAGCAATATTTGTTAGTAAAAAATGTTTTGTTTCAGATACGAGGGTCATCCAATAAAGAATGAGACTTTCTTCATAGTTAGAAAATCTGTGTGTGTATTTAGTTAAAATTCACCAGACTAATAGTATAACATCTTAGCAATTCAGGAATATAAACAATATGCTAGTGATTGACCAGTTGCCATAGTAACAGAATACTTTGTGGAAGGACTTAAAGATGCATGGCCACGTTTACACTGTTTATTGCATACCCATAGTAAATCAACGTCATTTATTTTCGCTCATAGATAACATTCAACCTCTTGATATCATTTTTTCTACTGAACAATCTTGGTGTTACATAAAATGCAATGAAACAAAAACTTATTATGCATAACCTTTATTTTGGTTGCCTAGCAACCGATTTCCTCGATTTTTTATAAACGCTCTACTTTGCGTTGTTATGGTTACTATGTTAGTGAAGGATATCCCACCAAATGTATCGCTACGTGCAGCTGATTGTAATTAGGTATAGATGAACAGAACCCTGTTTACTTAAATTGCCTTCGACTATTTGATATTAACGTTATAAGTCATGGTGTCAGTGGAAAATACCAGTTTTTTCTTAAAACCCTGATTTTTTAAGCTTTGTTTCCATGGAAACAGCTCAAGACTCTGAAACATTACTTTCTGCTTTTGGTTATAGATGTATTGCATGAGAATATATAAGTATTCATAAAAAAATAAACTATAAATTTTAACCTGTTGCCATGGTGACCACCTATACTGAGCCGGCCACGGATGTTTGCCTAGTCTTCTAATGTTGCCTAGCAACAAAAGTTGGAACTGTGTAACTCGACTAATATGGTTCATGTGAATAGCCAAAAAGACATGCTAGCTTTGAACGAGATTTCATAAGTCTAGCATGTAAATTCACTGTACTATAGAAAAAGTCTCATTCTTTATTGGATGACCCACGTAGCTTACCAAATGTTTGTTAAGAGGTAAAGTACTTTTATTTTACAAACACTTGTTAGTAAAAGAATGCTTGGTTTGTGAAAGCTTAACCTATCTTTGCTAACGGGTTGGGTCAGTCATCAAAAGCATTCGGCAAGAGACTAACGGAGTGGCGCCCTTAATCAACCAAGATGGATTTATGCAGAGTAACAGCAGCAAAATGGCAGAAATATTTAACAAACAGTTCCATTCAAGCTTCACGAAGGAAAACACATCTCAAGTCCCAACCAAAGGACCTAGCCCATATACATGTAGCAGCATGGTAAAATACAAGTTCGAGTGAAGGGAGTTAAGAAGTTACTTCGGAACCTCAGGCCACACAAGGCAACAGGCCCAGACAGTATTCCTTCCTTCATATTGAAGTCAGCAGCTTGCGAACTTGCACCCATCCTGACTTAGCTATACTAGGCATCCCTATATCAAGGTGAAGTTTCTCAAAACTGGAGATAAACTATTGTTGTACCAATTTACAAGAATGAGGAAAGACATTTTCCTGGAAACAAGACTACAGGCCGGTTTTGTCTTACAACTACTTTCAGCAAGATGATTGAGCATATCGTTCACAGCTGCACCATGCAACATCTCGACCAGTATAATATCTTAAAAGATAACCAGTATCGATTTAGGACACGTGGCACGTGCGACACAGCTCATCAGCATCATCAAGGCCCCGATGTTATAAACTTTTTTCCATGCTCAACCCAGCTGAGCACGAAATGCATCCTGCTCATAAATGTTACAATGTCACAATTGTTGGCATTTTAACATTTATTAGCATGATAAATACAACTTCTGAAAGACTTATCAAACAATAAATTTCTTGATTTGTCGGTATTTTAGTCTTTATGAGCAGTAGAAATTTCGTGCTCATTTGAGTTGAGCATGAAACAGTTTTATAACTTTGGGGCCAGGGTATTACAACCAGGCTAAAGAAGGGAAAGGACTATGTGAACGTCATACTCTTGGGCTCTTTAAAATCTTTTGATAAAGTCCCCCACCAGCATCTGCTCCATACACTAGAGTATTGTGGGATCCGAGGACAAACTAGACAGATGATGAAGTCCTTTAAGCCCAACCGCTCTCACAAAGTTATCTTGGAAGGCTGCAAGTATCCAATGGCAGATGTCATCTCAGGAGTTCCCCAGGGCACCGTCTTAGGGCCACTGCTGTTCCTTGTATTTATGACCTACCTGAAGCAGTCCAGCCATCAGATGTTCGCCTCTTTGCAGATGACTGTCTCCTCTACAAGCACATTAGCAGCAACAAAGTTAATAAGGATGCAAAGATCAGGAATCGATACAATCAAATACCACACCTGACCCAGGATAACAATGGGAAAGTGACAAACTTACAGTTAGACACCACAAACGAGAGCCAAGAGGTCAGCCCTTTCCCAGCAGGTGACCACAAGGCCCAAATAAACAGACGCGCACAAAGGCATAACAAAAAAAAGACAGAAAAACATAAATGATCCACAAAAGAAGTACCACATTGGAACGATCAGTAAAATATTTTACTGGATGGCTTAAACCGGTTTTACGGTGTCAACCTCATCCTTAATTCAGATGTGGATCAAGACACATAGATATTTGGTTTGCACGAAAGACCCCTTACTTATCAATGCATCATCCCTAGAACACATACATCAAGATATAAAAAGGAAATAAAGCAAGATAAGACTCTTCAGTCCTTCAAGATGAGCTCACAGCCCTGGAGACCAGGCCTCGAGGTTATAAAACTAATCTTAAGTACAGTCTCAAACTCAAAATGAAGCGCAATGATTGACTGCTGGCGGACACATGTTCGCAAGCAGCCAATCATTGCGCTTTATTTTGAGTTTGAGAACGAACTCAAGTTTTATAACCTCGAGGCCTAGTGACAAATGCAGTTCCATCTGAGCCGCGACATGAGATTTCCAACAATGTTGCATTTTGACAAGTGCAATCCCCTTTTCAGCTTAGAAACTCCAAAGGATGTTCAGTCAATAGCTTAAAGGCAGGAATCCTGTGCCTCCCGGCAGGGGAGTGGCTCAATATGAGACAATAAGTAGGTGGAGCTTAACTACTGTCTGATAGAATTGGACCAATGGCTTGCTTAGGCTGATAAACAGCATGGTCACTGAGCTGATAAGACCTGTCAACTATAATCCAGGTAGAAGCCAGAAGCTAATCAAATTAAAGATGAGCTCCTGTAGATAATCACAGCTTGAGTGCAATGAAAAAAAGTGAGGAAACTGAAGGTTATTCTGCCTTATATACCCCACTCCTGCCTTTAACACTCATAAATTATTTAAGTGACTTGCAAAGGCTCTGATCAGTCGGCGCGTATGCGCAGGCTGGTCTGAGCCTTTGCTGGTCGCACATACCACATTGTTGAAAATCTCATGTCGCGGCTCATCTGAAGAAAAATACACTCATCAGTATAGTCATAAACTTGTGACTAAAGCGGGAACCATCTTATTCTCCCAAAAACCGAGAGTGACAATTAGCCAGGATCTCACCTGAAAGCCACACATTAATGCCACAGCAGTCAAAGGCCAGTTGACTCTCGGAATTATAAGGAGAAATCTCAGGGAGTGCTCATCCGAAGTGAAGAAGACAGCCTACACAACGGTTGTACCTCCATCCCTATAGTACGCAACTTCTGTCTGGTACCCGCTCTCTGCTGTTGACTTTCAATCCAGCCTACAACAACAACCGGGATAGATCACAATAATGTGTTGCGAATGTCCTGAACGACCTTGGCTGGGAGCCTCTAGTTCTAAGATAGAAGAAGATTCCACCGGCTCTGTGTGCTATTTAAAATCAAGACTGGTGTGGTTGATATTGATGCCAGTGACATAATTGAGCCGCGACATGAGATTTCCCACAATGTGACATGTGCGACCAGCAAAGCCTCAGATCAGCCTGCGCATACGCGCAGTCTGATCAGAGCCTTTGCTAGTCGCTGAAATATTCTATGAGTGTTAAGCTACTGACCGAATATCGTTTGGAGTTTGTAAGCTTAAAAAGGAGGCAGCACAGGCGCGTCTGAGTCTACACTTGTCAAAATGCCACATTGTTGGAAATCACATGTCGTGGCTCAATTATGACCCAGTGACAAGCGTACCAGAAGCAGCCAACGACTCTACTCTGTTTGTTAGAAGAAACTGAAGCTGTAGAAGAATAAAATCCTTTATGCTCTGTATTATCAAACATTTAAGCCGTAACATGAGATTTCCAACAATGTGGCATGTGCGACCAGCAAAGCCTCAGATCAGCATGCGCATACGCGCAGTCTAAGCAGAGCCGCTGCTAGTCGCTTGAATATTCTATGACTGTTACGCCACTGACTGAACCTCATTTTGTGTTTCTAAGCTTAAAGGGAGGCTGCACAGGCTCGTCTAAGTCTACACTTCTTAAAATGCCACATTGTTGGAAATCACATGCAACGGCTCATTTGTCAATGTCCTTATTGACCTAGCATTACAACTTGGCCATATTATAATTGTCGGACTTTAAAAGCGCAACGCTAACTTCCCTTTATATCTTTCAAAATAAAGTTGTATGTAAAATTTACTTTGGCTTGAAGATGTCAACCTAAGCTGGCTTCTTCAGCAAACACTTTAGTTTGAATTGTACAACTAAACTGGACGACGTAATTTGCTCCGTATGAACTTAACCTTTTAAACATTTCTTAAGTAGATGAGATTTTAAGCTATTGAATGAAAGGGTATACCCACATAAACGACATATACGCAAATGAGCCTTATCGCAGACCTGTCAATCAATATGAGAGTGATTTCTTGATGACTAACAGTCCATGATAGAAATTTGATGCTTCTCGTGTTTCTTGATTTAGAGAAGTAGGGAATCTTTCACTCATAACTCTTGATCACATGAAAAAGTTTACCCTATCTCAAAAAAGTTTACATTTTAATGCGTTAAAATCATCTTAGCTGGACAAGTTTTCCATGGTTTACTTACAAATTAATTCTCTTTAACATACAATCAAAAATGTTTGTTCTGCCTTCTTGTTCGAGACATAAATTAAAGCTGTTATCCAAGTGTTGCGATTTTAAAGTCCGTCAGTATAGAAATGGGAAAATGGAAATTTGAACGTGCTTTCATGCTTGTAACGCGAACTACTATTTCATTTATTTTTGACAGAGTGTGATCAAAATTAGCAAACTTATTGTTATGGTGTGTAAACTACAACAAAAGTTACAGATCATTGCTATCACCTTGGAATCAAAGGTCAATGTCAATATACTAAGAATCTGCTTTTCGCTTATTGTAAATTTCTCTTGAAATTTTGGCAGAGGTGCTTCATATATATTTTGTACTATGATTGCCAATATGACTTTTGAATTAAACAAAGGCCAAGGTCAAATATATACAAAATCAGGCTGTCTGGCTTCAGATGACAGAGGATATTCATATTTTTGTTTGATTTGTTTGATTTGATTCTTTACGTCCCATTAACAATCTTTCAGTTATATAGGACGGGTCTTCCTGGGTTGAACCAGTACTAAGCTAGGATAAATGTGTCTTGCTCAAGGACACAACACAGTGGCGCCGGTGAGGCTCTAACCCGCGGCCCCTCGGTCTCGAGTCAAGCACTCTACCACTAAGCCACTGCGCTACCTAACTATTCATATTTTACACAATGTTTACCAAAGTACTAAGGTTATGGATTGCCAGTATGACTTTGGAGACAAAGTTTCAGGTAAAACAATTTCACACTATGCAGCATTTAATTAATTCGCAGATATTTGCAATAGGCAAAATTGCACGTCAAATTTTACATATTGTTCATATTGACCACGCGCGGATCGAGAAAGTTTTGTCAGAGGGGGTCCAACTTTGACAACGTTTTTTTATTTAATCATGGGAGAGAGGATCCACAGGCCACTATAAGAGGGCTATCACCGGCCTGCCAGCGAAACGCCATTTAAATGGCGTTTCGCTGGCGTGCCGATGATTGCCCAACATTGAATACTGGCTCAGTAGCTTTTTTTTCTGAGAATCCAGACCAGTATTGCTTAGAAAACCTACATTTTTGTGATTTTCAGGGGGTCCGGACCCCCTGCCTCTCCCTCTGGATCCGCCTAAAGTTGACTGTTACTGTAGAGCTTATGCATGTGCAATAAGCGCGATTTTCTGGTGACCTGACTTACTTGTGTTTTGCTTCAAGTCCACTCGACAAAACGAGAGTGGCTCTTAAAATGCCTTAGCTTTTTTAAGAGGATGTCAAAACGATTTTTTTTTTCCATACCCGACAGAATGACCTTATACCAAACACGCGCGTGTAGCATTTTACCCCAGTAAACTAATGTTTGTAGTGGGTATACCTGAATCACATTGTTGGTCGGTTGGTTGGTCGGGCGGGCATGCTTGTGGTAGGTCGGTCCCACGTACCGCGATTGGCTCTTTCAATTTTCAACGAATCAAACGTGAGTGTGCACTATACATCACGTTTGTTCGTATCATTAGAGGTATTTACTAGATGTGCGCCCTTTGATTTCGACATTAACTGTACGTTGATAATTGTGTTAAGTGCAACAGATTCTTAAGTCGCAAAACGTGTTTTAAAGAATGTCCTATCCTTTACCCCTTAAAACCTTTAATGGACCACACAAACCTACTTGCATCAAACGGGATAAAATCCTTAATCTAGAGCCCCATTCTCACTGTGCCGGTGTAGCCACGGTTCATCCCGATGCAGGACAGCCGGTATACCGTGATGCACCGGGACACATTTCATAAAAAATAAATTGCGTTCTCACTGTGCCGACGTTACCCCGGTATAGCCCCGGTTCTCGAGAAAGCAAGACGCCGGTTGAGCCCCGGTTCACCACGGAGCACTTACGGTGCAGCACGGTGGAGCCACGGTTCGTGCCGGTATACCCCGGTGTTACCCAGGTTGTTTACGGTGATGTCCCGGTAGCTGCCGGTTGCGCCACGGTTACATGCCGGTAGGGCCACGGCTGCGTCCCGGTGCTACTCTACACTATAAAACCAGGATAAAAACGTGGAGTAACATCAGTTTTCTTCTGTCTCTATCGCATAACAGTTATGACACAAATTGGACTGCACATCCATATACGAGTTACTAGAGGAATCATGATCTGTGTAGCGAAAGCAAAATTGCCTAGTAACCTCGCAGCTCAGTTGCATGACAAATAAGCAGAAGCAGACCTGTTTTCTTACAACGAGGTTTAAATGTTGTTGATCTGGGCCCAGAATTACAATGCCTCCTTAAAGTTAAGGAAGACTTAATTTAAGTCTTGATACTTCAACATGTACATTAAATGCTTAATAAATTGCCAAGACCGATGCAGTACTCATGGTCAAAGATATCATTGTGACCTACAGAAAAAATGAAACTATTTTGATTTAATCAGTTTGGAAACGTTATTTTTCGCATCCTGGAAATTCAATACTTAACTTAAGTACTCCTTAACTTTAAGGATACATTGTAATTCTAGGCCCAGATTGTCTTGCTTTTTCGTAAAAATATATAAACACTTTGAGCGGGGCATGTGATTTCCAACCATGTGATATTTTGAGAAGTGTAGACTCAGACAAGCCTGTGCAGTCCCCAATTAAGCTGTAAAGTTGTTCGGTCAGTAGCTTAGCAGTCATAGAATAATCAAGCGACAAGCAAAGGCTCTGATCAGACTGCGCCTAGGCGCAGGCTGATCTGAGGCTTTGCTAATGGCAACTACCACATTGTTTGAGATCTCATGTCGTGGCTCATATATGCTTGACTCTTCAGTAATTATAAGTGCATTTATTCATATTGAGCTTTGTAAATGAGCACATTTATACTGCTGACAATTTAACCAACTTGTGACGAATGGACTTTCCCATCCTTACCATTTGGATGAATCCACTTTCATTTTAGGTGCAGCAGGAGTGACTTTTCATTTTTATTTTGCATTTTATTACATATACATAGGCAGTGGAACCACACGGTTTATCACGGTGGAGACATGGATGTTCCCGGATTACGCCGGTATCGCCCCGACGCCGTCCCGGTGGAGACACGGTTGCTCCCGGCGTATTCCCGGTTTATCACGGTATTTGACAGCCTTCCCGGTTACTCCCGGTGAGTCCCGGTTGTTTTAAAAATTTTAAAACAACCGGGGACATGGGCCGGTTTAACACGGTTCAACACGGTTCATCCCGGATCTCCAAGGTTGTCCACGGTGCCGCCACGGTTGTGACACGGTTCATCACGGTTCATCCCGGATCATCAAACCGGGGTGAACCGGCACCTTAAACCGGGACAGTGAGAACGGGGCTAAAGAATTCGGCAAGTAAAACTTTTGCATTCGAGCAATCACTGTGATGGTCAACTGATAGTAACGTGCATGGCTCGTGTTGAACGTATGTTTTAGTCCTTCACCCGTCACTATTTATTTGTCCAGAAAATTTCGTCTGCTTTTTGTCTGCTGCGCATATTAAAGTGCACCTGAGACAAGATGTTGTCATGAAAAGCAAACACTATGAACCCAGATCAGACTGCTCCCTGAGGAGCAGTCTGATCTTGGTCCATACTGTTGGCAATATAGGCTACCTAAGAACATAAGCAGCTGAGAGGTGCAGACGACAAAAGTCGTATGTTGCTATTCGTGCCTAAAGGAATGTGTGGAACCAAAGAATTGGTCTCTTCAAGCAGAAAGGTTGTGCAATCGGAGTTTATGACGATTATTTCTTATATTGTGTTGTTTTTTCTTTTTCTAAGGAAAATATTCCAAATATACCTAAGAGATATGCTAAATTGGCTGGCCTCGGTCTAGATCTTATCAGAGTAAGAACGACAGCAAGGATCAGGAATCGATACAATAAAGTTCCACACCTGTCCCAGGATACCAAATAAACATCACAAACAAGAGCCAAGAGGTCAGCCCTTTCCCTTCAGGCGACCACAAGGCAGCAATGAAAAGACGCAAAAGCATGACAAACACAAGACATAAATAACACTCATGATCCACAAAAGAAGCACCGCCTTGGAACGGTCAGTAAAAATATTTTACTGGAGGGCTTAAACCGGTTTCACGGCGCGCTCACTTTTAGTTCAGATGTGGATCAAGACACATAGATGGCTCACCTTTTTAAAGTTTCTGAGCAATAGAGTTTTTTGCTGACTGATAACAGACGGACGGATGGATCGGCAAAGGGACAGACATACTGGATATTGTGCATACGGAAACGTTTCTCCTTTTTATATCTTGATTTATATGTTCTAGGAGATGATGCATTGATAAGTTAGGGGTCTTGCATGCAAACCAAACATCTATGTGTCTTGATCGACATTTGAACTAAGGGTGAGGTTGGCGCGCCGTGAAACCGGTTTAAGCCCTCCAGTAAAATAGAGTATGCAGCACCAATTTGGAGCCCTTTTTCGAATTTCAGATTAATCAGATTGAGAAAGTCGAGAGGACAGCAACCCGCTGGACCGGCAGGAGATGGCGAAACATGAGTAGTGTCGACGAAATGCTTGATAAGCTTTAATGGCCATCTCTTGAGGCCCGCAGGGTTCAGTACTCCTTGCTTCTCTTTCACAAGATTCATTGTGGAGCAGTGTCGTTTAAAAAAAAGACAAGTATATGATCCCTGTTCATAGTTCGAAAACTACCAGGTCATCACATAGTGCTCAATATGGTAGATACCAGACATACAGTGATGCCCCGAAGAATTCGTTCCCCCCCCCCCCCCCCCGAACTATTCCACATTGAAATAGTCTGTCTCCTTCTGTGGCCAATAGCATTCCTCATTTAGTCAAAAACAAAGCTAAAACTTTGTTTGTTTGTTGTTGTTGTTTTTGTTGTTGTTTTTTTTCTCAAAATCTCAAAATTTCCACTCCCTGACATAATGTTATTAATTGAGCGAGTCAGTAATAATAGAAAAAAGAAAGAAAAAAAGAGAGAATCTATATATGGCAAGGAAAGGCCACAATCAGTTAGCCACTCATAGGTTTAGAACAAAATTTTTGAGTGTAAAATTTTAAATATTTTCTAATTCATCAGTTTGAACGTATGTTTGGGTGCTCAAAAGAAACCGTCTCATTGAGACGGTTCTTTTGAGTACCCACAACATATGTTTTGGTTAAGAATTAAGGAAATTATTTTTTGGTACGCACTCTTAACTAAAGGCCTGTCACTATAGATATACCACGACCTCTGAGTAATGACCTTTGTAGCATTCTATTTCAAAAGGTTGATGTGTAATGCATAGAATGAGCCAGTCGGACTGGAACATATATATATATGTGTGTCAAAATATGACAGTAAATAGGCCTTCTCCTGGTAGTAGAAAACCACAGCAGTATCAGGTTACTACTGAGTTCCACTATATGGTACATTCTGAAGCTAGCAGACAGCATTTCTCTATGTATTTGCATAGGAAACTATACATAATTTAGAGGAAATTCTCAAATTTATTCTCTTTCTGCTAATTTTCGGGTAGTAAACATGTTTAACATCATGTAATTTATTAAAAATGCAATCTGAAAAGATGTTCCTGTGGTTGTTGCAATATTGACAGTAGATGAAGTGAATATATAATAGTTATCATAATTTCCAGTCAATCCCATTGAGACTTGTCGTCTGCTGATAACCTTTGCAAACAGTTTGGATCCAGATCAGGATCAACAGAACATCGGTCCTGATCTGGACCCGAACTGTTTGTGTCGTACACATTTTTTGAAAAAAGTTAATGTAAAAAAGTCAGCAGACGACAAGGAAAACATGAAAAATTACACTGCATGCAAAGAGCTGAACATCTCTCGAGTTTTAACCAAAGAGCGTTTTCTTCTAAAAAGTGTGTCAAAACGGTCACCGTTTTATAAACACCCTCCTCCCCTTTGGCCAGCCTTTAAGAGATCTATTATATAGAAACACAATTTTGCATGCTGTTGTTGAATAGTGATGTTTTACTTATTTTCAAAACACTATCAGAGCTTAACACAGTTTGGATTCAGATCATGCCCAACAGCTTATCGGACTTGATCTGGATCTAAACAGTTTGCGAAGCAAACGACAAAAGTAGTTAAGGGAAAACGTTGCAGACCCAGAATAGCATCTGTCTTTGTTACAATCAAGAGTTTTAATTCCACGTATTCTTAATACTTGTAGATTTCAAAAACGAATATATTGTGGGATGGGGATGGGAGTAAAATTGAATGAATTTTGATTCTTGACCAGTGTTTAGATTAGTGAAGGAGTCCACATCTTTTGTCATCAATTTTCTTTCATTATTTCCACCCTACCATTAGGAAGTTTATCAGGCTCTACCTCTCTTCTTGTTAGCATATAAAAAAATCTGAAAATGTAATCCCACTATTTTTTAATACTTCTGTAACCCTTTTAAAGGACAAACGGTGAAATAAGCTTGATTCATTTTCATATTAATTAGAATATACTGCTAGCAGAGTACACGCTTCAAGATGTATCCCCTATCTTTACACACACTAGGTGCAGGGAATTGGCAATATTTGTACCTAGCACAGCTATTAGCTGCTGCTGAGAACATTTACCGGATAAGACCTAATGAGTAAACGGCAGAAACCCCTATTTTTATAACCGTTTTTTCAATATTATAAATACAGACACGCCTCAAAGCTTTTTGTTTATCTATAGTGGTTTATCGATTTTAATGCATGGCGTCATATCACTCTCAGTCGCGAAGTTCTGTGATAGAGAACATAAGTATATTACCTGGATTAAGCAAGCAAATGCCTCAAGCAAGTAATTATGTCCACCCCTTACACGCTAGAGAACCAATATACTCGAACAGCGCAGTCATCGCGTGGTGGTTGCAGTCGACGAGTGCACAAAATAGTGTACTTAGCTGGTAAAAATGGTTATATTTTGGTCAATATTTTACTTCTGAAAATATTCATCGCGAATTATTGTCACTTATGTGTATCTGCTTTACAAAAATATTGAGGGATAGTCGCTACAACGCCAGGGTTATGCCAAAAATGTGTTTTTTTTTTCTAGAAAAAGAGGATGAAAGAAATTTAGCTTATGTTCTGGAATTTATGCTTACTTTATCTAAAATGCAAAATCATAGTTCTTTAATGTGAAAAAAGTGCGAAATTTGAGGCTGGAGCATTTGAAAGTTATTCAAGCTTTTCATACTGTACGCATAGTTCTGTATATCGGGTGTTCTGGCCCAGTGGTCGGGACGTTGACTACAACATACTGATTTTATTTAGACACTCAACTACTGGGCCAGAACACCCGATCAAGCAGAGTCGCGGGATATTACATTTTTGTTTTCCATTTGAAAACTTTGATTAGGTGTAATTTAGTTAAACATTTTAGTTCAACTTGATAAGATTTATACAAAAATATTATACCGTTACAAAAGGGTTATAAATTATGTAGTTTTTCTCCTAAAAATTGATCTGCTAAACAGGCTTGAACAGCGTGTACACTGGTGTAAAATTCGAATTATTAAGTGAAAAATGCCTTTGTACAGTCTTAGAGGTTTATTTGTTCATTTACCAACAGCATCTAGGGCGAAGATTGGGCCTGCAGAACTTATCTGAGCCCCCCCTTTCACCATTCCCTACCACCATGACCACTTAACCACTCCGTAGGTTGCGACTGATGTACGTTCTTGTGTGGCGAATTTATTGTAGTTAGCAAAAGTTCGTGTTCGTTGTTGCTCTCATCGTGTCTCGATGAGACGATTCTGCACCTAAAACATGTTTACACTAAAAAACAAGAAACTTATCACACTTTACACTCAAGACATTTGCAAAGCGGGACATACGTTATAAGTCTGTTTAGATGTCAAAATAGAGGTAGCTGCCCCAGCGGTCAACTGCCAATGTTTTTGACATCAAGAACACTTATATTTTTATACGTCGATTGGGTGGACTTTGCTAGATCAAACGTGCTCGTATGGTATTTTTTCTCCCGTTACAACTCGGTTATTAAAATAAATTGCTAAGTGTGGGTCCACATAGGTCGCATTTTGAGGACCGGCTGGAAACGAACGCAACCATCTGCTCATAGAATACCAAAGGTACTTGTAAAACATTTTCCATCGACTCTCTCTCTCTCTCTCTCTCTCTCTCTCTCTCTCTCTCTCTCTCTCTCTCTCTCTCTCTCATTTTGTCGCCCTCTATGTTCATTTTTCGTCCCTCTCTTTTCCACTCTCTCTTTATCTCTCTCTCTCTCTCATTTTGTCGCACTCCATGTTTCTTTCTTCATCCTTCCTTTTCCTCTCTCTATCTCTCTTTCTATCTCTCTCTCTCTCTCTACGCAGACCATTTTCCTTTCTAGCTTGTCTCCTGTTCTGCACTTCTTTCTTTATCATCTACAATTTTTCACCCTTCTCACACACGCACACGCACACGCACACACACACCGTTCATTGCCTGTCAAAATATATCAATAACAGCTCATAATATAATTACAAAATGTTGAAAACTATAGTTTGCATGATTGTGCTTTGTCATGTATAGACAAATTCACCATTTGCACGACCCTTGGGCCTGCACTATAATCAATATATACAATACAATACAAAGTTTTATTGGCAACTTAACATTCTGCCATGCTTATGGCCAACAAAGTATTCAAGTGAAAATATTTCTTTCCAAAAGGAGTAATGTGCATACTCACTCCGCTCCGTTTGCGACACGATTCCAGAAAATTGTAGAACCGGCGTTAACCGTATATGAGCCTGTTCGTCCGTCCGTTAACAGTTAGTGAAAATGTTCATAATTTTTTAACCACATGGTATATTTTTATCACAATTCGCATACATGCTCATGTCAATATTCCCTGACCACTGGCATGCGAAACTACCTTTTTGATGGACAAGGGTTTGCTGAGGATCAGTCTAGCCTGCTGCGGTCATTTAGTGAAACTTCTTATAACTTTTGAACCTGATGGGATATTTGGATCACCTATTTAATATTGTCCAGCCACTGGTATGCAAAACGGTGACAAGGGTTCGCAAAGGATTATTTTTGCTGGTCGAGGTATTTTAGTGAAAATGCTCATAACTCTTGAACTGCATCGTATGTTTAAATCAAATCTTGTACTAATACTGAAAAGGCGGCACCTCATGAATGTGTAATTAGGACTGGTCAACATTAGGCATATACAGTAAAACCTGTCTTAAGCGGCCACTCAACAATAGACAAAACAAAGGTCTTTAAGACAAATGGTAGCTTAATGAAGGTCGAAAGTATTGCAGAATGCTCTCATGGAGCATTCTGCAATACTTTTGACCTGCATTAAGCAACAATTGGTCTTGAAAACCAATTTTTGGCCTTCTTTTTAGTGGCCGCTTAAGATAGGTTTCACTGTACTTCCACAAAACGCTTTGATGCCTTCCAACACATTCAGACAAATACTGTTGAATGAAACAGCTATAAAATCTAACGTCACCGTTATCTCGCAAATGCGTCGCACCATTTTTCAGTATCTTATGGTTTTTATCAACCATAAGATGGGTTACATTGTAAGCCTATGATATCTTTGTAAACTGATTCTCTGATGAATTGAAACGCGAATAAAATTAAAAGTTTAATCAAATTATGACTACGTTTTGACATCATTGATGGCAGTTGATTTTGTCAGCATGAAATCTCTATCACGTCTGTCACATAACCAATAATTTTTATGGGCGTATGATGCAGACCACCAAATGAAAAATCACACGCTTATCATTTTAGCATTACATACAACGGATGTGCATTTTGCTTACTGACACCTCCTGCCTATTTAACGGATGGCGTCTGTAAATTCGTGGTTTCATTTGCCTTAGATCCTGTCCTCGTCATTGCAATTGAAATTGTTCGATATTGCACAAAAAATGAGCACAAAAAGATGCGAAACATAAGAAATTGCTAAAATTATTGTGCATAGTATAGTACCATTCCAAAAGTGAATCAAGTTTTTTTATAAAAATGAATATTTTTGGTGATATTTTTGTGACATTAAAAAGCGCTGGTAATATGATTTGAACTTTATCCTGCCAGCTAAAAATGTCAGAGGGTTGTATAATTACATACACAAAATGTCCTTTTGAAAGTATCATGCATATGTAGGAAAATGTTTCTGTGAGTGTTGCTTGGCAACCGTAATATATAACTGAAAATGCCTACCACAGCATATATGTTCCGTTGCTCTGGTTACAAGCATAAGCAAAATCTTATCAACACACAGAAAATTTCAATCTACTGTCGTACCAACCAAGAGTGACAGTGACGATTTTTTTTGTTAACAACTGTTAAGTAAAACATTAAATTGTACACTCCACTTGAGTTAACGCGAATCGATATATCACTTGTGTATTAATCTTATATAATACCCAGGTGATATATCGATTCTTATTCCCTGATAACGTTGTAAACAAAACATGACGTCACTGTCACTCTTGGCTGGCAGGACAGTACATAGATGGGTGATTATCATAAAAAAATATTTGAAAAAGATTGGACCTAATAACACGAAGTTATGTATCTTTATATATAAAAATGTATATTATATCAGTCAAAAATGAAATTGACAATTGTCAATGCGAGCCATGATTTTGCATTTTCTATTTTGACATTCAGTTTGCTCTTATTCACAAATGAATGTGGAATTTCTTCAAATAACTTGTATTCTGATGCAACATACATTGTGGTTAATTTCAATAACAGTCTTATAATAACACATACAGGATGTGTGTTTCCATGGTAATCAGTTTAATAGACATGAATACATATATTTTCAGTGGTGTTCTCCGGTTACCTAGCAACCACACACAATACAATTATTTCTATATGTGCAAAATCGTCTAAGGTCATGCTTTTGTTACACAAGCCTGGCGTATTCAGACAGAGCAAGCATGGCATTATGATATCAGCAGTACTTTTTAACTGTCAGAAGATGTAAAAAAAATATTGCATTTTTAGCAAAACTTGACTCATTTTTTGGCATGACGCTTAAACTTAAAAAACTATGTAAAAGGAATATTGTGTTGTTCTAATATGAGCCAGTGCATGAGATTTCCAACAATGTTGTATGTGCGAACAGCAAAGCCTCAGATCAGCCTGCTCATACGCGCAGAGCCTTTGCTAGTCGCTTGAGTATTCTAAGATTGTTAAGCTACTGTCTTAATACCATTTGGAGTTTCTAAGCTTAAAAGGAGGCTACAGAGGCTCGTCCGAGTCTACACTTGTCTAAATGTCAAATCGTTGGAAATCTCATGCACTGGCTCAATTATAAATTATTCAGATGTTCCGTTGGGTTGTATTTGCCGTGGCGGTTGTTGTTCTGTGTTCGGATGCAGAGGGCAGACGGAGAGATCCCGGGAACAGACGGAGGGGACCAAAAGTTGATAGTCGTGAATTAGGTGAGTTTGAGAAAGCTATTGTTAATTTGGTACAGATTGTGTTTACCGATACTGAGATATAAAATATCTAACATGCATGTAAATACTCAAACAGACTCTGCATGTGTCCACCCTTTGAAGAGTCTTCGCTGTTTGCCAATCATGAAGTGACACAATTTAAAGTAAAAGAATGAAAAAAAGGCAAAAAAATCCCATTTTTGAAAGTTTACCGTTTTTCGATTAGTCACCATTTTCAGAAAGTAAAGACATTAGTCGTGCAAGCAGTGATCATATAATATATTTAATAAAAAAGATATCCAAATTGTTAATCAATAGAGGTCCCCATTTTCCATTCCAGTTATTTCCAGACATTTTTTTAATTTTACGCCAGTGGAAAAACACCCACTCTTTTCGAGCATACACTGCACGTGCACGCAAAAATCCTTTTCGATAAAAATCAAACCATCAAGTAGCCGTTGGATTATTATTTCCAATATATTATTTTATATTATTTTATTTACGCATCGCAGACTTATGATGCCATGCTACAAACTTTCCAAATGCCCCTCGTACATTGTATTTCTTCACATATAATAAGCTATCTTTCAGGCAAGGATATATGAGTTGCCACCAAGAAGGGAAATTATATCAGAGAAATCTATTTTCCAGTAGCAGTAGCTCGTTTTGAACTCAGAGTCTGGCGCACGACTAACACAAAGCAGGTTTTTATAAAGTTGGCTTTAGCCATGTAAACATGCTTAACCCTTTACTCCATAATAACGCCTTTTTGATCGTGTATTTAAAATGTTATGGAAAATGGAGCATTTGCTCTTTTGGAGCAAATGCTCCATTTTCCGTAATATTTTCAAAAGTATTCCAAACTTAACTTGAATTTTTCTTGATTTTTTTATGTTTTCTAAAAGTAGAAAATTATGCCATTATCTAAAAATAACTAATGGAGTTAAGGGTTGAAGAATGCATTTATGCAAACGCGGTAAGTACCAAAATGCCGTGACCTACCACAGTTTCTTTTTTACAGACATAGCGCTTGAGGAACTGCGCACTGAAGTTGCCGCACTCAAGGCACAGATTGATGGCGTGCCGTCTGTGGGAGCAGTGGACGCTGCATCAGCATCATGCAACGCAGAAAAAGTCCACATTCATTTTGACCATGACGATGCAGAGAAAGAGCATTCTTCACCCGATGACACGCATGTCCATATCAATCTAAAAATAGATCCACCGATGGGAATGATGCGTGGAATGATGGGGAATATGGTGGGTGGCAATTACGCACCAGGTATAGTAGAACTTGTTGAGAATCGGTGGGCGGAGCTTACCGACCAAGTGCATCATTATCCAGTTTACTGGACAAAGTCTAAATTTGAGAAAAAGACGTTAAGCTAGTAAAACTAAATTCTTCACATAATGTCACGTTTGGGAGTAATTTAACACCTAGACTGGCTCCAGTCCTTAAAACAATGTTTTATCAATGTGTCATATCATATACTTGTAGCTAGTCTAACTCTGGTGGCTCTGTCTTAAAACAGAGCCATCAGAGTTAGACTAGCTACAAGTATATGATATAACACATTGATGAAAAATTGTTTAAGGACTGGAGCCAGTCTATATAATACCAAACACCACTAGTGGTTCACTAGTGGTTTACATAATAAAATTACATAAGCTATGGGCTAGCTCATGAAATAGTTGCTTGCTTTTGCAACGTTTGTGTTACAGAGAAAAAAAGATAGAAAAGATGACACATATGAGGGCGGTTTCCAAGATTACCCACTTACTGCAACAAATATGACGTTACATGTCACATGATCTTTAACACTGATGATGACGTCCATGACAACATTGCGAGTATACGAGGGACATTTTTTATGTTCGTAGAAAGGTAGATTTAATGAAAACGGCGAAAGCAAATGCATACATCATGCATATATTTGGAAAGATTGAGCTTTTATCTATACATGCAACATAAAATTATTTCAAAATGCATTACTTTATTGTCTTCTAAGAGGCAAAGACATACCTCTATATCGCACACTGGAAATATGGTAGAAATATGACAGTTATGGACTTAGTCTCTGACAGAACGTTAGAAACAATTGCATGAAAATCGGTCCATAGCCATACACAGCTCCTGAAAATATGGCTGCAGATCAAGGACACCACGTGCTACAATATTATATCAACATTATAGCAAATGCGTAGCAAATATTGGATATAACATGTTATATTGGAAAGATTTGTTTGGAACCTCAGCAAATTGTACAGTAGGCATATAAACTTATATTGTAAAAAGTTGACACAAGTGGAAGTTGGATGCGCGCTTTAGAATGTGGCTTAATATGTTAGATCTAGCTGTAAAGTAGTATTATATTTTTTCTTGTTAATATGGTAGATGGAGGTGTTATGGTAACTTTCATCACAAAACAAAGTTAATACTTTTGTTTTATTAGAAATGAACTGCAAAATTAATAGCCTAGGGGGTGCTAAAATCCCTTATTTTGTATATAAATGACGTCATGGAGCGTTATTATATTTAGAAAATACATTAAAACTGTTTTTGTGCCTCTTAACAGGTTTGGAAATAACTGCAATAAGAAAATTATGCAGATCCGATTGTTATTGTGTTTTCTTCACGGGGTTGATTTACCCCACCCACTTTTTATAACATGGGGGTATGCCAGTACCGGAAGCTGCCAGTTACACGTTTGAATGGATACATTAATATAACTGCTGACGAATGACTGAGTTTATCATGTGCTATGCAAAACCAGAAGAAATTTTAAAATTTGTTCACAATCGTAATTTTAACAGATATAATAACTAGCACTTGACTGTGATTATTTTGGGATATTGGTGGGTGTTTTAAAATTGTCATAGAAGAGCAAACACCATGCTTATAGTTTTGCTGCACTTGTCTACGATTAGCGTTTGAATAATTAATTTTTATGGTGCAAAGAAAAATCGGCTTGAAAAATGCTTATATCACCATAGCAAATGGAACTTAACAGCGTCTAATTTCCTAATGGCTGCGTGGTTCAAATGACACGGATTTCGGCCAGTGTCCTTTTTACGCCCTATTCAAAGCTATATATCTTGACCGAACTAAGCGCTTATGATGTAAAAATTATATTAAGTGATAGACAGGGGCTAGACCTTTCAAAATGTATATAGTTTTGGTGTCGTAAATTCTATATTTGTAGAGATACAGCCCGATTCTACGAACATAAAAAATGACCCTCGTAAAAGACAATGTAATAATCTTAACATTTCCACGCCACAAATGTTATTTCAAAGTAACTTAAATGACATATGATAAAAGGAATCGTACATTCGTGCTTCTATTTTATTGAATTTATTAAATGAGTTGGAAAATGCGATAATATGCGAGTCTTGTCTCGCATTTTGCCTCTTTTACCCAACTCGTTTAATGAATTCAATATTACATGAGCCTGTACATTTCCTTCTTTTCCAGAGGAGCACAGCGCCCATTGTGAAATGGAGGATATTTCAGGGTCGGGAATTACGGGACATCTTCACTTTGTACAAATGGTAAGTACTCTTTATTTCACAATATATTTTACAAAATCGCAAATAGCAATACTGGTCCGGATCCACTGGAAAATCACAAAGACATTTCAGGGTCGGGAATAACGGGACATTCACACTTTGAACAAATAGTAAATACTCTTCATTTCACAATATATTTTACAAAATCACAAGACTATAGTGTTCCTTTGCAATACTGGTCCAGATCTGCTGGAAAATAAAAAGATATTTCAGGTTCGGGAATTACGGGACTTCTATACTTTGTACAAATGGTAAGTACTCTTCATTTCACAATCCATTCCACCCAAGCATTGCATTTCATAAATTCTTAAATAGAATTACTACTGTGAGATAGAGTATTTTAGAAGCAAGTTTCACATTTTTATTTTATTGGATATCATTGGAGTGGCCTCTTTTTTCATTTAATTGATTCCCATTAGAGTGGCCTCTTTTTCATTTGATTGATTCCCAATGGAGTGGCCTCTTTTTTCATTTGATTGATTCCCATTAGAGTGTCATTTTTTTGTCATTTTTATTGATTCCCATTGGAGGTTTCTATTTTCATTTAATTGGTTCTCATTGAAGAGGTCTCTTTTTTGTTTTGTTGATTCTCATTGATTGGGTCTCTATTTTCATTGGCTGATTTTCATTGAAGAGGTCTCTATTTTCATTGGCTGATTATCATTGAAGAGGTCTCTATTTTTATTGGTTGATTCTCATTGAAGAGGTCTCTATTTTTATTGGTTGATTCTCATTGAAGAGGTCTCTATTTTCATTGACTGGTTCTCATTGAAGAGGTCTCAATTTTTGTTTGGTTAATTCCCATTGAAGAGGTCTCTATTTTCATTTGGTTGATTCTCATTGAAGTGGTCTCTATTTTCATTTGGTTGATTCTCATTGAAGTGGTCTCTATTTTCATCTGATTGGTTCTCATTGGAGTGGTCTCTATTGTCGATGGTAATTGCAATGAGTAACCGCATAAGACAGTTTGTTCAAATAGTTATTTGTCTTTAAATTCATTTATTAACTACCTACATCCCTCAGCTACAGCCTATACAGTTGACATTGGACATGTGCATGGGCCAATACGAAATCACTTGCTCAATACCAACATAGTTACAAAGTAAATTTTCTAACAGTCGTTTTACAAATACTTGTCATGGTCAATTTTTGTAATTTGGTCAATGGGAAATCACTTGATTAATGATATTTTTACTTAAAGACTTAATATAACACTAAAGGATCTGTATCATACTGGCCCTGAGGTTATAAAACTTTTTTCGTGCTCAACTCAGCTAAACACGAATTTATCCTGCTCATTAATGCTAGAATACCAACAATTGTTGGCATTTTAACATTTATTAGCATGATTAAAACAACATCTGAGAGACTTAAAGCAAGAAACTTCTTTATTGTCAGTATTTTAGTTTTTATTAGCAATTGAAATTTCGTGATCAGTTGAGTTGAGCATGAAAAAAGTTTAATATCCTCGGGAGCCAGGTTTACCCTCAGCTTAATACAGCTGACCAAGACCAATACTGTTGACCTAAAATTAATTATTGATTGCCAAATCACTACAGAAATGCGTGCAGGTAGTAAGCTAATAATGGCAGTGAATTAACCCTTAATGCGCCAAACGCAACTAAAGTCGTCTGCTCTCTTGTCTGCAGAAATGTTTAAGAAGCCTCTATGGCAAACAGCGTGGACCCAGATCAGACTGCTCCTATAGGAGCAGTCTGTTCTGGGTCCACGCTGTTTGCTTCTATACTTAATTCGTCAGTTATGTTAGGCAATTTTTTGCAGCAGACGACTTCAGCAGACGACATTTTCAGATGCATTTTTTTTCTTGGCGCTTTAAGGGTTATTATTTTTTTTTGGTAACTGAGGGTGACATTACGTCGGTAAAAATGAAAACTTTCACCAATATGGAAATTCCATGTTCCGTTATCTTTAATAAAGAAATACTGATCTTATACAAGGTTTACCATGGTTTGAAGCATTCGGGGATCCTGAAGGGAGACAGGGTGTCCAGACCTACCTCCCCCACCCCATTTAGAATCGAAAAGCTATAGGGTTCCTTAGCAATAGTGGTCCGGATGCCAAGGGAAATCACTACGCTACCAAGCCTTATTGGTCCGCCTGCGAAACGCTATTTAATTGGCGTTTCTCTGGCGGACCAAAGATGGCCCGCTTTTAGCAGTATTTGTTGTCTCTCTCCCCTTATCAAATAAACATAAAGATCCATGATAAAAACCTCCCCACTCAAGCGTTTACTAAGTTCTTCATGTGCATGGATTTGCGTTCATTTGATAATGGCTTTTAAAAGTGTTGCGCATAGTTTTATAAACTGATTAAAATCATTGGATATTGTGTCCAATAAACCGTGATTTTTTTATTCATTTATCTATATTTATTTATTTTTATTTTCTCTGTTGTTAATATAGGACGACGCTCTGACTGCTTCTGTCCATGTCAACATGGAGAACTTCCCCGATGCCAACCAATTCCACGCCATGCACGTGCATCAGTTTGGGGACTTTGGGTCTAAATGTTCAAGTCTCGGAGGCCACTATGATCCAAATAAGGATGATAAATTGTAAGTCTTGTTTGCTTAACTCTTTGCATGTCCGTTTTTTCTGTATGTTTTGTCCCCCCCTGACTTTTTCATAGGGCCAGTTAAGCACATTTTAGCGTAAAAATACGATTATTTTCTTACTCATCAGTTTAAACATGTGTTTTGGGTGCTCAAAAGAACCGTCTCATTGAGACGGTTCTTTTGAGTACCCATAAGGTATGTTTTGGTTGCACTCTCATCTGGGGGCCTGCTTTTTACAGAATGTTACAGTTTTTGGAAAAATGTTCCAGTTCTATCATCAGAGTTTCAAACAAGTGGTCTGCTCTGTGTATAATAATATGTGCAAAGGTTATTAATAGGCAACGAAATAGTCACTGGTGGATAACGAGTTACCTTAACAACCGCATTGATGGGGTTCATTGGCCCCCTCTGTAGCCAAAAACCTAAAGTTGTTTTTCGCCAATTTCTTTTTATTGGTTTATTAAAGGAATAACCAAAGCGTAAAATTTTGGCATTGTTTTAACTTTTACCTTTGCTGAGGTAATAAATATGGCCGACAAAAGTGGCTTAATAGAGAACTTGCCATTTTGGACCGTTAAGGCTTTGGGAGACCGATTTTTAAAGAATTAGTTATCAGCACAGCTAAAAAACAAAAACAACTTTTAAATATGTTGTGTGCCGTGACAATTATCATCATCTGTTACAATAGTTTTTTTTTGCTTGTGCTTTATGTTAATTTCTCTGTTAAATGTCTCAAATTTGCTCCAAAATGGCCATTTTCTGATTTCCAGTCCAATTTTGTGGCCATTTTTGTTACCATGGCAACGGTCAAAGTGGAGTGAATACCAGACTTTCACATTTGGGCTATCGTTCTAATAAAATAATTAGAAGAAATTGGTTTAAACAAATTTTTAATTTTTTAGCCTCATAGGGGGGGGGGGGGGACAAAATAGTCTCTTCATGCACGTAGCTCTTTGCGTTAACAAAAGAACGTGATATTCAACCGACTACCAGCAAAAATGGCGTTACCGTTTGTTTATCAGTCTAATAACGTTAACATGTAACTACCAATCAACATACTAGTACAACAGAATGTTATAACCAGTCAACTTACAACCAAAACGAAACGTTAACATGTGATAACCAATCATCATACTAGTACTTCAGAATGTTATAACCAGTCAACTTACAACCAAAACAAAACGTTAACATGTAATTACCAATCAACATACGAGTACATCAGAATGTTATAACCAGTCAACTTACAACCAAAACGAAACGTTAACATGTTATTACCAATCAACATATTAGTACATCAGAATGTTATAACCAGTCAACTAACAACCAAAACGAAACGTTAACATGTTATTACCAATCAACATATTAGTACATCAGAATGTTATAACCAGTCAACTAACAACCAAAACGAAACTTTAACATGTTATTACCAATCAATATACTAGTACAACAGAATGTTATAACCAGTCAACTTACAACCAGAACGAAACGTTAACATGTGATAACCAATCATCAGACTAGTACATCAGAATGTTATAACCAGTCAACTAACAACCAAAGCGAAACGTTAACATGTAATTACCAATCAACAAACAAGTACATCAGAATGTTATAACCAGTCAACTTACAACCAAAACGAAACGTTAACATGTTATTACCAATCAACATATTAGTACATCAGAATGTTATAATCAGTCAACTAACAACTAAAACGAAACGTTAACATGTTATAACCAATCAACATACTTGTACATCAGAATGTTATCACCAGCCAACTTACATCCAAAACGAAACATTAACATGTGATTACCAAATAACAAACTAGTACATCAGAATGTTATAACCAGTCAACTTACAACCAAAGCGAAACGTTAACATGTGATAACCAATCAATATACTAGTACATCAGAACGTTATAACCAGCAAACTTACAACCAAAACGAAACGTTATCATGTGATTACCAATCAACATACTAGAACATAAGAACGTTATACCCAGTCAACTTACAACCAAAACGAAACGTTAATATGGGATTACCAATCCACACACTAGTACATCAGAATATTATAACCAGCCAACTTACATCCAAAGCGAAACGTTAACATGTGATTACCAATCAACATACTAGTACATCAGAATGTTATAACCAGTCAACTTACAACCAAAGCGAAACGTTAACATGTGATTACCAATCAACATATTAGTACATCAGAATGTTATAACCAGTCAACTTACAACCAAAACGAAACGTCAACATGTGATAACAATTCAATATACTAGTACATCAAAATGTTATAACCAGCAAACTTACAACCAAAACGAAACGTTATCATGTGATTACCAATTAACATACTAGAACATAAGAATGTTATACCCAGTCAACTTACAACCAAAACGAAACGTTAATATGGGATTACCAATCAACATAATAGTACATCAGAATATTATAACCAGCCAACTTACATCCAAAGCGAAACGTTAACATGTGATTACCAATCAACATACTAGTACATCAGAATGTTATAACCAGTCAACTCACAACCAAAGCGAAACGTTAACATGTGATTCCCAATCAATATACTAGTACATCAGAATGTTATAACCAGCAAACTTACAACCAACACGAAACGTTATCATGTGATTACCAATCAACATACTAGAACATAAGAATGTTATACCCAGTCAACTTACAACCAAAACGAAACGTTAACATGGGATTACCAATCCACACACTAGTACATCAGAATATTATAACCAGCCAACTTACAACCAAAGCGAAACGTTAACATGTGATTACCAATCAACATACTAACATCAGAATGTTTTAACCAGCCAACTTACAACCAAAACGAAACGTTATCATGTGATTACCAATCAACATACTAGAACATAAGAATATTATAACCAGCCAACTTACAACCAAAACGAAACGTTAACATATGATTACCAATCAACATACTAGAGCGCGCAGTAGATGGGGCGTCATCGCAAATCCCCACGCTAAAGTTTTTGACTCCCACCAGCACCCCAAGTCCCACCAGGGGCATGACCCTAGCAACAGAATGAAAAATCTGTCCAATATGTTTTCTATCTTTTATTTATGAGAACACACACAAAGTTTGGTATAAAAAAAATCTTTGAAATTGACATGTTGATGATGTTTGACCTTTTGACCTCGCCCCAAGGTCACCAGTTTGACCCTAGGATGAAAATGTTACTTGCATTCTGCTCTGCTCGTCATCCCCGTAGATTTGATATGCCACATGACCATGTTTGAAAAAAAATGACCCCATGTGCACCCCTAGTGCCCCTAAGTCCCACCCCTGGGGCATGATCCAGGCGACAGAATAAAAATCCTGTCTGATATGTTTTGTATCTTTCATTTGTGAGAACACACACAAAGTTTTGTATATAAATCTTTGAAAATTACATGGTAACCGAAATTTAATGATATTTGACCTTTGACCTCACCCCAAGGTCACCAGTTTGATCCTAGGATGAAAATTTTACTTGCATTTTTGTTCTACTCATCAACCTCGTCGATTTGATATGCCACATGACCATGTCTGAAAAAATGGGACAGCTGCACTTTACCCGGGCCCATGGTACAATCAGGTCATGTAGCATATGATAAATGGGGGCTTGTGCCCCCATCACCCCTCAATTGTGTATAGGTTATAACATCCAACCATATCCAACATTTCAAGAAATAATTTAGATGCAAACAGACCCTAAAAACCTAGTCAAAATCAGTTGTGCCCGGTAAAGTGCAACCAGCCTAAAAAAAATAATTTTTTGACCACCTGGGCATCCCCAGCACCCCAAAGTCCCACCCCTGGGCATGACCCAGGCAACAGAATGAAAATCCTGTCTGATATGTTTTGTATCTTTCATTTGTGAGAACCACACAAAGTTTGGTATAAAAATCTTTGAAATTGACTTTGTAATTGAAATTAAATGATATTTGA
The DNA here is from genome assembly GCA_964019695.1 of Loripinus fragilis. Taxonomy (NCBI): domain Eukaryota; kingdom Metazoa; phylum Mollusca; class Bivalvia; order Lucinida; family Lucinidae; genus Loripinus; species Loripinus fragilis. The sequence goes on along the minus strand of OZ026520.1, from coordinate 41,177,039 downwards.
CCTTTTGACCCCTCCCCAGAACCCCAGGGGGCGGGGCAAAAAAAATTGCGGTTGCACGCCCCATACATAAGAGTAACTCACAAACAAAATTTGGTTGAATTTAGTCCAATCGTTTAGGAGGAGATAGCATAACGGACGGACAATACCCCCTTCGCTTTTTAAACAGCGTGGGGATAACTAGTACATCCGAATGTTATAACCAGCTGGGAAACCCTGTCCCAACCTGACTGAAGATTGTTACCTGGGACATAAAGAATCAAACCAAACCAAAATAAAGCGATCAAAATGTTTAATTATCATGTTATTACCTATCAACTTACTTGTACAAAAGAATTTGTCCCAGTCAACATTTTTCAGTTAAATCAGGATGGGTCTTCCAGGGTGGAACCAGTACTAAGCAAGGATTAATGTGTGTTACTCAGGGACACAAGGCAGTGACGCCAATCAGATTCGAGCCCGCAACCACCAGGTCTCTAGTCAAGCACTCTACCATGAAGCCACTGCGACTCGGTGGTAGAGTGCATGACTCGAGACCGAGGGCCTGCAGGTTCGAGCCTCACGGACGCCATTGCGTTGTGGTCCTTGAGCAAGACACATTTATCCTAGCTTAGATCTTGTTCAACCCAGGAAAACCCATCCCTGTTTAACTGAAAGATTGTTGATAGGACGTAAAGAATCAAATCAAACAAAAATCAAACAGAGCCCCTTGCGCTCCCTAACATAAACTTGTTGTTACATCTCAAGTTACTTCTACAATAGAATGTGATAACCAGTCAACTACAAACAAAATAGTAACATTAACATGTGATTTCCAATTAACATACTTGTACAACAGAATGTGAAAACCAGTCAACTTCCAACCAAATAGTAACGTTAACATGTGATTTCCAATTAACCAATATCCATCTTGCCTACAATATCAAAGATTTTTGAAAAACATGTTAACAAACATCTTATGGGTTTTCTACATTAACACAAACTACTACACGAAAGTCAATCTGGTTTCCGCCATAAACACAGCTGTCAATCTGCGTTAATCAAACTAATTGATAGTTGGATGGAGTGCATTGACAGTGGTGATATGGTTGGGGCCCTATTTCTTGACTTTCGGAAAGCTTTTGATTTAGTGGACCATGCTATCTTGATGAAAAAACTTTCAATTTACAAATTTAGTCCATCAACCCTACAGTGGTTTAACTCATATCTGAATAATCGACAGCAAGTCATCGAAAGTGACAAAGGACTAACAGACTTTCGTTGGGTACGTTCTGGTGTCCCACAGGGGTCTATTCTAGGACCTACGTTATTCCTTATCTTCATAAATGATCTGCCTCTCTGCTTTGATCACTGCAAATCAGACCTATACGCAGACGATGCAACTGTCCACTATACAGGTAAAAACGTAAGCAATATCGAACACAATCTGCTGTGCGATTTTAAAAATGCTATAGATTGGAGTAAGCCTAACAAAATGAATATTCACTATGGTAAAACCACGTGTATGTTAGTTGGTACTAGACAACGATTGAATAGATCCCGCGAATTAAATGTACAGATTGAAAATATCCATATACAGAACGTGACTAAACAAAAACTACTTGGTATTTATATTGATTAACATCTGACGTGGTCATCTCACATTGATCATCTATGTTCAATCCTCGCTTCTTAGATATCACTTCTTAGACAACTATCCAGATATGTTTCAATTGAATATCAAAAGATGTTTTACCAGGGTTACATTCTCCCGTTTATCGATTATGGTTCCCTGACATGGGGGTCCGCGGCAGGCACACATATTGAACGCCTATCGAAATTACAAAAGCGTGCCGCTCGCATAATCTTGCACGCTGAATTCAATACTCCATCTGACACTATGTTTAGAGAGCTTGGTTGGTTTTCAGTTCCAAACAGAATAAATTTCAATAAAGCTGTATTTACATATGGAGCCTTGAATGACTTAACCCCTGAATACATATCAACTTTACTGAAACCGGTATCACAAGTGCATACGCTAAACTTACGATCAACCGACAACGGATCATTGTATGTACCAAAATCACGTACGACAATATACGATGGATCGTTTTCTTGTTCAGCGCCTAGGCTATGGAACACTCTTCCTCAGACAGTGAGAAATGCTGGCTCCCTAAACGTTTTTAAGAAAAACATGAAAGCTCATTTGCTTCATTGAATTTTACACACACATGAACATTTTTATTTGATTTTAAACATTTATCAATCTGAGTAAGCAGTCATATTTCAGGGTAGTTAGTTCCGACTCTGCAGGACATGAACCATGCTGTGCGTCTACACGTACAGGGGCATGCTGTTTGGACATTGGTTTCCGCCACATGATTCCCTGTTCGGCTGTGCAAGGCATGGGTTCCGGGCTGCTATTTTGCACTGATTGTCACAATAAATATGTTATGCCAATATTTAACGGTACAATCTTATGTTTTAAAATGTGTGCACACTTAGGCACGTATTTTAAAGTCACAACAATTTTACACTTTTTATACGCTCCAAGTATATAACTATTTTATCCTATATTTACTATATTATGTGATGATGATGTTGTTTTATTTGTATATATGTAATTATGTTACTTATAGAGGGCCACAAGGTAGAATAGCTTACTAGCTAATTGTGTTACCCTCTCAAAACAATGTATAAATAACATAGTTTTACAACAGAATATGATAACCAGTCAACTACCAACCAAATAGTTACGTTAACATGTGATTTCCAATTAACATACTTTTACAACAGAATGTGATAACCAGTCAACTACCAACCAAATAGTAACATTAACATGTGATTTCCAATTTATATACTTGTACAACAGAATGTGATAACCAGTCAACTACCAACCAAAAAGGAAAGTTAGCATGTGATTTCCAATTATCATACTTGTTCAACAGAATATGGTAACCAGTCAACTACCAACCAAATAGTAACATTAACATGTGATTTCCAATTAATAAACTTGTACAACAGAATGTGATAACCAGTCAACTACCAACCAAAAAGGAAAGTTAGCATGTGATTTCCAATTATCATACTTGTTCAACAGAATATGGTAACCAGTCAACTACCAACAAAATAGTAACATTAACATGTGATTTCCAATTAACATACTTGTACAACAGAATGTGATAACCAGTCAACTACCAACCAAATAGTAACGTTAACATGTGATTTACAATTAACATACTTGTTCAACAGAATGTGATAACCAGTCAACTACCAACCAAAAAGGAAAGTTAGCATGTGATTTCCAATTAACATACTTGTTCAACAGAATATGGTAACCAGTCAACTACCAACAAAATAGTAACATTTACATGTGATTTCCAATTAACATACTTGTACAACAGAATGTGATAACCAGTCAACTACCAACCGAATAGTAACGTTAACATGTGATTTCCAATTAACATACTTGTTCAACAGAATGTGGTAACCAGTCAACTTGCTACAGAAAAAACTATTTTAACACATAACTACCAGTCAACTTACAATGGAGAATTAACGTTAAGATTCGGTTATCAGCCTACTTACAACAGACAAATGACATTAGCATGTGATAACCAGTCAGCTTTCAATAGAAAATGCACGTTGACAAGTGACAACTAGTCAACGAACAGAAACACGCGTTACGAGGCCCCGTAACATTCAATAATAAATAAACTTACCTGAGAAATTAAAACAGGAACTTGAGTGTGAGGATGGGATTGAAAATCCGTCCCGATGATCACCGATTGTCATCAAGAGGCTTGCTCGAGCGATGGCAATTGGTGACTGTGAGGGACGGATTTTTCTATGCCATCCTCACACGAATAATAGAGTCTTTTTCTAACTACCACTAAATACCGCATTTTATATTTAAAAAATGAAAAAGGCTTCCAGAAAATCCTAAATACGCTGAGATGCGACATGATGACGTGTCTTTTACATTAAAATGGCGTCACGGATCGACGTGCAGCCAGCGTGCGGCTGACGCGAGATGTTCGATTTTTATCTTTCCTACGGGCTGATTCATGTATGTAGAATTATCTCATATGGGTAAAACAACGGAAATCCCGATCTGGTGTGGGAGAAATGTTTTACCACTCAAGTTACTGATACAACAGAATGTGAACCAGTCAGTCAACGAAACTAAGGTTTACATATTATTACCTGTCAACTTACAACAGAAATTTAACATTTACAAATGATATGACCAGTTTAACTTTCAGCAACAACTGCCTTTAACATTTGTCTTGGTCCACATCAGAAATAAGGATGAGTTTGGCACCATCAAACATGTTTCAGTCCTCCAGTAATCTTCCTACTAACCGTTCCTAGGTGATGTTTCTTTTGTAGATCATGTTTGTTTTTTTTTTGTGTGTTTTTGTGCTTGTCTGTCAAACTGGCTTGTCTGTTCATTGATGCAAGTGGACACCTGCTGGGAAAGGGCTGACATCTTGGCTTTATTGTATGTGATGTTTTCTTATGTTTTTGGTGTCCTGGGTCTGGTTTGGTGTTTGATTATATCGATTCCTGATCTATACCTTCTTCCCTACTTATTTTAACATATCATTTAGAGTCACTTTATAATATGCAATTTGTTTATAACAGAAATACACCAATTTCTCTTATAAGCAGTTAAGTTATAGTTAATCTCTGTATAAAAGAAAGAAAGAGGACAAATATCAGAAACCAATACAATCAAGTACCACACCTGACCCTTGATACCACATAGGAAATTGACAAACACTATAGAGCTGCATGAAAAAGGTTGGACAATGCTTAAAAATTCCATCTATAAGTATACCATCCAATGTCCATCCCCCACGTTTTGTTGTTGTACGAATAATTTCACCCATCTCGGTTAAAAATGAATTTAAAATGACAACCAACTGACTTACTATATGGTGCACACAAACTGATATTGCCTGCCTGGGCTTGTATTAACTACAGGTAAGCCCATAACAGTGAGTGAACACTGAACCTGCGCTCAATCGATGAGTAGGTTTTGCGCTCAATCGATGACAAGGAAAAAAACATTTGTGCTCAATTGATGATAAGCCTATTAGACATCACAAACGAGAGCCAAGAGGTCTGCCCTTTCCCTGCAGATGACCACAAGGCATCAATTAACAGACGCATGCGAAAGCATAACAAACACAAGACAGAAATAATATAAATGATCTACAAAAGAAGCACCGCATTGGAACGGGCAGTAAAATTACTTTACTGGAGGGCTTAAACCGGTTTAACTGCGGGCTAACCTCAGCCTTAGTTCAGATGTGGATCAACACACATAGATGTTTGGTTTGCATGAAACACCCCTAACTTATCGATGAATCATCTCCTAGAACATGTAAATGAAGATATAAAAAGAAGATAAAGCAAAGATAAGGACTCAAAAGTACATAAAGCTGATTACTGGAAATAAAGAAATCCAACAGGTAAACCCGGGTGGGCCTGAAAACAGCCAAAGCATCAGGTCCCTACCATCTCATCAAAAGATAAGTCTTTTTAAGTCAGAAGCTTCATAGAGTCTGAAGTCCGACCCATCGGCGTGCAATTAAAGAGGAAAGCACAGCTGCCAACCGTGATTGGGTTGACCACAAAGCATGCAGTCTGTTGCAAAACATTAATGTTATAGCCGATCTTTTTATATAAGTTATATTCAAGTAAAAAATAAATTCATCAATCTGTTTGTTGCATGCCCTACCTTTTCTTTCATTAATTGGTGCTCTATTAAGTAAAACCCAATCTTCCAGCCTTTATTTTATTCGATACTATAAACCTTCTGATTTTGTCATTGCTACACTAAATTTCTTTACCTTACATGTAACAATTCCAAATAAAAATGTATGCCCATTAAGAAAATGTTGAAAATTTGCTCTACTTGACTCTGCAAGTCTTGTGTTTCAAACTGGTGTAATATGGTCTATTAATGATTGTTTGATAAAAAGCCCTAATAAAACACATTTTAACACCCTAATCTGTCCGTATTAAAGTTGATAGTCAACAGTCTAAATGTAATGTAAGAGCCGATATGAGCCACAACATGAGATTTCCAACAATGTGGTATTTGCGACTAGCAAAGCCTCAGATCAGCCTGCGCATACGCGCAGTCTGATCAGAGCCTTTGCTAGTCGCTTGAATATTCTATGAATGTAAAGCTATTGACTGAACATCATTTAGTGTTTCTAAGCTTAAAAGGCTGCTGCATAGGCTCATCTGAGACTACACTTGCCAAAATGCCACATTGTTGGAAATCACATTAAGTAGGTTATTGATACAAGTCTACCTTGCGGCTGTGTTTTTCAGCGATGATGGAGACCTTGGAGGGGTCACTACAAACGGCGCTGGAGCAGTAAAGGATCAAGTTATTGATAAAACCAGGGTGACTCTGTTCGGTCCTAACTCTATCCTAGGACGATCTGTCATAGTAAGTAATACTTTAAACTCCTAACAGCAGATAAAATAAGACATGTATACATGAAACCAAAGGTAACTTTACACTTTTTCAATACTTAATATATCTAAATTTGCTTTGCTTTTAAGCAAATTAAATACTGCAATGAGTTCCTAGCACTTGACCTAACATTATTCATGCAAGATATACCTGATATTTCATTAAAACACAAAATCAGTATTTTCACACAAAGTTTTTGGTAAAATGATGATCTGAAAACAATATTTCAAGGGCCATCGATTTTGCGTAAAAATACTGCCAGATATTTTTGTTTTTCACACTTGGTTTGTTTTTGGCAGTGCTATAAAGTTGCTTCACATTGAAATTATCTCCCTTTGAATTAAAACACTAGTTAACTTGAGTCCTTTCTAAAAGCTTTTCTTCTGAGATTACATTTGATTTTTAAATCAGTGGTTCATTTTGGATCTCTGTCGAGAGCATGTGACAAGAACATCAGATAAATGTTCACTTTGGTAGGAAGAAAGGTAGCAAAATAATAATTGAAAGCCCTGTAAAGTTACTTCTGATTTTAAGTATACGAGCAGTCATTGTCACGTATATTGGTTGCAATCGACAAGGGTAAAACATGTACATTTTTGGCTTACTGTGATCCATTCTATGGTCAAGTTCATTACAACTATAAAAATACACGATGTATTGTTTTTTTTCATTGGAATTATCACTTAGGCTGGCCTTATTGGGGTCTAAAATTCAAACGCTAGCTAAGTACCAGCAAATTTAAGGCTAGCCGGTGGAATTTTAGGTGCACAAAATGTGTTCATAGATTAATGAGTGGCAATTAAAATTTAATGGCATCACATAATGAAGAATACGAATAAGTGAAAGCATGGAAAAGTTTGCATATTTCTGTTTATTATTTGCGGATTTTAATGTCATGTTTTCGCTGTTAGGAAAATTCTAGTAGTAAAGGGCCAGTAGTCAAGTGTCTAAATGTAATTGATGTATATGCAGTCGACAGCCCGATCACTGGGACAAAAACACCAGATAAACGGTATCATGCTGACAGTATGAAAAGCATGAATAGCTTTCAAAATGCTTTACCCTCAGATTTCGAACTGTACTGATATTTTGCGTTTTATCTATGCAGAACATCCATCACCTTTTTTTATTCAGGAAAAATTCACCTTTCTATCAAAACTAAGGCGCTGTACCAATCATCGCTTACTTCACAGCTGAAAAATATTTAAGAAATAAAATATTGCCAAAAATATTACACCTTTTAACAGCCAGGAACACTATTGTGTGCCTTATATTGGTGCAAAATGGAATAAACTGTCACATGTTTCTGATTGAATATGAACAAACTGTTCTCCCTCATGAAAGGCCTAAAATTATGGGTAGACTTTGTTTGATTTGATGCTTTACATCCCAGTCAATAATTTTTCGGTCATGTCGGGTCTTAATGGGTTGAACTAATGTAAACGTCTTGCTCAAGGACACAACAGGGAGCCTCGAATTGCTTCTCTTCCATCCTAAGTCTAACCCCCGAATCTTACGTTTTACCACCTGAGCAAGTGCGTGTCATATGGGTAGAAGAGTTCCGCAAATAGATGATTTGTTATCTTTATTATTATTATTATTATTATTATTATTATTATTATTATTATTATTATTATTATTATTATTATTATTATTGATAAAAAGAATGAAAGCAGGACTAAAGTTAAGAGTGCGTAACAGAAAAATAAATTTCTTATTTCTCAACCAAAACATATGTACATGTAGTGCGTACTCAAAAGAACCGTCTCTATGAGACGGTTCTTTTGAGCACCCAAAACATGTGCTTAAAATCATGGGTAGGAAAATATTTACAATTTAACGCTCACAATTTTAGTTTATCTAAACCTGTGATGAAAGTGCTTAAAGGGATATTTACACTTTTTTTCAAATGTGTTTATTATAGAGATTACAGTATGGCAGAAATAATTCCCCATTAAATGCTTGTGAATGCCCTTCTATTAGCCTGTAATTAATCACTTTTGCTTCTTAATGGGAGTCTGGTCATTCTCTGGTCAATGATCTCTACACACCAAAACTGGAATCACTTCTACCTGCTTACACACTACCAAAGCAGAATTATAAATCAGTCAAAAGGCAAAAAATAACAATGTTTCAGAGTAATGCTTTTAGCAGTGTGTGCATTGATGAGTATATTTTGATACTTGGCCAGTATTTGATAATTAATTCTAAAATTTAGGTCTTAAAGCACTATAATTATTACTATAGCAGACGACATATTTTGTATCAATTTTCTCCATTTTGCTAACAAAAAGACAGAATAAAATCAAATGAAACTTATTGAAAAACAAAATACTTTTCGTTTGACAGTTGTTACATTTTAATTTGCATTGATTTGGCTGTTGATTGTTATTAAAACGGAATACCCATTATCTAATATTAAAATAAAGAAATTGACTGAAAGGTGCCGCTTCAATCATTTGGCAGACCAGCATATTGAGGTTAACTCAGGTTAATGTGTGCCAATAGCTGTAAGATGGCTGCTCCCATAAGACTAGATAAACGGCTATAACAGCTTCTGTAATTAACTAACCAGATGGATAAATGATCTGTGAAAATAAAATTAGTCCATAACGAAATCTTTATTTGTGAATAAAGTAAACTGTTAAAAAACATGAACATACACTTTAATTTCTACTTCAGATTCATGACAAGGATGGCAACCGAATGACCTGCTGCTTGATTGGATACGCCAAGGAAAATCCCGAACACAGCCACCCATTTCCTCATTTCATGCACCGCATGCACGCTGCCCATGCCGCTCATGGCGTACGTAGCCCACATGGGCACGACCACGACGACCACGACGACCACGACGACCATAAACATATGGAATAGTCAGAATAAAGTTCTGCAGCTTTGTTGAATTTTGTTAAGTTCAAACTGAGAATAATTGGTACCAATTCCTCACAGCACGTGAGAAATTGGTACCAATACGTCACATATTTTGTACCAATATACACTTTGTAAATAATACGTGAAATTTACGGAATGTGAAATTTGCGGTTTAACACAGCAATTTACTCTTTGCCTGCTAGCGGCGAAATTTGTTGTCTTCTAATAACATTTACAAACAGTTTGGACCAAGTTCAGGCCTGGTCCACTTTTCTAATTTCCACTTTTAGAACATTCTGTAAGTAAACAGTGATGATCTTGACCAGATATCGCATCATGCGGTGTCTGATTTGGATCTGTACTGTTTATCCATGTCCCATAAAAGAACGCTAAGCTTATACTGTAAAATCAGAAATTTTCGTGAGAGTTTTAATTTCGTTAAAATGCATATTTGCTAAGCTCAAACTTCGCAACTAGAACATGATAAACCCAAATCAGTTTGCGAGAGAGTGATTTCGTCATTTCTTGGGGGTTTTATTTTCACGAAACTTCACATCTGCAAATTTTTGTAAAAATAAAACCATCGCGAAAATTTCCGAATTTACAGTACAATTTTACGCTGATAAAGTTTGCTTAACTGGGCACATGGCCAGGAGTAAATAGGATACCTCTCCCAATTATTGAAATAGATTTAAAACAGAGAGAGACTGCAAATATTATCTACATGATCTAAGTAAAAAGTTTTAATTTGTACTGTCTATATTAAGACATTTTGTACTATTTCTTTAATATCGCAATAAAATGCTATCTTTAGTTCGTGACATCATTTTCTTTTTTTAGACAACATTGAAAAAAAATCAAGAAAAATGGAAGTAAAATTTTGAATACTTTTGAAAACATTATGGAAAATGGAGCATTTGCTCCAAAATGAGCAAATGCTCCATTTTCCATAATATTTTCAAATACATAGTATTTCAAAGGCGTCAAAAGGTGTTATTATGGAGTAAAGGGTTACTATCACAATAAAATGCTAGTTTCTTTTGTTATCATTGGTGGTTGATTATCCTGGATACGCCAGTGAAACAACTACAGTCAGGGACCAAAAGTAATTCCACATGGGCAGAAATCCCATAGACTTCAGTGTATATTCACGTTTGCAAGAAATTTTACTACGCTACAGCTTGCCAACATAATATTATGTTTTTGGTGCCATTTGAATGTTAAAGCTGCAGAGTCTGTAACTTTTGATATTCTACTTTTGGAATTAAAGTTTCTATTTTTCAAGAATACAGTAAAAATACTCAAATTCGGGTAAACATTTTACCATTTTCATAAATTTTTAACAAATTATATCTATCAAAACAACAACATTTATGTTAAAAATCAACTGTCTAGAATTGTTGAAGGGACGTAAATAATTCCTAACAAGAGAAAAATCACCTGTTTTTATTAGATATTTCACTGTTCCATGCAGCTTTCAGCTGTACTGAACATTTTTATTGTGAAAACATAACTTAATTCAATTTTTACAAATGATTTAAAAAGAAAATATTTTTTTCGAATAATGTTCATAGTTACAGATCTAGTCTCTTTAAATGAATAAGGTAATATTATTTATATTTTCATCAAATTTCATTCATGCATTTTGAACTTGCATAGATTAAAAAAATACAAGATTTTGAAGTCAATGGAAAAGTTGCATTTTGCAAATTTCATTAAAATTTAGACTATTGTATTTGAAAAATGCAATGACGAAACTTCTTCTCAATTGTACAGTACATGTATCTATTGTTTAGCTTCACAACAAATGCAAAGCAATTGTTATTCAATCTTGACATCACACAATAAAGAAATTTTTTGACATGAAAAAACATAGCAGTCTATGGGAAATTAATATTGTGGGATTATTTTTGGCCCTTGACTGTATATATAGGCTTCGTCGCAAGAAAACAAGCAGCCAATCATTGCACTTTATTTTGAGTCTGAGACTGTACTCAAGTTTAATAAACTCAAGGCCGGGTTATGCTCAAAGCAGCCTGCTCAGCTACATCGACTAGCTAGAATAAAGAAATTTTGCATAAAGCTAGTTTAGCTATTAGGCTTTTTTTATTTGATTCTTTACGTCCCAGTCAACAATTTTTCAGTTATGTACGAACGGGTCCTCTGAGTAGAACCAGTACTAAGCAAGGATTTTATAAGGTTTTTAGAAAGTGAATAACAAAGGTGTAGATCAGGCAGCATGGATGAGCATGTGTGTTTTTCGTAAGAAACAAAAGCGGGTTTACTTGCGACGAGATCCATTTGAAGTCCATTCTTAATGTTGTTGTTGGTGGTGGTGGTTGTGGTGGTGGTGGTTGTGGTGGTGGTGGTGTGTTGTCTTTTGTTTTGTTGTTTTGCTTTTTTGGTACTCTGGAAATAATCTGCAAACGATATCATAACAATCAATATAAACAATAACGATAACATACCATTTACAGACAGGAAAAGCATTTGCAAACACATGATCCTTGATCAGACTACAAGCAGTCTGATCAAGGATCATGTGTTTGCTTTCTTCAATCGATTGTTTTTTGACAAATAAAGCATGATGGTCTGTAATATTTCATGTTAGACATTCAGCACCTCTTTATACAATAGTACCTTCTTTTCTAAATGCTTTGATATGCAAAATAACCAGATACTGTCAGAATAAAGTGAACATTGGCTAAATGTTTGAGGACATATGCTACTAAATACTTCCGATGTTGAAATCTGTTCAATGCTTTGCATACAGTTTGATTTATGCATGGGCTATCCGTTTATGAAATAAAAAGGATACGTCATCGTACTTATCTTTTCATAATCTCATATGGAAGTTTTGCAGCATTTGACCAATTTTCTAAACACATGAAAGAATAACTCTAGTCCTAAATAAGTAGCTAAAAGTGTAATCTTCAGCCAGCGCTTCTTTTTTTTAACTTAAATTATTGCCCAGGACTTCAAACCTTTTAGAAAATGTGCAAGTTTATGTTATCTCAAGCTGTGATAAGATACTGCATGATGCATTTGGCAGTTTGTCGAAAATTGAAATTTGTTTTAGAATAAATCTATTATTAAAAATCTGATGTTGAAAATCTTATGAATATATTTTTATTTCATGGCCTATTATAATACCTTTCATAAAAAAGAATAAAAATCTGGGGTCACCGAACTAATTCTCTTCCAGGAGGGCGAAATTTAACTACACCCTCATAGGTTTCATACATAATTCAATATTAAAAATTTAGGTACGAGGGCTGTTCAAATATGAATGCAAGTAGCTTCATAACTTTCTTCACATATGTGCTACGACAAAATGGCATACATTTCTGGAAAGAACTATTTGTTGCCTTTAAAATAGCACCAAACATAAAGACACACTCACTTTATTTCTCGAGTTACAGACCCTTATATAAAGGCCATTCCTGTATACTGAAGTTTTTTGAAGCAAAGTGCAATGCACGTTTTGGTACACGTGCGGATATAGTGTCATATCTTTGTAAGTTTTGGACAAAATAGCACCAAATTTGAGATGCAAGTTTGAGTTACAATGCAAAAGTTGTTTGTAGGATAAAATCTATATAATCCTGTTTCAATCTCGAGTAAACAGTCACGTTTGTGACGTCATTAATTTTATGATAAACGTAATTTTGAGTTAGCTACTGGTGATGTAATAATGAACATCGCCGTGTCGTTTTCTTTGCATTTTGCTGAAAACATGCTAAATATGCCATAAGGGAGTTTTCAAAACGCAAAGCCATCTATTTACAGAGTAGTCACATTTTCTATAATTTTTCAAGCATTTTTCTGCCTCTTCATGACTTGTTTACATTAATCAAAATATGTTCAATCTGTCTAGTCCTCAAGACCAGGTGAGTAATTTTATTGTAAATAATGCCTATAGTGATCAAACTTAAAGTTTACGTTCCAATTTAGAATAAAGCCGCAATGTTATGACAAAAAAATAACTATAAATTCTATAACCCCCTCTCTTAAGGCATTTTTGACTTAATAAAAACGCTTTTCGCCGTTTAAAAATTACCCACTATCCAACAATAATTTATAGCAACAACTCAGTTTGGGCGATCAACATATTGTCTTTGAGTTAAAATTAGTTAAAATGTTGCCTCGTGTATTTGTTAGAGATCAGTTTAACTGAAAACTGAAAGGTGGTGTTTTGTTTATCATTTATTTGCAAACATTATGAGACTTTAGTGAAAACTATTCGTTGTGATTTAACGAGAGCATGTCGGATTTTCGCAACTTTCACAGAATCATTATATAAGAATATGGGTATACTTCCTTAAAAGTTTCAAGAAATTTCACCCGTTTATCGAAGAATTATAGCTCGTCTATATCACTAGTTTATGTTCGAAGCATTGGGTTTGTTAGTATACTAACGTGACCCTCTTTCAAAGGGCTATAGCTCGATAAATACACTGTATTTTTCTTTAGGTCTGGTACCAGTTTAAAGGTGACATATAGTCCTTTATAGAAACGTTTACCATTTTGTTCTAGCATATATGTAAAGAAAGTTATGATGCTACTTGCATTCATATTTGAACAGCCCTCGTATGACCATTTCGGTTGTTTTGATGACGCCATTTCACTAGTATGAAACAATTGAGCATTAAAATGCAAAACAAATGAAGAAAAACACACTGAAAATAGGTGCTCACTGGGGAATCGCCTGATCCAGGCCCCCTTATTTCGTAGCCAGACACGCTGACCACTAGGCCACGAGGTCGGGTCGTGCACTTCTAAATGGCCTTACAAATAGAAGAGACTCTGTCACTTTCGTATTTGTAACCAGGGTAATTGTGTACATCGTTTGATATCGCCTGAGCTACATTTATCTGTCTTTGGTACTGAGACGATTAGTTCTTATAAAATGTCAACAGATGTTTCGAACACACTTTAATTACTTTATTTTGTCAAGAAAATGTCGGAACATCGATATGACATAAGAGTAACTGAAAGCTGTGTTGATCAGAATCCGTAAATGTTCGAAAGACAGGAATCAGACAACTTTACCTGTTTCCTGATGCAGGAATGTTGGGCATGGAAATTAGCCACATATGTTCTTAAAGTATAAATACAATGTCAAAGAAATTAAAATGCTAATAGCATAAAAATGACACTCTGATTTATAGATATTTTATTTGGTAGAAAAATTTGTATTCGTCTGCCAGCAAAAGAATTTAAAGTAAAACTCTTGTGAAAAAAAGTAAATGTATCTGAAAAGACTTGATTTAAAAGTAACAATGTCAATGATCAATTATGCTTTCATTGAAAATAGTAAGTGAGTATGATCAGGAAATACCACAATCACAAACCGCAGACAACCCAATGAAACAAGAGGAAGAGCCACTCAACCATCACGAGACACAAGGAAGACAAATTAAGCAAAGCAACCAGCTCTCTCTTCCCCATCAAGATGACCCATTGGTGCCGCCATTTTGAATATATAATGCTATGATAATGAGTTCTATAAAATCACAATCAGGTGCATAGACTCTTTATTTCAGCTAAAAACATAAGTGGGTAAAAATTTTGATGTAGAGTGTAGAATATTGAATAAGCTAAACACCATATTCTTTCTTTTATATACGATTCTTTATTATTCTATACTATTTATTTAAATCAAAATGTGATGAAAATGCTCTTTCAAATAGCTTTATATTTGCTTTTTGAATATTTAATCAAGAGGCATGATGTCAAAAACTCACAAATATGGCAGCCTCCCTGAAATAGTTATTCCCAGATTCAAATACATATAACTTCTTTATTACTTCATTTATTGACAAACTTTGAACATATTTGCAGCAAAAGTTTTTGCTTGATAATTTCTGTTTTTAAATATTAATTAAATATTTGGTGTTTGTGTCCTAAGTTGAACACTACTGGCAAAAGAAATTCTGTGATTATATGTGTAACTTTAGTGATTTTGCGCTAACTTGTTGAAATATCTCAATGCGTCTTAGGCTACTATCATTCCACTTTTACATACAAAAACTATAACATAAATGAAAGTGATTTCATTTGGTACAAAACATCGACATAAACTAGTAACACATTTAGTTGTTCAGTATCTTGTCTAGCTGGTATGTGTTTCCCTACAAGCAAATTCGACAGTATTTACTGTCAAAAGAAATTCTGTGATTAGATGCGTAACTTGAGTGCCTGTGCGCTAACTGGTTGAAATATCTCAATGCTTCTTAAGCTACCAATACTTCAACTATGCAAACAGAACATATAATATACGTAGAAAAACACTGACAATGAAAAACGTGTTTATAAACAATGCTTATTAGATTCTCCCGCACAGTTAGGGGCGGTGTATAAAAGTTTCTGTAAGTGATGGTTAATACCAGCAGATTTTAGTTTTGAAAATATTTCATTGGAACTGTGCAAATGGTCTTTAAGTTGGAAATCTGTATAATATTTGGGAAGATAAACTGTACAGTATAACATTGGTAAGATTAAACTGTACAGTAAATATCAAAACTGAAAGTTTTTTGAATATATCAAAAATAGTAAGTGAGTATGATCAGGAAATGCCACACCAACAAACTGCAGACGAACCCGTGGCATCGCGAGGAAGAGCCACATAACAATCAAGAGACACCAGGAAGACAAACAAAGTAAAGCAACCAGCTCTCTCATCTCCATCATGATCATTGCCAAACTAGAATGGACATAAAGTAACGCAAAAAGCCTATATCAGATTTTTTAAGTTCTCAATAGCTGTCATTTTGTTTAGGTAAAATATTTGATTAATTCATCAAAAGTTAAGGTTATATTTGATTGGCCCGTGGAGACACTATCTATGCACACACAAAAGCCATTTTAGAAGAATTGTGTTCTCGTAGCTGTTATTTTGTAAAAGAGAATGCACCAATCTCATGCACATGTTGAACATATCTAAGTATTTGATTAATTCATGAAAAGCTAAGTTGATTGTCCCTATCTATGCATATTCAAAAGCCATATTAGGGAAAATTGTGCAACATTTTGTCAGTTTGCTTTTCACCAAACTCCTTCGTGCATAATTATGTTTAATATAGGTAAAATATTGTATTAATTGGTGTATAGTTACACTATGTTTTACAGTGCAAAGATTTTGCCTCTTGTATACATAAAGTGAGGAAGTAGATAATGTTAGGCCTCTAGCCACACAAGGTAGATGTATATGCATGTTTAAATAATGTAAATTCGGAAATTTTAGCGAGGGTTTTATTTTTTCTTCGAGGTTGCGAAGTTTCGTGAAAATAAAACCCTCGTGAAATGACCAAATCACTCTGTTGTTTACTGATGTAGGCAACTCATAACCTAGTCGCGATTTTTAATATGGCAAATATGTGTTTTAACGCTATTCTTGCGAAAAATTCCGAATTTACAGTAGTGATTTCAGGCATATGTGATATGTTCCGCAAGATCGTGTGCTGGTCCAAAGTGTTTATATTCGCACTAGTGTACGTAGTTAAGTAGATACGTAGATCAGGACCCGGAATTACAATGCCTCCTTAGAGTTAAGGAAGACCTAAGTTAAGTATTTATATTTCAACTTGCTATATTAAATGCTAAATAAGTTGCCTGGATCGATGCAGTACTTGTGGTCCAAGAGATCATTGTGATCTACAGAAAAAATAAAACTATTTTGATTTTAATCAGTTTGAAACGTTATTTTTCGCATCCTGAAAAATCAAAACTTAACTCAAGTCTTCCTTAATTTTAAGAAGGCTTTGTAATTCCAGGCCCTGGATGTTCCCTAGTCGCAAACCCTGACAGATACGTTCATAACGTGGCTCATATCAGACTGGTTTTGATCACGTGATAAAAGAGTTTATCCAGTCTCTGTGTGAAGACACCCTGGTAAACACACTTGGATGCCCCTGATGCTCACAATCCTCTCTGCCCCAGGACACTATTCCCACAACATAGAATCGACCATTGTAGCGGCAAGACAATGGCCCGCCACTATCGCCCTGAAAATAGATCAACATACCATGGAGAACACAGGTCCAACTAAGCAAAATTGTTGAGCACAAACTTGTAAATATTTCCTTATCCATCAGTTTTAACATATGTTTTGGTGTTTAAAAGAACTGCCTCATGGAGATGGCTCTTTTAAGCACCCGCTACATATGTTTTGAATTAATTTTTCAATTACCCACTATCATCCAGGGGCCCGAATTGGATACTGCCAAAATCAGAAAATTCTTAGTTTATCAGTAATTTTCACGATTCTATTGGGTCAGGGCAGCTATAAAAATGAGATATTTTGAAATCGATTAGAATATTTTGAGATTTTCTTACACATTTATTTTAACAGTTTATACTGACAAGAGACATAATGCACAAGACTATGAACCAAAGATGAAAAGCGAACAATTGGAGAAAACCTTTGCCATGCTAAAGGCAGGCAACCAATAACGAACCTGCCAAACTAAGGTCACCGTTAATGGTGTCGTTGAGTCTTGAGATCAATAGTCACCGTCAAGCAATCTAAGAGAAATAACTAGGTATGAGTATCAATCCTCCTTATTTATGACATTTTATCCATATCTTATATACCTTGTTGCAGAAGGGTTAACACCATTATAATATAACTGAATGAGCCTCATTATGAGTAGGAAACCAAACACTATAATCTAGATCCAAGCAAAGATTCAAATAAGCTGTGACGTCCACCCAACTTGATCAGATACCTCCCGTCTGCCTTATGGAAGCTTAAATCATTTTGACAACCCTTAGATCATACAAACTCGGATTAAAACGTGTAAAATCTAAGGTTCCTTTGAGCCTTCGCTAGGTGCACGTCTGTTCGTCGTTGATATTATTGTGGAACTTACACGACAAGGTCCTCGTTCTTGATCACCAAAACAGATGTTATCACTGGGTAGGTCTGTTCCCCACAGTGTACCACAGTCCTGTGTTGATATTACAGTACCAGGAACTTCACGAAGATCTAGGACGACATCATCACTTTCTGTAATAATGCAATAAGATAATGTAAACCCCTCATAACTATCCTGACATGTGTGATTTGACTGGCTGGGCAGAAATCAGAACAATGGTTCTAACGTCAGGCCTTAGTCTATGAAATAAGGTTTGGTGACAAAGAAGGAATTAAATGTATGAAAAGAGCAGACAGTGAGTGCAAGCTAAGAAGTATCCCAGATGGTAGCCATGGGTGACGTGTGTTTCCATTTTGCAGAAGGTAAAATTTAATAATGCAATAAAGGTTTCACATAAAATCATTGAAAAAAGAAACACTGATACTATTCTTGCTACTCTTATTCAAAACATACTGGAATCAGACCGCTACTGCTGCTTACTTGTCTTTTTTTCTTGAGACAGGTGTGATTAAAAGTAAAAGCTAAGTTGTTCCTTAGAACCTAATGAACATAAAAGTGAAGATAAAATATTGGATCAATAAAAGGAAGAATAAGCAGGAGGGCATTGATTTTCCTACACACTTCGAACTGACATACGTGACGTTTGTATATAAAAAAATAGTTCTCGACCCTACCCAAAATAGTTCCTGAATCTTTAATAGAAACAAATAGACAGGTAATCTGAGATGATGAAAAAATGGAAAAAATATGGACTGATATGCAGGAGGATACTGATTCTTGTCGAACCCAGTACCAGTACATTCTGTTGAACATACACATTAGCCTATGTAGATTTGAACCAAGTTACATTTCTTGAACAATTTCGCTGCCAAGCACCTCAAAAAACCAATACCTCAGTGCCAAACATGTTTCAAGGATTCATGAATATTGGGGGTATATGGGTTCAACACAGAGTATCTCCGGAACCATTCAACCTATTGCTGTGAAACTTTCACCGAATGTTGCTAATATATCAAACTTTCATTTGAACCAATAATAATAAAAATAGTCACGTGACCGTTGCTGGTCATTTTGGAAGCCATATTGAAAATATGAAAAAATGCTTTAAAACAACTATTTTGTGCAAAAAAGATAAAACATCCATTTACACCAAGTTTCAAACATAAGGATTTGTTCTGATAATGTTTTTTTTTTCAGAAATAAGTCAAAATATAGCAGTTGAAGGGCTTAATGTGTCCTGTATGTCATTCCCTTGGCCATGTCTTAGTTGTTTTTGACGACCGCGAAATCTAATGACATAACAAACATTTTTGTAAAGTCAATTCTTGTACAGAAAACTGCGTAGTCTTCCATATACGATATTATTATGTCCCCTGAACATTTTGAAATAAAGAACAAAGATTGGCGTTCCTTATAACGGTTAAAATAGATAGCTATCAACTGTGCCTTTAAATTTCGACTATAGTTGCGTTTGGCAGTGAGCGGTAAACTCAACTACAGTCGCGCGTTTGGCGGCGAAAGTGTTAAGTCTGACACATATTTAGGGAATATTTATTTTAAAAATACAAATTAACTTATACAACCAGTGTAGTTATTGGAGAGAGAGAAGTTGACAAATTAAAGGAATAAACAGGGGACGTCACTCCATTATGGAAAACAAAATGTATTACCCTGCCAATTTTAATCCCCAAGGTTAAGCAGATCTCAAGTAATCTTTGAATTAAAAAAATGTGGTGAAAAGAAAATTGACAGATAAAAGGAATGATATGCATGAGGAGATGGATTATCTTTTAAACGATACAATTTATCATGTCTAATGAATGTGCCATATTTCGAGTCCTAGCCTATGTATAATTTCAGTAATTATATGACCCATTCTTAAATAGAATTGCAAATTGATGTCGCCAGCCTTTCAAGACCAAAAGAACATAAACTACACACATTCATAAGTAATTAATGAGACTATTCGGCAGAATGGTCATTTCTGATAATAAATTGATGTTTCCTGAACATTCAGAAATTTTTCTACAAAATATATGACGCGAATAATAGCCAAGGGGGTCGGAAATTCGCGTGGTCGACAGAAGTTAATTCCATCTTAAAAGCACATTTTAATACACATTCGACTTGAGTATGGAAAAAATGAAACTCATAATTTTGAAGAAATTGGTGCTGTCCTATTAAAAAGACAAATAATAGTTGGTTGTTCATGTTTTTGTTTTGTTCTTACATTGTCTGTTTTGTCGCCAAATTCAACAATTTTACGAGTCCAAACAATAAACCCAATACATTAGATAGATAGATAGATAGATAGATAGATAGATAGATAGATAGATAGATAGATAGATAGATAGATAGATAGATAGATAGATAGATAGATAGATAGATAGATAGATAGATAGATAGATAGATAGATATTAGATAGATAGATAGATAGATAGATAGATAGGTTTATTTCAAAATTCCAATAGGCTATAAAGCCCATGAGGATACAACAATTACAATATAAACATCATGATGGCAGACAGTACAAGCAACAATGCAATATGTGAATCAACAAACATTTGACTTCTTACAAAATTTTGACAGTTTACATTGCATTGTGGTTTTAACAACACATGACAGAGAACATGCGGTGGCTAGCAATGTCCAGACACCATGTTCCCTGTCTCCTTGATATATGATACAAAATTCATCACTGAGTAGAGATCATCCAGTGTTAAGCATTTGAAATCAAGCAAAACATCCAACATGCTACTTATTTGTCAACCAAATCACACTTTGCGGGTACTCAAAAGAACCGTCTCACTGTGACGTTTCTTTTGATCACACGCAACGTATGTGATAACTGAAGAACACAGCATATCAGATCGATTACGCTGTAATATTTTGTTTGCCTTGACCTATGGTCTATGAAAATGGTCATTGAAAATGATCAAAGACGGAGAAGGTGTCTAATAAGTAGCCTGTTTAAGCTTTTATATGTGTCGAGCACGCCCTTCTACATAGAAGAACGCTCCCGAATAGAACAAAATAAAACATGTTAAACCACTATGCAGTGTCCAGAACCTAGCCTTAGCGAAAACGAAAAATAAAAGACAGGGTTCCGGACGAATAATATATAGTATATATATGAACTTTCACTATCCTTATTGTGTATACATATAATTATAACTTAACACAAGAAAAAAATTAGATATAACTTCAATTTGTTTTAAGAAGATGTGAATTATATCATATAAACTAATAATCGACTATTCGATCTCATGCTCTTGTTACTAAAAATACACCAGAAGACGTTTTTCATTCTTTCAAAACGGAAAATACGCATCACAAAAATATTTTTTAAATTAAAAATGTGTAACATGATAGTCATGTACAAAAGCTCATACGTAATTTGTTCTCATATTAAATTGAGCAATTTTATATTTTGAAGCACCTTATGGTAAGAAATTCATTTATGTATATGCTAGAAAGGCTCAGAAGTTTTTTATGCACACTGTAGCGCAGACACTCATTATTAAATTCACTTTACTAATAAACTAAATAATCGAAATTTCGAATCTTTATGGAATGTCTATTTCCCTAAGGGTCCCGTAATTAGTATTGTTATGCCCTAAATTAGATTGTATTGACTCCTGATCTTTGCACCCTTACTTACTTTATGCTTAACATACACATTATCGAACATAATTGTATTAAACTGATCAGATGTAGGAAGAATTCCATCTTTAATCTCAGAGACAATTCTTTTGAGCACCCGAAACCTTTTTTTTTGTAAACTGATTGAACGTTAAGAAAATAATTCAATGTTACCCCCAAAGCGTGCGCTTTTAAACTGGATCTATAGATTGATATTAAATTGATATCTGATTAATTTGTGATGAAAAATATATTCGTTTTCTACGTATTTACTTTGAAGGTGCCCTTCAAAGTAAAGAAGGAGGAAAAGATCATTCGACTCGTTTAGTGCTGAACCTCAAAAAGGCATCTTCTAGCCAATGATCTGGCCTTTTGACTATTAAACTTTTTTTCAACTTCAACTCAAATTAGCATGAAATTTATCCTGCTCATATATATTAACTGTCAGCAAATTTTCGCCTTATATAACATATATAGCGGGATAAATGCAACACCTTAGTGTTGAAAAGCTTGGAAAATCTTAATATCCCAGCCTTTTAGTTTCTGATATCACTTGTATTATCATGCTCATTTGAGCTGAGCATGAAACATTTTATAACCTCCAGACCAGGACTGACGTATCAGAGTTATCAGTGTATTTTGGAAAGGTTGGAGGATTTTTATTGTGCACAATGACGATTTTATTTTATAGAAACAGGAAATTAGCTAATGATCAGTGTTCAAACATGTGTTATTTCCTAATTTACGAGGCACAACGACTTTATTGTTTTTTATTTAAATGCTTTAATTTAGGATTGAGAACAATTACTTAGTTGTACACTAAGAAAGTAGAAATTTCAAATCTATGTGTTTTGCCATGTAAATACAACGCCTATGGCGAACAGTTGTTAGTTTATGGTTGACCTTTAGTGAAATGGCTGCAACTTGAACGCAATATTAATGTGCCATCTAAAAAGACATTACAATTGACGTTGGCACGTGTTATGCATGTATACTAGAAACAGTCTATGTTTGATTGCATGTAAAAACCCTTCTACATTATTACCACGTTTAGTGCAGGTTTAAATCAATCTGAAATGAGAGTATAGCTTACAGGACTTTCTTTTCTAATATACAAGTCTTTATTTTTGTTTGCAAAGTAGAAACATTCCTTGATTTTTTAAATTAAAATGTGCTTTAGTTATGTTTTTTATAAACGCAATGCATGTGTTTATTGTGTCGTTTGTGCTTTGTTCTCGTGTATGTGTTAAGACTAATTTTAAGAAATTGTTCTGAAATAAGTTTTCTTTCTTAAAATGATTGCTCTATTTATTATTACTATTTTCAGAGTAAATCTGCAGGTATACTTGCTGAACTTATTGATTCATAATATTTAATGTCAGGGCAAATACATGCCACCGAGTTTTTATTTATACAGACTATTGCTGAGCATTCTTTGTGTCTTAAGAAATGACACCCACCTTTAAAATTCTTCCATTTTTCGCATATACCACCAACCATTGGGTTACATAAATACCAAATTTCCAGTGAAGTTAAACATTTTCTCTTTTTGAATAGAATAAGGCAGGCCCACTATTAATTGATGGTGACGACTGTTTTAGCAAAGGTTGAAGTTGAAAAATCGTCATTTCAAAGTCGATTTGGCAATTCTACGTAAGAATGGGTCATATGCGAAATCTTTACATACATTTGGACAGAAAGAATTATTTGGTGCGGTAATCCTGAGGTTAATGGTTCTCTTTTACACAATATGACGTGCCATAACAAATACTTATACCAATATCTGAAAACTTAGACTTAGAAGTTTTTGAGAAAATTATTATAATAAACTGACAACTAGAGAGAACTTAAGATGAACAAATAGGAGAGTTATAACCAGGTAGAGATTGATTCTCTCTGACACCATTTACACCTTGTCATACCCAACGTTTTAGCCAAACTTCACGACCCTAACTGAAGTAGTTCTGGAGACATTCTAGACAGAAACAAATAGACAAACAATTTGAATTCTAGGAAAGAAATGCAATTAATGGACTGATATAGGAGGAGGCTGATTCTGTATTACAGAATACAACTTATAAATCAGATGTTGTCCCTGGGTAGGTTTGTTCCCCACAGTGTACCACCGTTCCGTGTTGATATTACAGTACCATGGGTATCCTGGGTCAGGTGTGGTGC
This sequence comes from Loripinus fragilis, assembly GCA_964019695.1. Classification (NCBI taxonomy): domain Eukaryota; kingdom Metazoa; phylum Mollusca; class Bivalvia; order Lucinida; family Lucinidae; genus Loripinus; species Loripinus fragilis. The sequence continues at coordinate 41,152,991 of OZ026520.1, read as the reverse complement.
TTGATTGTATCGATTCGTGATCTTTGACCTTTTTCTTACTTTGTAATATCCAAAGTTGGTACCAAATTTCAAGACCCTAGCTGAAAAAGTTCCTGAAACATATTAGACGGAAGAAACACTGAAAAGAAAAATTGGGAATAGCTAAACATGGATAAAAAGGGAAAATAAGCAGATAACACAGCTTGTCATGTCCAGCATTTGTACCCACAACTTATGTTTTGGTCGAGATTGTTTTCTCAAATTAGGAACTCTTATCTAATGGCCTGGAGTATATTCAGGAACTGCTGGATGATATAGTTTATAAACCAAAAACAAGCGTCCAGCTTCTGAACTTTATTGAGACTCAATTCTTACCATTTGTTTCACCCCACCCAGTTGTCCAACAGTCACCATTTTGTTCTATTTCTGTTAAACTGACGTCATCATCAGCCAGATCCTGGTTTCCATCTGTATATGGCAGACATGCATGTTGAATCGAGTGCGAAAACGTCAGACTCTCCTCTAGTTCCAGCAGAGCTATATCATGCCTGTGATAGGCGTGTCTTGTTATATTCCCAGTCTCATCATCTATGGTTTGAAATTCACTGTTCCTTTGGAAGTCTGGATGCTGGAATATAATATACATAGTAGAATGTCGTAAAATGGATAAAGTACGAAAGACAGCAAGGATCAGGAATCGATACAATCAAGTACCACACCTGTCCCAGGATACCAAACCCGCATTAGAAATAAGCACTGGTATGCGGTTATACATAATTTTGCAGTGGAAACCAGATTCATTTGTCAATCCAATCAATGACAAACAGATTAAAACGCAGAGGCAAGAGTAGTACGCTGTATCATTAATGCTTGTAGCCAGCTTTGGCTTAATTACTACTCATGCCTTGGGTTAATAAAGCGTAACAAAAATAGTTTTCTTATTTCTCAACCAAAACATATGTTTAGGGTACTCAAAAGAACCGTCTCAATGAGACGATTCTTTTGAGAACTCAAAACGTTTGTTAAAACTGATGAATAAGAAAATATTTACATTCTTACGCCTACAAATTTTGTTTATCTAAACCTGTATTACTATTGCACTTAGAATGTATCATCAGCCATATCGACTTACAATATGCTGTGCTCTGTGTTGTGTATCCTGGCAGACATAATATTAGAATAATGATTTACTTTTGCTGCCATAGTAACAATACTCAGTTTTTCTTATATTGAAGTTCAAGAAAATAATAAATTTCCGTTACCTGTATAATTCTTCTTATTTCAAATGTAAATTCACTGCCATCTCTGTCAAAGGAGAGTGTCTGTTGTCCGATATATGCTCGTATATACTGGGGGTCAGTGAGCTGGCTGAAAGATAACGTTTGAGCCACTTCATAATAGAATGATATATGCGACCGATAAATACTTAAATCTTCCTGGGTATTATAATAATAATAATAATAATAATAATAATAATAATAATAATAATAATAATAATAATTATTATTATTATTATAATAATAATAATAGTTTATTTTCAGAGGGTAACACATTTAGCGAGAAAAAGCTAATCTTCCATGAGGCCCTCTATAAACTACTACCAAAAAATAATACAAGTACAAATACAAAGATGATTTACATGTATACAAAATAATACAAGCATCATGGAACACTTTCAGACCTTCATACACACAGGCACACTTTTTACATAAAAATTATATATATATCATACCTCTAGATAGAAGTGCTTAGGAATACCATTTTTCACCTAAAACATGTTTCAAAAAAGGCGTCTCAATGAGACGGTTCTTTTGAGCACCAAACTAAATAACAACGAAAACTGGGGAACAAAACATATTCACAACTTTACACTTGAAATTTATCAGTTTCAAAGATTGAAAGATAGACTGGATTTCATCCACTAAATACATTGTCTATGAAAAGAATCAACAGTTTCTAAATTCTTTAAACAATCTGGTAAATGGTTCCAAATGACTGGACCTGAATAAATTAAGCTTTGTTTGAAAATTTCTTTTTGTGGCCTTGGAGTATAAAAATCCAATGTATCTGGTGATCTTAGAGACTAAAGCGTTTCGTTAAAAGGTGGAAAAGAAAACATTTGATTTACATATGAGGGTAGGACGGATTTAGAAACTTTAAACATAAGTTTAGCCTTCCTGGGGAAGATGCATTCATATATGTTTAAAATTTTAAGCTCATACATACTTTTGGCAATATTATCATATTGGTATTTTACAATGATTTTAACAGCTCTTTTTTGTAACCTATTAATTCTGTTTAGATTATATTGAGATGTTCCTCCCCATATTGAAGAACAATAGTCAATGTGGGGTTGAATATATGTTATGTAAAATTTACTCTGTGTTCGGTGGATAAATAGTCCTTCAATTTGGATAATAGCCATAGATTTGAAGAAATTTTCTTAGCAATAAAATTAATATGAATAGACCAGGTTAGATTGTTATCTATGCGAACACCAAGATCTTTCTCATTTTCAACTGAGTTCAAAGCATCATAGTTGTAAGTTAAAGGCAAAATGTCATTATGAAGATGAAGACGTTATTGAGAGGTGGTAATTAACATTGCCTTGTTTTTTTCTGTGTTTAATAACATTTCATTGAGTTTAAATCATTCAGAAAGATTTTGTAAAGCCATTTGCAAGTTTTGCTCAATATAATCTTGAGTTTCACCAATCATATACAATGGGGTGTCGTCCGCATAAAGATCCGTTGAGACATTATTAGTATATAGTAGTAGATCATTTATAAACATTAAAAATAACAATGGACCCAATATCTGATTAGTCTTCATTGTCACCCTATTTGACAGATAAATATCAAACTGGTGGAAATTTTGTTAAACGAAAACAATATGGGAATCAACCAGCTAACTCTTCCCAAGACTAAACACGAAACATAAAACAGATATTAGACAGAAGGTAAACCAAATGATGTTATTTGGTTTTAATTACGTTTTTTCACCATATTTCAAATTCATGTAGCAAAAGGCAAGCGCCTGGGATTTTGGTACTAAGAAGGTCTTAATTGTGACTTCACGTCTCGCTATTAATTGCAGACTGGTGGTAAGACATTGATTTAAGTGATGAGCGATTTCGAAGATGAAGCCAATAAAATAAATAATGTTATTTTGGGCGATACGCAATGGGACTAATTGGCAAGACGATGGGGCTAAAAAGAGATACGATGGGGCTAGAAAATGTATGAATGGTACGGAAGCCCTGGAGGGACATTTTGACTTATTACTTATCACTTATTACTTACTACTTATTACTTATTACTTACTATTTATTGCTTATCACTTATTACTTACTACTTATCACTTATTACTTACTACTTATTACTTATCATATCATTCATCACCCCTATAACGACGGGAAGCTCCATTGTACATTCCCAATGGAGTTTCCCGCCGTTATAGGGGTGAGAAATGATATGATAAGTAATAAGTAGTAAGTAATAAGTGATAAGTAGTAAGTAATAAGTAATAAGTAATAAGTGATAAGTAATAAGTAGTAAGTAATAACTGATAACTAATAAGTAAAAATGTCCATCCAGGGCTTCCGTAGAATGGGGCTTATTTACCTGTATTTTTATTAAAAGTCAATGGGACTAATTCTGTATTTTAGACAACTCATTGAACATATTAAAGATTACTACATAATTGCTTCATGTGACCAATACTGCTTAATGATAAAAATAATAGAATAGACGAGAAACTGTATAGTTTCGTCTAAAATATTTCTGTTCTGTTTTGTTTACCTGTTTTTAGCACAAAAAGGCAAAATTGCTAATATTAACTACTCTGCAATATTCAACTAAGATCAGGCAAAGTAAAACAAGCACATTTTCAGTTCGAATTCAATAAAACATGAAGTATCAAAGATAACAGTCAGCCCTAGCTATACAAGTATGTTCAATCGGCACTGTATATATGTGTATATGCATACATGCATGTCCTTCACATTACTGTATGCAATCAGTAAAACTGATTAACTGTTAAATATCCAAAATCTGTAAACTGATTCCTCAATAAAACACTACACCAAGATGATAGATCAGACATGCTCACTATGTTAAGCATGCACCTGTGTTTCATTCTTTATAATTGGTGTGAACCACTTATTGATGTAGAGGTAAGCGTAGCCCCATTCATACTAATAAGCTGCGGCATGAGATTTCCAACAATTTGACATTTTGACAAGTGTAGGCTCGGACCACCTTCTGCAGCCTCCTTTTAAGCTTAGAAACTCCAAATGGTGTTCAGTCACTAGCTGAACAATCATAGAATACTCAAGCGACTAGCAAAGGCTCTGATCAGACTGCGCATATGCGCAGGCTGATCTGAGGCTTAGCTGGTCGCACATACCACATTGTTGGAAATCTCATGCACTGGCTCATTTCATTTAGCCCATTCTATACTTTTAGCCCCATTGTATTGCGGTCGTTATTTTGTATGACTTTATCCGAGTCATACGTTTTGTTGGTTTTGTCATGTAATGTCGTAAATACTTACGGATCTATGCAGTGAGCAGCAGTAACAATCCACTTGTCAGCTATGAGAACTCCACCACATATGTATTGACTTGTGAATGACCGTATAGCCACCTGCCACGGCCAGGCTCCTACAGGTGCTGGCGAACCACCAACAACTCTACGAACACGTGAGTGATGGGGAGTTTGGCCACATCTTGTCTCTACAGAACAAAGAAAACAAATAATATTTGAGCCGTCATATGTATACTACATAATAATTGAGCCGTGACATGTGTTTTCAAACAATGTGACATTTTGACAAGCGTAGACTCAGACGAGCCTGTGCAGCCTCCTTTTAAGCTTAGACACTCCAAGTGGTTTTCAGTCAGTAGCTTAACACTCATAGAATATTCTAGCGACAAGCAAAGGCTCTGATCAGACTGCGCATATGAGCAGGCTGATCTGAGGCTTTGCTGGTCACACATACCACATTGTTGGAAATCTCATGCACTGGCTCATATGGTATAGCAACAACTTACCAGGCATGACCCATTGTGAGGAACAGAGTGGCTCAGTGGCAGAGTGCTTGACTTGATATCGAGAAGTTTCGGGTTCAAGCCTCACCCGAGGCAATGCGTTATATCCTTAAGCAAGACAATTTATCCTCTGCTTAGTATTGGATCAATGCTACAGATGCTTGCTTACAATATTTGTTTCTAATACCAAACAGTTTAGGGCATCGTATCGCAGTCGGTAGCATGTATGACATCAAATCTAGGGGTATGGAGTTCGATTTTACAATAATAAAAATGGTGTAATTACAAAGTGACGAATACTTTTGTCCACCATATAATATGTTGGCAAAGTGGAGAACGAGAACTGAAGATGTACATTGTTGTACTGATATTAAATATACAGAGCAAGATTATAATACCAACAGACTTAAAACATGGATTCAACATAGAATAAGGCTGAATGAGTTGTGTCAATGCTGTAGGCTCAGATAGCAGCATTGTGGCAACCATCATCAAGCTCTATATAGTGTATGGTTTGTGCGTCTGTGCGCGAGATAATCCACTCGATAATGTTTGTGGAATCTTCCCATGCATATGCAAAACCATAATAAACCTTACACACATTGCATTGTAGGTTTCTGTTCTATCATTGGCGTAGCACCCATTACGCATGTTACGCACGTGCGTAATAAAAATAGTACCTTTCAAGCGAGGTCACTTAATGTGATATAAGTGATTATCAATACTATAAGGAACTGCTCATAAGTTAAGAATCCGCTCCCCCATGGAGCAAATTCTTTCCTTCAGGAGAAGTCCCTGATTTGAAAAGAGATGTAATTGAAGAGAATCATTGCTGGATCCAGTAATCTCCCTTAAATGTGCGTTTATTTCAGCGTTCTGGATACGCCATTATCTATGTTTTGTTGTGCATTACTTTATGTCTATTCTAGTTTTGCAATCACCTTGATGAGGAAGAGAGAGCTGGTTGCTTTACTTTGTCTTCCTGGTGTCTCGTGATTGTTGTGTGGCTCTTCCTCACGATGCCACGGGTCTGTCTGCAGTTTGTGAATGTGGTATTTCCTGTTCATACTCACTTTTTTTCGTATCAAGTAATGGCGTACGTGCAGTAGGAACTGATTAAAATATATCCCTATTAGCTCACCTGAAGTCGTTGTTTCTTCTGTTGCCGTGAGAGACGTCGGATTGGGTAGTATTTCAGGAGTCGTGACATCCGAGTCATCTCTGTTTTTTATAGCCGCTGAAAAGTATTTGTTTTATGATAAACATAACAAGAGGGTCCTGCGGCCCTGGGTGGCTCACCTGAGGCCTTGCTCGTGAGGAGATGATGTTTAAAAACAAACTATTTTAATTAGCTCTTGCAGCAAAATTTTGAAAGAGGGCATTATGGGGAACATTTATGTGAGGGTATAATGACTTGTGGTCAGTTGTTCTGGAGAAGATGATGTTTAAAGGGTTCTTCTTTTAGTAGTGGTGGAAATTTTTTCAGCAGAGGAGAACTATTTGTTCTATTTTGGTAGAGGGCATTATGAGAAACATTTCTATATAAAGTTATCTTGAATTTGGATTAGTGGTCATCTCTTATCTTTAGCTCTGGTGGCCATTTTATTCAATAGAGCGGAACCATTTGTGCAGTTTAGGGGCATTATAAGAAACAGTAACTGTTCTGTAAAATAAATGAATCTAGCTGGCTGGATGTGTCAGCTTGGGCGTTTAGGGGAGGTTTTTGTGTATATGCGGTCAGTACCAAAATCACTTGAGCCACGACATGTGATTTCCAACAATGTGGCACTTTGACATGAATGTGTAGACTCAGATGAGCCTGTGCAGCCTCATTTTAAGCTTAGAATTTCCAAATGATGTTAGGTCAGTTGCTTAACGGTCATAGAATATTCAAGCGACTAGCAACTGCTCTGATCAGACTGTGCGTATGCGCAGGCTGATCTGAGGCTTTGCTGGTCGCACATACCACATTGTTGGAAATCTCATGTCGTGGCTCAGTGATGCACATGTACTGGCCCATTTGTTTGGTCATTGAATGGCTGGGGAACTGTATTTCACAACTTACGATGACTATCAGGTACACAACACTTGGGTCCTTGCTCCGCACCCAGGCACATTGGTATCCCCCATCTATGAACGGCCTCGTGATCACACGAGTCACTACAATAGCCAGATGGAACTAAGATTGAACATAGCTCGAAGGGAAAGCCTGAAATGGGAGTTTAACCCTTAAAGCGCCACCTATAATTTGCAGCAGACGACAATTGCAAGTTTTGCCGCTTTTTTTCAAAAGTAACAATTAATGCATGATATTTCATGAGAATCGTCTGCTGGCAGACGATTCTTATGTAATATCATACCCTAATTTTGTCGAAAATTGGGAAAGATGTCGCAAAATTTGTCGTCTGCTGCAGTTGTGATTGGCGCTTTAAAGATTAAAGAGAAACCCGTGTGGAATGTAAACAAGAGGGCCCTAGGGCCCTGGACTGCTCACCTGAGTCCTGGCACATAAAATGATGTATTGGCCTGTGGCTAAAGAAATACCATTAAAAGATATTTCTATTTTAGCTCTGGTGGCCATGTTGTTCATCTGAGCTAAACATTCTGACTAATTTTCGGTAGAAGGCATCATTTGGAACATTTCTTTGAAATTATTCTGACTTTTGACCAGTGGTTCAGGAGGAGAGGTCATTTAAAGATATGTATTATCTATAGCTCTGGTTGTATTTTTGTTCAGTGCTTCAAAACCATTTGTGCAATTATGGTAGTGTGCATCATGCGGGACATTTCTTTGAAATAATATTGAATTTGGAATATTGTTCAAGAGGAAATGATGTTTAAAGACTTTTCTTATTTCTTATCTAGAGCTCTGGTGGTCCCTTTCTTCAGTAGAGCGGAACCATCTGTGCAATTTTGGTAGAGAGCATCATGAGGAATAATTCTGTGAAATTATATTGAATTTAGACCAGTGGTTAAGGAGGAAATGACGTTTAAAGATATTTCTTATCTAGAGATCAAGAAATCTGGACCAGTGGTTCAGGAGATGTCGTTTAGTCTAGAGCTCTGGCATCCCCTTTGCTCGGCGGAGCGGAACCATTTGGGCAATTTTTTACAGAATGCATCAAGAGGAACTGTGAAATTATTTTGAATTTAGACCAGTTGTTAAGGAGTAAATACCGTTTAAAAAATATTTCTTATCAAGAGATCTAGAAATCTCGACCAGTGGTTCAGGAGGAGATGCCGTTCAAAGAAAAAGTTTAAGGACAACGCACGACGCGCGACGGACAAAGACCGATCACAATAGCTCACATTGAGCCTTCGGCTCAGGTGAGCTAAAAATGAAACCTGTGAACTTTTACGAAGGTTTCATACTATGCTAATTTTTTGCGATTGCAACAACAAAACACGGCTGTCATAGTGAATGTCGAGATGTCACCAACATTTGAACAGACCTGAAACTACCCGGTGCGGACTTGATGTTCCACACTAAATTCAAACCCAATCCGACAAGCGGTTTGGGAGAATAGGTGAAAATGTTGCCCTTAGATTAATTGCTAGAATTCAATTTCACTAACTGATAAAAAAAAACTCCGTTGACAACTAGCCTTCAGCTTAGCTTCAGTTGAAATTCTTAGGCATGTAACAAAATGATTGTTTAGAGGGTGTGATGGTATCATTTTGAAATTATATAAACAGAATTAAGAAACGACCCAATTTAGTGGGAGAGGCGGATGAGAATACACTGCCAGCATTATCCAATTGACAGGTTATCTTTCGACGATGCTAAATAAATTCACACGATATCTTAAGAATGCGGTCTAAAATCCGCTTATAGCACCAGCAGTCTTTTTATAGAGACATCCTGCAGACAGAGCCAGTACATTTTTTTAACTTATCGCATATGCCAGCAACACATATGCATATGCCACAGTCTCGTCAGAGTCTTCGCTGCTCGCATGCACAAAGTATAAAAGTACCTGAAGACTCAGTCGAAAGTTTAGACCTGAAGCCCCACTGCATTACTGGCACGTACATTTAATAATCACTTATCGCATATATAATAAGTACCATTATCACATAGTCAGGTCCAGTTATGTCATTTCCTAGTAAATGACCATTGATCTATTCTGGGAAGTAGCGGGAAGCCCCGATAACACTATTGGCAGATTTACTCAGCAGAACACTAAGGAATTCTGAGAATTTTTTCGAGAATTTCGGGAGAGGTTGATCGCCGTAAATTGGCAAAGCTTTCCTTCTTACTATTTTTTCAATGCGGACCGTTCAAAACTTCTCTTGGACACCCTTAACATTCGTAAGAAACGGGATCGACCGCTAATTTATTATCCGACAACAAAAATTATTATACAAATTAACTGAATACTACAATGTCAGGATACATTTAAAGGAATGCAATGGAAAATCCGAGAATTTTACCAAAAAAAGCTTTAAATGAAGGGGTCAAATTTCAAAACGTGTAAATTAAAAGTTCTATCTCTATGATTGGACAGATATATAAATCATATGAAAACTATTCTTGCACTGTTTACAAATGTCAACAGGCATAGATAACTCTGGTTTTTGTACCTACCACAATCATGTCAGTATTTACATTTTCTTACGCAACTGGAATTCAGTGTGCTTAAAATATAGTTTCCCATTATTTTTGCTATAAAACCAAGCAAAATAGACGATGTTGAAATATAATAGCTTTTGCTTTCTTCTTATTGTATATGTGTATCATGGAAACATGTATTAAAGCAAACCTATTTTTGCTCAAAAATGAAAACAAGAGGGACATCAATATCTTAAAGGGAAAATTCACACTTTTTTTAATTGCATTTATTTTAGAGCTTACACTATGATAGGAATAAGCATTCATTTATTGTGTGTGAAATCCCTTCAATTAGCCTGTATTCATTTACTTTCAGTCGGCACTGGGGGTCTGGCAATTTGCAGGTCAATGAGCTCCTAACAAGTGGATTGGAATCACTATGACCTGCTTACACACTACCAGACCAAAGTCTTAAATCCTTGATAATGGCAAAATTTAACAATGTTTCAAAGTAATATTTTAAGCAGTGTGTACATTGATGACTATATTTTGATACATGGGCCAAGGTTTGATAATTATTTCTAAAATTCAACCCTAAAGCACTAATTATTACTATAGCAGACGACATATTTTGTATTATCTTTCTTCATTTGGGGTACAATAAGACATAGCAAAATCAACTGAAACTTATTGAAAAACAAAACGCTTTTCTATTAATAGTCGTAACATTCTAATTTGCATTAATCTGACTGATAATTGTTATTATAACAGAATATCAATTATCCGATATTGAAATGAAGCAATGTATGGAATCACTAGCAAGGTGATTCCATGAGTCATTTAGCTGACCTGAAATAGAGGTTAATGTCCATCTTTTAATGTTCATTGCTGTAATATGGCAGCCTCCAGATGTTTAGATTAAGGCAATGAACACTGCCATAATTAACTTAGCAGATGAGGGGATGATCTATGAAAAATATAAAATTATCAAAACCATGACCATACACTTTAAAATGTGCCCCCCCCCCCACCATTTTAGCTCAGCTTCCTTCGTAAATATACACTGAACCGAAGTTCTAAGTAGCCACTTTTCAAAAAAATAATTTCATACTAAACCCTAATGATATTGAAATGAGTTTTTGCCCAAGTATGTGCATTGTAATGGACTAAAGTTAAGCGGTGTTTTAGAAGAGTTTTCTATTACTTCACGATTTTTTGGTTCAAAAATGCAAAAATCAATTTTTTGAAGAAAATAAGCGTTTTCAGTGCAGTTTTTATCGAATTCAAGTACAGGTGATTGCAAACCTGCCTAGTCGATTTGAAAAAAACACCAAACACTTGACATTTTGCTTATGACAGTTTTTTATGAATTTTCAAAAATTGATAATTTTCGAAATTTTCGGAAATTTTCGAAAATTATCAGCTGCACATATTAAAATCATTGTATGTGTTTTATTTTATGTTAATACGTTTGACAAAACACCATGCAACTTGATGAGCCCATTTTCTAACGATATTTTTTACTAATTTGGTATCCACTTCCGATTTAACGTGAAACTTTAAAGGTCATTTAAATGACATTTGTTAAAGATTTCTTTTAGTTTTTTAAGCAGAACAATGACGCGAATTCATAATGAAGAACACTGCTGTGGCGCAGATAATAAAGCGTACAGAGCAGTGCAAAGTGAGTATGCAAACTGCATGGTTAAGCTAAAAACCCTTTTATTAAGTTGTTGACCGTGGCTGTCTTCACGTTAATATAGAAGAGGAATGGAGTGTTCAATTGTCATAAAAACTTTTGATTCTTTTCATCGTATATCACAGCTGTTATAAACATCTTCAAATTAATTAAAAAATGTAAATGGATAACGTATCTGATGAATAATTTATATCACACTAAAAAGTGTGACTTTTTGAAATAAAGGTACCTTTACTTGGACCTCGTCTGTGCAAGGTCTACCAGTCATTTTGAAATGACATAATTTGCAGAGTATCGACAAAGCCTTGGACCTTTTTATAGAATTTAAATTTTGTAAGAGCGCTTTTTACTTTCTGAATGGGAGCAAAATTTGTATGGTGGCTACTTATAACTTCGGTTCAGTGTATTGTGTAAATTGACCAAATCTGCCTACAGTATAAAGGATTTACTGGGCCAAGGTGGAACATACTTAAGAATTAATCCTCTTTTTTTCGTTTTTGAGAGAAAATAGGTTTGCCTTCGTACATGTTTATGACACGCAAGTGCAGTAAGAAGAAATTAAAAGCTAGTTATATTTCAAAAACATCTCTTTTGCTTAAAACTCATGCCACGTTTAACCATGTTAAATGTCAATGTGGGAGCGTTGTTGAACCGCAAATTTTAAACTTCACAAATTTCACACCGTATGAAGAATTGGTACAAAATCGTCACTTTGGGCAAATGAAACAATGAATTTGAGTGATTTTATCGTCAGTAATGCCCAGGTCACACATTCACGGATCACCTCGCCGGTTCTACTACGGATTATATCTCACGGATGACCCCGGAAATGCCAATTTCCGTAGTCCGATACAGATGCACTATATACGTATAATTAAGTACTACTACGTATGATTACGGATGCAATACGGAAAGCTACGGACCAATACGAATGATGCCGGATTGTATCCGTGGCTAATCTGGCGTCTAGTCCGTGAATGTGTGACCTGGGCTTAAGCGAAATATGTATGTTGAAACAAAAAAAAATAGAATACATGTAACTGGATGTCTTAATTTGATAGGGTCCTAATCACCACAAAACTAATTCGTGAAATATTCTACATGACTTTTGAGTGTTTTCCTTCATGATTTTGAATGACAGAGTGGACATGATTTTGTAACAGATGACTTTGTCTCTCAGGATCACGATTCATTATATAGAAACAAGAGGGCTATCGGGCCAGGGGTAGATCGCCTGAGAATGACTGTTTATAAAGATAATAGCAAATCATAGCTACTCCCAAATCCCGGCTATGCTGTTTTATAGATCAGAAGTTTTATTATAAAGCTTTACATGGAAAAGTGCCCATTAATTATATTGACAAAATTAACAGGATGTTGACACTCTGGGCGGGCCAGTTTTGGTCCCATGGTCATATTGTGAACAAACGTGGTTGAGGTCCACTAGCTGATGCTAATACCAGGATGGACTGACGTACGACGGACATCCTTTGACCACAATCTGAGCTAAAACAACAGGGATCTACCATCCGAAGATATATGAAGTTGAGGGAAAACTGAATCTAGCTCTCCTTAGCTAAATACGAGGCGCATCATGAGGAAATCTTAATTTTGCATATATACCAAAAGGCGCAGATTAGATTGGTAACTACATAGGTTGATCAGAGCCTATGTTTCTTTGCTGCACTGATTGAAAATCTTCTTGCACTGATTGAAAAATCTTTAAAAAGATTCTCAATAAAAAAAATAATAGACTGTGCCGTCAGAAAATCAGTGGATATCGTTTTTCTTTTTTAAAATGTCTTTAATGATATCATTTCGGACTGAAATTTTGCACATGCATATAATATATCACCGCCTAATATACAATTGCATGTTTGAACATTTAAGATTGGAAAATAAGTCTGGAATCTCTTGTAAAATAAAACAACTTAGTCGTTTTCGATTTGAAAAACTCCCCATTTTCCCCCATGTATTTCATATGGGTTGCACGTGGTTTTTACAGTTCAATGATTACCATGTTTACTTTCGTATATCGGAGGCGAGTTCAACGAGCGCTCGTTGTTCTGGTACCTATCTTTATTCGTAATGTGTAAAGCCTGGCATCAGTACAATGAGCGCTCGAGAGCACTCGCGTTGTTGAACTCGCCTCAGGTTGTGTGATAAAAACGGTCACTGGCAGGACAACGCTTGGTGCGTCTAAATACACACTGCAAATGCTTTGAAGATACTGCGCATATAACAATTCTGTGTGAGTTATATCATATTTCTTGAAAATCAAATTTCGCATCTTGCTTCATGGTAAAATGAAATATAGCAATTGGACTGCGACTGAGAGAAACTGTCTTCGGTGATTTGTAACAAAAAAAGGTGCATATCAGCCTGCGCATCCGCGCAGTCTCATCTTTGTTATCTGCTTTTTCGAAGTCATATCTGGACTCGCTACGAGGGAAACTTCAATTTTCTTGCTAGCCTGTTAAGCCGAGGAGACTGGTTTGAGACTCGTTTTGTCGAAAACCCAGAAGATAGGTTTTCTCACGTCGTGGCCTCTTATATTTCTGCTGCTTGCTCGACAGCTCTAGGACAAATATTACAAGTGCAACAGATAATAATATTTAAAAAAAATGAGGCAAATAGAACTATGGCTCGACTTAACAGTCCAGTTATGGTTCTTGATCACCTAGATAATCGATAAGTCAATTGTCCCCCTTACACCGCGGCGACTATATCGCGAAATCGATTGTATCTCAGTCCAGGTATCGATGGTATTTGTCTGACGAAAGAGGCCTTTATGCCGTCTTTACCAGAATTGTTGGATAGAGTTTTCATTAATGTAACTTAAATTGTGCATTTAAAATTTGTTTCAAATATGAGTATGCATGCATCTGATTGAAATCAAGAAAATGTTTTTCATATCCAAATGTAAAACATGTTTGTCCACTATTCGTGTGTTCTAAGTTGAGTCTTAAAACAGCACATGAGCACTTGAGTACTTACCCTAAAAGCGCCAATCGCAACAAAAATCGTCTGCTTTTCTCGTCTGCTGAAACGTGTAAGAAGCCTCTATGACAAACAGGGTGGACCCAGATCAGACTGCTCCTATAGGAACAGTCTGTTCTGGGTTCACACTGTTTGCTTCTATACTTAAATTCATCATTAATGTTTGGCAATTATTTGCAGCGGACGACTTCAGCAGACGACATTTTCAGATGCATTTTTCCTTGGCGCTTTGAGGGTCTAAATGTTGATAAAAAAATTATGTGGGCCACGACGTGAGAAAATCTCTCTTCGGGGGTTTGAGAACAGCAAAGGCGCAGACCAGTCTGCGCTTCCGCAGTGATTTAGAAATAACACAACTTCACCAAACAAGGCCGTCGGCGGCGGTACGGCCATGACACTTTTTAGGCCAAAAAGGTTTTAGCAGGACTACTTTTTGGGGTCTGGATATATGCTTATTTGGTCTGTTTTTTTTTTGTTTTTTTTTTTTTTGTTTTCAGTTTCCTCTAGACTTTTTCATGCGATGATCTAATGAGGTCAATATTAACCCCCGTGTATCAAAGATTAAGAAACTGACACATGTTTTAACGACAGCAATTATAATTAAAGATTATCGTTTGGAGTGATCATGCCACAAAATATTCTTTAATCTGAATTATTTCAGAACAATGAGATATTATACTATTATATGAGAAGGAAGAGAAAATAAATATAATGATGATTTCCCAAAAGTTTACCCGTATCAGTATTGTAAATGCGCAACCTGATTTGAGTCTTCTCTCGGTATAGATCTAGAATTATAGGTCTAGATAAAAAAAAATCAGCATAATATTGTGAATATTTTCTTATCCAACATTTTAAGTTTTGCTTTGGGCGTTCAAAAGAACCGTCTCATTTTATGTATAAATAAATAAAAAAAAAAATTGAGGCATTTCTTTGAGTACATGTGTACAGTTGAGAGTGGTATTCTGGCTTTTATCAAAGATAATAAGATAACGAATTATCAGGAACGTGGACCCGATATGGTGTGAGCTTTACTATACTCGTTCTTTATCTGGATCCACACTGTACATTTGTTTCGAAAAAAAATCAGCTGACATCTGTAAAGACTGGGTCCGAAGTTTGACAAAAATGTCTGATCAGTGTCTTCGCTTCAAGTTAAAAAAAACAACATAATACAGGAATATAATGCAGACAGGAAAATGCGCCAAAATTCACGAGAGCAGTCGCTTTAGGCCAAATCCTTATCAGCTATTTTCACACTTTAAACACAGATGAGCGAACTCCCACTGAGTTCCCGCTGTGTCAATGAGAAATGACCACATCTCAAACTTGTGACGACTGCCATATTCTTTTACCATACGCGAACAGCGTATATTAATGGAGCAGGTCAGTTTGTGCATATATTACATGCTCATAGCAGTTTCTTGTCTTCACTGCCCAGATGCTACTATAAGCATGACTTTTCAGTTAACCATATATGCGAACAACATATGCGCATAATAATTTATCTGCGCAGTCTGATCAGCCCTTTGCTGTTTGCTGTTGAAAGACCTTTACGTTTTATAAATTGTTTTTGGTCAGTTCTGGTCCTCATTGACCCCGATCAGCTCGGTGTGACGGGGTTTGTTAAAATATATGCCTTCTGGGAATTTCTAACCGACACATATGGAACGCAAACAGCAATGGTTCAGGCCAGACTGAGCTGTGCAATCTCACCAGAACCTTTGCGCTGAACGGCCACACTTAAAACTCAATTATTAGTTTACAATTATGTTTATGTTCAATATTGCAAACAATGCAGGCTCGGAGAGATGTCTTGTTATGAAGTATCTGGATCTACACTGTTGCTTATGCTTCATTTATAGAACTCATTACCAATATAAGGACTCATCGGCATAATATATGCATGTCTTTTACTGTACTTGCAAACGAAACTATTTGTGTAGTCTGAGCATGACAGATTTGGTAGTATGCCAGAAAAAGGTTGTTATACTGAGCAGTAAAGACCCTGACGAGACGCCGCATGACAAAACTAGTAAGATGGGTGTACTGTGCATGAACGCTGTTGTGATTAGTCTGGGTATCTTGATTTATGCATAAGTTTTAGGCGCTACACACAGAGTCGTTTATTCAATCAAAACCGTAAAAGCAGTTCTTTATTAGGACCAAGATAAGACCTATAGCCCCAGGGATTATCTGACACCTGGGATTATCGCATATCCCGTTATGAGCGTCTTAAAATCGTTTGTCACCAGAATCGCACCGGACAGGCGGCAATCAAAAATACTTATCCTATCGACGAACGTGGGTCAAAAATGGTTAGGAAAAGTGTTTTCGATTGCCATTTGTCACTAATCGGGTGACAAATAGCAATCGAAAACCCTGTTTTTAACTATTTTGATCTACGTTCGTCGATAGGATAAGTATTTTCGATTGCCGCCTGTTCGGTGTGAGACTGAAGTACGAATATTCTCTTGCTATAATCTTTTACTATAAATAGGCAAATAGGTTAAATAATTTGTTTGATTTGATTCTTTACGTCCCATCAACAATCTTTCAGTTAAACAGGGACGGATCTTCCTGGGTTGAACAAGTACTAAGCTAGGATAAATGCGTCTTGCTCAAGGACCACAACGCAGTGACGCCGGTGAGGCTCGAACCCGCGGCCTCTCGGTCTCGAGTCAGGCACAACAATGAATTAACAATAGTTAAATAATAATAATAATAATAATAATAATAATAATAATAATAATAATAATAATAATAATTGTTATACTTAAGATTAAAATTAAAAAATAAATTGAAGCAACTTGTTATCAAATTATTTTTTATTTCGGCGATAAGATATGGTTATTGTTATTTTCTTATTTTTTTTAAATTTTAGATTTTTTTCATAATCATGTCTCCCAATCAGCTCAGTTTCCCCTTTTTTTTAAAAATGCTGTTAAGATTTCTCAACATTACCTAAGCAAGCATATCGCATATTGTGGAAACATTACAGATCCACAATATTCGAACTTAGACATTTTCTCCGCTCTGGTAAGAAGGCGCTTAAACTCAATTTTAACCTAAAAATGACAGAACTAAAATGTAATTTATTTCTATGAAACTTATATGGTTTATATTATTGGATGATAGAGATACCATTTATAACTTATAAAACATTGGGAAAATATCAGAACATGATTATTTTGGGGTCATAAAATGCTCACCCTAAGCATTTTCATTCAATTTACATTGAAATGAATGGGATTTTACCAGTTAAAAAGATGAACAATTTGACAAAACTAAATATTTAGTTATTTCATATTTGTTTATATCATTGTAAAGATAAAACATTAAATTTTCTTTTGATAACTTATAAAATAATGACAACTTAATAATAAGTTAGTTATTAATAATTTATTTAAAGGTTTGCATACTTTTCTGTGTAATTGATGCCACAGATTTCAACAGGTAAGTTGCGAGAGTGGTCAATATTCAAGGGAGATAATCGGGCAGATAAAACCGATAACTTCTGATATTGTCCCATATGAAGGTATTCATCAGATATGTTAACGGGAGTCACATCATTTGGCTGTGCTCTACATCGTCTAATACACAAGCCATTCGTAACTACAGCCCACAGAGTGAGGGACCGGCGTTGACTTTGATTTTCTGGTTGCAGGTCCCTGGCATGACCCTGTACCGGCGTTGACTTTGATTTTCTGGTTGCAGGTCCCTGGCATGACCCTGTACTAACAGCTCTTTTGCCCGGCTGAGGCGTCGTTACAAATGACTGGTGGGCAAAATTTGTTTCGCCTTTATCATGTTTATGCAAAAGTCATTTGTGACCACTTTCCCAATAGATTCCATCATATCACAGCCCATATGGCAATACCTTTTGTAACGAAAAAAAAATCACCAGTTAGGCGGTGTATAAATGTATTAAATTCTGATGTTTATTCTGCGATAAGTCAGCACATATGAAAATAAACGCAAAAAAGCGATGTTCACTGAATTCCTATACGCACTAAAGTGTTTGTTTCTGTATCCACATCATGTACATGGACACAAACTGGCGAATCTGGAGCATGGACTCCAAAGGAACGCGGCTCATATAATTGGTTCTAACTCCTGTCGCAGATGTTTCAACTGTAAAACTTAGGAAATTTACGTGTAACCTGTTAGAACCGCGCAGGAATTAGAATCGAATGCAAAATGCACCAGATTTGGGGGAAGGGTATTTTATCGATGTGAAGAATACGCATGTATGCTACATATAATTTTACTACGTGCACATTTTTCACAAAATGTGAAATATTGGTATGAAATGCGTGATGTATTGGTACAAATTTTCCACGCGCTGTGAGGAATTGGTACCAATTTTTCACGGTGTGAAATTTACGAAGTGTGAAATTTGCGGTTCGACAGAGCGTAGCGGCTCAGTGGTAGACGTTATGTCCTGTTCTATAGCATGCTTTTTCTAATCAACCTGCACATTTTACATTAAAGCCACGTTTATAAGCATAAATTGCACTTGGGTGCAAAGTACATCCAGTGTGCAAATTTGCTACCGGGTCGCAAATTTGGTCAACTGAAAGGGGTTTTAACAAAAAATTTACAGCGGAGGCAAAGTTGGGGCCCCGAGGGGGTATCTTAGGAGAAGGGTTATTTACTTTAAGGGATCTGGGAAGCACTGGTGATTATTTTCAGGGGTCTGGGGAGCAAGCTCATAGTTATGGGGATTTAGGGAGCCCTTCAAAAAGTAAAACAATAAATTAAAAAAAATCTCACCTTAAAGGAGAAGCCTCCATTTCGTTTGATTTTTTTTTGTTTTTTTTTTTTAATTCTTTGGTTTCTGTGGGGCTAAGTTAAATGACTAAATTCACAAAACACTGATAAAAAGAAACAAAACTTAATCTGAGAATTCTGTCCTAAGCATATTCTCATATTCAGGCCATAACATAAACACGTGCAAAGTTGTTTGTTTGTTGTTGTTTGTTTGTTTGTTTGTTTGTTTGTTTTAAAAAAAAACGGTATAAAGCTGTATGAGAAGTTACGCATGAAAGGTTTAGACATTGATTGCATTGAATGCCGAAAGTTCGTATATATCTTGAAAAACGTGTCAAAATATAATCTGAGGATCATTATCCAAATCTCATGTACATATTCAGACCATGGCAAAAGCACATGCAACGTTTCAAAAAGGTCGATGATAAAAGGGTAGGAGGAGTTGCGCAAACAAGGTAACCTACCATGTCTAAGTTAACGAAATGGGAAAAATTAACAAAAATAATCTGAGGATAATATACAAACCACATGCACATCTTCATATCATGACAAAAGCAAAAGGATCAGTATACAATTATAGGAGGAGTTGCGCACACAAGGTACCCGCTTTCCACTCACTTTGATAGTAATAACGTCTGAAAAATGTTAAAAGTTTTGTTAAAAAAGTGTCAATATATAATTTGAAGATTATATCGAAACCACATGCACATCTTCAGGTCATGACCAAAACATATGTAAAGGTTCAAAAGAATCGGCATAAAACTGTAGGTAGAGTTACGCACACACGGTATATAAAGTTCAATTTGTGAAAAAAAGTGACAAAACTTAATAACAGGCTATCCAAAACCACATCTTCAGACCATGCCGGACTAAACATCTCTATAGTTTCAAAACTGTAAGAGGAGTTGTGCACATAATGTACCCAATACATGATCTACATGTATTTAATCACTACCTGAAAAATGTTTAACATGTAAAAAAAAAGTGACTGAAAATAATCTGAGGAGTATATCCAAACGACATGCACATCTTCAGACCATGAACAAAACACCTGACAAGTTTCGAAAGAATCCACATAAAAGTTGGAGGAGTTGCGCACACAATGTACCTAAGTAAATTAGCTAGTACCACTTTAGGGGGTGTTAGTACGACGGAAGAATGACATGCCGAATAATAGTATGTCCCTTCGCTTTTCTTCGAAAGGGCAGGGTTCAATTAATTTTAATAATAAGCATGACTTGTAGTCATTTAAGCAGTTCATTTGGCTATAGCAGTTGCTGTTGTTGCCATTGTTGCCGTCGTTGTTGTTGTTGTTGTTGTTGTTCATTCGGTTTGTCATGAATATGATTTATGTCATCTTGTGAGACTAAAGAAATATATATTCAATTCGTAGCTGCGCGCCACGAATGAAATGTGCATTTTTCACTAGATGATAGAAATTCAAATTTTAAGTCAGAACATTTCTTAAAAGAAATGTTTCTCTGTCGACATCTTTGCCGTGCATCTTTATTACAAGAAATAAACTTACCTTGTGTCGTTTGAAATACTAGAAAAGAACACAATGTAATGAACAGCCGCATGTTCATAAAAATTGTTAATCACTTTTAAAGGCACTTTTTGTATAATTTGAGCTGTCCGCCTCCAATAGTTTTACGAAAGAGAAGAAATATTTTTTTCTGGAAATATTTTCTGACGTTATTGCTTATCAGTATTACGCTAATAAGCTATTTGGGCCAGAGCATCATATTTTGGTACTTATCGCATCTGTAAGCAGTTATGACTCTGGCAAGACTGCGCTACCACGCAGTCGCGCCAGAGCCATCGCTGCTTGCACACACTATATACGGAAGATGATGAGGGCTCAGACCAACTATTAGCCATATAGTCCCACTGGGTAGCTGAGCACGCTTGTTTGAAAAGGGGATTTACGAATGTGTCATAAGTACCAAGTCTCGTTGGCTGGTCCAGAGGTATACTTTATTTACCAATTGCCTGCTATATCCGTATTTTCAGCTGCGTCAGACAGCGTTGATTCGGATCAGGCGACTTAGAACTAAGCCGTGTGAAATGAATCTACACTGTTTGCTCTTCCGTTTACACAGCTATGTCACGTTGAGCTCTCCTTTGATCCGGTGACCTGAAAGTCCTATGAAGAAGACAAACTGGTAAATTTCACCAGCAAGTTCTGTATAAGCTCTACGTAATAGCAGATAGAAGATTCCTTTGGAATTCTAAGCTCATCCGGACAAGATAAGTAGACTTTTGGTACACTAAATCACTTCACAATTATTTTCGTGTGTCCTTTCACGATTTTTCGTGTTCGCACACTGTAAAAAAAGCGTCACTGAACACCAAATTAAGTGGCAGCAGGCCTCGAGGTTATAAAACTTTTTTCATGCTCGACTCAGCCATGGACTATCTATATGTTTAGAGAGTCCCTGACTCAGCTGAGCACGAAATTGATCCTGCTCGTAAATGTTAAAATGCCAAACATTTATTAGCATGATAAATACAATATCTGAGAGACTTAAAGCAAGAAACTTCTTTATTTATCAGTATTTTAGTAATATAACATGAGGGCCTTGACTGCTACTGGTCTTGGTGTAACCTAAGCTCTTGAACAGAACGTTCGAGGGTATTGATCCGAAGAATAACTACATCAATAACAGATAAACATGCTCTAATAGTCATTACGAGAGAAATGTTGGCCTCGAGTTGTTTCAGTAAGAAAGTAAGTGTAAGTTTACACCAAAAGGTGTGGCAGCTCAGCTTCCGGCCCTTTTGGTGTTAACGTATACTTATTTTTTACAATGCATCTGGTTTCACGGAACTAATAGTCAGATATAAATGATATTGCTTTCTGTTCAGCTGTTACGAGTGAAAACACCCATTCGAGAATGTGTGAACATTGCTGGTTCAGATTGACCTGTGTATCCGAAGAGGGCTGACCAGGATGGTAGCATTTACCTTGAAATCGTATGCATACGCATCGCAAAAAATATATAACTTTACACTCAGTTCGGCGGCAGCTGAACGGCCACTGATTTTGGAGTAATTTTAACAGATTTTAAAACTATATATTCTGTTCGATGAATAACTACTACTGTAACAGTAAAAGGTAGAAATAGTTTAACATGTATCACTTAAGAAATGTTGGCCTGAAGTTGTGATAAAAGGAAAATAAATGGTAGTTTATATCTCTTGTGGTGTTAACTTAACACTTATTTTTACAGTGCGATCAAACTGCAATGACACGTGTAGACTCAAACGAACCTGTGCAGCCTCCTGTTAAGCTTAAAACTCCAAATGATGTTCAGTCAGTAGCTTAACACTCATATAATATTCAAGCGACTAACAAAGGCTCTGATCAGACTGCACGTACGCGCAGGCTGATCTGAGGCTTTGCTGGTCGCACATACCACATTGCTGGAAATCTCATGTTGCGGCTCATTTGTATATGGCAGGGCAACAACATGTATTCTTTCGCGAGGAATTTTGAAATCGTGAGTAACTAAATTCGGGAATATCAGCGAAAATCGTAGTTAGTTCTTGCTCATTGAATAAGATAGCAATAGCGGGCTCCATGGCAACCCAAAAGACAACGACAGTACGAGTGAATATGGACCAAAGAAGACAAGGAATTCATGATATTCAAGTCCCGTTCATGACTGATACCAATGTCACAGAGGAAGGTGTCCTCTAGCTCCTTTCAAAGCCCAAAAAAGTAAGTGAGTATGATCAGGAAATACCACAATCACAAAGTGCAGACCAACTCACGGCATCGTGAGGAAGAGCCACAAAACATTTACAGTAACAAGATATCCGAAATTCAATAAAAGCAAAGCAAACCAGTCATCTCTTCCTTATCAAGATGATTGCAAAACTAGAAGTATACATAGCAACGTACACCAAAACAAAGACAAACACGGAACCTCAACAAACAATGGGAGGTACATAAAACAATAGATCAACAACAACAGAACCACCGCCTTAGAACGGACAGCAGCCTAAGCTACCGGGGGACTTAAATGCATTTTACAGGCGCCAAATCTTCGCCCTAGATTCTGTTGTTGTTAAAACACAAAAATGTTTAGCTCGCATGGAGGCTTCCTATCTAAAGCAATGCATCATCACAGAGAAACAATCTAATCAAATTTACACTTAACTCGGCCAAAGCATATGGCACAGACTCCATCGCATCAAGAGTGCTCAAGGAATTGACACATGAGATAGCACCATAACTTGAAACAATTTTCCAGAGGAACCTTGACACAGGGTAAGTACCAAAGGACTGGGGGATAGCCAACGTAGCTACCATATTCAAGAATGAGAGAGAAGTATAAACCAAGCAATTATCGGCCAGTCTCCCTGATTTGTACATGCTGTAAGATTCAAGAGCATATCGTAACTAGTAACGTCCTCAAAAACCCAGATGAGCACAACATTCTAACAGACTGCCAGCGTGGATTCAGGACAAGAAGGAGCTGCAAAACCCAACTCCTCACACTAGCTGATGAATTAGTGTCTGGCCTGGACCCGGGGCCTGGACACAAAACACCAATATATGACCCGGTAGTTTTGGATTTTTTCACAGCATTTGACCGCGTGCCACATCAACGCCTTGGGGTAAGAGCAAGTACCTTTGATTGGATAAGGCAGATCGAAGGATTTACGCCAGGCAGTGCTGAGGTCCTAACCAGAGTGCCACAAAGAACAGTTTTGGGACCACTTTTATTTTTGGTCTTTATCTAATGATCTGCCAGACTGTGTCCAATCCAAGATTAGGCTCTTGGCAGACGTCTGCATTCTGTACAGACGCATAAAGAACCAAAACGACTGTAACATCCTACAAGATGTTCTCAAACACCTTACTGCATGAGAAAAGAAATGAGTATTATAAGACTTTTCGCTTACTGTAAAGGCGGCAACTTAAATATTCATATCTGGGCGTGGTTCGGCTATTTCATCTGCTAAGGAAGGGAAATCAGGTTTTATTTATAATTTGGTAAAGAGCTAATAAGCTTTTTGAGCCGCGCAAACGTGCGTGCATTTCATGAAAATCCTAACCGTGACTGAACTCACATTCATTAACCCTTAAAGCGCATAATCACAAAATGTATGGTTTTTGTCGTCCACTAAAATATTTGAAGCCTCATAGACAAACAGTGTGGACCCAGATCAGACTGCTCCTGTAGGAGCAGTCTGATCTGGGTCCACAATGTTTGCCTCTATGCTGATGTTAAATAGACATTTTCAGATGCAGTTATTTTGCTGGCATTTTAAGGACTAAATAATGTGTTTTGCAGGAACCAAAAAGTCAAGTAATAGGTCGCTTCACGCAGAAAAGTGTCTAGCAATGAGAGTTCACTGTAACTCTCTATCAGCCAATGAGGCTGAAGCTCCCAGTATGGTATCATTCAAACTGGGGCTTTCACTCTGTGTCAATATATACTATCTGGGCCAGTCATGTATACCGAGAGTTCCATGGTTCAGAGGTAAATCAAATTTTGTTGAATTGTGAATGTTATGCAATGTGCCCGGTTTTGATATCCTTATACTAGTAAAACAGTCTCTTTCTTTTCACAATGAGACATGCTTTCTAAAAACGTCATGCTAAATATCTGGATTAATATCTGGGAAAATTTGGGAAAATATGATTTCCTGTCTTTTCTCCTCATCCCTATGAGTTAAAATAGTCTCCTTCATTGTGCTTTTAATTGGTGTATTTTTTCCTCTCTTATTGAAGTAACCTCCAGGCATTAATTTTGATGTTAACACCAAGAAGTTACAGTTTGCATATTTTATGTTGTTACATTGCATGCTTTTATGTATGGGCAGCCATTAAGCCTCAAAACTGAATTTTAGCCAGAAACTTTGAATGCGTAAATACATTTCGTGCATGTTCAGTTGAACAACAGTGTTCTTCACAATATTCCAGTAGCCTAATAATACCCCTGAAAGTATGTTTGTAAGGCAAAGGGAATTGGCAAAACTACCTTATTTGATGTTTGCGTAATCTAAGTGAAGATACGTATAACCCCTTTCTTAGCTGAAACTTCATCAAATGTGCAGTTCTCAAGATTTTAAGCAGCATTAGTACCTTTTCACTCGACTTTTATGTTTCAAATTATTTCAGTTGTGAAGAGTATTACTTTGATTGAAACAATGTAAAATATTAATGATTAATGCCAAGCAGTAGTCTTTCCATACTTGAAAGTTTTCTATTTACCTTGGTACCATGGGAAAGCCCTTTTGCATACCTAATAACACCATTGGTCGCAATCAGATGTGTAAACAAAGATTCAATAGAGTGTCGTGAGTACTGAACATAATTAGTTTCAGGAGGGTAGCCAGAGGTTTGATCATGTTGAAGCCCACCAAAAATATTTGGAGAATTAAGAGATATCTGACCTTGTTACTTTACTTCTTAGATAGCGAATGATAAAGGCGTTGATCAGACTGCGCGGATGCGCAGGCTGGTCTGCGCCTTTGTTGTTCGCAATCAAGAAATGTCAGGGTTTCTCGTGTCTATACCTATATGATGTTGACGCCCAGGCTTCCTGGTCTCCGCCTGGCTACGCGCCTGAGTGAAGAAGATTTCCTTGGAAAGTATACAGTAAAAAATTCAAGGGTTGAATACCTTTCAGTATGAATTATCTGCATTGTAACATTAACTACCTCGGAACCATGGGAAACCAGGCTTAGTAGCTCTAATGAGGTTCTTAAGCTGGTGTTGGTGGTGACTTCGTGTGTCCTGGTGCCGCCACTTGGAGCTAGATTGGTTAAGGACTGAAGAGTGAAATGCATCAGCCAAAAATCACTCTCTTTCTGTCTTTCTATCAGTAAGGTGCTTGGTGATAGAAAGACGACTACCAACTCGAGAATAAATTAATTTGAGGCAAGACTTGGAACAATTGAAGAAAGAACAAACATTGAAATCAAAAGCATTCTCAGATATGAAAACAGAAATTATTGAAAGTCTGCAGACTAACTTAGAAAACCTGGTTAACAGATGAACAAAGGAACTGGAAGATAGGAAAAGGCGTGAGACAAACCTGGTTTTCTTCCAAATATACTCTATACCTGAGCAACGCTACCCTCGTGCAGAAGGCAATAAAATGCAGGATATGGAATATATACAAAGATTGAGTTCATCCCTGGGTCTTGAAAACCTTCAGATAATAATCTGTTTTGGATTGGTAAAAAGTCATTAGCATCAAATAGACCCCTTAAGCTAATTGCAAAAGAAATTCCTACTTGATAATGCCAAATAAGTGCCAAAAAAGCCCCTGGTAACCTTAAGTAGCTTATCATTGTTAAAGATATGACCTTCAACCAAAGAGAAGAAATACGGAAAAGGAGGAGAAATGTGGTTAGAAATGTGGCACCTGAGGATAGACAATTAATACTCAAACTGAACTGAATAAAAGTAATACAATGCAACGGAAATATACTAAAACCAACTGCTAATTGGTCACCTTACATTTTTACGCTAGTTCAGAGAGTGAAACGTAGGGCATACAAAATTCATGTTTTTAAGTGAAGCAATAGCTTGCCGAGACTCTGCAAGTTATTTCATTTAAAAATGACGTGTACTTCTTGCACGGACGAAGTTAGAGAAAAGGTACCCTCATTTCAAAAAGTCACACTTTTTCTACGATATAACCCATAACACAAATTAACGTTTTTGTTTGTTTGAAGATGTTACTGGCTAGCGTGATATAAGAAGAATAAGGCTCAAAAGTTTTGATTCAATCGGACTCGTCGTTTTTGCTACTCAAAAACATAAGACAAACACTTTTAGCAGGTTAATCATTGAAATTCAGCTTTAAGCTTGCAATTTACATGGAGACTTTGCACTGCTCTGCACGCTTTATTATCAGCGATACGGCATTGAAATTTTCAGCGATTATTCATTATCACCAGACGTCATCGTTCTTCTTTGAAAACTAAAAAAACAAAAACATAATGCTACCAAATCGATTTTTAAACTCTCACATTAAAACCGGAAGTGTACAGAAGTCGTAAAACAATTATCACCAAAAATGGACTGATCAAGTTCTACTCTGTTTGGCCTACAGTGTTCATATAAAATTAAGTGCATTTAACAATTTTACGAGGAATTACTGGTGAATTTCAAAAATCTCGAAAAAATTTGAAAAATGCAACATTTTAAAAATGCGTAAAAAATCTATCATAAGCAAAATTTCAATTGTTTGAATTTTTTCAAGTCGGACAGACCAGTTTGTAACCATCTAAACGTCAATTTTATAAAAACAACTCTCAAAACCATTTTTTTTTTAAAAATCGAGTTTTTGCATTTTTAACCCAAAAAACTTTGAAGTAAATCAAAACTGTTCAAAAACACTGCTAAACGTTTGCCCATTAAAATACACACATATATAGGCAAAAAATCATTTAAATTTTATTAGCGTTTGGTCAGAAATAATGAGTTTGAAAAGTGACCAATTAGAACTTGGTTTTAGTATATATCAATCACAACAGCAGCTTCCTAGCCATATTCATGGAAATGAAAAGATTAAGAATCCAACATTGTCTCAATTGAATATACATTCTTCAACATCTGTTGTTGTTATTTTTATTACACTACAGTGATTGGGCAACAGATTGGCCCAGATTTACATAGTGATGATCCAGACAAAGGGGACAAAACTGTGATTGGGGGTGTGAACGAGGATGCTAGAGTTCACAAGGATCACATTTTTAGGAAACGTGTTTTAGTTTTAACAGCACTGTAAATAGGAAACAAGGTAATTTTAGTTAGCCAAAACTTTCCCCAGAATATCTTAAGGTGTTTTATACAAATTGTGATTGCTTATCGCAAACAAATATAGCTGAATTAGAGAGCTGCATTCAATCAAATTCACCAAATATAATAGCCTTTACAGAGGTTCTTCCAAAATTCAGCATATTTGACGTGAATGAAGTGGTGTTTGCACTCAAAGGTTGTTTAGTGCCAATTTAAACAAGGGTAGAGGTGTTCTAATATATACCAGCAGTTGATATTGAACAATACCGAAACTTTGAGGAATCTACCTGGTGTAAAATTAACCTTTCTGGTGATGACAACATTATAATAGGATGTGTTTATCGAATCCCAAATTCCGCAAGTGAAAATAACTTGTATCTCTTTAATGCACTACGAGACATATCTGGAGGAAACCCATCAAATTTGCTTATTCTTGGGAATTTTTATATTAAACATTTTGATTGGAAAAACACAAATTCTAAAGAAAATGAAACTCACATTCCAACACTCTTCTTAGAATGTTTAAGAGGCAATTTCTTGTTCCAGCATGTGTAGGAACCTACAAGGTACAGGTCCCAAAATCTTCCTTCAATCTTAGACTTGATTTTAAAAAATGGGGAAAACATGGTTAGCAATCTACAATATAAACCTGGGCTCTGAAAAAGTGACCATCTAGTCCTGGAATTCAAATACAACTGTTATATTAGATCTAGTGACCCCCATCCTAGATTTTTTCCGCAGGGGATTATAGAAACATAAGTGAAAAACTGGAAGAAAAAAGATGGAGGCAAGATTTGCAGGAAAACAGCCCATCAGATGCATGGGAAATACTTCCAGAGAAACTTAATCAATTGGTAGAAGGAAATGTACAAGTGAGTAAGGTTTCCAGTGCAGCTGACCATATACCCATATGTAAGTCATCAATGTATGGTAGCAATAAGGAAAAAAACATACACATAATAAAACAGACCAAAACTACACTCAGTACAAAGCAGCAAGAAATAATGTGATAACAGAGTCACGATGATCTAATTATAAGGACTTAGCTGATAAGATAAAAAACTGATAAGTAACTCTTCTGGGGCTATGTACGCTCCAAAATGAAGATCAAATCAAACATTGGCCAGTTGGAGCTACCAGATGGTAGCTACACTAATGACAACCAGGAGAAAGCAGAAATGTTAAAAAACACTTTGCAAGTGTTTTGTAGTGGAGGGATCAGAAGCATTGCCAGATTTTGAGGATAGAAACTTTGCGGAGTCAGTTACCAATAAACAGTGTAGATATAAATAGAACAAAGATGGGAAAAGCTATTGATAAACTGGAGGCATCAAAATCTCAGGGCTCGGACCAGATTCACCTAAAACTTATAAAAGAATGTAAGGACTCCTTACTTAAACCATTAGAAATAATCTTCGAGAAGTAAATGGAAAATAGTCAACTTCCAAACATCTGGAAACGGGGTAATGTAGCGGCCTTCTTTAAAAGTGGAACAAAAACCAAATCCTGAAAATTATAGTCCTATATCATTTACATCAGTACCTGGAAAATTGCTCGAGATACTAATTAGAGATATACTAGTAGAGCACATGGGAGAAAAAAAACTGTTTTCAAAAGCCCAGCATGGATTTGTAACTGAAAGATCATGTTTCACTCAATTTCTAGAGCTAATGGAAGAATTAACTGAGACCCTATATTCAAATGGAGATGTGGATATAATCTACCTTGATTTTTAAAAAAGCTTTGATGATACATTGCAATAGTTGGGAAGCCTCCATGCGAGCTAAACATGTTTGTGCTTCAACAACAGCAGAATATAGGGCGAATATTTCGTACCAGTAGAATGCATTTAAGCCCCCCGGTGGCTTAGGCTGCTTTCCGTTCTGTGGCGGTGGTTCTGATGTTGTTGATTCGTTGTTGATTGCTTCTCCCATTGTGGGATTCTGTAATTTTTCAATGTTTTGTTGTTCGTTACTTTGCGTCCATTCTAGTAAAACTGTTTTGCAATCATCTTGATGGGGAAGAGAGAACTGGTTGCTTTGCTTAGTTTGTTTTCCAAGTGTCTCGTATTTGTTGTGTGGCTCTTCCTCGCGGTGCCACTGGTTTGTCTGCAGTTTGTGATTGTGGCATTCCTGATCATACTCACTTACTATTTTCGATAAAGTACCACAGAAACGCTTACTTAACATCTTTAGTGTATGGCATCCAAGGGAAAGTAGGACTACACAGCTGGATAAAGGATTTTTTTAAAAAATAGATCACAGAAAGTAGTAGTACATGGGAAATGCTCCTACTCAGCGAAAATCACAAGTGGAATTCAACAGGGAAGCGCGTTGCGTCCGATATTACTTCCTGGTATACATAAATGACCTTCCGGAAGTAATCAAAGCATGCATGAAACTCTTCACCGATGATGCAAAGCTTTTTGGTATAGTAAACTCACTCGTGCAAGTAACAACAGTTCAAATCAGCCTTGACAATGCCGTTGACTAGGCAAAGATATGGGACATGTATTACCACTTTCAAAAATGTAAACATCTACATATTTGAAACCACGATATAAACTTTGAATACGCAATGCAAACAAATAGTGGAGAAGAAAACGTCCAAAAGGTAACAACAGAGAAAGACCTACAGGAGTAATATTTGACCAAAACCTGAATTTTACAGAACATATAGATAACAAAGTAAACAAGGCAAACAGAAATGTATGCCTTATTTCTGCACATTCACATTCATGGACAAAGACATGTGCTTAAGCATTTATAAATCTGTCGTTATACCCCATTTAGAGTATGCGTATTAGAGTGTATGGTCACCTATGTTCAAGAAAGACAAAATACCCATAGAAAATGTTCAGCTTCGTGCAACAAGACTTGTAAAAGGTTTAAAACCCCTGTCATATGAGGATCATAGACTAAAACATCAGGACTGCCTAGTTTAAAGTATAGAAAAGAAAGATCTGACATGATACAAGTATTCAAAATCATGCATGACGCAGTGGTGGATCCAGTGGGGGTTCAAGTGGTTCGCTCGAACCCGCCTTTGAGACAAAGGGGGAGTTCCAAATCTGCCCACGCATGGATTTCGATAATATTTTGTATGTTGAATACCTACGGTATAACAACTACAAAAATGAATATATTTTATTCCTCGGACGCTGTTAGGCCACAGGGGGACACCTTGAAGTACACCCTCTTTGTACTAATATATGACCTATTAAATATCAGTCTCAAATCATTAACATTGTTGACTGCTACATTCTTTGATTGGAATATAAAAGAAGACTTCCCAGGGTATACCTTACTACCATTAATGTATATGAGTACATCTAGATAATTTTTTTCTGACCCATCAAAATTTGAATTATCCACAATTTGAACACTAAAGTTAGTGTCTATAGAGGATTCTGTCCTAATATTTACCATGTTCCAGTTTTTGTCAACCCATAATATTTACAGAAAAGTAGGTCAAATACGTTCACTTTATGCATGTAAATTTTCATAAAATTTGGACACCGGTAAAAGTGTTATAATTTGCATGAAATGAGTTAAGTCAGTTCTGATTCACAAGTGATTTCAAATAAAAATATTCCAGTTAGGTCTTACAAACCGCAGTTTTTCCACCAGTATTATACTAAAAACGCATTGACTATCACTATTTAGTATCTTCATCCAAATTAGGTCCAATAATTTGTTGGTGTCAGAAGTTTTAGCTAATAAAATAGCATAAAACTGGCATTTCTGTAAGCAGCACTTGATAAGTAGCACTCGTTCTAGAACTTAGGTATACGGGTGGATGTCCAGCAGGTACCATTTGTAAATTGATCTTCCACTGGCTTCCAAATTATTTTTGGACTGAAGCCAACAGGTGTTTTTGCTCTTAATGTCTTTTAGCCAATGAAAAAAAAAATAAAAAAGATTAGGTTTTATGCAAGGTAATTCATCGTCTCCATCTACATTCTATGTTCCTGTTGCACCTAGAATTTCCTCTATCTTATGTCCCTCCGAATCAAATATTGAGGGTAAATTGGTTCAGGACTATGTGCATATTTCTCATTAACTCTCATAAACTTAGTGAAACCAGGTCAAGTGTTTAAGAAATAGTGTACATTCTCACTATTTTGGTAGGTTCTTTTTTCAGAGAACTTGGATTTCACACCAGCTGTCTTTGTATCGGGGAAAACCTTCCCCCTTCCATTGATAAAGTGTTGTATTTTCATATTCTGGTCTTTCTGGAATATTTAGTTTCAGCAGAAAGTAGAAGACCATTTAAGCCAGTGCTAGGAGGCACGCGAGCTGCAGCACTTTCCATTTAGTGTCATGCAGAGCCTGAGTGAAACTGAGTCTTAAGTTTTAAAAATTTATAGTTTATTTCTAGTATGGAATGATCCGTTTTCCCACATTATTTAAATAGTATCCTTATTTTGCAGTCCCTTAGTCAATCAATGTTTATATTTTAATGAATGGTTTACAGAATCTTTTTTGAATTGCATTGTATCTTAATTGGTATTGATAGTGGTTATTTCTCCTGCATTAAGTTCTATACGCCAAAACATTTCAAAAGAGTATCCAAAATACTTATCATAAACCCCATTTAAAATCATTAATATTCCAACAAAAGTTTTAAAACTGCTCTAATAAACAGAAATGGAGTAGATGAAAATAAAATAATACTTTTTAAGATTATAAATGGATTTTCAAGCATTAAGAAACACTTAGCGAATTTATGAATATATACATACTGAACATCTGGCATTAGACTAGTTGTGCTGTTATTTCCATCGTGGTTATAGAATCACGAATTTGATTCTCAAATGACCTCATAACCATAATGCTGACATACTAAACGCTTTTGTAAAACCGGGCATAAATATTTATAATGAATTCAATAATATTTATATATTTAACAAAAGTCTGACTCACCATTCAAACAAATATATTTCAGGGCTTCAAATCTTGTGAATATTATCCTTATACATTATAGATGGGGAAAGGTTGACAAGAACTGTAACACGCCATAATGAAAACTTAAACATTGTTGATATAATTTGTACAGCTGAATTTGAGTAAATATTCTAAAGGAAACATTATTTTAACCATTTTATGTGATAGATATGGTAATGTGTGTACCGCACACATAAGCTAGAACTCACAGATTATTCTAATAATTATCAATTTTAAAAATTCCGATTTCTGATAGATGTAAATTGTGCTGCTTTGGGGGGTACCCCTATAATCACATACTACACAATACCAAATGTTGTAATCAACCAATAAAAGGCGATAAAAATAAAATACTTATAAGCCAAACAGTCAGTTTGCATATTATCATGAAGATCTATGCCTGTGCAGAACAGAACTCTATGTAAATTGAGCATACTGCTGGAAGTTTACATAAAGTCTTGATTTTTACATTCTGCAAAATTTTGACCATTAAGATTGAAGTTCAGAAAACTTCATTTAACTGGTTTCATTTTTTCTTCAGATTTTATGATTATTACAAACACATGTGTGGTCAAATTTGATATAAATTTCATAGGTTGACAAGAACAGTAACTAGGCAAAATTGACAATTTAATTTGTTGAAAATATTTTCAAAATGTTAAATTTAGGGGTACCTTCAAACAAAATTTGACGTGGACTTGTTCATTTTATACATTGAAATATATGTATGGTACACACATAATTACAAATTACTAGGCATCATGTTGAGAATAAATTAGGCTGAACAATCAAAAATCTTGTCGCATAGGGCCACTTTTAAATAGGGTGTCCATTTATTTAATTTTTAAAATTTAAAATTATTTAAATTTTAACAACTGAAATAGATGAATGGGTAAATATCTCACAAATGGAACACACATGTAATAGACAATCTTTCTACAAAATTCTATCAAATTCTGTGCGTGGGCAGAACCCTTTGTAAAACCCATATAGGGTGGAACTCCCCCTTTATTTCATTTTTGTGGAGAATTTTCAGAAAATCAGGAAAAAAATAATAAATAATCAGGCAAAATTTACAACTCGAACCCCTATTTGTAAATATGAGCCCCCATCAAGGAATCCTAGATCCGCCCCTGCATGTCATCGATGGTCACTCATTAAAACTGTTTAAGAAAAGGTCACACTTATTAGTTAGGGCTAACAACTTCTCAAATCGAGTTCTGGACAACTGGAATTCGTTGACAGAGGACATTGTGAATGCACTCTTCCTAAACGCGTTCAAAAGCCGGCTTACCCGGTTCTGGCGAGAACACCCATGCAAGTTCAGCCCACACTGCTACTCACCCGGACAACGCACCAGAGAAACTAGAACACAGAACCAGAATGCAGCAGAAGAGGCAAATGGGCCTAATTAGATGTCGACTAACGGATATCAGGTTTATTCTTTTAACTATGTTTCTATCTTTCTTATCATGCTTTCTTTTTCTCGTGCAGAAAACCCCGAGACCAAAAAGTGTTAAGACATGCGGCAGTCAACGCGCCGTCACGGTATTTCATTCTTGTTAATCAATTAAATTGGGTCCAATATGAACGGTAACCGCATTGGGATTTAAGAGTTGAGAGTTTGAAAACTATATAAACCTTTGTAGTTCTGGACCCCAGGGGGATACACTGATATTTTCATACATACATAGACATAGACATAGACAAAGAAGATTTATTTTACGTCGAATATACATATAACAAGTAACATAAGCCCTGTAGGGCTTTTACTTCGACAAACAAATTTAAAGAGAATAAAATGTAGAGTATATCACAGAGCATGCACAGTAGTATTATAAACATATATATACATTGTAAGACTGAAAATAAACTTTGGTTATAAAACAAAATTATTTAAAAAGTTAAATCTCTATAAAAAGATTAAATAGGGGATTAAGAGACTAGTATACTAGAGTATATTCAAAGCAGACGGTAGAAGCAAGTGGCTCTAAATGCAATTAGCACTCATAGGGTAACATAAATTCTTCCCTTAAAGAATCAAGGGAAGAAAACAGTGAGGCAGAGTTTAATTTGCAAAGTAATCACATCCTGTTGACATGTAGGTGCCCTAAAAGCGAAAAAGGCGAAAAATAAAAGCGTAGACTCAGGCCATTTTTAGGGGTTCAAAATTTTGAATTTCAATATTTTTGGGAGTTTTCAATAAAATGAATATTTTTTTGGGGGGGAGGGGTATGAAGATTTTATGGAAATTTTTGGGGGTCTTCACAAAATTGGACTATATTAAGGGGTCATTTCTATGCATTTTAGGGTCTTTTCTTAAGGTCAAGGTACAGAATGGGGGATATTTTTGGGGGTTGCTAAAATTTCAAATATTTTTTGGGGTGCTTGAAATTCCTGATATTTTTGGGGGTGAGTGGTAGATGCTGGGCCAGAGCCTACGTATGAAGAAGAAATGAAAGAACCCCCCCCCCCCGCCCGCCCCTACCCCTCGCCTGGGGTCTGGTTTGACACGACAGGTATGCATATTATAAAATTCATATGCACGATCTCTATACGGCTAGCAACAAATGACATTTGGGAAAGCTTGGTGACGAATCTAACGTTTAGCCGGCAGTCATGCCATTAAATAGGAAGAACTGGCTGTTGCCTTATAGCAGTGCCAATCGACGAATGCAAGGACCGCTGTCTAAGTTTACTATTTGCGTGGTCACACTATTTAGTGAAGTTTGGCTTAGTGAGTAATTTGAAAAAAATGATATTTATACATGACCGATTCGCCACCATATGTTTCGATCTAGGTGATACATGACTGATTGCATGATATTGGTCATACCATTTTACACGTACCTGTGTTACATTAGCATAAATGTGTGACATAAGTATGTAGTGCATTGAGGAAGACACTAGGGATTTATACAGCAGAGATTCTAGATCGGCCAGATTGCAGCAATCTGCAGGAACAGTCTGCAATGTTTTTTATCCACGGACAACACGCCGCTGCTGCTCTTCATCACCGCTGCCACATGGCAAGAAGTATTCCAAGACTGCTCTCAGAGTTGGTAGCCTCAGATTCATGTGATGTATTGTTGCTTCAAAGAAAATATTTCTAGAATTGTCAAGATGTTTTAGCATCCAATACATATGTTTTAACTGATGTATAAGAAAGTAATTACACTTTTGCACTCAAAAACGTTTACTTATATGACCTTTGCCAAAGGTATTTAACCCTTGTCCCAGGCCTTCCGTTAGGCGGGCGTACACGCATATTACATCCAAAAATCGGCTGCGTACGCCGAAATTACACATCAAAGACATACCGGGGACTTCTCAAAATTCATTAGTACGGCCAAAAATGGATATTGAGATGTCCTGTCTGCAGAAAAAAACCCGCCTACATTTACCAGATTAAGTGAGGCCAAAAAAAGAAAATGTCTCGTTTCCGGTTACCTTACCGACCCTAATATTTTGGGGCCTACTCAAACTTTTTTGAAGCCTTTTGGGATATTGAAGTCTATTTTTAGATCTTTTTAAAAGATTTTTAGACTTTATCTGTACAAAAAAGTTTTATAAAAACAAAAGTTTGCCTACCTAAAATTTTTTGGAGACGTAATCGGAAACAAGACATATTTTTGTTTTGGCCTGATTTATGTCCCGCCTTCGGATTGGAAACTCTTTAATTTCGTTTATTGACCACCGTAGGACATTCCACTTGACTGATTTCGAGAGTTTTTTTGACAGCCAGTGTCAAGTGTAGGCTTCTGTCGGAAACGTTAAGATATTAAAGCGTGTCACCCAACAGGTGTGAAAACCTGGACACATCTTGACAACGGCCATAGAAACCATTCCTAGTGAGGAGGACATCCAATCCCTGAGCAATAAATCGAAACGGCCAATCAGTATCTGTTTTGACAGAAAGTGCTGATGTGACACTTTGCATGCTTATAAACTCTACATGTCTGCGTCATAATTAATTGTTTTCTTGAGCCTGCGCATGCGATAACATACAATTTATCAAAATCGAATGTCATGGGTTTTTTATTGTTGCAATATATATGCTGTACAAGTACAAGCTTTTAAAAAACATTTGTTACACAAACAAGCACAAGCTTTTAAAAAATAATTGTTACACAAACAAATACATGCTTTTAAAATAATAATTGCTACACAAACACTCTTTTTAAGACAATACTCTGATTTTTGAATGGGATATCAAATAAAACCAAATATTTTACTTTCTTGTTGTTCTATTTATAGTAACAACAATATATTGCGATATGTTTTCGTACCAATATATTGTACCTTTTCAGACTCGTATTGCAATATACCTGCATATAAGGTTTATCGTTACAGCTCTAATTGATGAGGAAACAGCTCAAAACACAGGAAAAATAAAAGCAAATATTTGTTCTAGGAGAGGCCCTCTTAGTGGTCCTTAAATGCTCAAAATCATTTTCGGCCTCACGGCCTGGGAGCTTCACCCCCAGAACTCCCCACCAAGGCAATGCCCCTTGATCCAACTGAGGCCTAGGGGACCCCCATACCTTCGGCCCATCAACCTAAAATTCTGGCAATATCCCTGTTGTTTATTGTTTCAGTTAAACTGACCACTAAGTTAGAAGCATTTTAAGGTGTTAAACTTTCCCAAAATATTATACCTTAAACCTTTGGCACACAAACTAAGGCCAGGTTTTTTTATTAGCTGATTTACGAACCCTCCTACTGTAATTTTCTAGAAAGTAGAAAAAAAAATAATTTAATTATTTTTTTTATTTTTAAAAAAAAAACAATATATTTTTTTGGTTTTGTTTGTGTTTTTTTGAGATTAACACTGTTAAAAGTGATTGTCCTATGCAGGAAAATTATGAAATATTTAAAGATTTATTACAGACTGTTGGTTTACTTTACTAGTTTTACTGTTTGTCTTGAAATATTAAAAAAAAACACAACTCTGAAAATGACCAGTCAACTGGTCATTTTCAGAGCTTTTTTTTCGTCCCCCCAACCCTAAATCTAAAAAAAATCCTGTAAATCAACTAATTAAAAAAATCTGGCCTAATACTGAGCCTTGGCACATTATATATCTTTACTTTGACATGTTTTTTGTCGTCTAGATATCAAAACAGACTTCCTTGATAGGAGCGCAGTGGCTCAGTGGTAGAGTGCTTGACTTGAGACCGAAGGGCCGCGGGTTCGAGCCTCACCGGCGTCACTGCGTTGTTGTCCTTGAGCAAGACACATTTATCCTAGCTTAGTACTGGTTCAACCCAGGAAGACCCGTCCCGCATAACTGAAAGATTGTTGAGTGGACGTAAAGAATCAAATCAAACAAAGACTTCCTTGATTATTAAACTTTCGCTGTAAGCCGTTTTTGTACATTGAGATAAAAGCAGAAATGTCTGCTTTGCACCAGAATATTAATACCACATCAAAACCTTTAGAGCCTATCGATTTACAAATGTGTACCAATGCTTAGTTCAAAGATAAAGGGTTTTTTCCAATTTTTGTTTGCTGCTGACTAGTGTAAACATACGGTATGCCATTTATTTTACAGTAAACCTTTCAAACGATCTTATTCACACTTTTCACATTACTGTTGAAGGATGTAAGATATACCAGGGCTCTAAAGTGAGCATGTTCCTGTAGTACCTGTATTAGTAAAATCATGGTCAGAACAAGTCAATTCTGGGTCCTGGTAGCCCAATCAGGCTAGTTCAAAGAACATAAAAAAAATAAAAGAGATCTTGGTCTAAACGGTTTACTCAAGGGTAATGATTTTCAAACAAATGTTGTTAAGTTGTTTATTTCAGTTTGAAAACAATTACAAATGTTCAATTGAAAAGATTCCAATAATGACACGTTAATGCATACTTGTTAATAACTTGAAATTAACACATTATCGGTCAGGGCTAGTGCATTTTAGGTCAGGACAAGTACATAAATTCTCAAGGTCCTTGTCCGACTGGGCTAGTGGATTTAAAATGTTAATGTAGAGCCCTGTATACGCTAGCTAGTTTTTTGCTTTTTTCCACAAGCAATTGCTAACATCTCGAAAAAATCTGCATCTCCTGCCTGGCAAGCAAATGGAACTTTCCACTAGGGTTACGGGCCAGGCACTCTCACCTTTATATCAACATAAGGTAGATTTCGCATAGCTCCTAGTATATAATCAATCTCTGACAACTGCATCAGAGAGTCGACTCTTTGGCTCAGTGGTTAGAGCATTGGTTTTGTACCAGGGGACCTGAGATTTATTTCAATCCAGTACGTGGGAATTTTTTCAGCTATGCTTTACATTGTTACGCTTATCATGTCTTAGGATGGGGGCTCATCCGGCTGAGTGGTTAGAGCTTTGATCGTGTACAGGGCCATCCAGGATTGATTCCCAGCCAGTATGCGGGAATTTTTTCAGCCAATCTTTACATTGTTACGGCAATCATGTTGTAAGACTCACCCTTATTTAACTTCCACTCATAAAAACTAGAGGAGATGTTTTATTTTTGAACTCATAGTTAATATATTTTAGTTCTTGTATATTTATATGTGTATATATCTGGGCACTTCATCTGGGTTTACACACTATTTACTAAAATGAACCCAACCTTCAGAGACAGAGAGATACTTCACTATTTGGGAATTCCTAGCTGTGAACCTTAAAATAAATTTAATGAACTATCTCATCAGTACAAAATTGGACAAATTTATGATCTATTTTTC
The DNA here is from genome assembly GCA_964019695.1 of Loripinus fragilis. Taxonomy (NCBI): domain Eukaryota; kingdom Metazoa; phylum Mollusca; class Bivalvia; order Lucinida; family Lucinidae; genus Loripinus; species Loripinus fragilis. The sequence continues at coordinate 41,113,505 of OZ026520.1, read as the reverse complement.
AGAAATTTTGAACAGACCAAAGATTCATAATCGCCAGGAATTTCTCGATGTGGTGGAATACAGGGAAAAAAATAGAGGTCTTCTGACTGTCAGTAATCACTACAGCTGTATCGATGACCCGGTGATGTGGGGTAAATATTGAGGATTGTCCCACCTTTTTGGTTGGGATCAGGATCCTATTAACCCTTTTCATTCTGGATACTGGTAAACAGGTACTTTGGTAAACAGTGAAGATCCAGATGAAATGCCGCAATGTCTGCACTGTTTGCTAAGATCAAAACAATCTTCAGGGACAGAATATATTAAAATTTTGAAATTTCTACCTGTGACCCCTTAAAGTACAAAATGGACTATCCCATAGTTATTCTATCAAAATGTATGGGAAAATCCATCAGAATGGAAGGGGTTAATCTGTTTAGTTTGGGAAAATATTAACAATCAAGGCTTTTATCCCCCGACTGACAAGATCGGGGGATATACTTAATGATCAGCCTGTTGTCCATCTGGCTGTCCATCCATAGACAAAAGATTGTGCGCCCAATAACTTATATATCCTTTGAGATTTTATGGTGATATTTGGTACTAAGGCATGTAAATCCTATGTCAAGATATTGTGTCGCATGCCAGAATGGTTTATCTCCTTTGCTTCCTGTTTGAGTTATCTCCCTTGATTGAACTTTAAAGGGGAAACCTTGTGCACTCCATACATGTAACTATACCTTTTAAGATATTTTGATGATACTTGGTAAGCCAATGACTTACATTACAGTGCATGAAAACTCCATTTTTAGCCAGAGAGGTTAACATGCCATGTGTCACATGACATAGGGCCAGGTTAAGCAAAAATGTTCAGTGTAAAATTGTGATTATTTTTTTATCCATCAGTTTAAATATGTGTTTTGGGTGCTCAAAAGAACCGTCTCATTGAGTTGGTTGTTTTGAGTACCCACAACATATGTTTTGGTTGAGAAATACGAAAATAATTTTCATTTACACACTTATCTGGAGGCCTGACATGGCTTATACCAGGTGTGCCATTCATCGTATAAGCATTTATTGGATACTTGATTAATGATCTGGATCATAATTTGATTTGTATGTAAAACCCCAATTTCACCCCGGCATTTCACCAAGAATTATTTTGGTCCCAAGAGTACCCAATCCAAAAATAATCGGGAACTTGCGGGCAATCGTAACCTTTACATTCAGGGGAAGATCTGGCTTGACCTCCTTAGTCATTCGAGCGTCAGGTACCGAAAAAGTGATCAGCTACTGTTTTTAAACATGTTTAAAAAACAGAAGCTTATCAAACCCTGTTGACCCAGGGTCATCTTGGTTGTCCGAGGGTCCCCTTGTCTCACCGATTCTCTGGAGCTTTCTCATAGCTTCTGCAGCTCTCTGCCGAGGATTATACGTAAGATGTCACAATGAATTAATAGTTAATACTAAATACAACAGCAAGACATAGTTCTATATAGTAGAAAATGCACACATTTTTTATCAGAAAAGGTACTGAAACAAAACAAAATTGAAAGCGCTTTAAAAGCTCACAAAAGTTTACTTCTTTTTGGCATATTTTTTCGTGGCCTCCTCCTCAGCATATTTACAATGTATAACAATTTACTGTGCTATGGCAGAGCAAATTTTTAGAGCTAAAGCAAGCCGCAGCAATGATTATTGGTCCATGGCCTTCACTGGCTGGTCAGAAAGTGATGAACAGCTTTGATTTGACTTAGTCAGGCCTTTAAATTGCTGATCCCTGGTCAATCTAGGCTAATTTGATCAGAACAAGAATGTCTGAAGCAGCACCCTAGATAAGCAGTGTATTTGCGTAAATACGCAATTAAAGTCCTCAAAAAAGCAATTAAAATGAAATGTGTGCGAACCGAAAAGCAATTATAACGATCGGTATGCAATTGCATGCGATGTCATTGCGTACCATTTGGTCCATTTCTTTCGCATTTGTGTAATAAATAAATGCCAGTTGGGTATTGATTTTTTTTACCATCGAGGGCTCAATATAAATCCGGTTTATGAAAATATCGGTGCCCAGTCCAGAATTTCGCGGAAAAGCACTGTGATGAAAGTGAAACTTTTGCAAAGTGTACACGCTGGAATGTCAACAAATGGATGAGATTTGCTTCAGGTACAATAAATCAGCTTGTTTGATACTTTAGAAAGGCAGACGATGGGAGTGAATAAATATGCAAGCACATTACCGATGGCTTCCTGCAATAAGAAAACGTGTAATTACAGAAGAAAAAAACGTGGCCTTACAAATATGAATATACGCAATTGTTTTTGCAAGTACCAATTGAGGATATCCACGTTGGGTAAATACCCAATCGACCCAAAAGCTTATCTAGGGCGCTGCTGAAGATCATTTAAATTGTCAGAAAACTGTTAACTTTCAGCTACCCACGCCAACATACGTGTACACTCGCCCACTATCGTGTGAAGAACTGCAGCAGAGCAGCTGAAATCGGCTGCAGAAAGGGCCTACTCTCAGCCAAACATTCACATTGCGGGAAGATCACTCATTTGCTACACAGGAGACGCGGGTCTCTACAAGACCTCTGCTGTGTACCTGTGGGTACTTGTGCTCTTGGAAAGTGTTGATCACACGAAGAACTTCTGAGAATATTGTTCTCCGCCAGGGTCCATTGGTTGAGACTCAGGGGGCAATAGGAGGCGATTTAGGACAACAATCAAGCAGATCAAAAAATTGATTGATCGGGGACAATCTAGTCCAGATCGAGCCGATTGGGAAAAATTAACCTTGGTGAAATGGTGGTATTATTACCAGTAGATGTACCTCGTAAAGAAAAACAATGCAGAATTTTTTTTATCTAATCTATAGATATTATTTCCACTTTGTTTTTTAAAACATACTTTGTTTTCAGGTATGTTAAAATGGAAATTCATCTTCAAGCCTTCGTATCTTCGTTGGACACCAGCTGCAGAAGATATTGTTTTCACAAGTCCATTTTTAACATTTTTCTTTACTCTTGGTCGGGTTATACCTCTGTGTAGAGGGGATGGTGTTTTCCAGAAAACAATGGACTTTTGTGTTGAACAGCTTAATAAAGGAAGCTGGATCCATATGTTTCCTGAAGGTACTGTGCAAACCATATTCAACCTAATAAGCCCACTATGCTTAAAAGCTCAAAAAAAGGGTAGATCCAGGTCATGCTTGAGTAAATAAGTATTTTTTGCATGCTTTACTTTGTTTACATAAAAACTTTAAGATAGAATAAATGTCACTTAGGTCCCTTAAAAATTATGTATGTTTCGGCTCATAAAAACAACAAGTGAATATGATCAGGAAATGTCACTATCACAGACCAAAGACCACAGGCAGCCCATGCCGCCAAGAAGAAGAGACACAGACAAAGGAACACACATAAAAAGTAAAGCAGCCAGGTTGGTTTCTCTAAGTAAGGTAGACCAAAATATGTTTGGGAGGGCATAAAATGACCTTATGCAATAATAACGATCAATCATGGTTATTTGATACAATAACATCTGCTAGACCCTCGGGGTCCAGAAGATGTTAATGCAAAGAAAAACGTTTTTGATCCCTACGTTGAAATACAAGTAACCTTGCTGCAAATCATAAATTGATATCACATTCACAACTAAAATAATTTTCGTGTGCACCTATAGGAGCATGTGCACCTATAAGGTTGAATACGGTACAGTAAAGCCTGTATTAAGCCACCACTCAAAAATAGACAAAACAAAGATCTAAATGACAAATGGTAGTTTAATGAAGGTCTTGCAGAATGCTCTCTTGGAGCATTCTGCAATACTTTTGACCTGCATAAAGTGATAATCGGTCTTGCAAACCAATTTTGGTCTTCTTTTTGAGTGGCCGCTTAAGACAGGTTTTACTGTTACGTGTATATTCAAATGTATGTTGCAAAACACTCCAAAAAATCCTCAACCAGTATAATTTAAAGAATGTGACTCCAGACTCAGATGAGCAATCCAGAGCCATCTTGGCTCTCTTGCTTGACAAATTTCTGTAGTAAATAACGCACAATTTCTCAGCCCCTTAATAGACACTATGATTTATCCTTTTCAGGAAAAGTGAATTTAGATCAAGAGTTAATGAGATTAAAATGGGGTAAGTACATGTAATGTTTTAAAGTTGATATATATGTTGCAGCGCCTCATACTGTAAGTTTTCAGAGAGAGCTCAGACAAGCCTGTGCATCCTTACAGTCCCACCCGAGCCTTTGCTGCTTGCATACCCAAAGTATGGTAAAACAGAGTTCTCGGAAACGCCGAATCAGGCGTATTTTTACGCCAACTTTTGGTTTGGTACGCGTACTTTTCCAGCTGGGGATTCTAATTTACGCCAATTTTTTTTCTGCTGACGCGTCTCAAACTCCTTAAAAACACCTGAAGACGACAGCGGGAGTCCTGTCCAAATTTGGCTTCCGCCACAAAAGATCAGAAGATTGCCGCTAATCCGATGCTCCAGGGTTTGTCATAAAATGTCCAGTCGTCAGTTTGCAGTAGGCGTGATCTCATTTAGCTCTCGGCCAATCAGAACGTCGCACAGCGACTGCATCTTTATTGACAGGACAATAATAACGCCTATTTGAGAAGCACATGGTCGATTGGTTTTAACTTTTCCGAGTGCGTGTAAATACATATGATGTTGCGAGTGCGTGTAAAGACAAATGATGTTGCGCATTCGTGACTGTCTGTCTCAATCAAATCTTGAAATACTTTTTTGAACACCGAAACAGCTCGAGTTCCACAGACGGCTGATAAAATAAAAATAAAATTTGCTGAAGACATCGGTAAACCAAATAGGATAATGTCCGATGAGGCAACGTTCCGAATGAAGCGTCATTAGCAACAAATGAGTGATGCAATCAATTATCGGTGGTTTTTTTCCACCGAATAAACTATTCTTAGGGTATGAAATGCAAACAAATGACTTTCAGCAAGAAAACCCGTTCATTTTCAACCATTGAAATCATCTCGCACGTAGGTAGGAAATAAAAAAAAACATCTTAATTTTGGTACAATAGCCGTAGACTAGGTGCGCAAAAAGCAATTGAATGATGGAACTAGTCTAAGATTTATACATTTGCAAAAGATCTATCCTTCTGTCTGTCCGTCTGCTGGTAAATGAATAAAACAACTACATGTATCAATAGTATAAGCTTTTCATTTTTAAGGCCAAACATAAAAATATGTGTTTCATGATACATGAAATTTTAAAATATGAAAATATTTTTATTTTGATGGAGAAGATGGGAAAACAATATAGCCAAACCCCTTTGAAGTCCCAAACAATGTTTAGAAAATATTGTGTAGGGGTTGGCGAAGAGGGGGATTTAGGGTAACCTGATACAAACTTTTATTTTTGGTCTAAAATCTTTTTTGTTCACAGCTAGTCCTCACAAGGATTTTGAAATTTGCCATTTTGCAGGATAAAAGACATTACATCTTAAAACTTTTAATATTTTGTCTAAAACTAAGAACTCCAACTTTTCCAGGTCAAACTCCAATTTTTCAATTTTGACTCCAACTTTTTCCAGGGATGGATTCTATGAATCCTGTTTTCAAAATCCTAGTGAGAACTCTGTAAAAGATGAAGCCTCAGTTTGAAAATTAGGCCTACAGTCCCACAAGAGTGCTGCACATGCGCACTTAACCCTTTACTCCATATGCTATTTTAGATCATGACATCATTTTCTTTTTTTAGACAACATTGAAAACAATCATGGAAAATTTAAAGTTTTGAATATTTTTGAAAATATTATGGAAATGGAGCATTTACTCCTTTGGTGCAAATGCTCCATTTTCCATGATATTTTTAAATACATGATATTTCAAAGGGCGTTATTTTGGAGTAAAGGGTTTAAGAATGACTTTTTGACTTTCTGCACACACAATAAGTACCATTATCACATATTTGGGACACTATTTGCCGAGATAACCCGAAGTCTGTATATGCGATAAGCTCTTTCCCTCCAACTGGTTATCAATCTGCTGTGATGATAACAGGAAGTAATGCATTTTGAAAGGAGAGAGGTTATCATGCCCTGCATGAGACGTCGATCATTAGATGACGTCATATGTAAACAAGCTGCGCGACGTAACACAAAGTTTACATCAATCCTATGTTTTACTTACATTTTTGTACGTCAAACACGTTAAAACAGAAAATTGTATTACGTGATAAACAGATTATCTCTAATTATCTCACAGGCTAGCCATGTTTTAGCTAAATATGAAAATAGTGCTTGTCACATGGGTATTCAGTGAAGGTTCAGAAGAGCATGAGCACTTGTGAAGTATTGCCAGTGTCTATTGTTATACCCCCCGCAAACTTTGTTTGTGGTGGGTATACTGTTTTCACGTCCGTCCGTCCATATGTGCGTCCGTCCATCCGTAACTTTTGTTTCCTTAATATCTTGAAGAGTCATTGCTGGATTTTCATCAAACCTTGCAAACATGTCCATATATGCAAGACAAATACTTTAGACAAAAAAGTAAGGGCTAGGGGCCAATTTTATTGGAGTTATTCTCCTTTGTAGTTCTAAATGGCTTTTAATATAGGGTTTTATGCTTATGCTATTATAGGCCATACACGGGCCGATCAACTCCTACCACAGCTTTCGATGGAACAATTTGATACTTTTCCTATACAATGGAGACGCATTGAACATATGCATGAAGGAGTTTGGTTCAGTAAAAATAATTTTTGACAAAATGACAGCTGTGAGAACTTAGACAATTTTTCCCTAAAAAGGCTATTGTATATGCATAGATGGTGCCTTCATGGGCCGATCAACTCCTACCACAGCTTTTGATGGAACAATTTGATACTTTTCTTATACAATGTAGACACATTGAACATATGCATGAAAGAGGTTGGTTTAGAAAAAAAAAATTGACAAAATGACAGCTGTGAGAACTTAGACAATTTTTACCTAAAAAGGCTATTGTATATGCATAGATGGTGCCTTCATGGGCCGATCAACTCCTACCGCAGCTTATGATGGAGCAATTTGATACTTTGCCTATACAAAGTAGACACATTGAACATATGCATGAAGGAATTTGGTTCAGAAAAAATAATTTTTGACAAAATGACAGCTGTGAGAACTTAGACAATTTTTCCCTAGAAAGGCTATTGTATATGCATAGATGGTGCCTTCATGGGCCGATCTACTGCTACCCCAGCTTTTGATGGAGCAATTTGATACTTTGCCTATACAATTTAGACAAATTGAACATATGCATGAAAGAGTTTGGTTCAGCAAAAATAATTTTCGACAAAATGACAGCTGTGAGAACTTAGACATTTTTTCGCTTATATGGCTTTTGTTTAGCATGGTTAGTGCCTTTATGGGCCGATCAACTTCTACCACAGCTTTTGATGGAGCAATTTGATACTTTGCCAATATAATGTAGACACATTGAACATATGCATGAAGGAGTTTATAATTTTTGTTTGCACAGATGCTACTGAAATCTTCTTTTCTAAACTAAGGTCTGATTGTTTGAACTATAACTTGCCAAGGTTTTTCACTGAATCTTACTGTGCGGGGGGGGGGGGGGGGGGGGGGGGGGGATCTAATAAGCATTGCTTATTGACTTTTTTCATTACACCCGCAAAGTATTGAAATTGGTGAAGCCTAAGACCAAAACCCACATATCTAGTTAAGCTGGAAAGCATTGCGTTCAAGTTTACTCTTAAAATGCCAGAGCAACTTAGCTCAGACTGTAAAAGCATGTGCATAAAAAGTAGCCCAAAGTCAGCCTTCTAGAGGAGCAGTCTGATCAATGACTTTTTGTCTGCGTCAGCAAATTAATTATTGATAATTAGAATAAATAAGTCCAGGTCATCAACTCCTAAATGCCATTTTTGATATAAATTCAGCACGGCTAGAGTTAAAAGAATAACCAAAAGGTACCATTATATCATGACAGCATTGACTTGGGGGTAAAGGCTTTTATGCCATGACCAGGGCTATGTGTAGGCATTCAAAGAGATGCAGGTCTTTAGTTAAGAGTGCGTATCAGAAAAATAATTGTCTTATTTCTCAACCAAAACATGTTGTGGGTACTCAAAAGAACCGTCTCAATGAGACGGTTCTTTTGAGCACCCAAAACATATGCTAAAAATTATGGGTAAGAAAATATTTACAATTTTACACTGAATTTTTTTGTTTATCTAAACCGATGCGATGTTTAGGTTAACACTTCACTGTTCGTGTACGTTGTGTTTTTAAACAATTTTTGTGGTGAAGATGGTAATTTCAGGTCTATTATTACTATCAAAAGTCTCAATCAAATATATTTTCCCCAGTGTTATATAATTATAAGCAAGCTATGGGGTAACAGACACAATCTTCATAATCTATCAAACACACTTTAGGTGATTATTTTTACAGGGTTTTCCCTCAGTATACCTTAATGGTGTGGGAGCTAGCCGGCCTGAATAGACAAATTTTCCCCGATTTCTCCTTATGAAGTCGATATAGTTTCCCTGGTTTTATACATCTTTCTTTTACAGGTATAGGAAGACTTATAGCAGATGCCAAAGTAACACCTATAGTATTACCTATCTTTCATATTGGTGAGTTTGTTTATAGGCAGAATCTTTACTTGAATCCTTTTGAATATGAATGAATTCTTCCATCTGGTTTGACCCAGGTTCATTGTACTTATCAAGGGATCATGGCATAGAATTTCCAAGTTAAGATGTACAGTAAAACCTGTGTAAAACGGACACTCAAAAAGACCCAGAAAATTGGGTTTCAAGACCAATTATTGCTTAATGCAGGTCAAAAGTATTGCAGAATGCTCAAAGTGGAGCATTCTGCAATACTTTCGACCTTCATTAAGCTACTATTTGTCATTAAGATCTTTGTTTTGTCTATTTTTGAGTGGTGGTTTTACACAGGTTTCACTGTACTTATAATCATAATCGGATTTTTGATTAACGTGCAGGTGCAGGGGCATCATCCACATCAGTGGGCCCCTTTCCAGGTAACTGGCTAGCTGCACGCATAGCAGATCTCACACCTGATCTCCAGGTGCTCCTTTCTTGAGGGTCAACTGTGGTGAGCTTCCACTCACGGCAGTCTTTCTCAGTCAGTTTCTTCCATGTTTGCTTGGGCCTCCCTGCCCCCCGCTTGCCGTCAATCTGCATGTCATATGCTGTTCTGATTGCACCACTCGAACGCGCCACATGCCCAAACCAGCGAAGCCTTCTCTCTCTCAAAATGAGGTCGAGGTCCTCAAGCTGAAGCTTTGCCAGTAGCTCGCTTGACCTTACCCTGGCCACATCCTCTGGCTTGATACTGCAGATCTGTCTGATCATGGCCCTATCATTGCGTTGCAAGCGCTGCAGGTTCGTCTTGGTAAGTGGCCAAGTTTCACTGGCATGGAGCATGGCGCTCCGCACGCAAGAGCTGTACACATGGCCACGGGTCTTGTAAGAGAGGTGGCGGGATGTGAGAACTGGTAGTAGCTCCCTGAACTTCTTCCAGGCGGTTTTCACACGAGTAGTGACCGCCATATCACAGCCTCCACCAGCAGAAAGCATGTCACCTAGGTAGCAGAAGGAAGCTACCACCTCAAGCTTATCAGGTCCGACCTGGACTTCACTCTGTGGTCTGCCGTCAATAGGGCGAGCATTTCCCATGCACCGTGCACACCTATAATCAGGATTTGGTGTCAGTCTTTGTAGCCCACTGCATTTCTTATGCACCCAAAGTTTGCAGCCATTGCAGTAGATGCTGTTGTTGCCTACTCCTGTATGACAGACAGCGCATGGGTATTCGCCTGAACTCTGCAAGAGGTCCAGGCCTGTACCACAGATCATGACTTTTGTCTTTCCTGCATTCACCCTCAATCCCTTCTTCTCCATGGCTTCTTTCCATATCAAGAGCCTCCTGACACATTCCTCTAGGGAGTCAGCATTGATGACAAGATCATCTGCATATAGGTCCTCCCAGGGAACACCAGCCCGAAACTCACGTGACAAGGCCTCCAGCACAATGATGAAGAGCAAGGGACTGAGTACCGATCCCTGATGGACCCCGACCTTCACCTCAAACTCTTTGCTGAAACCCTCGCCAACACGAACCCGGCTTCGTGCATTAGCGTACATTCCCTGGACTAACCGCACAATCCATTCCTCAATGCCTAGCTTTCTCAGGGCCCACCAGATAACCTTCCGAGGGACACGGTCAAATGCTTTCTCTAGGTCCACGAAGGCCATATAAAGCCTCTTGTTCACTGCTAGGTATTTCTCCTGCAGCTGCCGGACCACAAAGATTGCATCTGTAGTGCCTCTTCCTGGGACAAAGCCAAACTGGGAGTCGTCAATAGACACCACCTGTCTTATGAGACCATCGACAATCCTCTCTAGGATCTTCATGGCCTGCTCAGTCAGCTTGAGGCCTCGATAGTTGCCTCTATCCAAAGCATCACCCTTGCCCTTGTAAAGGCAGACAATGAAACTTTCTTCCCAGTCAGTTGGGACCTTGCCGTCACGGATAATCGCAGTAGCAAGATCTCGGATCATGGTGGCCCCTGTATCACCTGCTGCCTTGATCATCTCCACCACTATGCCAGATGGACCTGCAGCTTTGCCCGACTTCATCTTTGAGATGGCCTTCTTCACCATGTCAATAGTGATTGGGATAGGCGGGCCTTCTAACGGAGGTTCATTGGACAGGTGATCACGGTCCCAATCAAATTCAACGTTGAGAAGCCTTTCATAATGTTCAGCCCATGCATTCTGCTTTGCCTCCTCGCTCATTGACATTTCCCCAGTGTCATTCTTCACTGGCTTGTCGCCTACAACATCAACATTCTCTTTCCTCATCTGGTTGGCGAGGCGGAAGATATCAGACGACTTATGGTCAATGCCCTCATAGACCACCTTGTCTGCTTCGTGGCGTGCATGGTGCACCACACGTCTGGAGATGCGCTTGGCAGTGTTATATGATGCTCGTGTGCATTTGCCAGCCTTCCATGCTTTGAAAGCTTGGCGCTTGGCTGTGATGGCATCATCTACTTCCTTATTCCACCACCAAGTTTCACGTCGCCATCGGTGGGGCTTCAGTCTTCAGTCCCTGAATATAAAGAGGGCAGTAGCTTAGTGGTAGAGTGCTTGACTCTAGGTCGAGTGGTTACGGGATCTAGCCTCACTGTGTGGTGTCCTCAAGCAAGACTTTTTATCCTCTGCTGAGTACTGGTTCAACCCAGGAAGACCCCTCCCGACATGACTGAAAAATGTTGACTGAGACGTAAAGAATCAAACGAAACAAAGTCCCTGAATATTGTTTTTAGCTTCAATAAGAAGCACAAGGAGGAGAGCTATTGTCAGTCTGCAAGCCGGTCCATCACCCTGCAACACAGGTTTAGCTAACCAAAACTTTTCAGTGTAAAATTTTAATTATTTTCTTACCTATGATTTTCGAGATGGTTCTTTTGAGTACCTACAGCATATGTTTTGGTGTTTAAATAAGAAAATTATTTTTCTGGTTACCACTCTTAACTAATGTCCTGCCCTGCAATAAAGTTTTTCAAAAGCATATATCTTGACAATCTTTTGCCAGAAAGCATTTAAATTATGAAAATGGGTGCCTGGGAGGTTGGTCTGAGATTCCATAAGATTAGGCCCTGGGTGGGGTGGGGCTTGTTTCTTTATCTAAGACACCTTCATATAGTGCCTTTATGCTTCATTTATTTTTATGACTGCTCATATCTCAGTATTCATTTGTCAGAGAGTATTCATATTTGGAACATTCATACCTGTTTAAGGGTCCTCTAAGAATTCCATAAGAACAGACCCTTGGGTTTATGTCCCAGTGTGAGGCTAGAATTCAATATCATGGACATCTTTGTAAAGTGCTCTTATGCTGCCATAAGTTTTTCATATGCTTATATCTCAGTAATTGCCCAGGGCTACGCTGTTATGCGACAGCTCTTATTTTCTTAACTAACAGTGCTACGCTGTTATGCGACGGCTCTTATTTTCTTAGCTAACAGTGCAGACCCTGATGAAAAGCCACACTCGGCCAGGGCTTAAGCTAGAGCTCTTAGGGAGATGTTTTATTATCCCCTGACGAAGTCGGAAGGATATAGTTTTGGCGTGCCCGTCCGTCTGTCCATCCGTCCATTCCGTCTGTCCGCCAGTCCGCACTTTTTGTCTGTCCGGAACCATATCTCAGTACCTATTGGTCAGATTTGATTCATTCTTGGTACAAATGATAAGTAACATGGATTCTCGATTTCCTATAAGTTTCGTCAAAATCGACCCCTTAACACTTGAGTTATTGCCCTTGTTTTAGTATAGGCAATTATAATGCAAAACCTATATTAGCTTTTTGTGTGTGATAATCTTCACATTTCAATCAAAGCTATTATATTTAACACCTTCTCACTATACACCATGATTACCCAGTGCCTGTAGATAAGCATGGCAGTGTCAAATTTTACCCCACCCCCTTTGACCCCACCTAAGGGGTCAAAGGTCAAATATTTAAATTTCGTAATAACTAAGGCAATTGTCAATATTTTTTGCTGAAATTTTGCATGTAGGCAGAGCAGCAATAGATATGAAACATATCAAACAGGATTTTAGTTTGAAGGCATGGGTCCGAGTCCCTGGGGTGGACTTCAGGGGTGGGGCAGAGGCCAAAATTAAACTTTTTCAGAATATGGTCATGTTGCATATCAAATTAAAGCTGACGACTTTTGCAACAACATGGTAGCAAATATTTTGCCCACAGACACACCCTTGACCCAGGGGGTGGGGTCAAAAGGTCAAACTATATATTTTTGTGAAAGTAGTCATGTTGCATATCAAATTAAAGGGAATTGAGCACAGAGCACCATGAAAGCAAATATGCTGTATTTACACACACCAGCGACCCCTGGGGTGGGGTCAAAAGGTCATATTATTTTTTCTTTTCTAAAAGTGGTCATGTTGCATATCAAATTAAAGTGAAAGAAGTGTAGACCTACATGCAAGGTAACACTTTGAATTTACACACAGCCTTGACCTCTGGGGTTGGGTTGAAAGGTCAGATATTGAAATTGTGTGGAATTGTAAGTTTTTTTTTTTTATTAAACTATAAGCACTAAAACATACTTGACAGGCGTTTGTTATGATCTGAATATAGGATTTATGTTTTGTGATTTACATGTTTCTCTGAAATAACCCTTTGTCGGGGGATATAAATTCGTCGAATTTGCCTTGTCTCTTTTAGGAAGAAGATTTAGGGGTTTACAAAGGGTTAAGGGCAGGAAGATTTGAACTGCATACAAGTAAAAAAAATCATACCTATTGCCCCTGGGGCAGACTTTAAAGATTTAACATATTCTACGGTAAATCTTGCATTAGTTCGTACACTCGAATAGTTCGTACACCATAAATTATTCCATGGTGGTCGGACCAAAATGTCATGTATTAGTTCGTACAGTGGTCGTTTATTTTCGTTTGTAATTTTTAAAAGTTCGTACACAACGGTGTTTTCTTCACTTTGGTACCTACATGGCTTTTTATCAGTGTGTCTGTTTACAATACTTTCGATTTCCTACCGTCGAGCACATATCAGCGGCGCCTGTCAGTGCGACCGTCAGTGTCGCTAACGTGCATTCCGCATTGATGCATGCCAAACTTTTATTCCCTGATAAACGCTCTAGGTTCAATGAACGTCAGACTGATGCAAATGCATGCCTTTGTCGCCATCATTGAAGATATTTTGTCCAGTCATGACAAAAATCAAATACACATACATTACACAACCACGCGCACGTGCACATTGATTGTGAACGTGTCTGTGACCATTGAGCCTTTCCATCAATGTTCTCGAAACGGGAATCTAAGCACGTTAATCCTTATACCAACACCATCAAGCCCACAGCTTATTCCAGGGCTTCCGTTAGGCGGACGTACGCCGTATATTACGTCCAAAAATCGGCTGCGTACGCCGAAATTACACATCAAAGAAGTACTGCGGACTTCTGAAAATTCCTAAGTACGGCCCAAAATGGATATAGAGACGTCCTGTCTGCAGAAAAAAACCCGCCCACATTTACCAGATTACGTGATTTATGTCCCGCCTTCGTATTGGAAACTCATTTCTTCTGTTTATTGACACGCTAGGACGTCCCACTTGACTGATTTCGAGAGTTTTATTGACAGCTAGTGTCACATGTAGGCTTGAGTCGGACGCATAATTATTAAAGCGTGTCATCGAACAGGTGTGAAAACATCGACACATCTTGACAACGGCCTTAGAAACCATTCCGGCTAGACGGACATCCCATCCCTGAGCAATAAAGCGAAACGGCCAATCAGTATCCGTGTTCTTTGAACTACAGAAGTGCCGACGTGACACTTTGCACACTTATAAACTCTACACGCGTCTTAATTACGTAATTGTTTTGTTGAGCCCGCGCATGCGATAATTTAGTACTTGAAAGCTCCTTCTATACAGGCACTACACCAACGAACATACAATATATTAAAAACGAATGTTATGTTTTTATTTTTTGTTGCAATTTTTTTAGCTGTACAAGTACAAGCTTTTAAAAAATAATTGTTACACAAACAAGTGCAAGCTTTTAAAATGATAATTCAAAATTCATGAATGTGAATGCAGGTTACACTCAGGCTCAGCATGGTGTGGGTTATAGCTATATTGATGAAAATCCTTTGTTCAGCTGACCATACTGCAGTCCAAGACCAGACAACATGGGCATCAAAAATAGTGAGTATGATCAGGAAATACCACAATCACAAACTGCAGACAAACCCATGGCATCGTGAGGAAGAGCCACACAACAATCACAAGACACCAGGAAGACAAGCAAAGCAAAGCAACCAGCTCTCTCTTCCCCATCTATGCTGATTACATGACAATTCAGGAGATACCAGCCATCCCCTCTATAAGCAATTAAAAGTAAAATTGTAAGGAACAAAGAAGAATTATCTCTGAAATATATATGTTTATTTTTCAAAGCAAGTTTGACAATCCGCCATACCGCGATCGCATCACAGAAAAAAGTGGGACTTCAAAGAAAATTCAATGGGACTTCCAAATTTCAAAGTTAGGAAGTCTGGACTTCCTGGATTTGAAAGTTAATGGAAGCCCTGTTATTCTAGCGTTATTTCCTCCTGGCGACTTATAAATCAAGTGAACGCACGCACACGTGCGACATGGAGAACTTCTACGCAATGCCCGTGTATCTTTTTTTAAGCACTGGATCCGAGCATGATGATGTGATCAGCGAAGGCTCAGGAGAGCCTGCGCTTTTGCGCAATCTTGTCAGGGTCACGCTGCTCACTAACTCATAGTTTTTAAGTGGATGAAGACCCAAACAATCTAGACATCTACGTACTCCTACTAATAAGCTGTGCTTAAATATGCGAACATCAATTTTTTACGAGTTTGACGGATTTAATTCTAAGTTCACCAAAACGCGCGCGCAATAAGCGTAATAAAATAAGTACAAGCTGGCAAAAGCCTAGCCCGGCGTCCTCGTCATGTGCGGATCCAGAGGGGGGGCAGGGGGTTCGGACCTCCCTGGAAAATTACAAAAATATAGGGTGCCAAAGCAATACTGGTCCGGATCCCCTGGAAAAATATAGCTACCAATCCAGCGTTCAATAAGGGGCCATCATTTAAGTGGCGTTTCGCTGGCAGGCCGGCACGTTGATTGCCCACTTATAGTGGTATTTGGATCTTTCCTCTCCTCATCACTCATCAAACTAAAAAAACGTTGTCAAAGTTGGACTCCCTCTGGCAAAACTTTCTGGATCTGCGCATGCTCATGAAACTGTATTATGGGGTAAAGATTGAACACATTAAATGATTCCACAGTATCACACGTACGCACAGACGCACAAACGAAGATATTGATTTTTGCATGCTTCTGCATCATGCTTTACGAACCGAGTCAGCTTATGAGATGTTACCTCTCGCACATGCGGCCAGCGAAGGCTCAGACGAGCCTGCACATCCGCACAGTCTTGCCAGGGACATAGCTGCTCACATACACAATGAAAGTGCTTATAGTCCCACTAGGTGGCTGTGTATAATACACCAACGAACACCGCGACAGATACGGAAAAAAAATGTTCAAAAAAGCGTCTTGTTTCATGACTAAATTTATACTTAAATGTGCGTTATAATTCCACACAATTTGGCATTTGAACAGAAAAACCCTTGAGATGATTGCGACATCTTATCAGGGATGCTTTAATTACCCCATTCCGTATGTACCTTGTTGCGAGAAACTCGACTTTGTTGCATGCAAACAACAAAGGCGCAGATCAGCCTGCGCATCCGCGTAGTCAGTTAGCTTTAGAAAGTATGCTACATGCAAAAAATAAAAATTAAAAATTCTACTGTCGGATCCAGACATCTCCAGGGGGGGGGGGGGGGGGGGGGGGGGATTGCTCCTTGATGGAAGTTCGTACCAGTTTTTCTTCTAGGAAATACATGACAACTTGTAATTTTCCAGGGGGGGTCTGGGGCCCCTGCCACCGGCTCCCCCTCTCTCTCCGCCTGTATCAAAGTTTCAAACAGTTTGAATTAACATTAGTACGACATTTCAGGGACTTTCTATACCAGAGAGGTCGTGGACATATGTATTGCCGGGCCTGGTCAATTCACAAACCGTCTGCTAATTATATCAGGCATGATCCTTTTTAAGATCAAAGAGACCGCTCACTTCAATTCCGGCCACGCGTTGTTTTAAGATTTGGGGTCGCACGTGGTGGCCTTGACGCAAGAAAATGTACATGACACATTAAGCTAAGCCATGGGTCCTGTTTGTAGGACATGAAAAACAGAGTCCCAGATCAGAATTCGGCGGCGTATGAACAGGGTCGCCACTGTTTGCTTACAGAATCATGGTCTATCAAAATTAAGATTAAAAAAAAAAGAAAAATACCACCCAACGACGACTAAAACGGAAATAACTGTCAGATCTCTGCTGTTTTAATACAGCCAGCTACACGAGAGTGCAAAGACTAGCATGTGCACCCAACACTGTTTTTGGCTGTTAAAAAGTCATTATTATAGATCCCCTACGAAATCCAATTTTCACAGTAGCTGCGCCTAGGTTTTCTCATGAAATGGCTTTTCCTGGTCAAGCGACCGTAGATCTCGTTCTACAATGATTGCCATTATCATAATCTTAAAATGCTAACACGAAGGGGGGGGGGTGCGATGAAGCTGAGCATGTAAGTCGCCACAAGCATACATGAATATGTATATGAAATGGAATACTGGGATGTCACGATGAAGACTCGAACCAACCTATACAGAAATATAGGTGTTTATACAAAGCCTTTAAATGGAGTAAGCATTCGCAAAAACGTAAGTTGTGGGTCTTTTTACAATACATGGGCTTAGAAATGCACTAATCTCATGAAAGAGAGTTCTGCGTTCCAGTTGTTCATATTTCGCATTTAGAAGTCATTACATTTTCATTTTCAGTTTTCATTTGGAACGCGCACTGCACATCAAGTCAAGAAAAAATCAAACCAATATATGAGTGCATACGTACTTCTAACCTGCCGGACTTAATGTACGCACAGATCATAAAAAAATTGTCTTGTCTTTTTCGAGGGTTCTAAGAATCATGACCCAAAACGAAAGCTGCGATATACGTCAGCTTTACGTTGTAGAGCTAGCCGTCTTTGTATTATTTTTGTTATGATTCCAAGCAAGGCAATAGTCATCTCGGACCAGTACTGGGCCAGAGTTGTCATAGAACCAGTTTAACATAAAATTTAACCGGGTGATATCGCCGGGTATATTGCACGTTGTATGTGAGTCTTAGCGGAAAACAAGTTGTTTGAAACGGCACAGTAGGTGATTCTCGCGACTTTTATGTTCAATCTTTCACCATGTTATTAATTGAAAATACTAATCAGACTTTCAAACTGTGATGAGACTAAAAGGGTAAACAGAAATTCCTCCCTCTTTGGCAATTTTCGCATGTTTTGGTCCCGTTTTATCGATCTTCAGAATTTCATTTTATTAGTTCGTACAGTGCAGTTTTTTTGTTGTTGTTTTTTTAGGAAAATAATTTTTATTAGTTCGTACACAGAGAAAAATAATATTTTTTTTTCTGTACGAACTAATACAAGATTTACCGTATCTCTAAACAGTATACAATTTTCACTAAGCAGAATTGTAGCATTATACAGGCATATATTACATCTCATGTGGGGCCCTCGTTGCTTTTTTAATCATTTTGCATTATATCACTTGAGTGAATACCAGGTTTATATGGCATGAAACCAGATCAGCAGTCGGATTAGTGTTTAACATGCTTATATATTTACATATATTTTGAATGCTTATATATTTACATTTTCCAAGCAAGCAGTTAATGAATCTTTTGCAACCGTTCAAGGCCTCATGAATGACCCAAATTTGATTGACAGCTGCCAAGCTCATTTGCCCATGCAATACGCTTCGAACATCGTACTCATTCACTAGAAGTGACACTGATGTTGTGATTGAGGCGGGCCACACCCGAGTCACACGTGCAAAACAAGCCTCTTATTTGCTCATTTGGCTGTTTGTTGTTCGGCTTTCCTTTTGCCACTCCAACAAAACCGTACGATTACATATTAAATTCAAAAATAGTGAGTATGATCAGGAAATACCACAATCACAAACCGCAAACTCATGGCACCGTGAGGAAGAGCCACACAACCATCACGAAATCCCCTGAAGACAAACTAAGCAAGGCAACCAGCTCTCTCTTCCCCAACAAGATGATTGCAAACCTAGAATGGACATAAAGTAACGTACAACAAAACACAGAAAGATTACAGACTCCCACATTGGGAGTAACAATAAACAAAAGTCATCAACAACAGAACTGCCATAGAACGGACAGCAGCCTAAGCCACCGGGGGGGGCTTTAATGCATTTTACTGGAACCAAATCTTCGCCATAGATTCTGCTGTTGTTGAAGTACAAGAAATGTTCAGCCCGCATGGAAGCCTTCTAACTAATGCAATGTATCATCATGGAGAAACACACTAATCAAATTAACACACTATGATGAAGCAAAAACTGTTTTGATTCCTAAATTATGAATAATTTTTATATTTTAGATACTTAAAATAAAATGTGCATATAAACAATAAATTCAATTTTTGGTCTGTTCATGGAATCATGAATACTTCAGGTCACTTGCAAAGTTAACGTGAAGCCCTTCAGGCATAACTTACTTTGCAAGAGATCCGAAGTATTCATGATTCCATGAATATTCCAAAAATTGAATTCATTTCTTAAATGAACAGTCTCATTTAGATTCTTCTTGTGGGTACCCACAACATGTATTTTTGTTGACAAATTCATAATGTTACTAAATTAAAATGCGTAAACTACTAGTGGTTTATTGATTTTAATACATGGCATTATATCACTCCCAGATGTGACATTATGCGATAAAGTAAATTGTGTTTGTTTTCAGGTCTAGACTCCATATTACCTAACAAAAAGCCATACATTCCTAGAATATACCAGGTTAGTATAAATATACCAGCTCCTGAGACTTTGCTACTTCAATCCAAAAGGTACAAGAGAAGGCTCAGTTTACTACTCACTTCACTGTTAGCTTTCTACATTAGTTTACTCAGGGGTGTGGAAATAGTAAAATTTTCTACTTGTCCAAGCCATAATGTACCTTTACTTGTCCGATAGTACAGATTTGCTTATACCTCTCTGTGCTTAAACAATTTTCACTTTCAAAAACAGTATGAAATTATGCAGATATCAACTCTCTTGTTAAAAGTGTAGATCCAGATCAGCTGGCTTCTTCAGAAGCCAGCTGATCATGTTCAACACTGTTTTCATTGCAACATGTGAACTCATAATAAGTAATCAAAATATGAAATACAAAATTTTATTAACTTCATACAAATTTTGCACTTGTCCAAGGACAAGTGAATTGAAATTTTCAACTTGTCCTGAATGAAATGGGACCAGGTCGGACAAGTCGGGCATAGTATTTCCACAGCCCTGGTTTAATTATTTAAATGGGACAGTGCAGTCCTTATATAACACCTCTTGCTATAACACGAATTTGGATATAACACAGTCATGTTGTGGCTCCCAATAATTTTTACCATGGAATTTTACAAAGGAATTATTAGGAAAATGACCATTTCATGGTCATTTTCCTAATAATTCCTTTTGTAAAATTGTCCATTTATAACACGGTTTACAATGGCCAATCCTTAAGTAAAAGTATGAGTATTCTAAGTACTGGTTAACTGCTGTCAGAGGAGCCTGCCCAGGAATAGTGTGATGAGATAACTAAACATGGTGATATGACTAGAAGTTGTTGAAAGTGACATTAACTCTTTGCATGCTGGGTAATTTTTCATGTTTTTTTTGTCGCCTGCTGGCTTTTTTCAAAATTAATTTTTTCAAAA
Organism: Loripinus fragilis; assembly: GCA_964019695.1. Taxonomy (NCBI): domain Eukaryota; kingdom Metazoa; phylum Mollusca; class Bivalvia; order Lucinida; family Lucinidae; genus Loripinus; species Loripinus fragilis. Next base: position 41,093,038 of record OZ026520.1, on the reverse strand, counting down.
AAATCTTTCAGGAACTCTATCAGAGTGGCAAACAGTTCCGATTTAGATCAGGACCGACATTTTGTCGGTCCTGATCTGGGTCCAAATTGTTTGCAAAGGTCATCAGCAGATGACAAAGGTCTCTGCTAGCAAGGAAAGACTAAAACACCAGCACAACACCAAACAACATCATGGTCATTGAACATACAATGTCACGACATTAGGGCACAAAGCCAAGTACATGTCCTGTACACATATAATGTGGAAATTGTGAATTTGATTTTACAAAATCTTCATAAATTTTTTGTAAAATTTAGCCAGCCAGTGTAATTTTGTTTTAGTTTGACTGTATGTCTGAATCATTTTCAAAGCTGTAGAACTTAGTTTTCAAGTCACTTAGACATTGTTTGATAATGAGAAGTTTGTCTCACTCAGTTGATTCAATTTTTTTGTATCATAATTAAGCCAGAATTATTTTCTGGTTTACTGGATATTTCTGACCAACTTATCCATGGGATATTTCTGACCAACCAGAATAATAAAAATTCAAAAAAGCAAAGAGATTGAGTTGATCTAATGAAAATCATTGCACCTCCAGATAAAAGTGTGTAATTGAAAAGTATTATTTTTATTTATCAACCTAAACATATGTTTTGGGTACCCAAAAGAACCGTCTCTCACAGTGAGACATTTCTTTTGATCATCCAAAACATATATGTTTAAACTGATGAGCATTTTTACGCTAAAAATATTTCCTTAACTGGAACTATGATCATTTTTTATTAAAACTGCATGTCAAGCAGATATATTTTCTCTGAAAAATATTTAAAATCGATTGGAAAAATAAAAACCAAATTCAAAATGTCTTTTTAATTGTTCTGCAGGGGCTAAAGTCATATAGTGGACTCTCCTGAGAATCAGAAAATCGTAGGTTGGTATGAGGAAATATTTTGAGCGTAAAATTGTAAATAGTTTCTTACTCATCAATTTAAACATTTGTTATGGGTGCTCAAAAGAACTGTCTCATTGAGACAGTTCTTTTGAGAACCCATTACTTATGTTTGGGTTGATAAATAAGAATAAATGGGTTGGATATAACTTGGATATCATGCGACAATCTGCATGCCTAGTTGTAAACCCAATCACGGTTTATAGCTATGGTTTCCTCTTTAATTACACGACGGTGGGTCGGGCCTCAGACTCTATGACGGCTCTGACGTAAAGCTTTAATCGGTGGGTTGGTGCCTGATGCTTATCTGTAGCTGGACCCACCGTGGCTCAACTTGAGGTTTTCTTTAGCTCTGACTATCTGTGAGTCAAGAGCCCTTTTCTTTGTTTCATCATGGTGTAGTAATTTGATTACCGTAGAGTGTTTTTCCATGATGATACATTGCATTAGATAGATGGCCTCCATGCGAGCTGAACATTTTTGTACTTCAACAACAGCAGAATCTAGGGCAAAGATTTGGTACCAGTAAAATGCATTTAAGCCCCCCGGTGGCTTAGGCTGCTGTCCGTTCTAAGGCGGTGGTTCTGTTGTTGTTGACTTTCTGTTTATTGTTACTCCCATTGTGGGAGTCTGTAATTGTTCTATGTTTTGTTGTACGTTACTTTATGTCCATTTTAGTATTGCAATCATCTTGATGGGGAAGAGAGAGCTGATTGCTTTGCTTAATTTGTCTTCCTGGTGTCTCGTGATGGTTGAGCGGCTCTTCCTCACGGTGCCACGGGGTTGTCTGCAGTTTGTGATTGTGGTATTTCCTGATCATACTCATTTACTATTTTCGATTAAGCACTATTATCTGTGGATGCTTGGGAAATAAAACAATTCTTGCTCTATTGCTTTTCAGAAAACAACGATACTGATAGGCTCACCGTTAGAATTTAGCGAAGATCTGCAGATGTTAAGAGCTAAGAACAAGACACATGTAAGTTGTAAAATAGAGGATCTTACATGAGTGCTCATGTATTATTGAATTTATTAAATAAGTTGGGGGAAAAGAGATATAATGTGAAACTTGCTGAAAATTTTATCGCTTTTTGGCAACAAGTTTTGTAAATTCATTAAAACTATAGCACAAATGTTAGATTCTTTTTATCATGTGGCACTAACACGTTAATGGCAGACTGTCATTATGCATGCAACATTGTTATCGACGTCGTTACATAGCATTATTAAATATTTAAACCACATGATATATCAATTTTAATACATAGCTTTATATCACTCCCAGACACAACATCATATAAGGCCCCCAGATAAGAGTGTGTAACTGAAAATTATTTTTCTTATTTCTCAACCAAAACATATGTTGTGGGTACTCAAAAGAACCGTCTCAGTGAGACGGTTCTTTTGAGCACCCAAAACACATTTTTAGACTGATGGATAAGAAAATAAAAGCAATTTTACTCTCATAAATTTGCTGAGTTGGCCCTATTTCATATGATGAATATTATTCCACTATATGAATGTTTTCAGTCAATTCAATGGTACAGATTCATTAAAGGAGACATATCAAGTTTTTTTCATTTTTCATTGCAAATTCCTTTTATATGTCGGATTTTATGTATTTATTAAGAGCCCAGATCATTTTCCACAATGTTCAGTGATAAAATGAGTATAATCATCATTTTCTTTAAGCTTGTGTGCTTTGTCAATAAAATATCGACTCGCTTACTTCCCTTGAATTAGTTAATTCCCTTTGCTATTGGAGTGTCCTGATGACGTCACAGAGTCAGTTTATGAAGGACTGTTAGGATAGAATCGTGTTGGATTCCAATAATTTTTTTTAATATTCTAGGATAAAGAAGGTTTATGTGTTGCAAATATCACTGCAATATGCATTCTGATCAGTGGGTCCGCTCTCAATGAAATTGTGGATAGATTTTTTGTGTTTTAGTGAATTGAATGCCCTACGACAACCTATTTTAGTAGGCTCAGAGGAATTGGAAATCTCAGAGACAATTGAAATTCAAGCGAATACGCATTTATACGCACGAATCAGTCGTGAAAGGATTTGGAAACCTGAATGAGTCATCTTCAATTCAAGCAATAAAATCGGCATTTTAATTCCGCAGCGAAACGAGTCAGTCTATGCATCTGAACCTCCATTGCGTATGTAAAAAACAAATTTTGCTTATTTGAACTGATTGTTTGCGCCGCAGTCAACATTCTTTAAGTCATGTTAGGTTGGTCTTCCTGTGTTGAAACAGTACTTAGCAGGGATAAATGTGTCTTGCTCAAGGGCACAATGCAGTGCAGCCTGTGAGGCTCGAGCTTGTAGCCCTTCGATCTCGAACCAAGCACTCTAGATACCTTTATGTCACTGCGCTCCGGAATGAACTCCAGTGGGCATTTATATTAGTCTGTACATAGGGCTCTTAACTTGCTCAGTCTTTGATTACCGAACGCATCAAGATAATGTTGATTACCGAACGCATCAAGATAATGTTGGCTATCCTGTTGAGGTGAATGTTCAATACGGCATCGAAGTTTATTGAAAGAGAGAGAGAGAGAGTTCTAAGCCGGCTTATAAAAATTTGCACCGTTACCCTGTTTTCTACATGCGCAGCCATTTTAATGAAGTGGGACTAGAGCCTAGCAGAGCGGCTAAATTTTACTCTGCTCCTGCTTAATTTTGCTCTGCTCCTTCATCACTGACTATGTTCCTAAGGTAAGCCTATCTGTGTGTGAGAGTGGTAGAGACGGTCGAGACTGCGCAGATTCTGAGTATTAGTAATTAAATCTCATGAGCTCGCTTTTACTGTGTTTATCGAAATGGTCTCGCGAGACGTATCCAATGAACGCATAAATTAATAGTTTATATTCTTGTAGAAAACATAAAAACGGGATCTATATTGCACCAGAATTTGAATTTCGCATCGCAAACTAAATGGTGAGTCTACCCTTCCTGATATGACATCATTTTGCCATGTAGAATTCCCAGGTCACGTGCAGAAACAGCAACAAATGAGATTGAATAAAAAAATCAATAGGCTGTCAATCCTCATGTACAATCATCGGGCCCACATGCGCATCATCTATATAAGCCACCATGTGCAGATCCAGAAAGTTTTGCCAAACTCTGACGTTTTTTGGTTTTTTTTTGTTGTTATATGAGGGGAAAGACTATCCAAAAAGCATTTAAATGGTGTTTCGCTGACGGTAACGGGCCGATGATTGAATGCTGGCTAGGTAGCTTTTTGATTTTCAGTGGATCAGGACCAGTATTGCTAAGAAACGCTATATTTTTGTGAATTTTCATGGGGGGGTCTGGACCCCCTGCCCCCCTCTAGATCCGCATTTGAACCACAAAGTTTTGGTATTTAGGCCTATTCGTAAAGGACTCCTTCATACATGGTTGCACCGCCATCTACAGTGGGGCTAGTGGCATGAGTCGTCATTGACGTCCCCAGTAAACATATAAAATTGGGCCGATAGTGGCCCAATATTGGATGCTGGCTGAGTCTCTACTTTATGTCTATAGTTGTTGGAGGCTCTTGCGAGACTGCATGTGCGCAAGCTCGTCTGATCCTTCGGTGCAAGAATGAAAATTGAATGAATTAGCTATAATTTGTCAATGTGCTCACAGAAAGCGTTTGTCTCAAGAAATGCGTAAAATGATCCCAATTAGCAAGTAATCAAAATAGAAAGAAAAAAAACAATGTGCCATTATTAATTCAAAAAACTAATTGATGTTCAAGTCAGTGAACTGACTGAGTAGGCTCGTACAGACTCAACAGGTAGGCCTGCCGATCCCAATTTCAGATTCTTAAAAAAACCTCAAAAATGCAATCCGACAGCCCAAAAAATAGTTTTCGGAATGCAAAATACAATTTTTGCGATCTGCGGAATAGGATCGTTTGAAAATCAAAAACGTTGTTGTAGCCGATTAAAACAAGTTTTAACCAAAGCATTCGCTATTGTCGCATGCCCGGTGTGGTACGACAGCGTCACCCGTTTTTGTTTTTTATAAACTTGTGTAATGAGCATTTTGTCATGTAGACAAATAAATGGGGTTTGATTAACAAAGACATACAATTATTAGGCTGTATAGGCCTACTGCTGAAGTGAGCCGTCACTGTTTTCAACAGGTCTTCAACTTTCGAAATGCATGCTGAGGTTGATTAGTGTGCATTGGTCCAGTCTCGTCAATGTCTACCCCGTAGCATCATTTAAATCGCTCTCAAGCTCGACACCCGTACTGCATTATTCACTGCAACAATGCAGAGTCAATACACAGTCATCGGACGAACTGCCCTTATGACGTCACAAATCCAAGGGAAGTGACTCGCCGCTACAGAAATCAAGGGAGATAAGCAGGATAATAAATTATCAGCAGCAATTAATCAACGGTCTAATTAACAAAGATATTCTTATTTTTTACCAAAAAAATATATGTTTTGCTCTTAGTAACATTTTCTCCCATATTTTTTATTGGATTTAGAACTTTAATATGTCCCCTTTAATAATAAAGATTTATTCATGGGGATGGAGAACAGTACTAGACAGGTGTTCTCAGAGATATTTTTTTCGTAGTGTGGGCACTTTAGGAGCATAGGGTGCCACTAGGCTTATCAATATAAGGAAACACGCCTGAACTGATTTAGCCCTGTTGCACAAATGGTAAACCCCAAATAAGGTCACAATAGGGGGTCAAGGGTCATCAAGTGCATTATATGGTGGTGAGTTAAATTTGCAATTTTTGTGTTTATATTTATTTCACAAAATAAACGGCAAATTGGTTATCAAACTCAGCCAACATTCCTTGAATAAATGCGTCCAATATAAAAAGCATACTGACCCTACACAAGGTCACAAAGGGGTCAAAAGGTCACTTCGTGTATATAAAATTTGTGATTTTATACATATAAAATAATGATTTTGACTGACATTGATGGAATTTGTTGTACCTTGTCTGATCGATATCAGTGACTTTATTTTGATTGGTATATCATTTGTTTCAATTCTTATGACCTCATAAAAGTCATTATGAGGGTCAAGGGTCATCAAGTGCAATTTCAGAATCATCATCTAAGTGTTTTTTATGAATTTATGTTTACATTTTTATTAGATAAAACCTACCTGGGCATTTAAACAGCAACCAGTTTTAAAATGACATTTTATTTATTTTAGAGGCTAATGGCCTCATTTATATTATTGGGGGTCACAGGTCACAAGGTGCATTTTATGTGCGACCAGGTCCCTATTTTTTTAAAGCACCCTATGCAGCTTTCGCATATATAGTTTTAAACGGAAATTGACAGTAAAATATCTCGAATGCCATTTATAGATATACAATTGAAAACTGATATCTTTCATCTCTTATAATAGTAAGTTATTAATAAGTGTCCTTCTTTACAACTCATCCTCATTATCTGACTCTTCCACAACATTCAGTGGATTGCCACATGTAATAGAACCACAATCGCAAGACAGAATTGATATTACTAGTATTAGATCTACATTTGCACCGTCTTGCTGCACACACTTTGCAGCTGCATTGCAACAACTGCGTACATATTTTAGGTAAAGGTTCTTACAGCAACAGCTTTGGTTTCAATTGGTTGCTGTATTGGTCTCGCAACCATGCACAAGTTTTCGGATCAATGTGCTCTGGGGACGGAACTGTAATATTCAACCATACAGTTGTCTGATAATGGGCTTGTCTTATGTGGAGTGACATGCACCAGATATAGAAGGAAGCCTACCTGGGTCTTTTCCCTTATTAAACAAAAACACTCGCATTTGGTCAATATTTGTGATCCCATTGATGGGTTAAGTATTTTGAAGACTGCCTTTTCATTTGTTAGCTGCCCATATCCTAAACCTGTCGGATACTGCTTCCTTGTGTTATATCTGGGTTACATGATACATGTATAACATATACTCAGACTCTGAAATATGGGTGGTATTTTTATTCAGAACCGACTTAGGTTCTTGGCTTCCTGATGGTTCATCAACACTTTTCTTTAGAAGTTAGACTATTTCGCTGGCTACTTTCAAGGGAAAAATTCAAAGCGGTTCACGTGGATTCAATTGTGGAACAAACTGTAATTCCCCTGTAGTGTAGGGGCCAAATCTCAAATTTTGAGTTCTGTTGCACCCCCCAGGAAGAAAAACTTGGTCACTATTTTCAGTCAGGGACATGTCTTGGAGCCTTGGAAACCCATGTTTTACTAAGTTTTCTGTGGTCAATTTTCTGTAAATGGCCTGTAACCAACGTTACCCTACTAACATAGAAAATGGTAGTATACAAAATACAAGACTAATAAAATATTTTACAAAAGTATCAATGAAATTATTTAAACTTTAAATGTTTGATCTAGTCATAAATATCAATTGCAGACACCTGTGAGATATATTTTTGCTCAACAGCGTGACGTATGTTACATTTTATACGAAAATGCAGATAATGACTTTATTGATTGCATATGAGAATGAGCCATGTACCCTTACCGCAGGAAGAAACACTTGGTTACTATTTTCAGTCAGGGACATGTCTTATGGCCTTAGAAATCCATGATTTACTAAGATTTCTTCGGTCAGTTGTCTGTAAATGGCCTGTAATCAATGTTACCCTACTGACTTTAAAAATAACAACACACAATACAAGACTAATGGGATATTTCCCAATAGTATTAATGAAATTATTTCAGCTTAACATGTCTGAGCTAGACTTAAACACCAATTTGAGACATCTGTGGGGTGTATTTCTGCTGGTCAGAGTTACTTATGTTACATTTTTTTATGAAATTGCATATTATGACTTTATAGATTACATATTGGAATAAACCATGTTCACCAACCATAAAAATGTAATAAAGATCTCTATTCAAATGATGAATGTCCATTCTTACATATAAAAGCTACTTATAAATTGTAACTGGCGATAGAGGTAGCAAAATAAACGTTTAAATATGCTTATTAGCATGTTACTTCTACTGGCGTACATATTTTCTATCTGACCCGATTTACATTGCATTGGAATGTACAGTGTCTTTCATCTCTGCCACAGTGAAATAAAATAATAATCAACGGCGATGGAAAGTTTGTTGCTGATAATATATAAAAGGTAACGTAGGTAACTGCATTGTCCTTTGCATAAATAGATAAAAACACTAAAATGTGGTAAGTTGACTCAAATTCTTCCTTAGCCTGACGACATAGCCTGTCGACAAGGTTATATTTGAGTCTACTCTCTATCTTTTTAAATAACTGCAATTATAGTCAATTTATTCTTAATAAACAATAAAATAAGAGAATTTTGCAATTTTGATTGATTCTGTTACTTTGATTTGACAGTTTGCAGATTTTTTACCAATGGTTCATAACAATAAACATAATATCTTCTTCATGATTCAAATATTGGACTGAATGTTTTATTACGTTTCCTGTTGTCAAACTCATAATAGGCCTGTAAATTACGTTTCCATATCAAATCAGGATAGAAAATAGGATAGTATTTAAATATTTATTTCATTACAGTTACAAGTTATAAACAGCTGCAAATATGTTAAAATGGTAATTTACCATTATAATAAAGACCAACATTATAAAATTAAGGTTGGGGAACATGTTTAATCTAATATGCAATTAAAAAGTCATTATCTGCAATTTTGTATAAATTGTAACATATGTACCGCTGACGGGCAGAAAGCTATCTTACATATTTCTGCAATTAGTGTTTATGCCTAGGCTAAACATTTAAAGCTCAAATAAATTCATTGATACTATTGGAAAATATCTTATTAGGATAAGTGTGTCTTGGTTGGTCTTTCGGTGACAAAGGCTCTTAATAAGGTTATTCAACAATGTAAACATGCTACGCACGCAGCTGTCATTCACCACATTGGATCAGCTGACAGCTTCAGTGTATACCAAGCCTATCACCAGTTAATTAGAGGTCATGTCTCATGTTTTGAGAAATTACACTAAGAAAGGTTTATCTAATACAAATTTACAAACATAATTAATTGTTTTAATATTTCTGATTTGCATGATGTAGAAAACAATCCCTTAGTTGGGATGCTCGCCATCCTAACATATAATGAATCTGTTTTTTCAACCGTATCAGTTTGCTGAAACAGTGATTTGTTGCATATAAGGTTTGTCTGTTTATTACAGTATCATATTACATGTATTAACCAGTGCAATATACGAGATTAGCTAGCACTTGTAACTGGCAACATACAGTACTAAATATTTGGAATCCTAATATGGCACTAACTTAAAATTAAATGGAAATGATTTCATTTCACTGTAGACAAGGCAGTCCTCAAACAATGTTAGTATAAACAAATGGGTACAAGAATGAGTCAGTTTATGACTAAAATGCTGTCTACAACTGTTATCTGCAGTATTAATCATATTTGCGGATGGCTCTGCATACAATAAGCCTAATTCAGTAAATCTTTGAAACCAACAAACTGACCATAAGTCTCATACTTTTCATTTCATAGATCATGTGCAAACATGTATAATTGTTACAAATAACTCTGACAGTGCAAAAACAACAACACAAAACTACATTATTAACTATGTTAGAAAGCCAATAGCTGCGTGTTAGTTGTGACACCTTTTTCCAACTGACAATCATTTGACAACTTAATCTGTGAGCTTCAGAGATTCAAACCATGTTGCTTATTTTTGTTGTGTCATGTTTATGATTCAAGTTGTAACTTCTGAAAGTGGACTTTCAAAAAGATTCAATAACTGACAAAGATTTGCAATTAATGTTACCATGAAATATCTTTATAGCTTTGTAATAAGTGTTACCACATACTATATTTTTCAGTCTATGTGTATGGCTTTCCCTTAACTTTTCATAATTACCAAACAAAATAATTTCTTTCAAAATTGCTGTATAATATAATAAATTAATAAGCGTTATAATATGATATAAAAGAATCGTGCTTAACAAAAGTAGAGAAGATTGCAATTGTGACAGATAAACATTGCTGTTATTTGTTTTCAAAATGTAATTGCCAACAGTGAAAATTAAATGTATTGAGCATACAAGAAAAGTAAGTAAGGGTGCAAAGATCAGGAATCGATACAATCAAGTACCACACCTGACCCAGGATACCAATGAGAAAACCTGTTTAGGCTAGATCTACAAAACATCAGGTACATTTGGGTATAAAACATGCTACTTCTGTTCTGATAAATACTTTGGTTGATATTATGTTTGCAGTCTTAAAAAATGAGTTAGAAATTTTAGATTACATGTATAGCCAAACGCAGTCAAGACCTAAAATGTCCTGTCTCTTCTTCACAGTACCGTTGGTTAGTCTGTAGTCTGTGATTGTGACATTTCCTGGTCATACTCACTTTTTAGCAAACAGTTTTTTTCAAGCATGATAAAATACTTCTTATGGTAAAAAGAGCTAGAACTTGCAGGAAAAATATATTCAAGCTAAAATAATGGCAGTGTGCTGTTACATTTGTTATGGACTTACCTTACATATACATTTAGTGTAAAGGGTATATAACTTGTAAAACAGCTAATCATCAAATCTGACCAATCTGTTACCCATTCACTCATGTTAAAGGAAGGCTAAACCAGAATTTTATTAGTTTTAAGATTTGTCTTTCTCTGTATAAAATCAACAGAAAGCCCCTGCACTGGAAGGCAACGCACAGTATCATCTCTGCCCTGCCAACAGATGCAGGAAATATTGCTTTGATATTTTTACTTTTATTTTTTAATTTATAAATGTATATTTAGTCCAATATTTGAATCATGAAGTAAATATCATGTATATTGCCATGAACCATTGACAAAAAATGCAAATAGCCATATCAAAGTAACAGAACCAAACATACAAAACTCTTATATTAGTGTTTATTTGAATAATTTGTCTGTAATTGAAGTTATTAAAAACATGCTGAGAGTAGACTTAAATTTTACCTTGCATGTAGTCGGGCAAAGGCAAAAAAATTGAGTCTATTCTCCACAAATTCTATCATCTTTATCCATTTATGCAAAACATCATTTTGTTACCTACGTTACCTTATTTATATATTGACAGAAATTAAATATCCATGGTAGTTAAATCTGTTTGTTTAGTCTCTATTTAATTTCATTGAGAAAGAGATGAAAAAGACAGTGCCCATCCCAATGCAATGTAAATGAACGAAAATAAAATATGTACGCCTGTAGAAGTGAGACGCTTATAAGCATCTTGAAATATTTATTATACTACAATTTATTACCAGTTGCAATTTATAAATTGCTTCAAATATGTGAATATGAAAATTCATCATTAGAATCGAAATCTTTATTACACGTTTATGGTTGTGGAACATGGTTTATTCTGATATGCAATCTTTTAAGTTATTATCTGCAATTTCATAAAAAATGTAACATAAGTAACTCTGGAGAGTAGAAGTACATACCACAGATGTTTACAATTGATATTTATGTCAAGCTGAAACGTGTAAAGCTCAAATAATTTCATTAGTACTATTGGAAAATATCCTATTGGTCTTGTCTTTTTGATGGTATTTTTAATATTATTAGGATAACATTGATTACAGGCCTTTTACAGACGACTGTCTAAAGAAAGTTTAGAAAAACATGGATTTCTAAGGCCCAAGGACATGTCTCTGACTGAAAATAGTAACCAAGCTTTTCTTCCTGGGGTTGGGGAACATGATTCATTCTTATATATATTCTCTAAAGTCATTATCTGCTATTTTGTATAAAATGTAATGTACGTAACACTGATGAGCAGAAATACATCTCACAGATGTCTGTAATTGATGTAATCAGCCATTTAAAGTTCAAATAATTTCATTGATACTTTTGTAAAATATCCTATTAGTCTTGTATTTTGAGTACTACTATTTTTGATGTCAGTAGGGTAACGTTGATTACAGGCCATTTACAGAAAGCTGACCATAGAAAACTTAGTAAAACATGGGTTTCCAAGGCCCCAAGACATGTCCCTAACTGAAAATAGTAACCAAGTTTTTCTTACTGGGGGGTGCAACAAACTTGCAAAATAGCCCATATATATCAGTTTGGCCCCTAGACCACTGGTATTTGAGGTTTGATTGTCTCGTTATGACCCAGATGCTTCCCTATAGCAAGGAGCAAATCAGTGTAATACTCCCATAATGCTTGCAATGTATAAGTTTCTAAATTTTCAAAGCCAAGCCTAATTTCAAAAGCAATTTTCTGGAGACACAATTTGTGGGGCGAAACATCTTCTGATTCTCTATGTTTTCCAAAACGCCCATAGATACGTTTTTTACATGTAGGATGGTACAGGCAAGCTTATACGGCAAAATCATACATTGTTGCTAGCCTAAGTAAGTAAGGGTGTAAAGATTAAGAAACGATACAATCAAGTACCACACCTGACCCAGGATACCAATGGGAAAGTGACAAACTCACAGTTATACACCACAAACGAGAGCCAAAAGGTCAGCCCTTTCCCAGCAGGTGACCACAAGGCACAAATAAGCAGACGCAGGGTTGCCACGGTCAGGGAAAAATTTCTGGAAAATGAAAAATTTTCCAGGTCAGGGAAAAGTCAGGGAATTACATTTTCAGTCAGGGAAATTTAAAAAAAATGAAAAAAGTCACGGAAAAGTCAGGGAATTTCAAAATTTTCCTAAAAAGATGCTAGTTAGAAGGCTTCTGGAAATTTTTAGTTTCCATAATTTGCAAGCAATATTAGAAAAGGAATGTTTCTAAACATAAATTGCAAGCAATTTATGTTCAGAATTATTCCTTTTCTAATAGTTATGGTTTAAGATTCTTCTTTAAAGATTAAATCAGCAAGTTCAAATATTTGTGCAAAATCTTCAAATAGTCGATGGATGAAAATGGCTAAAATTGGCCTTCCAAAAGGGTCTGGAAAACGGTTGAAAGTCAGGGAAAAGTCATGGAATTTTGAAATGGATATTGAGTGGCAACCCTGAGACGCGCACAAAGGCATAACAAACACAAGACAGAAATAACATAAAAGATTCACAAAAGAAGTACCGCCTTGGAACGGTCTGTAAAATATTTTACTGGAGGGCTTAACCCGCATCTGTAAATCATATTATGACTATGACATGATCTATTCTAACTTAGGTAATGTCAGTATTTGGTTTAAGTCCTCCCTTGAAGTGTGAAGGCAAAGATGTTAAATGATTTATCTAGAGGTGGTAATGATCGCCAAATGGCCTAGAATCGCAGGACGTGGACGTTTCTTCTGAAGCATCCGTATGCCTCTCAGTACTTAGCTTTTACTAGCTATGTGGAATGCAGACATGAAACTTGAAAAAAAAACAAAGTCTGTGATATTTAACCCTTTTTTCCTGCACAATTAAGGTGTTTTAGGTCTACCAATCTTAATATGTCAATTACATCTATTTTGTCGTAGTCACAGCACTTCCATTGGTCAGATGCTGCTTTTAGCAGCTTGTCACACCCATCCTCGCCAAGAGCAGACATCTTCTTGCTTTCAACCAATGTTTGGCAGATGATGCACACCTGTTCATCAAACGAGCTGCCTGCCTGTTGCACGCTGTTTCACATAAGAAATAAGTAATCTTGCTTTTGTGGGCAGTACCTCAGACAATGAAGGTTCCGACTTTAAGACTTATCTATAGATGAGATGGTTGGGCCTGATGCTGCATCTGTTGTCGGTTCCCCCAGGGTTAATTGTTGGATTTATTTTGCTCCAGTATTCAGGAGATGATTCATGGATAAGTATGGGGCCTTTCATGCAAACCAAACATCTATGTGTCTTAATCCACTACATAATTAATGACGAGGTTGGTGCCATAAAACTAGTTTAAGACCTCGAGCAATTTTCTTACTGACTGTTCCAAGGCGGTGTTTCTTGTGTGAATCTTTTTCGTTATTTGTTATTTTTGTTTGTCTTTGCAAATACTAGATGTCTGTTTGTTGCAACCTTGTGGTCACCTGTTGGGGAAGAGCATACATCTTGGCTTTATTGAATGTGATGTTTTCTTGTGTTTTTGTCACTTTCCTATTCGGTGTCCTGGGTCAGGTGTTGTACTTGGTTGTATTGATTCCTAATCTTTGTCTTCTTCCTTACTTTTAATAAAATATGATATTGACTGATTTTAATTGATCAAGCTGTATTTGTGATGTCACAGAAAGTCACACAAAAAGTGTAAATCACTTATTAGTTTCGTTTTCTGTGTGTAAAAGATTCATTTGGTGCTCTGTGTTAATCAACATCAGATGCGCAGCCGACGTCAATAAATACAGTGCACCAAGTGAAGACTGATCAGTGCACAGCATTGCGTTTCCAAGACAGCTTCATATTTCATTCAAAAACTGTAAGATTGAATTACAAAGACTTTCATTATGTGCTTTTTGCGAAAAAGTGGAAACTATCACATATGTACATAACCAATCCAGGCACTATGCGGTACATGTACATACATACAGATGAACAGACAGCTGTGGTTGTGATCGCAGATGATAAAATTTCAACGGTTTATCTAACAAGACATAAGTATTTCAGTTCTTTGAAATGATTTGCAGCAAATTGCCAGTGTCTTTGATGCTTAAGTACTGTGTTTAATGCATTATACATCATTTTGCACCTATTGACCTTTGACCTCATTTATTGACCTTAATAATGATCTTTGGTTTGGGCAACAGGCAAAAAAAGAAAGAGGACTCGTCCCTTAGTAACTTAGGCAATGTTGCCATTCATGCCGCAAAAGTGCCCACAAATGTGTTTTCTAGCACTCTTATTTGCATTTTAACGCTAGACTATACTTGCTTCATTTGATGTCACCTGATCTGGATCGACACTGTTTTCTAAGGAGGTTATTAAATTTGAAATAGCTGTGCACTTATTAGATAGAATACAGTAAGTGTTTTACCCTTTGTATACTAATTGATTCTTCCTTCTGGTTTGATACAATAAACTTGGAATAGTCGAATGTACATATCTAGGGGTGTCAGGTTATAATTTTCAAAAATACTGTATTCTTTTGACTGAGGATCTTTTTTACCTTTACACTGTAGACTCTGATGAAATGCAGCATTAAAGTACTCATTTAGGGGACTCCCGAATACAAAGGGTTAAAAAATGATTTCAAAAAGCACAATGTATAGTGATTAAAAATATATTTCATGATACACAATTCAGCTACAGCAAAAATGGCCTCAAAAGTTATTGAAGTTTACACCAACGTGAATTTTGATCTTATATTTTTACTCATTTATGGCCTATACTTGCTTTGAATCTTGATCAAATAATCATGCTTCTGTTAATAATATTGCATTTTTTTTTCAGAAATAATTACCTATTTAAAAACTTATTTTTGTTTTTCAGCGAGAAATTAGAAAGCACATTACAGACAAGGTTCAGGAAGAACTATTATCATTAAGACAGCGAGCAGAAAGACTACACTTTAAACATCTACGAAGACAATGATTAGACACTGTAACCTGATAGGTACATTTGAAATATTAGGCTCAATATATAAGCCTCATTCCAGGGGACAAGCCAGGCCTCCTACAGGAATAAGTTTCTCAACCTTTTGCGAGGAGTTTTGATTTGGATTTTTGATTTCCCGGTGTAATGTACATCACTTTATAAAAGGAAGAAATGAGCCAAACTAGGGACCCCTCGACTCCCATGTTTCCTTGTACAGTAGAACCTGTGTAAAACAGCCACTCCAAAATAGACAAAACAAAGATCTTTATGACAAATGGTAGCTTAATGAAGGTCGAAAGAATTGCAGAATGCTCCCCTTGGAGCATTCTGCAATACTTTTGACCTGCATTAAGCGATAATTGGTCTTGAAAACCAAGTTTGGGTCTTTTTGAGAGTGGCCGTTTTACACAGGTTTTACTGTAGCTTGAGTACTGTGTTTTGAGAGGAGACATTTAGGCATGTGTGATGTAGCAAAGATCAATGTCAGCTTGTTGATTGAAACTTCAGGGATTCATTTTTTCTTGAGAGATTTGTGGGGTGTTCATCTTTATATGAGCTGAGTGATGTGATTTCGAACAATGTGGTTTGTGCGACAAGCAGTGGCTCTGACCAGCCTGCGCATATGGGCAGTCTGATCAGAGCCTTTGCTAGTTGCTTGAACATTTTATGAGTGTTAAGCTACTGAACGAACACCATTTGGAGTTTCTAAGCTTAGCAGGAGGCTGCACAGGATCGTCTGAGTGTACACTTGTCAAAATACCACATTGTTGGAAAGCGCATGTCGCGGCTCATATTGAAGGGTAAATTAAATGAGACAGCACATGATTTTGGTATTTATCTCAAAAGTGATCAATGAAGGCTGAGACAAGCCTATACATGTCCAGTCTAAACAGAGAATTCACTGCTTGCATACAAAAAGACAATATTTAACTCCCCAATGTCTTATAACAAACACCCCTTTGAGAGTATAGACAGTGGATATCAAGGGCATATTGTTCCCCAAAATGGCTTTTCAGCCCTTCATTTTACACTCAGTATACCATACATTAGAATTGATTTCTCTGGCTAGGTTACATTCAGCAATGGAGCATTACATTGTTTACATACACTATATGATTCTCCTGGTGAGAAATCTGAATTTTTTGCATGCAAACAAGGTGCAGATCAGCCTGCACATCAGTGCAATCTGAACAGCATATTTTTCATATACTGTCTTGTAAATAAAATGGCTATCCATGAAATATTAAATAGCTTTAAAATGGGCCTTTTCTTTAATGTAAAAAAGTTTTGAAAGGTAGCTGTGCATGCATGCTTAAGGAATGATTTTAGGGACATGCTAGAAGTAACAAAATCTTATGATGACTCTAATGTTGTTGTTTTTTTGAAGAGATAGCCCTTGTCTTCTAGTGGAATAATTAATGGTACTTTTCTTTATGTAGTAGTTTCAGCTGCTCATGGCATTTTAACATGGCTGAAAGTTTTCAGGATATACCTGAATTCAGGATTTTGAGTCTGACTTATCTCTTTGATAATCTTTCCAAACAGTTTAGAAATAGATCAGACCAAACATTATACACTGACTGAAATTAACCTGTCTGACCTGGTAACTGCACCTACTGTAGTGCTGCCTGAGGAATTCTTCTTGGAGCATTCAAGCAATTAATGGCGATCCCCTGTGGCATGTGAGTGCAATTAAATTATGGGCTAATTGAAGCAGTTTCAACAAAATTAATGGTCATATGGTTCCCAGGATACTATTAGCTCTATAATAAATGCATATGAAAAAAAGTCCTAATTATAACTTTAAGGCTTAAAGTCTCAGTCAACAATATTTCAATCATGTTGGCTCTCCTCCCAGAGAGAGAGAGATAGAAAAGAAGAATGGGATGGACTAAAAGGCCCCAATCCCCATCCCAATTTGCCCCAAGTGAGACAAATTTCATCCTGTCAACATAGTACTGCTGCTGGGGTGCAGTCTAATTTTGCCTGCTCTGCCTCTGCAAGCTGTAGGAATTCTTTTACTAATCAGGGCCTGCAATTACATTGCCTCCTTAAAGTTAAGTAAGACTTAAGCTAAGTATTGATTTTCAGGATGTGAAAAATAACCTTTTAAACTGATTATAATCAAAATAGTTACATTTTTTCTGTAGATCACAATGATATCTTTGACCACAAGTACTGCATCGATCCAGGCAATCTGTTTAGCATCTAATATAGCACGTTGAAATATCAATCAGCGCCCTAGATAAGCTTTTGGGTCAATTGGGTATTTACGCAACCTGGTTATCATCAATTGCGTACTTGCAAAAACAATTGCGTATTTTCATATTTTTTACACCACATTTTTTTTCTGTGATCACACCTTTTCTTATTGCATGAAGCCATCAGGAATGTGCTTGCATATTTATACGCTCCCATCGTATGCCTGTCTAAAGTATCAAAATCACGGACTTAATTGTACCTGAAGCAATTCTCATCCCCTTGTTGACATTCGCATGATTCGAGCGTGTATACTTTGCAAAGTTTCACTTTCATCATAGTGTTTTCCACGAAATACTGGACTGGGCACCGATATTTTCATAAAACTGGAGTATAACGCGCGCTCGCTAGTAAAAATAAAATCAATACCCGACTGGCATTTGTTTATTAGCCGAATGGAAACGAAATGGACCAAATGGTACGCAATGACATCACTTGTAATTGCATACCGATCGTTAGAATTGCTTTTCGGTACGCACACATTTCATTTTAATTGCTTTTTTGAGGATTTTAATTGCGTATTTACGCAAATACACTGCTTATCTAGGGTGCTGATCAATACTTAACATAAGTCTTCCTTAACATTAAGGAGGCATTGTAATTCCGGGCCCATGCCCCCAGATGCATAACTGCAAAGTATTTTTCTTATTTCTCATCCAAAACATATGTTGTGGATACTCAAAAGAAACGTCTTGACAAGACAGTTCTTTTGAGCATCCAAAACACATGTTTAAACTGGGTGATAAGACAATAATTGCAATTTTACGCAAAAATTTTTTCCTTAACTGGCCCTTTGTGCAAATGCATGTGTTTATTCGTTTGTGTAAATAGGAAATTTTGTTTGACATAGAAGAGTTTTCTAGAATTTTTACAATTGTGATAACTAGTTATGGTAGTTGGGCAGACCCCATGTTATAAAACTTTTTTCATGCTCAGCTCAGCTGAGCATGAAATTTATCCTGCTCATTAATGTTAAAATGTGTTGGCATTTTAAAATTTATCACTATCAGCAGGATAAATACAACATCTGAGAATTCTAATGCAAGAAAATTCTTATTTTTTCAACATTTAAGGTTTTATGAGCAGTTAAATTCATGCTCATTTGAGTTGAGCATGAAAATAAAACCTAGGGGCAAAGCTTTAGAAGTTGACCATTGGTTTTTGTTAAGCTGACTGATAGTCGACTGATGTTTTTATTTCACCATTTAACCTGGCACTTATTTCAGGAATTTATATGGTGCTAAACATGTATACTTAAGAAATTCAGTTCAAAGAAAATGATAACCAAAGTGTATCACATTTACTTTTAAGTTGGCATTCATTTAAGAAATAGATTTAGTTTTTTGGATGTGAATGGAAGATTGAACACCATCTGTTCTGTTCAAACAAAGTAAGTGACGCCAATAGGATGTCATTTTAATTTTCAACTGAAGCCATGGGTCTCATAACTTCATGAACATCTTAAAAACAAATTTCATTTCTTGCATTAACACTTTATCATGCATTTCATTATAGTTATATTTTAGGGGCAACAGTAAAACCTGTGTAAAACGGCCACTCTCAAAAAGACCAAAAATTGGTTATCAAGACCAATTATTGCTTAATGCAGGTCAAAAGTATTGCAGAATGCTCTAAGGGGAGCATTCTACAATACTTTCGACTTTCATTAAGCTACCATTTGCCATTAAGATCTTTGTTTTGTCTATTTTTGAGTGGTCATTTTACACAGGTTTTCCTGTACATATATTTCAAAAGATGCACTTATCTATTTTCCTAGAAACAGACATCTGGTAAGACTGTCTGTTCATTGGGAAATCAATACAACCTGCGAAGCTGCCTGTCCATAATTACATGCATGAAAATGCTATGGTTTTGCCATATATGCACGACATTGTTAGTGAAAGTCATTAGGTAACATTACTTAATCTGTAAACCACTAGTGGTTTATCCATGTTATTACATGACATTATATCACTCCTAGACGAGACGTCATATGATAAATGGTCTAAATGTTTGAATACAGTAAAACCTGTCTTAAGCTGCCACTCAAATTTGACAATACAAAGGTCTTAAAGACAAATGGTAGCATTAATAATGAAGGTCGAGAGTATTGCAGAATGCTCTATTGGAGCATTTTGTAATAATTTTGATCTGCATTAAGTGATATTTGGTCTTGAAAAACAATTTTTTGGTCTTCTTTTTGAGTGGCCGCTTAAGGCAGGTCTTACTGTACAATTTACCTGGTGAAAAAGTATAGGCAATCATTCTTGCATGGGAATTCGTTACGCGAAGCTGTTTGAAGCCGCAAAAGCCATGTTCAAATCATGAGATTCTCGTGCTGTTTGAACATGGCTTTTACTTGAAAAAGCCTAAACAGGGCCCCGATTGGCATGCTTGACGACACACTGGAATGCGTTGCGGCCGTGACTGATCATTTTGCCGATGCTTTCGTTCGCGAAAACGTTGCACGCGTATACATGACGTTGTGGCGACGTAATGACGTTCGAAAGTTGACGCTGACGCCATTTTGTTTTGAGAAATTAAGTGTAAGAAAAGGGATTTTTAATGTTTAAGCGACGTTTTCAGTGCGGTTTATGCTAAAATCAGGTAAAATATGCAAGAATAACGATCACACATGTTTGTTTCATTGCATTAACACTTGCCTGGTCCCTCGGACGATGTTTGAACACTCGGCCTAGCGGCCTCGTGTTCAAACAGCTTCCTCAGGACCCGGCAAATGTTAATGCATGAAAAAACATGTGTGATCCCTATATTCTTGCACACAGGATAAGGATATCTAAGATTTTACCCTGGGATAGAAAATCTTATTTTACCCATGCTATCTTACCCAGGACGTCAAGCAACGTCATCATGTGAAGTTACATCTTAGTGTATTCAGGGACTTCTAGAACCTTATTTTAAAATAAATAAATAAATAGATAAATAAGTAAATAAAAATAGTGGTGAGCAAGAAAAAGGATCCATTTTTCGTGTGAGGGTAGGATAGAAAAATCCGTATCTCAGGATCACAGTTTGTCATCACTCAGCAAGCCTCTTGATGCCAAACAGCGATCATCGGGACGGATTTTTCTATTCTACCCTCACACTCATGATAGATTCTTATATTACAGACCCAGATCAGATTGCTTTGCAAGAGCTTAGTAATAAGGGCTTTCATTGTGATATTTTACAAAGAGCACTTGATAACCAAAATTTTAGCGACAAATGCCAACATTTTTAAAGCATTTCCATAGATTCAGATATGCAAATTTTTGCAAAAGTGTGATTATGTTCTTATCCACTCATTTAACCCTTACGCCATAGGCTATTTTTAGATCAGGGCATCATTTTCTATTTTTAGACAACATTGAAAAATATTCTAGAAAAATTTAAGTTGAGTTTTGAATACCTTTGGAAATATTATGAAAACTGGAGCATTCATAATATTTCAAATACATAATTCAAAGGTGTCAAAAGGTGTTATTATGGAGTAAAGGGTTAATAGAACATTATTACTCATATTCAAGTAATTTATTCAAAATATATCTACATAATGTATGTATTACAAATTATGTAAACTATGTATTATGAAGACACAAATGTGTTGTTTGATGAAATATGTTTAGAAGGCAGGCATTCGGAACTGAAATTACTGGTATTCACACACTTAGAAACAACTGTTCATTAATCTCTTTATAATGACTTCGAGTTTAACTGCGATGTATGTGTGGCGGATGGGGTTGGGTCCTTTTTATGATATGCACACAATGCAATTTACAACAGCTCAGGCCAGTACCCAAACTTATCATAGCTTGAATACCCATGTATGTCTTCAGAATTAGATTTCTAATGGCTTTTTCTGTTATGACTTTGGCCAGCTCCTTAGATAGAAATTATTGCATATGTAAACCATTTCCTGCCAGTCACGACTTGTCGTTTACTCTGCTTCACTCATCTGCTTATGTTTTTGGTAGCCTATATTGCAAACAAGATGGATGCAGATCAGACTGCTCCCAGGGAGCAGTCTGATCAGGATCCATAGTGTTTACTTCCATGATAAAATCAAGTGTGAAGTGCACCGGAGTTTATGCAGTAAAAGAAAAATGACAATTCAGGACAAAAAATACTGGCAGGATAATATTTATTCTTAAAACATTAGTGTATTGCTATCATGTGGTGAAATGGTGCTTTCATTTTTGTGCACATGAACTCTGCCTGCCAGTGATTTATTTTGTTGTCTGCTGATAACCTTTGCAAACAGCTGGGCCCAGATCAGAGGCCCCACAAACTGTAGGGCCTGATCCTGTTCAAACTGTTTGACATTCTGATAGTATAAATGTAATAAAGTTTATTATTCATTAAGTCAGCAGATGACAAAAAATTATATAAAATTACGAAACATGTAAAGAATTAACATGCTTTATAACTACCTGGCCCCTATAGCACAGTCGGTAGGGAGTCCAACTGCAGATTCAGAAGTCGCAAGTTTGATCTGACCTGGTCCCATTCCTTTGTGCAGATTGATCATGAAATAATTTCTACGGTCATTCTCCTCCTTTCCCTGATTCAAGAAGGGTTGTAGTCAGTTATAAGCAAAAGTATGTGCAGGAAGTACTGGTTAGCCGCTTAGATAAGCTTGCCCAGGAAAAAGTGGGGTTAGGTGAACTGACCGTCTCAGCATGACCATAGCTGTTGACTGGGATGTAAAATCTCCAACCAAACAAAATGCTTTATAACTGAAGCAGTATTATTATATACATAATAACCATGTTTTATATACCAGTATACAGACTCATAAAAAGAAACAACACATATCAGCGCGGATCTGACAAAAGGGTCGGGTCCTTCGGGCATTTTGGCATTTTTTTGGTAATCAAAATTTCAAAAACGTCTAAATTTTCAAGATTTTGCATGTTCTTCCAATAGACTCAAATTGCTTCTAACATGTTATACAATCAAAGTCGCAAACAGTTCTGATAAAGTTTAGTGATACATATAATGTATGTTGCCATGGCAACAGCTGTGCTTATGGACTACACACTTCCTTGAAAACAGGATACCTCATTTCGAATGCTTTTGTAAACACGGGATGCGAGTATGTGGGCTATTTGTGCAGTCTATGCAATTGCATACACATCAAATTTACAGAAACATGAAGCATTTTTGAAATATTGCTCCTAGTGTCTTTGTATTAGCCTCATATGTTAACACAATGGCGTTGACCTCAGAACATCATTAACAACGTTAAATGACCTCATGTTTAAAACCCATCATATAAACAAGTTTAAACGCTCATACCTTTGTTATTTGTAAAGATAATCTCTTCAAATTTTCTATAATTGTTCACATCACCTAGGTCTTTCTTTCTCTGTAAATATCTCACTTTTGACTTTTATTGTCAGAAGGTCCCTTTTGTCAGATCTTGGCTCATATATTTTCTTTTTCAAAATTCTATACCCCATTTTGAAACAGTGTAAATCCAGATCAGCTGGCTTCTGATGACATTTGTAAAAAAAATCTATAGGTATTGGTTCTTATTTGGGTCAGTATATTTCTTGTGTCTCTTAATCACTTGTTTGTATGTTTTTGTCGATGCTTTATGTCCCAGTCAACATTTTTTCAGTCATGTTAGGACGTTTTTCTGTCTTCCTGGGTTGAACCAGTACTAAGCACATATTGCAGTGCCTTCAGCTCGTCTTGAATCAGTGAAGTTCAATCTCAAGTCTTAACACTCTACCACTGAGTTCCTCGTCTCTTCTTTGTAAAAGCATTGTATATTTTTATTGTTTGCTTGATGAACTTGCAGCTTGAAAATACATGTTGAATTTTAATCTTTGTTGATTTATTTTTACTCTCATAACAGAGATAGGACTTGTTATTCCTCCACAAAAATGTACATGTATGTTGTGTGAATATTCATTGGAAGTGTTGCTACTAGACATGTCCAATGAGCACCTCAACCAACATTTTCTTGAAGAATCAAAATATCAATACATTGCATGCTAGGTAATTTTTGTGTCGCCTGCAAAGCGAGGATGACACATAGGGATCTAACTCCATCGGCCGTGGCGCCACACTTTTGTTATCTGATTGATAACTCTTGAAGGGATGCATCAATTTCATTTAAACTTTACAGAAGGGTTAAGCATCATTAAATACAGGTCAAGATCGAAAGGGGGGGGGGGGGGGGGGGGGTGATCCGCAAAATTTTGACTGAGTTATGGCCCTTTTTTGACTTTTGTCAATTTGTGGTTTCCGATCAATAACTTTTGAAAAAATGCAACAATTTCTTTCAAATTTTACAGAATGTTAAAGCATCATAAAATACAGGTCAATTTAAACTAAGAGGTCGTTCGCAAACTTTTGACTGAGTTATGGCCCTTTTTTGACTTAGGTTTAGGCTAATGCAAAAGCTATATTGGCCTTTTTTGTGGAAGGAACTTCACATTTCTCATAAACTATAATATCTGACAACTTCTCACTATAGGCCATGATTACCCAGTGCCTGTAGATAAGCATGTTGCATATCAAATTAAAGAGAATCAAGAATGCAGCAATGACTTTTTCAGAACATGGTCAGTCATCCCGCAGACGCCCCCCCCCCCTCCCCCTCCCCCTGTGTATGGGGTCAATAGGTCAAAATTCTACTTTTTAAGAACATGGTCATGTTGCATATCAAATCAAAGGGAATCACTCAATGCAGCAGCATGGTAGCAAATACACCGCTTTGAATTGTACTTTCGATTTCAAATGTGAAGATAAATGCACAAAAATATGATTGATTTTTACACTCATTGGTGAGTTATTGCAGTGAGGTTGATAACCTCATCTTCATCATTCTAAACTACCGCTAGGCAATTAAATGCCATTATATTCTGAAATGTACTGGGGGGGGGGGGGGGGGGGGGGGGGGCATTTTTTTTTTCAGAAGACGTTTTTGCCGACAGTCGGACCGAATGTTAGAGTTGGGTACCACAAAAATATTTGTACCATGGTTTTACAGTGAATACCACAATATGTACCATGGTACAGGTCAGTCCCATTAGTACTCGTCGCATTATTACGCGAGTGCGCTTATAGCGCGGATCTGCCTTGGCTCCCAAAATTTAAATAATTTTTTTTTCTGAACTCGCTAGTGCGCGTCCTGCGTATATCGTGAATGAGATTCGTGGACCCCAGTCGGCGCGTAGAAATGGGACTGACCTGTATACTGGTATACCAAAAGTGCATGTATGCTAGATGCAATTTCCTGTATTCAGGAACAGCTAAGAAGGTCAGACCATGATTTTTGCTTCAGCAAAGTCATTTATGGAATGCAAATACTTTCTCAAAATAACTTTCCTAGTGTGGTTACTGTCCATTTTACAGTCCATGACAACCAACTTCAGAATGAAAGAAATAAACAGCCCTATATACCATCAGTAGCCCTTAAAGCGTCAGCCAAAAAAACAGAACCTGAAAATTGTGTCTGTTAAAGTTGTTTGCAGCATATATTTTCTAATTTTCATGTAACATTTTCCTTAATTATTCTATCCCTCTTATTTCTGATTTTTATAAAGCATGTACTCCTCTGAATATGTCATATTCTTTCTGTTTCAAATAGGGCCTGTTCCAATCTGATACAGCCCTATGTGTGCTTCCCACATGGTAAATATGGTATACCACGGTATTGCTGTTGTACCACAGTATTATACCACGAAATTTGATAACGTAGAATACCGGTAATACCTCCCACCTCTACCGAATGTGATTCAAAGATTTCTCTAGCCCTGGTTGGAAATCACATGTTGCAGCTCACAAGACGTTTGAGAATTCTAATGGAGCTGTAGATTCCACATGGGCCAGGCTTGGTAGAGAAAATCCAAAATTTTGGCTCTGAGCAAAACACTTTATCCGCTACTTTATACTGGCTCAACCCATGAAGACAAAAACCGGCATGACTGAAAAACTGTTGACTGGGACCTAAAGAATAAAAAAAAAAATTAATATCAAAACCCTTCTCCCAACTCCCTACTGGTGAACAGGAGGCAACATATGATAAATGGCTAATGTAATCTTTGCAGTTGATAAATGGGAAAATCTGCGCTTTTCACTTTACATGAAAATTTCTGTGCAAATGATGTATCAATCTGTGCTTTTGTAAAGGCCATGACAATGAGTGGATGGATTTTTACCAACATTGGTGGGGCCCAATAAATAGTTTACAGGCACCATTCAGGAACAGGAAACAGCAAAGAATGTTGTAGTTAAAAATATTTATTTATACGCCTGTGCAGTATTACATCAATAAATAAGATCATAAATTGCAATACAGTGCAGTCTTTTTATAGCGCTATATTTGGGGCCCATAGAAACAGACCATTTTTTTTGTGGTTGATTAGATTTTTTAAGTCCCATCAACAATCTTTCAGTTAAACAGGGACGGTGTTCCTGGGTTGAACCAGTACTAAGCTAGGATAAATGTGTCTTGCTCAAGGACCACAATGCAGTGATGCCAGTGAGGCTCGAACCGGCAGCCCTTCAGTTGAGTCAAGCCTTCTACCACTGAGCCACTGCGCTCCCTCAGACCATGTTGCAAGCAAATTATGTTGTAAAGGGACAATTTACAAAGGAATTCTAGGAAAATGACCATTCTATGGTCATTTTCCTATAATTCCTTTGTAAAATTCTAAGGTAAAAGAAATATGGGAGCCACAACATGACCATGTTAAATCCTAATCGGTGTTATAATAAGGTGTGTTATAAAGGGACTGCACTGTATAGCAAAGTCTATGATTGTGACTCAAAAGTTTATAAACCTGTTATTCTCTCTTCCAAACCATTATTTGTAGAAATTTAATGAAATTTTAAAATGAATTTGAAAGCTAACCCTTTGTAATAACAGGTTCAAATTTTCATTAACAAGTGCAGTGACAATAAATTATATCTAATGCTCTAAACACATGTACGTTAACAATATAAAAGCAAGAGGCCAAACAGTTTATGCAGGGAATATTCTAGAATATTTCATTTTTACCTATTAATATAAAAACCATATATAAAGCAAACTATTTTATACAAAGCTATTTTAACCATAATATTCTAGAGATATCTATACAAAAATACAAGTTATTGAAAGATCTTCAAAATAAAACCTTAAAGGAGACGACAACATCGCTAGCAATTGAATCGGAAATGAAAGCCCTTATTAAACCATAAAATCTGCCGCAAACCAGATCAAAATCAGATATAAAATAAGAAAGTTATAGTTATCTGAAAATCAAAATAACGACTTGGATTAAACCAATGTAGGCCGCCATTTTTAATATCTAATTAACTTCCTGTAAATTTTGAAAAGCCATTAAAATCCACTTTTTCATTGCAAACTGTACAGATATTTTTCAAAATCAACTATTTTCAACAGAAGGATCAACAAAATTACAAATAACATTAAATTGAATGGCAGGAAACTAGTTATTCTGTTTATGCATATTTGATTAGGGCTGTGTGACATCACTCAGTCTAAAATGGCTGCCCTCTATTACTTTCAATTATCTACTGTACAAACATCTGTAATCTTATTTTTTAGTCGATTTTGATCTGGTTTGTGGCAGATTGCATTATTTAATAAGGGCTTACATTCCAGATTCACTTGATTTCAAGGCCGTGGTCCCCTTTAATTTTGCCTTTAAAGGCACAAAAACCCTTAAAAGATATCATTTGAGCCGCGGCATGAGATTTCCAACAATTTGACATTTTCACAAGTGTAGACTCGGATGAGCCTCTGCAGCCTCCTTTTAAGCTAAGAAACTCCAAATGGTGTTCAGTCAGTAGCTTAACACTCATAGGATACTCAAGCAACTAGCAAAGGCTCTGATCAGACTGGGAGTATGCGCAGGCTGATCTGAGGCTTTGCTTGTCACACATGCCGCATTGTTGGAAATCTCATGCACTGGCTCAAAATTTTCTCGACAAATAATCCACTTAACATAATTTTTATTCATACATCATGAAACATGTACATAACTCTTTGCATGCTGGGTAATTTTTCATGCATATGTTGTCTACTGACTTTTTCCAAATTGACTTTTTCAAAGGATTCTTTCAGGCGCACTACCAGTGTCAAACGGTTTGGATCCAGATCAGGACAGACAGAATGTCGGTCCTGATCTGGGTCCAAACTGTTTACAAAGACAAGTCGCCGCTAGCGAGGAAAGAGTTAATTATTATGTCTCTTCAGCAGTAGAAAGAAAAAGAAGGAAATATAGGAAAGGCAGAAAACAGGTGAAATGAAAGGCAGAAATAGATTTCAAGCTTGACTTCTAAGAATCATCTTCACACTGGATAGGCGGCAATCGCAACATCGATACTATCGCCAATCGGGCGACAAATGACAATCAAAAACAATGTTTCTAGCGATTTTTTTATCTGCGTTGGTCGATTGTAAAGGGGTTTTTTGATTACCGCCTATCCAGTATGGTCTTGAGTAATCAGACCATTCCAGCTATTCTGCTGGTGTGTCTAGACACACACAAAAAAAAAACAAGACCGTAACTATGTATACTGTAAAACACTTAATGTTGCACTCAATATTTGAGGCAACAAACTTTAGCAATTTTTTAAGACTGACATATAGGCAGTTCTATTTTGGCATTTTCCTAATTTATGACCTTTTAAAGTAATTTTCTATCATTAAAAGGGCTACTCTTAAAGGAAAGGATTTGCTCCCTATCTGTAGGGAAACAAATTATTTCCTTTAAGAGTAGCATATCTGTAGGGGAACAAATTCTTTCCTTTAAGAGTAGCTGTTTTGTTCAAAGGGGAAACACATTGTTGTTGTTTTTTTGCTACAGATAACAACATATCATGGACAAGTGTTCATTTATTCCATATTATCAAACTAAATTCATTGTGGTCTTTTATTGTGGAGATTTTGGTTTATCACAAATACGAAATTACCACCAAATAAAAGTGTTTTACAGTAGATTATACTTAAAAACATAACACACAATAATACTTTTGTCCACACAGACTGACAACATGAAACAGTATACCATATTGGACCTTATAATTCTATACCCTATTTTGAAAACGTAGGCCAAAGCGAACTTTTTGAGCATAAAAATGGGCTTATTTTCTTACTCATCAGTTTAAACATTTTTTTTGGTGCTAAAAAGAACCGTCTCATTGAGATGGCTTTTGAGTACCCACAACATGGTTTGGTTGAGAAATCTGACAATTAATTTTCAATTATGCACTCTTATCTGGCAGCCTGAAACAGTGTGGATCCTGATCTGATGAAGCCAGCTGATCAGGATCACACTGTTTTTCATCTACAGCATAAATCAATATCAAAATAGCATCACTGGTGATATGGCATCCACAATTGTCCAGGCCCCAAGGTTATAAAACGTTTTTCATGCTCAACTCAATTGAGCATGAAAATTTCAACTACTCTTAAAAGCTAATATTAGGAAAAGTGAAAAAGTTTCTTGCTCTACAAATGTAAGTATCTCAGATGTGGTATTTATCATGCTAATAAATGTTAAAATGCAAACAATAGTTGGCATTTTAACATTTATGAGCAGGATAAATTTTGAGCTCAGCTGAGCATGAAAAAAGTTTATAACCTCGGGGCCAGGCCCCTAGATAAAAGTGCATGATTAAAATTTAATTATCGTATTTCTCACCAAAACATATTTTGTAGGTACTCAAAAGAACTGTCTCAATAAGGGCACCCAAAACTTAAAACTGATGGATGATAAAATATTCACAAATTAACATGCAAAATGTTTGTTTATCTCAACCTATGGCATATTAGGCTGACTATTGTATTTTCCAATAAAGATGCAACTTCCTTGTTAGTCTACTGATTTGGGACAAAGTTTTTCGTGTTTTCTAAGCATGGTCTTCAACTTCTTTCTTACAATCAAAAACTTTTTTGTAAGTACACAAATATTTTCAGTAAATATTTACATTTATTATATGCAAACTATAATATGCATTGTTCTGATTTTCTTATGAAAAACTGAATAGATTTTGCAATTCACGTTTGTCTTTCATCAAAAATAACCGAGTACTTGAAGTTCTGGTGTTTGTAAATTCAAAGTCATCATGGAAACAAATCTTTACAAAAGTGATTCAAATTTGCAATTTAACTGTTTGTATACAGGATAACCCTAAACGCTAATAATGAAGGCTCAGGTGAAATGCTGCTGAACGCTACTGAATTTTGAGCACCCAAAAACTTTTTAAACTGATAGATAAGGAGAAAATCCCAATTTTACGCTTAAAAATTTGCTTACCTGGCCGTATGTCAAGAGGTTAGATGGTTCTTATGAGTACCTATAACATGTTTTGGTTGAAAAATAAAAAAGAAGAATTTTCAATGACACACTCTTATCTGGAGGCATGTATATATCATTGAGTGATAGCTTAAAATTTCCAAGATCCTGAACTTTAGAGATTCGAAGCATAAAACTTCCAGTATGAGTACAAAATGGTTAACTGCTTTAAGATAATCTGAAAATAATTCAGCAAAGCTATTATAATCTGCCTAATATCACATACAAATTCAAACGAATCTGCCTAATTCAGTATTTTGAGGCTGACTTTCCAATGAAAGTCAGCCTCAAAATCCTGAATTCTGAAATAACCCTAGAATCTTTTGCTCATTTATACAGTTATCCAAATCGAAAGGTTGCACCCTTCCATCCAATGATAACAGATACCTTAAACAAATTGAAATTAATCTGCTTAATTCAAAATCCTTAATTCAGAAATTATCCTAAAATTTTTCGCTCGATTATTCAGTTATCCAAACTGAAAGGTTGCAACCTCCAATCCAATGATAACAGATACCACATACAAATTCAAATTAACCTGCCTTATTCAGTAGCCTCAAAATCTTGAATACAGGAATAATCTTAAAATCTTTTGCTCCTTTTTACAGTTATCCAAACTGAAAGGCTACACCCTCCCATCCAATGGTAACAGATCATATCACATACAAATTCAAATTAATCTGTCTAATTCAGCATTTTAAGGCAGACTTTCTATGAAAAGTCAGCCTCAAGATCCTGAATCCAGAAATAATCCTAAAATATTTTGCTAGTTTATACATTTATCCAAACTGAAAGCTTGCACCCTCCCATCCAATGATAGCATCAGATTCAGGGCTCACCCTGCCATTAGCCATTGTAGCCATTTGCTTCTTAAAATGAAGAGTGGCTACAATAATTGGTTAAAAGTACACTCTAGGTGGTTGAATAATTACATACAGACTTTGTGAAAAAGTGTTTTTTGATCAGCTTTTGGATGCTCCAATATTGCTTCTATTATTCCTTGTCACTTTATTTTTGTGCCAAATTTAAACTCTTTAGATGCTACCATCAAGGTGTCAAACAGTTTGGATCCAGATCAGGCCCGACATTTTGTCGGGCCTGATCTGGGACTAAAGTGTTTGCAGAGGTTATCAGCAGACGACAATAGTCATCGCTAGTGGGCAAAGAGTTAGATACAGAACAACATGTGATATTACTTCTAGACTAAAGTCAATTTCATTTGGCTCCAACTTTTACGATTTGGCTAAAGTGTTGGCTACAACAAATTCTGAGCAAGGGTAAGCCCTGAGATCTTACTAATTACACATTCACAAAGGCCAACAAAACAATAACCAGATCACAGACAACAAACAAGGCTATAAACATATTCTAGCCATGACATTATGAATAAGAATCTTAAGGCCAAAGTTAAAATATTGTTTGTTTCCCCTACTTCTATGGACTCTCGATTACTGGGCCGAATCCTAGAAATGTATTCATAATTTGGAAATGATCTTTTATCTCATTTGTGTTGATAATTTACGCCAAAGTCAACAATCTTTCAGTCAGGAAGATTGCCTGTATTCGTGGCTTGACCCAGTACTAAGCAGCGGATAAAGTGTCTTGCTCAAGGAAACAACAAGTCTGGGAACTAGCAACCCTTTGATCCCCAGTCTAACACTCTACCAAATGAGCCACTGCGCTCAGCTTCTTTTAATCTCATATTTACTTTTTAAAGTAAATTCCCGAATTTCAAAAATGTTCAGCTAAATTTTTGGATATTTTGTCTCTTGATGCACAAACCACAGGTAAGAACAGCAAACAGGAGACCCTGATCAGACTGCTCCTCATGAGCATTCTGGCACAGGCCTACGCCATCTGCCAAGGCATTAATCCAGTGCCCTAGATAAGCTTTTGGGTCAATTGGGTATTTACGCAACCTGGTTATCCTCAATTGTGTACTTGCAAAAACTATTGCTTATTTTCATATATTTTTTTACGCCACGTTTTTTTTCTGTGATTACACGTTTTCTTATTGCATGAAGCCATCGGGAATGTGCTTGCATATTTATTCACTCCCATCATCTACCTTTCTTAAGTATCAAACTAGCGGATTTTATTGTACCTGAAGCAAATCTCATCCCCTTGTTGACATTCGAGCCTGTACACTTTGCAAAGTTTCACTTTCATCCTAGTGTTTTTCCGCGAAATACTGGACTGGGCACTGATATTTAATTCATAAACTGGAGTTATATTGCGCGCTCGCTAGTAAAAATAAAATCAATACCCGGTTGGCATTTGTTTATTACCCAAATGGAAACGAAATGAACCAAATGGTACGCAATGACATCGCATGTAATTGCATACCGATCGTTAGAATTGCTTTTCGGTACGCACACATTTAATTTTAATTGCTTTTTTGAGGATTTTAATTGCGTATTTACGCAAATACGCTGCTTATCTAGGGTGCTGATTAATCTTAATGAAACCTAGCGTCAGAAATTTCAGAACCTTGTTAAACTAGAAAGAGTGTCCATGGGACACGGATGCCCCCGCCTATTGTTTTCTATAAGCTTCTGTAGTAGTCAACCCTAAAAACGACTAAGTTCAAACTGCGAAAAAATTATAAAAACTGCGAAAAAATTATAAAAAATTAATCTGAAGATTATATGCAAATGTAAAGCATATATTCCGTTCTTGACAAAACAAATGTAAAGTTTAAAAAGGATTTAATAAAATTCTAGGAGGATTTGTGCTCACAAGGTATCTAATGTCCATAAGCTTCTGTAGTAATTAAACCCAAAAATGACTAAGTTCAAACTGTGAAAAAAGTGACAAAAAATGATCTGAGGGTTATATCCAAATGTCATGCACATCTTCAGTCCTTGACAAAAACAACAGTAAAATTTCAAAAGGATTGGGATAAAATTGTAGGAGGAGTTGCGCTCACAAGGTACCTAATGTCCATAAGCTTCTGTAGTAATTTAGCCCAAAAATGACTAAGTTCAAACTGTGAAAAAAGTGACAAAAATTGATCTGAGGGTTATATCCAAATGTCATGCACATCTTCAGTCCTTGACAAAAACAACAGTAAAGTTTCAAAAGGATAGGGATAAAATTGTAGGAGGAGTTGCGCTCACAAGGTACCTAATGGCCATAAGCTTCAGTAGTAGTTGAGCCCAAAATTGACTAAGTTCAAACTGTGAAAAAAGTGACAAAAATTAATCTGAGGGTTATATCCAAATGTCATGCACATCTCCAGTCCTTGACAAAAACACCTGTAAAGTTTCAAAAGGATTGGGAAAAATTGTAGGAGGAGTTGCGCTCACAAAGTACCTACCTAAATGATGGACGAACGGAAGGACGCACGGACGGACATGGGCAACGCTTAATGCCCTTCCGCATTCTACGAATAGCGGGGGCATAAAAAAATATGTATAATAAAGCATTTTCACATTTAGTATCGCTCTTTTCCTGAGCCACTGTGCTTCCACATTTTGCCTAAATTATTGTTATAGCTAGATATGGGGAAACAAAAATATTTAAGCTTGG
Source organism: Loripinus fragilis (assembly GCA_964019695.1). Classification (NCBI taxonomy): domain Eukaryota; kingdom Metazoa; phylum Mollusca; class Bivalvia; order Lucinida; family Lucinidae; genus Loripinus; species Loripinus fragilis. The sequence goes on along the minus strand of OZ026520.1, from coordinate 41,059,520 downwards.
ACTAACCCTTATTAAGTTAGACTCTCCCATGGCCCACTCCATCGAACCTGATGAAATCAGCTGGAAAAGCCAGCTGGAAAAGCCAGCTGGTCATAAAATCAAACACAATATATATATTTTTAAATATAACATATACCTTTGAATATAAATTGTGAGAACTACAAGAATCGTGGAAAATTTTCTACCAGTCAGCTTCTTACTACATAACTCTCTGCATGCTGTGTAATCTTTACTACTCTTATGGCTGATTTTTCAAAAATTTTCAGGGACACTATCAGAGTGTCAAATGCAGATGCAATAATGTGCTGGTCCATATCTTTTTTCCATGTTACATTTCACCTTAGTTAACCCATTTAAGCCGAAGGGGATTTCCCACTATCATCAATTAGACCAGTCCATTTTCGTTTTAGGGGTTGTTAGGTGGTATTTTTCAATTTTATCAAAATTTTAATAGAAGATTGTGTAAGCAAAAAGTGGAGCCACTGATCAGATGCCGCATTATGCAGTGTCAGATCTGGGTCTGCACTGTTTGCCTCTATCCCACAAAAAGGACACTAGGCTTATATGGGTTAACATTGGAACCGAAAATGGCAGATAGTTGTGTTCTTGAAATTCTTAAATTTTATATTCCAATATTTAAAAAATGATATTAATAAAGATTTTGGTAATTGGTATATACATTGTATTATTCACATATGACATATATGACATGTAGAATATTATTTAAGTATACCAATACAAAATTACGGAAATATCTGTCTCAATATATGCTTTCTTGGTTTAATACATGTACTTATTGTCCGGATACAAAAAAATTAAATACGAGGGTCATCCAATAAAGAATGAGACTTTTTCTATAGCGAACTGAATTTACATGCTAGGCTTATGAAATCTTGTTCAAAGCTAGCACATCTTTTTGGCTGTTCACATGTACCATATTTGACGTGTAACGTAGTTCCAACTGTTGTTGCTAGGCAACATTGTAAGACTAGGCAAACATCCGTGGCCGGCTCAGTATTACTGGTCACAATGGCAACAGATTAAGATGTATAGTTTATTTTTCTACTAGTTCTTATATATGCTCATGCACTCAGTCTATAACCAATAGGGTAAAGTAATGTTCTGGAGTTTTGAGCTGTTACCATGGAAACAAAGCTTAAAAAATCAAGATTTCAAGAACTATTTGGTATTTTTCGCTGACCTCGTGCCTTTAAAAGTTAATATCAAATAGTCGAAGGCAATTAAAGTGAACAGGGTTCTGCTTATGTATACTTAATAACAATCAGCTGCACATAACCATACATTTTTGATGATATCCTTCTCTTATATATTTACCATGGCAACGCAGTGATGTGTTTTTGAAAAATTGAGTAAATTGGTTGCTAGGCAACCAAAATAAAGAATATGCATATTTGGTTCCTTTTTTTTTATAACATTTTATGTTACACTAAGATTGTTCAGTAGAATAATTGATATCAAGAGGTTAAATTATATCAATGTTCGAAAATAAAAGACTTTGAAGGACGGTGGGTATGCAAAAAATAACATAAACGTGGCCATGTGCCTTCAAGCCCTTCCACAAAACATTCCGTTACTATGGCAACTGATCAATCACAAACATATTATTTCTATTTCTGAATTACTACGATGTTAAACTATTATTATGGTGAATTTTAACTACATGCACACATAGGTTTTTATACTATGAAGAAAGTCTCATTCTTTATTGGATGACCCTCGTAAATACGTATCCTAAATCAGCTCTATAGTATTAACCCAGTTAAGCCAAATGGAATTTCCCAATATTATCACTTGGACCAGTCCATTGCCATTTTAAGGGTAACTGGGTGGGTTTTTTTTTTCATTTTTATTCATATTTTAATAAATTATTCTGTAAGCAAACAGTGCAGAACCTGATCAGATGCAGTGTTCTGCTGCGCCTGATCTGGTTTTGCACTGTTTGCCGATGCCCCACAAAAGGGATGCTAGGCTTATATAGGTGAAAGAAAAAATAAATAGATATACATGGTAATTTAACTGTTCTAACTTTTTTAAAACAATAGTAACCTGACAACAAGGTCTACAGTGAGCCACTTTAGTTACGCACCACTTGTACAATGTAAAATTACTGGGACAAGAAATGTGATATTTTTATTCTGAGACTACCAACGTAAAGTGCATCTATATTTGCATTAGACATTGGAATTTCATTGTGATCAGATCAGAAACGAATGAGAAAATGGATCTTTAAGTGCACTACCCTCAAAACACCATTTCACATTGCATTATCGCGAATGAAACTCAGATAACATTGCACTTTTTTCAGGGTCGAATTTCTGCTGCGCCAGAGATAAGAACCGATTTATTCTTGGCAATATCTAAGACTGGAATGTGTTTGTTTACTTCATCACTTTTTTTTTAATGTTTTACTATTTTGGTTCCTAGCTGGCTAAGGTTTGAAAAAGGTTGGTTTTAGTCCTTTTTTAAAGTTAGTTAAAATTTCGTATGATTCTGAGTAGACTAGTTATCAAAACACTTCTTTTATAATTTCATTTAAAAATAACATGTATCCGCCGTTTATTTTCGTAAAAAAATAATGGATTTATTGGCGTCATGGTGTTAACGTTAGTGATGACGTTACTACTACTAAGGCTATAAGACGTGTCAATGATAAGATGTTATAGTGTTTTGATACTTTTATGTCAACAAGTGACTCATAATAAAACAATTTGCGAAGAAAAACGTGTTTGATTATTGTAACTGACGTTAATATGACGTCAAAACGAGAATTTCTTCAGACAGTAACAGTGTTACTGATTTCAACGACCGAAAAAAGGGGGTTTACTTGAATAAAATAATTGTTTTTGGTGTTTTTCTGTCACAACGATCACCATGGATAATGCCTAGCTCAAAACAAAAATAGAAAATAAAGTCGTTCAGGTTGCACGTGCATTTTTGTCAAAATTGGAAAATTGTCTTTGACGTAGAAAAATGATTCGCATGAGTGATTCCAATATTTTTTTAAGATATCATCAAACAGATAAAATGTCAATGAATAAATTATCATAGCGAATGTTCAATTTCAGCATTTTTGTCAAAAAATGTGGGCTCTGAATAAGTGGTGCGTAACTAAAATGGCTCACTGTAGGTTAAATGATGCATACGGTAAATGTTCTAAAATTTCGAACACTCTAAAATTACGAACACCTAAAATTATCGCCGAAAATAATTTTCAAAACATCCTAAAAAATCGAACACTGGCCTTTTTTGGAAAAGTGAATTTCTAAAATTACGAACACAAGTTATTTTCGGCGGAAAATCGATGTCCGTTTATGCTCGGTTTACTTATACCGTACAGCGACATTTGGAAGGTTCCATTCTACTTAAATGGGTAATCTGGCACGTGACGTTCTTTTTCGCATGCCGAGCGCAAGGATATACTTTTTGTCTGCTAATTGTGCGATACATGCTTTCAGATAAGATCAAAGGCAAGAGCGCATTAAAAGCACGGACTTTTCTACATGAACGTGACAAAGCTCATGTATTTTATTGATTTAGGCTGTCATCGACGGAAAACAGTGCAGGCTCGAACCCTTCATTGGCGAAATCGTTTACCTAATAAAAATTTGAGCCGCGGCATGAGATTTCCAACAATTTGACTTTTTGACAAGTTTAGTCTCGGACGAATCTCTGCAGCCTTCTTTTAAGCTTATAATCTCCAAATGATGTTCAGTCAGTAGCTTAACAATCATAAAATACTCAAGCGACTAGCAAAGGCTCTGATCAGACTGCGCGTATGCGCAGGCTGATCTGAGACTTTGCTGGTCGCACATACCACATTGATGGAAATCTTATGTACTGGCTCCTATAAGAAGCATTCGATCCATCGGAATTTTTCAGCAATGGTCATTAACATGGTCACAGACATTAAACAGACATGCCTCGGGCAAGGATTAGGAGTTACATTTACCGCGAGAAAACGCCCATCTAAGCTTATGTTCCCCATGAAGGACTTAGGTCATACGCTGCCTGGTCGTCAAAATTGAACATTTTCAAGCAACAGTAGATGTTACTACTTTAAAAAAAAGTCATCCAAACCACAGCGTTAAACAACTGAGTAAATTTGCTTGTTTGTTTGCTTTTACAAACTTATATACAAAAGGGCCTTTTTCCAAGTTGTGGCGTAAGTCGAGGGACACAAAATTAATCCATTCAACTTAAAAGCGGTGATGCTTGACATACCAGAGCCATCAATGCTGAATTGAGAATGCAGACTTGCGTAGACTCGTCTGAGACTTTGTCGCACGTTGTAAGTACCAAAATATCATGAAATTATGTCCATCGGCATTTTAATTTTAATCGAGCCGGTTCACACGCACTGTATGCATGCGCGGATCCAGAACATTTTGTCAGAGGGGGTAGTGAGAGAGGACCGAAATGCCACTAAAATGGACCACCATTGGCCCATCAGCGAAACACCTTTGTAATGGCGTTTTGCTGGCGTGTCAATCAATGGCCAACCATTGAATGCTGGCTTGGTAGCTTTGTGATTTTTAGGGGATCCGGATAAATATTGCTAGGAAACCCTATATTTTTGTGATTTTTCAGGGGAGGTCCGGACCCCCTGTCCCCCCTCTGGATCCGCCCATGGCATGCATCTGAAAGAAGGAACTTGTCTGAAATGTACCGTGATCATCGGACGCAAAGTCGGACTAGATTATAACTCTTGGTATGTTTCTTTGCCCCTGATCAGGCACGTCGGACGATCTTCTGGATTCAAACTGTTCGCAAACTTTGATAGCAGGTCGTAAAAGGAGAGAGAGAGAGAGAGAGAGAGAGAGAGAGAGAGAGAGAGAGAGAGAGAGAGACTGCACGGTGTTTGCACAAGAATCTTTTGTTTTGGCTTGGTTTCTTAGAATATCGAAACACAATGTTTGGGTCAGTCAATCAATCTTGTTACAACTGCTTCCGATGAGGACCCAAAACCCAAACTTTTCGTGCGCATCGGCTTTTGTACGACAAAGTCGGACATTCCACAGTTTTAACGCTTTTTAAATTGACGAAACATTCTATCCTGAATACCATTCGGGTCTGATCTGGATCCAAACCGTGTTTGCAAATGTAGAGAGAGAGAGAGAGAGACTGGTGCAGGCACGTCAAAGTAAACATTGCATCGGCGGATCGACAAGTAGAGAGAGAGAGAGAGAGAGAGAGAGAGAGAGGGGTGTGTGTGTGTGTGTTCTTTTTGAATTTCGTCAGTTTTTTTTTACTCTGTGGACTCGTCTACGTATTTCAAAGTTTTGTGTCGATCTTTGCAAAAAATCTGATCGTACGAGATGTCTAGCGGTTTCAATTCTTGAGTACAATCTCGGACCCAACATTACTGGGGTCCGAGGTACAATTTAACTGGAATTCGAAGTCGGCAGAGCGAGCATTTCTGAAGTAGTGATTCATCGGTAGTCCGAGACGAGTGAACGTAGGAGACCCGGCTTATCGAATAGTTTAAATCAGTGGACTTTTATGACTTTTAAGTAAATTGAGTGACATAATATGCACGTGCCTGGCTCTCGACTTAGCAAATACCGCACGCACTGGACATTTAACTGACTCAGTCCGCATGAATTTAGCGGCGGTTTTAATAAGATTAAAGAAAAGAAAAAAAAAAATAGGAGATAGCACAGAATCACATCGCTGTGTTTTTAACACGTTTCTAACACATTTTGACATGCACATATACCGTTTTTTCTCCTGATAAAGCCCACATTCTAAAATTTCGAACACTGACATTTTTCACAAACGTAATTTCTAAAATTACGAACAGCGGAGAAAATAATTATTTTTTAGTGTTCGTAATTTTAGAACATTTACCGTACTCTGACAGGCCCTGTGCTGTTTATTGCTCTTATAACCTTTTCCAAATTTATATGATTACCAATTTAGTAAATAATTGCAAAGGAAGCTATCAAAGTTTTAGAACACTTAGTTTCCCAAAACATTACAAGTACATGTACATGCATCAAATTAATACAGAAGAACCTCAAACTCCGATTTTTCAAAATACTCGCTAATTCGAATTAAATTTGAGACACATTGGATTCAGAGAATATGGCATATCATTGAACTATTTTAATAACAGTCTATAAAAACATGTTTTGTGTGTGAAAAAGAAACCTCTCCCTGAGACGTTTCTTTTACGCACACAAATCATATGTTTAATAGAGAAAAAACTGAAAATAATCATTTTTTTTTTTTGGGGGGGGGGGTAAATATTTTTTGTCTATTTCCCTTTAATTCGAAGTTTGGAACTACTGAAAATTCGTAATAAAGCCTCTAGTACCAATGACTTCGAATTTACGAGATTTGACTGTATATGCATAATGGTCGACTATTTCTTTCTAGTATTTTGTTGATCTGTATATATACAATTTCTGTTTTATTCAGCAACTACAAAACAAAGAATCTTAAAAATTTTGAAATTCTAAAAGGTCAAAACACAATACATGTATGAAAGTCATAAACTAATAGCCAAGGAAAAACCAATAATCTGACTAGTATGTCCCATTAGGTATGGCTACATTTTTTTTACGTTTTTTTTTTAAATATTTTTTACATACTCAGAGGAACTAGAAACTTAAGTTTATGGAAACGTTAATACCTTGAATTTGACCCCACTTACGTATCAATGGCATTGACAAAGGCTATCATTTATTCATTTCTCATGAACGATTTCTCGCAAGACTGTCTCGTCATTGAGAAATGAATGCATCAGACTCTTGTCGAAATAAAGCTTAAAAGTAAGAATATACATGAAGATTTGAAATGTGTGAGAAAACTTGACTTTGTTTGCATGCCAACAACAAAGGCACAGATCAGCCTGCACATCCATGCAGTCTGATCAGTGTCTTAGTTATTTGTTCTTTGTAAAGAAGAATAACTCGACTTGCTACAAGCAAAAGTTCACTATACCAGGCCACATAAAAAAAAAATAACTGTTTCGGGTAACGGGTCTGAAAATTTTAGGTAGAATACATGTAGGCACACATATTTTTTTAATCATTTTTTTTTTCTGGAAAAAATATAATTTTATGCATTTTGAAAGGCATTTCGCCTTTCAAAATGCAAAAAATTATATATTTTTCCAGAAAACCTGAAAAAAAAATCTAGGTTTTACCAGTAAATTTGAGCAGGCTAGTTTGAACCTTACTTGATCGGAAATCTGAAGACAGGTTTTCTCGTGTAAAAGGGTACTTATCGCATATGCTTAACCTCATTCTATAAACATGCATGCAGAGCTATCCAGTGGGACAAGGGATCTTTTATCAGAGCCTTCTTCTACTGCCAAACTTTGTGAAAAATTGACTCTTTCACCCTCCAATATCCTACACGTTTCTAATTACCCTTCAAGTGCAACCCTGAATAAAACAGAACTATTCAAAGAAATATGGGTGAAACATTCAGGGCTATAATGAACCCATACAATGGCATGATAGCCTGACACATGTACATATTTTTGGAAAGATTTTTTTTTTATCATTTTTTGTAATATTCACTTAACATGTGTTTCTCAATTTGGAATGAGCCTCGTTTTGACATTAGCGGGAGTTAATAATTTAAAGGGGCAGTGTCAAGATATTTGGATTAAAAGGGTAAGGGGAAATACATAAACCATAATATTCGCCTTATTTTAATATTTTTGCCTCTTTCTGCCAACTGCTTTCATTTGTACTTTTCTCTTGTTTACAACACTAGGAAAATATTCATCATCTGAACTCATATCTATGTCGACATAAACGTCTTCATCATCACCATCATCTTCTCCATTGAATCCTTGACTTAATTGTCTTTGGAAAGGCATAGGACCAGTCCAGGTGATGTCATCATCCGCATCATCAGTGTCATTGTCCTCATCTGGGTACCAGCCGGGATCGTAGGTAGGCTCTTTCTTTGGTATGTGTGGAATGACTGGATTGTGCGCTGGCATACGAAATACCGGAGCAGTCACCGAGGGTTTCGAAAGAGCCTTTTTTATCTGAGGATACTTTTCTCTTTTACCGGTCTTTCGAGATGATTTGCGTTTCGAATGTTTCTTGTTTGTAAACTTAACTTTCAGATCTACTTTAGGCTCCTGATCTTTGCTTGTAAATCTATGTTTTAGAATAGCCAGGCTATCAAGCTTTTCTTGTACTGCTTTATCTAGAATTTGTCTAAAATGAGCTCTTGCAAACTTCAATCTGTCCTTGGCTGGCCACTGATGAAAGGCAAGAGCAGTTGGCACTGAATTTTCATTTTGCAGTATAGGAGACTGGGGCTGTATTTCTCTTCGACATGCAGGATTTTTGTCTTCTTTCATGGACAGTTTCCGTTTTGGAGCAACTTTGTTGTCATATATGAGGGAGGGTTTGATAGGAGTGGCATTCATCTTGTTTGGATCAGTGGCTGATAATGCAGATACATTTCCTGTATGATAATTATGCTCATTGTTTAATTCTGTCTCATTCAAAGGTTCAGGCTTGATGATGGTGTAAAACTCAATAGGTTCTTCCTTTACCTGTAGAACTGCAGGAGTAACAACAGCACCTGACTTGCCGACATCAACAGTTACAGATCTGCTTACTGAAGTTTGGGATCGTGGTGAAATTTTTAACTTCCTAGCAGCCTTGCGAGAGCCCGTTCTTAGAGGACTGTTTCTCTTTTCAAGAAAAGCTTTACCTTGGGGAGATTTCATGAGCTCTCCAACAATACTTTCAGACAAGTCACCTACATCATGTATTCCAAATAAATTCTCTTCAAAGCTAGCAATAAAGTCTTTATCCCAGTCATCAAAAGAACCTTTTGAAGGACTTTGATTTATTAGCTTAAATGGACTAAGTGTTGAATTCTTAAATGGGCTGAAGGACGAAGCTGGATTGTTGCTTTTAAGCGGGCTGATTAAAACGTAACCACCAGCCGCATCAGTTTTCACAATTTTCTGTGGACTCAATGGCTGCCTGCCTGCCATCTTAGGATCCATCCTGAATGGACTGTTTGTCAGTGGCCAAGATGTGAAGTTGGAAAATAAAGTTCTTGTTGGTGAAGCACAGTAACCACTGTCAAATGAAGACTCACACCGTGGCTGGATGTTGGATGAATACTCACACTGTGACTGAGTGCTAGATGAATACTCACAATGTGACTTAGTGCTGGATGAGTACTCACACTGTGACTCTGTTTTGGATGATGATGGTATGGGTGATGAAATGATGAAATCTTGATAGATGTCAGACAGCTCCTGCATCACTAATATGACAAGCTGAAATAAATGATGAAAATTCAATTATATACATCTACTAATCAGGAATTCAAGTGATTTTAACCCTTAAAACGCCAATCATGACTGCAGCAGACTACAAATTTTGTGACATCTTTCCTAATTTTTGAAAAAAAAGAAGGTATGATATTTATGAGAATCGTCTGCTGGCAGACGATTCTCATGAATTATCATACTTTATTTGTTATTTTTGAAAAAGCAGCAAAATTTTAAATTTCCGTCTGTTGCAATTTATAGGTTACATTAGGTGGGGCTTTATGATCCTTTATGGGTTAAATAAAGAAGTAGCAGCTTCACAGTCTTAAGGATGAGAAAAAAAGAAAAAAAACATCAGATAAGGCTAAAAAAAATACAAATGTTTCTCGGGCACCGCCGCATCTTGTTGAAATGCCCCACATATACACTTTTTTCTCTTTTAAAAAAAAAAAAAATAAACACTGCATTCCTTCAGACAGATTGTCTGTGTGTTTTTCGTGACGCAATACACCAATATATATAAGACAACGATTTTAAAAAAAATGAAACCAATGCATCACGTCTATTATTAGACTGACCGTCTGTGCATGGGTAAAGCGCTCAACTGTTAAACAACAATGGCTGACCCGTTATGAAATTGGTGAGCAGACGCTTTTATTTCTTGTCCTCTGGAGGATAGAGCTTTAACTACATGCAACACAACATTGAATAATTCCCATGAAACAGAAAATGTAACAAAAGCCGTCGATCACAAGCCTATTGATAGTAAAACATGCACCGAATTTCGAGAACTTTTATCTTACGACTGCGGACATTCTTCAAATACCTTTAATATTGACGCATGCTCAGACAAAAAGTAATTATACATTAAAAAAGTTCTGACCCTCTAAATTTGCCAATGACCCCCAAATTTTCAAACAAGGGGGCATCAATGACCCCCAAAAATTCTGGTCTTGCAGAAACACTGAAAGGGGGAGGGTTACTGAATACCTGTGCCACCTATATTGATTTTTCAGACTGGGGAGCAACAGTCTAGCATTTCAGACACCCCTGCTAGTACAAACACCTTTTATGCACTAGTCATTTGTAACCAAAGCCCCCCCACCCCCGGGGAATAACAGGAACTTTAACTTTTGTCCTGTCAAGTCAAGTGTATTTGCGAGGATTGCCTCGCATTAATTTATTTGATTCACTTTTTTGCTATTTGACAGATAAGCAAATTTCTTTAATCAAGTCCTGTCTATTTGCAAGTATTTCCTTGCATCAAAGAAATTTCATTCAATTTTGTTCAAAAAAAATAAATAAAAAAATGGCCTCATCTGCTTTTGGGGAAATAATAAAAAAAAAAACCTGCCTGCCTCATCTGTTTTGTAAAAAATGGCCCGAGAAACAATCCTTTTTTTTTTAGCCTAAATGTATGTAATTTGAAATTACATGTTATTCACTAATACTTTATTTTAATCATAACTTGTTGATGTTACTCCAAAGAAAACGTCTCAATGAGACGGTTCTTTTGAACACCCAAAACATATCTTTGTTTGACCTTACTGGATAAGGAAATAATAACAATTGATACATCAAAACATTTGCTTACACTTTATTCCTACAGGCCCCCAAATAAGAGTGCGTAACTGAAAATCTTTTTATTCCTCAATCAAACCATGCTGTGGGTACCCAAAAGAACCCTTTCAATGAGACCGTTCTTTTGAGCATCCAAAACACATGTTTAAACTGATGGATAGCAGGGTTCACGCTAGTGATCGCCATTGTCGCAAAATGCGAAGAAATAATAAATTTGGCGCAAAAATTATTATTTGGCGACAACTTTTGGTAGAAAAAAAAATCGCTGGTGAAAATTTTTGTCTGGCTCTGGCTATGTCATTGACTTGTGCCGTTTATGCTTGTCAATGTATAATATATCTTAATTGTCAATTAACTTCTCAATTATCTATCACACAATTTGTTAGCTGATGGAGTCAACCTGGACACAGTGGTGGGTACATGCCAAGTCTCGAATTTTCTGACCCATCCTGATTAGCATATGTTTTTGATCAGGGTTGCCACTCAATATCCTTTTCAAAATTCCCTGACTTTTCACTGACTTTTTCCTGACTTTCGATCGTTTTCCAGACCATTTTGGAAGGTCAATTTTAGCCATTTTCATCCATGGACAATTCGAAATTTTTGTACAAATATTTATGCTTTTTGATTTAATCATTAAAGAAAAATCTCAAACCATTAATATTTGAAAAGGAATGTTTCTGAACATAAATTGCTTGCAATTTATGTTCAGAAACATTTCTTCTCTAATATTGCTTGCAATTTATGGAAAATAAATTTCCAGAAGCCTGTTAGCTAGAAACTTTTTGGAAAATTCCCTGACTTTTTCTTAATTTTCTAAATTTCCCTGACTGAAAATGAAATTCCCTGACTTTTCCCTGACCTGGAACTTTTTTCAATTTCCAGAATTTTTTCCCTGACCGTGGCAACCCTGTGGATGCCAAAAAGAACTGTCTCATTGAGACGTTTCTTTTGAGTACCCATTACATATGTTTTGGTTGAGAAATAAGAAAAAAAAATTGCTACGCACTCTTCTTTTAACAGAAATTTTTCCATCACCACTGTTGGTTGAATTTTTGACGTCTTTCGCGAAATGGTCAATAGACGAAATGGTCAGTAGGCAAAAATGGTCAGAAGACGAAATGGTCAGTAGGCGAATTCGTCAGTAGGCGCCCAAAATGTTTTTTTGACAAAGTCACGGATCCTCCTGACCCAGTGACCCTTCATTTGGAGTGTGGAATTGTTGGATCATACAAAGAACTTTACACAAAAACAATTTGACCTTTATCCTGCAGAATAAATCATTTTTTCACCCAGTTCAATTATTGTATTTTGGCAGGTTGGTTTGGAGAGCAGAGTTGATCCTGATCAGCTGGCTTCTATTAATCCAAATGCCCTTGGTTGATAGATGCCTTACAAAAAGGATATATCTACTGTATCTGTTATCTAATCTATGTTCAGCGGGATAATGGACAGGTGGGTCCCCCCCCCCCCCCCCCCCAATGCGAAGCCCATACAGAAATCTGCTTCCTGCCGTCAGTAAAATGCATTCCGTTCCAACTAATCCCATCCTGTAGACTAACACGACGGCCATTCTTTGTAAATGATGACCAGCATAACAATGGGAGTTTTGACAGTTCGCAAAGCCAATTTTGCGCGCACCTGCTTACAATCAGCTGACAGTAAAAGTATCAAAGCATCATTTTAGCTTCAATGCAAGACCAATATTACTCACACTAAATCTAACATGATTGCCACAACCATCGGTGCGATTAGCAAGAAAAGACTGTTATTTTTCATTTTCTTCGAAAGTAAACACCGGCCACTGTCAATTGACAACCTTTCATCTTGGCGCCATTGATTGGGAACATCGTGTTTCATTGGATAAGCCAGCAAAAGCTCGAACCAATGAAACACCAATCTTCAATTCACTCCTGATTGTCTGATTGATTTGCTATATTTAGCCATGGAAGACGGTATGTGTAGTGAGGATATTGTTTAATTTTCACCCAGTTTTCGCATAACTAAACATCTTTTTATGCACTTAAGGATCTGGTATGCAACAAGATGGTCGGCTCAATCGCTGATAATGATTTAACGAGTGTAAAACAATTTGTAAACATCGTGACGATCCTTTATATGTGGGGCTTTCGTTTGTGTAAAGTGAATGCAAAAAGCTCAAAACGTATCCCACTTGTCTGTTTATTTATGCTCATTCCAAGACTGGATTGCAAATGAGCAACAGTTTGTTGTCTTTGCTTTGTAATTAATTAATTGTCACACTAACCATATGATTGCTCTCTTTTCGCTTGGGTCAATGTGTTTGTAAACTACCCATTTGCAGAATAGATTACACAGGCAATGTTCAGTGAAGTGTGTCAGGGTCAGTTATTTTGCCTCTGTTGTTGGGGTCTTTTATCAATGAAATAATTGTACTTGATTTCAGGTATAGTTACAGGTATTGGGGATTGATGAAATAGCAAGATACACAAAAGAGTTAATTTTATCAAGATTTGAAGGTTACACTAAAGGTTGATTTGTTGCAACTGAACATGTTTACTGTTTAGTATGTTAATCATGCTAATTATTTTCAAATTCCCCAATTTATATATCGAGATCTTTTAATTATTTGTTTTTATTATGATTAGAGCATACGTGTATCTGTAATAGAGGTGACAAGTCTAATAATTGATAATGCTACAAGTCTTGCTCTAGTTCAATAAATAGGTTTATTACAGGGTTAAATTAAAATGCTTGCTCATCAGTATCTGCAAATTAAAACTGTAAATCATTTACTAATTGTTTGGAGCATACATGTATCTGTAGGAGAGGTGGCAAAACTAGTAATTGATTATGCGATAATTTAGTTCGCAGCCCCTAGTCTAGTACAATATAAAGGTTTGGGGTAAAATTAAAATGCTTGCTAATCAGTATCTGCACATTAAACTGTAAATTAATCCACTTGCCAACCCATATAAAATACTAATGGTTTCAAAGTCCTGAAATTATATAGATCTAGATCTTTAAATTAATGTTTTTCAATATGTTAGGTGGCTAGGAGCATTATCTTTAAGAGTGCTACATGTAGGTCTAATTAAATGATAATGCGATAATTGGACAAAGGCAATATTGTTTACAGCTAAAAATGTTCGCTCATCAGTATCTGCACACAACTGTAAACCCATTTTGCAACAAAACTAGCCAGCCTTTATCAAAATGGTTAAATACCATATTAGCTTAGGCTTAAGAAGACATTCTTTAAATGTGCCTTCACGGATATTCAGAAGAGCTTAGATGTCAAGTTTTTGGTCTGAACTATTATCTATGGTTCATGATGGTACAAATGAGGGTCTGGATGGAGTATAATGATTAGTGAATAATTGCCCTTTTTTACAATGAATAGTGAATAATGAGCAAAAAAATAAATAGTGAATAATGAGGGCCTAAAACATTAATGAATAATACTATTTTTTTTAAGAATTGAAGAAAAAAATTAATGAATAGTGAATAATCAGATTTATTTGCCACCTTTCTTACTTTTAATGAATAAAATTTAAAATGGTCTTATTTTAATGAATAACCCAAAATTTTAATGAGATGAATTATGGGCTAATTTTTTAATGAATAGTGAATACCAGCCCTCACAAATGTAGCTAGGATCATCTGTTCCATATTCATTATATTTTTGGCTGCACAACAGTTTGTTTCAAACCGTTTCATCGAATGACCATTGCTGCAGTTTGTCTAAAAAAGCTAATTAAAGTTAATCTAGCCTCCACTAGTCTAGGCACAACACTTGGTCGAAAATTTACATGCAAAAATGGATCCTTTTGCTGATTGGCATTATATTTGATAATTATGCTGGCAATGTGAGGACTGACAGTGCAAGGGTCGAGTGATAACCCTTGAAAAAATGTGTGCAAAGACGTCCCCCAGGAGATGACCTCATTACAAATGGCCCTTGAGGTGCAAAAGTCGATGGCAAGACTGATGAATTAAACTATCCAGAATTTAGAGGAAGCAGCCAGTCAAGAACTACCAAGACACCTGATCAAATGCAACTCCAAACTGATTCAGTATTTTTCCATTGCATAAACACCTAGCTCTAATAGTTCTCTTCCAATAGAGATTTTAACAATTTAAAAGCTAAAATGTTTCAACAAAGATAGACAAATAAGTCATTGGACGATGTGGTTCTTTTGAAGATGTGGTTTTATATACATGTAGAAGAAGTCTCACAGATCCTCCATATCTCAAGAGCATCGATATAAACACAACTTCAGAGCCTATCATTAAAGTTGTGTTCATGCAGTTACAGTTGGACATGACGAGCACTATAACAAAACAGGTGAGAGCAGTGGCTCAGTCAGTGGTAGAGTGCTTGACTCGAGACAGAGAGGACGCAGGTTCGAGCCTCACCTGGGTCACTGCATTGTGTCCTTGAGCAAGACACATTAATCCCATAGCCCCAGATAAGGCTGCGTATTGGGTATTTACGCAATTGCTTGGATCTGAAAACGCAATTTCATTCATTTCTGTGCGTACAAAAACACAACAAAAATCCTTGATACTCAATTCCGAACTTTTTCATAGCGTATGACGCTATAGTATTCAGTTTGTGATTTCCGTTTTTGCATACAAGTAACAACACAAGCAATTATTGGGTACAAATTTATACACGGCCTGGTGCCAAATCTAGTATATTAAATTGTAAACCAGTCCAGGAACATTCTTATCGCTGTTTAGCTATACCCAATATTTACACAATTACGACATTCGTCTCACTTTACGATTACAATGGCGAAACGTGGGCGAAAAAGCCCCAGATCAATCAAATAATATCGTCTCATAAGTAAACTTTAATACCGCGTTAAAGGTTCGGAGAATCATAGATGACTTGATAAATATGTTGGATTTTTTATGTCAGAAATAGCGGTCTCATGATATACTTAGCAGTATTGTCATTGTGCTTTCTGAAAGTGAAACGGAAAGTAAACAAAAAAATCAGGAGAAACTAGGCCCGGTTCATTGTTTATTTGCTTTCAGATGGATAGCCAATACAAAAACTTGAAATACCCAATTTAGAATTTGAAATACCCAATTAAACCAAAAAGAGATGGGTAAATACCCAATTGCTCCCAATCCTTATCTGGAGCTATGTTAATCCTAGCTTAGTATTGGTTCAACCCAGGAAGACACGCCCCTATATAACTGAAAGATTGTTGATGGGACGTAAAGAATCAAATCAAACAATAACAAAACAGGCTGTGTACTATTTATTTGATCATTGGCAATACAGTCAACCCTCTTTATAACGACCATGTTTGTTCCAAGCTATCTTTGACGTTAAAGTGAGGAAATGTCTACCAGTACCAGGTTTCCACATCATAATCATTTGATGAATGAAAATATTATACAAATGAATTTAAATGCTATTGTACCAAATGTATAAATCATTTCAATTTCATATTGAATAAAAATGCACAAAGCTTCCCCCTTATCAAATGTGACAGAAACCTGTTCATGCAAAAGACCTTGTCCTGATCCCCAAATTGACTGACACATGGTAAAAATTCTGTTATAATGATTTTATTTTCAATTGAAAATATATACCATTCTGTTCCCAGAACTTACTGTCGGTGTCATTAAGTGAAAATTCTGTTAGAAAGAGGGACTTTTAATGGAAACAGCTCCGTTCCCAG
This sequence comes from Loripinus fragilis, assembly GCA_964019695.1. NCBI lineage: Eukaryota > Metazoa > Mollusca > Bivalvia > Lucinida > Lucinidae > Loripinus > Loripinus fragilis. Next base: position 41,042,975 of record OZ026520.1, on the reverse strand, counting down.
CAAATTTATGTTGGATATTGAATATTTTATAACGAGTGACGTTATAAAGAGTTTTGACTGTACGTGGGTCATCCAATAAGTTCTGACAATGGTCTCATATCTCAGAACTTATTAAAAATCAAAATTCTATTACCCATTTCATGTGGCCATGGGTGTTGCCTATTCATGTTTGAAATATGGAGTTTTTATAACAACCTGATCTTATGATATACAAATTTGAAAACAACACTGTAGCTAGGCGGCTAAGAGCCAAGATTGTGCTATTCCGGATACAAGCATGAAACTTTCTACACTTGTTAAGGTTGGTGAGCTGAAGATTTTTAGATATAGAACCACTTCGCCAAATTTCCTCTGCGCATGCGCAAGGCAAAATTCACTTCCTGTTATAGAAAAGTTGGGTCTCACTTGACTACACAGACCAATATTTGCGTTTAAACATGGTAAAAAATCGACCCACTATATCTCTAGATGTCATAAAAGACATAAACAAATATATTTTAAAATAGTTTCCAGAATTACGCATGCGCAAACTAACTCATACTTCCGGTTATCTTGTTTAATGATGTCAAAACGGTAGAAACCATTGAATAAATGGAATACTTACATCTTTTGACTGGGAAATAAATGTGTTTCTGCACAATCATTTATCCTATAATTTTTGCTGCGCATATATTCACGCTAAAGAGCCACTGTACTAGAACAGTGAGTCATCGTGGGTCGGTTGCAGTAGATGAGGGCACACACTATATTACTTTGGTTTACTGTGATCCATTCTATAAGCTAGTTCTTTACAGTTATTAATTTTCATGATGATGTTTTCAGTTGCAATTATCACTTAGGTATTGTAGTCCATTCTGGGAGAATTGGAGCCTTTTAATTCTTAAACTAGCTAAGTACCCGCCAATTTCTGGATAGCCAGTGGGATTTTTAATGTGTACGAAATGTGTTCACAGATTAATGAGACACTATTTTTGTCATAAGTTATGTTTTAATGGCATCACATAATTGAGAATACAAATAAGTGAATGAATAGAATGTTTTACATATTTCTGTTTATTTTTGTGAAGTTGCAAACCATTTTGTAGCTGTACGCAAAATTTGAGCAGTCAAGGGCATTGTACAAGTAGACTAGGGTCTAAATATAATCAATTTGTATGCAATCTATGACCCGATCACTGGAACAGAACAGCCGATATATGTAGTACTATGCGTACAGTATGAAAGTAAGAAAGGGGCAAAGATCAGGAACCGATACAATCAAGTACCACACCTGACCCAGGATACCAAATTGGAAAGTAACAACCACCCAATTTAACACCACAAACGAGAGCCAAAAGGTCAGCCTTTTCCCAGCAGGTGACCACAAGGCAGCAATGAGCAGACGCCACAATACAGAAATAGCACAAATGATCCACCAAAGAAGTACCGCCTTGGAACAGTCAGTAAAAGTAGTTTACTGGAGGGCTTAAATCAGTTTAACTTGAATAACTTTTCAAAGACCTGCCCTCAGATTTCGAACTTTTGCGCATTAAAATACTAATATTTTGCATTTTATTGAAGCTAACTAAAGAAAGCATATATTCAAGTACATAAGCAAAATGCCTTCCATCCTTTTTTCAGGGAATAATATCACCTTTTTGGCATAACTCAGTTGCTGTATCAACTAACGCTTAACTCACATAAATTACACAGCTGGATATATAAGTGACAATAATAAGCACAGAATATGTTCAAAAGTAATGACAACATTTGACATGAGTGAATTTCTGTTGTTATGCTGGGTACATGCATGGTTTATCCATAATGTTGTTGAATGACTTCATTCCGTAATGTAACTTCGACTGTTACTCATGTTATGGAATTTACTGAATAGTGTTTGACTGTCTTTTGGACTAATGTCCATGCATTGTTATGCATTTATTTTTGGTTACTTGGCACCTGGGCCTAGATGACAAGATCACGTTGATCTTATATACAAACGTATACATTTTCAAAGTGACATTTAACCAAGAATTTTGGCAATATGTGCCATAATTTGTATGTAAGCTGATATGACACAACCTTCTTAAAGGATTTTCAGTTATTTAACATTACCAATTTTAAAAACAATCATCAATTTACAGAAATGTAGTGTTCAAAGTTGCCACCACAGACATTAGAGAGCTGTATTTTCTACTTCTGCAACCTTGAAGACAGTCATATTTCATAAGATCAAGAGAAGATATTGATGCTTGTGGTATGGTTATCCTCAGTTGAATGTACATTTCAGTGTATAGTTCTATATATCACAGTTTGCTGGACTCGTTATTCATTTCCACTGTTCTAGTACTGACCCTGACACATGAGCCTTGATATGCTGCCTTTAGAATGTGCTGGTACAAAGCCACCTCTCGTAAGGGCTGTCATTTCATCGAACAAACCTTTTTGGTAAACAAATGTTCTCTAGCCATGTCTATGTTCATGCAAGTGCTTGCGTGTTCTACCATACAGTACTGTGATGAATCGTTCAATGGTGAAGAGGTAATCTGTAGGTGGCTTTTCAGGGAGAGAGTTCATTTTTACAAGATACCCAGTTACAGCTGGAAAGCTTACCCACCGTTTTTCACGACCAAGTAGAAAGGGTGTTTTATTGCAGCCTGTGGGTGAATGAAAAAAACAAGACAATTTGCTTTCACACTAACGATAGTCAGTGATTTTTGCCAACCCAACAGTTCACCCCTTCACAACTGTTGCACCACAGGTATGACCAGAACTACTACATCAGTATCAACAGTGCAACTGCTTATTTTCTTGTTAGGCCTTTTAGCTGCTTCCGTAGCACGAGCAAATATTCTTTATCTGCCTCCTCATGCAAACAAGGCGCAAATGAAGACATATTGCAAGCTGGACACACTAAGACCGAGCTTTTTCTCTCGTATAGTGCAGTGTTCTCTCTAGAGTATTGTCACACTCTCATCGTGCAACACCTGATCTCAATATGTGGTTATTGTTTCTTAGTTGGCATATCTTATGTCCAGGAAACACAGCAGTTGGAAAGATAAAGAAATAGTTTATTGTCATCTTCTCACAAAAAATCTTGCCAGTTTTTCCGTTAGACAGTTATTTGATGGACCGACCCGCTGGTGGGTGTTGTCTCTTCTTTTTCCCTTGTTGATGCTTTTAAACTGTACACTAAATCCACTCGATCAACTGCACAAAAAGTGGATATTACGTAACGTTTTAAAACATCCTTTGTATACTGCTCACTGAACAGTGCTAGAAGTATCTGAACAACGGAGGCTCCACCTAAAAGACAACTATGACTCCCAAGTACGAAATATTTTGCAGGAGGACCAAATGCCTCAAAACCAGTCAATAGCTTCACAACCCAAACTATGAGGCATACCAGGCAACCCCCCCCCCCCACCCCTCAAAAAATGTAACATTATCATACCCACATAAAATAGACTGGCGTAGACTAACTAATGTTTGGTATGGTTTGTTTACGGAAAGTGAGACACTTGAAATATACATATACAGTTCACTGACAGTTTGGAGACAGTCCATCGACAGACAGTGATATGAGGTCTGTGAGCTCAAGCACGACAGAATATATATGTCTGCCTACCTGTTTGTCTGTCTGTCTGTTTGTCTATCAAAAAGTTATATTGCCCTTGGCCAGTGACCTATATAAGCTATGTCACTGCCTTTGCTTAAAACTTAACTTGTTCAGAGACGTCCCCAAGTCAAAACAATTCAAACACAAAGAAAATATGGATGGTGATTATGGACCATCCTGGTAGCTCAGAAGGTGAGCGCGTCTGTCCATTGTTCCAAGGGCTTTGAGCTTGAGCAAAAAAAAAAACCTGATTGCATGTCTGTCTGTCTGCCACAAGCCTACTATCCTCTTCTTAAAAGTTGACTGTTAAGTCTAATAACAATTTTATATATGTTTAGCATAGACAGAGCTTTTTTAAGAAAGCTTATACTTGTAAATAAAACATCCAGTTAAAAGAAGCCCACTACACATGCGCATCTAAACAGGTCTGTAGGTCCCTATATCATGTATTGAAGACATGCTTTGGTCCTTTGATAGGGGCATAGGGTTTTGCATAGTTTACAATAAAAGAGAAACAGTATACTATCTTTGTACAAAATTCAAATTTTATGCGCATGCGCATCAATTAAAGAATGATGAGGACTAAACTACAAACAATTAACATCAGTTCTACCACATTTTATTATTCTACAGCCAACATGACCCCTTCTTTTTAGTCAAACTGTATGAAAGCTCTATGATAACAGCCTAAAATCAGAAAATGCTTTGCGCATGCGCAGTAGGCATTTCCCAATGTGGTTCTATATCCTATTCTGCTTAGTCAGTCATGGTCTACAACTGTGCCAAATTTCATGCTTGTATCCTGAATAGCACAATCAGGCCTAAATTTGGCTCTTAGCGGCCTAGCTACTGTGAAAGCTCATGGCCGCAAAAAATCATGTTTTAACAACTTTTTGCTGGGGGTAGAGTTAGATAAAGATGCAGTTCGTTTCTTTGGTAAGTTATATTAGTGTTTGGTGATGTTGTCTGAGTACACAATTGACCCATAAAAGCAAATACCACAATGACATTAACCTAGTTGCTTTGAATGTTCTTGGTTGCTAGGCAACAACAGTAAATTAATTTTTTGCCTCAATTTAAGCGTTAATTATAAAATAGTAAATTTTGAATGCTCAAAAAAGCCATTATGATCAATTTGCATGTTAATAGATACATATTTCGATGAATATGTTCTATGGTCTTCTTAACGCATAAAAAATGATAACTTTCAATAAACGCTATATACCAAATATAATACACTATTAGTACAACCCATTTTTAAGTAAAATATTTTTTGCAAAATTGGTGATATGTCATAATAAAAAGCCTGCTAACACAACAGTCGCAAGCTAAACCATTATCTATGGCGTTCAGAATCAACATACATAATGTCTTTGTTTATCTATATAAAAAGTTTTTAAAATGGGTTTGTAATTTCATTGAAATTTGGGCATGTATACCGCATATAGTGTCCCGTCAATGGCCCTTTACCTAGTGTTCTTTAGTTGCCTAGCAACCATTGCGATTGCAACATGGAAAATATTTGAACAGGTGAGTCAATTCCCTATACTCTAAATAACATGTGAAGATTATTGAAACACATCCTAGAGAAATGGGTTTTGTTTCATGGGGTCATTGTCAGAACTTATTGGATGACCCTCGTACATGTATTTTCCCAGTCATAAAAAAGCAAGTGAGTATGATCAGGGAATACCACAGTCACACACCACAGACCAACCAATGGCACCGTGAGGAAGAGTCACATAACATTCACAGTAACAAGGCATACCTAAGACAATAAAAGCAAAGCAATTAGCTCTTTCTCCCTCTTCAAGATGATTGCAAAACTAGAAAGGACACAAAGTAATGCACAACAAAACAAAGACCAATACAGAACCCCCACAACCAATTGGAAGCACACAAAACAGCAGAGCTGCAACAACAGAACCACAGAAAATCTGCTTGATTAACAAACAGATAAGTCTCAAATGATATATGCTTTACAGATAAATTAACATTATTATTGAAAAATGAGTCAAAATGCCACATTGTTGGAAATCACATGTCACAGCTCATTTCATTTGTCTCATCTGTGGATCTGCTTTGTTTTTGTCACATTTGACTACTGCATTTTCACTGAAATGTCCAGTGTAACGGTTTTGCCAAGGCTGCGTTTATCAGCCATTTGACACTAATTTCCAATGATCATACTCACTTTTGACATGAGATTTCCAACAATGTGGTATGTGCGACCAGCAAAGCCTCAGATCAGCCTGTGCATACGCGCAGTCTGATCAGAGCCTTTGCTAGTCACTTGACTATTCTATGAGTGTTAAGCTATTGACTTAAAATAATTTGGAGTTTCTAAGCTTAAAAGGAGGCTGCAGAGGCTCGTCTGAGTCTACACTTGTCAAAATGCCACATTGTTGGAAATCACATGTCACGGCTAATTTCTTTTGCAGAGATGCCTTGGAGGAAGAAGAGAGAGATTAGTTCAGTTGAAGGGGATGTGTTTGCTGCTTGCTTTATGTCTTATGCATACAACCAATTATGAGGACTATCAAGGATCCTAAGAAAACTCCCGAAGTAAGGAGAAGGATTGATATAGAGGAGGAAGAAGCCGCTTCAACTAAGAGTACTCCTCCTAAGAAGCGAAGAACTGCCAAAACCAAAACTGACGATAGTTTGAATGACTCTGGTAGCACACTTGATACCAGTGATATTCCATCAGACAGGAGCTTTCTTGGTAGTGATTCATTTTCTGATACATCCTCTTTGAAAAGTACTCCTCCGAAGAAACGTGGGTATAATAAGGTTGTTAGGAATTTGGAGTTGAATGGAGAAATAGATGACCATGATGATGCGGAGAAAGGTAATAAAAAAGCAAGACCAAAGAGAGCCAATAAACAGAAAGAAAGTAATGTATCAGTGGAAAATGATGACTTGGACCTTAAACATGAAAAGGTTCATAAATTTGAAGCAGTCATTGGTCCAGCTGAATCTCCGAAACTTCTTAAAAGAGCAGCACAGAAGGTTGCAAATGAAAAGATTCTTGGAAAGAAAAAAGATGTTGAAGAGAAAGAAACCTCACCGAAAGAAAAGAATAAAAAAGTGAGTCCTAAAAAGCAGAACAAAGATAAAAAGGAAGAGGAGGATAAATTAGATAAGGTAAAGAAACCTCAAGCTAGAAAGCGAAAACTTGAGGTGGAGAAGGCTGTGAAAAATGTGAAAGAAGAACCAGCTGTTGTTAAGAAGGGTCCAGTGAAAAGGTGGAAGAAGGAAGAAGTGGATGAAGCAGCTGATGTATCTAGTCCACCAAAACCAAAGAAACAAAAGAAGACCAAGAAACAACTAGAGAAAGAACAGGCCGAAGAACTTAAACGACAGACTGAAGAACAAAGGAATAACCATGATAAATCGAAAGCCAGTGACCTGTTAACTGCATCTCCAGATTTGGAAAATATAACGGAAAAGGTGGATGTCTCAAAGCAAATGGACAGTTCATTAAAAGAGCAAAGTGAAATAGAATCAAAGGAAATTCCTGATGCAGCAAAAGATCGTCTTTTGGTGTGTAATACAGAGAAAGACATAAATGAGCAGCTGCCTAAATTGACATCAGACATATCAGAAAAGCAAGAAAATAGACATGCCATTAATGAGGATGATGAATCAAAATTTTCTAAGACCTCTGATTTACAAGGTGTGGTGCAGGAAGAAAATGACTGTGCTCTTAATAATAAGGATGACATTAATCTGAGAAAGGATGAACTTGATATTAAAGAAGATGATGAAGACTCAGAGCTAGATACAAGTTTTGAAAGTATAAGCAGTGGCTATAGGCCACCAGATGAACCCGATCTTGAGCATGTAGAATTTAAAGAAAATAATGATGTTAGTGCACTGTTGCATGCTGAAGATGAATCCAAAGAAATAAATGGTGACACAAAAGTAGAAATTAAATGTGACTTCTGTGGAAGTATTTCCAAAAGTAAAGGTGGCCATACCAGACATTTAAGAAAGTGTCAGCCACATCAGTTTGAAGCCCTTATGGAGAACTCACATAAGATGCCTAAAGTTTTTAAGTGTGAAAAATGTGACTATTCTGCTCCAAGGCGGGTCCTTGTAGTTACACATATGAAATCTCATGGGATTTATCAGTGTAAGCGCTGTAGATTTAGAACTGACAGTGAGGACAACTTAGAGGAACACACAATTACAGAACATAAAGACAGGAGTGACTGTAAATTCTGCAAGCTGTGTAATCGATACGTAAAGTGCAATGAAATCCCGTTAGAGAAACACATGGAAGAATGTCAAGGTCGTGTGCCATTTAAGTGTCCAGAATGTGATAAAGAGTTCCAATACGAGTCTTCCTTAAAGTGTCATGTAGTATCTCATTATCCAGATAAACCAAAACTCTTCAGTTGTGATCAATGTGACTACAAATCAAATTATAAAGCAAATTTGAAGAAACATATACGCCATATTCACGAACAAAAGAAAACACGCGAGATCAAATGTTTAGAATGTGAGAAAATGTTTTATACTGATGAAAATATGAGAAGACATTTGAAGTTACATTCGGGTGAGAAACCCTTCAAGTGTGAAGAGAAAGATTGTGACAAAGCATTTAAAACTCCTAACGGTCTTAAATTTCATATGATAGCACATTCAGGGGAAAAACCTTTTACTTGTAGGGTATGTTCTAAAGAATTTAAAACCGAGAGGTGTCTGACTATACACAATCGAGAGGTCCATGATGGTGCTCCGAAGGATTTCAAGTGTAGCTATGATGGATGTGAATTTGCTTTTTACAAGAAGAGCGGATTGGATCGTCATTTGGCTTATCACGCAGGTAATCTAGTGTTACGGTAAATGTTCTAAAATTTCGAACACTTTTCTCTTCCTGTTCTCAAATAAAATAGTGTTTATTAGGACTGGAATTCCCTAAATGCTTGTCAGAATAGCAAACAGGGAAGATCCTTATCAGACTGCTTCCTCAGAAGTAGTCTGAGAAAGCAGTCTGATCTGGGTCTGCCCTGTTTGTCTAAGCTTTTTTGACAGGTAAATAGTGTTTGAAATTTTAAAACATTTACTGTAACTCTCTTTGTACTGATGGATTTTCCAATAACTACGGTAAATGTTCAAAGATTCTTGAACATGTTTCTCATTCTGTTCAAACTTCTCAAATAAAATGTTGATTATCAAGGCTGGAACTCAGTAAAGTAAACAGGGAAGACCCTGATCAGACTGCTTCTGAAGAAGCAGTCTGATCTGGGTCTGCCATGTTTGTCTAGGCTTTTTTAGTTTACTGTATTGATTTATTGTACTCCCAAACCATGTGTCCGATTGAACCGAAACTAGGAGAGAGGCATCATGGTTATGAGGGCAACATGGGGATTCAGAATTGCTAGAATCATTCCGTTTCAATATCCAAAAACAATTGAGACTGGAGTATGACCAGGAAATGCTACAATCTCAGTTCTCAGACCAACCCACGGGCCACGGCACTGTGAGGAAGAGGCACAGAACACTAACAGCCACACGTCAGCAAGAACACAATTTAAAGCAACCAGCTCTTTCGGCCTCAACGAGATGATTGCAAAACTACATGTAGAAAGGACACTTAGTATTGCATTACAAAATAAGGACCGATCACAAAACCCCTGCAAACAGCAGGGCTGCAGGAGCAACAATAAAGAATGATCAACAACAACAGAACCACCACCTTCCACTGCTTAGAGCGGACAGCAGTAGAGAAGACTGACCAAATCTACATCACAAGGAAACAATCATATCAATTTAACATACTGTGATGAAACAAATTAAAGGGTTCTCAAATCACAGACAGTCAGAGCTAAAGAAAACCCGTAGTTGAGCCATGGTGGGCCTATATGTAGCCATAGACAAGTATCAGCTGTGAGCCGTCTTGAAATTCTTCAAATGACATCTTCTGAACCTTACGGTGGATTGAACTGAAACTTGGCTGGAGGTATCAGGGCAACAAGGAGATTCAGAATTGTTAAAATCATTCTATTCCGATAACCAAGATGAAATCAATCGTGAAATTCTTCAAACAGCATCTCCTCCCAAACCATGTTGCAGGCCCCCAGATACGAGTGTGTACCAGAAAAATGATTTTCTTTTTTCTCAACCAAAACATATGTTGTGGGTACTCAAAAGAACCGTCTCCATGAGACAGTTCTTTTGAGCACCCAAAACACATGTTTAAACTGATGGGTAAGAAAACAATCACATTTTTACGCTAAAAAAATTACATAACTGGCCCTATGATTTTGGATTGAACATGTTGAACCGAAACTGTGGCTGTTAATAGTGTTATCTGGGAGAGCAGTGGCTCAGTTGGTGGATTGTTAGACTTTGGATCGAAAGGTCGATAGTTCAAGACTCACAGGTGTGTCCAAGTGTGTTGTGTCTGAGCAATTCACTTTATCCTCTGCTTAGTACTGGTTCAGCCCAGGAAGACGGAAAAGCGTCCTGACATGACTGAAAAAAATGTTGAATGGGAAGAAAAGCATCAACACAAGCGAAAACATGTAAATGGATCATCATGTGGATGGAAAATGGTGTGGATCCCGATCAGCTGGCTTCATCAGAAGCCAGCTGATCAGGTTCCACACTGTTTTTGATGAAAAATGAAAGAAAAGTTATACCCACAATAAGGTATGTAAAGGAAATGCTTTTGGTCTATTACATCGTACATGCATGTTTTGCAAAATGATAATTAACTGTTTATTCTTTGCCTTTTTCAGATAACCGATCCTACTTCTGTACATACAGTGGATGTCCAAAGGCGTTCAGGTCACCAGACACTCTCAAAGTCCATTCTCTACAACACACAAACGAAAATCCAGTCAGCTGTGAGCACTGTCCATTTGTCTGCAAACAGAAAAACTCTTTACGGTTTCATATGCTGAAAAAGCATCCGGAAATCATACAAGAAACGATTAAAGTGAAACAGAAGCTTGTCGCGCAGAAACTCATGGCTTCACAAACTCCATCAGTGACAAGTGAACCAGGAGAGATGTCAATATTTCATCAGAATAACTTACATAGTGTTATGGACGCTGTTCCGACTAGCGAGAATAACACCGAGAAATCACCCCAATCACCAGATCCATCAAATGTGCCATCGAATAGCCATCATACCAAAGAGAAATCCGAACCTTTTGAGGAAGCTGAATGCGATCAGGCGCCATCAGAGACGCCGGATACCATCAAGGCTCTGGAGACCATTGAAAAGACTGAATCACCGCAGCCGAAAGGTATGTACGGTAAATGTTCTAAAATTTCGAACACTTCTCTCTTTTCGTTCTCAATTAAAATATTGATTTTCAAGGCTGGAATTCACAAGATGCTTGTCAGAATAGCAAACAGGGAATAACCTGATCAGACTGCTTCTTCAGAAGCAGTCTGATCTGGGTCTGCACTGTTTGTCTATGCCTTTAGGCAGGCAACTAGTGTTCGAAATTTTAGAACTTACCATAGTGTATACTTGTACATGTACATATATATTCAGCTACCAAAATAACCAAAAATTATGAGCCTTTACTTTAGGTAAATGTTCTAAAATTTTGATCACTAGATGCCTGCTAAAAAGGTCTAGACAAAGTTACTATCGGCAGACTCGGATCGGAATGCTTCTGAAGAAGCAGTCTAATCAGGGACTTCCCTATTTGCTATTCTGATAAGCATTTTGCGAATTACGGACTTGATAAACCTGTATTTTATTTGAGAGACTGAGAGCAGAAAGAGAAAAGTGTTCGAAATTTTAGAACATTTACCTTACCACTAAATATGTCAACTTGAATTACAGAGCTCTCACTAGGATTTTGAAAACAGGAGTTCAGGACTCCCATCTGGCAAAAAGTAGGAGTCCCACTGGAAAAAGTGGGAGTCCCACTCCAAAAAGTTGGAGTCCCACCACTTTGTGCATACCGTGTATCTTTTCCATTTTAGCCCGAAGTGATACATTTTGAATAATTTTTAGATCAACTGAATTTAACCCTTGAAGCATTGATGGATTGTTCCTACTCTACAAAACAAACTATTTTGGTATATTTTTTTATGTAACCTGAACACACATTTTTTTTTTGTTTGGCCTTATCAAAATAAAAGATTAAACTGTTGGTACTTGTTTTATTCACTAACAAGACAGACAGACAGACAGGCAGGCAGGCAGACAGGCAGGCAGGCAGGCAGGCAGGCAGGCAGGCAGGCAGGCAGGCAGGCAGGCAGGCAGGCAGGCAGGCAGGCAGGCAGGCAGGCAGGCAGGCAGACAGACAGACAGACAGACAGACAGACAGACAGCAGTCCTCTGTTTTGTATAATCTTATGCAGATGGAAGTCTTTTTTTCTTCTAAAAAAACGGATCTCGCTAGTGTCTACGGCGATTGCAATGAATAGACTGGCATTACTTAGCCATTTAACATGGCTTCCATGATTTAGAATAAACGATTTTACTTGTTTGTGTTCACTTGGCTTGAACCGATGATACAAATTTCATCGCACGGCTTGTAGTGTAGCTTCATTTGGAACTTTTGTCAGTCGGACGTTACCGTATACGGCTTACCGCTGTACCGTTTTTTCTTCTTCAACAATTCTCAGACTCTTGGACGAATGAAGAAATGCAAATCCGTTTTTCTCCTTGTTTATGTTGCTCAAATCGCAAACGAGTGCAATTAAATATGTTTTCTCTTTCATCCCTAATCAGTCGAATTCGGTAGTCCGATGTTGTTTACAATAGTTTTTCTCCCTTTAATTAACGGTAAATCGGTAGCGCATCTGTTTTAAACAATTATCCGATAATCCTTGCTTAATTACTTTAATAATCATCTCGTAATAATCACACTGTCCCGCATCGGTAATCCTGTCAATCACCTGTCAGAATTGTATACAATTGGTCAACAGAGACAGGACAAAAATCTCGTCTCCCGCGGCTCGAAAAAACGGTCGCGATCGATTATATCAAAGGGCTTTTGATCTCACGGTGTGTATTTATCTATCAGCTACTGGAATTTTAGCGCGTGCCGACTAAAAAAACATGCGTACGCGGGACTCTCGCCTAGCGAAAATCATGCGTCCCAGGGAAAAAACGTGCGTACCAATACGCGTAATTCTGCGTTTCCGAGAGCTCTGAATTAATGCCGAACTTTACAATTCTGCAATACCCATTTACTGTAACACACCACTCACTCCTAAAACATGCCCCTTAGTTATCAAGTTAAATGTTTCATGAAGTGTTCTGCCCTCTGGTTTCTGCCAAGAAATGTTTGGGTGCAAATGTCCCACTGTGTTGTGTCCTTGAGCAAAACACATAAATCCCTGCATAGTACTTGGGTTCATTCCAGGAAGACCCATCCCGACATAACTGAAAAACTGTTGACAGGGATGCAAAGAATCAAATCAAACAAACGAATGTCCTTATATACTGCCTTTAAAAAAGCACATTAAGAACAGGCCCTTAGTTAAGAGTGTGTACCCAAAAAAAAATATTTTTCTTAATTCTCAACCAAAGCATATGTTGTTGCTACTTGAAAGAATCGTCTCAATGAGACTGTTCTTTTGAGCACCCAAAACATATGTTAAAACTGATGGTTAAGAAAATATTTGCAGTTTTACGCTAAGAAGTTTTGTTTATTTAAACCTGTGTAAGAAGCTGGCATAAATTTCTTGGGACAATCCAAAGACAAGCAAGTTTTTAAAATTAAATGCATAGGTTTAGGTAAACAAAAAATTTTGAGCATAAAATTGCAAATATTTTCTTACCCATCTGTTTTAACATATGTTTTGGGTGCTCAAAAGAACCGTCTCATTGAAACGGTTCTTTTGAGCACCCAAAACATATGTTTTGGTGGAGAAATAATGAATTTAGCTTTTTGTTACGCGCTCTTAACAAAAGGCCTGTAAATGACACCAAAACAATGTGCTTGGTATAAAATATTTTTTGTACGGCTTTTAAAGGTCTGTGGCATTGATTGAAAGTAATATAAATGTAAAAAAGAATTCCACTTAAAACAAGAAATAAATGAGATATGAAAAATATGCAAATAAGGGTCCATTAAGGGAATGTGTAGGTGTGACCATATTGTCCTAGGAAGGTTTTTTGCCGTTCCAAAGACAATTGTGAATCTGGTTAAATGAAAGTGAAAAATACCACAACTCAATTATGTTAATCAACCCCCATGGAATAAATGTGATTTGTAATTTTTAAGCTGTTCGAGAAAAGTCAGATTTATGCCATTATATCCATAGCCCATCTGAGCCTTATTAGAAAATGGTACACTCACAAAGATACTAACCCATTGTATATTGAAATTTGTATTCTGATGGATTTTCTTTTCAAATAAATTTATGCAATAAAGATGGGATAGTCCAAAATATAAACTAACCCTTTCCTTGAATATTCATGCTAAGCTCCACCCACTATGAATAATTAAACTTTCACCTCTGTACATAGAACAAAGATAAAAATTGTCGGATCCACTAGTGTAGCTTCATATCTATTCATACATGTATTTCCATAAGCAAACAGAGTAGACCCTGATTAGGCATTCTTACAAGAGCTGCCTGATCTGGGTCTGCTCTGTTTGCAAAAGTGTTAAAAAGGTGTCTATGAGGTAAAGGGTTAAAAAAGATCACAGGATGGAATTTCCAAATCATAATGTCCTGAAAGTATTTTTTTATCTTAACATAAAGTACAGACCCAGCTGAAAGCCACATTTTGTGGCATTTCATCTGGGTCTTCTCTATTATCCAAAGTACTAGTTTCCATAAAGGTTTACCTGAGTGCAAAAGAAAGTGCTTACTTGACGTTTGAGAGAATAAACAATAACTCTCCCAAAGTTTAATACTCGGATCATTCCCCTTTATTCTATTTCCTAATGTTTTGTATCCATTCAGAACCAGTAACCATGGTAACGGAAGCTGAGAGGAAGCCATCAGAAGCTGATCTGTACGAGTTCCAAAGTGAGGATGAAGATGGTCATAAAATGCAACCGGGTAAGATCTCGTATATTTACTGGTCGACATAATTGGGCCAGCACATTCATTCATGAGTTTTTGGAACATGAACAGTGCAGTCCCTTTATAAAGCTTAATCATATGACATCGTGTTTGGGAGTGAAATAACGCCATGCAATCTAATTGATAAATCACTTGTGGTTTACAGATTTTCGGGAAACGTGATGACGTCCATAACAACGTTGGGTACATAATGACAAGATTATAACGTTTTTACGGCAGAAATGAGATTTCAAAGTAATCTTAATGTCTAAAATAGAATCTAACGTTCCTGCTCTTGTATTATTGAATTTATTAAACTCTTTGCAAAAAAGGGATAAAATGCTCGGCAAGCCTTGCATTTTATCTCTTTTCCCCAACTTGTTTAATAAATTCAATAAAACAGGATCCTCTATATATTCAGGGTCCATATATAGGAATAGACTGAGTTATAAGCGAATCATGTTACAAAGGGACAATATAGGAAAATGACCATTACTTTTGTGGAGATTGATCATGAAATAATTTCTACGGTCATTCTCTTCTGCTGATTCAAGAAGGTTTGTTGTCAATTACAAGCAAAAGTATATGCACAAAGTACTGGTTAACCGCTTAGTCAAGCTTGCCCAGGAAAAAAGTGTGGTTAGGTGAACTGGCTGTCTCGCATGACCATAGCTGTTGACTAGGACATAAAACCTCAAACCAAACCAAAGCAGATGACAACAAAAGCATGAAAATACCCGGCATGCAAAGAGTTGACCACAGCAGACCACATTTTCTAACCTTTTCTGTGCATTAAAAAACCTAATAAGACTTTATATTTATTGTTAATTGCCTGCTTGTTCAGGGCTTCCGTTAGGCGGACGTACGCCGTATATTACGTCCAAAAATCGGCTGTGTACGCCGAAATTACACATCAGAGACGTACCGCGGACTTCTGAAAATTCCTTAGTACGGCCGAAAATGGATATCGAGACGTCCTGTCTGCAGAAAAAACCCGCCCACATTTACCAGATTACGTGATTTATGTCCCGCCTTCGTATTGGAAACTCATTTATTTTGTATATTGACCACGCTAGGACGTCCCACTTGACTGATTTCGAGAGTTTTATTGACAGCCAGTGTCACGTGTAGGCCTCAGTCGGAAGCGTAATTATAAAAGCGTGTCATCCAACAGGTGTGAAATATAACATCGACACATCTTGACAACGGCCTTAGAAACCGACGTCCAGTCCCTGAACAATAAAGCGAAACTGCAAACAGCCCAATCACTATTGGTTTTGTTTGAAGTGCCGACGTGACACTTTGCACGCGTGTGAAATAACTTTTATAAACTCTACACGTCTGCGTCGTAATTAATTGCGTAGATCCTGCGCATGCGATAATTTAGTACTTGAACGCTCCTTCTACACAGGCACTACACCAACGACATACAACATATTAAAAACGAATATTGTTTTGTTGCAATTTTTATGCTGTACAAGTACAAGCTTATAAAAAATAATTGTTATACAAAATAAGTACAAGCTTTTAAAATAAAAATTGCTACACAAACACTCTCCCATCTACCCTACCCTACCCTACCCTACCTTTCCTTCCCTACCCTACCTAACCCGACCCTACCCTACCTAGCCCTACCCTACCCTACCCTACCTAACCCTACCCTACCATACCCTACCCTACCTATCTATGCATTGTAAGGAACAAAGAATGATCTCATTCTGTATATGTACAAGCTTATAAAAAATAATTGTTACACAAATAAGTACTAGCTTTTAAAATAAAAATTGCTACACAAACACCCTCCCAGACAAATCTATCTATCTACCCTACCATTCCCTACCCTACCCTACCCTACCTTTCCCAACCCTACCCTACCCTACCTAACCCTACCCTACCCTACCCTACCCTACCCTACCCTACCCTACCCTACCCTACCCAACTCCTACCCAACTCCTACCCTACCCTACCCTGCCCTACCCTACCCTTACCTACCCTTATCTACCCTTACCTACCCTACCCTACCCTACCCTACCCTACCTATCTTGTCCCTTTGCACTGGTCCTGGATGATCTCTGAAATATATATCTTATTTTTCAAAGCAAGTTTGACAATCCGCCACACCGGGACGGTATCACAAAAAAAAAGTGGGACTTCCAAAAAAAATCAATGGGACTTCCAAATTTCAAGGGTAGGAAGTCTGGACTTCCTGGATTTGAAAGTTAATGGAAGCCCTGTTTGTTGCATGCAAACAACAAAGGCCCAGGCCAAGCTGCACATCTGCACAGTCTGATCAGTGCCTTTATCACATGACGTCTCGTCTGGGAGTGATATAATGCCATGCAATAAATTGATACACAACTAGCAGGGCTTTAGATAAGCAGGCATACTGCGTTATTACAAAAATATTTGGCAGGATGCGCATTTATTTAAACTCTTGTGCGTATCTTGTACCAAAATCAAAATATGCATTACGCAATTATTGTTTTTCAGAACATAATGTACGAAATATTATATTATATTTCGTTTCTTGTTTACACATTTTGGAAAAGATAGAGGAAATCCCTACATTCTAAATGAAGATCAGTTAGAAATGCAACAAGCGTTAGTCTCTGGTGGATCAATAATGAAGCTTGGGGAAACATTCGGAAACCACCGACTTTGTTTTACTTTCGGTTTCACAACGCGCTGTCTACAAAGTGCCAGCGAAGAAAGTTTAAAAAAATTCAAGCTTTTTGTTGCAAGAAGGTACATTGATTTCTATAAAACATCTCTGAAATCCAGCCACTTTTTATTTTTAAAAAAGTGATAAGACAGGTGACGGGTGTTGCGAAAAATTAATACACAAAATCCAAACAAGTACTGGCTTATATAAATGCAAAAGTCAGTCCTTTCATATTTCGGTCAGTCTTACAATTTATGAGAATAAAATCACTTAGATCAGGTCTATCTTGAACTTTTAAGTAGCACCTAGTTCACATTCTATATTTTGTTTTACATTTTATATTTTGATGTTTTCCACACAGCCCATCACTCACTGACCCTAGCACTGGTCAGTATTGACCCCCTCTCAAAGCGTGCAAAAGTTGCCAAAATGGGATACGGAATGCTCCAATTGGCACCTTATTTCCCCAAAATTCTCCTCCCACAACCCCATCTCCCCACTGTGTTTTTGTTGTAATAAAACTGTTTTGCCAAAAAGAAATTCAAATTCATTATACTTATACAGATTGCTCAAACAACTCCCCAGCAGACATAAATAGTTGAAAAAAAAACCTGTTTTTCCAGGTTCGTTAGCTGTCTTTTTCATTCTTTTGACTTGCGATGGAGGGGTCAGCGGTTTGGGAGTCAGCGTAGGCACTGTGTTGTGTCCTTGAGCAAGACACTTTGTCATCTGCTTAGTACTGCTTCAACACAGGAAATGTCCCATCATGACTGAAAAATCATTACTGAGACTTTAAGCATCAACACAAAAAAAGCAAAACAATACACACACACCAGTCATTTTTAGCAGCACCCTAGATAAGCAGTGTATTTGCGTAAATACGCAATTAAAATCATCAAAAAAGCAATTGAAATGAAATGTTTGCGTACTGAAAAGCAATTCTAACGATCGGTATGCAATTACATGCGATGTCATTGCATACCATTTGGTCTATTTTGTTTCCTTTTGGCTAATAAACAAATGCCAGTCAGGTATTGATTTTATTTTTACTAGCTAGCGCGCAATATACTACAGTTTTATGAAAATATCGTTGCCCAGTTCTGTATTTCGCAGAAAAACACTACGATGAAAGTGAAACTTTGCAAAGTATACACGCTCGAATGTCAACAAGGGGATGAGATTTGCTTCAGGTACAATAAAATCCGCGAGTTTGATACTTTAGAAAGGCAGACGATGGGAGTGAATAAATATGCAAGCACATCCCCGATGGCTTCATGCAATAAGAAAAGGTGTAATCACAGAAAAAGAAAACGTGGTGAAAAAAAAGAGGAAAATACACAATTGTTTTTGCAAGTATGCAATTGAGGATAACCAGGTTGCGTAAATACCCAATTGACCCAAAAGCTTATCTAAGGCGCTGTTTTTAGCATTCTCAACTCACATGCATATGTCAGGCTTTAAATTTGCTTTCATAATTGAACATTCTGCAACTTTAATTAACTAACTAATTAAGAGACATCCTCGCATGATGGCCTAACAGTTTTGTTTGTTTATTGGGACGGAAAACAAATTCTTATGGTTGCAAGATTTCAAAGCTGTGCTATAAAACTGAAAAAATCCATTAACCAATTGTATACTTGGGATAGATCATTGTACATATCTAGGGGTGTCAGGTTTTAATTTTCCAAAAATATTGTATTTTTGTCAGATCTTTTTTACCTTAACAAACAGTGTAGACCCTGATGCATTAAGCAGCATTTCATCTGGGTCTTCACTGTATGTAAAAGTACCTGTCTTCATTGTTTGTGAAGTACCTGTTTAGGGGTTTGCGGAAAAAAAAGGGTTAACCCTTTTCATTCTGGATGCCTGCAAACAGGCACTTTGGCAAACAGTGCAGACCCAGATGAAATGCTGTATTTCATCAAGGTTTCCACTGTTTGCAAGCATGAAAACAAATCTGCATGATAGAAATTCATCATAATTTAGAAATTCCTTAAAATACAAAAGGGGCAATTCCATACTTATTCTATCAACATGCATGGAAAAAATCTGTCTTACTGAAAAGCAATCATAACTTTATAAGGTAACGAATCACATGTTTAAAAATGCTAAGTTAACAATATATGTTGAATACACCACTCACTCCTGTGGTGGCTCAGGGTACTTGACTCGAGACCGTGGTTCTTCAGTGGTGGAGTGCTTAACCCAGGATTGAGGGCTTGCTGGTTCGAGCCTCACCAGAGGCACTCGTTGTGTCCTTGGGCAAGACACTTTATCCTCTGCTTAGTACTGGTTAAACCCAGAAAGTCTTGTCCCGACATGACTAATAAAAATTGTTGACTAGGATGTAAAGAATCAAACCAAACAAACAAAGATCGAGGGGTTGCAGGTTAAAACCTCACCAAAGGCACTGCATTGTGTCCTTGTGCAAAACACTTTAACCTCTGCTTAATACTGGTTCAACCCAGTAAGACTCGTCCCAACATGATCTAAAATTTGTTGATTGTGATGTAAAGAATCAAAATTTAAAAAACCTAACCGGCCACCCATCCCCACCCATTCTCTAAATAGGGGGTCTAGTTTTTTTAAAAAAACAATAGGAGCTCAGCATTGTTCAATCTAGGAAATTAGAAAGGGACCTTTTCATTTGATTTCAGATGAAATTAAAAACTGCCCAATATTTTCCTATTCACATAGTATTAAAGATGGCTCTCTCTAGCTTTAGCAAGGGACCATTTGAGTAAAAAGGGGGTCAATGGCCCCATGGCCCCCTTTAGATTGAACACTGGCTCAGACACACATTTTTCGATTGTTTGGCCTGATAAGCACTCAATGATTGCATGCTGTCTTGTCAACTTTCTTTGTAAATAAAGAAACATAGTTCTCAGTGATGTTGGTTTTGTATCTGAAATCAATGTTATGTGAGAATCTAACTAAACATGTTGCTTAGAAAATTAACATGGATCAGATAAGGTGATTAGTAGAATTAATTTTGATATAATGGATATTTTAAAAAAAAAATTGGCCCTGTTTTAAGAATTAAAATAAGACTTGACGTTTCATGAGGATCGTCATCTGCTGCGGTCGTAATTGGCGCTTTAAGGCATACATTGTAGGTCCAGTTAAGGAAAATATTTGAGCATAAAATTGTAAATATTTTCTTAACAAGCAGTGTAAGCATAAGTTATGTGTGCTCAAAAGAACCATCTCATTGAGACGGTTCTTTTGAGTACCCACAACATATGTTTTGGTTGAGAAATAAGAAAAATAATTTCAGTTACACACTCTTATCTGGAGGCCTTCTCCCAATATAAACAAACCAAATAACATATGTTTCAATAGATACACTTAGTGAAATTCAGTTTTTTTGTCAGGTTTATTTATTTTTACACAAAAACATATTGGTTATTCATTTCACTATGATAGCTTTGAAAAATATGAGTTTATTCCATTTTTATTCTATTTGGTTCCAACATGCAGTTGATTGGCTACTATTAAAAATCTTGAATGTTTTGCCAATGTTTTTCGCAATATTCTTCAATTTTAAGAGTGCATATTTAAAAACCATTTTCTTATTTCTCAACCAAAATATATGTTGTGGGTACCCAGAAGAATCCTCTTAATGAGACGGTTCTTTTAAGTAACCAAAACAAATATTAAAAGTGATGAGTAGGAAAATATTCATAATATTACGCTCAAGTGTTTTGTTTATCTTAACCTGTGATTTCATTGATGGCTTCTTAAGTTGTTTCTCAACCACTGAATTAGGTATTTCAGGGAATTTCCTTACTTTCTGAAGCTGGGGGCCATGGGCCTGTTGAATTTGTGAAAAAAAAGTATTTGAACCATCAAAATTGGGAAAATTTGATGCAGTCTTCGAACGTATTTGAACCATCAAAATTGGGAAAATTTGATGCAGTCTAAAAGAAATGGACTGCCATTTTAAAAACCATATAAGAAATTAGCTGCTGTAACATTTTTGTTGCTTTAATTACCCTTCATATAAATTCATAAAAATTTGCTTAAAAATGTAAATGAAAACACGCTTTCACATTTAATATGCAAATTTTCATGCATCTGTAACTTTGCTATTTTTGTTCGGATTTTCATGAAATTTTCACCAAAATGTAGAACTAAAAAATTGGGAATTGAAAAGTTTTTGCTTATTTTTAATTAGTAATTAGCCGATAATCGGCCCCAAATCAGGCCTAGGAAAATCCCTGTATTTATAAGTGCTTGGGTTTGAAAAAGAGCTTTGCTAGGGACATTTTCCATCTCTTTCTATGATCTTTATTGTCATTTTGTGCTTACTTCAAGTCAGACAATGGTCTTACTGTCAAATAATCAAACTGGCATCACTCAAGAACTTTAAGAATGCACTGGCCACAAAACCCATGCAAAATTAACCAATGCGAAGAATTAAACGCCTAAATCCCTGCTTGAATAATCTTATATTATGTGAGCTGTTGGGATTATATATGTAGGCAAATGCCAGGAGTTCAAACTATTGCTTTTCTAAGAATTTATTCCCTGAAAATGCTTTGATATGCAAACTCTTTGTAAAATATTTTCAATAATCACCATGTCATATAAAATATTAATATACATTGACAGAACAGTACTACATGTACTGAATGATTTGAGCCATGACATGAGATTTCCAACAATATGGTATGTCCGACCAGCAAAGGCTCAGACCAGCCTGCGCATACGCGCAGTCTGATCAGAGCCTTTGCTAGTCGCTTGAATATTCTATGAATATTAAGCTACTGACCAAACTTCATTTGGAGTTTCTAAGTTTAAAAGGAGGCTGCACAGGCTCATCTCAGTCTACACTTGTCAAAATGCCACATTGTTGGAATTCACATGTCGCGGCTCATTTCTGTTCATGGGACATTAAACAAACCAGGTAATAAGACACTAGCAGATGATATCTCCATTTCTACATGCTATTCCAATATTATATGTAAATGTGAAGCAACAGTAATTTTACTTCCAAGAAATCATTAACACATATTGAGCGTATAATCATGATTATTATCTTAACCATCATGTATGTTTTTGAGTTCTCAAGAATTGATCCTTGAGATGGTTCTTTTGAGTACCCACAACATATGTTTAACAATTTTGGTTGGGAAATAAGAAAATTATTTTTTTTATTATGCACTCTAATCTAAAGGCCTGCTGTAAGACTAGCTCATATGTTCATTGAGATGGCTCTTTTGAGTACCCACAGCACATATTTTTATTGAGAAGTTAAAAAAACAAACTAATTCAGAGCAAACTGATGACTGAGATGCATATTTCATATTTTGTTTTCATAATTCTATACAAAAAAAAAACAATATTAAAAATTATAAGTTGCTCATTTGAATCACCTTCCAGAGACATGAAGAAAGCTTCCTCAACATTTCTTGTCATACAGGTCCGAGTTAAAAAATCAAAGCACTGAGAGTACTGATGGGGACGGCTGTATTTAAGCGTTCAAGTCTTCAAATAGGGAGATTTTTAGTTTGATACCTTTTGTACAACCTGTGATTTAGCTAACAAGAATGGTTAACTAAAACCTTACAACAAAAAAGCCAAAAAAGGACCAAGAAAAAAAAATAGAAGAAACAATAAACAATTAATCAACATCAAAACCACTTCCTTAGAACTGGCAGCATCAAAATTTGAAACCACTTGGTTCCTATATAAATTGTCATTTCTTATTTGTATCTACATCACACAGAATTAGATATGAATTGATGTACTGCCATATAACGGACACGGTAAACAGTTTTATTATAGACTATTAATGGTTATGCATACATATCTACAATATAAGACTATAGGTACTTAATTGCTGAAGGAACAGGACTTACTCTCATACTTTAGTATCACCGTCCATTTGTATGTACATATGGTCAAATTAAGATACTATTCTTTCTCAGCTTTTGACTTTAGCAGAATCCATCTAGAGTGAAGATCTGTCCAGTAAAATTAATTTAGGCACCAAGTGGTTTCTGCTGCTGTCAGCTCTGAGACAGTGTTTCAGTGTTGACATAATGTCGGGATCATATCTCTTGTATTATTTGAAGTAGGAATGCCAAAATTCGTGAATTCATGTATCTTGGGGTCACGGAGCGTCGCGTACCCTACCTTAACATATGCCCTCAGATCTAGAAAAATCGTGTCACGAGCATAAATCCTATATTGTATGATATAGGAATCCTGAATTTGGTTTGTGGACACATCCTGGGGGTCAGGGAGTGTCGAATATCATTCAGTGTCACTGTTACCTTGCTTTCTGGCCTCAGTTTTAGAAAAAAATATCGTAAAAATGGGCTGTCCAATGTTGTCAAATAACGTTCCATAATTGTGTCGCATGCTAGATCCATTATCATAACATATCTTGTTCACGATAGACTAAAAATGGCCATGCATAAGCCGGGTACTTAAAATCCAGCCACATAAAAAGAGTAGACCTATACACGATGGAAGCACGTTTTAAATGGTAAACAATTACAGCTCTGACGTTTATATCTCAGAGCTTTGAACCATTGTAAATGGACAGGCTCGAGAAGTTAAAAATTGAAGCATGCAGTAGGCATGAATACATATTATAATCAGGTTAAACGACCGCCAGCTTTTTTAGGCTAATACTTGTTTCATAATTATTATTACCTGCGTGGCCTCAGCGAAAGCAGGTCTAGTAGTAGGTCCACTCCGTCCGTTCGTACTCACGAATGGACTCTCGTTGGGTACTTTAAATTTCCGAAATTTCTTGGTACTTTAAATTTCCAAAATCAATTACGGAATAAACCTCATTTGCATATAAAGGGAGCTAATGCCTCGGTTACATTTGCCTTATGATGAGTATACGATGCCCGTACGATGTCCAAATCACCGTTTCCGTACCGCCTCCGCAGGGAGACCTTGCGATCATCGTACAGATTTACGGGCATCGTGGCCTCTATGATTTTGTTTAACTCCGCACAATGACAAATTTGAAAAAAATCGTAAACCCGTAGCCCGTAGACACATCGCAGTGACATCGTACGATCCCCGTACGGGCACCGCACGATGATCGTGAGGACAACGCAGGGTTTTAGATTGTCATCTTGGCCCAAAAATGATCGTACACTCTTGCGATAGTCATAAGGAGCCCGCAAGGTCGCCGTACGATGCCTTTGCAGGGCCCATAAAATCGTATGGACATCGGACGGTCATCCTGCGGTAACCCTAAGGCGATGGCACGATGATCGTGCGTTCGCCTTGCGACGTGTCAACAATTTCCCGGAGACTTATCATTAGCTGTTTGTTTCATTTCAATATTTGTCTTCAGGTGATGTTTCTTATACCACCACTCAGTGTGACTCAATATGGACACAGTTCAGTTTGCTGATGGAAGCAGTCTAATCATGAGCGGATCCAGAGGAGGACAGGGGGTCCGGACCCCCCCCCCCCCCCCCCCCTGGAAAATCACAAAAATATAGTTTTTTATCAATACTGGTCCAGATCCCGTAGAAAATCTCAAAGCTAAACATGTACCAAGCCAGCATTACATGACGGGCCAGCATCGGTCTGCCAGCGAAACGCCATTTAAAATGACGTTTCGCTAGCGGGCCAATAATGACCCCCGCTTTTAGTGGTATTTGGATCCTCTCGCCCTTATCAAGTAAAAAAAGTTGAGTTGGACCCCCTCTGACATAACTTTCTGGATCCGTGCTTGCTAATCAGGGCCCATAGAGTATGTTTCCATGATAAAATTATCTGAAGAGCAATTCAAAATATGCACCTAACGTGAAATGCATATGCATTTTCAGTATATAAAATGGTGGTTGGATAAGGGGTTTAATTAATTAGATAAGATTAAAAAAAAAGTCCAGATATTTTTGTGATTTATAACTCTGGGATTTGAATTTGAGTATTACTTCAAGGAATAAAATCTCGAAGTGAGACGATGTGACTAGTTCGAACATTGAAATTTGAATGAATGAATGTTCTACAAAATGTATTTTACTGAAAACGAATGGCAAATGTGCTGACCAGGCCGAGTGGAAGAAAGCGCATTCTGATCAGTTCCTTTGCTGTTCGCATGCAACGACTTCATTTTATGTGTTGCAGATTTTATGTGTTGCTGGCCGTAGAGTGCCTTTGAATGATTTAACTGAATAAAACCATAATAAGCGTGTTAGTCTACGCTGATACAATAAAAGCATCTTTATATTTTCAATTAAAGTGCTACTTTTCGAATTATAAAAGTGTACTATAAAAAAGTGGTTGCAATATTCTGTGATTTAAACTTTATGAAAACTGCAGAACTTAGAAATCGACATTAAAATATACACAAAGGTATCACGCTGTTTCATACCTTGGGACCATGTTCAACTAAAACACTTGCCTCTTCACATCACGATTTGTGATCACATGACTTTGAAACATAGTTCAAATGGAATGCAAAAATGAACATGGATAGCCGTTTGAATCCATGCACATAATAACACGACAATTGCACAGTCGGCGTACCGACTCCTTGCGACTTCCGCAAGGTCATCGTACGGGCATCGTGCGATTTATATAGGGAGGTCGTGAAGATAACATGATGATTGTACGATAACCTTGCGGTTGTCGTACGATATCCGCAAGGTCTCTGTAAACTTTTGTTCTAGTTTGTCGCCGAAAGAAATCGTAAGGTGATCGTAAGCAATGTAAACACATACGTCGTAGCTTTTAGCCGCCTACGATGCCGAATAAATCGTAGAGAAACTCGTAGACAAATAAATCGTACGACGACCGTAGCAAATGTAACCTAGGCATTATAAACTCAAAATGAAGTTTATTCCGTTAAACTTTTCTGGGATTTGTTGGGTACTTACGCTTTATTGGCAACCAACAAGAATCCATTTGTAAGAGAGTCCGTCTTTCCGTCTGTCCATCCATCCGCAATACTTTTAGGGTGCCTAGTTTTTGTAATCTGTAACTCCAAAAGTTTTCATTCATTTTTATTAAAACTTTGCATAGTGATTGTTCACATATAGAAGATGTGCACCTCCTATTTTGTGCATAATTCATGAATATCAAGTTTCTTATTTTTGAGGGGCGTTGCTCTTAGACATATTTTCTGTCCAGAATGCTAAGATGGTGTCTGGTCTGTGTAATCTGTAACTCAAACACTTTTCATTCCTTTATATTCAAAGTTTGCATAATGATTGTTCACACATTGAAGATGTGCATCTCTTATTTTGTGTTCATTTGAAAAACATTTTCTCAATTTTTGACGGGTGTTGAACTTAGAATTTTTTTCACTCCGAAATGGCTTTGGGTGTGTAGTTTGTGTAATCTGTAACTCCAACAGTTTTCGTTCCTTTATATGAAAACTTTGCATGATGATACGATTGAACATGTGCATCTCTGATTTGGCTCACATTCCCCAAATATTTTGTTTCGTGTTTTGGGGTCTTGAACTTAGGTATTTTTTACGTTCAAAATGCTTATATGGTGTCTAGTTTGTGTAATCTGTAACTCCCACAGTTTTCATATCTTTATTATTCAAACTTTGCATAATGATTGATCATTCATGCATTGAACATGTGTACCTCCTATTTTGTGCACATTTGAAAAATATTTTCCGTTGAACTTGGACATTTTTCCATCCGAAATGGTTTGGGTGTCTCGTTTATGTAATCTGTAACTCCAGCAGCTTTCATTCTTTTATATTCAAACTTTGCATTATGGTTGTTCCCACGTTGAACATGTGCAGCCTATATTTTGTGCACATTTGATAGTATATTTGGGAGTTTTGAACTTAGACATTATTATGTACTCTCATGTTTTTCTTCATACGTAGGCTTGGACCCAGCATCTACTGTCTACCCCCAAAATATATCGGGAATATCAGCCAGACCCCAAAAAATATTTGTAATTTTGGGCTACCCAAAATAATATCCCCATCCTGCACATTGACAAGAAAACCCCTGAAATCCCTGAAATGTATAGAAATGACCTCTAAAACCAGTCCAATTTTGTTATGATATATCCACAAAATCTTCATACCCCCAAAAATAATGATATTTCTGAAACCCCCCAAAAATATTGAAATTCAAGATTTTGAACCCCCAAAAATGGTCCCAGCCTACGTATATATATGAAAATCTCAGCCCCCCCCCCCCCCACACACACACACACACACACACATTCTTGGGGCATCAGGGTGTGAAAAGCGGACGTTACAAAAAATAAGATTAAGAAAGTGGCACCAATTACAATTAAAGTATAATAGTGAGCGTGCATCAAAGTGGTCTTAAATCATCATTGCCGACCCCTGTGAGCTGAGAAGAAACAGAAAAAAAATAATATAAAATTATGCTGTTTCGAATCAAACATGATTTCGTGTTAACCCGTAGTAATGTTGTAGATGCGCAACCTGATTTGTTGAGTCTTCTCTCGATATAGAATCATAGGTCTAGATTAGCAAACAATTCCAGCGTAATAGTGAGAATGTTTTCTTGTCCATCAGTTTTAATATTTGCTTTGGGTACTCAAAAGATGAGACAGTTCCATTTTGATTATCCACAACATATGCCTTGGTAGAGATTTAAACATATGTTTGGATGCTTTAAAGAACCGTCTGATTGAGACAATTCTTTGAGTACCCGCAACTATGTTTTGGTTGAGAAATAGAAACTGTCCACCGCCACCGCCGATGGGCCGAAATATGTGTTAATGCATTGATGGTGAGGGTTCAAAAAGCTGCTATATGCATTTTTAAAAAAAAGCTAATGCTTGTAAAAAATAAACTTGGCTTCACTAGAAAAATATGACCTCAAAATGCATTAGAATCGCTTTTACGGACATTTTGAATTAGAAATATTTCTTTAGGGAGGCCCTATCCCCCAACGAGAGGGGTCGTTTCTCTCGTGCTCCCCCCTCCCACCCCTACACACACACACACACACACACACACACACACACACACACACACGTGCCTTTGACACTCGAAAGACGCATACTACATTTCAAGATCGTACCACTTTTCAAAAGTCGACAACGACCCTTGAGTCAGTTAGCAGCCTATATTGATGAAAGCATAGGCAGCATTATACCTCCATGAAACGACATTTTCTTGATAAAAGTTTTATTGAGGATTTTCATAACCTTGAAGTGAGCATTGAAATAACGCAACGATGGTTGCACCCCGTTGTTGTATTTACTGGTGCAGACTCGCCAGAGCCTTCGCTGCTCGTATAAATAGGACACAAGTCGTCATTTGAGCCAACGCAAAAAATTTTGGTACAGTGACGAAGGCTCAGTTGAGCCTGTGCGAATGTGCAGACTCACAGGAGCATTCGCTGAAGTCATATATGACAGCGAAAGCGCATTTCGGGCCAGCAAGAGAGTTTGGTACTTATTAGATTGTCGAGTGACAAAAGGCTCAGGTGAACCTGTGCAGCCTTGTGAATATTCACCAGAGCCTTAACTCGCTGCTCGCATAAATGACACACACACCGCCGATCGAGCATGCACATGGGATTCTGATACTGTTACGAAGGCTCAAGCGAGCCTGTGCAAATGTGCAGACTCACCAGAACCTTCGCTTCTGGAACACAGATTTCCATTTGAGCCACCACATGATATTTTGGAACTGTGATGAATCATTAGGTGAGCCTGTTCTTTAGAGCATTTTCTGCTTGCAAAAATGTCACCGAAATCGCCATTTGAGAGAGCACGAGATTTTGACACTTATCGCATTGTGAAGTGACTACGGCTTTGGCGAGTCTGCATATTTGCGCTGACAGTTTCGTCTGAGCCTTCGCAACAGTATTAAAATGTCGCGTGTTTGATCAAATGGTGATTGGGTTGTCGCTAATACGAGCAGCGAATGCATGACGAGTCTGCACATTTGCCTGAGACACTCAACAATGTGACTGCTAAGGCGAGTCTGCACATGTTTGCGTGGAGTCGCCTGAGTCTTCGTCACTGGACAATGCGTTAAGTACCAAAAGGTCGTGTTGACTCAAATGGTGATATGGTTCACATTTATGCTACAAACGAAGGCTCCGAGAAGTCTGCACATTGTACAGTCAACAGGTTTAGATTTTATTTACCTTTTGGCTTTTGCATTTTCCAGGGTGCATTAAATGGGAAAATGTATTAAATTGTAAAAATTAAATATAAAATCACAGCTGGGATATTAATAATCAAAACTTATAACAAATATTAATGCAATTGGACAAGTCTGAGAGGTTCAAACACAAGTATGTAGTGCGTAAGACGACTTAAAATCATATCGCTAAACGACCGCTAACTTTTTTAAAAAGCCAATTCTTGTATATGTATCAACTGGTTCCCTGCTCACGTGGTCGCTAATTATATAAATTTATTATTGCGCGATAATAATTTACACATATTTATGGTTGGTTTTTTGAAATCGAGCTGATAAATCTCAAATACTGTAGATCTAGACCTATTTTTAAAAAGACAAAAACAACAACTACAATAAAAAACACGAAACAAGTTTGAACTATTTTTACGCGGAAGCTTCTTAATAGGTGTTGTTAGGATCGTATTAATCCCTTATCATGCGGCTTGGTAATGCCCTGTTTTGAATACAATGTAGATCCATATCAGCCGGCTTCTCAGAAAGTAATTGATCCAGAATCAACTGTTTACCACTCTGCCTCTTAATCAACCATTTAACCTGATACTTTGCAACACATATGCTGAAAAATTGGGATTAATGGTAACATATTGATGTGTTCAACAGTGCAAGAGCAAATTACGACGTGTGGTCAAAACGCTATTGTTAAAATTGGGGAACGGACTAACATCCGTCCCCAAAAATGAAGTTTATTTTTTAAAAAGCCAGCTTGTCTGGTGTCATAAAGTAGCCATCCCTGAAAAGTAGCAGTCTGTTGTTTAATCAGTGACTTAAACCTTGTTTGGCTGAGCTCTTATCATTTATATTTTACCAAACAGTGCAGAACATGATCAGCTGGCTCCAGGAGCCAGCTGATCATGTTCTGCACTGTTTGCCCTTAAGTTTTCTGATTTCACAGCTGACAATAAGAAGATCTGATTGGCCAGAAAGCAACCAATCGCATGACACATCAGTTTTGTTTGACAGGACAATGGTTAATAACTTTATTATTGACTCTTTTTCTTTACCAAACCTATTTTAAATAATCAATAAATTGACAATTTATGATTCTACTAAAAAAAAGATAAATAATAGATTTTGGTTTGATGTAATTAGTGCATACTCAGAAATACTCCAACTTATTGGTGAAGATACCGAACACTTTATTCTCTCAAGTACAATTTTCCATAACAATAAGATAACAATCGGCAACAAACCAATATACATAAAAGAATGGGACCAGAAAGGAGTTAGGAACATTAATGATCTGATACATGAAACAGGTGCCTTTCTTTTGCAAGAAGAATTTGAATGTATTTACAACATAAAAACAAATTTTGTTCAATTTCTAGGTCTAAAGCAAGCAATAATGGCGTATGCAGGAACCCATAAAATAACAAGCTTTTCTAAAAAACTACATGCACCATTGCTGCCTGCAAATATTCTCCTTCTTATAAAATCAAAGAAGGGAGGGAGAGACTTTTATATGATTCTAAACAAGAATACAGATAAACCAACTTCCCAGCATAAATGGAATAGTGTTTACAATATGGAAGATGAAACATGGAAAGCAATCTATTCTTCTCCTTTCAAACTATCTTTAGGAACAAAAATGCAATGGTTCCAAACAAGAATAAACCACCGAATTCTACCAACTAAAAAATATCTATATAACATGAAATATGTACCTAGCCCAAGATGTAACTTTTGTCAAGAGGAAGAAACAATAAAACATATGCTCTGGGAATGCCAAGAAACTAAAAATCTCCTTAAAGACTTCAAAAGATGGCTCCTTAATAACAATGTTAATCTGATATTTGTTGAAGAATTGTTTATATTTAACATAGGGAATAAATACTCAACAGCAGACTTACACATTTTTATTATAGTCAAGTACTATATATACGCTACCAAACGCCTTGACCACCCCCTATCTGTAGCAGCACTACAAAATAAGGTAAAATATTTTTATAAGCTGATGCAGCACACAGCATTAAGAAATGGCAATTTAGATAAATTTGAAAATGCATGGACAAAGTATAAAGATGTGATAGATACGATGCAATGAGCTATATAACATACAGTAACCCTTGACATAAGCAGATTCCTCAAAAACAAATTTATTATAAAATGGAAGATAAATGATGCTGCCATGCTGGGAGAAGGGTTAAGTGTTTGAGGCCATTTTTTTCTGTTTTATTTTCCTTTATAAATGTAACCTTTTTCATTTGAAACTCCTGTCATTAGATGTTAACCCTTAATGCGCCAATCGCAACAAAAGTAACCTGCTTTTCTCGTCTGCTGAAATGATTAAGAAGCCTCTATGGCAAACAGTGTGGACCCAGATCAGGCTGCTCCTATAGGATAAAGTTTTTCTCGTTTGCTTCTTGACTTAATTTGTCAGTAATGTTAGACAATTATTTGCAGCAGATGACTTCAGCAGACGACATTTTCAGATGCATTTTTTTCTTGGCGCTTTGGGGGTTAAGGCTGTTATTTACCCTAAATATCCAGACACATAGAATTAGCTGACCCTTAACAGGGAGAAAGAAATGCAGAAGCATTATAAAATGCAGTGCAGACCTTAAGCATGGTTCTTCATATGGAAATCTGGTATGGGTCTGTACTGTTTGACTTGACCAGCAAGTATGGATACAAAGGGTAGATACACTGATATTTTGATTGTATGCTCATTTATATAGTTTATTTGGCTTAGCCAAGATAATATGGACAATTTAAGCTTTCACATATCATGTGATGGGCTGCACTATAGGAACGGCTTCGGAATAATTTGCACAAAGGTCATAGCTACCATATTTCAATAAGTTTGAAGATTGATGCAATCCTGAAAATTGATCATTGTGAAACACAAGTGTCCACTTTGACTTGGCTAAGCCGTTTTAACCTTTATTGCCCTTCAACACACACAAGATATTCATAAAGGTATGAGTGGCGCATGAAAGGTGTGAGCAAGATAACAAATTATATCAATAAGCATCTTGTAGTTTGTAAGGTATGCAGAGGGATGGCCCTCCCCGACCCTTTGTATACCAGTTGACGGGGAGAATAAAATGATAAAGGTTAAAAAAAAAAAAAAAAAAAAAAAAAAACACGAAACAAGTTTGAACTATTTTTACGCGGAAGCTTCTTAATAGGTGTTGTTAGGATCGTATTAATCCCTTATCATGCGGCTTGGTAATGCCCTGTTTTGAATACAATGTAGATCCATATCAGCCGGCTTCTCAGAAAGTAATTGATCCAGAATCAACTGTTTACCACTCTGCCTCTTAATCAACCATTTAACCTGATACTTTGCAACACATATGCTGAAAAATTGGGATTAATGGTAACATATTGATGTGTTCAACAGTGCAAGAGCAAATTACGACGTGTGGTCAAAACGCTATTGTTAAAATTGGGGAACGGACTAACATCCGTCCCCAAAAATGAAGTTTATTTTTTAAAAAGCCAGCTTGTCTGGTGTCATAAAGTAGCCATCCCTGAAAAGTAGCAGTCTGTTGTTTAATCAGTGACTTAAACCTTGTTTGGCTGAGCTCTTATCATTTATATTTTACCAAACAGTGCAGAACATGATCAGCTGGCTCCAGGAGCCAGCTGATCATGTTCTGCACTGTTTGCCCTTAAGTTTTCTGATTTCACAGCTGACAATAAGAAGATCTGATTGGCCAGAAAGCAACCAATCGCATGACACATCAGTTTTGTTTGACAGGACAATGGTTAATAACTTTATTATTGACTCTTTTTCTTTACCAAACCTATTTTAAATAATCAATAAATTGACAATTTATGTCCACAGATTCATGTAAAGATGGAAAACTATCATCTAGGCTGTTCTAGGAAAATCACACCAATTAATGTGAACAAAGAAAAATGTACCTTCCCACGATCGGGTGCATCTTGGACTGCAATGCAAGAAAATGTACCTTAATGTGTGCAAATAAACAATGCCAAATTAAACATCCCATATTAAGGATTTGACACTATGTCTGTTAACTCTTTCCATGCTAGCGGCAAATTTTGTCGTCTGCTGATGACATTTGCAAATGGTTTGGACCCAGATCAAGACAAACAAAATGTCGGGGATGATCTGGATCCAAGCCGTTTGACAATCAGATTGTGTTTTTGAAAGAATTTTTTGAGAAAGTTAATTTTGAAAAAGACGGCAGACAACAATGAAGGCATGAACAATTAGGTAAAATGAGCAATTTTCATTGACACAATCAAATACACATATTTAATATCATTTTTATGATCATGGTTTGAGAATTGATGATGTGTTTGCTTTTAGAATTCCATTTAGTGCCAAAAATAGGAGCCATTTATTCTTATTTTGTTTATGATCTAGCAGTTTAACAAAATGCAAATAAAAAAAAAGTCATTTTTTCTGCATTGAAGTTAGTGATTTCTACTTGAGCCATGACATGAGATTTCCAACAATGTGGTATGTGCGACCAGTAGAGGCTCAGACCAGCCTGCGCATACGGGCAGACTGATCAGAGCCTTTGCTAGGTACTTGAATATTCTTTGAATATTAAGCTACTGACTGAACATCATTTGGAGTTTCTAAGCTTAAAAGGAGGCTGCACAGGCTCGTCTGAGTCTATTCATATCAAAATGTTACATTGTTGGAAATCACATAACGCGGCTCCAATGTCATTTTTTTCTGCATTGAAGTTAGTGATTTCTATTTTAGCTTTTTTTGATAACTTGCTAATTTTTTAGTGCATCATATGAATGTTTGCTGAACATTGATTTCTTAAAAAAACTTAAAAAAGCAATGAAAATATAACCTGTATGTTACAGGAAGAAAAGGAAAGACAAGGTAAAAGTAGATCAGCATGCACATTTATATTGCCTATTCAATGTCCATGCCCTTTATGGAATTATTCTGGTAGGCCTTCTTTGTCTGTTAACTCTTTGCCTTCCAGTGTCTGCAGTTTGGATCCAGTTTTGTTGGGTCTGATCTGGATCAATACTCATATTACTGTTTGAGACATTCTGTTAGTATCCCTGAAAGAAATTTTTGAAAAAGTTGAAAAAAAAATCAGCAAATAACAAATAAATTATGGAAGAATAATAATGATAATCAATTTAAACGGTTCTTTGGAGTACCCAAAATATATATTTAGGCTGACAAAATTGAAAATAATCAAAATTTTATTCTATAACTGTTTGCTTATGGACCTACATGTATATGTTGGTAGCCATGAATGCCTTTACTTGATGTTTAGACCAGCCCTAGATCAGATTTTTCAACCCTAAAAATACCTGTTTCCATAAAAAAATATTTGTTATGGTGTTCATTGAGGAGAATCCATAGAGTGCCCTCAACCCTTTGCCTTTACTGTGTTATCAAGAAAATTCTGTTACACATCTTATCCAAGGTGAAAAATTGAAACAAAGTAGTTTTGGTCACAGCTGCCATATGGTAGTTTCATAAGACGATACTGCAGTTATAATCCTACATACAGTAAAACCTGCCTTAAGTGTCCACTCAAAAAGAAGACCAAAATTGGTTTTCAAGACAGATTTTCGCTTTATGCAGGTCAAACGTATTGCAGAATGCTCCATGAGAGCATTCTGCAATACTTTCGACCTTCATTAAGCTACCATTTGTCTTTAAGAGCTTTGTTTTGTCTATCTTTGATTGGCCCCGTAAGGCAGGTTTTACTGTATTTACTAAGACATACTGGTCAAGTATGGAAAAGAGCTTTCTTGAAGAGTCTGTTCTTTCTTTTATGCCCACAACATAATGTTTTGATTGACAAAATTAAATGAGAAAAACAATTCAAACATGCACTGTCTTACAAAGCCTTAGCTTCTGATAGGCAAATTAAAAATTTTTTAGTCATGTTAGTAGAGTACTCTTTCCTTGTTAGCATCCTGCTGATAACCTTTGCAAACAGTTTGGTCCCAGATCAGGACCGACAGAACGTCCGCCCTGATCTTAATCCAAACGGTTCGACACTCTGGTAGTGTTCTTGAATGAAATTTTAAAAAAAGTTACGTAATTTTGAAAAGAGCCAGCAGATGACGATCAAAGCTTGAAAAATACCCAGCATGCAAAGAGTTAAATTGTGATTTCTTCGGAATACTTCCTTTTACATCATTCTAACATATATTCTTGGTCCTCAATGTAGAACTGTCTCATTGAGATATTTCTTTTAAGTACTTATTTGTTTTTGTAAAATAAGGAAATTAATGAATACGTACCCACTCTTAAATCGAGGCATGGTCTTAACTGGATCAATACTGTTTGAGACATTCTGTTGGTATTCCTGAAATTTTTGAAAAAGTTGAAAAAATCAGCAAATAAATAAATTATTGAAGAATAATAATAATCAATTTAAACTGTCCTTTAGAGTACCCACAATATATTTAGGTTGACAAAAATGAAAATAGTCAAAATTTTATGCTATAACTGTTTGCTCATGGACCTTCATGTATATGTTGGTAGCCATGAATGCCTTTACTTGATGTTTGGACCTTCTCAAGATAAGATTTTTTTCAACCCCAAAATGCACTTGTTTCCATAAAAATATTTGTCATGGTGTTCATTGAAGAGAATCCATAGAGTGCCCTCAACCCTTTGCCTTTACTGTGTTATCAAGAAAATTCTGTTACACATCTTATCCAAGGTGAAAAATTGAAACAAAGTAGTTTTGGTCACAGCTGCCATATGGTAGTTTCATAAGACAATCCTGCAGTTAAAATCCTACTTACAGTAAAACCTGTCTTAAGTAGCCACTCAAAAAGATCAAAATTGGCTTTCAAGACCGATTTTCGCTTAATGCAGGTCAAAAGTATTGCAGAATGCTCAGTTTTCGCTTAATGCAGGTCAAAAGTATTGCAGAATGCTCCATGAGAGCATTCTGCAATACTTTTGCCCTCATAAGGCTACCATTTGTCTTTAAGAGCTTTGTTTTGTCTATCTTTGATATTTACTAAGACATATTGTTGTAAGTATGGAAAAGAGCTTTCTTGAAGAGTCTGTTCTTTATTTTATACCCACAACAAATGTTTTGATTGACAAAATTTAATGAGAAAAACAATTCAGACATGCACTGTCTTACAAAGCTTAAGCAAATTAAATTATTTTTTATTAGAGTTTGCATCCTGCTGATAATCTTTGCAAACAGTTTGGCCCAGATCAGGACCGAAAAAATGTCTGCCCTGATCTTAATCCAAACCGTTCTACACTCTGGTAGTGTTCTTGAAGGCATATTTAAAAAAAGTAACGTAATTTTGAAAAGAGCCAGCAGATGACGATCAAAGCTTGAAAATACCCAGCATGCAAAGAGTTAAATTGTGATTTCTTCGGAATACTTCCTTTTACATCATTCTAACATATATTCTTGGTCCTCAATGTAGAACTGTCTCATTGAGATATTTCTTTTAAGTACTTATTTGTTTTTGTAAAATAAGGAAATTAATGAATACGTACCCACTCTTAAATCGAGGCATGGTCTTAACTGGAGCCATACTGTATCAGCTTGTGTTCCTATTAGCGAAAAATCTTCTCACTCCGTAGTTGCATTCGAGTGTAAAATATTAATTTTGATATGGCTAAGTTAAAACATATGTTGTGGATACTGAAAAGAACACCTCATTCAAAATATGTTTTGGGTACTCCAAAGAAGAACCACCTCAATGAGGCATTTCTTTTTGATTTCCACAGCACATGTTTTGATTGACAAGTAATACATTTACATGCCTTAAGTTAAGAGTGCGTACCAAAAAATTATTTTCTTATTTCTCAACCAAAAGATACATTGCGGGTACTCAAAAGAACCGTCTCAATGAGACAGTTCTTTTAAGGGCTCAAAATGTATGTTAAAACGGATGGGTAAGAAAATGTTTACAAATTTACGCTAAAAAAATGTGTCTATCTAAACCTGTGATTTATAAGTATGCACTCTGATTCAGAGTTCTTCTCATGTTTCTCACTTTGCCACATGTATTATATCAGCATTGAAAATATCAATGCATTTTTACCTAACAGATGCAGCAACTCTATAGAAATGATCTCACTTTATGAACTTTGATTTCAATATGACAACATATGGCTAAACATACAATGTAGTTATGAAATCAGATACACTAACTGTCACTTTGAACCTGAGATAATTTAATTTCTGACAATCAGTGGAGTCATAAAAGACATTAAGCCAGTTTGTGAAAATTTTGTATTTCATGTCATGCAGTGAAGGCTCATATGAGCCTGTGCATCATCAGCCCAGTCTGTTAAGAGCCTTTGTTGCTTACATGCACAAAGTATGGTAGAAGGGTACGCCAGATCACTCTGTTTGCTGGTCTATTACTATATTTTACACATCTTATTGGGTAGTCAAATTAATTTGTTAAAGCACTCAACATAGACACACCTCTAACTTTAAAATTATTTTTTTGTTTATCTCAACTGAAACATATATTGTGCTCAAAAGAACCTTCTCAATAAACCTTCTCAATGAGAAGGTTCTTTTGAGCCCCCCCCCCCCCCAAAAAAAATTTAAAGTTGATGGTTAATATAATATTCAAAATTTTACGCTCAAAATTTTTATTTAATTAGACCTACGCAGAGACCAATCTCATTGGGATGTACTGTAAAACCTGTCTATAACAGCCACTCTCAAAAAGACCAAAAATTGGTTTTCAAGACCAATTATCGCTTAATGAAGGTCAAAAGTATTGCATCTGCAATACTTTCAACCGGCATTAAGCTCTCATTTTTGTCATTAAGATCTAAATATTTTGTCTATTTTTGAGTGGCCACTTAAGAACAGTTTTACTGCATAGTGTAAGAAGTTAAGGTGTCCTAAAAGACTAATATTTAAGGTTAATTTGGTTACATTTCTTCTGTATTTTGCAGGTTTACTGAGAAAAGAATTCGATAAAGACAAGCCACCACTGCCCCCTGTGAGTAGCAATCTGATAATGGAAAAAGATCTGAGTTCAAAGGAAGAAAAACCTCGCGACAAGCCAGGAAACACGACAGAAACTCCAAAAGTACGAAAAAAGCCTGGCCCAAAGCCAAAACCAAAACCAGAGAAAACAGAGGAAGAAGCAAAACCTAAAAAGCGTGGTCGTAAAAAGAAGAGTGAAACTGAAAAAGAAAAGGTTGATGAAAGTGAAACCAAAACAAATGAAGAGAATAAAGGTAGTGATGAAAAGAAGGTCAAGGTCAAAAAACGTAGTGGTTCTCCTAAAGGAAAGAAAGAAAAACCTGTCAAAGACACTGGCAAAGACACTGAATCTGAAAGTGAAAGTCCAAGCAAGGTTGAAAATAAACCTGAGAAGAAGAAGCGGGGGAGAAAACCAAAGGAAAAGGTTGTTGAGAATCCGGAGGAGCCAGTGAAGAAGAAACGAGGAAGGAAGAAGAAAGTACAAGAGGAGGAGGAAGTTAAGGTAGAAACTCCGGACATAGATGGAGGGGAGCAAGATGCTACAATTAATTATAGTGAAGTGGAAGGAGGTGAACTTTTGACTGATAGTAAAGATGGTGTCTCAGATCTCAATCCTGATTCTGTAGATGCAACAAAAAATCTAAGTGGACCTCTGATAAATCTAAAAGATAGTTTAAAAGCCCATATTGAACCAGCTGTAACTGCTGAGATGGAAGATAATGATATGTTAAATTCTTTAGAAGAAAGGAAAACTGTAGACGAGAGCAAAACTAAAGATGAAAATATTGATGAAATAGTTGATAAAAATGATGATGAAAAAGGTGATGAAAAAATCGATGAAAAAGTTGATGAGAATGATGATGAAACTGTTGATCAAAATATTGATGAAAATGTTAAGGAAAAAATAGAAGAAATTAATGATAATGATGAGGAAAATAATGTGAATGATGAAAACAATGAGCCTGATGAAAATAAGGATTCTAAGAATGAAGAAGCAAAGGAAGAAAGTGATGTAGAAAGTGATAGGTTTAGTAGTGATTTGGGTTCAGATTTTGAAGAGGATATTAAACCACCTCCAGCTCCAAGACCACCTCCTATGTATGACAGTGAGGATGGTGATATTGAATCAGGACCTGAGAATGAAGACTTTAACAACTCAATGTTGAGTAATGAACCACTCAGAGACTTTGAATCATCTAGGGAGATTTCAAGAGAAATTTCTAGAGACTTTGAAAGCTCTAGAGATGAAAGCGTGAAAATTCCAAGTGAGGTGAATTCTGTTGAAACATCCACTCCTAAGGATGATGGTCAGCCACTTTCAGTAAAAATGGACTCTGTTAGAAGTGTAGAAGAGCATGGGACACCTCTTGGACAGGACATAGGCACTCCACATCACTCACATCATGGGAGCTTACCCCATACACCATCTCATAGCAGTATACCCCCAACACCGACAGGTAATCCAGAATTCGAATCTCATGGTATTGAAGATAGAGTAGATGATAGACTGATTAAAGGTCAAAATAATGATGAAAATACTGATGAGAGTTCAATGCCAGAAGTTGATAAAGATTATGTAGGCCGGTTCTTTGAAGAAATACAGAGTGTTCCATCTCAGGGTGTTGTTGATGTTGACCCTATAACTAGAATGGATAGTATGGAGGAAAATAGTAAAGCTAAAGATATACAGGATATAAGGAGTGACAGTGGTGTTCCTTCTTCACTCACTTCTACTGAGAGTAACTTACAAATGCAGTCACCTCCTGCTGATCTATCTCTTAAGAGAATGGAGATTCTATCTGCTGATAGACATAATGAGGAACACTATCAGCCTCGTGCTGAAAGTGTGAGTAGGCCTGCAGATAGAATACCAAGTGTTTATGACTCGCAGTACACTAATCCGCTTGATTCTTACCCAACTCCTCTTTCTAGAGACTCTGTGTTGAGACAAACTGATTCTGTGAAAGTGCCAAGTCCTAATCCAGCAAGTTTTATGAGATTCCCTGAAAGTGAAGCAATGTTACAAAGACAAAAAATGAGCAATCCATATGACCGTAATATTCAAAACTTACAACGTATTACTGACTCAGCACTCCCTGCTCCAGCACATACTAGCTCTTCCCCATTGTTGCGTCATGACATGTTCTCAGGAGGATCAGGTGTGCCAGGCTCAATGGCCAGAAATCCGTTTCAGAGCTCATGGCCTGGGCAGGAGGTACGACCTGCACACTGGGCTCACCCAACTTATCTCCAGCGCCCTTTGGACCAGCATACAGCATCTCCATCATCAAGTTTATTTGGTAAAGACTCTTATCTCACGAGCCGTGAGTTTATGTTTGATCCTACTAGGGTTGCTGCAGAAAGAAACATGTTTTCTAGCCTAGCATCATCACAACGTCCTGATATCCCCCATGACACTTTTCAGTTTGATCGTTTTGACTTAGGCAGTTACTTAAGTAGCCATGGTTATAATGCTTCTCCTTCACTCCCTGTGGACTACACTCGAGCTACACATAGTTCAACACAAAAATCACTGGATGAACGCTATAGACAGTCATCCAGTGGAGTTTCAGAGTTTAGGGGCTTACCGCCAACCTCTACCAGTGATGTGTTTGGTGTAAATTCTTCATTTAATTTAGAAAAATATGGATATCCTAGGGATCCATTATATCACTCTCAACATCTCTCAGACAATCCGAATAATCCATTATTCCCTCACGGGGTTCCGTCACAACATAGTATGTTCGGACGAGACTATCCTCATCGTAGTTTCTATACACAGAACACACCTTATGGTTTCATGAATGAAAAGAACTATGCTGCAGCATCGGCTAAGCTGGGACATTCCTCGACTGGTGTGCCGCAGCAGCGAGAGTTGGTGCCAGTGCCGCGACCTAACATGTCTGCGCCAGAGTCTCAGTTACAGGATCCATATAGATATCATAGTTCAATGTTACATAACATGATGAATAGATACTTCGAATAAATGTGCCACATACATGTAGCCAAAGATAGGAGGGACATTGAGGTTCTTATTTTTCTTATTCTCCTAGAAAACATTTTGCTGGTAATCATTTGATTATTTTCCTATCCATTGGTTTCACGCTTTACTCCATAGGCTATTTTTAGATCATGACATCATTTTCTATTTTTAGACAAGATTGAGAAATCAAGAAAAATTTAAGTAAAGTTTTGAATACTTTTGAAAATATCCAATGGAGCAAATGCTCGATTTTCTATAATAATTTCAAATATATGTATTTCAAAGGCGTCAAAAGGCGCTATTATGGAGTAAAGGGTTAAACATGTGTTTTGGGTGCTCATTGAGAGGGTTCTTTGGAGTACCTACAACATATATTTTGGTTAAGAAGTAAGAAATTGTTTGATTTAGCACCCTTAACGAGAGGCCTAGTGTTTTAATGGAAAATAAGAAAAACAAGTTGTCTAATGTCTTCTAAGGCTATGTGACAGCATTCCAGGCAAGATGTACATGCATAATTAGTACTGATTGAATTCTAGTGCATTCAGAATAACAAAAGCTAATTGGAATTTTGTCATTTTGAGTTTGATTAATTAAAGTTACAATGCAAGTGTTATAGCGTAGACCAATTTAGGACGTGCAAATTGGTTTTGTCCAAGGGATACTTGTTGGTACAGTAAAACCTGTCTTAAGCAGCCACTCAAAAATAGACAAAACAAAGGTCTTAAAGACTGATAATCGCTTGATGCAGGTCAAAATTATTGCAGAATACTCCCCCTTGGAGCATTCTGCAATACTTTTGACCTGCATTATGCGATAATCGGTTTTGAAAATCCATTTTGGTCTTCTTTTGAGTGGCCACTTAAGACAGGTTTTACTGTATTATTTTTTTGCTACTACAGTAGCAATTTCAACTTCACAATGCTCTAGTTGAGAAGCCATCTTGTCTGGAAGCGTGGAACTGCTGTATATAATTACTCATTCATATCATTATTCATTGCGGGAGACGTTACATCAGTAACACTTTCTATCCTGTGTTTTACAGTGGTCGCTCCCACCTTTGATTTGGACAGATCTGTTACTTGCATTGGGGCTGTCACCCAGGGGGGATACTCTAATATTTTCATACATACATAGGCGCGGGTCATTTTTGGGGGTTAAAAATTTTCAATTTCAATATTGTTGGGGTTTTTTTGAAAAATGAATATTTTTTGGGGTATGAAGATTTTGTGGATATTTTTTGGGGTCATCACAAAATTGGACTATATTTAGGGGTCATTTCTATGCATTTAAGGGTCTTTTCTTAAGGTCAAGGTACAGAACGGGGGGAATTTTTTTGGCTTGGTAAAGTTTCAAATATTTTTTGGGGTGCTTGAAATTCCTGATATTTTTTAGGGTGAACAGTAGATGCTGGGCCGGAGCATACGTATGAAGAAAAAATGAGAGTACCCCCCCTGGGGGCTGTCAGTGGTCATCTGGAGTGCCAGCGCATGAGATTTTGGTGCTTATCACATTGTCGAGCAAGGAAGGCTCCGCCGAGCCTGCGCAAATGCACAGACTCTCCA
Organism: Loripinus fragilis; assembly: GCA_964019695.1. NCBI lineage: Eukaryota > Metazoa > Mollusca > Bivalvia > Lucinida > Lucinidae > Loripinus > Loripinus fragilis. The sequence goes on along the minus strand of OZ026520.1, from coordinate 41,000,121 downwards.
GAGCCTTCGCTGCTTGTATACACAAAGTATGGATGTAGATGAAGATTCAGCCCTGTTTGTCCAAATACAAGATGCAGCTGACTACAAGATAAGCTCAGAATTGAAAGAGTTATGTACCTTGTTAAAACATTCATACATGTATTCATATTGTAAAAAGTTTACTGGTAGCTGAAAGCAAACTATGCTATTAAACTCAATAAATTGCTTGAAAAATGTACAAAATTATAGAAACTCCATTTTGAGGACAAAATATACCATATTTGACCTTAAAAGCATGCATGCTACTTTAAGTGCATACAGGGTACCTAATGGGTTTTTTACATAACATGGACTTCTGAATTTCACCCAATCCAGTGGTGGAAGTTGGTTATCAATTTGGATTCATCATATGGGCGAAAAAAACATGTGGATCCTGATCAGCTGGCAGCTGGATCTGGATCTACACTGTTTTACAAAAGAGGACTTAGTAGTTTGAAAATGTGTGTGCACAATGTGCTTATAAGGTCAAATACAGTAATGTGAATAATGTACAGTGTATAATAATTATAAATGTTAGTTTTGAAACTTAGGTTTGAACATGTTTTGAGGAACTCTTAATTATAATTCGTGATTTGCTCATATCTCCTAAGAAATTTCCATGGTAACAGGCCTCCAGATAAGAGCATGTAATTGAGAATCAATTTTCTTATTTCTCAACCAAAATATATGTTGTGGGTACTCAAAAGAACCGTCTCATTGAGACAGTTCTTTTGAGCTTCCAAAACAAAGGTTTAAATTGATGGATAAGGAAATAGTCACAATTATATGCCAAAATATTTCCTTTATCTGGGCCTATGGGATGGAAACAGTTGGTTCTTGGAGAAGGAGACAAGAATATGTCCAGAATTATCGTTATGTTTTCCTCAGCAAACTCTTAAGTTTACAAAGCTACATATAGAACATGAGGCTGTAATATATTTATGTGTGTAACTTATAGAATTAATGCTATGACAGTTTTTTAGACAAGTACAGCTTTGTGCCAATGTTGAATGCTTTGTGGACAAAAAGGAAAGCTTTTTGTAGAACCAAATGCTTTGAGCATGACGGTGTGCAGACCATTAAAAAACATGAGGATTTTTAAATAAGGAATTTAAGAATTGCAATTTGGCCTTTTCACAAGAAAATCTGACTTTGTTGCATGGGAACAACAAAGGGGTGAACCAGCCTAAGCATTGATGCAGTCTGATCAGCACCGTTGTTAATCGCTCTCCATTGTTAATTGAAAGATAAATTGCTAAACTCTGTGATGGAATACTTTCTTCTACAAAATTTCTGTTGAAACGGAGCAATACTAATAGATGATAAGCAAATGTTTGCACCTCATTGTGAGAGTATGCAAGGGAGAAAACTCACTACTTGCCACCATTAATTTGGCACACAACTGTAGCTTGAAAATTGATATTGTTATTTTAAGATATATTTTGCCAGTACGAAAGTCTATTTGTACATACTGGCTTGGACCCAGTATAAACAGACTGGTCACTGACGGAAATGCAAAGCTATGTTGTCGTGGCTTTGTTTTAGGGCTATTTCAAAGTAATTGATTCTGAACATACCTGAGATTATACGAAGCTATTCTCGTTATGTTGAAATATTACAAGTTGCTGAGTAAAAATAATTGAAGTTTTATCATCTTTTAGGTTGATTTCTGACAAGAGTAGCTAAAAAGGGTACCTTGGTTTTTTGCTGATGTTCATAAAGACGGATAAACTTTCAATAAATATAACAATACAGTCTTAAAGATAGTATATTGAACCATTACTTTTTGAGAGAATAAAGCACAGAAATGCAGAGAAATATTGGAGATATGATTATTTAATCTTCAACGTACGTCAGTTTTGAAAGCTCAGCCTTGACAACATATTTCCAATATATACATTTACCTGTATGTCAGTGACCAGTCCCGGTATACTGGGTCCAAGATACCGGTAAACTATTTAAGAACATGTGTTAATAGTGAATTCTTATAGCACCGATCAAAACTGCAATAGACGTCAAATTTTGTAATATCTTTTCTTGATTTTCAAGATGAATAGGGCTTGATATTTCATGCGAGTCTCCAACAGTCAATTTACAAGAGATATCAAGTTTTAATTGACTGCTTAAAGCGGGGACAAAGTTGAAAGTATCATTTGCTGAATTTTTTGGTGGTGCTTAAAAGATGAAGGAAAGAGCTGTCTGACTAAAAACTGCTGAGAGCCGTTACATGCCAATGAGCTTTAATCAGAAAATAAAACCAGCATACATTTGTTAGTACCATTGCCCTAAATTATCTCTTCGGCTGCTAATTGTGACTATCTTCTGCTTTGTGTCATCTGTTGGTCCTTTTAAAACTGCTGTGTAGCAAACAGGGTGAACCCAGATAAGCCTGCTCCTCTAGGAGCAGTCTGATCTGGGTCCACACTGTTTGTCTGTATGCCAAAATTAGTTCTTGACGTAAGCATTTACATTCAGCAGATGACTTCAGCAGACGACATTTTCAGGTGCATTTCTTTTGAATCAGGCGAATGGTTTAAAGAATAAACAAATGATTTTTCTTTATTATCAACGGAATATTATGGTGTTGCTCTGTTGAAGCGTCTCAAAAAGCCACTTGTATAACAGTCAGCACTACCAGGCCCCAAGGTTATAAAACTTTTTTCATGCTCAACAATTTCAACTGCTCATAAAAACAAAAATGCTGAACAAAAAAGACTTTTCTTGCTTTCAAACTCTCAGAGGTTGTATTTTTTCTGCTAATAATTGTTAAAATGCCAACAACTGTTTGCATTTTACAATTTGTGAGCAGGATAAATTTCGTGCTCAGTTGAGTTGAGCATGAAAGAAGTTGTATAACCTTGGTTGGCATATTTTTCTAAATGAGCTGTTTTGTGAGAAACCCTGTTTTAACCATATGCAAATAACATAAGTACTGATCAGCTTGCACAAATGTGCAGACTGAACATCACCACTGTTATTTGCTGCCTGTCAGTCTTGTAACACATATTGTGTTATACCCTTGATAAACTCAGAAATTGTGTTTAAATCCTGTATCATATAATACACTTGGTAAATTCAAAATAGTCAAGATATTTGCAGTCTCTGTAGCGGAGATGGCTAGTATGAGTCTTATCTGGTTATAACAATGAAAGGCAGGTTTTCTCACGTCTTGCTGAAATGTGTGATACAAAAACATGCAGTGAATCGACATTGCTAATTATTCTCCTTGGAGAGAAAGATCTCAAATGGCAAAAAAAGTTCAAATGAAACAAAAACAGAATTATAATGTCTCGCTCGCTGCAGTCAATTTTAAGCCTTGTCACCAGAAAACCAGGCCTGAAGGTTATAAGACTTTTTCATGCTCAACTAAGCTGGACATGAAATTTATCCTGCTCATAAATGTTAAAATGCCAACAATTGTTATCCCCCGACGAAGTCGGAGGGATATAGTTTTGGCGTCGTCCGTCCGTCCATTCCGTCCGTCCGTCCGTCCGTCCGTCCGCACTTTTTGTCTGTCCGGAACCATATCTCAGTACCTATTGGTCAGATTTGATTCATTCTTGGTACAAATGATAAGTACCATGGACTCTCGATATCCTAAAAGTTTGGTCAAAATCGACCCCTTATCACTTGAGTTATTGCCCTTGTTTTAGTATAGGCAATTATAAGGCAAAACCTATGTTAGCTTTTTTTGTGTGAAGATTTTCACATTTCATCAAGGCTATTATATTAACAACTTCTCACTATTAGACCATGATTGCTAAGTGCCTGTAGATAAGGATGGCAGTGTCAAAGTTTTACCCCACCCCCTTTGACCCCACCTAAGGGGTCAAAGGTCAAATATTTAAATTTCGCAATAACTAAGGCAATTGTTAATATTTTTTGCTGAAATTTTGCATACTGGCAGAACAGCAATAGATATGAAACATATCAAACGGGATTTCAGTTTGAAGGCCTGGGTCCGAGCCTGTTGGGTGGACTAAGGGGGTGGGGCCGAGGTCAAAATTAAACTTTTTCAGAATATGGTCATGTTGCATATCAAATTAAAGCTGACAACTTTTGCAGCAACATGGTAGCAAATAATTTGCCCACAGACACACCCTCGACCCAGGGGGTGGGGTCAAAAGGTCAAACTATATATTTTTCTGAAAGTAGTCATGTTGCATATCAAATTAAAGCTGACGACACTGGCAGCAACATGGTAGCAAATATTTTGCCGACAGACACACCCTCGACCCAGGTGGTGGGGTCAAAAGGTCAAACTATATCTTTTTCTGAAAGTAGTCATGTTGCATATCAAATTAAAGGAAATTGAGCACAGAGCACCATGAAAGCAAACATGCTGTCATTACACACACCAACGACCCCAGGGATGGGGTCAAAAGGTCATTTTCTTTTCTAAAAGTGGTCATGTTGCATATCAAATTAAAGTGGAAGAAGTGTAGACCAACATGCAAGGTAACACTTTGAATTTACACACACCCCTGACCTCTGGGGTTGGGTTTAAAGGTCAGAAATTGAAATCATGCAGATGTAAGTATATTTTTTATTAAACTAAGCACTTAAACATACTTGACAGGTGTTTTTTATGATCTGAATAATACTGAAGGTGAACTAAGGGTTAGATAAATGGGATTTATGTTTTGTGATTTACATGTTTCTCTCAAATAACCCTTCGTCGGGGGATATAAATTCGTCGAATTTGTCTTGTTGGCATTTTAACTTTTATCAGCATGATAAATACAACATCTGAGAGACTTAAAGCTTATTTATTTGTCGGTATTTTAGTTTTTATGAACAGTTGAAATTTCATGCTCAGTTGAGTTGAGCATGAAAAAAGTTTTATAACCCCGGGCCTGATTGTGATGAGACTAATATCAAACCAGCCTGCTCATCTACACAGACTACCTGTAGCTGGAATTTTGGAAATTTTATGTTGCTAAATGTGGCTGTTAAACATTTCAGACAATGTACAGGTTTTCTTTACCCATATCCTACTGAATAAAATTTTAAAATATGGCACATTCACTTCTGTTTTTCCAGCCAGTTCAGTTGCATGATTTCAATTACAGTAAAACCTGTCTTAAGCAGCCACTCAAAAAGAACACCAAAAATTGGTTTTCAATACAGATTATCGCTTAATGCAGGCCAAAAGTATTGCAGAATGCTCCAACGGGAGCATTCTGCAATACTTTTGACCTTCATTAAGCTACTATTTTGTATTAAGACCTTTGTTTGTCTATTTTTAAGTGGCCGCTTAAGACAGGTTTTACTGTAATATAGTGGATTCTGAAGCTGCTTAGAAAACAGTGCAGATCCTGATCAGATGGCTTTGTCAGAAGCCAGCTGATCTGAATATGCACTGTTTTCTCAAGAGGATATATCAGGGTTCAACGAGACAATGGTTAAGACATGGCTATTTTTCCTTTTCCCCATAAACCCTATTATAACACTCAGAATGCCAAAAAAACGTGTTGACCATTCTGAGGGTAATCTAGTTAATGGACTTTAATTATTTTAACATTTTTTATTTGTTTGATAGAATATTAGAATTATGAAAATTGTTAATTTTTACAAATAATTGTATATAGTTTATTGATGCCTGTATATAAATGAAGTATTTTGTGGTTGTTATAGAATATTGTCGATTTTTGTTTATATAAAGTGATGATCGATTTGTAATTTATTAGTTGATATTAGTTCTGTTTACGAATAATATACTTTTAAATCCAATTTAATCACATTTTCTCAGAGCTCAGCTTGTGAAACAGTAAAAACAGGCATTTAGTTAAGAGTGTGTACCAAAAAAATTGATTTTCTTATTTCTCAACCAAAACATACGTTGTGGGTACTCAAAAGAATCGTCTCATTGAGACGGTTCTTTTGAGCACCCAAAACATATGTTTAAACATATGTCTAATAAGCACACATTCTCAAACAAGCACACACCGAGCGGGTTACCGAGTTCCTTTCGAGTTGTAAAAGCTCTATCATTTTCTGATTTCTAGCTCGTTCAGTGATGCAATTCCATTATCATTATGGATTCATTGTGTGGTTGAAAAAACAGTGTTGGTCCCAATCAGCTGGCTTCATTAGAAGCCAACTGATCTGGGTCTACACTGTTTTAAAAAAAATAGTATGACAATTTTAAAATGTTGCACAGTGTGCTTTTTAGGGCAAAAATGGTAATTTACGAGATGATGGTAGCAAGGTAATTTAATATAGTTAGACACAAGATTTTTTAATAGTATGGAGTTAATTGTGAAAATGACAAGTTATTTTTGGCAAAGTAGAGAGGAAGGCAAGATCAGGAATCGATACAATCAAGTACCGATACCTGACGGGAAAGGGACAAAAACACAACACACAAGAGAGCCAAGAGGTCAGCCCTTTCCCAGCATGTGATCACAAGGCTGCAAGGAACAGACAAGACAGCATAAAAAGATGTACATGAAATATAAATAACAAAAAGAAGCACTATGTTGGAACAGTCAGCAAAAAATCACTGGAGGGCTTAAACATGTTTAATGGTACCAACCTCACCCTCACAAGTCAAATTTTTGGCTCCAATAAGGAATGGCCAGCAGTGTCAAAATGTTTCATGAAAAGGATGGCATATATAAAATGGAATTTATAATAGACTTCGAGCTAAAAAAGGTCCTGCTCCCCCCCCCTAGGGAATTTTGCAGACATATCCTATCTTGAAGAAAATTTCAAGCCGCATCTTTTAAGAGATGTTTGTGCTCCGGGGCGTTAGTCTCTGACAGCCTGTTACATATGTTACTGTAACAAGCTAAGGAAAAAATCAAAATGAAAGTTTGAGCTACAGAAAGAAGACATTAAACAATCTAATTATTCAAATTTCTTATGTATTTTGCAAGCTGGATGCCTAAGCTACATATAAGCAGCATTTTTTAACAAATTACAGCCTTCAATGGTGTTATATGCGTTACATAGATTAAATTTCCCTTTGAAAGTTGAAATCGTGACTAGCATCATTCATTTTACAGACGATTTGTGCATTTTTACAAGTGTTTTTAATCTTAGTTTACTAGAATACTCATTTGACTAATAGAAAAAACAAAGTTTGCTTTTCTATCTCAAATAAATTGTTTTATATGAGCTAATAAACAACCCTACCCCCAACTTTAAGTATCCAGTTCTGGTATCTATTATTGAAGAAAAATATATGAAAATATTTGACGCTCGTGGATATCTTACATTTTTGGCACGATCTTGCTAATGCAATAAAGAATCATACATTTGCAAGTTTGACATCAGGATCAGAGCACTTATTAAAGTATGTAACGTATGTTACATGGCATAATGAATGAGCTAGGAAATTTTCTTGGAAGTAAGAGATGATATTTCAGAAAAATACCGTTTTTCACATGTTTTCCTATTAATCTCTAGCCTCTGGTGCCTTAGTCTTAGTAATTACAGTCATTGCTGATAACAAGCCCTTGGAATTGTGTTACCTATGTTATATATAAGCTTTTTAATCACATATTTCCTAATGCCTATAATATTAAAATATATAGACATATAGATAGAAAATAATAGTTCTCATTTAAATGACACAATTTAATAAACATTCCTATTAAATAAAATTATTCAAAAACAATCTTTATTCAAGTCACCCTCACAATGTCTATCATTGTGTCTGCTTCTATTGCAAAATAATCACCCATTTCATCACAACCAGTAGAATCATGGCATTGTATTAGGACTGCAAACTGAATACAACCCTGTTCCTCTCCACCCCTTTGGGAATTGTGCAGACATATCCTACCTTAAAGAACAATTCAAGTTGCATCAAATAAGAGATGTTTGCACTCTATTGACTAGGGGGTTAGCCTGTAATGGTATGATACGTATGTTACCATGTCAATTTAAGAATAAATAAATTGACAGTCTGAGAAACAGAAAGAAGACATAAAACTATCTATTTATTTGAATTATTCATGTTGTTTGCATGCTGAATACCTTTGATACATAAGAAAAGATTTTTAACAAATATACAGCTTCCTATGGTGTTATATGTGTTACATTAATTAAGATTACTTTTTAAAATTGGTAATTGTGACAAACATCACCTATAAGCATTTCATGTGATCCTCCTCTTTAGCCATCAAAAGACTTAATTTTCTTTGTATGTTTGGCCAGTGCCAGCGTCAAACAACTTGACTCAGCCAAACTTGAATCCTTAGCATTCTTCAAAAGCAGAAACAGCATGTCAGTGTCATGGGATCAAACACCTGATTAAATATGGGTTTTATGCCATTTCACATATATGCATACAATGGAGTATGACTCTGGTATATATCTCTTCCTGTGAAGTGGCAAGAGCAATCTAATTGCAGCTGCCTCTGCATCCGTGCTAGTCAAATGATAACTTTGCTCTGATTTTGCAAAATCTATGTCTCTACCGTGTACCTCTAAGAATACTTTAAGATTTCTGACATTGGTCAAACAGAAATTTGATAGGCTGCTTTTTTGCATCATTTGCCATGGAACCTATCCAGTCTTTTGGTGCTTAAGTCCTCAGGTCTTAGATCAATAGTATTTTGCTGCGCCCAAAGAACTTTATAAGTTTTCTTTATTTACAATGTTGACTCTTGATGGTTTTGGCAGACCGTCTGAAACAATTTCTGTTACACCTTGAAAGTTATCTGGTATAAGAGAAAGAATATGAAGTTGGACATTGCCATCAATTATGTTTGCAGTTGGTTGTTTTTTTGATGTCAGTACATTGAAGCATGTCTTAAAATAATGTAAAACCTATGATTTCTCAGTTTTTGCAGCCATATCATTAGCTGTTGCAGTCAAAAGAAGGAAAGTGGACTATAGGTAGAATGGAATAACCAGTAGTTCTACAGTATGCTCTAGGAAGATTTATACAGAGTAAACAAGTTGATAAGGTGCCTCATGTAATGATCTATTGAAAACACTGAAATTGATAACACTTGCCTCTGACTGTGTAATCAAAAAGGATGTCACGACAATGCCCTTGCTCATTTATTATGACGAGTTATATATGTTACATCCTTTAATAAGCGCTCTTATCTTAGAAACTTAGTGAATCATTGAATTGAAAGGGTCTAATTTGCGCTCTGTTCATCCTGCATTTCATTGCTTTACCTGCTGTTTTACATCTAGTTTGTTTATCTGAAGGGAAAGAGTTACCTCGGTTTCAGCACTTCAGAAGTACTAAGACTTCAATAAGTTTTTGAATGCTTGGGGAAAGATAATAAGTGCAGAGACATTATTAGATGAAAATATGTGGGTTGCATGTATGGAAAGGCTACATTTATAAAAGTTAACCAGCTAAGATATGATTCTTTATCACAGAAATATCAAGGTACATCAGTCCAGGTACTCATTGCTCTTAATGGTATAGTTTTCCTCCTTGTAAAGCATATGTCTTTCTCCTACTTGCAGAGTATCACTTGAAACACATACTCAAAGAGCCAACTAATAGGAATTCATATCAGTTTCCGAATGTTCCAAGCCATAAATGGCAAAATTGGAAAGTTGATAGTGGCTCATCAATTTTGAGTGGACTGGTGGTAAAAATGAATAACAGTAAATGATTGAAATATTGTGTGAAGATTTTACTAGTTGCAAGGAGGCGTGTGATAATAATGATTACCACAGAAGCAGACAACGACAAACGTTTAACATGAGTGTTAAATTGATGAGAAATAGTTTGGACCATTTCAATTATTGTATTTTCTTGTAAAAATGTAAAACTATCTTTTCTATTTGTGGCTCTATATTTAGCATTATATGCACAGTATTATGAAATGTGTCCAAAAGGTCATTGATAACATCTGTAACACCAGTCCATGGGCTTGATAATCAGAAATGAATATAATTTCTAGTGTTTTGGCACCAAAGACTTATAAGTACACATTAAGTGTCCTGGTCTTTAACTTAATGACATCTTGTAGATATATGAGCAAGACAGACTAAGAAAATGAAAAATATCCACACGCTGTAATCACTTTCATGTGTTTTACTTAAACGGTAATAACAAAATTCGCTTCTCTGTAAAACTGGGAGTAGGGCTGTGTATTAGCTCCTATAAGACAATATATTTAAGATAGAAAAGTAAACTTGGTTTTTCCTATTCATCAATTGAGTATATGTTTGTAAAATCTAATAAAACAGTTTGAAACCAAGTCATAGTAGTTGTTTAACTACATGACGATAGCCACAATTATAGCTTTTAAATTATAATTAGGCTCATGTAACACACATAACACCACAGTTAGCCGTATTAATATTAAACAGCTTCCATATGTAGTAAAGACATCCAGTATAAAGACTATAAGAATGTCAATTTATTAGATAATTTTAATGTCTTCTTTTGGTAGCTCAAACATTCAAATTTCTTATTCTCAAATTTATATAGTAACATATGTAACAAGCTGTTACAGGCTAACGCCCCGACTTACAGAGTGCAAACATTTCTTATTAAATGCACCTTGAATGGTTACATAAGATGTAATTTGTCTGCAGAATTCCAAAGGGGATTAGGATGGAGCAGGCCCTTACTCAGCTTGATGTCAAAATACTGTTTGATGATTTTACGTATCACGCTAACATATGTAACGCTCCCTGATCTTTTAAACTTTATGACAACTAGCAGATCTATAAGTCTTTATCATAGGAGCCAGTTTAATATCCCTAAACAATGTAAGATATCCAACAGCTGCGAATTTTTTCACAGTTTTAGCTAAAATTTTCAAACTACATTTCCTTTATTTGATATAGTAACGCATGTAACACGCTGTTTCAGACTAACGCCCCAACATAGAGAGTGCAAACAACCCTTATTCGCTGCAGCTTGAGTTGTACTATAAGAAGGAATATGTCTGCAAAATTCCCTCAGGGAGATTAAAACATTTTTAGGCATATCTTATGTAAAGACAATGAGCTTGCCCATTTATTACATCAGGTAACATATGTAACAGCCTCTGATATTAAAAATTTTGCAACAAACTTGCAGATTTATGAGTCTTTTCATATAAGCAAATAAATCCCAAACAATGAAACACATTCATCAACTGCAAATATTTTTTAACCATTTTTACTTTAGTTTTAATACCAAACATTCCACCTTAAAACTGGGTAGGGGTAGGGTTGTTTAATTGCTTATTTCAGAAAAAATATTTAAGCTAGGGAAACAAACTTTGATTTTTCTGTTAGCCAATTGCATAAGCTAGTCAGACATGGTTAAAAACACTTTGCAAAACACACAGAGAGATTGTGAATGTAAATGAAGTTAGCCACACTTGCAAATTTTAATGAGTTATCTGATTTATGTAACGCATATGACACCTTAGGAAGCCGCAATTTTGTTCAAATGGCTGTCATACGTAGTTAAGATATCCAGTATGCAGACTATATGAATGATTTTTAAAAATAAATATTTTAATGTCTTTAATTTGTAGCCCAAACTTTCAATTTGCTTTTTCTTAGTTTGATTAAGTAACGTATATTACAGGCTCTTACAGACTAACGCCCCGGAGCACAGAGTGCAAACATCTCTTAAAAGACTCGGCTTTCAATTCTCTACAAGATAGGATATGTCTGCAAAATTCCCTAGGGGGGGGGGGAGCAAACCCATTCTCAGCCATCCGTCTATAAATTAAAACTTTTAGATTTTGAGTTGCTGTGCTCAAAACCCCCAAGAATTCTATGTAATATTTTGTTTCAATTTTAATTTTTGTCTTGCCGAATCAGGATTTACCAGTTTTTGAAAACACTGTTGATCCAGATAAGCTGACTTCTAATGAAGTTGTCTGATCAGGATCCACATGAATATCAACTCTGTAAATACATGCTTACAATTGTAGAGCTGCATTATATCGGGTGAAAATTGGACAGGAGTAAAGTACATTCAAATATCCAGCATGACAAATGTTAATGGAATTGCCTCATTTCCTTCCAACATTGGCATTTTGACATTCAATATTTCAGCCAAAAGTTGGATTTCAGAAATTTACTACTCACCATGTTAATTCTAGCATTCAATTTTGTTAACAAAAATCCATATTTAAAAAAATTCTTGTGTTCTATCATGTTATATTCTGCCATTTTAACTTTTAAAATTTCTCCAGTAGTTGTCACAAAGTAGATGTTGTGCATTGATCTTGACCAGTATGTCTGCAAGAGGGGTATTCAAACCATTTTTATTTGTCAGTAAAAAAAAATATGTCTCGTAACATATGGGCCTCGGGATGAAAATCTGACTGTTCAATATGAACAACAAAGGCGCAAACCAGCCCGTGCATCCGCACAGTCTTATTAGCACCGTTGTTTTTCATTATCTGGAAAGTACTGAAGTCCAACTAGTTCCATGCACAGGTTCAATGTTCTAGCTAATCTATGTAGCCGAGCAGGCTAATTTGGACCCTTCTTGGTCAGAAACCCTGAAGACAGGTTTACTCACGTCGAGGTCCATATTGGAATCATTATTTTTTTTGATGAATGCGCTGCAGCAAATAATTTTGTGCAGGAAATAGAAAAATATCATTTTTTACTATAAAATTTTGTTAACATGGATAGCAATAAATGGTTGTAAGTTTACTTTATTGCACTCAGAGTAAAAAATAGCCATAGAGCATTTGCAACTCTGAGTGCATTAATTTCAACTCTTTTTTTTTTCTTTTTTAAGTTTTATCCTATTGGTTTTAGTAATTTTAACCCAATTTTCAGTATTACTTTATTCTCAAAGATGGAAACTAAATGGGTATAGGTTTAGTCTTAAATAAGAAAAGCATCCATATTCCATGGATGAAAGTTTCAGGATTAATCCTGAATTCAGGATTTTGAGGCTGACTTTCCATTTAAATAGAAAGTCAACCTCAAAATGCTGAATTGAAGAGATAATAATTGATTAGTTTTCAGGTTATCTAAAGACAATTTATCAGTTGTAGGTATCCTGCAAGTTTGAAAGTTAAAATTTCTAAAGTTCAGGATTTTTGAAATTTTGAACCTTCAACCATGATATTGCAAGTTGTTTAATTCATCTCAAGAAAACATAGGGCAGCTCATGAGATTTTGGTACTTATCTCACATGTTTAAAATCAGGATTAAAACAAGCATGCCTAGCTATCAAGTACAACTATAGGCCCTGAGGTTATAAAACTTTTTTCATGCTCAACTCAGCTGAGCACAAAATTTATCCTGCTCATAAATGTTAAAATGCCAACAATTGTTGGCATTTTAACATTTATAAGCATGATAAACAAAACATCTGAGAGACTTAGAGCCAGAAACTTCTTCATTTGTCAGTATTTTATTTTTTATGAGCAGTTGAAAGTTCATGCTCAGTTGTTGAGCATGAAAAAAGGTTTTATAACCTCAAGCCAGGTCTAAAGGAGCGCAGTCGGAGACCATTAGACTTGGCATCAAAGGGTCACTTGTTTGAGACTCAACAGTGGCACTGTGTTTTCTTCTGCTTAGTACTCGTTCAAGACAGGAAATCGTCCTGACATGACTGGATTATCTGACGTGCATACACATAGTCTGATCAGAGCCGTTGCTAGTCACTTGAATATTCTATGACTGTTAAGCTACTGACTGAACATAATTTGGAGTTCTAAGCTTGAAAGGAGGCTATGCAGGCTCGTCTGAGTCTACACTTGTCAAAATACCACATTGTTGGAAATCGCATGTTACGGCCCATATGCTTTTGTACCAAAATCTCATATTGCCGGCCAATATGTTGTGGACATCACAGAGATGCTTTCAATGAAAACCCACAACATATTTTTTTACGGAAAACAGAGAACTAAGTAGCATTATCATCTGGGCCTCGACGCGAGAAAACCTGTCTGGGGTTTCCAACAAAACGAGACAAAACAGTCACCTCAGCTACAGAGACTAGCTAGAAAATTGAATTTTGGCTTGAAGCAAGTTTAGTTATGATACTTTCCAAAAAGTGAATAACAAAGGCGCTGATCAAAGCTGGTCTGCACCTTTGTTTTTTGCCAACCCCGAAGACAGGTTTTCTCGCGTCAGGCCCATTTATGAGTAAATTAAAATCAGCTCATCTACCGCTATTCATTTATAAACTTTCTTTTATTTACTGAATTGTAAAAAAATGTACAGCTTTCCTTGGACTTTGTTTTTATACCCAAATATATACACATTTTTTGTACCCAAACATACACATACAATTTTAAACATTAAAGATGCCAGTAGTTTGCACAGATGCAACAAATACTGTTGATTGTTGATAAAAAATAATGAACTTCTTGTGTTGTCGAACAAAATTTAACCTTAACTAATCATCTATGATTCTTTTTTCGTTTATCAGCGTATAAGGCACCTACCTGTTTCCTTTTCTCTGAAAATTTGTGCCATCATTATCTTTGTAATTTACAAAATCCAATGTCTCAATCTGTTGTCGGCCATGTTTTATCTCGACCCAAATCCATGTTTAAAAATGCAAGTCCTTTGCTGTTATAAAATGACTGATAGCCATTGATTAGATTATTCAATATGAGGAGTGTTCAAATCACTTATTTTTCTAGGAAAGCTTATGTTGTAGGTGCTCATTGGATGCATCTCACAGAGACGCTTCCAATGAGTACCTGCAACATACGTTTTCCTGGAAAATAAAAAAAATATTGCAATTGTAAGGTAGGATAATTTTAAAAGTCTGGTATCATCAGCAGTTAAGCACGCTATTTTTCGCACACCAGATCGGGATTTCTGTTGTTTTTATCCATGTGAGATAACTCCATATCGTATACCCATACCAGCCTGTGGGAAAGATAAAAAACGAACAGACCCATGTCGGTCACATGCTGCCCTCACGTTGATCCGTGATGTCATTGTAATGTTAAAATAACTTCACCATGTCACATCTCAGGGTAATCCGGTATTCAGGATTTTCTGGAAGTCTTTTTCATGTTTTTACAATATAAAATGAGGTATTTAGTGATGAGCAAGAAAAATCCATTATTCCTTTGAGGGTGGGATAGAAAAAATTTCTGTCCCTCACAATCACCGTTTTTCATCATGCGACAAGCCTTGTGATGCCAATCTGTGATCCTCGGGATGGATTTTTTTCTATCCCACCCTCATGATGGATTCTTATACTCCTCAAGATTTTATAATCAAGATTAAATTGAGAAAAATACTAGATGCTCGCTTCAAAGTGCAAGTCTTTGTTGATGCCATAATTCTGTTTTGCCATGCAATTGACATTTTTTAAGTTTTCAAACAATAGCTAGATACCTGTCAAAAAGGTTAAGATTAACGTATCAGACCAAGATTTGAGTGCTCGTAGAACAGTCTAGTATAGGTTTTCACAGTTTGCTGTTCTTACAAAAAAATAATAACATTCAAGACAGTTTAGTAAACGGTCTGACCAGTGTCTTTTGTATTAGCGATGTCATATCTGTTAGAATGAAAAGGTTTTTATGGGATGTGTATGTTTAATAGTTATTTGATCATAATAGCTATTTGATCACATTCACCTTCTAAATGATCAAATTAATTTTTAGTAAGCTGCATCATGAATAGATTGTAGACCTCCCATATATCATAACCCATAAAGCGCCAAGAAAAAAATGCATCTGAAAATGTCGTCTGCTGAAGTCGTCTGCTGCAAATAATTGCCTAACATTACTGACGAATTAAGTATAGAAGCAAACAGTGTGGACCCAGAACAGACTGCTCCTATACGAGCAGTCTGATCCGGGTCCACACTGTTTGCCATAGAGGCTTCTTAAACATTTCAGCAGAAGATAAAAGCAGACGACTTTGTGCGATTGGCGCATTAAGGGTTAAAGGTCTTTTTCCAGGATATTACACACTTACTTAACAAACTACACCTTTCCATCCACCATTTTACAGTCAAACTAATGTTATACCACATTGGTATGCCATGGCTTGGTTGTTATCAAAATGGAGAACATAATTATGTAGTTAATAAATTTATTATGTAACATTCATGGAAAAGACCAGGGTGTGGTAAATGGGAATAAAATAGTGATATAACACTTTTCAAGCTATTGGCAACTTGTCCTCTGCTGATAAACTTTGCAGTAAATTTGGGACCCAGAACAGGCCAAACATTACTTATCTGTATCCAAACGATTTGACACCCTGAAGGTTTTCTTCAAAGCAACATTAATCAACGTGCAAATATTTTATATATACTACCCTTTGGAGAAATCCTGAGAAGTTCAGCTATTCTAAGAGTTTGGGCTATTTGGCTGTTGTTTTGGTTCAACATTAAGTTATCTAAGTGCAATAGGCTAAACGATCAAATACATTGTGAAATGAGAAATGCATGGTTAAAATTCATTCCTGTCTTTTGAATGTTTCATATTGGATACATTAAAGAAACTTGCCATCAAGTCTAACATGGTCACGAATTGGCATAAGCATACCATACTTTCAGTTAATATATATTGAACCACACCTCTTAACCCTTTACTCCTCACAAGCGCCTTTGGACGCCTTTGAAATGTAAGATTTTTTAAAATATTATGAAAAATGGAACATTTGCTCCTGAGGGAGCAAATGTTTCATTTTCCATAATATTTTCAAATGTATTGAATTGTAAAATTATTTTTGGAAAATATTTGAAAATTTGAATTATTTATAGAAAATGATGCAATGTTCTAAATATAGCATATAGATTGTGGTTGAACTCTTTCCTGGGGTTTGAATAAATATGCTAAGAGTACCATTTATGGATTCCCTGGCAGTTGCACAGCATAAATTTTCAAAAAACCCAGAAACCTAGGACTTTGATTTTTTTTTTTAATTTTTACTTCTTTCCTTGTAACTCATACAAGTAATGTATTGTAAAGTCAAATGACCAAGCTATAACCTTAGTGCATTCAAAATGGCTATTTTAACTTTATTAGGGCTTTTCTTGTTGTAATGAACAAAACCATGTGAATTTGACTAGAAATTAAGCAATGAATTAATACCCCCTGATTGTCCTCAATTATACATAAAGTGTATTAAATTTTTTATATTTTTACTGTTTCCGTTTTTTCGCTGTGTAGAAAAATCTTGTTGTGTGAAATATACTATGATGTGGTACATATTATTACAGTGTATTTAAGATTTTACCGTTGTTCTTGTTAAGAATGTGTTGACCGTGTAAAGTGTTTTTTCTTCTCATATGTGTAGTCTTGAAGTGTTGTACAAAATCATTTCAGTAAGGAACCAAGAAAAGTCACCTTTAACTTTTAATAACTCCTGCCATTGCCAAATAAACAAAAATGAACTGTTTATGCATAGGGCCCAGTTAAGCATAACATCTTGAGGCTCACTAGAGTTTGGAGCCATGCCATTGCATTCAGGGTTCGCACAGGCTTGAAAAGTACTTGAATATACAGGACTGTCTTGAAAAGTACTTGAAAAACACTCAAAGGCCTTGAAAAGTCCTTGAATTTACTATTTACTGAGGATTCAAAACTGTCTTTGGAGACCTAAATCAGTATTAAATTGTGGTGCCTTTATTTGGTGCAGCATGCTGCACCAAATAAATGCACCACAATTTTATACTAATTTTCTAAAATTTATATCTTTAGTAATGCAGTCCTAGCATTTCAAAAATATAATTTTAACGTGTAAATCAGGATTTTTCATAAACTTTTAGTCCTTGAAAACTGTAGGATAGTCTTGAGAAGTCCTTGAAAAGTCCTTGAATTTTACACAAACTTGCCTGTATGAACCTTGGCATTAAGGTAACATTTCCTATACCAAGCAAGAACGTGGTCATTAGTGTTGTGATATTGTAGTTTTTAACTCTTTCCTTGCTAGCGGCAACTTTTGTCGTCCGCTGATAACGGATAACAGAATGTGATGTCAGATCAGGATCACCACTGTTTGCATACAGATTGTTCTATAAGAACTTGAATAAACATGAAAAATAATAGCCAACAACCCTTTAAACGGAAATGGATTGTTCCATTTGATAAGGGTGGGAGATTCCATTCTGCTTAAATGGATTAATGAATTTTACACCAGTTTTGTTAAGGTATGCCGAGTGTATCATAGATTTTGTTGATATTTGTTTCACTGGTCAGTAACAAATAAGATAATGTATAATAAACCATCCAAATTTGATTGTATAAAACTGGATGGATGATTCTATCAGAGTATAACCCTTTACCACATAGAGACACCTTTTGATGCTTTTTGCAAACAGAGCAGACCCAGATCAGGCAGCTCTTGAGAGCTGCCTGATCAGGGTCTACTCTGTCGCTATTGAAATATGATATATCTGATCCTATACAACTGAACCTGACAAATAATTTCTTTGCTCTGCTCTATGTGCCAACATGAAAGTTTATTTAGATAATTATTCAGAGTGGGCTTAGCCTAGCATGAATATTCATGAAGGAAAGGGTTTATATACAGATAAATAGTCCTGTGAAGACTACTAGTTTTGTGAGACCTTTCTAGCAAAATGAGTACCGGTAAGATATTTATTGTAGCCTCAGTGATTGACATGTCTGCTGAATTTAGTAATTTTAGTAATGTCAGGGACTTCAAATCTAATCATTCACAGTGCAGTCCCTTTATTACACACTTCATTATAACACAGATTTGGTTATAATGCTGTTATGTTGTGGCTCCCAAGTAAATTTTTCATGGAATTTTACAAAGGAATTATAGGAAAATGACCATGTTATGGTGCTTTTTTCTTTTATTGCTTTGTAAAATTGTCCCTTTATTACATGATTCACTTACCGCCCTGTCCATTCCTATGGACTCCAAACAAGGTATCATTTGATTAAAGCATAAGAGAGTTTTTTTCATTTCAGGATATTTACACATGTTTTGTAAGGGCATTTTTACACCAAGGCTGAGTTGTTCAAAGAACAACATTGAAGATGCTGCTCACTTCTTTTTTTAATGGTATTTTATTGGAAAGAAATTATATTATTTTTCTATTATTTTGTTGGGTTTTTCATGTAAGAATTGTGTTAAGTGAATTATTCTTTGAGAATCTTGGACGAAATATTAATAATTTTAAGTCGTTTATGTTATACAAAGCAATAAAAATGGAATCATGGAAATGGAAAGACGTGAACAATGAATGGTTTGATTAAACTGTGTAGCCTTTTAGACTGCTAGAGATCTGTATGTGCATTTTTAAGGGAGACAATTTTGGAAATTGTGTGTATGCTTACATACCTTATTTTAAGGGAGACAATTTTGGAAATTGTGTGTATACTTACATACTTTATTTTACCCTAAATATTTGGATGCCATAACTTTATACAGCATATGTCCTGAACATTTGAACAAGTCAATTTGAGTTTCTGATAAGGTCTGTAAAATGTAGTGTTGGAATGGTAAACAGTGTAATCTATGATCAGAATGTGCCTTCAGGGGCAGTCTGATTTGGATTTATGCTGTATGATCTGGCCTATTTGTTCAACATTTACAGCAGATGTTCTAAAATTTCGAACACTAGTTGTCTGCCAAAAATGCTAAGACGAACAGGGCAGACCCAGATCAGACTGCTTCTGAAGAAGCAGTCTGATCAGGGTCTTCCCTGTATGCTATTTTGACAAGCATTTTGTGAATTACAGCCCTGATAACAGACATTTTATTTGAGAACGGAAAGAGAAGTGTTAGAACATTTACTGTGGGGTTAACATGGTAACAACTGAAGCAGGAGGTAGCTGTTGGTTGGAAAGGCAAAAATATTCAAGTTCAGTTTTCTCCATTGAATATTAATCAATAACCAAATTATTTTACCATTTGTGGTGGCTAAGGCTATTAAAGGTCTTTGCTGTTCATGGATTCATAGTATTTGCATTCAGAGCTCATCTCACATTTGTGTATATTCATGAAACGGCTGTTTATCATTGCCATTGGACACTATTTCATAGAAAGAGTATTTGTTAACAATGAGAAACAGGTGAGACTTAAAAACCACACAGTCTGATCAGGATGTCTTTAAGGTGGTCACTCACAATTCAACTAACTGATAGGGATATATGTAGAAAAAAATACGTTGACTGTAATGTGTATTTTTCAAAACAATCAAAAATCCATGATGTGACATGATGACTCAAAATGACCAATTTATACTCACTGATAGGGATTTATTCATTCTCAAAACAGTCAAAATTCACAGACTGATAGTAATATGATATTACAAAAACAACCAAACTACACCGACTGTTATGGTTAGGATACTCCATAGCAACCAAAGTAGACAGTGTTGACAGAGGGAGAAGATCTTTTCACTCTCAAAACAACTTAATGATATACAGTAAAACCTGTCTTAAGCGGCCACTCAAATTGAACACCAAAATTGGTTTTCAGTACCGATTATGACTAAATGCAGGTCAAAAGTAATTCAGAATGCTCCAAGAGGAGCATTCTGCAACACTTTCAACCTTCATTTAGCTACCATTCTCCATTTAGACATTTGTTTTGTCTATTTTTAAGTGGCTGCTTAAGACAGGTTTAACTGTAGTGTATAAAAACTGACTGTGGTGCGACTGAAGCCCAAACCAAAATACACTGATCTAAATATCTCAAAACTCAAATATACTGAAACCAAAAACTCCCAAACCAAATTATACGGACTGATAGAGATATACAATATATCTTAAAAGAACCTAAACATAAAACTGATTGTGATATGATAAATCTCCGTGAGATATTATCAGTCTCCAGACAAAACAGTGTCATACCAATTGGGCCTCGTCGCAATAAAACCTGTCTTCGGGGTTTCCAACAAAGCGAATTTCAAACCAGTCTCCTCACCTACAGAGCCTAGCTAGAATATTGAAATTTCCCCTGTAGCAAGTTTACATATGACAATTTCCAAAAAGCAAATAACAAAGGCACTGATCAGACTGTGCAGATGGGTAGGCTGGTCTGTGCATTTGTTGTTCGCCAACCCCCGAAGACTGGTTTTTGCGAAGAGGCCCAATTAATGGTGATGTGGATAATGCACTAACAGATAGGGCACAGTAAAACAAATACACCAACCAAAATACACTGACTGATTGAATATGATCAATCTGGAAATCTGCTTATTACTGGTAAGGATATTAAAAATCTGAAATTAACCATACAGACTGACTGATAGAGGTATGATAGCTAACAAAACTAAGAAAATTATCTCGTTATACACTGACAAACCAAAAAAGTCACATAATGCAATCGCAAAATACACTGGCAAATCATAATACACTGACTGATAGTGGTACAATAAATCTTGTACCAGTATACACTGACTGACAGGACAGTGGTATCATAACTCAAAACTACCGAAGTACATTGACTGATGGTGAAAAAAGCCCATGTTATATAAAGACCCCTAGTGAGTACCTGATCAAAATTTCTGGTAGTTTTCATCAGTTTTCTCATCAGTTGCAAACTACTTTTATTGATCATTGTGATCCATTCATAAACAAACTACTTTAATAGATCATTGTGATCCATTCATAAACAAATCATTGTGATCCATTCATCTATTTAGTGTTGCTTTTAATAGTTTGTTATATTTGTAGACGTTTACATAGGAAACTGTTGTGCCCAGTGAAGAACTGGAGTTTTATGATGCTGCTATTATATATGCATACATTCTTTTTCCATGGGGCCAATATCAAATTTACTTACAGTAAAACCTATCTAAAACAGCCACTCAAAAAAAGACCAAAATTTGGTTTTCACAACCAATTATCCCTTAATGCAGGTCAAAAGTATTGCAGAATGCTCCAAGGGGAGCATTCTGCAATACTTATGACCTTCATTAAGCTACCATGCGTCATTAAGATCTATGTTTTGTCTATTTTTGAGTGGCCGCTTAAGACAGATTTTACTGTATATTCTTCAGTGGCATGCTGTACTATTTACCATGTTCCACACAGATGCAAAAATTATATTACCCTTTTGCACACAGAAAAGCCAAAATCTCATAGAGTTTTGGTCTTTCTGTATGCAAATGGTGAAAGAGTACAAGATAAATTTACGACTTGAGTAGAATATTGATATTGGCCCATTTTCATATTACATATTGGCCTGTGCATTCACATCAGTTTAAAGTCCAGATTAGGGAATATCATAGGAGCTTGAAGTTCGGTCCTTATATCACTTATATAACCTCAAAACCAAAAACTCACGATTTCATTACATAGTGACATCGTGAGCTTTTGGTTTTGAGGCTATAGAGGTGATATAAGGACCGAACTTCAAGCTCCTGTGGGAATTTTAGAACACTGAGATTTTGCATCAAAACCATATATTGTGATACTTAATTGAATTATTGGTTAGTACCCACAAGATATGTTTTTATTGCAAAAAATATTCTTAAGAGCCAATCTTGGTACGGGATTCATTCATTTCTTCCTAAAACCTGAATTGTGTCAACTCATCCAAATCATCTCTCAGAAACTGAAACCTCAATAGCCCCATGCATTGGGACTCTCGCATATTAACCATATTGCGCTCAGAATGGCCAAACCTGGAGCTTTGATCTTTCTCACTGCAATACGGTTACAGTAAATGTTCTAAAATTTTGAACACTAGTCTGCCAAAAAGGCATAGAAAAAACAGTGCAGACCCAGATCAGACTGCTTCTAAAGAAGCAGTCTGATCAGGGTCTTCCCTATTTGATGCTCTGTCAAACATTTTGCGGGTTCCAGCCTTGATAACCAACATTTATTTGGAAAGGAACAAGAAGTGTTCAAAATTTTGGAACATTTACCGTAAAACTTGTAATGTTTTTGTGGAGAAATTAGAAGCATTGAACAAATATTTGTCTCCACAATAACAGTTAGGTGATCTTTGTGTTGGTGACAACTGAAGAGTAATATATACATATAGATCATAGAAGTAGAAATAAAAATCATTAAACATGTCTGTGTCAATCAAAGAGTTTGTTTTGTTTTTGTTTTCCTGTTTAGTCTGGATCTATAGATGTACCATGAACTCTGAGTAATGACTTTTGGATTGTTCTATTTTAAAAGGTGATGCATAACATGTAAAATGAGCCAGTCATGCTGGAACATCTAAGAATGTCAAAATAGTATAGTAAATGTAAGTAAATGCCCGAACTCCTATTTCTAGATATGTATTTTCAATATTGTAAATACAGTCACGCCTCAAAGCTTTTTGTTTATCTATAGATCATACTTAAAAAAACAAGACATGTCACAGTAACGTGATGAATGCCCCCAAAGGATTTGGTCTAGCATAAGACACATTTGAGGAAAGTTATTTGTAATATAGGAGGTATGCTCCAGATACGAAAAACCTAGAAATGAGGTCAGAAGTCAATGACAAAGTGACCCAAAATGGTATGCACCACTCTGTTCTGCCAAGATGAATACACACCAAATTAGGGATTCCTACCTCAAATAACAGAGGAGATACTTTGGACCTTCAGGGTTTACGTAGAACACTAAGCATTGCAACATGCAAAATATATATGCCAAGGGCCTCATGGCTTTAGAGATGATTTTAAAATTTTTCCACTGATAAGTCTATAGGAGCTAAAGACCACTGGGGCATGGCCATTTTGGACCCCAGGGGTATGGTTGACAGGATTTATGTCTGGGGACCACTAGACATTGCTAAATACTAAATATATAAGCTGTGGGCCTCATGGTTTCAGAGAAGGATCCCCACGGACTTGATTGGCAGGATTTATGTAGGGGACCACTAGAAATAGCTACATACCAATATAAGCTGTGGGGCTTATGGCTTCAGAGAAGATTTTTTAAAGTTTTTCCCATTATTGAGTCCATGGAAACTATTGATCCCCAGGGTGGGGCCAGTTTAGACCCCCAAAGATTTTTTTACATTATAGAGTAAAGTCCTGTACATTCAGACAGACTGCTAAATTTGGACAGCCGCCTTGCTTGTTTCATAGTTCAGTTATTGGAATAAAAAATAAACAAACCGTGAAAATCCTGATGTGAAGGCTCATAAGGAGCCATCTCATCTGGATTTTCACTGTTTGCAAATGTGTGTCCCAATTTACCTGATGTCCGAATTTACCCAACTTTCCCCAAGTCTATGGAAACTCTTGATCCCCAGGACGGGGCCAGTTTGGACGCCAGGGGCTTGATTGGCAGGATTAATATAGGGGACCAATACGCATTTCATACCAAATATATAAGCTGTAGGCCTCATGGTTTCAGAGATTTTTAAAAGTTTTTCCCAATATAAGTGTAAAGTTTTTCCCATTATTAGTCTATGGGAGTTATATGTTACTAAGGCAACCAAAGTTCCATTCCAATCAGCCCAAAACCCTTATGCAACCTTCCCCCTACCTGATGATTCTTTCCATGAAATTTCTTCAAAATTGGCCTACTGACTTTAGAGATCCTTTTTGTTTGATTTGATTCTTTACGACCTATCAACAATCTTTCAGTTAAACAGGGACGGGTGGGTCTTCCTGGGTTGAACCAGTACTAAGCTAGGATAAATGTGTCTTGCTCAAGGACCACAATGCAGTGACGCCAGTGAGGCTCGAACCCGCAGCCCCTTGGTCTTGAGTCAAGCACTCTATCACTGAGCCACTGCACTCCCTGACTTTAGATATACTTCTTTGAAAGTGTGGATGGACGACGGGCCATTGTCATACTAATACCTCGCTCGTGCCTTCGGCTCAGGTGAGATAATAAGCTGTGGACCTCATGGTTTCAGAGAAGATTTTTGAAAGTTTTTCCCATTATTAAGTCTATGGAAACTACTGACCCCAGGGACTTCATGGCAGGATTTATGTAGGGGACCACTAGATATTGCTACATACCAAATATATAAGCTGTGGACCTCATGGTTTCAGAGAAGAAGATTTTTAGGAAACTCTTGATCCCCGGGGCGGGCCCGTTTTGGCCCAGGGGCTTGATTGACAGAATTAATATAGGGTACCAACAGATATTATTACATACTAAATATATATGGCTTTAGAAAATTTTTTAAAGCTTTTCTCATGGCACCCATAGCTCCAATTCAATCAGCTCAAAAACCGTATGAAGACTTTCACCTGACCTGGTGATGCTTTACATCAAAATTGAACAACTGTCGTTAGAAATAAAATAACTTTGAAAATGTGAACGACAGGTGATAAAAATAATAAAAGTATATCAAAGCAGATGCTTAGTGTTTTTATTTGAAAATATTTTTAGATGGAGACATGGTAATAACAAATGCATAGAAAATGAATAAGTTCACAAAGGAACTAAAAGATAAATTAAGGGTCATATAAAAAAAACATGAATATGAAGCTGCATGAGGAGTTGTGATCACAAAAGTCACACAAAAAAAAATTGAGCCCCAACATGTGATTTCCAACAATGTGGCATTTTTACAAGTGCAGACTCAGACGAGCATGTGCAGCCTCCTTTCCAGCTTAGAAACACCAAATGATGTTCAGTCAGTAGCTTAACACTCATAGAATAGCCAAGGGACTAGCAAAGGCTCTGATCAGACTGCACATATGCACAGGCTGGTCTGAGCCTTTGCTGGTCGCACATACCACATTTTTGGAAATCTCATGACGCGGCTCATTTGGCTTCGGCTGCTGTCCATTCTACAGCGGTGATTCTGCTGCTGTTTATTGTTTGTTGTTGCTCCAATTTTTGTGGAAGTTTAATGTGAGGCCCTTTTTTTGTTTTGCAGTACTTAGTGTTGCTTCTAGTTTTGCAATCATTTTGCTGGGAAAGAGAGAGCTGGTTGCTTTACTTTTGTTGTGTTCTGAATGTCATGTCGCTGTTGTCTTTCTTTGACTCTTCCTTGCAGTGCCATGGGTTGGTCTGTAGTATGTGATTGTGGCATTTCCTGGTCAAACCACATGCCAATCCTCATACCATGATGATGAAGAAAGCACCTCCAAAGTTTCAAAGAGAGCTGTATATACTGTAAGCGGAGTTAGGCCCACAAGGCACCCACTGCCTATATAGATAGGTGACTGTGAAGCAAAAATCTGACAATTTGTCACAAGTTGAAAAAAGTAATTAAGGTAATGTCCAAACTACATGCACACCCTTATACTATGAAGAAAGCGCATGCAAAGACTGTAGCTCACAAGGCACTCATCGTGTATATAGAAATAAAACTGTTAATGTGAAAATTGAAAGTACCCACTCAATGAGTCAAGGGTCAGAAAGACAGCCCACCCAATTTTAACATCAGGAGACAATTAATCTGTTGTTTAAGTTTGTCTTGATTTTTTACATCCCTGTCAACATTTTCTTTCTGTCATGTCAGGATAGGTCTTCCTGGGTTGAACCAGTACTAAACACAGGATAGAGTGTCTTACTCAAGGACACATGGCAGGGTCTCTGGTGAGGCCCCAACCCTTAACCCCTCGATGTTGAGTCAAGTACTCTACCACTGAGCCACTGCGTTCCTAAAGAAGTGAAAATTTGCAGATGAAATGAGCAGACAATTTGTTTAGCATTGTCATTGGCAGAAACTTTTAAAGGGTAAAAAATCATCTGTTCCTAGCAAGCATGAAAAACACCCCATTATACATAGGTCCAGATAGGTAAACATTTTCAGCATAAAATTCAAATTATTTTCTTACCAGCTAATATTAACATATGTTTTGGGTGCTTAAAAGAACCGTCTCATTGAGACAGTTCTTTTGAGTACCCACAACATATGTTATGGTTGAGAAATAAAAAAGTAATTTTCCAATACACACTCTTTTCTTGAGGTCTGCATAAGAATAAAGAAACGCAACAAACACTTTGAGTCATTGTAAGCATACAATATGATGCAAGTTTTTAGTGCAAATGATATTTATCAATTGGAGCAGTATGTGTCCATCAAATTACAGTAGGTTCAACGTAATTATTGATTACATAATCATTTTGGTATGCCCTTAACCAGCCTGACCCCTGTAGCAAACTGCTGAAACAGGATCAATAAAAGCAAAGTTTGAATCAACCATCGGTTTATTGTTTTAACAAGTCTTGGCATGGTTTGCGGATCAAGGAAATGATAAAATGGCGATCTTTCTGTAGGATTCTGAAACGGCTTAACGTCATTAACGTCAACTCTAAATACTGCGTGAAATGCGTAAACTTTATTATCTGCTTGAGATTTATTCATTACAATATGGTTTTGTTCAAGAATTATGACTTGAGATCTTCAGACGTCAAAAAATTTCAATTCTGACGTCAAAATTCATTATCCTACGTTTTAATGGTTTCCATTATGTTTATGTGTTTTTCTAATTATAAAATGGTCCAGTGACAAAGTTTAGGTTACAGTTAGCAAGTTTGGTGTTCACTCTCCGCATGTAATCAGAGGTTTTCACTTGCATTATGGCGTGTTTTGTTTGACTAACGTCAATATAAACACCTTACCAGCATATTTCTACAGTATCTGAAAAGTCAGTTTTTCCCAAGAAAGCTTGTTCTGATGTCTCTAGCTGTATCTTATCCCGTATATTCACCAGCGACCCAAACCTGACGGCTCTAAGTGACATTTATCGCTTATTCACTACCATTGTGTATCTTGCCATTCAAGTAGCGTGTTTTGACGCAATATTTGACTGCAATATGAATATGATTAGACGTTTGTTTTATTGGCACATTGTCAAGCCGACGCTAAATAACCAAGCATGGAGAAGACAGGGTTTCTTGATCGTTATTCTGACGTTAACGTCACATTTTACCTTTTCATATGTTTTCATCGAGTAGCTTAAAATGTAGCATTAAAATGATGTTTAGGTATTTCATCACATGCTATAAATACTCAATTAGAAATTTTCAAAAGAGAATTCACCAAACTGTCATTTAAGCATGCAAAAATTATATTTCCTTCTGTTGCGTTTCTTTATTCCTTAAGTATAGATAGAAAACCTAATTTAATGATTTTAACACTGTGCTTGCTCAATGATAGTGTGCCACCAAATATTTGAAAACAAATTTTTTTTAAGCTTTTTTCTACACTTTATGTATCCAAGAAAAGTTGGTGTTTCATGTGAATCTTCTGCCAGCAGAAGCTTCATGTGAAATTGTGAAATATCAGGACTTAATTTTAACCCCGCCCCCCCTCCCCAAATAAAGGGGGTCTTGCATCTGTGCCCACGCATGGATTTTCTTTAAACTTTGCATAATAATGACTCGTTATATACAAACTATGAAAATGCATGTATTGAATTAGATTGTTAAGAATAAGGCTTAGGAAGCAACCCTGACGTACTCCACCTGTAAGGTGGCACCTGTCTCTAAATTTCCATGTCCTAAATCTATAGTTTTGTTTATTTCTATGATTTATCATCCAGATTAAATCAAAAATACCATAGGCATTATATTAATACCAAAAAACCATTTGGATGTATTATGATTTACGTTTTCTGAAGAAGTGATTATAAAATTTCAATATTTTTTTTTTCAAAAAATTACAAAACATTCAACATTAAATTCCAAAGATCGATATGTTCTAGTCTTTGTCAAGATATCATATTATCACAAAAACATGCCATATATATCCTGCTGATCTGAGCCAAATTTCATGAAAATCCAAAGCCGGTAACTTTGTCATTTCCTACCTCTTATGGTTATAGGTCAGTTTTAACAAAATTAATTATTTAGTTGAAATGAATCAATAACTCAACAGAAGGGGGTTGTTTTTAAATCCACTTCCACTTTTCTTAAAGAAAGACATGTTTAGACAATTTCAAATGATTCAATGGCCGGAAATGCCAAAGGTCATGGCCCCATGTCATGGCACTAAGGGGCCAAGACAATGTGTATCACTTTCTCAAGTCCTGCATGATATTGTTCAAGAAACATAATATCCTATCAATAAACGTGTGAAAACAAGAAGACCAAATATTTCTATACATCCCAACTGAGCTCGAGTAACCACATTTTGGTGCCGTGACCAGGATAAAGTGTAACAGAGTCATATCAAAGGTATCACAGAACACTTTTTACAGTGTTCTACATGAATAAGTGAGGTCCAGAAACGAAACTGTATGCCTGGAATATACATCCAGCCAAAGAATAAATGTTGCCATTTGATGGAAATCAGCATCAGTTTTACAAAACAGAATAAACAGAGAAGATTTAAGCATTAATTTAGCAATACCTTTGAAGCCAAGAGTTCTCTGTGACCAAAATGCTTAATTTTAACCAATAGGTTTGACAGGGGCTTATTCTTGTGAACCAGGTTTATTAATGAGGCCTACAATTATAAAACCATCGATATAAGGTTCTTCTCCTGTATGAACTGACTTGTCATAAGGTTTCTCTTCTGTATGAATTAAAATTCTTAATAATGTTACATATTAAGTGTAACATTGGTTAGATGTAGTTTTAACGTTCTAAACTAGATGTGGTAAGTCCAGTGTCACCATATTGTATGGTTTTGGGTAATATTATTGTGAAAGCACTTCATTAAATAAGAATCATGACACTTAATATGAAAGAATATTGTTTTTTGTCTTTTTCCAATCAGTAATAGGGAAAAACACTGAACATATCAACTTTTACCAATAAACGTACTAGCATGGTGATTCAAACTAAGCAAGTATTCAAGTATGTTTTACACAGAAACATAATTATTGTATTTTTTACATTTTGATGAATTAGGGCCATGTGTTTATATCAAGTTGAAAAAATATGTTACCGGTCCTTGAATTTCATGAAATTTTGTCTACATATTCTTAACATATATGGAAAGTTTATAAGTTGAAATGGTATCTTGACAAAGACCGCAACATGTGAAAATTTTAGTTCCAAATTTCACTGAATACAAAATATACAGTTGAAAATTGGGGTACCATCTCATAAAAATGATTGCCCACACTCTATCCTAATACACACAAAGCCATTTATAGTATCAACGAACTTATTAATGATATAGTTATTTAATTAAGCATTTCTGCGCCCGTTACATGATATTTCAATTACTTTAGAAATGATTATAACTGGATATCCTAAGGTATTGTAGTGATATTATACATGACGTCATAAATTAGCATTGGAATTGCATAAAAACTCAAATGCACCATAAATATAAAAGTCATACCCCAGACAATTAATAAACATAATATTATCAAATTCCAATCATGGGCAGACTCCCATGTTAATTTCCCATACCATGAAAGAGCCCCTTTATCATTAAAAATTAGTGTCTGCTGCAGTTGTGATTGAAAATTGTTTGTTTGTATTTATTCTTTATGTCTCTGTCAATATCCAGGGTGATTGGAGATTGACTTTGTTTAACCTTATGCCAGCTTAATTTGCAGCAGACAACATTTTTCAAATTTTGTGACATTTACTGCAGATTTCAGTTTCAAATATTGCAGCAAACAATATTTTCAAATTTTGCGACTTCCGTAAAAAGTTTTCCTTCATAAATCCATGCACTGAACACATTATATTTATGAACTACCGTATTTACCATTATTTGCCCACTGTGTGCATAACTTTTTCAATATTTTTTTACAATTTTCAATAACAGTGTGAAACCAGATCGGCTGGCTTCTGTTGAAGCCAGCTGATCAAGATTGACACTATCTTCATATGTATAATGAATCCAAATTTATACAGAATTGTATCACTGACTGGTAATCAAAAGTTTATATAGCATTCACAGCTGAAAATAACAGAGTGCACTCAGAAGATTATATAAAGAATAAGGTCAAATGAGCCGCGACATGAGATTTCCAACACTGTGGCATTTTGACATGTGTAGACTCGGACAAGCCTCTGCAGCCTCCTTTTAAGCATAGAAACTCCAAATGGTGTTCAGTCAGTAGCTTAACAATCATAGAATACTCAAGCGAGTAGCAAAGGCTCTGATAAGACTGTGCGTATCCGCAGGCTGATCTGAGGCTTTGCTGAACTCACATACAACATTGTTGGAAATCTCATGCACTGGCTCAATTATGATAGTCCAACTTTTATTTCCTTGCTCTTGACAACTTTTGTCTTCTGCTGATTACCTTTGTAAACAGCTTGGATCCTGATCAGGACCTACAGAATGATGGTTCTGACCTGGATCCAAAACTGTTTGACTCTGATAGTCTTCGTGTAAGAATTTTTGGAGAAAGTAATTTTGAGAAAAATTAGCAGACGACAACAAAACGTGTGAAGAGCATGTGAGCTAATTATGTCAAATACAATAGTTAAATAAACCTTTCCTTGCCAGCGGCGACTTTCGCCTTCTGCTGATAACCTTTGCAAACATGTGGATCCAGATCAGGCTCGACAAGACAATGGTCCTGATCTTGATCCAAACTACTTGACATCCTGATGGTATTACTGAAAGAACTTTTCGAAAAAGTTGATTTTGAGAAAAATCAGCAGACGGCAACAAAAGCATGAAAAGTTACAGAAAATGTATCACTAGCTGATAATGTGGAGTTGATAAAGCATTCACAACTAAAAAGAACCCAGTGTGCACCTAGAAGAGCATGTGAGCTAATTACGTCAAATAAGATAGTTCAATAACTCTTTCCTTGCCAGCGGCGACTTTTGTCTTCTGCTATTAACATTTGCAAAACAGCTTGGACCCAGATCAGGACCAACAGAATGTTGGTCCTGATCTTGATCCAAACTGCTTGACATCCTGATGGTTTTACTGAAAGAACTTGTCTAAAAAGTTGATTTTGAGAAAAATCAGCAGATGACAACAAAGCGTTTGAAGAGCATGTGAGCTAATTATGTCAAATAGGATGGTTTAATAACCCTTTCCTTGCTTGCGGCGACTTTTGCCTTCTGCTGATAATCTTTGCAAACAGTTTGGACCCAGATCTGGCCCAACAAAACAACAGTCCTGATCTTGATCCAAACTGCTTGACATCCTGATGGTATATCTGAAAGAATTTTTCGAAGAAGTTGATTTTGAGAAAAATCAGCATACTACAAAAAAGCATGAAAAATTACAGAAAATGTATCACTAGCTGATAATGGGAAAGTGATAGATCAATCACAGCAAAAAGAATCCAGTGTGCACTTAGAATCTTGAGCATGTGAGCTAATTAGGTCAAATACGATACTCAATAACTCTTTCCATGCCAGCGATGACTTTTGTCTTCTGCTGATTACCTTTGCAAACAGCTTGGACCCAGATCAGGACCAACAAAATGTTTGTCCTGATCTTGATCCAAACTGATTGACATCCTGATGGTTTTACTGAAAGAACTTTTCAAAAAAGTTGATTTTGAGAAAAATCAGCAGATGACAACAAAAGCATGAAAAATTGTCCAAAATGTATCATAGCTGATAATGTGGAGTTGAAAAAGCATTCACACCTATAAAGAATCTAGTGTGCACTTAGAAGAACATGTGAGCTAATTAGGTCAAATACGATAGTTCAATAACTCTTTCCTTGCAAGCGATGAATTTTGTCTTCTGCTGTTAACCTTTGCAAACAGCTTGGATCCAGATCAGGACCAACAGAATGTTGTTCCTGATCTGGATCCAAACTGTTTGACACTCTGATAGTGTTTGTGTAAGATTTTTTGAAAAAGTTAATTTTGAGAAAAATCAGCAGACGACAAAAAAATTACCCAGCATGCCTAGTGATAATATCAAGAATATCATTCCTTGTCTGGCTTCTCTTTACTCCCATCAACAGTCTTAGTATGTGTCTCATCTGACTGTGAATCTCTGCTGGATCTATTTCTACTCCTTTCAACAGTTTTCCCAGACTGTGAACCACTTCCAGCTTTCCATTTACTCCAGTCAA
The DNA here is from genome assembly GCA_964019695.1 of Loripinus fragilis. NCBI lineage: Eukaryota > Metazoa > Mollusca > Bivalvia > Lucinida > Lucinidae > Loripinus > Loripinus fragilis. The sequence continues at coordinate 40,967,421 of OZ026520.1, read as the reverse complement.
TAGTTCGCGTATGTGGCCCAACTGGCTGTGAATCTATGCGGGATTTAATTCTGTCCAAATCATCAGTTTTTGTGAATTTCGATTCGAGTGCTTTATGAAATTCCTGCGTTAGTTCTGATGCTCCTTCACGAAGCCTCCTTGGCTTCAGAAAATTTTCCATGATCAGTTTACTTTCTCTTTCTATATCACCTGGCAGCTCTTCCTCTTTCCGTCTTGGAGTGTCTGAATCAATGAGGTCAAAGTCCTTAAAGCCTTCATCGAAATCTGCTAACATGGCAGACGGCGGGATCAGGCCAGCCACGACAAATCGCATCTCAGAATTTAGAAAATTGAAGGTTGCACACGCCATATCCTGAAATGAAATAAAGAGCAACGGTCAGATCAACATGAAGATTATTTGGGCCAGCACACAAGATTTTGGTAATTATCCATACATGTAGGTCAATATAAACACCAAAAAAATTGCATAAAATTGTGAATATTTTTTACCCATCAGTTTACACATATGTTTTTGGTGCTCAAAAGAACAGTCTCAATGAGACGGTTCTTTTTAGCACCCACAACATATGTTTTGGTTGAGAAATAAGAAAAATAATTTCTAATCATGCACTCTGTGTCAGTCTGTTTGTTTTCATGCATAGCTAGACTCTAAAGTTCAGTCTGAGTATGTATCTACATGCATACTTTGTGTATGCTAGCAGCGAAGGTTCTGGTGAGACTGCGGAAATGCCCAGACTTGTCTGAGCATGGGAGCGCAGTGGCCCAGTGGCAGAGTGCTTGACTCGAGACCGAGGGGTTGCGGGTTTGAGCCTCACAGGGGTCACTGTGTTGTGTCCTTGATCAAGACACATAAGTCCTTGCTTAGTACTGGTTCAACCCAGGTAGACCCGTCCCGACACAACTGAAAATTTGTTGACTGGGACCTAAAGAATCAAATCAAACAAAATCAAAACCTTGGCTGATTGATGATGTGATAAGTACCAAAATCTCATGTACTGGCTCATTTAAAAGATCTTGGAAAAGGTCTGCCTAATCTTGTGCACCCATCCATTGGCATAGCTCCCATTATGCATTTACGCATGTGCGTAATAAAAACAGTAACATTCAAGAGAGGTCAGCAAATGATGTAAAAGTGATTTATCATCCAATAAGGAGCTGCTTTTAAAGGAAAGAATTTGCCCCCTCTGGGAGCAAATTCTTTTCTTAAAGAGCAGCTCCAATTTTGAAAAGGGACATAACTAAAAGAGAATCATTGCTTAATCTAGTAGTCACCCTTTGATGTGTGTAATTTTTTAGTGTTCCTTGTTTGTTTGATTTGATTCTTTACGTCCCATCAACAATCTTTCAGTTAAACAGGGACAGGTCTTCCTGGGTTGAACCAGTACTAAGCAAGGATAAATGTGTCTTGCTCTAGGACCACAACGCAGTGATGCCGGTGAGGCTCGAACCCGCGACCCCTCGGTCTCCAGTCAAGCACTCTACCACTGAGCCACTGCGCTCTCCTTTCAGTGTTCCGGCTACGACATTGCCATCTCATTACATTCAACTATGGGTGAAGGAAACCTTTTAATCAAACCAAAACCTCTCTCTGTTTAAAGTTTTTCACAGTTGCTGATTTGCAAACAATTTGGACCCAGATCAGAGCTGACAATATGTACGGTCTGATCTGGATCCAAACAGCTTCAGATTGAAGATATACCTAAAAGAGTTCTTTTTAATTTTTTAGGCATTGCTATATACTAAATATATAAGCTGTGGGCCTAATGCACGGGTGGGCATCAGCGGAACTACCGTGAAATCGCGTAAACGTAAATTTGTTCCTTTGTCACATCTGGGACCTCTCGCTGGTTTTGATTTTTGCAAAAGAATGAGCTAATTATGTAAAAATCCTGCAATGCTATTCCATGTAGATATGATTTACCTTGCTAAACAGGCCAAACATGATGTTAAAAAAACCTTTGCTTTGAGATGAGATAAGTAACCAAGTTGAACCATGAACTGGATTTCTTAAGTTTTTTGTCAAAACGAAGAAAGCATGCAGATGTTTTGCTAGTTTTAGCTCAGAACAAGAGCATATTACACATGTCATGTAGATGACAGCCCTTATTTGTCCTTCGGACGTAAAAAATCGAACCAATCATGTTCTATGAAGGGATAAATGCCAAAGTTTTCAGGAGCAGTATCGTCTTCGCCATCGCGGTAGTTGTAACATCATGCTCTAGTTCCTTAGAGTATGCCATATCAGTATATGCAGGCGCGGAGAGAAATGTCTGTAACATTGTAGTATCTACTGAAACACCCAAACTTCCGCCTTTGGAGAGCTAATAAAATGACAGCCTCATGGCTTTAGAGAAGCTATGGGAGCTAAAGACCACTGCGGCGTGGCCAATTTGGACCCCAGGGGCAAGGTTGGCAGGATAATGCAAGAGACCACTAGATATTAATACATACTAAATATATAAGCTGTGGGCCTCATGGTTTAAGAGAAGAAGATGTTTAAAGTTTTTCCCATTAAAAGTCATTGGAAAACTTTGGGGTGAGGCCAGTATGGACCCCAGGGGCATGGTTGGCAGGAATTATGTAGGGACCACTAGACATTGCTAGAGATACCAAATATATAAGCTATGGGTCTCATGGTTTTAGAGAAAAAGATTTTTTAAAGTTTTTCCTATTATAAGTTTGGAAACTCATGATCCTCGGGGCTGGGCCAGTTTGGACCCCAGGGGCATGACTGGCAGGCTTTATGTAGGGGACCACTTAAGCAATAGTAACCTAAGCTGAGGGCTCTATCAAGGTTTATGGATTGCCCAAAGTCCCACCCCTGGGGCATGACCCAGGTGACCCAGGTGACAGAATGAAAATCCCGTCTGATATGTTTTGCATCTTTCATTTGTGAGAACACACACAAAGTTTGGTAAAAAAATCTTTGAAATTGACTTTGTAATTGAAATTAAATGATATTTGACCTTTTGACCCCCTCCCGAGGGCCCCAGGGGGCGGGGCCAAAATAAAGTTTGACGTTGCACGCCCGATTCATGTCAGTAACTCACACACCAAATCTAGTTGAATTTCGTCCAATGGTTTAGGAGGAGATAGCATAACGGACAGACGGACGGACGGACAGATGTACCACCGAATGGCCATTTAGGTGGCTAAGAGCTATGTGTCTAAAAACATTATGCATCTTCGAATTTTAAGTGGCTAAATTCTGTCGATTAGATTTAAGTGACTATATTTTTGGGATGATAATTTTTTATGAGGCTACATTTTTATGTGGCTAAACACAAATGTAACCACCAGGGGCTGCAATAGATTTTTATTTTCATTCTATCAGGGTTACCCCTCTTAGAATAGCTTTTTGACAGTATCAATCGACAATGAAAAAAAAAATTCTATTTAAGTAGGCATGTAAGACACCTGGTACACTGACATATTTTACCAAGCCACATTATGTAGATGGACCGTGTTGGAGGTCCATACAGATGGATAATTTGATATCCAAATTTGAGTGTCTTTTTTTCAAAACTTACAGGGGTTACCCCCCTTAGTTGATTTATGTAGTTTCAATCAACTTCTTATGTGACTAGACACATAAGAGGTTTTAGCCACTAAAGTGTCAAAAATACCAGTTATTAGCCACATAAGTGGTCATTTGTAAACATGGACAGACGGACAGACGGACAGAGGCGATAACAATATCCCCTTCGCTTTTTTAAAAAAGCGTGGGGATAAAAATTGAAAAAAGAAGGCAAAATGAGGATAAGCATCTTAATTTTCATTTGCACAGTACACTTAACCTACCTGAAGGTGTACACAAAACTTTAAAACACTGGCTCCATTAGTAGCTGAGAAATCTGTGACAGAAATTTCCATTGGAGAGAAAGAAAAATGAACAAATAAAGGAACTGATAAGCAATATGTGGCTGTCTTTTTGTTACATGATACAACTCATCACTATCAAGCTTTGTACCAAATTTCAGAATCCTAACCCAAGCAGTTGCTGAGAAATCTTTGACGGAAAAAAAAGTTTACAGAAAAACACACAAACAAACATAATGAAAAAAGTCAATAAGCAATGCTTATTAGATACCCCCCGCACAGTAAGAGTCAGTGAAAAAACTTGGCAAGTTATAGTTCGAACAAGAAGACCTTAGTTTTGATAAGAAGATTTCAGTAGAATCTGTGCAAACAAAAATTATAAACTCCTTCATGCATATGTTCAATGTGTCTACATTGTATCCGCAAAGTATCAAATTGCTCCATCAAAAGCTGTAGTAGGAGTTGATCGGCCCATAAAGGCACTATCCATGCATATACAAAAGCCATATAAGGGAATAATTGTCTAAGTTCTCACAGTTGTCATTTTGTCAAAATTATTTTTTGTGAACCAAAATCCTCCATGCATATGTTCAATGTGTCTGCATTGTATCGGCAAAGTATCAAATTGCTCCATCAAAAGCTGTAGTAGGAGTTGATCAGCCCATGAAGGCACCATCTATGCATATACAAAAGCCTAATAAGGGAAAAATTGTCTAAGTTCTCACAGCTGTCATTTCGTCAAAAATTATTTTTTCTGAACAAAACTCCTTCATGCATATGTTCCATGTGTTTAAATTTTACAGGCAAAGTCTCAAATTGTTCCATCAAAAGCTGTGGTAGGAGTTGATCGGCCCATGAAGGCACCATCTATGCATATACAAAAGCCTTATTAGGGAGAATTGTCTAAGTTCTCACAGCTGTCATTTTGTCAAAAAATATTTTTTCTAAACCAAACTTCTTCATGCATATGTTAAATGTGTCTACATTGTATAGGCAAAGTATCAAATTGCTCCATAAAAAGCTGTGGTAGGAGTTGATCGGCCCATAAAGGCACTGTCTATGCATATACAAACACCTTATTAGGGAAAAATTGTCTAAGTTCTCACAGCTGTCATTTTGTCAAAAATTATCTTTTCTGAACTAAACTCCTTCATGCATATGTTCAATGTGTCTACATTGTATAGGAAAAGTATCAAATTGTTCCATCGAAAGCTGTGGTAGGAGTTGATTGGCCTGTATATGGCCTATAATAGCATAAGCACAAAGCACTATATTAAAAGCCATTTAGAACTACAAAGGGAAATAACTCTAATAGAATTGGCCCTAGCCCTTACTTTTTTGTCTCAAGTATTTGTCTTGCATATATGAACATGTTTGCAAGGTTTGATGAAAATCCAGCAATGACTCTTCGAGTTATTAAGGAAAAAGCACTATATTAAAAGCCATTTAGAACTACAAAGGGAAATAACTCTAATAGAATTGGCCCCTAGCCCTTACTTTTTTGTCTAAAATATTTGTCTTGCATATATGAACATGTTTGCAAGGTTTGATGAAAATCCAGCAATGACTCTTCGAGTTATTAAGGAAACAAAGCGTTACGGACGGACGGACGCACGGACGGACGGACGCACGGACGGACGGACGGACGGACACACGGACAACGTGAAAACAGTATACCCCCTACAAACAAAGTTTGCGGGGGGGTATAATTACAGAAAAGGCAAAAACTATATACCTCCTATATACTTCGTAACGGGGGTATAATTATGAAAAATTCGACGAACTTAATGATTCCACAGATCACTGTTGTGTCCTTTAGAATAAACATGTGAAAACTGCAAAATTCACTCGCAATTTAACAGTAAAAATCCAAAAAGATGAATAATTCATAAATACTTTTCCCGTCATCTCCGTAGCGGGCACTATAACGTGGTATAGACCCGCCCATATAACGTGATAGTGCCCGCTCGTGCATCTATCGCAGAATAGCAGCCTCCATGTGATGCTTTTTTAGCCAATGAAAAAGCGTGTTACATTTGTGATGTGCACTAATAGACATTGCTACATACTAAATATATAAGATGTGGGCCTCATGGTATATATGGTTATGGTTTTAGCTATATGTTACCATGGCAACCAGAGTTCCAATCCAATCAGCCCAAAAACCTTCTGCTGCCTTTCCCCCAACCTGATGATGTGATACAAATTGGTTACCTGACATTAGAGATATATTGGACACTGGACCATAGCCATAGTAATACCTCACATGAGCCTTACACTCAGGTGAACTAAAATGGCAGGGGCATAAAAATACTTACAGTGGGCAGGATTTCAAAATTAATGTTCTTTGCTCTTAAATACTTGTAAACATCAGGGCTCACTTTCCTACCAATATCACCTACACCAAGAACCAGTAGGTCTGAAAAGAAAGAAGAACAGAAGAGTTTTTACCCTTTTAAGGCCAAAGGAATTTTCCACAAAGCTTGATACATTTAAGTCAGACTGGTATATTGTATATATTGAGGGGTTACAGGTTATAATTTCCAAAAACATTATATTTCTATCTCTCAAGATCATTTTTTGACATAACAAAGAGTGCAGACCCTGATGAAATGCCGCCACATGTGGCATTTCAAAGGGTTAAAACACCATTATGTAAGTACAATATGGTTGCATCATGAGGATGAAATGATCCTTCAGCTGGCTGCTGAGAAAGCCAGCTGATCTGAATCAACCCTGTTTTTTAAATGAGGGTATATAAACCTGAAAATGTAATGCACACAATGTGCTTAGTAAGCCTTAGTTTTTGTTTGATTTAATTCTTTACATCCCATTTAACAATTTTTCAGTGATGTCAAGACAGGTCTTCCTGGGTTGAACCAGTACTAAGCAAGGATTATTGTGTCTTGCTCAGAGACACAACACAGTGACGGCAGTGAGGCTTGAACTCGCAACCCCTCGGTCTCGAGTCAAGCACTCTAGACTGAGCCACTGCGCTCCCTACAATATGGTTGTATCATGAGGATGAAAACAGTGTTGATCCTGATCAGCTGGCTTCTGAGGAAAATGTTCTGCCCACAGTGTGTTTAGTGGGTCAATAACGTTATATTTTGCCTTTTAAACAATTTATCACTTGACGCCATGTCTGGGAGTAATTTAATGCCATGTATTGAAATTGATAAACCACTAGTGGTTCACATATTTAGCAACGTTATGTAATGATAGTCCCATCTTATTTCTCCATGGTGCATACATTAGTATATACATGTATAGCAAAATATTGAGCTTTGCAAGCCAAAAACAAGATTGCTTCATTATATTCTCATACATGTATGAGAGATAGAATCTAGCATTCCTGCTCCTGTATTATTGAAATTTTTGCAAAAAAAATACACGATAAAATGCTTGACAAGCCTCACATTTGATCACTTCCTCAACTTGTTTAACTATCTGCATGTCAGCTTTTTATTCCAATATTAAACGACATAGCTAAATTTTATTATTCATTACTTCACATATGGGAGATTTGAAAAGCTGACATTCTCAAAGATGCAATAGTCAGTGCACACCCAAATATGAATACAAGCCCTGTCCTTATCCTTTTTTGAAAACACTGTAGATCCAGATCAGCTGCAACCTGACAAAGCCATCTGATCAGGATCCACACTGTTATCGTCTCTGATTGAAAGTACGTGCTTACAACTAGAATGCTGCAGGTTAACATGATGAAAAATTGTGAAGGAGTGAGGTACACAAAAATATTCAGCATAAAAGTTGTAGACTATACCAAGGCAAAGAAGGACTCTAATTTAGCACAAGCTTACTAAGGCCGTCTTGAAAAAAAATTGTTTGCTGTCACCCTACTTATAATTTTCCAAGTGGGTTGGTAGGTAGGTATTTATTTTTTTTTCACTGATTTGTTAAAAAGACATTAAAGATAAAGAAAAAAATGTCTAAAATTAGAATAAATTTTTTTATTTCTCTGAAACAGCCATAAAATATTTTGGGTAGGTAGCTTTTTGAGCAAGTCGGTTAGGTGACGACAAACAAAGAATTATTTAAGGATGGCCTAACTTGCTAAACGCTAGTAGTTTTCTCCAAAAGCAACTAGAAATTGAAATCAGTTGCTATTTTTAGCATGTGAAAATGTAAGTCACTATCATATCAATCAAACCATGCAACATTACAAAAGATGCATGTTAAACAGTGGGGATCTGATCAGCCAGCTTCTGGACCCACACTGTTGGTGAGAGGACCAAATATGAAAACAGGAAGATGTTAATAAAAAAATTATTTTAGGTATCACACAATCTATGCACTACAGACCTGACCTCGAAGATATAAATCTTTTTTCATGCTCAACTCAGCTGAGCACAAAACTTATCCTGCTCATAAATGTTAAAATGCCAACAGTTGTTGGCATTTCAACATTTATCAGCATGATAAATACAACATATGAGAGACTTATAGCAAATAACTTCTTTGTCGGTATTTTAGTTTTTATGAGCAGTTGAAATTTCGTGCTCAAATGAGTTGAGCATAACATTTTTTTTACAACCTCGGGGCCAGAAATGCTAATTGAATTTGTTAGATTTTCTAATTAGTAATATCACTGGAAAAGTAAGTGTTCAACATTCATTTCCATGAAATAAGTTGATCAAGTGAGAAAATAGTCACTTGCTATTTTGACAAGTGAATAAAGATTTTAAACTTGATCCGTGCAAAGTGGTCATGGTACAGTAAAACCTATGTAAAACTGCCACACTCAAAAAGACAGGAAATAGGTTTTCAAGACCAATTATCCCTTGATGCACATCAAAAGTATTGCAGAATGCTCCAATGGGAGCATTCTGCAATACTTTCGACCTTCATTAAACTACATTTTGTCTTTAAGATCTTTGTTTTGTCTATTTTTGAGTGGCCGTTTTACACAGGTTTTACTGTGTATGTATAAAAGGTGGGAGTACCTTTAACTTTTATTTTTCTTACCTGGTTTAGGGTGAAGCAGTGTAAACAGAGACAAGGAATCTTCATTTATGTCATCAGAAGTGTTAACCTGAAAAGTATACAGGGCCAACCTTAGCCCTTAACCTCATAGAGACACCTTTTAATATACTCAACGTCAGTGAAAAGTTACCAGTAAATCACATACACTTAACATAGGACAATATTTAGTCCACTCAGAACGAAGAACGGCGGAAACTTCAACACTCAATTTTATGGCATAGAGTCCCATGCATCACCACTTTGGAACATGGTAACCATCACACCCGAATGCATTATAATCATTCCTTGATGGACCCTGTAGTTTACATTGCATTGTATAAGAAAATGCAAAGTTTTGGTGCTACCTTAAAGATTGATCCTCATTTTTCGCGTTTAATGGGATAACCTAAACCATTTTGGTGGCCTTTTCAATGAAACTGTCTAGGGTATGTCCTGGCATGTTGTCTTCTGAAAATGATGATTTCAAATTAAAAACTGCAAAAAAACATAAAATACACGTACATCACATGCACCATAGTTCCAGGGCTCGTGTAACTGTTTTATCTCTCCAAACGAGCTTTTCGTTGACCAGAAACATGAACGTAACAGTAGCCAAAGATCTGTATTATATATTTTCCGAAATATCGAAATTTCAATACTGGTAACTTTTCATTGACGCTGTTATACTTTTGCAAACAGAGCAAACCCAGATCAGGCAGCTCTTGTGCTTCTATGGATATATGATTAGATATGATCTTACACTTGTGGCTGACAAGTAAATAAAATATCTTTGTTCTATGTACAAACATGAAAATTGATATTCATAGTGGGTGGAGCTTAGCATGAATATTAATGAAGAAAAGGTTAAAACATGAGATTTTGGTACCTATTGCATCTTCATCTTGGGTCAAGATATTGATGCCTGAAGCTTGGCCTGAGCCTTTATCTTTGCCCCTTTTTTGTGTGTACTAGCAGTGATGACTCTGATGTTCTGAGCTTTGGAAGCTCCCCGATGCAATAAGTACCGAAATTTCATGCTCAATTTTTTTGTTCAAACGAAAAGAGAATCAAAATTTGGTTGACATTTTTGTAACTCATAGGAATAATGACCCATTAAATATGGAAACATATAATGCCACCTTTGATATGTACATTTGTAACAAAATTTCAATGGTAGTTAGCTGGAAAAAAGGCCCAGACAAACAGTGCACACTAGGCTATAGATTAGACTGCTCCTTCTGGATCTGGATCTTTACTCGGGGCATTTTCTGCCCTTCTCAAGGGGCCGAATTTCGGCCCCATTCCAATCGAAAATAGCCACCTTTTTTCCAAATATCATGTCTGTTTTTCCCAATAAAGAAAAGAAAAAAAAAGAAAAAAATCTCTTTTTTTAGAGACCACTACTACTTATGAGAAACAATGACCCATATCAGAATGATACTTAAACACTTGTGCTTAAGTGGTATGGTTAGCATTATACAATCTAAAATAACTTGATTTTGAGCATATATTTTACTACCCTTGTTATATTCTATGTCGTTAATTTCTCCCAATTTCGCTATGAAGTCGATCATTTTTTCCCAATTTTGGCCAGAGGCCTTTTCCCAAAATTGCTGGAAAAAGCCCTGTAACTGTTTGCTAATATTCTGACTAGCATTTTGTGATTTTTAAAAAAAGACCTGATAACCGACATTTTAGCTAAGAATATTTTAGAACAGTGTAGTTTAACAATTTATACAAAAAAGTATGGGATTTTTATTACCAAATCATAGATAAGACTAGTGTCCTACTAATCAATCAAAAACATTTAATTTATCAATAACTTCACTCTTTTCTTGCTTGAGACGAATTTTGTCGTCTATTGAAAACCTATGCAAGTGATCAAGACAGACAGAATGTCGGTCCTGATCTGGATCCAAACTGTTTGCCACTCTGATAGTGTTCTGTGTTCCAGAAAGAATTTTTTTAAAAAGTTATTTCTAAAATCAGCAGACGACAACAAAAGCATGGAAAATTACCCAGCATGCAGTGTTAAAATACAATGGAAAGAGATCAATAGAATTTTCTGCTATCGATTACAGTCATCTTTGGAATAAGCGCTCTGTGAGCACAAGCTTTCTAAACAAAAATTCTATACATGTACATAATCAACATAATGAACATATGTTGTGGGAACCCAAAAGAACAATCTATAAGAGATGGTATTTTCAGCACCAAAATGTATGCTCCTAATTTCCACACATCTAGACCAGTAGACCATAGGAGCTGTTATTTACGTCAATAGCCCATAAAAACTTTAAAACAGGCCGAAAATAATTTTGGCTTTTTGACACTTTTTTCAGCTCGATATCCCTATTTTTGGCCTTTTTACAGTTTTTGGCTCGCTATCCCTATTTTCATTCTTTTACACTTTTTAACTCTTTGCCAACTCGTGCCTTTGCAAACAGTTTGGACCAGATAAGGCCAGACAAAACATCAGGCCTGATCTGGATCCAAAATGCTTGACACTCTGATGGTATTCCTACAAGAATATTTCGAAAAAAGTGATTGTGAAATAAATCAGACGACAAAAGAGGCATGAAAAATAACCCAGTAGGCAAAAAATGAAGGGCTATGTGGTAACTCCTGTACTTGATCTATGATGGTTGTTTGTTTGTTTGATTTGGTTCTTTACGTCCCATCAACAATCTTTCAGTTAAATAGGGACAGTTCTTCCTGGGTTGAACCAGTACTAAGCTAGGATAAATGTGTCTTGCTCAAGGACCACAACGCAGTGACGCCGGTGAGGCTCGAACCCGGGGCCCTTCGGTCTCGAGTCAAGCACTCTACCACTGAGCCACTGCGCTCCCTCTATGATGGTTGTCTTACATTCCAGTGAAACATACTCCTCGGGAAAACAGCTATGGGACCAATCACTCTGATACCGCTCTGTAACTTGAAGCCAGTCAAGCCATACTTCAATATGTAGATGTTTGTCTCTTCTTGGCTCAACATTGTAACAGCAGTTGCTTGGAAGGTGTCCCCAGTCCTCTGCAGTGTGTCATGTAGGGGGTCAGCCTTGCCCCTCATTTGGTCTGTGGTTGGAATATCGTACTGTTTCTCATCACTTGTGGACTTGAGTCTTCTACTTGCGGACCTATACAATGAGAGGTTATTTGATACCTGCTCAGGGACAAGTACATGGCCAAAATGTGCTTGTCCAAAGAAAATTTACTTGTCTCAAAGAATAGATACTCAGGACTTTAGTTAAGAGTGCGTACCAAAAAAATAATTTTCTTATTTCTCAACCAAAACTTATGTTGTGGGTACTCAAAAGAACCGTCTCAATGAAACGGTTCTTTTGAGCACCCAAAACATTTGTTAAAACTGATGGGTAAGAAAATATTTACTATTTTACCCTCAAAAATTGTGTTTACCTAAACCTGTGGATTATGCACAAAAATCTTACAATTGGCTTAGCGAGGAGAAATTATAAACAAATAAATAAAAATAGATGTTTTTAATCCTGTCGGTGTCCGTTAAATTTCGTAAACCGTTTGTGAAAGCTTTCACCATTATGAATTATAATGATGTGTAATAGCCAAGATGGCGACCATAATGATACGAATGTGTAACGCATGAGATTGTGTGTTCAATTAGATATACATGTACAAAACCATAAAAGAATTGCTAATTCAGTGTCTAGAGATATGGGTCTCAGTGTCTAGAGGTACAGGCACATACCCATATGCCAGTGAGATGGAGAAAGAGACATTAACATACAACTAATGGATGAATAACTGGAATATGAAGAGGGGAGAATTAGAATGTCAGCCAGTGCACCACAGTATTGGAGTAGGCTTGTCTCATCAAAGTCTTGCACAAGCGACCAACAAGAGCAAGGGAAAGAACTCATACTAGACATGTATTTATGATGGAAGTTCCATGCCTCCATGGATGGTAGCTGTCTCACAAATTCAGGCCCATGTGGGGCAGTGGGCAGTAATCTACCAGGAAAACCATCACCTAGTATGTCTGAAGAGACCAGTCGCAGAAGAGGCTTGGTACTGTTAGGGAAACTGCTTGCCATACTTATTACCCTGGCATTCATGGTACATGTACAACACATCAAATCCATGAAGTGCAGCCTTCTGAAGATTTTCAGCGACAATTAATCCACTGTTGGTATCCGGACTCTGAACTGGAAGAAAAGCAGCTACAGGTCAATAAACAAAGATATCCGGAATGCCACAGTGAGTGGATATCAACTGCCAGGGCACCTGGCCACAGCTCTATCACTGGAAATGATCATTGATGAGGCCAATAAGCTGGCTAAAGAGGCTGCACAGGAGGCCAGCACCTTCAACAAAGGGAACAGCTCTACATCTATGGCTGATGTAAAGTTTGCTAGCCACACACAAACCATGACACTATGGCAGAGTTGTTGGAGCATTGTTGAGGTTGGAAGTGAGTAATATGAGTATGCACCATCAGTTACAACACAGCGACACTTTGACCTACCAACAAAACAAGCCAACAGCAGGATACTCCAACTACAGACTGGTTATAATGTCCTCAACCAGTACAGATCCAATTTAGGACAAGCAGAGAGCAGCCTTTGCAAGTGTGGTCAAGTTAAAGACACTGAGCACTTCCTTCTTCAGTGCCCACTCCAGGAGGAACCACACAATCTTAGCAAGGAACCTGGGACAGAAGCTAGGCTTGTACCACTTTAGACATGCAGGAAGCCAGGAACTCCTTGGATCCATCATTCACGAACAGTTGCTGATCCAGAGAGGAACACAATTATTTCATTTTCATGGAGAATTTTCAGAAAAAAATCAGAAAAAATTAATGAAAAATCAGGTAAAGTTAACAAATCGAACTCCCCTTCGCAAATTTGAACCCCCTATCAAGAAATCCTGGATCCGCCTCTGACAAAAACTTCTCAGAAAATAGGGAAACCACCAGAAGAGAGCTTGCCGAATTCATTGAGGGGAAAGGAAGATTTACTCCTGAACAAGCATCCCCCATCCGGGCCCCCGCCACTATTCCACCAAATTTACAGTTGGGACCAACATGCCACAGAGGCCAGGAACAGCAGATAACAAATGGAGGTGGGACATTTGGGTCTGTGCTGTATATAGGGCGGTATGACTAATCGGAGTAATCAAGTTGATTTCGCGAAATCAACTTTTTATTTCGAAATCAGCCTATAAAACCGGTTTTTGGGGGCAAGTGCATAATTTCTTTCTATCATATGATTCAATATGTGTTTTTGCAATAGTATGCGAAAATTCAGGCAAAAATATTAAATTTTAGGGTTGTTTCACTTGGGGCACAGATCTATATAACTCCGTACTATCGTGGTATCAAATTTATTTGCCGAAATCAGCCTATGATACCCATTTTAAAGAAAGAAAATGATTGTTTTCTTTACCATATGATTAAACTTATGTTTTTACAGTAGCATGCAAAAATTCACGCAAAAATATTAAAGTTAAAGCTTGATTTTGTCCAATATATCCCTTCTGGTACCAATAGAACTCCGTAATAGCACGGTATCACGGTATCAAATGTCTTCGCCGAAATCAGGCTATTAAAACCAAGTTTATGTTGTAAACTGATACTTTGCTTTACCATATGAATTGATGTGTATGTATTTAGTATTTTAACAATTATCAATAATATAATATTAAGTTTGGGGACTGATTTTGTCCTATGTAAATTTCTCTTCAGATACGGATATTACCTTGTAATATACCTACTGCGAAATCAATTTCTTTTAAGAAGATGGACTTAACAAAACATTTTTTTTGTGAGGGGCTCATTATTACTTTACCGTATATCTAAATACCTATGTTTCCCAATTGGAAATTGGAAATTGGAATTCTTTTAGACCAATTTTCGATGATGGAGAGAAGTTTAGGCTAAAATCCATTGCCGCCAAATCATCACGTTTTTCTGAAGAAATTAGCTATCGAAACCAATTTTAGCGACATAAACACAATTCATTTTACTGAAGTCTATATTGGTGTGCTCAAAATTTTATTATAAAATATTAGAATTGAAGGGTGACACTATCAACAAGAATTTCCTTAAATGAGTCAGTAAACCGCGAAGTCGACGCTACGACGAAATCAGAGTAGGCCTATAAAAAAAAAAAATTCGAGCATCGGTAAAATGCCATTCTCCGTAATGAAATCGAAATACTTTATTTTTTACAACATTTCTGTAGAATAATGGATTTCGGCAAAGGACCCATTTGCTACATTTTCCATGATCAAACGATTTTTTTTTCGTGCTCCTTGAAACTGAGTATAAAATTTTTAATTTTATCATGACATTAATGAATGAATGAATGAAATGACGGGCGGATGGATGGATGGATAGATGCATTGAATTGTTCATGGTGGTAAGGCATTAAAGGCAACCGATAATCCATTGATCCTTGATTAGGCAATATGATTACTACCGACATGGTCACCAGGTGTGATGACTATTATCTTCTTTAATTGTTAAAAGGTGTGAATTGCCAAAGTTGTCGGTAAACGGTTTAAATGAACACAGAATACCCAACCTCTGTCATGGTTGATTTGTTATTATTACTATTATTATTATTATTATTATTATTATTATTATTATTAGAAATTTCAAATTACAGGAATAAATGAAAAATACTATAAACCGTGAAGACCCATATCGGACGCCATGTTATGCGATTTCTGAACTGTGTCTGTCCTGGTTGATTATTATATTAATATAAATTACAGGATTAAATGAAATATATTCATAGAACCGTGAAGACCCATACCTTGCCCGCCATTTGGTCTGACCTCATCTGGGAAAGGTTACTAGATAATGACACAATAAGCATCTACATTTGTGTAAGTTTTCAGGAGTATTCCTGAATTCAGGACTTTGAATCTGACTTTCCAGATTTTAAAAGAGTTTGCTTTTTATCTACGTATAACGATATTACCCCATCAGCCTAACCACTGGGACTCAGATCAGTCTGCGCATCTGCATTTGCGTATGTTTTCAGGAATATTCCTGAATTCAGGACTTTGAGGCTGACTTTCCTGAGAAAGTCAGTCTATGAATGCTGAATTAGGGAGATTTTAATAGAGTTTGCTTATTTATCTACGTATAACGATATTACCCAATCCCCCAAACTTCTGAGACTCAGATCAGTTTTCGAAAAATCCTGAACATGAGAAATTCAATTCAATTTTAATTCGGAATTAATGAATACAGGTACGAAGCTGTTTCAAACATTTTGGATCCATACCACGCCCGCCATTTGGTCGAGCTGATCTGGAATCAAACTGTTTGCAAAGGTTATCCTTCTGGGTTAAAACAATAAACTTCGGTTAGTCCATTTTGAGTTTCAGGTTATGATTTTCAAAAATGCATTTTCTTGTCTGCGAAGACTCATGTCTGCCTTTAGTATCTACAAAGTATGACGAGAGTCTTCGCAGGTCGCTAAATAAGTTATTCAAAATCAGCTTTAAATTGGCTTGGCAAAGCGCATTGATTAGACAGAACAGTAGTCACACTGATTTGACAGAACAGTAATCATTCACGGTATGGCACACTGATTTGACAGAACAGTAGTCATTCACGGTATGGCAACTTTCCCAATTTTAATGCGGCTTAACATAAATAATTAAAAAAAAAAGCAAATAAAAAAAAAAATCTATACTCACATTTTTTACTTCAGGATTTTTTTTAAAATACATACACACCAGAGGTGCACACGCTTAAAGGCACAGTTTAACACCTTGTAACCCCTTTTTAAATTACACAGGCAAACAATGCAGATCCCGATCAGGGTCTCCACTGTTTGCTTACGGGGTGTTATATTAAATTTGAAAAAAATGATGTCGCAATCGACGAAAATGTTTTCAACGAACAGTAATGGGCGCAAATTAATATTGTCAGTGGTAAAATATAACCCTCAGCGTAATAGTTTGACTACCTTGGCATCGAAACAAAAAGACATTTATTCATTGTTTGTTATTAGATTATAACGGTGATATTTAATTTGCTTTCCCTTTTAATTTTCCCTGGTGTAATTTCCGTTTTTATTATACGGATTGGTATGGTAAGTATTTGTTTTTCTTGTATAAATTAATACTCTACTTTAGGTATAAACACTTAGTTGATGAAGGAGAAGAGAGGATCCAAATACCACTTAAAGTGGGACAACATCGGCGCACCAGCGAAACGCCATTTAAATGGCGTTTCGCTGGCGGACCGAAAGCTTGTTTGGTACATTTGTAGCTTCGTGATTTTCCACGGGATCCGGACTAAATAAACCCAATATTTTTTATTAGTTTCCAAGGGGTCCCCTCTGAATCCGCCCATGATTTTATGAGCTTATTTCGTCAAAAAAAAGGTAGATTTCGTGGCAATACGGACTTAGAAACATCCGTCAATTATTCTTCAAAATCATCCGACAATTCAATATTTATCCATAAAAACACACTATGTATAGACGCACATTTAATCAAATGTAAAAATCAAAATATTAATTTACACAATTGTTTTGGTTTTATAGGCTAATTTCTTTACAAATGGGTTGATTTCGAGGGAATAGAAATTATATATATCTGTCAATTATTCGACATAATCAACCTCCAAAATTATTTTTCTTGCATGAAATTTTGTTTACTATTGTATAAATACATATTTAATCTTACGGTACAGAATACGAATCAATTTACACCAAAATTATAGCCTTTATAGCTTGATTTCGACGGAGATTTCCGCAAAGAAATTTGATATCGCGGTATTACGGAGTACATTTTTACCCCAAGCAAAATATGACAAAATCAAGCCTCTACTTTATTTTTGCGGGATTTTTTTGCAAACACCTGCAAAAACACATAATTTAATCATATGGCAAAGGACAGTATCATTTTTTAAACAAAAAATTGGGTTTTATAGCCTGATTTCGGCAAAGAAGTTAGATACCACGATAATACGGAGTTACACATCTGTACTCCAAGCGAAATAATAGACAAAATCAACCCTAAAAATTAATATTTTTGCATGAATTTTCGCATACTATTGTAAAAACACATTGAATCATAAGATAGAAAGAAATTATACACTTGCCCCACAAAACCGGTTTTATAGGCTGATTTCGAAATAAAAAGTTGATTTCGCGAAATCAACTTGATTACTCCGATTAGTCATACCCTATATAGGGGTTGGGGACAGGGTTGGGGACGGATTTGGAGAGTGGACAGGTGGAATCCATCGTGCGTGCACCAAGTGGTTTTACTCTTTTTGCCAACCACCACTTTTAACTTATAAAACACCGAAAACTTCACAACTGAAATCACATACCCTAGACTAGTCAAGTAAAAGTTTTATTCACTTCAAGAAATTACAATTAAGGGCCGCGAAAACTAATAACACTGGTATTTTTTGAACATTCAATACTGCTTTGAAAATTTAAAAATATACTAAAATGTGAAAAAAGACAAATTTATTTATATATTGTAAACATTCTTACAGAATCCGCTTATTAAGCCGCAGAGAGCGACAAAACATCTTCAAGGTTAGTGTTGACATTTTTACTAGAGAACGACACAAGGGACACCACTCTCTACTTCAATTTTACACCAAAGGGCGTAGACAGTCATAAATTACAAGGACAGTTAAGCATACAAACTTTGTTGAAATTGACTTGTCACAACAACTTTCCTTTCAACAGTCAATCAATTAAAGTTTATTTTTAGCCATTAGTTCAAACACAGTATAGATTTGTACGAAGCTACCTGGATGAATGACAGCTCCTTGAAATATCTTTTGTCCAACCTCAAATGACCAGTCACTCTTGTTACCATAGCTATCCAGTTAAAAGTTTCAATGAACTGTAATAGATTTTATCAAATGTATGGCTCATGAAAAAATGCTGAATGATAAAATCATTATCATCATCAGTCATCATCATCATCAAACATCATCAAACATCATCATCATCATCATCATCATCATCATCATCATCATCATCATCATCATCATCATCATCATCATCATCATCATCAATATCATCATCAACAACAACATCATCATCATCACCATCAATCATCACCAATCATCATCATCTTCATTGGTGATTTTATCATTCTGCATTTGATGATGATGATGATGATGATGATGATGATGATGATGATGATGATGATGATGATGATGATGATGACGATGACGATGACGATGATGATGATGATGATGATGATTGATGATGATGATTTTAAGAAGCAAATAACATTAACAGCAACATAACATCCAAAAGACAATATAATTCAAGCAGCCAGCTCTCTCTCTTATTCTCTCTCTCTCTCTCTCCCTCTCTCTCTCTCTCTCTCTCTCTCTCTCTCTCTCTCTCTCTCTCTCTCTCTCTCTCCAGCAGGATGATTGCAAAACTAGAAAGGACACAATTTAAGTACTGCATAACAAAACAAGGGCCAAAATTGGCAAATATAAAACTGAGCAAATATAAACAAAGAATAAACAGCAGAACCACCAGGAGCGGATGCTTAGGGGGTCTTATTTAAATTTACTGGTCAAATTTTCGCCCCAGATTCTGCAGTTGTAAAACACACAATTAGTTCAGCTCGTGTGGAGGCATCAAAACCTTAAAACTATTCTTGATAATCACAACCACTACATTTTATTAGTATCCTCCGATTTTATCCAGAATTGCTTTAAACAAAGAGAAAAGGTCATTTCTTAAATCATGTATGTTTTAGAAAAAAAAACTTCCCAATTCGAGGAAGTGTCCTGGGGACTACCCTCTTTCAAGTTTACATAAATGATTTACCAGAAGCTATAGATGGACTTGTGAATATTTTTGCAGATGACACAAAGGTCTACCGAGCAATAGAGTCAGTAGACGCACCTGAACTTCTACAATATGATGTTGGGAAAATCAGAATATTGAGGTGGTGAATGGAAATGACAAATGCCATCATGTTCATATAGGTGAAAATACAGAAGCCAGAAAATATGAAATGGGCTCAGGTGATAAAAGAAGTACAATCAAAAGAGTCGAATCAGAGAAGGATCTGGGAGTATCTATTGACGAGAAACTTCACTTTCATGAACACAAACAAAGAAAGTAAATATTGCCAATAGAAACCTAGGTATAATATTTAGAAGCTCCACATACATGGACAAAGAAATGTTCTTAAAACCTCTACAAGTCAATGGTGCGGCCCCATATAGAATCTGCAACACAGGTATGGTCACCTCAATACAAGAAAGACAAAATAGCTTTAGAAAATGTCCAAAGAAGAGCAACGCGTCTAGTTAAATGCATTAAGCACCTATCACATTGGATTAGGGTTACCAACTTTGGAATACCACAGAGAATATGCCGATATGATTCAGGTTTACAAAATTCTTCATGATATTGACAAAGCAGACAGGGAAAAACCATTTGAAATTGCACCTTACACATCAACAAGGGGACACCCCCTGAAATTATTCAAAAAGAGATGTCGCCTAAATCTTAGGAGCAACTACTTTTTACAGGGCGTGATCGATCAGTGGAACAGACTGCTTAAGCCCCTTCTTTCTTTCTTATGATACTGGCTCGATCAAATTTTGATCATAACGCCAGGGCAGACTAAACAAATTCTGGAAAGACCATCCCTTCAAATTTAGAGCAGCCAGGGAAACAACTAAGAAAAGCATCCAAAGAGGCTACTTAGCCTAGTATGATGTTGGCGTCAAGTAAGTCAAGTAACTTGATTTAAACGAACAGAAACTCAGTAGATATTATGATAATTGAAATTGATATAATGGGGAAACAGGACTGAATTCAAAGATCGAAACATGTCCAGATACGTCCATTTGATTGTTTGTTACTCAGTTTCGTATCAGAATATCAGTATCAGTACTGAACAGGCATTATGAGCACATATTTTACACTGAGCGGGTATTTTGAGTCAAATTCTGTACGAATGTTCCAAGTACTGAAAGTGTTATAATAATCTTTTGTTAATGAATTATTTGAATCTTTCAACGCACTCACCTATGTTATATATCATCCACTTTATTCCCAGCATTGGAATTTAGTTCTGCTACGTACAACAAGGTCTATCAGGATAGCCAGAGATGTTTAAACCAGAACTCTCTGGTGTATATATAGAAAATCACCCAATATATAACATGGTATAGAGTTTTCTTGTTGACTTAGCTGACGATTTTATTTTTATGAAACCTCAACTATGGCACAAAAGAAGCAATGTTTAAAATGCCAGACCATTTTCTCTATTAATCCAAAAGTTTCAAGGCTTCAAATAATTTTGACTGGCATCAGTACCAGTACAAGTCCAAAGTCACTTGGTAGGTACAAGCTGTAGATGTAATCCGATTTTATATAGACTTTATTTACCTTGTTTATATATAAAGTTTATAAAACATGCTGTCTTCTGAGAAATTCATACTTTCAGTTTCTACCCTGACAGGTTCACGCGAAATCATTCTGACCAAACAGATACCATTAACTCCCCAAGTACAAATTCTTTTGAAACACATGTTCTTCAATCGCTAAGGGACGCAACTGTAGGGAAGTTTGTATCATGAAAAAATAAAGATCGATATGCAGACTAGCAGGTTGATTTAGATTACGGAAACGCATATATTTTAGTGGATTCACAAATCATTTCAAATATCAAGTGTCTACTGGTTCAAAACCGATGAAATGCTCCATAGTATTAAAGGTTACTGGTGAAAATGTACCATACGGACAAAACACGCCCATATTCATTACGTTCTAATTTTCAACTCTATCCATATCTGGGGAAAATGTACCCATAATTTGTGCCTGTGCAGACGCTATCTGGAGCACTGGGTAGACCTGATCTCAAGTAAGCCTGCTTCCCAACAAGCAATCTGATCAGGGATTACACTGTTTGAGATTCCAACCCAGCTTAAACATACATTCCAATGGGCAATCACAATATATTGGCCTACACGTTTTAACCATAATCGTAAAATGCTACGTGTATACAAATGCTGTATTTGAAAATGGAATTTGGGGTAGTCGAAAAACCAATTTCAAAGTCTATATTGACAACATTTTTGCAAACATAGCTAAGATGGTGTTCACTCATTACAACTTTTACAACTTTTATCTTGATAAAGTACATTGAATTCATCTGATTCGCTTTACAGTTGAGAGAGAGAGAGAGAGAGAGAGAGAGAGAGAGAGAGAGAGAGAGAGAGAGAGAGAGAGAGAGAGAGAGAGATAGGAAATTGTTTAGACTAATAACCTATCCAAGACCATTAAGCAGAAGTCTTGTTAATAGCTTGACATTACTGAACAGGTAGTTGAACTTGAGGTTTGTGCAGAATCTAGGGCGAAGATTTGGCACAAATAAAATTCATTTAAGCCCCCCCCCACCCCCTAGGTTGTTGTCCATTCTAAGGCAGTGGTTCTGTTGTTGTTGATTTGATTTGTTGTTTATTGTTACTCCTATTGTGGGAGTCTGTGATTGTTCTATGTTTTGTTGAACGTTACTTTATGCCACTTTGTACCACTTTAAACATTGTATATGGTCAGGGTCCTATAACGTGTATTAGGAATTTCTGCGCATACATGTGCGCAAACAGCTTCCAAGTCTACTAAGAATTTGCGTATATGGGCAAAAAAAACAATTTGATTATTATATAAAGCTCAAATAACCCAATAGTGGATGTTTTGCGCCCTGCGCAAAAACTCCAGGTATGGAATACGTATATATTTGCTGTTCTCATACAGGTGATTTCATTATAAAAGCCAATACTTGTGAATACATTTTTAGTTACACACCCAGGAGACGAAACGGTATGTTCACTGCGCCACAGCCCACAGATACATCAGGTTTTTGAATCCCACCCACTTTTTCCAAAGATGAGCCCTTAAAGAAGCAGTTGCACCCCCTGATTAGCTTTGGCATCGACGGTTTTCAACCATATAACAATCTGGGCAATTTTTAGCAAAAGGTCATAATTCAGAACGTTTAGTAGCCCTTCAGTGTGCGGAGGGGGCGACTTCACTTGGTATTGGTACTATGTGCGGGGGGAATAGGGGGTCCGAACCCCTGGAAAATCACAAGTTATAGGGCCTATGGGTTTCTATAGAAATTACCATTTGGACCCCCCCCCCCCCCCCTGGAAATAGTTGAACCCCATGGAATATGTTGGACCCACTCTGAAACCTTGGGAAATTATAGTTTTCTTTGAAATAACCATTAGACACCCTCTGTAAAACCGTAAAATAAGTTGAGGACTAGAAACGTTGTCAGAGATGAAGGCTCAAGCGTGACTCTGCAAATGTGTAGCCTCACAAGAGACGCTCCAGAGCTAGCCCTGTTCGTAGGCCTACTTTGAGAGTGTTTCCGCCTATTTTTCAGATTGGCCCCAAAACTTTTAATTTAATGAGATTGTTTGTCCGTTATGATGCATTTCAACAGTTAAGAAGCCTCCATGTGAGCTTAAAATGTTTGTGCTTCAACAACAGCAGAATCTAGCGCGAAGGTTAGGTACCAGTAAAATGCAATTTTAGGACCCCAGAGATACAGGCTGCTGTCTGTTCTAAGGCGGTGATTCTGTTGTTGTTGATTCGTTGTTGATTGTTACTCACATTACAGGATTCTGTAATTGTTCTATATTTTGTTACTTTATGTCCATTCTTTTTTTGCGATCATCTTGATGGGGAAGAGAGAGAGAGCTGGCTGCTTTGCTTAGTTTGTCTTCCTGGTGTCGCGTGATTGTTGTGTGGCTATTCCTCTCAGTGCCATGGGTTTGTCTGCAGTTTGTGATTGTGATACTCACTTACTATTTTTGGGTGTCATTCATGCGAACAGCGATGGCTTTGGCGAGTCTGCACATTTGCTTTGTCTAGTCTGAGCCTTCGTCACAGTTCAAAATTCTCATGTGGTGACTCAAATGGCGATTGAATGCCATTTTGTGCGAGCAGCGAAGGATCTGGCGAGTCTGCACATTTGCACAGGCTTACCTTAGACTTCGTCACTGTACAAAATCTCTTGTGCTGCCTTAAATGGCGATTTGTGTGCTATTCACGCAAGCAGCGAATACTCTGGTGAGTCTGCACATTTGCGCAGGCAAAGTCACTGGACAAAGTAATAAATATCAATATCTCTTGTGCTGGCAGCAAAGGCTCTTGGGAGTCTGCACGTTTGCACAGGCTCGGCTGAGCCTTCTTTACAGTATCGAAATATCATGTGCTGGTTGAAATGTCGATTTTTGTAACGATTATGTGAACAGCGAATGATGTGGTGAGTCTGCACCAGCAACCACAGGACTTCTGTGCAACCATCAGTGCGTTGTATCAATGCTTTAAAATGCTCCCAGTGCGCTGTAATAAAATTCCTCAATTAAACATTTGCTAGTTTACTAAGAAAAAAGTACAAAGTACTAATCGTTTTTGAATGTTATTTCATGGGAATATGACATCAGCTGCGCTTAGACATGCAGATTTCCCTCAATTTAGGCAGTTAAACTAGAAAAAGCACCTGTCACGGCAAAACTCCAGAACTTTGTTGGATTTGCAGTCCAAACCATGATTAAATCACCAATTGCTTGGCAGAGCCATAAACTGCAATGTTACCGGTGGTCTGTGCGCCAGGTGTCATTACAAATAAAATAAATGCGAGTTTATAAATACGTCATAAAGTCAACAGGTATAGATTTTTTTACCTTTTACGCCACCAACTGTGCTGAAAAATGCAACCACCAGCTCGTCGTAGCAATCACCGGTGCGTTTACATTGACCAGTTTGTATATTGCCCTTCGAATTTCCAAACCTAAATGTTGAAAGAGAACTCACATTTTAAGCCAGCAAAAATGATTGAAAACGTATTTAAATATAGGAACATTAAAATGACCATATATAGATATGGAAAGTTACAAAAAATTTGTGACACGTAAAGAGGGACATTCATATATTGACCAAGTAAAAAGGGGCTATTCATATATATTTTGATCAGAAATGGGGGCTATTCATATATCTGGCAGAGTTGAGAAATGGAGCTATTCGGGCCACACATCCATACTATAGGAGGAAGTTACCCCCTCCCCCCCCCCCCCCCCCCCCCCCCCCCCCCCGAGGTTCCTACCAGTACTTGGTGTGCAAGTCCACAAAACAGGTTCCCCGCGACTTACCCTTTTGGCCTTTGGAAAAGCTATAAAAGCAGTCAATGAGAGACCTACATCAGACACTGTTACCCATGATCTGTGGAATAAATTTGCAGACAGACTTCAGCATGGGATGGGAATACACTAAACTGGGTTAAAGACTTCCTAGATAACCGAACTCAATCAGTTTTATTAAATGGTTCAAATTCTGACAGCACCCCAGTGTCCTCAGCCGGGGGCTCGGTTCCCGGACCTACATTATATCTAGCCTAGGCCTACATCGTTGACCTTCCGGATCAGGTAAGATATAGAGACAGGCTTTTCGCACATGACACAGCAATATATCTTGCAATGTGACTCGGGGATCCTATAGAAAGAATATGAAAATGCCAGGTCCTTCATGTGACCCGACGCAAAAGTCCCTTTCAAACTAAATACCACCAGGGTCTTTCTACAATAGGAAGGCCCTGATTCCATTTCCGTGGCTGTGAACATGAAAGTGTCTCGCCTGCAAACAAAACTTGGGGTCACTACCTCAGATGGACTGATTTCACATCGATGATGTTGCCGCGAAAAGAACAACCAGACATTAGGCTTCCTTAGGTATCCTTTTTGTGGGACATAGGCAAACAGTGCAGACACAAACCAGGGTATCCACTGTTTGCTTACAGAATGTTACATTAAAATTTGAATAAAAAAAAATACCATCCAACAACCTTAAAACGGAAAGGGACTGGTCCAATTGATAGGAAAGGGAAATTCCATTCGGCTTATATGGGTCACAGTAAACTCAATATTCGGGTCCATAATAGGAACCTGAAAATTC
The DNA here is from genome assembly GCA_964019695.1 of Loripinus fragilis. Classification (NCBI taxonomy): domain Eukaryota; kingdom Metazoa; phylum Mollusca; class Bivalvia; order Lucinida; family Lucinidae; genus Loripinus; species Loripinus fragilis. The sequence goes on along the minus strand of OZ026520.1, from coordinate 40,941,650 downwards.
TTGTCCGCCCACAGTTATAGCATGCCTCGGTGTGGTCACCATATACTTATAAACTTGAGTCCGTGCAATGAAGGATGGGTAACTCGAGATTACCAATATACTTCCAGCGTGTCAGCAAAGCATCTCAACTGTCGAATCATTGACCAACGACGCTATAGACAGTCGGTTGGCCCTCCAATATCCCTAGGTCTGAAAAAGCTGTCAAATGTTGGGGGGGGGGAGTATTTGCCACCAACATTGTAGCTCACTCGCGGACATAGCGTGTTTTCATTATGTGACGACCATGCAAAAGAAAAAAAAACAGCGCACGTATTTTTTTTTAAAAAAAACCCTTTTTATTCCCATTTTGTCGTCCCTTTTCTTCGTTCTTTCCCTTCCTCTTTCTTTCACGCATCTTTTGCACTTGGTTTAGAGTTGGCCGCACTGCCAAGATAAGGATAGAAAAGGGTTTTTTGTAAGAGGAAAATTGAACATTTTTTCCAACTTTGGAAGCTTCTAATGAGCTTCTAAATGTTGGCTAGCTTATATATACCTAGTATGCTTATTCACCAGTGGTTATTGGAGTGAGTGTCGCTCAAAAAGTACCTTCAATTACGCATAAATATACGCTATGGCAGTAGCAGCTCTGACCGGAAAACTCGCCCCTCGCAAAAATATTCCTCTTGTATACCGACAGATCACAACTCTAAAAGACTTCTACAAGTTCAGTTTTTAAGTTTTTAGTTAGAGGGGAGAGGGGATCGCAATACAACTTAAAGCGGGTCATCATCGGCCCGCAAGCGAAGCGCCATTTAATGACGTTTCGCGGGCTGGCCGATGGTGGCCCGACACTGAATGCTGGTTGGGTAGCTTTGTGATTTCCAGAAGGTCCGGACCAGTATTCCTAAGGAAACCTATAGCTTTGTGATTTTCCATGGGGGTCCGTCCCATGCCCAACCCCACCCACCCCCTCTGGATCCGCGCCTGCAAACACAGTCTCATGAGTATCCACATCGTCAATTGGGCCTCATCGCGTGAAAAGCTGTCTTCGGGGGTTTGCGAACAACACAGGCGAAGACCAGCCTGCGCCTCCGCGCAGTCTGATCAGCGCCTTTGTTATTCGCTTTGTGGAAAGTATCATATGTAAACCGGCTACAGGTGAAATTTCAATTTTCTAACCAATCTGTGTAGCTTAGGAGACTGGTTTGAAACACCCTTTTTCGGAAACCCCGAAGACAGGTTTTCTCGCGACGAGGCCCAATTAAAGGGTTTCTTCTGTCTTCAGATGTCAGAGCTTGCCAAAAAATTACCAGATATTTTGACGACGCAGCCTGAAAGACTGATAAAGTATCGGGTCAGCGAGGACCGATTTTCTGCTGAAGTTCTTCTGCCAGGACTATGGTACACAGATTTCGACAAGAAAATAGGAGGTAGAATAACAGGGCTTCAGATTTATTTCAATATTGATGGGCCGAAGTGACCCATGGAGCAAAAAATGGTTGGTCATTTTCTGAAATGATGGGCCCAAGCATTACAAACTAAACACATTTGACATTTGGGTAGTATACTTTACTTACACACTGACACACTCAAAAAATAAGACCAATTATTGCTTAATGCAGGTCAAAAGTATTGCGGAATGCTCCAAGGGGAGCATTCTGCAATCCATTTAACCTTCATTAAACTACCATTTGTTATTAAGATCTTTGTTGTTTTTTTTTTGAGTGGCTGCTTAAGAAATGTTTTACTGTATTGACAACCTAAATGAACTTTCTGAATTGTGGAGCTCTTATAGACTCGCTGTAAGATGAATATTTTTTATTAAAGTGATATATTTCACAACTTAACGGGATGGGTCGACTGGGCCCAATGCCTTGGAAAGTGATGGGCCATATTTTGAAATCATGGGACAATGGCCCGGGCCCACCATAAATCTGAAGGCCTAAGATAATACTTTAGTCTGTTGTGCCGATTAATCGAACCTTTCTACTTTAAAGGAAGATAGTTTTTATATCATGTACAACACTAAATAAGAGATTTGCACTGGCCCGCCTGAGCCTTTGTCATAGAATCGGAATATCATGTGCTGGCTCGAATGGCAGTTTGTGTGCCCTATTTTGCGTGCAGCGAAGGCTGTGAATCTGCACATTTGCACAGGCTCGCCTGAGACATATTCCTTTTAAGAGAGACAAATGTCCGTCAAAAATCGCACAGCTTATATTTTCTTTACATCAAGATATTGGGTTTTGCCAAGTTTTTATTCCTTATAAGGGCCAAGCTGAGGGCCTAATACCCAACAAACGTGATTTTTTTGCATTTGGAGAAGAAAACATACAAACAGAGAAAGTCAATTTGTTGCGGTTGTTTGACGGACATTCACTGCTTGCATTTAGATCAATAAATTTAGCTGACTTATTGCTGTACATGCTATCATACGGCTAATGGTTAAAAAGAGTAAGCACCACTGTATAAGATTTTCAGAGCTATTTCGTCTACTGCATGGTAACTTTTATAAAAACATATGCTTTTGTGACGTCTCTTCACTTTCCCATGTCCGTCAAGAATTGTGACGATCACACAAGTTGCAATAGTTTGTCAATATAATTATATTTTCTATCTGTGAGGCACTCTTTATTTAGCACTGATCAGTTTATTGGCGATCATTACCAAAAACAAAACAAAAGAAGGAAAAAACAATGTTATTGTTTTGTGATTCGGATGTTGAGATCGTCACTTCCGTCAAACTACCCTGGTTATGATTGCAACATTTACAGTACTTGTCTTGGAGAAAATACCATTTTGAAACAACTCTGGTTTTCTTTGGCAGATAGATGCTTGTATAAGAGGTAAACTGTTGACAAGGCTGGGCACAGGATGAGTAAATGGTCATTTAAGTTTGTCTGTCAATATTTTGTTATGATCCAACATAGACAGGTCGATCGCAACATATACGGATCACATCAAAATAATGAGTTATCGCGGTTGACTCATGCTGGAAGAATCAAACATTGTTTTTACATGTTGCATAAAGGTGCTTATAAAGTTCATTTAATATCTGGGTCGTTAATTTTGCAAAAATGCTCTTGCGACCATATTTGTTTGACAGACATTATGTCGCGATCTTTCATTTTGTCCTTGTCCGTCAAAAATGACAATCACAACAAAAACAAAATGCTATTATTCAAAAATGGAAACGTATATCAAAGTAATTTTATTTTATTATTGAAGCTTGCTGGATGCTTCATTTAACACCACGATTTCTCTTTCCCTGAATCTCCTCAATGCCTAACAACCAAATGACCAACTACTGAAATTACTATTACTGTTTTGAGCCGCAAAAGGTGACTGATTATCCCGACTTTTTATTTCTTACTAACACATGCAAATACTTCTCTACAAAACTTCATTTAACAATATGTTGAAAAGCATTGCCAATCTTACCATTTCCAAAGAAAAATTAATTTGTGATAAATCGGTCGCTCTTCGGCTGAATGATGAATTACATCACCATATCTAGGTACCTTCCAAACAGCGACAGCTACACAACAGTGCCACCTACTAGTGGCTCTCACTGAAACAAGGGAAAGCAATTTTCGTCTAATTCATTCCATTCAAACGACAAAAATTACATTTCCCTTGACTTGCCATCGACCCACCATGCTCATCTAAGGAGATGAATCTCCTCAATGCACAACGACCAAATAACCAACTAATGAAAATTAAAGAACGGACATTTGCAAAGATTAAGCAACATACAAAAACAAGTGAAAATTATTTTACAAAAGTTAAAGTCCCAAACATTGGGAGACTTCAAGTCTGTGCAATAGCTTATCTTTAACATATCCATCCTTGGCACTTTCACTAAGCCAACACCCATGGCGCTTTAACAGCCTATCTGGGATACCATGACTAGCAGCAGCTGTGGCACAACCTGAACGCAGGGAATGTAGGCTGTACCTCGATATGTCAGATACATGGGGTTTAAATGCCTCAATGAAAAGTTCTCTCAGTGTTGTATATGATATTGCTTTAGAATTTTCTCTAATTTTATACCCCATTTTGCAAGCACTAAGTGTACCAGAAACATAGGTATTAGAACTGTCCTGAATATCCGCCCATAAATTCTCTACCGGACACATGCCAGTTCTTGAAATCACTACCCATGCACCATCATGATATTTGTCAGTTTTACTGGACTCTATGAAAATACTCATATGAGTGTAATAAATCATAATGTCACATCTCCTTATACTTAACAACTCGTTACTTCGTAAAAAACCATCATATCCAATCAAACATGCACAAATAATGCGCTTGTTTTTCACGTTACCTTCACAGAATCATCTAGAATACATTTTTGTGAACAGTTCCACCGTTATTGGTTCTTTCTTAGTCACTGACTTTGCCAACTTTCTTACCACAGATTCTAAAATGTTCGTTACTAAGTTACTATCCATAGGGTCGGAAGGTCAAACAAATTATGATACCATTTTAAATTTATAACCAGGCTGGGTGAATCAGCTGTTTGTATGATAGAAACAAAGTACAAAAAACATGAAATGCCTTGGCAGGCAAGAAAACCGTGAATATACTTTCTGACAGTGGTTGACGCTCTTGAGTCTTTAAGCAGCTCTAAGGTTAATTACCCCGTATCTCGCATGGGGGTTTTACTTTATCTGTCAATGTTTTCTGGTTTTGATTTACCAACACCAATATGAGAGTAGAAAAAATATTAAACTATGAACAAAATAAAGAGAAAATCCTGGCACAGTTCCATACTTTCTTGGAAATTGATCATGAAATAATTTCTACAGTCATTCTCCTCCCTTTCCCCGAATCAGTCAAGAAGGGCTGTTGCCAATTACAAGCGGATGTATGTGCATGAATTACTGGTTAACTTCTTGTTCAAGCTTGCCCAAGCAAAAAATGTGGTTACATGTAGGTGAGCATGACCATAGCTGTTGACTGGAACGTTAAGCAACAATACAAACAAGCAAAAGTCCACAGTAAACAGAATCCATTGTCTAAGCCGGGAAGCATTTTTCAAATACTAACCTGTCTGATTTGAGCATTGTGGGTACATGTGACATATGTGTTTACCGATAGCGTCATCAAATCGTGATTCGCCCAATAGGTTGATTCAAACTTGTTATCAATCTGCGTCATCACGCATCACTGAAACCACTTTTTTTACCCAAAAATATTTTAGTGTAGAAAATCTTATCATTGCTTCTCTAAATACTGTAATACCAATCATTAATATTGTTTAGCTACCAAAGGTTACTTGATGTCTCCATAAACGGATTATTTATAGTCATTCAGTGCTTGGTACTTTTTTAACGTAGTGTTTCGGGTAATGCAAGCAGCGTATAGACACAAACTCGACTTTCAGTCGTGATGTGCCTTTGCAGACAGGTCGATTCTTTGGTATCGCGCCTGCGCAGACAATGAACAGAATCTGAGGACGAACTCCCCAGAGTACGCCCCAGCCAACAAGAAGGGCTGAAACATCGACTGATTGCCGTTGGTGCAGTGCCACTGATTGATGAGGACTTATAAGATATGCATGGAAACAGGTTTGTTTCAAAGTCTGTTTTTACGACTTAATTTCTCAAGATAAGAATTTTATGCTAATGTTACCATTTTAGAGAGTCAGTGGAGGCATATGTTTGTCAGTGTATTATTGTGACGTCTAATCAGCGAATGATCTGGTTTATACCCATTTGTTTTGTTTGTTTGTGTTGATGCTTTACCTCATAATCAGTGATGGATTCCTGTCTTCAACCATTACTAAGCCGCTGATAAAGCGTCTAGCCCAATAACACAACACTATGACTCTGGTGAGTCACAAATAAGAAATCCTTCGATCCTCAGTTTAACACTCTACCAACTGAGCCACTGCGCTCCATATTATTGTTTGGAATACACGAGTCTTTAAGCCCGTCTTTGAGACTGTTTGGGCCAACGCATGAACTGGTACTTAGAACGTCATTGAGGCGAGTCTGTGCAAATGTGCAGACCCGCCGTACGCTTCATTGCCCATATATAAAAAGTATGGATGTAGATGAAACTTCAGATTAACAGTACTAGTTAGATCTCTAGTGCCGCTGAATACGTCAGCATGTGCGTTTAAACGAAGCTTCTCATGCGCGGATCCAGAAGGGGGACAGGGGATCCGAACACCCCCCCCCCCTGAAAGATCACAAAGTTATAGAATTTGTTAGCAATACTGGTCTGGATCCCCTGAAAATCACAAAGCTACCAAGCCAGCATTCAATATTGGGCTATCATCCGCCCGCCAGCGAAACGTCATTTAAATTGAGTTTAGCTGGCGGGCCGATGATGGCCCGTTCATTGGTATTTAGATCCACTTTCCCCTCAACAACTAAGAAAAGTAAAAAAAAATCCAAAAACAAAACCGTCAGAGTTGGACCCCCTCCGACCAAGCTTCAAGTCTGAATCCGTGCATGCTTCTGTGCGTATATGCGATCGGTACCAAAATCTCAAGCTGAGTTTTTCTTTTGTAGGTAAGTGGACACTGTACTCAGTATTGAACTCCGCAGAGTCGGCTAGAGCATTAGTGTTGCGATATGGCTACGTATTTTATCCGGAACTAACATACAGACAGACAAACGTTGTGTTTGTTGCAGCTTTAACAGTCAAATTTGAAAGAGAAGCTCATTTTATCCGTGACGATATTTGGGGCTACCAGACTCCCTATAACTTTCAAATGCGTCTGCTTGACACTGGTAATTCTTCTCTTAGCGTAACTGAAGAGATGTTCGATTATAAATCTGGAAAGAAAATAATGTCATTAGCAGCCATATGTGTTTATATTGAAAGCTCATCACGGAAACCAACAGTGTTACCTGACTGGCTTACCAAGAAATCGTCTCAGGTTTTAGACATGACAAGAATACAGAATAAATCTTTTCAAAAGAGGGACCCGCCGCCTATTCCTGCAAACACTTTTATATACGAGATCAAAGCTACAGATAGTGACTGTGATTTAAATAACCATGTGAACCAGGCCACGTTTGTTCGATGGTGCACCGATGTGGGCGCTATTGCTAGTGTCAAAGAAAAGTACCAATCATTTACTGAGGACATTGGCATGTATGCTGTCGAAAATATATCTGTACAGTATAAAGGCGAAGTTCTGAGAGGGGGAACGGTTACTATTTATACATGGGAGGATATGGATGACCTCAGAGCTCTACATTTCATTTTTAAAAAGGATGATACGATTGTAGTGATTGTGAAGATGGACTTTTATGATGACAATGACCCTTTAATGAAACCTGCTATCTCAAAGCTGTGAAGATGGACTTATATGATGACAATGACCCTTTATTGAAACCTGCTATCTCAATGCTGTGAATATGGACTTTTATGATGACAACGACGTTTCAAGAAACCTGCTGTCCTGAACTCTACATTCCATTTTGAAAAAGGATGATAAGATTGTAGTAATTGTGAAGATGGACTTTTATGATGACAATGACCCCTCAATGAAACCTGCTATCTCAAAGCTGTGAAGATGAACTTCTATGATGGCAATGTCCCTTCAATGAAGCCTGCTATCTCAAAGCTGTGAAGATGGACTTTAATGATGACAATAACCCTTCAATGAAACCTCTTATCTCAAAGCTGTGAAGATGAAATTTTATGATGACAATGACCTTTCAATGAAAACTGCTATCTCAAAGCTATGAAGATGATCTTTTATGATGACAATGACCCTTCAATGAGAACCTGCTATCTCAAAGCTGTGAAGTTCTAAGCATCTTATTGGATCCCATACTATTTCACACTCCTACTGAAAGCAAGTGAATCTGAAATGCAAGCCCTTATTAAACCATGCAATCTGCCACAAACCCGATCAATATATATGGAAAAATAATATAGATGTTTGTATAGTACAGATTTGAAGGCTATGGATGGTTGCACTATTCAGGCTGTGTAACGTCACACCTATGTAAAACGATCTCTCTCAAAAAGACCCAAAATTGGTTTTCAAGACCAATTATCGCTGAATTGCCTATTTATTAATCCTTTAATTGAAAATAGTTTTTTTTTTAAATGTGCAGTTTGCAATGCAATCGAGTTTCTTTTTTAAAGTACAGGAAGTTGATTAATCATTAAAAATGGCGGCCTCCATAGTCTGATTTGAGGTCAGAATTTTGAGTTTTATATTGCTATAACTATCCGATTTTGATCAGATTTGCATGAGGTTGAATGGTTTAATAAGAGCATGTGTTTCAGAATCAATTGCTTTCAATGTTGCTGCCCCCTTTAAGGGTAAATTCCTGAACCGGCTGCTGAAAGTTGTCGCAGTATTGGTTTGCAAATGCAAAAAGTAGCTTTTGCTCAGGCAAATTTCAACAAATAAGACTTGGCTGGTAATTTATTTTAGAGATCATTTCATATAAGCACTTATTGTCATCCCCTTGTAGTTTGTTTACCAGTATGTCAAGTTTGAAAATATTACAAATTGCATGGCATTCTTAACGTTTGCATGCTATCTATCCAGTCTGATTACATGTTTATTACCATAGGGGTCAGCACATGAGATTTTGGTTCTTATCAGATTTGCTCAAAATCCTCCTTTAAACGCATATGATGAGGTTTCCAGCAGGGCTAGATGTCTCCGTGGTGGTCATATCCTTCATCCACATCCGGTCTTGGATATGCGAGCAGCGAAGGAGAAAGTGCGCAAACTCGCAATAACCTTCCTTGCTTGCATACACAAAGTATGGGTGTGGATGTAGATAAGACCAAACATTTGCCCTCTAGTACAGCTGAATACGCCAGCATGGACGTTTAAATGAGGGTTTTCATTTAGACTATATAGGCTTGTATAGGGGTTTAAGGGATACAGGATATTTGCCATTTTACTTACAGGGATATAGGGTACTATCTAGTTTACTTCCATGGATATCGGATACTTTTCGTTACTTTCAGGGATATTGATATTTAGGAAAATTAATTATGGGGATATTTTCCAATTTATAAGGGTTAATTGCCTGTTTACTTCAAGGGAAACGGGATATGTGGTACCCCTATACAAGCCTCACTATAAATTGTTAATCTAAACCAGATTTTTTCATTTGTAGGTAAATGGACTCTGTACTCAGTAGTTAAAACAGCAGAATCGGCCAGAGTGATAGGGCAGCAATATGGTTATATTTTTCGTCCGGACCTTACATACAGACGGACAAACGTTCTGTTTGTTGCAGCTTCCACAGTCAGACTTGAAAAACAAGCTCATTCAATCCGTGACAATATTTGGGGCTACCAGACCCCATTTTACTATCAATTGCGTCTGGTTGACGTTGGTAATACCTCTTTTACCGTAACTGAAGAGATGTTTGATTATAAATCTGGAAAGAAAATAATGTCATTAGTAACCAAAATTGTTTATATCAATAGATTGTCACGCAAACCAACCATGTTACCAGACTGGTTTAGCAAGAAAGCTTATCAGTTTCTATACAAGACAGGAATACAGAAGAATACATCCATTCAAAAGATGGACCCACCGCCTATTCCTGCAAACGCTTTTAAGTACGAGATCAGAGCCGCAGAGAGTGACTGTGATTTAAATAACCATGTGAACCAGGCCATGTTTGTTCGATGGTGCACCGATGCGGGCGCTATTGCAAGTGTCAAAGAAAAGTACCAATCATTTACTGAGGACATTGGCATGTATGCTGTCGAAAATATATCTGTACAGTATAAAGGCGAGGTACTGAGAGGAGACATGGTTACTATTTATACATGGGAGGATATGGATGACCTGAAAACTCTACATTTCATTTTGAAAAAGGATAATAAAATTGTAGTCATTATAAAGATTGAATTTTATGATGAGAACGATCTTGAAATGAAACCGGCTATCTCAAAGCTGTGAAGCTGGACATTTATGATGACAATGAAACCTGCTACCCCTATATCTCTGTGTTAGGCAAATGCTAGGGTGAGACTGATGGAATTCACTCTCTTGTCTGAGTCTTTGGCTCTTTGCTAAGCGGCTTAGCGAAAAGTTCCATTTACATACACTTAACAAAATTTCTAATCGGTCACTATTTCTGACCAAGCGCTAATAACATTGAAATGAATTTTTGCCTTAATATGTGCAGTTTAATGGGCAAAAGTTTAGCGGTCTTTCAGAAAAGTTGTCTTTCAATCCATGTTTTTTTGCAAAGTATACTTGTTTGCAGAAAATTAAAGTGCAGTTGGTAATAAACTGGTCTAGCCGTCTTCAAAAAAACTGCAAACACCTGAAATTTCGACTAAAGTAGATTTTTTACGCTTTTTTTAAAATATCACATTTTTCGACTGATTTTTTTAAAATCATTAGTAGCTCGTGCTAAATTTGTTGTATGTATTTTACTTTATCTGAAAAAGATAGCCCAAACAGAATAGAACTTGATTCGTCCATTTTGTGATGACAAATATTTCCCTGCTGCTGCGCACATCAGGTTTGAATGTAAAACTTAAAAAGCCAATTTGACGGTACTTTGCACTATTTTTTTCAATTACTGAACTAGAACAGTGACGTCTAGTAGTAATGAATAATCGCTGAAAATTTCAATGCAGTGTCGCAGATAATAAGGCGTACAGAACAGTTCAAACTCCTATGTAAATTGCATGCATAAAGCTGAGTTTCTATGATTTATCTGCTGGTAGTATTTGACTTCATGTTATTACGTAACAGAAAAGAGGAGTCTGGTTGAAGCAAATCACTTGAAGCGTGCTTGACTTTAATCACGGCAGTCAGAAACATCTTCAAACAAACAAAAATTCAAGTGGATGGCGTCTCTGTGGAATATTTCATATTATAGAAAAAATGTGATTTTTTGAAATGAGGGTATCTTTACTCTAGCATCGTCTGTGCAAGAAGTACCAGTCATTTTTAAATTAAATGACCTGTAGAGTCTTGGCAAAGCATTGATTGATTTATAGAAGCATGAAGTTTGCATAACCGAATCTTACTTTCAAAACTAGCATAAAATTGTAAGGTGACCAATTAGAAATTTTGCTCAGTGTATATGCTTACTAAATTACTTTTATCTAGAATGACCCGTGTAGATTTCTTTTGGTCCTGTATTCAGTTGTATATACTGTTGTTTTATCTCCTTTTTATCTTGATTTGTAGGGGATGATGCATCGATAAGTTAGGGATCTTTCACGCGAACCTAATATCTATGTGTCTTGATCAACATCAGAATAAAGGGTGAGGTTGGTACCCTTAAACATGTTTAAGCTCTCCATTATTTTTACTGACCGTTCCAAGGCGGTGCTTCTTTGTCGATTTTGTTTTGTTATTTATGTTGTTATGCTGTCTTGTCTGTTCCTTGCAGACTTGTGATAACCTGCTAGGAAAAGTTGACCTCTTGGCCCTCTTGTTTGTGATGTTTTCTTGTGTGTTTGACACTTTCCCATATGGTGTCCCGGGTCAAGTGTGTTACTTCCCGGGTCAAGTGTGTTACTTGATTGTATTTATTCCTGATATTTGGCTTTTTCTTCATGATGTCACTGTCTGGTAATTAAAATATATACCAAGTCTACCTCAATTAACCCTTCGCCTGCTACGAAATAATGCATCTAAAAGGTCATCTGCTTATGTCGTCTGCTGTATGTAAATGCATACAACTGAACAGTGTGGACCCAGATCAGAATGGTCCACACTGTTTGCTACAGAGTCATTTTAAAAGGATCAGCAGATAACATACAGCAGATGGTATTTATACGCGATTAGCTGCCAAAGAGTTAACATAAATGAATCAAAGGCCTCCAATACAATACATGTACTTCAGTTTTGGAAGTGTTACACGGGGCGAGAATTTTCGCTCCAAGCTTTCAATAAGAATAGTTGAAATGCAATAAATATATAATCAATGTGATAGCTATTTTCCTTCATGCTTATCAAAATATATATTGTGAGCACTTAAAAGAACTCTTTGCATACTGGAAAAGAGTGCATGCTTTTGTTGTCGTCTGCTGACTTTTCAAAATTTAACAATTTTTGAAAAAAAATATTTTAGAAACACTACCCAACGGTTTGGATTCAAAACAGGATCGACAGAACCTTGGTCCTGATCTGGGTCCAAAGTGTTTGCAAAGGTTATCAGCAGACAACAAAAGTCGCTGCTAGCAAGAACGAGTTAAGTATCTGCAACATATAATAGTTCAGAAATGTGTTCTCTTGGCTCAACTAGCAGGGTTCAAGATAATGATAATAAGGTTTACTCTATACAGTTATATGAATCAAATGGTTGTGTAATGTTAGTATTAAATTTTGAATAATATACATTTACATGATTTTCACACTGTAAAAAATATTTCTTTTTGTTTATACCCCACCCCCCCCCCCCCCCCCCCCGCAAACTTTGTTTGTGGTGGGTATACTGTTTTCACGTTGTCCGTCTGTCCGTCCGTCCGTCCGTCCGTAACGTATTGCTTCCTTAATATCTTGAAGAGTCATTGCTGGATTTTCATCAATCCTTGCAAACATGTTCATATATGCAAGACGAACACTTTTGACAAAAAAAGTAAGGGCTAGGGACAAATTCTATTAGAGATATTTCCCTTTGTAGTTCTAAATGGCTTTTATTATAGGGTTTTATGCTTATGCTATTATAGGCCATACATGGGCCGATCAACTCCTACCACAGCTTTTGATGGAACAATTTGATACTTATTCTATACAATGTAGACACATTTAACATATGCATGAAGGAGTTTGGTTCAGAAAAAAAAATGTTTTGACAAAATGACAGCTGTGAGAACTTAGACAATTTTTCCCTTATAAGGTGTTTGTATATGCATGAATGGTGCCTTCATGGGTCGATCAACTCATACCACAGCTTTTGATGGAGCAATTTGATACTTTGCCTATACAATGTAGACACATAGAACATATGCATGAAAGAGTTTGGTTCAGAAAAATTTTTTTTGACAAAATGACAGCTGTGAGAACTTAGACAATTTTTCCCAAATAAGGTGTTTGTATATGCATGGATGGTGCCTTCATGGGCCGATCAACTCCTACCACAGCTTTTGATGGAGTAATTTGATACTTTGCCTATACAATGTAGACACATTGAACATATGCATGAAGGAGTTTGGTTCAGAATTTTTTTTTTGACAAAATGACAGCTGTGAGAACTTAGACAATTTTTCCCTAATAAGGTATTTGTGTATGCATAGATGGTGCCTTCATGGGCCGATCACTTCCTACCACAGCTTTTGATTGAACAATTTGATACTTTGCCTATACAATGTAGACACATTGACCATATGCATGAAGGAGTTTGGTTCAGATTTTTTTGGACAAAATGACAGCTGTGAGAACTTAGACAATTTTCCCTAATAGGGCTTTTGTATATGCATAGATGGTGCCTTCATGGGCCGATCAACTCCTACCACAGCTTTGGATGTAGCAATTTGATACTTTGCCTATACAATGTAGACACATAGAACATATGCATGAAGGAGTTTGGTTCAAAAAAATATTTTTTGACAAAGTGACAGCTGTGAGAACTTAGGCAATTTTTCCCTATTAAGGCTTTTGTATATGCATGAATAGTGCCTTTATGGGCCGATCAACTCCTACCACAGCTTTTGATGGAGCAATTTGATACTTTGGGGATACAATATAGACACATTGAACATATGCATGAAGGAGTTTATAGTTTTTATTTGCACAGATTTTACTGAAATCTCTTTTCAAAACTAAGGTCTGCTGATTTGAACTATAACTTGCCAAGTTTTTTCACTGACTATTACCGTGCGGGGGTATCTAATAAGCATTGCTTATTGACTTTTTTCATTATTACTGCAGATTACTTCATTTTGGCCTACAATTATTTCTTATTGTGTTATCTAGTACCAGTTTTCCTTATTTCTTACTTTGTTATTGCAAATGTATAAACAGATGTCAAAGTTAGCAATGGTGATTTGCGCTGTCATGGATGCATCTTCCGAAAACCTGAAACTATTGTTAAAATTTTTGTATTTCAAATAATCTATCTTTAAGTGTGATGTTTTATTCTTTACACAACAGCTTTTTGAAACATTTCTTTGTTTTTATTGTATATTGTGTGTACTCATTGGAAATGCCTCTCGGAATCAATTCCATAACTATATAATATACAAAAAAAAATTAAATGACATTCACACGGAATGTTTTTCACAATAATTTTATTATTTCCAACAGGTTTCCAAACTTCAGGACAATAATGGCGTCATGAGTGTCCTGAAGATTGGATACCGGAGATGAAAAATACAAAATTTGGTCAATAATTATACACTGGAGATAAACCTTACAAAATTTGGTCAATAATAATACACTGGAGAAAAACCTTACAAAATTTGGCCGATAATAATACACTGGAGATAAACCTTACAAAATTTGGTCAATAATAATACACTGGAGATAAACCTTACAAAATTTGGTCACTAATGATACACTGGAGATAAACCTTACAAATTTGATCAATAATAGTGCTCACTGGAGATCAACCTTACAAACTTTGGTCAATAATAATACACTCTTGAGATAAACCTTACAAAATTTGGTCAATGATAGTACATATTGGAGATAAACCTTACAAAATTTGGTCAATGATAGAACAAACTGGAGATAAACTTTACAAAATTGGGTCAATAAAAGTACACTCTGGAGATAAACCTAACAAAGTTTGGTCAATGATAGTACATATTGAAAATTTGGTCAAAGAAAGTAAATATTGGAATCCAACCTTACAACATTTGGTCAATGAGAGAACATATTGGAGTCATTGATAGAATATACTGGAGATACGCTTTACAAAACTTGGTCAATAAAAGTACACTCTGGAGATAAACCTTACAAACTTTGGTCAATAAAAGTTCTCTCTGGAGATAATTTTTACAAAATTTGGGCAATGATAGTACATACTAGAGATATACCTTACAAAATTATAAACCTTACAAAAATTGTTCTATAAAACTTCTCTGGAGATAAACCTTTCAAACTTTTGTCAATAATAGAACACTCTGGAGATAAACCGTACAAATTTAAGTAAATGATAGTACAAACTGGAGATAAACCTTAAAAACTTTGGTGAATATTAGAACGTACTGGAGATAAACCTTACAAAATTTGGTCAATGAAATAACATATTGGAGTCAATGATAGAACATACTAGAGATCAACTTTACAAAATTGGTCAATAAAAGTACACTCTGGAGATAAACCTTACAAAACTTTGTCAATAAAAGTACGCTCTGGAGATAAACCTTACAAACTTTGATCAGTAAAAGTACTCTCTGGAGATAATTCTGGAGATTAATTTTGCAAAAATTGTCAATAAAAGAACTCTTTGGAAATAATTCTTACAAATTTGGGCAGCGATAGTACATACTAAAGATAACCATGCAAAAATTGGTCAATGATAGAACATACTGGAGATAAGTTTGTCAATAAAAGTTCTCTCCGGAGATAAACCTTACAAACTTTGGTCAATAATAGTACACTCTGGATATAAACCTAACAAAAATGGTCAATAAAAAGTACTCTGGAGATAAACCTTACACACTATACTCTGGAGATAAACCGTATAAACATTAGTCAATGGTAGTACACACTGGAGATAAATCTTTAAATCTTTTGTCAATAATAGAACATACTGGAGATAAACCTTACAAAATTTGGTCAATAATAGTACATTTGGCGATAAACCTTACAAAGTTTGGTCAATAATAGAAGGTACTGGAGATAAACTTTACAAAATTATGTCAATAATAGTACACTCTGGATATAAACCTTACAAAGTTTGGTCCTTAATAGAATGTACTGGAGATAAACCTTACAAAATCTGGTCAATAATAGTAGACTCTGGAGATAAACCTTGCAAAGTTTGGTCAATAATAGAACGTACTGGAGATAAACTTTGCAAAATTATATTAATAATTGTACACACTGGAGATAAAACTTACAACATTTGGTCAATAATAATACACTCTGGAGATAAACCTTATAAAATTTGGTCAATAAAAGTACTCTGGAATTAAACCTCACTAATATTGGTCTATAATAGTATAAATCTTACAAACTTTAGTCAATAATAGTACACTCTGGTGATAAACTTTAAAAACTTTGGTCAATAATAGAACAAATTGGAGATAAACGTTACACAATTCGGTCAATAATAGTAAACTCTGGAGATAAACCTTACAAAGTTTGGTCAATAATAGAATGTACTGGACATAAACTTTACAAAAATTGGTCAATAATAATAATATACTCTGCAGATAAAACTTGCAAAATATGGTCAATAATAATAAAACACTCTGGAGATAAACCTTACAAAATTTGACCAATAATAATTCACTCTGAAGATAAACCTTACAAACTTTGGTTAATAATAGAACATACTGAAGATAAACCTTACAAAATTTGGCCAACAATAGTACTCTCAGGAGTGAACTTTACAAACTTTGGTCACTAAAAGTACATACTGGAGATAAACTTTACAAATTTTGGCCAATAATAATTCACTCCGGAGATAGACCTTACAAACTTTGTTTAATAATAACTTTACAAAATAAGGTCAATAATAGTACACTCTGGAGATAAACCTCACACACTTTGGTCAATACTAGTACACTCTGAAACCTTACAAAATTTGGGCAACGATAGTACACTCTGGAGATAACCTTACAAAATTAGCTTAATTATAGAACACTCTGGAAATAAACCTTAAAAAATTAGGTCAATAATAGTACACTCTGGAAATAAACCTTAAAAAATTAGGTCAATAATAGTACACTCTGGAGATAAACCTTAAAAAATTTGGTCAATAACGTTACACTCTGGAGATAAACCTCACAGACTTTGGTCAATAATAGTACTCTCTGGATATAAACCTTTCAAGATTTGGTCAGTAACAGTACAGTCTGGAAATAAACTCTACAAGATGTGAACATATTTAAGATTTCATCTCGATTCCATCGCTCTTGTATTATTAAATTGTTGCTGGAAATTGAACAATCCATTCTAGAATCCTACAATGGTGACAAAGATCCAGTTTGAGTTTTTCACAAAGTCTGTAGTATTAATTTGCCAACAACCGCATCAAATGTTTGCATGTTAGCAGTGATTTTGTGTTTCTGCTGATAGCCTTTGCAAACGGTTTGGACCCAGATCAGGACTGATAGAACGTCGGTCCTGATCTAAGGCCAAACCATTTAACACGCTGATAGTGTTACAGAAATATTTTTTCGTAAAAAGTTGATTTTTTCAAAATAAGCTTTTTTCAACAAAACAATATTTCAGAAACACTATCAGAGAGTCAAGTTGTTTGCAAAGCTTATCAGCAGATGAAAAATAGCAATGAAAGAGTCAAGAGTCTTGAGCTATCCTTTGAGCTCACAGCAAATTGAAATTATAAAAAAAAAAATTCATGCTCAATTAAGCACGAATATGCTTATAAATTTAAACATTTATTAGCAAAAAAAAATAACATCAGAGAGTTTAAAAAGAAGAAAGGTCTTTATTTTTCAGTATTTTATATTAGTTTTTATGACCATGATACATTTCATGCTCAGTTGAATTGAGTATGAAAAAAGTTTATAAAATCAGGGTCTGATACTTGATGCCCAAATTGATCTAAATATTGCTGTTTTGGTCTCTATCTTTTGAAGGCCTAGATCAACATTTTTTTAGCGTAAAATTGTTAATTGTTCTTACCCATCAGTTTTAACATATGTTTTGGGTCCTCAAAAGAACCGTCTCATTGAGGCGGTTCATTTGAGTACCCACAACATTTGTTACACACTCTTAACTTAAGGCCTATGGTTTATGATCACCACAATCTCTGATCATAATCATATCTATATCTATCAACACTTCAGTTACATTTTGATTATGATTTAAAGGTTCTCATCTGCTGAGGTATATGTGTTTCAAAAATGTATGGACATTAAGCTGTAAATAAGTCTTAGCTTTAGCTACCTTAAGCTGCTTTGGCATTTTCAGTGCCTGCTATAAATATTCTGTACATTGATGATATAAATGGTTTGAGCAAACAGAGAAAACAATTCTTCATGGATTGCTAACTTGCGGAACGCTAGCAATTTTCTGGTAAAACAAGTAGAAAATGCCACCACTTGCTTGTCATAACACACTATACAAACGTTGTACCAACGCAGAAACAATATGGTTATAATGTCATAAACGGCATGGGAAGGATATAGGGTAAAGTCGGGAAATTCGGACGGTCTTCTAAATTCGGACAGCGACCTTGTTTGTTTCATATTTTGATTATTGGAATAAAAAATAAATTAACTTAGCAAACAGTGAAAATCCTGATGAGACGGCTCATAAGGAGCCGTCTCAACTAGATTTCCACTGTTTGCAAATGTATGTCGGAATTTACCTGATGTCCGAAGTTACCCGACTTTACCCTATTTGTCTGGGTATGTTTCAGGAAAATGGACGCTATGGTCGGTAGTTAAAGTGTTTGAAGCTATACGTTATAGTGCATTGCCAGCAGGTTTTGCCTTCTACGAACGTTTCAAGGACAAAGATCATTCCATTTTCATGGCAGGAACAACATACACACTTACAAAGGAGGCCAACGATTTACGCGCGAAGTCACACTGGGGAGTCAATTTTCCCTTATTAGCTAATTTAAAGATAATCTATGTTGGGAAATCTTCTTTTTCGTTTGAGATCGTTTTGAAGAACTATAAAACCCACATAGCAACTGCTGTTTTAACTTTTGTATTTGTCGATTTCAAAAGTAGAAGACCCGTTCCATTTCCGGGTTGGTTTCAGGATGTTCGTGCCGAAAAAGCAAGTGTTCTCCAGCCTCTTCCTCCACAACGGTTACCTACACCAGAGATACCGGAAGCTGTGTTCAGATACGAAACTAGGGCTATATTTAGTGATATTGACTTTAATAAACACGTGAACCAGTCTGTATATGTTAGATGGTGTACGGACGCTGGTGCAGAGGCGGCATCAAGAGGATTTTATAGGGAGTTTAGAAAAGATATTGGTGTATATGATATTGAAAAGATGGAAGTAAAATATATTGGGGAAGGGATGTTAGATGATGAGTTTGTGGTTAACACTTGGCAAGATAAAGAGATGCCTCTTAAGATTCATTTTGTGGTAACAAAACAAGGGAAAGTGTCGTTTGTTGGGAGATTTTCATACTGCAATAATAGCATAGAACAATCCAAATTGTGATAATAATGTGTCGTAGGTCTACTGTAATAGGGCTAGATATTGGTACATATGGGCCTCGTTGGGAGAAAACCTGTCTTCGGAGGTTTGCGAACAACAAAGGCGCAGACCAGCCTGCGCAGCCGCGCAGTCTGATCAGCGCCTTTGTTATTCGCTGTTTGGAAAGCAACATATCTAAGCTTACTATGAGCGAAATTTCGATTTTCTAGCTAGTCTCTGTAGCTGTGGAGACTGGTTTGAGTCACACTTTGTCGGAGACCCCGAAGACAGGTTTTCTCGCGACAAGGCCCACTACATTGAGAAGATGGAAGTAAAATATATTGGGGAAGGGATGTTGGATGATGAGTTTGTGGTTAACACATGGCAAGATAAAGAAATACCGTTTACGATTCATTTTGTGGTAACAAAACAGGGGAAAGTATCGTTTGTTGGGAGATTTTCCTACTGCAATTATAACGTGGTAACAAAACAGGGGAAAGTATCGTTTGTTGGGAGATTTTCCTACTGCAATTATAACGTAAAACAACCAAAATTGTGATAATAATGTGATTTAGATACTTACCAATTCAAATCGCCTCGACGCGAGAAACCTGTCTTCGGTGGTTAAGGAACAACAAAGGCGCAGACCAGCCTGCGCACACGCGCAGTCTGATCAGCGTTTTTTTCCTATTCCCTAAGTGGAAAGTATCGTATCTAGACTTGCTTCCAGCGAAATTTCAATTTTCTAGCTAGTCTCTGTAGCTGAGCAGCCTGGTTTAAATATCACTTTTTTCGGAAACCCCGAAGACAGGTTTTCTCGCGACAAGGCCCATGACATTGAGAAGATGGAAGTAAAATATATTGGGGAAGGGATGTTCGATGATGAGTTTGCGGTTAACACATGGCAAGATAAAGAAATACCGTTTACGATTCATTTTGTGGTAACAAAACAAGGGAAAGTATCGTTTGTTGGGAGATTTTCATACTGCATTAATAGCGTAAAACAATCCAAATTGTGATAATAATGTGTCGTAGGTCTACTCTGAGGCTAGATATTGGTACATATGGACCTCGTCGAAAGAAAACTTGTCTTCTGAGGTTTGCGAACAACAAAGGCGCAGACCAGCCTGCGCAGCCGCGCAGTCTGATCAGCGCCTTTGTTATTCGCTGATTGGAAAGCACCATATCTAAGCTTGCTATGAGCGAAATTTCGGAAACCCCGAAGACAGGTTTTGTCGCGTCGCTGCCCATATGATATTGAGAAGATGGTACTAAAATATATTGGGGAAGGGATGTTGAATGATGAGTTTGTGGTTAACACATGGCAAGATAAAGAAATACCGCTTACGATTCATTTTGTGGTAACATAACAAGGGAAAATATCTTTTGTTGCGAGATTTTCATACTGCAATAATAGCGTAAAACAATCAAAATTGTGATAATAATGTGATTTTGATACTCTTACCAATTCAAATCGCCTCGACGCGAGAAAGCCTGTCTTCGGTGGTTTACGAACAACAAAGGCGCAGACCAGCCTGCGCATACGCGCGGTCTGATCAGCGCCTTTGTTATTCGCTAAGTGGAAAGTATCGTATCTAGACTTGCTTCCAGCGAAATTTCAATTTTCTAGCTAGTCTCTGTAGCTGTGGAGACTGGTTTGACTCTCACTTTGTCGGAGACCCCGAAGACAGGTTTTCTCGCGACAAGGCCCATGTCATTGAGAAGATGGAAGTAAAATATATTGAGGAAGGGATGTTGAATGATGAGTTTGTGGTTAACACTTGGCAAGATAAAGAAATGCCATTTACGATTCACTTTGTGGTATAACATAACAAGGGAAAGTGTCGTTTGTTGGGAGATTTTCATACTGCAATAATAGCGTGAAGCAATCAAAATTGTGATAATAATGTGTAATAGGTACTGTAAAAATTAGGATTGTGATACTAATGTGTACCAGTTAATTTATAAATGCTTCTTTTCAGTTCTGGTTATTATATCGCAAATAATATTATGAATATGGTGTTTCAACGCCACAAAATAGTAAACCAATTCAAATCTAGTGATCTCACAAAATCTAAACAATATATATGTATGTTGGTTCTTATCGCATCAGCCACAGAGCATCCCATGCTCAGACGAGCCTGTCTACCAATACAATTGGTGCTACTGTCATATTAATGTATGGATCATGCTAAGGTCAAATATTAGCCCTCGTGCCTCACTAGATAGCCACCCATGCACATTCACGAAAGTGATTTTACGCCTGTGTGATAACTTACATTATATGTGAGCTGGAAATATGTTTTAGTCAGAGCTATATCAAACTTCTATAACAAATATAATGCAATGACATATGCTATAACAGGTTATACATACTTGAGAATACACTGGATCCTCTTGTCGGACTTGTCACTCACCACGAAAGTGCCAGAATATCAGTGATTCTTAGCTGCATTTTTAATGGCGCTATTAACGTTGAAAATTTATAATGCACAAATGCTTGACAAAGCCTACATTATTATCTATGTGCTAAAGCAAACACTAATATCAGCCAGCCTGGACATCAACAAAGTCTGCGCTATACACTCAATGAGTACCTATGAGACAGCGAAGGCTGACAAGACTGGATGGATGCCCAAGTTAATCTGAGTCTTCGTTTCGTGCACAGATCAGTTTGTCGAGTTTGTCATGTAGCCTAAGTTCTCCATTTCCAGTGCTCAATTTAGAAGGTTCAAGGCCATTTCTATTAACTTTCTTTATACATTTGCAATACAGTTAAACCTGTGTAAAACGGCCACTCTCAAAAAGACTGAAAATTGGTTTTCAAGACGAATTATCGCTTAATGCAGGTCAAAAGTATTGCAGAATAGTCCAAGGGGAACATTCTGCAATACTTTCGGCCTTCATTTTAAGCTACTATTTGTCTTAAGATCTTTGTTTTCTCTATTTTTGAGTGGCCATTGTACGCAGATTATACTGTATCTTAGTATTTTTGACAGATTTTTGGTACTTGTTGAATTGCTAAGCAATGAAGGCTCAGGCCAGCCTGCGCAAATGCGCAGAGCCTTCGCTTTTCACATAGATGAAGACTCGGGCCAAAAGTTAGCCCTCTTGCCACGCTGGATACGTCAGCATGGGAATCAAATGGAGTTTTTGCACATTTATGAGTGATAAGTAAACAAGGGGGCCCAAGGGCCCTTAATCGATCACCTGAATCCCTCTCACGAGGAGAGGACGTTAACCACAAAATATAAATATGACCTCAGAAAAAATGTTTTTACCTTTTGATCCCATCCAGAGGTCGTTGGTGTATCAAAGTGCAGAATGTTTCCTTGCAATGGGTTCTCTGCTTCATTCCCGTTAATGTGATATGCAACATGGCAACTTTCAGAAATGAAATTCCATTGACCCTTTGACCCCCCCCCCCCCCCCCCCCGATCAAGGGTGTGTGTAAGGGCAAATTATTTGCTAGCATGTTATTGTATGCTTCATTCCTTTTAATTTGATATGTAACATGACCACATTCTGAAAAAGTTGATTTTATATAATAGTAAGTGAGTATGATCAGGAAATACCACAATCACAAACCGCAGATAACCCCGTGGCACCACGAGGAAGAGCTGCTCAACCATCACAAGACACCAGGAAGACAAATTAAGCTCTCTTCCCCATCAAGATGATTGCAAAACTAGAATGGACATAAAGTAACGTACAACAAAACATAGAACAAGCCTATGTGACCCCTGCAGCGGGGCCATTTTTGGCCCCAGGGGCATAATTTGAACAAACTTGGTAGAGGTCTACTAGGTGATGCTTCAAACCAAGTATTAAGGCACTTTGCCTAATGGTTTCAGACAAGAAGATTTTTTCATGTTTTCCTTAAGTCTATGTAAAACATGTGACCCCCAGGGGATGGGCCATTTTTGGCCACATGGGCATGATTTGCATAATTTGAACACATTCAGTAGAGGTTCACTAGGTGATGCTACATATCAAATATCAAGGCCATATGCCTAGAGTGGTTTCAGACAAGAAGATTTTAAAGTTTTCGTCTCGAAAATCTTTTTTTTTAGCCTATATGACTTAAGTATGCAATGGACTGGAACCATTTAAATAATTATTGAAGGAAGCCATATAAGGAACATTACTGCCAAGTTTGGTCAAAATCCAGCCAGAGGTTTAGGAGATGTGCTTTGAAGCAATTGTTGACGACGCATGTTGCACGACCAATAAAATACTCGTGAGATGGTCTGTATAATTCTGACAATAAATAACCTGATAAATTAAATATTTTAATGAAGAAAATGGACTGCTATCTGTTTCACCAAAATGTATGAACATATGGAATCAAATCATTGCCAATAATACGTCACATCCGGAATCTAATTTTAGAACAGGTCAAATAAAAATAGAAACCATTTTCAAGTACATGTCCCTAGAAGTCAGTCCACATATTCGATTTACATGGTTTAGTCCCTTCAAACATTCCGATCACTGTTCTTCTTCAAGGACATTTTTAATTTTTAGGGGGTTTTCCTCGTTATCCGTCCCAATGGTTGTTCCAATCAGAGACATCCGTCTATTTTTACCATCTGACGTTTCTACAGTTGAACCAATCAGACTCTGCCTGCGATTCCTTTGGACAAACACTTCTTCTATCGTCTCTTCCTCCTCTGTTGTCGCAGGAGACTTCCGACCTAACTTTCGAAACTGTAACGGAAAATCATTATTAATGGGTCCCTGACATTGTTGCATGCGAACAACAAAGGCGCAGACCAGCCTGTGCATCTGCACAGTCTGATAAGGGCCTTTGTTATTCGCTTTAGGGAAAGGATAGGCCTAATCCTTAAAGCGCCAATCACGACTGCAGCAGACGACAAATTTTCGAAAGAAATAAGGAATGATATTTCATGAGAATCGTCTGCCAGCAGATGATTCTCGTGAAATATCATGCCTTATTTGTTATTTTTGAAATAACGGCAAAATTTGAAATTGTCGTCTGCTGCAAATTATAGGTGGTGCTTTAAGGGTTAATAGTCACACTTGCTACTTGCGAATTTTCAAGTTTCTAGCTAGCCTCTGTAGCTGAGCAGACTGGTTTGAACCGTACCTAGTCGCAAACTTCAGAGGTAGGCTTTCTCGCTTCGAAACGTCGCAAGCAACACTATTAGTCCGAGAGCCCGTAATAGGTTTAATCAAGTGGTTGAGGCCAAAAGGTTTGAAGGTGTGTTCTAATGTAGAAAAGTGTGCTGAATTCAAAAATCAAACTCTTAAAAAATCGGCTGGTACACAAAAGTTCTATGCGCAATGGAATACCCCCGGGGTTTGCAATATCTCAAAATAGCGCTAAATTGGGGGTACCCTTGCAAGTTTATAATTTAAACCATGTTGTAGCAGTAGTAAAATGCAAATTT
This sequence comes from Loripinus fragilis, assembly GCA_964019695.1. Classification (NCBI taxonomy): domain Eukaryota; kingdom Metazoa; phylum Mollusca; class Bivalvia; order Lucinida; family Lucinidae; genus Loripinus; species Loripinus fragilis. Next base: position 40,917,035 of record OZ026520.1, on the reverse strand, counting down.
TGGCAGCAAACAATATATAATGATCAATGTTCAATATTAAATAAAAATAAGACATGCCAAGGACGCTTTCTAACACTAAAATATAGCAAATTATGAAGTCCACGAAAACTAATGACTTTTGTCTCTGGTTATCGGATGATTTTTGATTTGCTTAAGCTAGAGCAGATTTATAATTCAATCTTATGTAAGTCAATGATGTTGTCATCAACAATTATTATAGTTTCAAAAAATTATAGAGTATGGCCAAGAAATGCCACAATAACTGACTGCAGGCCAACCTATGGCACCATGATGAAGGAACACAAAGTAGGCATAATCCAAGCTATTATAGTACAATATATATGTATATTTCAAGTTCTTCTTCCTTTCAATGTGAATAAAGTATGCTCAGAGAAGACTAAGATTTGCCTGGATATTGGCCCAACCAGTTAGTTTCTAAGCTTTGAACTCTATGTATAGCTAGGTATCACCACATGACCAGCCAAGACTGATTAGACTGTGCTGGTCAATATTCAACATGACTTATATTTTATGTCCTAGGAAGTGCGTGATAACCCATGTCCAACTCTTTGCTGAATCTTAAAAGAATGGATGAGTATGACAATCTCAACTGAGATGTCTTAAATGATTCTGACTTTAAAAATAGCAAGTGAGTATGATCAGGAATACAAGACTGAGTCAAATATTTTGGTATGCCCTGTTCAGGTCCAGATACATTTACCTCTGCCTATACCTAATCATGATCTTCTCTGGTAATATCATTAATTGATGGGTATTCAAAAGTGTAACATGCAAAATCTACAGGATTTGCACGTCTGACAAGACGAGACAGACTCTCACAGAGTCATATTTGCTTGACCACCAAAAGTTAAAGGCAAATCTACACGAGACTGTACCAGGAACATTCCATCGCCAATACAAGCATCTATATTTCTGGGAGCATCTGTGATTATCCTCACCTCGAGCTTACTGAAGAGTTGATTTGTCAGTAGATATTTAAGTCCATCAATATGGGCAAAAGTCAAAGGAACGGATCTAACTCGAACTATTAGCAAATAAAGTAAGTGACCTTATGTTCTTATCTTATCGTCTCGTGTCTGAAGTTTCCCGACGAAGTACTGCATGCAATGGTTTTACTTTTCTTCTTCGAATAGGTTTTTCAAATTTAATTTGTCACCATATGGGAGCATCCTGTATTAAACTTTTTATACCATTGTTGTCGCCGTGTCTGAGTTGCTCAAATGCTCCCTGCAATATTCTCAGATATCATCTTACCTGTGAAATAGTAGAGCTTTTCACCTCGAAAGTCTGTAAGAAAAGAGTCCATAGTACTCCTGATCACAGTGATTAGCTTGTTCAGGTCTGCATTGGCACGCTTAATTGGGCTTGGTATCATCTGCATTCTCTTTCAATCCTGACCTTCAATTAAATGGCTTACAAGCTCACTTAGTACAGACCTTCCTTCTTCCATTCACCCATTTACTGAATGATGCCATCCCCTTTAGTCTGGATGGAGTATCAGCATTGACATCTGCTCTAAATTCAAATCCACAGGGGTCCTAAAGAATGGTTTGTTCGTTCGTCGCAAGGACATAGCCCCTGTCCCCAACATTGCACACGCAGTTGGGTGTGCTTTGTCGCTGTTAAGAAGCTCTAGGTGATATCTTGTCATCCATTGAGCATAATTAGGACAACTTGTAGCAAAGAATATAATTGCACACAATTTACAGAGACAGAAAGTGAAAAGTTTTAAACTCAGGGGGGTGGGGGGACTGGGAATAATTATGGTACTGGTGTGTGAGTCAGTATTTTGAAACCAACCCCAATCATATACCCGGCCTTTGAAAAAACAGCCTATTCATATACTTGATTTCACAGAAAGTTGACCCATTCATAAACTGTTCTTCGAATTTATATATCCTTTCATATCCTCTGTGTTTTGTAAACAGCTAGTTTACAAATTACCCTCATCATGAGAAAACCTGCTTTATGTAAATGTGAAAACAAAGGCTTGAAGGCTATCTGAGCAAAAAATATGTGCATAAACATGGGTGTCTGAAAATGTGGGCCATTCCAATTCCAACAAGAAATGTCACAAACACGTGACGAATGCCCCCAAAGGAAATGGTCTAGCATAAGACGTATTTGAGGAAAGTTAGCTGTAATATAGCACGAAAAACCTAGAAATGAGGCCAGAAGTCAATGTCAAGGTCAAAGTGACTCAAAATGGTATGCACCACTCCGCCATCCCAAGAGGAATCACCACCCAAAATTTGGGATTCCTACATCAAATAATATAGGAGATATGCTCTGGACACAATAATTCCTGAAACTAGGTCAGAGGTCAAGGTCACAGTGACCAAAAAATGGTTTGTGACACTCAGGCATCCCAAGATGCATTTACATACCAAATTTGGAATTCCTATTTCAAAGAATATAGGAGATATGCACCAGTTTCTACAAACTAGGTCATAGGTCAAGTTCAAGTTCACAGTGACTTAATTATGGTACGCGACACTTTGTCTTCCAAAGATGCATCCACACACGAAATTTGAGATTCCTACCTCAAATAATATAAGACATATGCTTTGGACATGATTATTCTTAAAACTAGGTCAGAGGTCAAGGTCACAGTGACCCGAAAATGGTACATGACACTCCGCTATCCCAAGATGCATCCACACACTAAATTTGGAATTCCTAACTCAAAGAATAATAGAGGTATGCTCGGGACACAAAAATTCTTGAAACTAGGTCAGAGGTCAAGGTCACAGTGACAAAAAATGGTATGTGACACCCCGTCATCTCAAGATGCATTTACACAACAAATTTGGAATTCCTATCTCAAAGAATATAGGAGATATGCACCAGATGCAATGCAGTTTCTAGAAACTAGGTCAGAGGTCAAGTTCAAGGTCACAGTGACCCAATAATGATACGCCACACTTCGTCATCCGAAGATGCATCCACACACCAAATTTTAGATTCCTCCCTCAAATAATATAAAAGATATGCTCCGGACACAATTTTTCTAAAAACTAGGTCAGAGGTCAAGGTCAAGGTCACAGTGACCCGAAAATGATACGCAACACTCCGCCATCCCAAGATGTATCCACACACCAAATTTGGAATTCCTACCTCAAAGAATATAGGAGATATTGACCGGACACGAAAGCGGGACGGACGGACGGATGGACAGTGCGATTACTATCATGGCATTCATATACCTTTTTTTAAAAAAAGAGGGTTTATCATATACCTGGGGCGCCGAAAAAGGGGGCTATTCGGCACGCATATCCATACTATGTCATATATAGGGTAACCTACCCCCCCCCCCCCGCGCGAGGTTTTTAACCGTCTATGGTGCAGAATCTGTTGAAAACAAGATAGACCTCTACAATATCCATGCACATAATCCAGAAGGCTGCCTCTGTGGAATGCACATACCTCTCTGTATATGTCTTGTGACCTTTGGCGTTTTTGTGGTTCTTCCTCACACTGTTGTGGGTTGTGGTATTTTCCTGATCATACTCACTTATTTTCTACTTACTTCTTTCATACTCATCCACATTTTTAATTAAGATTCAGCAAAAGAGTGGGATAGGGGTTATCCGTGGGGGTGGAGGGGGGTTAGTATGCAATTCCTAGAACATAGAATATAAGTCATATGGAATATTATCCTGAACAGTCTGGTCAGTCGTGGTTGGTCATGTGGTGATAGTAGCTTAGAAACTAATAGGGCTGGGCCAATATCCAGACAAATCTTAGTGTTATTTGAGCATATTTTATTCACCTTGAAAGAAAAATAAACTTGAATTATACCTATATTGTACTGTAACAGCTTGGATTATGGGATATACTTTAATATAGTGGACCTATGTGGAATCCTGCCTTATAAGAGGAATCGTATAAAGTGATTATCGAGGCCTTTAAACTTCATAAGGGTCAACGCAATTTTCGCTTCATCGCGCATCAGTGTACATCAGTGTACGGATTATGCTTACTTTGCGTCCCTTCCTCACGGTGCCATGCTGAGTAGGCCTGCAGTCTGTGATTGTGGCATTACTTGGCCATGCTCTGTCATTTTTGGAACTATAATAATTGTTGATGACAACACCATTGTATTACATAAGATTGAATTGTAAATCTGCTCTAGCTTAAACAAATTAAAAAGAGACAAAAGTCATTAGTTTTCGCCGGTTTTATAATTTGATATATTTTAGTGTTAGAAAGCGTACTTTGCATATCTTATTTTGTTCTATATTGAACATTGATTATTACATATTGTTTGCAGCCAAAATTTGCAGTTTACTACTGCTACAACATGGTTTAAATTATAAACCTGCAAGGTTACCCCCATTTTAGCGCTATTTCGAGATACTGCATACCCCGGGGGTATTCCATTGCGCATAGCACTTTTGTGTACCAGCCGATTTTTTTAAAAGTTTGATTTTTGAATTCAGCACACTTTTCTACATAAGAACACACCTTCAAACCTTTTGGCCTCAACCGCTTGATTAAACCTACTACGGGCTCTCAGACTATATTTTCCGGGGGGTTTCCGCATTTTAACTTGCTTTAAAGGAAGAAGGTACCGTGTGAGCTCAACTCCTCGTACAAGTTTTACGCGAGCCTTTGAAAGCTTTGCAAATGTTTATCTATGTATCACGGATGCAGGTGAGTATGACCAGAAAATCCACAAGTACATACGATTTACCACGGCACCGCGAGGAAGAGACACAGAAAATATTTAAAAAAACACAAAAAAAAAAAAAACACCGACAGCCACAGGACAGCAAGAACGCAATGACGTAAAGCAACCAGCTCTCTCTTCTTCAACAAGATTATAAAGGAGACTACGAATTACATCACAAAACACAACCCCACACAACCAGAGCAACAATGAACAAATAACAATAGAACCACCGCCTCAACGACGTTAACACATTTTATTGGCCAAAACTTTACCTCAGAATCTGCCTTTATCAAAACACACAAAAAACCGCTTAACTCGCATGGATGCCTCCGAAGTTATGCAGGAAACAATCTATACTAAGCACAATAAATTTAGCAATTGTTTTGTATGGGTGAGCCCATCCATATCAGATCTCGAGTTTCATTTGCTGTCATGAAGATACAAGCGCCGATCGTCTGACAAGATTTTCCATTTAAAAAAATACAGAATTACCAAACGCAGCAACCGTGCTAAAGTGACGTTTAATTTTAAGACTAGCGGGTAACGTGGGTATTTCTGGTCATTGGGGGAAGCCGAAACTATTTTCAAACGAATGTTTTGTCACTGAAAACCAAAAAAGCATAGCAAATGCTGCAATTTTCTGAACTTTCTCAGAGAAATATAGGACCAAGTTTTCACAATTTGACGTTTTAAATAATGCTTTTACGTTATCACCTTTAAACGGTGTTTCTAGTCGGGTTTTCTTGAACCACATTAACAAGTAAAACTGATTGATGCCTTCCAACACATCCAGACAAATAATGTTGAATGAAACATCTTCACTACTACAGTGCACGAGCCGAAAGATAAAATCTAACGTCACCATTATCTCGCAAATGCGTCGCACCATTTTTCAGTAACTTAAGGTTTTATTCAACCATGAAATGAGTTACATTGTAAGCCTATAATATCTTTGTAAACTGAGACTCTGTTAATTTGGCACGCCAATTAACATTTGAAGTTTAATCAAATGATGACTACGTTTTGACGTCATTGATGGCAGCTGATTTTTCCAGCATGAAATCTCTATCACATCTGCCACATAACCAATAGTTTTTATAGGCGTATGATGCATTGGGAAGATGAAAGACCATCAAACGAAACATAACATGCTTATCATTTTAGCATTACTTACATCGGATGTGATTTTTGCTTACTGACCCCTTCTGCAATTCTTGCTCTCCCCCAATGCCTATTTAAAGGATGGCGTCTGAAATTTCGTGGTTTCATTTGCCTCAGATCCTGTTCTCGTCGTTGCAATCAAAATTGATCAACACTGCACAAAGATGAGCACAAAAATGATGCGAAACATAAGAAATTGCTAAACTTATTGTGCATAGTATAATAAAATTAACATACTGTGATGAAACCACGTAAAAGATGTTGAGGCTATAGAGTTGATATAAGGACCGAACTTCAAGCTCCTGTGATGAAACAAAGAAAATGGCTCTAAACTCGCAGTTAGAGCCTAATAAAATCGAGCCCTAGTGGGCCCACCAGGCAAAAACACACCGATGAACGTTTTAGGTCAGAGTCGTCAATAAGTCTGAGGCCTGGCCTTGAGGTTATAAAATTTTTCATACTCAACTCAGCTGAGCACGAAATTTTTCCTGCTCATTAATGTTAAAATACCAACAATTGTTGGCAGTTTTGCCAACAATTTTTGGCATTTTAACATTTATCAGCATGATAAATACGACATCTGGGAGGCTTAAAGCAAGACACTTCTTTATTTGTTGGAACTTTAGTTTTTTATGAGCAGTTGAAATTTCATTCTCAGTTGAGTCGAGCATGAAAAAAGTTTTATAACCTCGGGGCCTGACCCACCGTCGTGCAATGAAAGAGGAAACCGCAGCTATAAACCATGATTGGGGGTATAACCAGGCATGCAAACCACACACTCAGGACCACCGGTGAGAGACAAAAACTCGACCAATATCACTATGTTAAGGTTTTATTGTTGCCAGTCTCTAAAATTTTAACTGAATTATTAGTGTGTGTTTTTCGTAAAAGGTGCAGTCCTTTTTTAACCACTCGCATTTTAATTTTAGCTCTGCATGGGAGGAGCTTAGTGGCAGAGTGCTAGACCATGGATCATAAAATTACCTGGATTGGCTTCTTATCTATTTTATCAATATCATTGCCTACGCATGAATCGGGTATACGCCGAGATAAATACCTTTCTGCCGCCATATTCAGAAAGGCTGTTCATAGCGATGATCCATAGGAAAGTTTTCAATATCAAAATCGTTAATATTCATTTTAAATGGAGAAAATTCTTACGGAATATAAGAGAATAAGTTGGTAAGTATATCTCATATGTGTTATGTTGGAATAAAATCACTGGATAACAGTTAATTTTCGTGTTAATTTCGACAAATTCCGTTGTGTACAATCCGCCATCTTGAAAATGATAACTCTTCCAATTTTACCACCGAAGTTGTCGGTTCTAAAGCTAATTAATGTGAGTAATTTGGATATATTTGACACCTGATACATAAAGTACACATATTTCCTTACCAGAATATCAAAATTTTTAGCAAAAACAAAATAAAACCATGCAGTTAAAATGCTAGCAAAATCGTCTTATTTTCGTATTTTCACATAACAAAATGGCGGAAATGTCAGAAACTTAAACATTGCCTCTAATGTACACCAGGAATTTAAACACATTGCAGAGTTTAAAAGCGTGAAAAACATATCTTAAATAATAAAAGATGCTTTGTCAACCATAGATACACTTCATTTTAATCCCTTAAGCGTTTGGTTAACAATTAACAAGGGATTTGGTAGGGTGTCTATGAGCAGTAATTATTTCCGCGACTGCGTTAAAATATCTCTTCAACCAAACCGTCTAATTTTTGAAGCGATATTCTCAACAACTGACAATAAATTAATTGCCAATTAACAGATTTATGTCACAAGAATTAAATTAAGATACCAAATTTCTATTTAATTACATTATTTAACCCATTTATGCCGAATGGAATTTCCCACTCTAGTCAATTGGACCACTCCATTTGCGTTTTAAGGGGTGTTGGGTAGCATTTTTATAGAACGTTCTGTAAGAATAAGCGAACAGTGGATACCCTGATCAGACGCTGTGTTCTGCGGATCTGGGTCTGCACTATTTGCCTATGTTTTACAAAAAGGACACTAGGATTTTCGCCTAATTCCTTACTTTGTTTTCCATGTCCGTGTAGTGTAGGAAGGCCTGATGCGTGTTCTTTTTTTCTTGGGTATTTTTTTCCTGAGAACACTAGATTGTTTGGTATCAAATTGTAGCTGGAGAAATTCTCTGTTTATTGGCATTAAATTCACTTTATTACCGTTACCCCCATGTTGCTAGAACATAAGGGAAAAAGTATGCGTACATGTATGGATCTCAATATTTGTAAAGTGGTCAGTCAAATTATCCGATTTACCTGTATTTCGACGCGGCAATCATTGGGAAACAATTATTAGCAAATCTATTGCAGTTTCATATCCAGGTATTTTATGATCCATGGCTAGACTTTAGATCAAGGAGTCACTGGGAACCACTGGGTTGTGCCCTTGAGCTTTACACTATCCTCAGCTCAGTATTGGTTCAACACAGGAAACGTCCCGACATGACTTAAAAAGTGTTGACTAGGACGAAAAAATAAACTTAAACAAACTAGCTCAAAGTATACCAATAACTTCTGTGTCCGTCGTCAGTCCGTCAACATTGCGAACATCTTCTGGGAAACCACTGGACCAACTGAACTTTAATTTTGAGACTCCCTAAGATGTTGGGAGTGAAAGTTTGTTCAAACGTTCCTTATCACATGAACAAGACGGCCACCACGCCCATATGGTCTTCGCTGCTCGCATACACAAGGTATGGATGAAAAGAGGAAAACTCAGACCAACATTCAAACCTCTTTCCTCGTTTGAAATGCCAGCATTGCCGTTTAAAGAAGAATTTTGCGCACAATGCGATTAGTACCAAAATCTCAAGCCCATATCAAATACATATATCTGAAACTGACAAAAAATCTCATATGATGGCTCATTTATGGTTACAGAAAATCCATAACTTTTTGCTGAGACCTGTAATCCTGAAACCTATGAGATAAGTTAAACTCAGATATTTTCCATTTTCCCGTTTCAATCCTTTAAAATATGGATGCCCATAAACGGGTAATTTGTCTGACAGTGAAGACACAGATAAAAGTCCGCTTGATGTGGCCTTTCATCTTGGTCTCCATTGTTTGCTAAAAAACACAATCTCTATGGACATAATACATGCATATCACAATTTAGAAATCTCGACCTGTTGTCCTTAAACACAAAGTGGACTACCCCGTACTTAATGTATCAATATGATTGAGAAAATTCATCAGAATGAAATGAGTTTAGAATCGATCACCTTTTTTTTCAGAAGCTAGATTGCACTTTACCGGGCACAACTGATTTTGATCAGGTTTTTAGTGTCCGATTGCTTAATCATTTCTTGAAACGTTTGATATGGCTGGATATATAACCTGAAAACAATTGAGGGGGTATGGGGGCATAAGCCCCCATTTATCATATGTTACATGAACAGACTGTACCATGGTGCAAGTGCAAGTGTCCCTTTTCAGATTGTGAACTCCTAAATTCATAGAAATGTCCGGGACACTCTTCGCAAAATGAGTCAAATATTTGTTTTGAGAACCAAACAACAATTTTCAACAACAGCTATAATTCGTACAATACATGAAAAGCTTACACATTCTCTAATTTTGCTGCAAAAAGCCATGCTTCATTCGCATTCGCTGCGTCTAGGAGCAGCCAGCACGTTTCCGCCGTCGTTTAACGTCCAATCGCTTAGCAACGGATCTGACGTACAGCGGACAACTAACAGAGACGTAAATAAAATATTGACGTCCAGTGGTGCCGTAATGTGACGTTAATCAATTAGATAATTATAGTGGAACATATTGATTGGTCGCTTCAAATTTCTTCTGCATGGGCTATTGTGGTATGATGTGGCACATATGAGCCACAACAATGTGGTATGTGCCACCAGCAAAGGCTCAGACCAGCCTGCGCATACGCGCAGTCTTATCAGAGCCTTTGCTAGTTGCTTGAATATTCTATGACTCTAATGCTACTGGCCGATCATCATTTGGAGTTTCTAAGCTAAAGGGGAGGCTGCACAGGCTCGTCTGAGTCTACACTTGTCAAAATGCCAAATTGTTGGAAATCACATGTCAGATCCTAGATTTTTTTGTCAAGGCCTCACTATAGACTCCTCCACAATCTGCAGCACTATGATTGGGTTATACAGGAAAGACTAATCTTGACTATATCAGCAGAGAGTCGTCCTTTATAGCACAACATCCTCTGACGCAAGTCCTTTCTGGCGTTCCACGGGGTATACTCGTCGGCAATCTGATGTCCCTACTTCTTTGTCAATGTTATTGGCAGCAAGGCATCGCTTCTATCAGTGACATACGTGTATATCTAATATAGGTCACTGCTTCTATCAAGCTCTTCGCCGATAACTGCCTCCTCTATAGAGCCATTAATAATGGCCCAATAACATTTGGATACCCTCATCACCTTGGTTTGAGTGGTTCAATCGCTGCCAGCATTGCATCTCGGACCACACTATCAGCCCGCGAGCGAAACGCCATTCGAATTAATAGTGGTCCTCGAATGACGTTTCACTGGCGGGCCGATAGTGGCTCTAGACTGTATGTTGGCTGGGTTACCTTGTTATTAAATGAGTTTTAATCGCGACTGCAAAATGTCATCTGATCAAATCTCATAAGAAAACGGAAACGGCTTCCAACAAAATACAATACTAGCAGTATCCAACTCCAAGAAGTCATCAACCACCCTCGGCTTGGCGTGAAACGTTCCTCCGTTCTTCTAGGAAAGCAAGTCACAGGTTTTTACTTCTCGCGTCCGTCCACATCTTGAATACTACCTATCAGTCACTGCCAGTCTAGGACCTTCACATTAAACAGGAAAAAATCCAGCGAAAGTAAAAAGGGTGCCCGTTTATTCAAGCGAAGAAAGTTTGACGACTTCCATTGGTCTCCACTTCAACAACGTAGAAAACAAAAAAGACTCACAGCCTTCTACTTAGCAACGACCTTCGCCTATCAGTATACCAGAATGTGGCTGCACTGCACTATACTGTAAAAAATAAGTGTAAGTTAAAACCAAATATATAAAATATGTGGCAGCTGAGCCGATCCATTGTATAAATAAAAGTAAAACATTCTTGATGCCAACAATTCTAGATCTGTGGTTACCAAATGTATTTTGCAGCGTAGACTGGCTGCTCAGAAATTACAATCAAAACGTCTCCAGATGCTGGTATTTCCAATTGACTCAATTATGCGAACTATAGTCCAACAGTATAGCTTTAAACTCGAATGATACCGTTTGGTCATATTTATAAACATACAGCAGCAGGTTTGAATCATTCCAGGCTTATCACATATGGTTTAAGTCTATGCGCAGCAATCTAGTGGGGCTAGATGTTTTTATTACTTTATTCTATTCATTACTTTGTGTATGCTTGCATACATTGCAGAACTTGCAGGGATGCGCATGTTCAGCTCAAAATTATGTTCATATGGACATATAATTATATCAGTTTCAAAGATTGAAAGATAGACTGGATTTCATCCACTTAATACAATGTCTATGAAAAGAATCAACAGTTTCTAAATTCTTTAAACAGTCTGGTAAGTTGTTCCAAATGACTGGACCTGAATAAATTAAGCTTAGTTTGAAAATTTCTTTTTGAGGCATTGGAGTATAAAAATCCAATGCACCTGTTGATCTAAGAGACTGAAGCGTTTCATTAAAAGGTCGAAAAGAGAACATTTGATTTACATATGAGGGTAGGACGGATATAGAAACTTTAAACATAAATTTAGCCTTCCTGAGGAAAATGCGTTCATATATGTTTAAAATTTTAAGCTCATCCATACTGTTGGCAATGTTATCATATTGGTAATTTACAATGATTTTAACAGCTCTTTTTTGTAACCTATAAATTCTGTTTAGATTATATTGAGATGTTCCTCCCCATATTGTAGAACAATAATCAATGTGGGGTTGAATATATGTTTTGTAAAATTGTACTCTGTGTTCGGTGGATAAATAGTCCTTCAATTTGGATAATAGCCATAGATTTGAAGAAATTTTCTTAGCAATAAAATTAATATGAATAGACCAGGTTAGATTGTTATCAATGCGAACACCAAGAACTTTCTCATTTTCAACTGAGTTCAAAACATCATTGTTGTAAGTTAGATGCAAAATGTCATTATGAAGATGTAGACGTTTTTGAGAGGTGGTAATTAACATTGCCTTGGTTTTTTCTGTGTTTAATAACATTCCATTGAGCTTACACCATTCAGAAAGATTTTGTTAAGCTATCTGCAAGTTTTGCTCAATATAATCTTGAGTTTCACCAATCATATACAATGCAGTGTCGTCCGCGTAAAGATCGGTAGAGACATTATTGGTATATAGTGGTAGATCATTTATAAACATTAAAAATAACAATGGACCCAAGAATGACCCTTGAGGCACACCAAACAAAACATTCTCAGTTCTTGATTCAATATTATTTATGACGACTTTCTGCTTCCTGTCCAACAAATAAGAAGAAAACCAATTAATTGTTTTATCTGAAAGTTTATAGTGTCTTAGCTTTTTAAGAAAAGTGTATGATCTACCAAATCAAAGGCTTTCCTAAAATCAACCATGACCATACCAATTACCTGACTGTTATTTATAGCTTCTAGGAACTTGTTGATCATCTGAAGCAATGCTGTTTCACAGGAATGATTGGGTCTGAATCCTGTTTGTGTTGAATGAAGCAATTTATGAGAGGTCAAATAAGTCATTAAGGAGTCATGCACATGTTTTTCTAGCATTTTTGATATGACAGGCAAAATTGAAATGGGTCTGTAATTATGAGTGTCATCCTTAGGGCCATTTTTATATAAGGGTCTTACTTTGCCCTCTTTCCACTTATCTGGAAAAGTTGAATTAAGTATGCTTTGATTACAGATATACATTAAACTGTCAGAAATAAATGGAGCTGCTAGCTTAAGTAATCTGGCTCCAATGTTATCAGAGCCAGTGGCTTTGGTAATATCAATGTTTTTAAGATATTTTCTACTTTTTCTTGTGAGATACATGGTATTGAAAAATCAGTATTTGCAGGGACTTTCTTATCACAGAACTCTTTTAGTTTATCAAAATTAGATGCCAAAGGCGGTTCTTTGATTTTTGATGCTACTGAAACAAAATATTTATTGAACTTATCTGCAATATCTTTTGGATTTTCAATGCTATTATTGTCAACTTTCGATGAAAATATTCCACAACTGTCCATACATTTACTTGCCCCAATTTCTTTGAATAATTTCCAAACACTGGCAGGATTGTTAGCATTTTCATTTAAAATTTTGGAATACTGATGTTTTTTAGATTGTTTTATCAGGGAACATACCTTATTGCGCCAAATTTTATACTGCTCATTATCATTTATAGACTTGTACCTGTCTCTTGTTTTTATTGCCTCTATTATTTCTCCATTAAGCCATTTTGGTTGTTGTTTACGTTTAACACGATGCTGTTTCAAAGGTAAATGCTTATCAATAATGTCTAAAAATAAAGAAGACCAGCCTTCAACAATATCATTTGTGTCATCAAATATTTTGATAAAATCCCAAGGCGTTGAAGACAAATCATTAATAAATTCAGTTTCATTAAAATTTTTGAAAGACCTATATGAAATTGAATGATGAGACTTTTTAAGTACTGAAGATGAATTTAGTTTTCTTGTTACGAAAACAGGGAAATGATCACTAAGCCCCAAGATCGGCACCTTTGTTGAGAGTACATTACTTAAACTATTACAATATATGTGGTCAATTAGTGTTTCTGAATGATCTGTAATTCTAGTTGGAGACATAACAATTTGTTCAAGGCCAAATGATTCCATATATTCAAGCCAAGTTTTCTTTGCATTGACCTGCAGTAAGTCGCGATTAAAGTCTCCCATCAAATAAATTTCCTTTTCACATGCTAATATTTTATCAAATTGATTGTCAAATATTTCATTCCACTGAACAGTTTCATTGGGATGCCTATACATACTGCCAATCAAAAAACTTTTGCTATTTTTAGGGAAAATTTCTAACCAAATACATTCAATGTTCTCACATTCTAAATCTAATCTCCTCTCACACTTGATTCCATCTTTCACATAGACAATAATTCCACCCCCTTGTTCAGGTCTTACAGCAGAAATAACTCTGTCTTTCCGAAAAAATTGAAAGTTTTTGATATTAAAAAAGTTAGAAGTGTGAGAGTCATTTAATTTGCTCTCACTCAGTCCAAATAAATGAATGTCATTTCCAGAGCTATTTAGCAGTAAATCAATTTGTTCAATTTTATTCTGAATTCCCTGAACATTTAAGTGACCCATTTCAAAACCTTTTTTACCTAAACCTAAATTCAGCATGCTTTGGGCACTCATGGAAGAACAAGTAGAGTCATGCACATTGTTTTCAGTAGTATGTTCATGCACATTGTTATCAATGGTAAGATTTGTGTATTGAATATTAGTTTCAAAACTTTGATCAAAAAGTGTAGATAAATCATATATGTAGTCATTGACTGTTTCTGAAAATGAAGTATCATTTTGATAAAAGGAAATTATTTTTGAAGGTTCTTCGTGTGTCGCTTATAAATAAAAAATATTCGACGAGCACCACACACGCGAATATATTGTTACCCTGTACGAAACTTGGTGTCTGTGGGCGAACAATCAAAATATAAGATTTCAGAGGAGAGTTTTAGTTCTTGAAAGCAATGGACAGTGCACTCTGTAAGAACTTTAGTTAGAATTCCAGTGTGTGTAACCTCGCTTTGATTCTCTGAATTTTACCCATGTGTTTCACTTACATATAGGTCATCATATTGTCGTCCTGTATTTACTCTGTGCTTTATGGTCCATTGAATTGACCTGTGCTTGAAATGTTTCACTTACATATAGGTTATCATAGTGTCTTCCTGTATCAACTCAGTGCTTTATGGTCCATTGAATTGACCTGTGTTTGAAGTGTTTCATTTACATATAGGTTATCATAGTGTCGTCCTGTATTTACTCTTAGCTTTATGGTCCATTGAATTGTCCTGTGCTTGAAGTGTTTCATTTACATATAGGTCATCATAGTGCCGTCCTGTATTTACTCTTAGCTTTAGGGTCCATTGAATTGTCCTGTGCTTGAAATGTTTCGTTTACATATAGGTTATCATAGTGTCGTCCTGTATTTACTCTGTGCTTTATGGTTCATTGAATTGTCCTGTGCTTGAAGTGTCTCATTTACATATAGGTTATCATAGTGTCGTCCTGTATTTGCCCTGTGCTATAGAGTCCATTGAATTGACCTGTGCTTGAAGTGTTTTGTTTACATATAGGTCATCATAGTGTCGTCCTGTATTTACTCTGTGCTTTATGGTTCATTGAATTGACCTGTGCTGGAGTGTTTCATTTACATATAGGTCATCATAGTATCGTCATGTATTTACTCTGTGCTTTAGGGTTCATTGAATTGACCTGTGCTGGAAGTGTTTCATTTACATATAGGTCATCATAGTGTCGTCCTGTATTTACTCTGTGCTTTTTTGGTCCATTGAATTGTACTGTGCTTGAAGTGTTTCATTTACATATAGACTATCATAGTGTCGTCCTGTATTTACTCTGTGCTTTATGGTTCATTCAATTGACCTGTGCTGGAGTGTTTCATTTACATATAGGTCATCATAGTATCGTCATGTATTTACTCTGTGCTTTAGGGTTCATTGAATTGACCTGTGCTGGAAGTGTTTCATTTACATATAGGTTATCATAGTGTCGTCCTGAATTTACTCTGTGCTTTATGGTTCATTCAATTGACCTGTGCTGGAGTGTTTCATTTACATAAAGGCATCATAGTGCCGTCCTCTATTTACTCTGTGCTTTATGGTCCATTGAATTGTCCTGTGCTTGAAATGTTTCGTTTACATATAGGTTATCATAGTGTCGTCCTGTATTTACTCTGTGCTTTATGGTTCATTCAATTGACCTGTGCTGGAGTGTTTTACATATAGGTCATCATAGCGTCGTCATGTATTTACTCTGTGCTTTAGGGTTCATTGAATTGACCTGTGCTGGAAGTGTTTCATTTACATATAGGTTACCATAGTGTCGTCCTGTATTTACTCTGTGCTTTATGGTTCATTGAATTGACCTGTGCTGGAGTGTTTCATTTACATATAGGTCATCATAGTGTCGTCATGTATTATCTGTG
Source organism: Loripinus fragilis (assembly GCA_964019695.1). NCBI lineage: Eukaryota > Metazoa > Mollusca > Bivalvia > Lucinida > Lucinidae > Loripinus > Loripinus fragilis. Next base: position 40,900,958 of record OZ026520.1, on the reverse strand, counting down.
CTTTATGGTTCATTGAATTGATCTGTGCTTGAAGTGTTTCATTTACATATAGGTTAACATAGTGTCGTCCTGTATTTACTCTGTGCTTTATGGTCCGTTGAATTGACCTGTGCTTGAAGTGTTTCATTTACATATAGGTTATCATAGTGTCGTCCTGTATTTACTCTGTGCTTTATGGTCCATTGAATTGACCTGTACTGGAAGTGTTTTATTTACATATAGGTCATCATAGTGTCGTCCTGTATGTACTGTATTTTATGGTCCATTGAATTGACCTGTGCTGGAAGTGTTTCGTTTACATATAGGTTATCACATTGTCTTCCTCATTTAACTCACAATATTTTTTAATTATTGTATGCGGCGTTTCTTTTTTGGCCTAGTATAGGTCATCATAGTGTCGTCCTGCATTTACTGTGCTTTATTACAGTATGTAAACTGAAATAAACATCCTGTACCCGTTCCTCCTAACTCTCGCCTTATAAACATGAATAACAGCACTCGTGTGTAACCAGAAATTGGAAAAATGCGTGTATTTAGGTACATGTACACGTTACTATTTAGATTGTTAGCGATAGAGGCAATACACATTCGAACAAGGTAAGAAAAGCCATTTTATCTCTTTTATTCTGTTTTATTCCATGATTTTAACGATTTCCTCCTTTGCATTTTGCTTTGTTAAAAAACGACTTGCTCACAATCAGAGCCGTTCTGTGTCGAAAACGTGGTTAAATGCCAGTTTTCATGGTTTTAGTGGAATTGGCAATCACATGTATACATGATTACATGGTTGTAACTGTAACAGTTACTAAGATCTATGGAAAAATGAATTTTAATAGGTGGGTCCTCGCATTTACAGCTGTACCAACAACTCTCACATCACGATTTCCGACAACTGGTTACGCAAGAGTGCTGTAATTCATAATGTATAAGGCGTGAGCTAGGAGGAATGGGTACAGGATGTTTATTTCAGTTTACATACTGTAATAAAGCACAGTAAATGCAGGACGACACTATGATGACCTATACTAGGCCAAAAAAGAAACGCGGCATACAATAATTAAAAAATATTGTGTTTATGGTCCATTAAATTGACTTGGGCTTCAAGTGTTTCATTTACATTTAGGTCATCATAGTGTTGTCCTGTATTTACTCTGTGCTTTATGGTCTATTGAATAGTCCTGTGCTAGATGTGTTTCACTTACATATAGATCATCATAGTGTTGTCTTACATGTTGACCATCATGTGTCCAGTTTTAGCTTATCTGCTTTATTTATGGTCCATTATTATATCAAGTACCGTATAATCAGGGACTCTCTATACAAAACCCTGGTATAATATATGTCACCAAGCACATTAGCAGATCATTAATATATATAGGCTACCAGCCCCATCCTTTTGTGCTTTTAGTTGATCATTTATAGGCCACCAAACACAATCCCTTAGTGATTTAGTGGATCATTAATATTTAGGCCACCAAGCTCCATTCTTTAGTGCTTTTAGTATATCATTTATATATAGGCTACGAAGCCTCGACTTTGATGTCTACCGAGTGGATGTTGTCGAGTACAACTATTAAAGTTGAAGCCCCATCCTTCAGTGCTTTTAGTGAATCTTAAACATACAGGTCTTTGAGCGCTTTACTTTCGTGGATCAATTATATGAACTATAAGCTTTGGAGTCCATAGAAATGATGTGTGCTTTGACGTTATCACTTCATGCATCTCCTATATTACAGATTAACATATATGAGCATGTAACCACGACTATTTGAATGAACTTTTCTTGCCTCACCCTGAGAAGACAGTATATGAGCCGCCACATGAGATTTCCAATGATGTGGTATATGTGTGACCAGTAAAGGCTCTGACCAGCCTGTTCGCAGTCTGATCAGACCACTTGCTAGTCGCTTGAATATTCTAGGACTGTTAAGCTACTGACCGAAAAATATTTGGAGTTTCTAAGCCTAAAAGGAGGTTGCACAGACTCATTTAAGTCTATTGATGTCAAAATGCCACATTGTTGGAAATCTCATGTCAGGGCTCATATGTAATTCATATTGAGTTGGTCCATGTGGAATTGAAACCTGTTGATGGACAGACCAACAAGACATCATTTTAACTCATTCTAAAACCAGTAGCTCAAGAGGTTTGATTTTGTTTGTTTGATTCTTTACGTCCCTTCAACAATCTTTCTGTTAAACAGGGACGGGTCTTCCTGGGTTGAACCAGTAATAAGCTAGGATAAATGTGTCTTGCTCAAGGACCAAAACTCAGTGATGCCGATGAGGCTCGAACCCCCGGCCCCTGGGTCTCGAGTCAAGCCCTCTACCGCTGAGCCACTGCGCTCCCATAGCTCAAGAGGAAGAGTGTAAAATTGGAATCAAGGGTTACAAGTTGAGTTTCACCATATGCACTGTGTTGTGTCCTGAGCAAGTTTAACTTGCTCAGGACATAACACAGCGCCTCTGGTGAATTAAGTTACTTTTTTCCTTTGATTAGTACCAGTTCAACTCAGGAAGACCTGAAAACATCCTGATGACTGAAAACTTGGTAACTTGGATGATGTAAATCATCAACACACAAAAATAAAACAAGGTAAACAAAGAATTTTAGCATTTATTACATCAACAGTGTAAAACTGAATACAAAAACAAAAGCAGACAACTCTATTGTCCTTTTCTTTGTAATTATTAACCCTTACCCTGCCTTGAAAAGGTCATCTGTTTTTTGTGTCAGCTGCATACACTGAGTGCACTTCAGACTAGATTTTATCATGGAAGTAAACACTATGAAACCTTATCAGACTGCTCCCTTTACCCTTTGAATACTGGAAACCACTAAACAGGTACTTTGGCAAACATTGAAGACCCAGATGAAACGCAGCATAAAGATGCATTTGCATAAAGCTGCATTTCATCAGGGTCTGCACTGTTTGCTAAGATTAAAACAACCCTCACGGACAGAATTACATCACATTTTGAAAATTCTACCTGTGACCCTTAAAGTACACAATGGGCAATCCCATATTTATTTTATCAATATGAATGGGAAAATCCAACAGAATAGAAACGTTTAAGAACAGAGTCTGATCTGGGTCCACATTAGTTGCAATATAGGCTACCTATGCGAGAGCAGAAGACAAAAGTTGTGACTGGCAGGAAAATGGTTAATGCATGTTTGACAGAAACTCCTGAACAAGTACATACATTGTAGATGCAGCTGAGTTGAGCATGAACAAAGTTGATTAACCCCAGGGCCGTGCTGAGCTTCTCTTATTTTTGTATTGTTTATAGTAATAGCAAGCTTTGAAGTTATAAAACTTTTTTCATGCTCAACTCCACAGGACATAAAATTTTAACTGCAACTAAAAAATTAAAATGCTGAAAAAATAAGATATTTCTTGTGTCTTACCTTTCAGAGGATACATTAATCCTGCTTATAAATAGAGAATACCAGGTGGGTGTCTTTTGATATCAAATTTACCAGGCTAGGCTTTGAGAAAGCTTGTTGACATTGCAAGGCTTGCAGAGCGATTCAACATGCGTTCTCAAAGCCAAGCCTGGTAAGCATGATATCAAAAGACCCGAACCTGGTATTCTATTTATCAGTTTACCCACTGTTTCACTCTTCAAACTAGTGATTTTGACGCAATTTTTTATTTTTGTGTTGATTCAGCATCATATGCGACGTCATAAAGTGCAACGTCATCATGACCTGATAAAGGCACTTGCCATGAGATAGGCAATGTGCAACAATGCTGTTAATATGAGAGGTAAATGATACATGTTATAATGTCAACAATTGTTTGCTTTCTAACGTTAATGAGCAGGAAATATTTCAAGATCAGTTGAGCATAAAAGTTATACAACCTCGACCTACTAGATAATTGAGGACAGGTAAAGCAGCTCCTCACCAGCTGTTAGAATCTTGTGAGAATTTTGAGTACATTTGATCATACAATCACACACATTGGTACAGAAAAGTAATGCTGGAAATTTGAAGTATGGTAAATGTTCTAAAAATATGAACTCTTTTCTCTTTCTGCTCTCAACTAAAATGATGGTTATCAGGGCTGGAATTCACAAAACACTTGTAAGAATAGCAAACAGGGAAGACCCTGATCAGACTGCTTCTTCAGAAGCAGTCTGATCTGGGTCTGCCTATTTGTCTTACACTTTTTTGGCAGATAACTAGTGTTTGAAATTTTAGAAGATTTACCGTACATACATTGGTATAGAAATGTAATACTGGAAATTTGTAGTAAGGAAAACCTATAAATTAACCCTTATCAAACCAATATTATTTTGCCCTGAAAATATTGTCTGCTTTTTACCTCTGCTGCATATATTCAATTGCACTTAAGACTTGATTTTATCATAAATGCAAACACTATAAACCCTGATCAGACTGCTCCCTTGGGTCCATATTGTTTGCAAATTAGGCTGTCTAAGAACAGGGATGAGGGAGAGATGATAAAAGATGTGATTATCGGGAAAAGGCTTAATCATAGATATTCTGATTATATGGCACAATAAACAATGTAAATCACACTCAAACTGTTGAGAAGCAGTCTAAACTAACCAAGGTGTTCATTTTTTTTTTATCATGTATCAATACATTCAGGCTTCCAGTTACCAGCTGCAGTTACAGACTCCCAAACCATGGAGGAGTTCAGAGCCGGCCTTGAGCAACAGGTGCCGACTCTCAGATGCTAAATGGACAGCTAAGTTTTAACCATTTTAATCGCCTGATGTTTTAAGTCTGATGTTTTTAACTGTTTTTACCCGGAAGAGAGGAGGTTGTCTCTTTTCCCCTACGCTGGTCAACAGTACATTCTAGTAAGAATCCTGACCATTGACTGGAAGAAGAAGAAGAAGAGTGTGGTACTAAACAACAATGGTTTCATTTGGCCATTTTCACTTCCTACTAAGGGAGTCATTCCAAATAAAAAATTGGTCTTTGTTTTCCAAATATTGAGTGTTTTCAAGATTTTTTTCACCAATTATTTGAAATTTTTTCGACATGTATCGGAAGAGGTAGCTTCCCAAAATCTCAAACAAAATTACTGAGCAATGACATGAAGTGCCTTGTTTGAGGATCATGTTACCCATTGAAGGATTCAGTGTACACATTATTCTCAGATGTACTTTTTCATAAAACAGAATATTCCTTGAAAATATTAACCTGATCCATTGAAGGATTCAGTGTACACATTATTCTCAGATGTACTTTTTCATAAAACAGAATATTCCTTGAAAATATTAACCTGATCCTGGCCTTTATCATAAACATAATTTCACAGCCAATTAAGCATCTAAATATATCTCCAGCGTTCATCTTATATTCTAATAAGGAAATACATGTGATACTTTATAGCACAGAAAATGTATATACCGCAATAATGATCAATTGCCCTATCGGTTACCTGAGTGGCTTAATTGGTAGAACACGTAAATATATCACATTTATATTTTTAAGCACTGCGTTGTAAGTTCGAATCCCATACGCGCCATTTATTATTTAACAATTTTTTCATTGTTTTTTTCTCTTTTTTGCAATATCGTTTATCCATTTTTTATCTGTTTGGTGACAAAAACATTCTCACGCTGGATCCGTAACATTGTAGCTTTAACTCTCGCATGTCACCTCTTCAGTTTGCCACATGAGATTTCCTACAATGTGGCATTTAACAGACAGCTGAGTCTGTGGAGCCTCCTTTTAACCAGTAGCTTACCAGGCATCAAATATTCAAGCGATTAGCACAGGCTCTGATCATGGTGTGCGTATGCGCAGGCTGGTCTGAGCCTTTGCATATCGCACATACCACATTGTTGGAAATCTCATTTTTGGCTCATATATGGACCTCTTTGATGCTCTTTATAGAGATGCTATGACAACTATAGCTAATTTGTTTTGCTTTGGAGCCAAGAGGATAGGTGTTTGTTTTTTAAGGCGTATTCGCAAACTAAACTCTAACTCCCAGCATCAAGAAGTTGTCATTCGTTTCATTTTTCAAAGAAAGTGTGAACTTACAAAGTCTTGTGTTTAAGTGCATTTCTTTATCAAAGTATGAAATTAAACAAAAAGTGGGGTCAGGCAGGATTCAAAACCATAATTTACTTATTTGGGGTTATGTGTACTTACCAAACGACTACAGTGAAAAGTACAACTTTTTGGAGTTATCGACGGATATTATAGCAATTGCACCAAGACCAGGATCAGGTTAATATTGTAGAGGTAAACATCATTGTTTGTTCGGTTAATTTGATTCTTCACATCCCAGAGAACAATTTTTCAGTTATGTTGGTACGGGTCTTCCTGGGTTGAACCAGTACTTAGCAAGGATTAGTGTGTCTTGCTCAAGGACACAGTGAAGCTGGTGAGGCTCCAACCAGAAATCCCTTGGTCTCGGGTCAAGCACTCTTCCACTGAGCCACTCTGCTCCAAGGATTAGTAAGCGTTATCTGAGAAAAAAAAAAAGGACTACTTGAAAGCCTGTATTAAAATATTTCTTCAGAGTACCAAAACTTTACTCAATTATTCGAACAGGCCTATAGAACTATTTGAATTGCAAACACTTTGGGTATATACAGTAGAATAGTTGCAGGTAAATATCTGAACATCTGGGCATTTATCTCAGCAAATACAGTACATGGGTGAAAGCTCAAAATAGCCAAATTCTGGAGCTTCAGAATATCAAATCTTAAAACTTGCAGAATGCCTACAAAATATTAACAATTCTAACACACCTCGCCTATAGAGCCAACGATAGCACACTGTGATATATCGGACAATAATTCACAGCTAAAGTGTGTGATATTTTTTAGATGGTGTAACGTCGTTTTTACGCTTGAAAAACGTTACAGTTACATGTAAACGTATGTCACATAGTCTAGTATTGGAGGGAGTTCTTCAGTGCAATGGCGGAAAGTTGAAAGAAGCTAAGACTTTGAATGTGTTTTCATCGTTTATTGTGTGTTAGAATCGAAATAGATCAGCTCCAGTGTGTGAATTGTTGAGTAATTATTCACTGTCGGTCAGTTGTATGAAGATAAATCTTCTTTACAACTGACCTCCAAACAGTGAATTATTACTCAACAATTCACTGCTGGAGCTGATCTTTTTCTCTATTAAAGTTTAAATGGTCTATTGTCTTTAGATAAACTGAAAATAATTCAGAGAAGCTATTTTAATCCGCCAAATTCAGGATTTTGAGGCTGATTTTCATGGAAAGTCAGCCTCAAAATCCTGAATTCAGTAATAATCCTGAAAAATTTCACCCATGCATATGCGTGAAAATGTACTTTCAACTTCCATGTATGGCTAGAACTCTGGTATAACTGAGCATATACACAGGCTTGTCTGAGCCTTCACTGATTATCTTTATTATAAAGTACCGAAATTTTATGTGCTGGCCTAACTGTATACTGTACACACTAAAAACCAAAAACAATTAGCAACAATAACAAAAATCTGCTCTATCTTACAGCTCTTTTAAACTAAACTGAACAAAAATATACAAAGTAAAAAAGAATCAATTTTGTACAAAAAAATTTAGTTCACAATTTCAAAATGGCTGAAACTGAATGATACCAACAATATATACAAGGGTATGCCAAGCATACTGATGTCAATAATGAGCTCTTAGAGAAGTAGTGTAAAATTTTTAGCATTTTTTAACAGTTTTGGTCTCTAATGTTTCATAATCTCAAACATCTTTAAGAAAGAAGTTCTGGAACAATGCTAAATGTTAGCCTGTATTAGGATTTAGATCTCAGGACTTTAGTTAAGAGTGCGTAACAGAAAAATAATTTTCTTATTTCTCAACCGAAACATATGTTGTGGGTACTCAAAAGAACCGTCTCAATGAGATGGTTCTTTTGAGCACCCAAAACATATGCTAAAAATTATGGGAAAGAAAATATTTACAATTTTACGCAGAATTTTTTTTTGTTTATCTAAACCTGTGGATCTATATCTTGCTGTTTAGTTAAAATATCCAGCAGAGGAGACGGCAAGTCAACCAACCAAAAACTGACCACAAAGTACATTTGGGCCAGGGTACAGCAAAATATAACTGTATAACTGTGTGTGCAGCCAATGAAGACTCAAATCAACTGTGACACACAGTCTTGCCCGGATATATTAGGCTACCAATTATTCACAAAATATCTCGAAAGGGTATGACTGTATCTCTACCAATCATATATGTGACTTGCCATCATTTGCTCTTTTCTGAATATTTAGGCTAAATACAACAACCACTTCTTGTACTACGCAGATTTTGTTTGATTTGATTCTTTACGTCCACTCAACAATCTTTCAGTTATGCGGGACGGTCTTCCTGGGTTGAACCAGTACTAAGCTAGGATAAATGTGTCTTGCTCAAGGACCACAACGCAGTGACGCCGGTGAGGCTCGAACCAGCGGCCCTTCGGTCTCGAGTCAAGCACTCTACCACAGAGCCACTGCGCTCCCTGTGTACTACGCAGAGGCTAAATAGTCTTGCTCAAGGACACAACACAGTGCCTCTGGTGAGTCCTGAACCAGGGATTCCTCAATCTCAAATCTAGCACTCTACCACTGTGATCCTCCTGCAACCTGTGAAGCCAATGTAATATTATAAGCGGAACCATGCATTCGATCCAGATAAGCAAATATTTTGTGTGTAAAATCATGATTGTTTCCTTTAGCTGTCAGTTTAAGCATAATGAGCCGTGACATGTGATTACCAACAATGTTGCATTTTGACAAGTGTAGACTCAAGCGAGCCTGTACAGCCTCCTTTTAAGCTTAGAAACTCCAAATGACATTCAGTCACTAGCTTAACAGTCATAGAATATTCAAGTGACTAGCAAAGCCTCTGATCAGCTCTGAGCCTATGCTGGTCACACATGCCACATTGTTTGTTTGATTTGATTCTTTACGTCCCATCAACAATCTTTCAGTTAAACAGGGACAGGTCTTTCTGGGTTGAACCAGTGCTAAGCTAGGATAAATGTGTCTTGCTCAAGGACCATAACGCTGTGATGCCGGTGAGGCTCGAACCCACGGCCCCTCGATCTCGAGTCAAGCACTCTACCACTGAGCCACTGCACTCTCTACATGCCACATTGTAGGAAATCTCATGTCACGGCTCAATTATGATTTTGATGCTCAAAAGAATTATCTCATTGAGATTATTCTTTTGAGCGCCCACATTTGTTTCAATCAGAAATAAGAAAATTCATTTATAATTTAACTCACTTACGAGGGTGCCTAGTATGCTACTTACAGAAGTGGGTGTCACATAATCAACAGGAAGAATGTTAATTCATTTCATGTTAGGTAATTTAGCATGCTTTTTTGTTGTCTGCTGAAATCTTTCAAGAAAAGCATCAGTGTCAATTAGTTTGATTCCAGATCATGCCTGATATTTTGTCACGCCTGATCTGGGTCCAAACTGTTTGCAGAAGGTATAAGCAGAGAACAAAATTTTTCACAAGCAGATAAAGACTTAATTGATGTCTCTGTATCAATTTACTGGTAAGCCAGATGATTGAACTTTTTATCTACAGTAAATGTTCTAAAATTACGAACACTAAAAAATAATTGTTTTTTCTGCTGTTCGTAATTTTAGAAATTACGTTTATGAAAAAATGTCAGTGTTCGAAATTTTAGAATGTGGACTTTATCATGAGAAAAACGGTATATATGCATGTCAAAATGTGGTAGAAACGTGTTGAAAACTAGGCGATATAATTCTGTGATATCTCCTTGTTTTACCTTTTCTTTACTCTTATTAAAACAGGCGCTAAATTCATGCAGACTGAGTCAGTAAAATGTCCAGCGCGTGCGGTATTCGCCAAGTCGAGAGCCAGGCAGGTGCATATTATGTCACTTTATTTACTTACAAGTCATAAAAGTCCATTGATTTGAACTATTTGATAAGCCGGGTCTCCTATGTTCACTCACCGAATCACTACACTATTTTTCACTCACCGAATCACTACACTATTTCGTTCTTCCTTCAGAAAACCAAAATGCTTTCGCTCGCTCTGCGAATTCGAATTCCAGTTAACATTGTACTCAAGAATTGAAACCGCTAGACATCTCGTACGATCAGATTTTTTTGCAAACATCTACACAAACTTTGGATATACGTAGACGAGTTCCCAGAGTAAAAAAATGACAAAAATTCAAAAAGAACACACACATCCCTCTCTCTCTCTCTCTCTCTACTTGTCGATCCGCCGATGGAATGTTTACTTTGATGTGCCTGTACCAGTCTCTCTCTCTCTCTACTTGTCGATCCGCCGATGGAATATTTACTTTGATGTGCCTGTACCAGTCTCTCTCTCTCTCTCTACCTACATTTGCAAACAAGGTTTGGATCCAGATCAGGCCCGAATGGTATTCAGGATAGAACCTTTCGTCAATTTAAAAATGTGTGCATGCGGTGGAAAGTACGCAATGCGTTAATACAATGTACTGTGGAATGTCCGACTTTGCCGTACAAAAGCCGATGCGCACGATAAGTTTGAGTTTTGGGTTCTCATCGGAAGCAGTTGTAACAAGATTGATTGACTGACCCAAACATTGTGTTTCGATATTTTAAGAAACCAAGCCAAAACAAAAGATTCATGTGCAAACACCGTGCAGTCTCTCTACTTTTACGACCTGCTATCAAAGTTTGCAAACATAAGATCGTCCAATGTGCCTGATCAGGGGCAAACATGCATACCAAGAGTTAAATCTAGTCCGACTTTGCCTCCGATGATCACCATACGCTGAAAGGAACATTTCAGACAAGTACATGCCATGGGCGGATCCAGAGGGGGGACGGGGTCCGGACCCCCCTGAAAAATCACAAAAATATAGGGTTTCCTAGCAATATTGATCCGGATCCCCTAAACATCACAAAGCTACCAAGCCAGCATTCAATGGTGGGTCATTATCGACAATGGCGTTTCGCTGATGGGCCGATGGTGGTCCATTTTTAGTGGCATTTCGGTCCTCTCTCACTACCCCCTCTGACAAAATGTTATGGATCCGCGCATGCATGCAGTGCGTGTGAACCGGCTCGATTGAAATTAAACTGTCGACGGACAAAATTCATGCGCGGATCCAGAAAGTTTTGTCAGAGGGGATCCAACTTTGACAACGTTTGTTTTTAAAGTTGATGGGGGGGGGGGGGGGGGGGGGGGAGAGGATCCAAGTCCCACTTTAAGCAGGCTATCATCGGCCCGCCAGCGAAACGCCATTAAATGGCGTTTCGCTGGCATGCAAATGAATGCCCAACAGTGAATGCTGGCTTCGCAGCTGCGATTTTTCGGGGGATCCGGACCTGTATTGCTAGAAAACCCTATCTTTTTGTGATTTTTCAGGGGGGGGGGGGGGGGGTCCGGACCTGGATCCACACATGTAATTTCATGATATTTTGGTACTTACAACACGATACAAAGACTCAGACGAGCCTGGGCAAGTGAGCATTCTCAATACAGCATTGATGGCTCAGGTATGTCAAGCATCACCGCTTTTGTTGATTGTATTAATTTTGTGTCTCTGGTCTGAAACCACCTCTTGGAAAAAGGCCCTTTTGTATATAAGTTTGTATAAGCGAACTTATTTAGCAAATTTACTCAGTTGTTTAACGCTGTGGTTTGCATAGTTTTTGTAAAGTAACAACATCTACTGTTACTTGCAAATGTTAAATTTTGACGACCAGGCAGCGTATGACCTAAGTCCTTCATGGTGAACATAAGCTTAGATGTGCTTTTTCTCGCGGTAATTGTAACTCCTAATCCTTGCCCGAGGCATGTCTGTTTAATGTCTGTGACAATATACTGACAAAGGAAATCCATGTTAATGACCATTGCTGATCGGATGCTTCTTATAGGTAAAAAAATCGCCAATGAAGGGTTTTAAAAATATTTGAACACGCTGCAGGTAGCCTGCACTGTTTTCCATACCAATAACATGCATGAACTTTGTCACATACTACATGTAGGAAAGTTTGTGCTTTTAATGCGCTCTTGTCTTTGATCTTATCTGCAAGAATGTATCGCACAATTAGCAGACAAAAAGTATAGTTTTGCACTCGGCATGCGAAAAAGAACGTCGCGTGCCAGATTGCCCCTTTTAAGTGGAATGAAACCTTCCAAATGTCGCTACCGCTCACGCGCTGTACGTTAAAAGTAAACCGAGCACAGATGGGACAAACAGATAAACGGACATCGATTTTCCGCCGAAAATAACTTGTGTTCGTAATTTTAGAAACTCACTTTTCCAAAAAAGGTCAGTGTTCGATTTTTTAGAATGTTTTAAAAATTATTTTCGGCGATAATTTTAGGTGTTCGTAATTTTAGAGTGTTCGAAATTTTAGAACATTTACCGTATTTTTGTTGTCTGCTGATAACCTTTGCAAACAGTTTGGACCCAGATCAGGCCCAACAAAATGAAGAGAAATGGAACCAAACTGTTTGACACTCTGATGGTATTCCTGAAAGATTTTTTTTATAAAAAGTTGATTTTGAAAAAAAATCAGCATAGGACAAAAAAGCATGCAAAAGTATCAAGTTGGCAAAGAGTTAGTGAATTTATGAGATGATAATTATTGAGTAAAAGACATTGCTAATCATTCATCTTTGATCTCCCTTTATATATAGATAAGCAATAAGCGATTAAAGGCAGTAAAACTGTTCATTATCCTCCAATGACCCAATAAACTACAATTGAACCCGATCAGACTAGTCATAACCAAATGCAGGTTTTGCCATAATTGGTGCTAATGGATCATACCAGCTTCCATAGCTACTAAAGGAACTTAGACTCAAATCCAAAGCCTTTGGTTAAAAATACAGTAAAACCTGTGCAAAACGGCCACTAAAAAATAGACAAAACAAAGATCTTAATGAAAAATGGTAGCTTAAAGAAAGTCGAAGTATTGCAGAATGCTCCCCTTGATCTGCCTTTTGACCTGCCCTGCATTAAGCAATAATGTGTCCTGAAAACCGATTTTCGGTCTTGTTAAGAGTGGCAGTTTTACACAGGTTTTACTGATACAGAATACAGGTTTATCCATTATATCTCCTTAGTCTTAGGTTAGCATATTTACCCTGAATAATCTTAGACATTAGTAAACAGTGTAAACCCTGCTCACACTGCTCCTACACTCTTTGCTATTCTAGCACTATATTAAACGAACTTCACTGTGCATGAAAAATGGACTCAAATTTTTACAGTTAGTCTTGTAAGATATTCAGGTATCTAAGAACACAAAAACATATTTTTAACATTCATATTAAACTAAGAAGGAAAACTGGATTAACAAATCCATCATGACATTTTCTAATAATACAAAAAAGAGATCACTGCAAAGTGTAAACACATCGATTCTAACAGCACCAAAAATATCACAGCCTTCAACATTCATCATAATATGTCGATGGTCTAATAGGGCCTCCAGATACGATAAATGTTCTAAAATTCTGAACACTAGTTGCCTGCCAAAAAGGCCTAGACAAACAGGGAAGACCGAGATCAGACTGCTTCTGAAGAAGAGACTGCTTCTGAAGAAGCAGTTTGATCAGGGTCTTCCCTGTTTGCTATTCTGACCAGTATTTTGTGGATTCCAGCCCTGATAACCAGTGTTTTATTTGAGAAAAGAATGAGAAAAGTGCTTGAAATCTTAGAGCATTTACCATAAGCAGCAGTCAATTAAAATTGATATTTCTTATTTCTGAACCAAACATGTTGAAGGCACTCTATAGAATGTCTAAATGCTTTCTGAGCACACAAAAACATGCTTAACTTTTTGTCTGCTAGTACTGCTGATACACTTAGCAAAATTTTGGACCCAGATCAGGCCCGACAAAATGTCACGCCTGATATGGATCCAAACTGTTCAACACTTTGATGGTATTCCTAAAAAAAACTAATGAAAAAGTGTATTTTGAAATAAATGGGCAAACGATAAAAAAGATCATGAAACATATTTCCCAGCATACAAGGAGGTAAAACATGAAGTTCATATCTGGACCTTGACGTGAGAAAACCTGTCTTCTGGGGTTTGCTAACAAAGAAGGCACAGACCATCCTGAGCATTTGTGCAGTCTGATCAGCACCTTTGTTATTCGCTTAATAGAGAGTATCATGTCTAGACTTGCTACAATCGAAATTTCAAGTTTCTAGCTAGTCTCTGTAGCTGAGCAGACTGGTTTGAATCTCATTTTACCTGGGTCTAATGGTTTCACAATTATTCATTACATCATTCTTTTCATGAAAACTTTATTTTCTAGGGTACACAATGCACACCCTTACATCAATGTTTGTGACATAGCTGTGTCACCATAGATTTAGCACCAATACATCACAGGCCTAATGAAGTAAGTACATGTACAACAAAAACTAACACAACACTGCTCAATGGTTTTTTGAACTTTAAGTTCATTGTTCTCATGAATATGTGAAATGGATAAGACTCCGATCAGACAGTATTTGCAAATCAATGCAATCTTCACTGCATTTAACCTAACTATTTGGACAAGTAGGCCCAGGCAAACAGTATTTACCCAGATCAGCCAGCTCCTGAAGGAGCAGTCTGATCAGTGTTTACACTATATGCAATTCTGTTGTGACATTCCTAATCAATTTCACTTTTAATTAAGCAACAAAAAAATTGTTTCAAACAATCTTAGTTTCAAACAAAACAATTTGGAATGAAAGAAATGGTTATTTTCAAAAGACTGCTGAAACAGTAAATTGCATCTTCCATTATTTCTAGATTTCTTTGACAATTCTGAACATAATTAAATCCTGCTGCTGGCTAGTAGCCCAACACCCTCAGCGGAAAAAAATCTGTGGCTCTATCTACCATAGAGCAACCATAATGACGCGTAAATGTTATGAAACAGGGTTTTACAGGACGCAATATCCTGCGTCTTATACGCATAGATCATTAGGTAGGACCCGTCAATTCACCTTACCTGCGTCCGCTGGGACGCAGACGTTTTGTTGTGCCTTTCATTAAAATCCCAAATTCCAAAGTTATTTCGTAACAATTCGGGTTTGCCCATATTTACAGGCTATCTATAAATAAATAGGACAGGTGCTATTGTTTTAGACTGCTGCACTAACCTCGTAGGTAAACGAGCAGTTAAAACATCGGCCGTGAAAAAAAGTCGTAAAATACCATGCTTTCTCTCAGGTCCGCTCTGCTAAAAAGCATGGAAAACGTTGTCCATCACTGACTTTGTGTATTGATATTTTCATAGTGTGAATCTCAGCCGACCGGTCAAGCGTGAAGGGCAATTATCTCGACAGTTTTCATTCTTTTGTATATGCCAGATTACGTAACATTTTCACTTTAAAAGGCTGAAGTCAGCAAAGAGATCAAAGATACCAGAGACTTCAGATAAGTGGAGACTTGAAGACAGATGGATAGAATACAATGACAATTTCAAATTTACCAACCAAATTCTCAGAATAGAAAGCAAGTAGCAGTCTT
This sequence comes from Loripinus fragilis, assembly GCA_964019695.1. NCBI lineage: Eukaryota > Metazoa > Mollusca > Bivalvia > Lucinida > Lucinidae > Loripinus > Loripinus fragilis. The sequence goes on along the minus strand of OZ026520.1, from coordinate 40,885,471 downwards.
ATCAGTGACTGTTTTTTGTGTGTTTTTTTTTATCTCAATTAGAAAACAGTCTGGCCAGAGACTGTTTTTTTCTGTCTTCTGGATGCAGCAATCTATCACTTCTCCCTATTCTCTGAAACTTCTCCCTATTTGTACTGGTGAGAGAAGTCACTTCTCCCTGAATTTAAGGGCTAGCTTGGTCCTGCATATTATATGGACAAGTTCAGCTTTTGTAAAAAAAACCTATAGGATTGTGTTTCACTGATGGTAATATGTGGCTCTCAAAAAATTCAAATGCCCACCCCCCAAAAAAAAATCGGAAGGGGGCCAAACATGGCCCTCAAAATTACTGACCTGGGGACAACACAGTTACACTGAGCCTTCACGGAAGGATGTACTACCTTCCAAAATTCGAAGCTTATATAAAAAGATTGGACCCCCAATTTCAATGATGGGACCCCCATCATATTCAAAGTTGAGTCCCAAGGACCCCCAAACATTCAACTTGATGTAAAACCCTGATGAAATATTTCAGGGATCAAATTTACCACTTGCTAAATGCATGTAATTTTTCCAAAAAGCAAGTAGAAATTAACATCACTTGCTATGTTTAGGAAACTAATACAAATCACTCTCACATCAACCAAATTATTCAACATACCATAAACTGCATGAAGAATCTGGCTGATCTAGAGCTGCATTGTTTCAAGGTTAACTTAAATTTGGGTCCCAGAATGGGATAATATAAGAAATAAATTTTTGAAAGACTATGCTAATTAATTTGTTCACTTTTACAATAAGCGATATAACTGAAAACTTGATGCGTCCCAACCATATGCCTGTTCATAAAGATGGTGTTCTTTATTAGGGCAATGGTCACAGGGATTTTCCTAGGCCTGACTTGGGGCCAGTTATCTGTCCTTTCCAAATTCAAAAATGAGCAAAAACTTCCCAAAATGGTGTATATCATTCCCAATTTCTTAGCTCTACCTTTTGGTGAAAATTTCATGAAAATCTGAACAAATGTAGCAAAGTTACAGATTTTAATGCATCTTAAGCTATACTACTCATCATCTATCAGCTGACCAAGTTTGAGGCTCCAAGCTATAATAGTTTTCGAGATACCTTGATTACAAGTTTTCAAAGCCCAAAGAGCTATGTGCATTAAGGAGCTTTTTTGGCCCCCCTATAAGGCTAAAATATGAAACTTGTTTTTCACCAATTTCTTCTTGTAAGTTTATCAGAACAATAGCCAAAGTGTAAAAGCTTTCAATTATTTTGACTTTTACCATTGCTATGGTAACAAAAATGACAGCCAAAATAGGACAAAAATATGAAATTGGCCATTTTGGAGCAAATTTGAGACATTTGACAGAGAAATTAACATAGAGCACAATCAAGAAGATATTTTAACAAATTTTACACTTCAGTTATTCTTCTAATAAATCAATCAGAAGAAATTGAGTTTTTGGTTCAAGAGGGGGCCAAATTAGGCCCTTAATGCACGTAACCTTTGCAAAGGGCAATATTATAACACAATAAAAAAATACTTTTAATGAATAAGCAAGTTAATTATCACCTCTAGCAAGTGAGAAAAATAAACATTTGCTATTTTTAGCAAGCGATTAAAATTCTTAAATTGAATCCCTTTGAAGAACATTTTTCTCCTGCTATTTTCAACTAAAAATTCGTCATCTCAGAATTGCAATTGTAAAGCTGTCTAACATTCATCAGTAGTCATAAGCTATCACAGGCTATTATTACTGGTCCCCAATTACTAACTGGTAATTACTAACTGGTACCTAGAACCCCACTCAGCCAGGAACCATAATAGTTTCAGATCTGGCATCAGACCTGATACTGGTGACTTCACTAGAGGTGTCGGTGAAGGTCGCGGCTCTTGTTGCAAAACCTTTCTCCACCAATGTGTCAGCGATATTGATGTCTTCTTCACTCGTCGTGTCATAAAGTTCTATCCAAATACAACCATTCCATGATCTAGAGAAAAAATGACAAGTATCTTTCATGGGTTTAACCATTTACTCCATAGGCTATTTTTAGAACATGACATCATTTCTATATTTAGACTTCATCGAAAAAATTCAAGAAAAATTTAAGTTATGTTTTGAATACTTTTGAAAATATTATGGAAAATGGAGCATTTGCTCTTTCAGAGCAAATGCTCCATTTTCAATAATATTTTCAAATACATGATATTTTCAAGGCGTCAAAAGACATTATAATGGAGCAAAAGGTCAATGTTTGGATAGAAATATCCATCATCAGGAGGATCTGGTAACAGGAAGCTTGCCTAGTGATGTTAGCATGAGTTGAAGTTCAAAATACCTTTTTTGTGGCGATTTCTTGGCATTAACCAGTACTGAGCTGGGTGTTTGTTTTGTTTGTCATTTTTTACCTCCCATGTAATATAATAAAAAGTGAACAACTGCTGGTCATTGTATTACTGTAATATTCTGACCCCAACCCCTGTAATCTTTTGCCCCCTCCCCCAATGACTTTCAGAAAGATTGTTGTGACATATATGACTTTGGTTTATCATAATAGTGTGGAAAGCAGTCTGGTGGCAGCTTACCACCAAATTTTACTTTAAATTGAGAGAGGCTGGATAATATATTGACCCACCCAAGATCATGGTTACAAATTACCATTTAATGATGACATACAATTTTTAACTTATACTTTTGTACCTGCAGTGATTCTGCAGTAATATTAGTATAGCTGCACCAATTAGGTGGAATATGGTAGGTAAAAAGCATTGAAGCTACACCTCTTATGGGCCTCAACGCGACAAAACCTGTCTTTGATGTTTCTGACACAGTGAGATTCAAACCAGCCTGCTCAGCTACAGAGACTAGCTAAAAAACGAAATTTCGCTTGTAGCAAGTCAAGATATGATACTTTCCAATAAGCAAATAACAAAGGTGCTGATCAGGGACTGAGCCGTTCTTGTTCGCAGACAGGTTTTCTCGGGTCAAGGCCCTATCTAGAACTAAGGAATTCAAATACATGCATACTTAAGAACACAAGATTATGACAGTCCTGGACCACTCACCTGAGTTTCTATAAGTACTCGTGGGTTTTTTGTGGAGTAGAACCATTTCAGCATCTATAGCAAGCTGAGAGGGAACAATTTAGTGGAATAATTTTGAAATTTAGCCAGATGATTAGGCAATGCTGTTGGAGATTCTTTTCTTCTATTTTTAGATCTTGTGGCTATTTTGTTCAGTAGAGTGAACACAGGTCCAGGTAGTGTAAAATTATTTTTTTTCCTTTTCTATCAGTTTAAACTTTTGGTTTGAAATAAAAGAACAATAATTTTCAGTTACATACTCTTTATCTGGGGGCCTAATGAAAATGAGAGGGTTTGAGTAATTAAGGTGGCAGGCAACACTGGAACATAGGCAACAATTGCTTATTTTTTTTTTGGAACAAGGGTAAAGTATTTGGGAAAAAACAGTTTTTTTTACTTTCAGCTTTATTACAAAAATGAACTTTATTTCAAGTCTGTGTGAGCCCAGATATATTCTTACCTTGATTTGACATGTCCCACCAAGGTCTTTCCATCAACATGTTCTCTGAAGCAAGTTCTGAAACAAAATAAAACAGCCAGCTACTCATAGGTCAAGATAAGCAAACTTTTTGTGCATAAAGCCAGAATTTTTTTTTATTAGTCGATTTACAAACCCTCCTACTGTAATTTTTCAGAAAGTAGAAATAAATTAAAAAATAATTTCTAAAATATAATTTCTAAAATCATTTTTATATTTTATCCACCAACTCTAATTATTATTTGTTTTGTTGAAAAAAGTAATATATTTTATTTAATACAGACAGTTGGCTTGGCTTATCTTACTAGTTTTACTGTTTGTTTTTAGATATAAATAAAAAAAAAAGCTCTAAAAAACCCCTCTGAAAATGACCCCCCCCCAACCTAGATCTGAAAAAAAATCCCTTAAATCAACTAATACAAAAATTCTGGCCAAAATTTGAGAATATTTTCTAATCTATCACTTTAAACATATATTGTGAAATGGTTCTTTAGAGTACCCAAAACATATGTTTTGCTTGATAAATAAGGGAACGTATTTTTAACTATGCATTATTCTTGTCTAAAGGCCTGGTATGTATTGGCAAATTATTACATCAGTGACTAGCAAAGGCCAAATGTTAATAATCCTGATAATTGCTTGAGGAGAAGAATAATTGCTATAAGTTTTCCATATTAAGTAAATCAACCACACCCTTATGATCATACATTTTGTCATATCAAATTTATTTTAGCAAATTTTTTTTGATCATCTAGCGACCAATTTCTGCCAAATTCTTATGAATACTACTCACTGGTTTCTGAGGATTTAAAGTGCCAATCACAATTAATGTCCTCTGTTTTGCCATCTGCTGAAATATTCGGGCCTTGTCGCAACAAAACCTGTCTTAGGAGTTTCTGACATAGGGAGACTCAAACCAGTCTCCCCAGCTACAGAGACTAGCTAGAAAATTGAAATTTCGCTTGTAGCAAGTTTAGATATCTTACTTTCCAAAAAGCAAATAACAAAGGTGCTGATCAGTCTATGCGGATGCGCAGTCTGGTCTGCGCCTTTGATGTTCGCAAGCCCCCGAAGACAGGTTTTCGAGTCGAGGCCCATTTTAGAAAGAGTTAAAGTAAAATATAATAGCGTTTTCCAGGAAAGCAGAAGTCCCCATCAACCATCAAAACAATGTATTATGGCCATTAGCTATAATAACAACAATGACTTTGGGAATTGGGTCAAGGACACAAACTTGATATTTAAGTCACACTGACGCAAATGAAGTCCGCACCAAAAACAATATGCCCATCCCATATTCCCTTCTGTGAGGAACATCATTGTTGATGGCAAATGACAGACAATAAAATAGCTCCCATTTTGCATGAAACTCAGGTGCGCTAAAAAGATAGACTGCAAAAACAAAATACATTGCACTTGAGGAAACTAACATAACCGTTTCACAGCTCTGATGATGACATCAGTCTCTACAATGAACTGCTAATTGTGATAAAATAGATAATGGGCTAATTCTGAAAAAGTTATGCAACAAGAGTTTTCCCCTTGAACTAATGGATCATTTCTGTCCACTAATTGTTATTCCTGTGGCCAGTTAACATGGTGATAGAGTACAATATACCTATTTATCAACTGCAAATTATACAAAGTGTGAAGTGTTTATAGCTTATGTGGATTACTAATGTCTAGATCAGCCTGTTCAATAAATATGATATGTTACCCCGCTAAAAATAAATTTGTGATTTTTTTTTCTTATCCATCAGTTTAAACATATGTTGCCCAAAAGTAACCGTCTCATCGAGACGGTCTTTTGTATACCAACATCATATTTATTGGCCAAGAAATAAAAAAAAAATGTCTAATAACACTCTCATATCTTGGGGCCTGAAAGGAACTCACTTTGCCTCTGTGCTCCAATTCTCTCTGTCGCCAATTGGTTCTACATTTTGTAAGAAACATTCTATAGCTTGGAAGGGTAGGTGAAGGAACTGAGGCTGTATCTCATGTATTTCTCGACTAGACACCCACTCTGTGTTACCAAAATCAAGGTAAAATACCTGAAAATGAGAGGAAAAGGTGATTACAATTGGAATGATTGACGGATCCAATTTTTAACTCTTAATGCGCCAAACGCAACAAAAGTCGTCTGCTTTTCTCGTCTGCTGAGATGTTTAAGAAGCCTCAATGGCAAACAATGTGTACCCAGATCAGACTGCTCCTATAGGAGCAGTCTGTTCTGGGTCCACGCTGTTTGCTTCTATACTTAATTCGGCAGTAATGCTAGGCAATTATTTGCAGCAGACAACTTCAGCAGACGACATTTTCAGATGCATTTTTTTTCTTGGAGCTTAAAGGGTTAAAAGTCAAGGTACAAGGGAATAGAGAAACTACTTTGTGTTGTCCAAAGTTCGAGATAAGCCTATTGTGACATTACGCAATATGACTGTACAATTTCATATAATCAGCTTTTCCACAACAATTTTACAGTAGACATAGTAAAATGTAAAGGTGCAGATCAGCCAGTTTGTCAGTAGTCTGATCACTTTGTTGTTCTTTTCTAAGACAATATATGCCGCGGCATGGTTTCCAACAATTTGACATTTTGATAAGTGTAGACTCGGACAAGCCTCAGCAGCCTTCTTTTAAGCTTAGAAACTCCAAATGATGTTCAGTCAGTAGCTTAACAATCATTGAATACTCAAGTGACTAGCAAAGGCTCTGATCAGACTGTGAGTATGCGCAGGCTGATCTGAGGCTTTGCTAGTTGCACATACCACATTGTTGGAAATATCATGCACTGGCTCATATAATACCTGTAGCTATACAGTTTTATAGACTCTAACTAGATTTTGGGCTTTTAACAATCCAATTTCTTTGTTGTCTTCTTCTGTAGATGAGCACGCTGGATTCTTTAACCCTTTTTGTTCTGATGGATTTCCCATACATATCGATACAACAAGTAAGGTACTGCCCATTGTGTACTTTAAGGGGTTACAGTTAAAAGGGGTACTTTCATCTGTGCCCACGCATGGACTTTCTTCAAACTTTGCATATAGATAACTCATTATATACGAACTATGAAAATGTATTTATCGAGTTAGATAGTTAAGAATAAGGCTTAGGAAGCAACCCTGACGTACTCCACATTTGAGGTGGTACCTGTTTCTAAATTTACATGTCCTAAATCTATCTTTTTGTTTATTTCTATGATTTGTCATCTAGATTGAATCCAAAATACCACAGACATTATTTTAATACCACGAAACCATTTGGATAAATTATGGTTTACGTTTTCAGAAGAAGTGATTATAAAATTTCAATATTTTTTTCAAAAATTTACAAAACATTCAACATTCAATTCAAAAGATGGATATGTTCTAGTCTTTGTCAAGATATCATATTATCACAAAAACATGCCATATATATACTGCTGATCTGAGCCAAATATCATGAAAATCCAAAACCGGTAACTTTGTCATTTCCTTTCTCTTATGGGTATCGGTCAGTTTAAAATTAATTAATTATTTAGTTCAAATGAATCAATAACTTGACATAAGGAGGTTGTTTTTTAATCTACTTCCACTTTTCTTAAAGAAAGACATGTTTAGACAAGTTTAAATGATTCAATGGTCAGAAATGCCGAAGGTCATGGCCCTGTGTCATGGCACTATGGGGCCAAGACAATGTTTATCACTTCCTCAAGTCCTGCATGATATTGTTTAAGAAACATAATATCCTAACAATAAATATGTGGAAACAAGAAGACTAAATATTTCCTTTACATTCCAACTGAACTAGAGGAGCCACATTTTGGTGCCGTGACCAGGATAACGTGTAACAGAGTCTTATCAAAGGTATCATAAAACAGTGTTCTAAATGAAGAAGTGAGGTCCAGAAACAAAACTGTATGCCTAGAATATACAGCCAGCTAAAGTATAAATGTTGCTATTTAATGGAAATCAGCATCATTTTCACAAAACAGAATGAACAGAGAAGATTTAAGCATTAAATTAGCAATACCTTTGAAGCCAAGAGTTATCTGTGACCAAAAAGTTTAATTTTAACCAATATGTTTGACAGGGGGGGTATTTTTGTCAAGCAGGCTTATTTATGAGTCTTACAATTATAAAATCATAGATGTAAGGTTCTTCTCCTGTATGAACTGACTTGTCATAAGGTTTCTCTTCTGTATGAACTAAAATTCTTAATAATGTTACATATTAAGTGTAACATTGGCTTGATGTAGTTTTAATGTTAGAAACTGGATGTGTTAAGTACAGGTGTCAACATATTGTATCATTTGGCTAATATTATTGTGTAAGCACTTCATTAAATATGAATCTTGGCACTTAATACCAAAGAATATTTTTTTTTTTTTTTCCAATCCATAATAGGGGAAACACTGAACATATCAACTTCTACCAATAAACGTACTAGAATGATGATTCAAACTAAGCAAGTATTGAAGTATGTTTTACACTGAAACATGATTATTGTATTTTTTACATTTCGATGGATTAGGGCCATGAGTTTACATCAATGAAAAAAATATGTTACTGGTCCTTGAATTTCATGAAATTTGGTCTACATATTCTTAACATATATGGATAGTTTATATGTTGAAATGGTATCTTGACAGAGACCGCAACCTGTAAAAATGTTAATTCCAAATTTGAGTGAATACAAAATATACAGTCGAAAATTGGGGTACCATGCTATAAAAAATGAATGCCTACCCAATATCCTCATACATGCAAAGCAATTTTAAGTAACAGCGAACTTTTCAATGATATAGCTATTTAATAAAACATTTCTCCGCCCATTACATGATATTTCATTTACTTTAGAAATGATTTTAACTGGTTACCCTGAGGTATTATAGTGATATCATTCATGACGTCATAAATTAGCAATGGAATTGCATAAAAACTCAAACGCACTATAAATATTAAAGTTATACCCCAGACAATTAAATAACATAATATTTTCAAAATCCAAGTGTGATGACTCCCATGTTAATTTCCCATACAATGCAAGAGCCCCTTTTATAAGTTTTGATGTACTTCTGTCCCTAAGGGTTGTTTTGATCTTAGCAAAAAGTGCAGACACTGATGATCATGCTGCATTTCATCAGGGTCTTCACTGTTTGCCAAAATACCTGTATAGGGGTTTCCAGTATACAAAGGGTTAATATTTTGTCAAAAGCCTCATTACTGGCTTTCCTTGTGACTAGGGCCTACGCGCATATTGAATCAGTTTGTATTTGCAACAGATAAAAAAAAAAAAAGAAAAAAAAGTTTAATTGACAGAAGAAATCATTTTAGAGACTTTTTAATTTTTTTTAAAAAAAAATTGACATCAGCAGGTTAAGAGTAATAAGGCTACATTATGACTCAGTTAATAGTGGATACCTAAGTACCATAATGACTCAGTTAATAGTGGATAACTAAGTACCGTAATGACTCAGTTAATAGTGGATACCTAAGTACCATAATGACTCAGTTAATAGTGGATACCTAAGTACCATAATGACTCAGTTAATAGTGGATACCTAAGTACCATAATCACATCCTTTTATATCTTCAGACAAAACAGCCTACAATTACCTTACCAGCTTTTGGTTGAGCCTGATCTGGGTCTTTCCTGTTTGCAAAGGTTATCATCAGACAACACCAGCAGGTTAAGAGTAATAAGGCTACATAATGACTCAGTTAATAGTGGATACCTAAGTACCATAATCACATAGGATCATATCCTTTTATATCTTCAGAAATAACATCAGACAATTACTTTACCAGCTTTTGGTTGAGCCTGATCTGGGTCTTACCTGTTTGCAAAGGTTATCATCAGACAACACCAGCAGGTTAAGAGATATAATGCTACATAATGACTCAGTTAATAGTGGATAACTAAGTACCCTAATCACATAGGATCATATCCTTTCATATCTTCAGACAAAACAGCAGACAATTACTTTCCTCAGTTGTCGGGTTTAGCTGCCATTACATATTGTAACACTACTCTAAAGCTCCATAAGATGAGACAATAATTGAATATTAGTTTTAAACTTTCTCCATTCTGTTACTGAATCATAATTATGAGCTATGTCTCGCAAAAAGCATCTGTAACTACTTGATTTACTTGCCTACTGGTTCAGCAGTAGATTTGGTTATTTTTCGTTAAAAATGAGGTAAGGTGTTTTATTGCAACTGAGTACAAAGGGGCAGAGATAATCCCCTAGGTGGACGTAAAATATTAAATTATGAAAATAGAGGAACTTACAGGAGTGCACATATTTTATTGAATTTAGTAAAAGAGTTGGGTAAAAGCAATCAAATGCGAGGCTTACCAAGCATTTTATTGCTTTTTTCGAAACAAGTTAAATAAATTCAATAATACAGGCACATGAATGTTAAATTCCATTTATCACATGACATTAAAATTAATTAAAAATCTTATTTTGGCATGAAAACATAAAGATTTTACCATCTTTTTCTGCAACGTTATAATGGAAGTCATTACAAACATTACGAAATCTGTAAACCACTGGTGGTTTACCGAATTTAGTGCATGGCATTATATCGCTTTCAGATGCGACATCATGTGATAATGCTTAATACTGTCTGGTTGATGTTAACTTGATATTTCCATAAGTAAATTTCAGAAGAAAAAAGATATTCTAATGGAGTAAAATGTTGCTACAATTCAGCTCTTTGAGTGCAAAAAACAAATCACTCAAAACAAGTAAAGCATGTGCAAAGAAAATAGTCCCAGATCAGACTGCTCCTTGTGAGCAGTCTGATCAGGGACTATTTGCTTGCTTTCTCCAGCAAACCATTTTTTGATAACAAAGATAAATTTGTGCAGATAACCAAACTGGAAGTATCCATTTTAGTAAATCAGCATTTAGAAGGTATAGATGCAAGAGACAAACTAGAGGACCTGAAGGTCCTGAGGCGCTCACCTGATCTCCTTAATAATGTTAAAATAGGTCAAGGTCAACTACAGCTTATAATGGAACAAATTTTGTTTTACCATATATGGGGGTTGCAGACATTTTGGTCAAGTGACTTAAACAATCTAATGAATAATCCATCAAACAGCCCAGTGATTTCTGAGAAACAGATGTTTAGATAGGTGTGTGGTAGTCCAAATGAGTGGCCTTGGATAAAAGGTCACAGGTCAGCTTGACATTTGATACTTAATACAAGATTTTTCCCAAATAAATGCATTAGGAATCAAATTTGACCTTGCCATAAAGAAGGTCAGGGTCAACCTAGATTAATCATTTGTGCAAATCTGGTAGGGCCCACATTCCCAATGCTACATACCAAGTCCCAAGGCCATTGGCCTTGCGGTACCAGAGAAGAAGACATTAAAAGGGTTTTTACCATATATGGGCATGGTGGCCATCTTGGTCATGTCACCAGTACAATTTGTATAAATGTTGGCTAACCTATCCTAAGGAGTCTCCATATGAAATTTGAGTTCAAATGGCCTTGTGGTTTCTGAGGAAACTATGTTTTGATGTGTTGATGGGACTCCAATATGAGCGACCTTGGATGAAAAGTTAAAGGTCAACCTTGACCTTTGAAACTTATCTATAGCCATTGTCTCATTTGGTTTAACATATCAAGTGAGAATAATGGCATTGGCCTCAACAGTTTTCAAAAAATGAAATTTAAAAAAAAATCCCATTTAAATGGATTAGGAAGCAAAATTGACCTTGACGTTAAGTAGGTCAAGGTCAACTAAGGTTCATCATTTTGAACAAACTTGGTAGGCCCCACATCCCCAATGCTACATACCAAGTCCCAAGGTCATCAGCCTTCTGGTTCTGGAGAAGAAGATTTTTAAATGGTTTTTACCATATATGGGTGTGGCGGCCATCTTGGTCATGTGACCAAAATATTTTGCATAAATTTTGGCTAACTTATCATAAGGAGTCTTCACATGAGATTTGAGTTCAATTGGGCCAATGGTTTGTGAGAAAACTATGTTTTAATATATTGATGGGACTCCAATATGAGCGACCTAAGCTGAAAGGTCAACCTTGACCTTTTGAACTTATTTATAGCCATTGTCTCATTAGGTTAAACATATCAAATGAGAATAATGACTAAAGCTTCTACAGTTTTCAAAAAAAATCAACTTTTCAGAAAGTTTCCCATTTAAATGCATTACGAAGCAAATTTGACCTTGACGTTAAGTAGGTCAAGGTCAACCTAGGATCATCATTTGAACAAACTTGGTAGGCCTCACAACCCCAATGCTACATACCAAGTCCCAAGGTCATCGGCCTTCTGGTTCTGGAGAAGAAGATTTTTTAAGGGTTTTTACTATATATGGGCGTGGCGGCCATCTTGGTCTTGTGACCAAGACCATTTGAACAAACTTTCGTTCCCCCATCCTAAGGTGTCTCCATATGAAATTTGAGTTCAATTGGCCCAGTAGTTTCAGAGGAGAAGATGTTTGAAAATGTTGACGGACGCCGGACGGACGGACGGACGCCGGACGCCGGAGCCACTGGTATACTATTAGCTCACCAATGAGCCTTCGGCTCATTGGTGAGCTAAAAATATAGACAAAATATAGGTAATATTCCCTCAGGTGTTAATGTAAGAAAATAGGAGATAATCAGACACTGCTCTTAAGGGATTTCATTTGAAGATCTAATCACAGGTTTAAGGTTACAAACTGTTCCATTTGTAGCCAATGTAGGACATTAACCTTGATTTATGGGTCTAACAAACATGGTTAACTCATTTAAGACTAGCGTCCTTTTTTATGGGACATTGACAAACAATGCAGAACCAGATCAGACGCCTCAAAATGGGGCGTCTGACCAGGTTCCTGACTGTTTGCTCACAGAATGTACTTTTAAAATATCACGGAGACCTACTATGCAACAACCCTTTAAGTGGAAATGGATTAAACCATTTAATGCTTTATTTATTTAATGAGGATTCCTATTTCAAGGGTGGGAAATTACATTAGGCATAAATGGGTTTAAATGATCGTTTCAAACACTTCACACACATGACGTTTGCCTTTATTGTTTCAAAATTACAATATCAAGTCTTCATGGAAAATATTTAAATATTTCCGATCTTGTGTTGAAAAATGAGAAAATACCTTGACCATCTCCTCGGTAGCTTGAAGAACTCTGGCCCTGTACCACTGTTTATCTTGCTGGAACTGAGCCACCACAATCTCTCCAGGGGCTCGAAGGATGAGGGTTCCTTCATGCGCTGACTTGTGGTTGTACTCTTCACTATGATAAAATACAAGAGAAACTTAGATCTGTCAGGCTCTGACAAAGGGCCTCACATAATGCCCTAAGATGAAAAGGGCCAATAATCCAAGTTGAGGGAACAGATAAAGTAGTCAATGAAGGCAAATCCTGTATAAAAATAAGAAGAAATCTGTTTAATATTCATAAAGTAATGCATAAAATTTTTTGGGGAAAAGTTGGGGTTTTGTTGTAACGCTTGCCCCAAAAGTAAAATCCTTTTTTCAAAACAGTGTAAATCCAGATGATCGCGCTTCTGAATAGCAAAATAATAGGCCAGTCCACTCAGCAACAACAACATAGTTGAATATTTAAGTTTTGTTCTTTCCAGAGAGTGACTAATAAAAGCTTTGATCAGTTGTCACAGATAAACAGGCTGGTCTAGGCCTTTGAGGTTTGCATGAAACAAATTCAAGTCTTCAAACAACAAGGCCCACTTTAGTCAGCAGATGTAGAAACCCTTGTACCTCTTTGCACACTGGGCAATTTTTCAAGCTTTTGTTGTTGTCTGCTGACTTTTTTTTATAAACTTTTAAAACAATTCTTTCAGGAACACATCATGTCAAACCAATTGGATCAAGATTTTCAGCAAAAAACCAAAGCGGACGCTAGCAAGTAACAAGGCAAATTCAACGAATTTATATCCCCCAACGAAGGGTTATTTGAGAGAAACATGTAAATCACAAAACAAAAATCCCATTTATCTAACCCTTAGTTCACCTACAGTATCATTCAGATCATAACAAACGCCTGTCAAGTATGTTTTAGAGCTTAGTTCAATAAAAAATATAATTACATCTGCTTAATTTCAATATCTGACCTTTAAACCCAACCTCAGAGGTCAAGATTGTGTGTAAATTCAAAGTGTTACCTTGCATGTAGGTCTATACTTCTTCCACTTTACTTTGATATGCAACATGACCACTTTTAGAAAAGAACAAAAATGACCCTTTGACCCCACCCAGGGGTCGTTGGTGTGTGTAATGACAGCACACTTGCTTTCATGGTGCTCTGTGCTCAATTCCCTTTAATTTGATATGCAACACGACTACTTTCAGTAAAAGATATAGTTTGCACTTTTGACCCTACCCCTTGGGTCAAGGGTGAGTCTGTGGGCAAAATATTTGCTACCAAGTTGCTGCCAGCGTCGTCAGCTTTAATTTGATATGCAACATGACTACTTTCAGAAAATATATAGTTTGACCTTTTGACCCCACCCCCTGGGTCGAGGGTGTGTCTGTGGGTAAAATATTTGCTACCATGTTGCTGCCAGCGTCGTCAGCTTTAATTTGATATGCAACATGACCATATTCTGAAAAAGTTTAATTTTGGCCTCGGCCCCACCGCTTAAGTCCACCAAAGGGGCTCGGAATCAGGCCTTCAAACTAAAATCCCGTTTGATATGTTTCATATCTATTGCTGCTCTGCCTGCATGCAAATTTCAGCAAAAATATTAATAATTGCCTTAGTTATTGCAAAATTTAAATATTTGACCTTTGACCCCTTAGGTTGGGTCAAAGGGGGTGGGGTAAAACTTTGACACTGCCATTCTTATCTACAGGCACTTGGCAATCATGGTCTATAGCGAGAAGGTGTTAAATATAATAGCTTTGATGAAATGTGAAGATCATCACACAAAAAGCTAATATAGGTTTAGCCTTATAATTGCCTATACTTAAACAAGGGCAATAACTCAAGTGTTTGGGGGTCGATTTTGACGCAACTTATAGGATATCAAGAGTCCATGGTACTTATCATTTGTACCAAGAATGAATTAAATCTGACCAATTGGTACTGAGATATGGTTCTGGACAGACAAAAAGTGCGGACGGACACACGGACTTCGTCGGGGGATAAAAAGTTGAGGGTAAAGCACCACTACAGCAGATTGCAAATCCTGTTGTATCTTTATTGACTTTGGTATGTATAAGGTCTGTCATTTTTTATTTGGGCCTTGATGCGGGAAAACCTGTCTTCGGGGTTTTGGAACAACTAAAGCGCAGACCAGCCTGCACATCTTCCCAGACTGATCAGCACCTTTGTTATAAGCTTTTTGGAAAGTATCATATCTAATAATATTCATTTATATTCCATAGGGAATAATGATAAACACATATCATATCTAAACTTGCTCATATCTAATAATATTCATTTATATTCCATAGGGAATAATGATAAACACTTATCATATCTAAACTTGCTACAAGCAAAATTTCATTTTTTAGCTAGTCTCTGTAGCTGAGGAGACTGACTAGAAGTCTGGCTTTGTCGGAAATCCCAAAGACAGGTTTTGTTGCATCGAGGTCCATTTGGTTTCTTAAAGAAAATACAATATTTCAAAATGTCTTTGCTGCATATTTTAGGTGGCACTTTATGCAATAGCAGCAGTGTAATGGGGTAAATTCAATGCTCCAAGAGTATTGCATAAAAGGAGATATGAAAGGGTATAAAACTGCTAACTTACTTGAGGGCAGCTAGTAAATCATCCAAGGTCTCTGATGCCTGAATCTCACCATACTCTACTGAAATGGACAAACAAAATATCACTCTGACATTATATACATGAACTGTTAGAGAAAATAATACAAAAGTCAACTGGTGCTTAGTAGCTTGACTTGCAGGAGTGACCATGGTTCATACAGGCAAGGCTATGTAAAATTCAAGGACTTCTAAAAACCGATACAACAGTTTTCAAGGACTACAAGTTCATGAAACACACTGAAACAGACCCTAAAATACAACTTCGCAAATGATGGACTGATTGAACGGATAAGTATCAGAAAATTAGCATAAAATTGTTTTCCCTTTATTTGGTGCAGCATGATGCTGCACCAAATAAAGGGACAACAATTTTATACTAATTTTAGTCTACATTAACAGGATTAAGTCTTAGAGAAAATATTTAAATTCAAGTACTTTTCAATGCCTTATAGTGATTCTCCAGTACTGCTCAAGGCATATTTCATTTTCAAAAACTTTTCAAGAAAGCCCTTCATATTCAAGTACTTTTCAAGCCTGTGCCAACTCTGGTGATTGTTGGGTAATCAATATTATAAAGCTTTTGGGTCACTGTAAAGGCAGCATGGTTTGGCTATTTCATCTTCTCATAGGAGAAATCAGGTTCTATTTATAATTGGTAAAGAGTTAATAAGTTGTAACGTGCATGCATTTCATGAAAATCCTGGCAGTATATACACTGAACTCACATTTATTAACCCTTTGTCATCTGCTGAAATATTTGACGCCTCTTTGACAAACAGTGTAGATCCAGATCGGACTGCTCCCACAGGAGCAGTCTGATCTGGGTCCACACTATTTGCCTCTATACTAATGTTAACCAATAAAGAGACATTTTTTGCTGGCATTTTAAGGATTAAATCATATGTTTTGAGTCTTTACTGTCTTTACTGAGGTTTTATGGCGCAAGATGAAACAGTTACTTTCATATAAAACCACACCTCATTTTGAGCTTTTACCTATGTCTAAGGTAGATCAGTCCTAATTACACATTCATGAGAAGTCGCCTTTACATTGACCCAATAGCCTTATAATACCAAGTGCCACTCTTCCAAAATGCACCCAACCAAAGTGTGACCAAGGCTTAGAAATCTTGAAACTTTGAATTTATTTGGATTCTCTTGTACATGTTCACAAGCAATTATGATTTTGACTCTATGTTTTTTTTCTTCTTTTTTATGCTACAAGGCCTCTAAGTCCTTTAAAATACAGTAAAATTTAAGTACATTTCTAGAAATTATCATAATTTTAAAGCACTTTAAAAATGCAAATCTTATTTCAAGGATTTTTTAAGTCACATGATTTGTTTGTTTGATTTGATTCTCTACATCCCAGTCAACAATTTTAGTTATGTCAGGACGTGCCATCCTGGTTTGAACCAGTTCTAAGCAAGGACTAATTTGTCTTGCTCAAGGACACAATGCAGTGACTCTGTTGAGGCTTGGACCCGCAACCCCTCGGTCTCGAGTCAAGCTCTACTACTGCCCTCCCTTAAGTAACATGAACCCTAGGCAGGACTTTAGTTAAGAGTGTGTAACGAAAATTTAATTTTCTTATTTCTCAACCAAAACATATGTTGTGGGTACTCAAAAGAACCGTCTCAATGAGACGGTTCTTTTGAGCACCCAAAACATATGTTAAAACTGATGCGTAAGAAAATATTTACAATTTTACGCTGAAAGGTGACGAACCTGCTGTTTTTTCTTTCTTGGTCTCTGCTCCATCCAGTGACTTGTTCCCCATAGGTAAGATGGCATAGAAATGACTTGGTGTGAGAATTGTGCTGATCTCAATGGCAACCCAACAGTGAACATCCGGTAGAAGGCTCTCTTGATTACTGTCCATAGCATATACAGCATCTTTGTCCATTGTCACACCTTTAGAAAGAATACATTGTCACACCTTTAGAAAGAATACATGACTCAACCCATCAGTTATGGTAGATGTTCCAAATTTTTAACACTAGCAGGGGAGGATTTATTTGTTTTTGTTCAATTTGATTCTTTACGTCCCATCAACAATCTTTCAGTTAAACAGGGACGGGTCTTCCTGGGTTGAACCAGTACTAAGCTAGGATAAATGTATCTTGCTCAAGGACCACAACGCAGTGAAGCCAGTGAGGCTCCAACCCGCAGCCTCTCAGTCTTGAGTCAAGCACACTACCACTGAGCCACTGCGCTCCCTAGGGGAGGATTTAGGATTTCTGGAAAGGGGGTTCATATGTATAAAGGTGTGGGTGTTCGCTGTGCTGATTTATCTCATTTTTCTTAGATATCCCATGAAAATGAAATAATTTGGTCTCATTGAGACCAAATTATTTCATTTTCATAGGATATCTGAAAACGGGGGGGCAGAGAGGGGGGTTCAAGTGAACCAACTGAACCCCCTCTGGATCTGCCACTGACTAGATGCCTGCCCAAACAATGATGCAGACCCAGATCAGAAAGCTTCTTCAGAACAGTCTGATCTGGTAAAGAAGCAGTCTGATCTAGGCCTGCATCGTTAGCTATTCTCACCTGCGCTTTAACATACTTCATCCTTTGATTTTAAGACAAGTAAGGGCTTCATTCATAAGTATCCTGATATCATATAAGTATGTGGATATACAATGATGTAATAGGACTGGAAGACTTGTGCAGGCAATGCTTGCTTAAATCTTGAACTGCGTACCCTGGGTTAATCCTTTTTGAAAAACACTGAAGAAGCCATCTGATCAGGATCTACACTGTTAGCCACTCTGATTGAAAATACATGATAACAACTGGAGTGCTCAGGTTAGCAGGCAGAAAAATGGAGAGGCGTGTAGTGCATAAAATGTTCAGCTGAATCCATTTTGTAAGACTATTTCACTATTTCAAGATTTTAATATGCCCACAGGTTTAGATAAACAAAATTTTTGAGTGTAAAATTGTAAATATTTTCTTACCCATCAGTTTTAACAGATATTTTGCATGCTCAAAAGAACCGTCTCATTGAGACGGTTCTTTTGAGTAACCACAACATATGTTTTGGTTGAGAAATAAGAAAATTAGTTTTTAGATACGCACTCTTAACTAAAGTCCTGTATGCCCAAAAGATCAGCTTTATTATGACACAAGACAGAACTGTTCAATGTGGGTATAGTATAATGAGCATACTTTTGCCATTAATATGAAGCATGAGAGAAAATGTTTTAACATTGTTGGATTATGCAACAAATTTGCTGGATAAGGTAAGGTTCTTTAAAATAGTTTCCTGTGAATGAATAAAAGATGCCATTACTTTTTTTCTGTGATTTTCCCAAAAATCATTTGTGACATCAAAACTAGGGGATGGACAAATTTAGGGCATGTCATCTAATATTTTTTTGGAGCACTGGTCCACTTATCTAAAGTTGTGCCATTCCAACTTAATACCCATTAGCAACTCTGTTTAGCTGATAATTCTGATTTTCTCAGAATTCTGGTTTTATACGAAATAACCAATGCAAACACAACTAACCTGATACAGACTTAACATGTTTCCAGGGGCATCGATCACCTCGCCAACAGTTGCCATGGTTGAAGAATTTACAGATCCTCGTCTCATCTTGCGCTTCTGAAAAACAACAATACATTTTCAAAAGAAAGAATTTAGAAATATGGGACTAATCTATAATAAATACAGGGAATGAGAAAAATCACTTGTAATAATGTCTTAATCTGTCATCAGCGTCTGGGCTCCTTTTCTCTCTACCGAGCGGCGTAACGCAGTGGGTGACGTGTCTGACTACAAATTGGTGTCTGACTACAGATGGGTGTATGACTGCAGATCCAGGGGTCACAAGTTCGATCCTGGCCCAGTCCCATACTGTCATGGAGATCGATTGTGAAATAAATTATACTTCAGACAGGGGTGTGGAAATAGTAAAATTTTCTACTTGTCCCTATCTTGTCCAGGGACAAGTAAATGGCTATAGTGTACTTGTCCATTGAAAATTTTACTTGTCCGAAAGAACAAATGAGCATATACCTCTTTCTGTGCTTAAACAATTGACACTTTCGAAAACAGTATGAAAATTTTTTCAACTGGTTCTGAATGAAATGGGACCAGGTCGGACAAGTCGGGCATGGTATTTCCATAGCCCTGACTTTAGAGAACAAAAGCTAGCTTTTTCTTTATATTTATTCTTGATTTATTTCTTGTTGTTTCCAATTGTAACCAGCCAACAAAAGAATTCATGCCATAATGAAGTCAGTCACCTGCACTATAATATTTCTGTAAACATTCCTAACACAGCTCTGCAAACAAATGGCACATTATATTAATCTCATAGCATTAGATAAGGAACATTTTTATCCGATATTTTTCCACTATTTTTATTTGTTCTTGTTGTTCAAGCATTTCATCATGACGAGATGGTTCCAGGGAGTACCCATAGCATCAGGGTTCCCACAGAAATTCAAAATCACAATTCCATGATTTTTCCATGATTTTCCATGATCAACAATGTAATTTCCATGACTAATGCACAGCCTCCAACCTCCCCTTTTAGCAGCATCTTCACCACGCTGAGCATAAACGTGGAATGCAGCAACAACAGCATGCTTGTATACCATGCATGCATTTGGAAATAATTAAAACTTGAAACCACCAGTAGCTATAAAACTAGCTGTCGGACACTTGTGTGTCCGACAGCTAGTTTTCTGGCTACTGGTGGTTTCATCAATTATTTCACAAAATTCCATGATTTTTCCATGATTATTCAGATTTTTTCAAATTCCATGATTTTTCCATGCATGGATTTTTTTTAGTTATTTTCCAGGTTTTCCATGATTTCCAGAGCTTGTGGGAACCCTGTAGCATGCACTGATGGGGGAGGGGGCTGCCCTCTGACACACTTAAATAGGCTAAATGGGGTTACCTGATTTGTTTGTATATGTGACACTGCGGGCACCAGAATCATTGTGATGGGCAAGGGGTAAGTCAGGTCGCCCATGAAAACGATAGTCTAATCTGTGCATGCCACAATAACTGTTTGATAAATAGCAGCAGGTGTCAAAATTAGAAAGCTCTTCATAAGAATGATGCTGGCAGCTTATTCACATGGAATATTGATAGCCTTATTTGTTCATAAATTTTTTTTAACTCATTACATGCTGGGTAATTTTTCATGCTTTTGTTGACATCTGTTGACTTTTTTCTTTTAAAAAAAAATATCTTTCAGAAACACTATCAGAGTGTCAAACTGTTTAGATCCAGATCAGGACTGTCCCGGTACAATGTTTGCTAGTACTGGTTGCAAATGTTTCAGCAGAATACAGAAGTCACCACTATCAAGGAAAGAGTTGAAAGGGCATATAAACTATATACACAATTACAAGTTTCAAGCAAACAAATGTAAGGCATTATCGATTCTTTAAAAATCATCCCCCATTTCTAATGAGACATAGAATATGTGGTTTCCGCAAAATGGCTCCATATGAAACATAATATTGTAAACCGGTATGTTTTCCTGGAAACATGAGAGAAGTTTCCTGCAAACTTTGCCAATCAGGAGCCATGTTTTCTGATAAGAGGACAGCTTCAGTAAATAAATGATTTTCTCAAGGCTTTCTTGGGTAATCTCAGGCCAACAGTAAAAGGCAGAGCTACTTCTAATGTCATGTAATTGCAAATCTCCACACCAGAGCCTCAGACTGATGGTACACTGGGTTCACTGATTTTTCATGCTTTTTTTGTCCCCCAAGGTACACTGGGATTAACTCTGCCTCATGGGTAGTGTTTCATGTTTTTTGTCATCTGCTTATTTTTTTCAAATTCAACTTTTTCGAAAAGTTCTTTCAAGGATATACTACAGAGAGTCAAACAGTTTGGATCCAGATCAGGCCTGATGTTTTGTGAGGCCTGATCTGGGTCCAAACTGTCTGCAAATTTGTAAATTCATTAATAAACCTGTATTTTTTTTATTTCTTATTGGCCCTGATGGCCCAAAGTATTGGCGTATCTGAAAATGAATATTATGTTGTGGAAACTACTACTAAATTGTTGAAACTACCATGGTAGCATGGTTTCTACCACGGTAATCTGGAAACTACCATGCCTCAAAAATGTGACCTGGCCTCAAGGTTATAAAACTTAGTCTGGAACTCAAAATAAAGCGCAATGATTGGTTGCTTGCAGACACATGTCCGCAAGCAGCCAATCATTGCGCTATATTTTGAGTTTGAGAATGAACTCAAGTTTTATAACCTCGAGGCCAGACCCTTGACACTTGATTATTTTGTTTTTTAAGAAACCTTTAGCAAGTGCCTTTTCATCATTTTCACCCACAAATTTCAAATGTCTGCTCAAATTGATGGAGACAAGCTAAATTCCTTCAAACTGACACAGACATCAGAGAAAAGTGGTGGGATACTCAGTGCAGCATGAAAGATTCAAAGAAAGCAAATCGATGACTTCTCAGAAAAAAAAATTGGGGCTTAAGTGGAAGCTAAGACATATTTACACAGAACCAGATTTCATTGTGGTAAAATTAAATAAGGACCTGAAGGTCCTGAGGCGCTCACCTGATCTCCTTAATAATTTTAAAACAGGTCAAGGTCAACTACAGCTTAAAATGAAACATATTTTGTTTTACCATATATGGGGGTTGCAGCCATTTTGGTCCAGTATTCTAAACAATCTAACAGCCCAGTGATTTCTGAGAAAAAGATGTTTAGATAAGTATGTGGTGGTCCAAATGTGTGGCCTTGGATTAAAGGTCACAGGTCAGCTCGACATTTAGTATTCCATTGTCTCATTAGGTTTAACATTTCTTACAGGTATTACTATTTCGGCTAAAACTGTTATAGAAAAATGAACATTCTAAGATTTTCCCGTTATAAATGCATTAGGAATCAAATTTGACCTTGCCATAAAGTAGGTCAAGGTTAACCTAGATTCATCATTAATGCAAACCTGGTTGGGACCACATCACCAATACTACATAGTAAGTCCCAGTCCATTGGCGTTTTGGTTCCAGAGAAGAAGATATTTAAAAATAATTTACCATATATAGGCATGGCGGCCATCTAAGTCATGTGACCATAAAATTTGTACAAATTTTGACTAACCAATCATAAGCAGTCGTCGTATGAAATTTGAGTTCAATTGGCCTTGTGGTTTCTGAGAAAACTCTGTTTAAAAACATTGAATGAGAAACCTTGGTTGAAAGGTCAAAGGTCAACCTTGACCTTTGAAACTTATTTATAGACACTAGATTTGACATATCAAGTGAGAATAATGACTTTGACTTCCACAGTATTCAAAAAATCAACTTTTAACAAAAAAATCCCATTCAAATGCATTAGGAAGCAAATTTGACCTTGGCGTTAAGTAGGATAAGGTCATCCTTGGATCATCATTTGAAAAAACTGGGTAGGCCCCACATCCCCAATGCTACATACCGGTCACAAGGTCACTGGCCTTCTGGTTCTGGAGAAGAAGATTTTTAAAAGGTTTTTACCAAATATAGTCGGGGAGGCCATCTTTATCATGTGACCAAATTATTTTGTATAAATTTTGGCTAACTTATCATAAGGAGTCTTCACATGCAATTTGAGTTCAATTGGACCAATGGTTTGTGAGAAAACTAAGCTTTAATATATTCACCGTCTATCATCGAAACCGGAAATAGCCTACCACTGAATCGAGAGTAAACAGCACACGAGGATGAGTGCTCTTCAAAAATAGCACATTTCACTATAAAATCGCTCAAGTTTTGCAAAACATTTGCAATACATAAATAGTGGATATATTAAGCTTGAACCGTAAGTAGTTGTATTTGTTCATCAAGAATTTGAAGGCTGGAATGGATCATCAATCCTAAAGCTGGTACCGAAAACACTCGTCATTTTGACATTTACTTTCACTTTATTCGAGGATAGTATGTGGATTTGGTCGATTTTTCAAATGGAAAGCAAGAGAAATTACAGAAAACAAACGTTTTTGCAAGCGTTTAAGCTAGAATCTATAAATCAAGCCAATTATGAGCTGATATTTAAATCCCGTTGTGTACCGCGAATAGGTGTGGATGTGTACTGCAGATAGCAAATTCATAAGAAAATTGTGTACTGCGAATAGTTATGAGTTGTTACCCACTATGAAGTAAAACTGCTATTTTGGGGTATTTTCTAATAATTGAACTGGTGCAAAATGTGATCGGTTTAACGATAAAACAGACCGTCTGCCAAAAGAAGACAAACTGTCAAATTATGGAAGCAAATGCTATAGGCTTCCTTTCAAACGTGTAAAATACCCAATGAATAACATGATATAACCTAAAGCATGAGCTGGTGTAGTTGCCGTCTGTCTGTCCATTCAAATGTCCATCATCTAGCTTAAAGGTATACGTCTGTCTCTCAGGGTACAACGTAGGCAAACTGCTGTGGTTATTTTTTCGTATTGAATTTATTTCGTATTTTTGACAATTACCACCAGCCAATTTTTGTCTGCTCTTTCATGTGTAGCCTATATTGCAAACAATATGGACCCAGATTAGACTGATCTTTTAGGAGCAATCTGATCAGGGTTCAAAGTGTTTGTGTTCATGAAAAAAAAATAGTCTGGAGTACATTTGAATAAAGCAGTAGATGTAAATAGCGGATAACACTTTTAGGCCCCAAAATAGTGGCGGGGTAACATATATTCACTTTGTTTTTGCTATATTTAACCTACAGTAAAATACTTTACTGACCGTTCCAAGGTGGTACTTCTTTTGTGGATCTTTTATGTTTTTGTTCTGTCTTGTGTTTGGTATGTCTTTGTGCGTGTCTGTTTATATGTGCTTTGTAGTCACCTGCTGTGAAAGGGCTGACCTCTTGGCTCTCGTTTGTGGTGTCTACTGTGAGTTTGTCACTTTCCCATTGGTATCCTGGGTCAGGTGTGGTACTTGATTGTATCGATTCCTGATCTTTGCACCCTTACTTACTTTTACTACTTATTTGACACTGCTTAAAGAGTAGATATTTGGGTTGTGCCCTTTGATCTTATCAATATATAAACATTTACAAAATTTGGTGAAATTCTATCCATTTGTCCTCAAGATATTGCTCAGAAACAAAATTCTGTTGTCAATCAAGGGCCATAACTTTGTTACAAATTTGTAAAAGATAACAGGTAAAAATCCAATTGACACAGATCTTGTCAATATAAATGCATTTATAAAGTTTGGTCAAATTCTGTCCATTTGTTCTAAAGATACTGATCCTGATCTTTGCAACCTTACTTACTATGAATCAAGGGCCATAATTGTGTTACAAATAAGTAATAAACCTAGATCTTGTCAATAAGAATGAATGACAGATAGTGAAAATCTGTCAGTTTTTTCACAAGATATTAAGTGGAAACAAAAATCTGGCATAAATCAAGGGCCATATCAATAGCACAAATGTTCTAAAAATCATGTGTAACAATCCCAACCTAGATCTTATCAATATAAATGCATATATATATATATATATATATATATATATATATGAGCCGCGCCATGCGATAATGTGTCTTCGGGAGATTAATTACGTCATGAGATATGACGTCGTAAAGTCTGACGTAATTATTTCGCGCCGCGCGTAATTAAAGAGAGCGTCATCAATGATTAGGACAATTTAGACAAGTCATGTTTCGAATAAAATGCGATTAAAATCAAGGAATTTTAGGCCGATTGTATTCTGTTGTAAATTAGTCATGGTCTGATCCAGCACGGGTTCCTGGTGAAAAATAAACTGTCCAAAAAGATGCGGCTTGGTTAACGCTATTTGACCCTCAATCCTCAACATCTTTGCACTCCAAAGACATTCTAATAAAAAAAGAATCAAATAAAATAAAATAAATTAAAATTAAAGAACTAAAAGATAAATGAATAAACGCCGGATACGTCCCAGCTTTCCTTATTCTACCATCCAGTGTGTCTGAACCTTTCGTATTTGGACGGCAATTCTGAACGAAAGCAGTTCCCGGTACACAAAGCCGCATTTACGATTGGGCAAAGGCTCCAACGAGATTGCTAGATGCGCAGACTTGTTTGAGTCTTTGCTGAGTGACCGTGGGCGAAATAAACTAAAGTCTCACGAGGTTGCTTTCATGTATAAAAAAGAAGTATAATACACGACTAAGTCTCACACGAGAAACAATATTTATTATTTGTCACCTTGTTACGTCGCCGTTTAGATCAATGTATTACCAGATTTCTTGCAAAAATAGTTGTCGCAAAACTATTGAAGCTACAATGATGAAAAAAGCACCAAAATAAAGCAAATTGATATACGCAATAAACATTTTTATTGCTGTTTCCTTGTGTCTGTTGTTTTCTTATGGCAGTCATTTAAACACACGCACAAATTAAAAGTGTCATTTTTTCGGTGACGTTAACGTTGCGTCAATGAGAATCGTGATAAAAAATCATTAACTATTAAACGTTTTTCTACTTTTGAAGTGTAATTATTTTCATGTTTATTGAGTATTGTTTTTTTCTATTTGTTCTTCATACCTGTAAGTTTTGTAAAATTGCATCCATTAATTTTGTCATGGTAGTTTATACCAAAAAAAAAAAAAATCTTGAGGAGCACTGTTTGAAACGGCGACATCACTGATAAAATAAATTGTAATTTCTATGAGTGGGGGGAGTAGTATTACTACTCTCACTCCAAGAACTTTCAGCTTAATGGAACTAAACAATTGGAGAGGCAGTAACATTTTCCCCAAAGGTGCCCACTAGAAGTTGAAGTCCTCTTTCCCAGTAGCACCTATAACCCACGTGCATGTGTATTGTCAACAAAGACGGAGATGCGGAATGAAACGCAGGGTATTGTTACTTTGTTTTCAAAATCAGCGTACAGTTCAACAATTTAAGAGCGGCGAACATTAACAAACTTAACCTACCTCCAATTCTCAACTTAGTATCTGGAGATGCAGCGAAGGCAGTGTACATACGGAGTTGTCAAGTCAAGACCTGCGCGATTGGGCCTGATTTAGAATTACACAATTCAAACTACATGTCCCACTTTTTATACAGCCAGAATCCCTTTCTTAAGCCTACGTGGGTACATAAAACTCGGGTAATGTGCACACTCAATAAACATGTATGCAAGAGGCAAGGGCACTCTACGCCGACATAAAACTACAAAATCGAAAGGAATAGGAATGAGTACCCGCACTGACATAGCAACCAGATTTCTTTATGTCTTTATTGTTTTTGGTATGATTTTGTTGTTCGGAATAGACTGAAATCCTTTTTTCAGTGAGAGGTATCATACGATTAAGGAATGATGAGGCATTTTTATCCGGATAGCAAAGTCGGGTACAATGAGGCAAATACGCAATCCTGCTTCTGTAGGCTGAGATTGTGAGCTCGAGCCACTGCCTGGTCAAACATTACATCAAGATTACTATCCTCAATCATTGTCCCGGTTCAAGTAGGGTAGTTTACCGGCGAAATATGCATACGCTATAAACTGGTCGCCGTGATATGCCGCCGACTGATAATGTTGTGAAATTATGTTAACCAATTTATATTAGCCTAGCGCCCTTTTTGTGTGACATGGGTAAACAGATTAGAACTAGATCAGATGCCGCACTGTTTGCTTACCGCATTGAGCGAAATTGTAAATTACTACCCAACATCGAACTATCGAACTATAACGCGATGCTAGAAAAGAGATTGCCCTAAAGCTAAGGAATTTACGCTCGCGAACGCTTGTAATATTTTGGGTCAGGTGTGGTACTTGATTGTAAGAAAATACCATCTGTTTTTAAGTTGCAACCTATTTAATTTAAATTTGATCTTATTTTTCCACAGAACATTTAACATGCCGATTCTGCTGTTTGTTTACTTGATTCTTTACGTCCCATCAACAATCTGTCAGTTATGTGGGAACGGGTTGTCCTGGGTTGAACCAGTACTAAGCTTGGATTAATGTGTCTTGCTTAAGGACACAACACAGTGACGCTGGTGAAGCTCGAACCCGTGGTCCCTCCGTCTCGAGTCAAGCTCTCTACCACTGAGCCACTGCGCTCCCCCCACTCTGCTGTTACAGTGCGAAGGACAGGCCCTGCCAAATGCCCGACAGGGCGTATATAGTATACAAAGTATCAAAACCTGCTCCAGGTCCCGAAGTTATAACATCTTTTGGTGCTCAACTCAACTGAGCATGGAATTTATGCTGTTCATAAATGTAAAGAAATGTTGGCATTTAAAATCGGAGAGTTTTTCCATGTAAACAAGAAAACATTTTCGTTCAAGTTAACATTTTAGTTTTCACGGGCAGTTGAACATATAATGTCGCGGCCAGGTTTTTCAGAATTTCAAAAGTCTATGTGCAAATTTGTGCCCAATTTTATACGGAGATGTGTCCGTGATGACCCATATTTGTGCTGGCAAAATATTGGTGCAGGAAACTATCGCACCAGTCGACGGCTACGTCCATTTAGTGCACATTTCCAAGCGAAGGCTGACATGACATGGTACCTCAAGGAATCATTTATATGTCAAAATTGAAGAATACGAAAGAAATGAAGTACGTTTGACTTACGATTAAATTCAATTATTTTGTTTAACCAGCATCAGTAGGGGTACGCTACGTCGCTACCCAGTTTTATGTTAGTAACAGCGATGGTCGGATGAACTTCGCAACGTTGTGAATGACTCATCGTGACGTCACGCAACGTTAGTTCTAAAATCAACGTCAAACCGTCCAAAGTTCAAATTCCAATATCTTTTCTAATAATTTGAATATTTTGATCAAACAAAAACGAGTTTACTCTTCATATAATGACCTGTATAAAAATCACAGAATCTCAAAATGGCCAAATTTACCCCGAAGACACATTTTCCTATGGCGCGGCTCATATATATATATATATATATATATATATATATATATATATATATATATATATATATATATATATATATATATATATATATATATATATATATATATATATATATATATAATTTGGTGAAAATCAGTCAATCTGTTCTCAAGATATTGAGCGGATTCAAAATTTTGGCATAAATCAAGGGCCATAACTCTGGTACAAATGTGCGAAAAATGATGTGTAACAATCCCAAGCTAGATCTTATCAATATGAATGCATATATAAAATTTAGTGAAAATATTGAGCGGAAACAAAATTTTGGCTTTAATCAAGGGTCATAACTCTGGTACAAATGTCCGAAAAATGATCCCAATCTAGATCATGTTGAAAAATAAGTCAATATCAATGCACATATAAAATTGGGTAAATTCTATAAAGTTGTTCTCAAGATATTGAGTGGAAAAGAAATGGTGACAGAATGACAGACAGAATGATGGAATGACAGATAACCCAAATCTAATATAGCCCCACTTCTCCTGAGGTCACTTCTCGTGACGTCCCCAAACTGTGTATATGTTAAGTCCAAAAGCAGTGAATCATTAGCACGGGAATTGCCTTGATAATACGCTGGTTAAAAATGACTGTTTATAGTACGTGACATACATTTTTTTTTCAATAATGTGGGATATAATATGTGTCTCATAATAGTAGTCCAAATGGGACTGATAAGGTATTTGCAACAGTGGTACATGGACCCATGTGGTAAACCCATATGGGTGGCTTGTGGTACCCATTTGGGTCATTATGGGCAACACA
Organism: Loripinus fragilis; assembly: GCA_964019695.1. Classification (NCBI taxonomy): domain Eukaryota; kingdom Metazoa; phylum Mollusca; class Bivalvia; order Lucinida; family Lucinidae; genus Loripinus; species Loripinus fragilis. The sequence continues at coordinate 40,856,485 of OZ026520.1, read as the reverse complement.
TAACGGTTATATGGTCCTCCATGCCAGAAATCCTGTCTTCGGAGAGTTGCAAACATCAAAGGCGCAGACCAACCTGCACTTCTGCTTTGTCTGATCAGCACCTTTGTTGTTCGCTTTTTGTAAAGTATCATAGCTAAACTGGCTACAGGTGAAATATCAAATTTCTAGTCAGTCTCTCTGACAGTAACCAGTAATGGGCTGGTGGAGAGGGTTGTGGTTTTATTTTCGGGATCACCCAAAGGCTCAAGCGACAGTGGTTCTGCTTATGTGAGTGTAAACAATTATATGTGCCCTATGTTGGTTCTACATGGGCTTAAATTCCCATGTGGCACCCACATGGTCAATACGCTCAGATAGAGCCCACATGTGAACCATTTAGCCATGTTAGCTGGGGTATTTTCTTCGTCTTTAGGCCTCAGTCAACAAATTTTCAGTCATGCCGGGATGGGTCTTCTTTAGTTAAACCAGCACTAGACAGATGATAAGTGTCTTGCTCAGGAAAACAACACAGTGCCTCAGGTGAGGCTCAAACCTGCGACCCCTCAATCTTGAGTCAAGCACTCTACCACTGAGCAACTGCGCCCCACGTTAAATCCTCACGGTTTACATATTAATTGAAACGAACTCCAATGCTAAAAAACAATGTTTCATTTATTTTTCTAGTTTCAGTCATGAAATAAGCGTCAATCTCATTAAACGTTGCCACTATTCGCGGTACACGATTTTAACTAATCGCAGTACACGAGTTTTGCCATCAACAACTATTCGCCGTATACCACAGTTATTTTGTTTCAATAGATTACAATTGAAAATAATCAAACCAAGACCAGAGATAAAACTGGGATGGGGCAAATTGCATATAAAAATAGGGAATCAACTTCTTACCCGAAGATAAACCATGTATTCGTTAGTTCAAAGGCTGTTTTTACGGCAGGAGCACTTTCCAGCCAGTACCAAGCTGCGATAACTTTGTGTAAACAAAGCTATGTTGACACACAGAATACAATAAAAATACACAACATTGAAATTAATCCCTTGGCAATTAATCTTGATGTCAGTGGTTGCTCGGGAGCAAATAATAAAGCTCAAATAAAGGTAAAAACTCACCGCCCGCCATCCCGTTTTTCTCTACTTTCGATTCAGTGGTACGCTATTTCCGGTTTCGATGATAGACGGTGATACTGAAGGGACCACAATATAAGCGACCATGGCTGAAAGGGCTAAGGTCAACCTTGACCTTTGAAAGTTATTTATAGTCATTGTTTTGTTTGTTTGTTTGATTTAATTCTTTACGTCCCATCAACAATCTTTCAGTTAAACAGGGACAGGTCTTCCTGGGTTGAACCAGTACTAAGCTAGGATAAATGTGTCTTGCTCAAGGACCACAAGGCAGCAACGCCGGTGAGACTCGAACCCGCGGCCTCTCGGTCTTGAGTCAAGCACTCTACCACTGAGCCACTGCGCTCCCACTTATAGCCATTGTCTCATTAGTTTTAACATATCAAGTAAGAATAATGACTTTGGCTTCAACAGTATTCAAAAAATCAACTTTTCACAAAAATTCCCATTTAAATGAATTAGGAAGCAAATTTGACCTTGATATTAAGTATGTCAAGGTCAACCTAGGATCATTATTTGAACAAACTTGGTAGGCCCCACATCCCCAATGCTACATACCAAGTCCCAAGGTCATTGACCTTCTGGTTCTGGAGATACTCATATATGAGTGTGGCGCCCATCTTGGTCATGTGACAAGGACCATTTGAACAAACTTTAATTCCCGCGTCCTAAGGAGTCTCCATATGAAATTTGAGTTTAATTGGCCAAGTGGTTTCAGAGGAGAAGATGTTTGAAAATGTTGACAGACGGAGGGACGCCGGAGTCATTTGTATACTATTAGCTCACCCATGAGCCTTTGGCTCAGGTGAGCTAAAAATAAGAATAACACCAATCTTTGTTTATCTATTTTCTTATGTTTGCACCACCCCGATGTCATAGATCATTGAATGGCCTGGCCATTATTCCTGTATGTGACGTAGGAACAAAATTACATGAACACAATTTCATGGTAGTTCCTAGGTTTACTGTGAGCTGACTTTTTCAAAATTACCTTTTCAGGAACACAATCAGAGTGCCAATGGTTTGGATCAAGATCAGTACCAAAATTGTAAGTCCTGATCCTGATCTGGATCCCAACTGTTTGCAAAGGTTATAAGCAGATGACAAAAGTCACTGCTAGCAAGAAAGGAGTTAAAATTGCAGTCTACGTCAAAGTCGTTTGGCTCATGGGACATAACTGCTTCATTCTATAATAACAACAGCAGCTGAACTGTAAACTCCCCAATTCTGGTAATTTTGAGTGGTCATGACCTTCAGTTCAGACCGTGACCTTGAGTCTGCCTAGCTGAGTCATGGGTTCTGCACACCCTCTTGCTGAGATTAAAGTTTAATGAAAATAATTCAAGGGTAAAGGAGATATAGAGCAGACACAATTTTCAAGGTGAAATCCCAGGACCTTCAACTGTGAAAAAAATTAAGACCGTCAATTGTCTTCCTAAAATCTAAAATCCAGTATATCAGGGTTCATACACACAAAAATTGTCTTAAATTCAAGGACTTTTCAAGGACTTCAAAAAGATTCCCTTATGGTTCTCAAGGACTATATGTTTATGAAAAACACTGATTTACAGGCTAAAATTCTACTTCAGAAATGCTAGACTGAGATACAAAAGAAATTAGTATAAGAAACTTAGTATAAAATTGTTGTGGCTTTATTTGGTGCAGCATATGCTGCACCAAATAAAAGCACAGCAATTTGATGCTAATTTTGGTCTCTATCAATACTGTTAAGTCCCATGGAAAACAGAAAGAAATTAAGGACGTTTCAAGGCCTTATAGTTATTTTCCAGTACTTTTCAAGGCAAATAATATTTTCAAGGACTTTTCAAGAAAGTCCTCAATACTCAAGTACTTTTCAAGCCTGTGCGAACCCTGTATATTAGGCACTCGAATTACCGAGTTTCCACTGTATATATCTGAAGAAATATGAATTATCACTTCAATGTTATTTTTAAATCTCTCCTCTGAGGACTAGATTTTCTAAATGCCTTCATGCATGAAATTTGAATTCTTCAAATGCCATGCAAAGTCAGCATGCGAAATCAACTTCTTTCATTGCGTCAAATCTTCTTATCGCAATTAACATCATTGCAATTCCTGTATTATATTCTCACCATTTGCAGAACAAAATAATAGCAATCTCTTTCATCAAAGATTTTCAATTAAAATTAGTAATTTCAACTTACATGCTAAAAGGAATCATGAAAGATTAGAAAACTGTAGAAACATTTTCTATAGAGCTTTGGGGAAGCTGTGAATACATCCAGACTGTATCCTGTGTAAGTCTCGGCTCGAAGTTTTCTTTTTTCCAAAGAAGCATTAGTTTTTTCTTATCCCTTTTCAGGCCAATGGAATTTTCCATAAAGCAACATGCAATATAGTCAGGATGCATGGTACTGTATATATTGAGGGATCACAGGTTATAATTTCCAAAACATTGTATTTTTTTCTCTGAAGATCAAACAGTGCAGACCCTGATGAAATGCCACATTATGTGGCATTTCATATGGGTCTTCACTGTTTGCCAAGTACCAGTTTAGGGGTTTGACTTGTCCTCAAAGGGTTAGAAGGGCCAGCGCATGAGATTATGATACTTATTGCACATGTGCGAAGCCATTCTTTAACCATGGACACATTACTATCTGGTGGTCCTAGAGACCGTAACGGGCATTCTGCCAATATTTTTGTGCCGTAAATGCCTGCTTTTTATGTCTGCTGCATATATTAAAGTCAGTGCACTTCAGAATAGATTTTATCATAGAACCCTGATCAGACCAGTCTGATCTGGGTCTATATTGTTTGCAATAATAGACTACTTTGGAGAGATCACATGATTAAAGTTGTGAAAGGTGGGAAACCTGCATCTTAATGCCACATCATGTGTGCAAGCAGTGACTACCCGTCGGATGTGCAGGCTCATCTAAGAGCAGGTACCTGAATTTTGTTTTAGGTCTTTAAAACCTGTAATGCTTTGACATGGGTGAAAGTTCAAAATTTCCAAAATCCTGAAATTTTGAAACGCCTTTCTTAAAACTGGCAGCATGCCCACTAAATATTCACAACTTCAATTTTAAATGGTCAAGCTTCCTTAGACAGACTGCATATAAATCAGAGAAGCTGTTATGATCTCCCTAATTCAGCATTTTGAGGCTGACTTTCTGTAGAAAGTCAGCCTCAAAATCCTGAATTCAGGAATAATCCTGTAAACTTTCAGATAGAAGAACACTACTTTGATTGGTTATTGATACAGCTGAGGACAATATCCACAGGGTATAATAACTATGGTAAATGGGTGACATGCACTGAGATACTGCATGCAAACAACTACATTAAAGTTATGATGCAGAACAAACAGGCATTATCCATTACAGGATATGCGAGATTACACCAGAAGCTTCATTGTTCATCATATCCTGCCTGACATCACAAAGCCGTGCATTACATTTAAAAACGGGTAAAATTTCGATTTTACAATGGAAGATTTCCATCCTCTAGGTACACTTCTGAATTTAGTGCTGATCTAAACAGAGGACCTGAAGGGCTCACCTGATATTGAATTGTCACTCACAATATCTCCTTAAATTAGGTCAAGGTCAAACTAGGCTTATTCTTTAAAGATACATTTTTTTTGTTTTCCATTTATGGGTGTGGCAGCTATTTGGTCAAGTGACCTAAAACAAATGTCATATCTATATATGCTTTATCTAATGAATACTCCATATGAAATTTGAGTTCAATCAGCTCAGTGTTTTCTGAGAAAAAGATGTTTAGATACATTTGTGGCAGTCCAAAATGAGTGGCCTTGGATGAAAGGTCAAAGGGCAGCTTGACCTTTGGTATTTATATAAAACCATTGTCTCATTAGCTTCAACTTTTCTTGGAATATCATGATTTCAGCTTTAACATTTATAGAAACATGAAAGTTCAAGATTTTTCCCCATTAAAATACACTACCAATTAAATTTGACCTTCTAATAAAGTAGGTCAAGGTCAATCCAGAATCATCATTTGTGCAAGGGTTTCACCTTATATGGGTGTGGGGACCATCTTGGTCATGTAACCATGAACATTTCTAAAAAATTTCCCTTACTCATATGAAATTTGACTTCAATCGGCCGAGTGGTTTCTGAGAAAAAGATGTTTAAATATGTATATGTTTGTTTGTTTGATTTGATTCTTTACGTCCCATCAACAATCTTTCAGTTAGAAAGGGACGGGTCTTCCTGGGTTAAACCAGTACTAAGCTAGGATTAATGTTCTTGCTCAAGGACACAAGGCAGTGACGCCAGTGAGGCTTGAACCAGCGGCCCCTCGGTCTCGAGTCAAGCACTCTACCACTGAGCCTGACTGCACTCCCTGAGATATGTATGTGGCAGTCAAAAATGAGCAACCTTAGATGAAAGGTCAGCTTGACTTTTGGTACTTATTTATAACCAATGGCTCATTAGGTATAACATATCTAGCAAGTATAATGATTTTTGCCTAAACAGTTATGGCAAATAGGTCCTGTTTCTCATCTTCACCTACTGCAAGTAGGTTGCCTTCCTCTTCCACACCAACTCCATGTAGGTCCCCTTCCCTCTGCCTTACCTAAAGTAGGTCCCTTTCCTCTTCCTTACCTACTGTAATTAGGTCCCATTCCTCATCTACTGCAAGTAGGCCCCCTTCACCTACTTCAAGTAGGACTGGCCCCCTCCCTCATCTACTGCAAGTATGTCCCTTTCCTCTTCCACACATACTGCAAGTAGGTCCCTTCCTCACACACTGCAAGTACCTTCCTCTTCCACAATTACTGAAAATAGTTCCCCTTTCTCTTCCTCACATACTGTAAGTAAATCCCCTCCTTCACATATTATAGCTGCATGTGTAGTGGGTCCCTTTCCTCTATAACAACTACTGCAAGGGCCCTTTCCACTTCCTCACCTACTGCAAGTAGGTCCCTTTCCTCTTCTTCTCGAAGTACGCTCCTTTCTTAATTCACACCTACTGCAAGTAGGTCCCCTTCCACACCTACTGCCAGTTGGTCATATCCTCTTCCAAACCTGTTGCAAGTATGTCCCCTTCCTCACTTACTTCAAATAGGTCCCCTTCCTCTTCCACACCTACACTGCAAGTAGGCCCCTTTCCTCACCTACTGCAAGCAGGTTCCCTTACCTTTCCTCGCCTACTGCAAGTAAGCCCTGTTCCTCTTCCTCCAAGTTCCTCTTCCAGTCCTACTCCATGTACTTCCTAACCTACATCAAGTAGGCCCCTTTCCTCTTTCACACCTACTGCAAGTAGTTCCTCACCTACTGTAAGTAGGTCCCCTTCTATTTCAACACCTACTGCAAGTAGATCCCTTTCCTCACTACTGCAACCTCTTCCTCATCTACTGCAAATAGGTCCTCTTCCTCACCTACTGCAAGCAGATCCCCTTCCTTAGCTACTGCAAGCAAATCCCCTTCCTTAGCTACTGCAAGCAGATACCATTCCCCTTCCTTAGCTACTGCAAGCAGATCCCTTTCCTCTTCCTTAGCTACTGCAAGTTGGTCACTATCCTCTTCCACACCAGTCACCTACTCCAAATTGATCCCCTTCCCCCTGCCTCACCTACAGCAAGTAGGTCCCCTTCCTCTTCCTTACCTACTGCAAGTAGGTCCTCTTCCTTTTCTTTGCCTACTGCAAGTAGGTCACCTCTTCCACACCTACTGTAAGCAGGTTCCTTCCTCACATACTGCAAGTAGGTCACTTTGCTCTTCCACACTAACTACATGTAGGGCCCTTTCCTCATCCTCACATACTTCAAGTAGGACTGGTCCCCTTCCCAACACAGGGAAAATGACTAACAGGGGCCCAGTAGCCCAGTGCCCCTAAATTTTGGGCTGGGCCACTAAAACTAAATGCTTAGGAGCCCAGCTTGCTCCTGAAAAAAGGGGAGTATGTAAATGTGTGAAGTTTTGTCAAATCTGACACTAGCTGTTGGGGTTCAGCTATTTACATATACTGTTAATTACCTTAAAACGACAATCACAACTGCAGGAGATGTCAAATTTTGTGACATCTTTCCTAATTTTCGTAAAAATAAGGTATGATATTTCATGAGAATCGTCTGCCAGCAGACGATTCTCATGAAATACCATGCTTTATTTGTTAATTTTGAAAAAGCAGCAAAATTTGAAATTTTCGTCTGCTGCAAATTGTAGGCGGCGCTTTATGGGTTAATATGGTAAATAAATAGAGGAATACAGATTTTGAGGGTCTCTGACTTCAATTATGAGTACTTGGCAATGCTATTGATATTAGTTTAATTTTCCGCTGAATCCTGGGCCCCTTAGTTTTGGGCTGGGCCCCTAATTGTTTTGTTTCAGGGGCCCAGTTTGCTCCTGGCGAAAAAAGGTTAGTCTGTATCCCTGTAAAATACAGCAAGTAAGTCCCTTTCCTTTTCCACGCCTGCTGCAAGTAGGTCCCTTCCTCACATACTGCAAGTAGGCCCCACTTCCTTTTCCACACTCACTGAAATAAGGGCCCTCACATACTGCAAGTAATTCCCCTCCCACACATACATTAAGAGGGTCCCTTTCCTCTTCCAAACCCACTACAAGTAGTCCTTTTTTCTCTCTCCTACTCTCTTCCTCACCTGCTGCAAGCATGTCCCCTTCCTCACCTACTTCAACTTGGCTTCCTTCCACACCTACACTGCAAGCAAGTTCCATAACCCTTCCTCACCTACTGCAAGTAGGCCCCTTTCTCTTCCACACATGCTGCAAGTCGGCACTCTTCCTCACCTACTGCAAGTAGGTCCCATTCCTCTTCCACACCCACTGTAAGTAGGTCCCCTTCCTCTTCCACACCCACTGCAAGTAGGTCCCCTTCCTCTTCCACACCCACTGCAAGTAGGTCCCCTTCCTCTTCCACACCTACTGCAAGTAGGTCCCATTCCTCTTCCACACCCACTGCAAGTAGGTCCCCTTCCTCTTCCACACCCACTACAAGTAGGTCCCCTTCCTCTTCCACACCCACTGCAAGTAGGTCCCCTTCCTCTTCCACACCCACTGCAAGTAGGTCCCTTTCCTCTTCCACACCTACTACAAGTAGGTCCCTTTCCTCTTCTACTGCAAGTAGGTCCCTTTCCTCTACTACTGCAAGTAGGCCTCTTTTCCCTTCCAAACATATTGCAAGTAGTTCCCTAACCTCTTCTTTTCCTACTGCAAGTAGGTCCCTTCACCTTCCAAACCTACTGCGGGTAGTCCCCTTCCTCTTTACATCTACTGCAATAAGGCCCCTTTCCTCTCCTACTGCAAGTAGGTCCCCTTCCTCTTCCACACCCACTGCAAGTAGGTCCCCTTCCTCTTCCACACCCACTGCAAGTAGGTCCCATTCCTCTTCCACACCCACTGCAAGTAGGTCCCTTTCCTCTTCCACACCCACTGCAAGTAGGTCCCTTTCCTCTTCCACACCTACTACAAGTAGGTCCCCTTCCTCTTCCACACCCACTACAAGTAGGTCCCCTTCCTCTTCCACACCCACTGCAAGTAGGTCCCTTTCCTCTTCCACACCTACTACAAGTAGGGCCCCTTCCTCTTCCACACCCACTACAAGTAGGTCCCCTTCCTCTTCCACACCCACTGCAAGTAGGTCCCCTTCCTCTTCCACACCCACTGCAAGTAGGTCCCTTTCCTCTTCCACACCCACTGCAAGTAGGTCCCTTTCCTCTACCACACCTACTGCAAGCAGATCCCCTTCCTCTACCACACCTACTGCAAGTAGGTCCCCTTCCTCTTCCACACCCACTGCAAGTAGGTCCCTTTCCTCTTCCACACCCACTGCAAGTAGGTCCCTTTCCTCTACCACACTTACTGCAAGTAGGTCCCCTTCCTCTTCCACACCCACTGCAAGTAGGTCCCTTTCCTCTTCCACACCTACTACAAGTAGGGCCCCTTCCTCTTCCACACCCACTACAAGTAGGTCCCCTTCCTCTTCCACACCCACTGCAAGTAGGTCCCCTTCCTCTTCCACACCCACTGCAAGTAGGTCCCCTTCCTCTTCCACACCCACTGCAAGTAGGTCCCTTTCCTCTTCCACACCTACTACAAGTAGGTCCCTTTCCTCTTCTACTGCAAGTAGGTCCCTTTCCTCTACTACTGCAAGTAGGCCTCTTTTCCCTTCCAAACATATTGCAAGTAGTTCCCTAACCTCTTCTTTTCCTACTGCAAGTAGGTACCTTCACCTTCCAAACCTACTGCGGGTAGTCCCCTTTCTCTTTACATCTACTGCAATAAGGCCCCTTTCCTCTCCTACTGCAAGTAGGTCCCCTTCCCCTTCCAAACCTATTGCAAGTAGGTCCCCTTCATCTTCTTTATCTACTGCAGGTAGGTCCCATTCTCCTTCCAAACCTACTGCAGGTAGGTCCCTTTCCTATTCCACACCTACTGCAAGAAGGTCCAATTCTTCTCCTATTGCAAGTAGGTCCCCTTCCTCTTCCAAACCTACTGCAGCTAGGTCCCTTTCCTATTCCACACCTACTGCAAGAAGGTCCATTTCTTCTCCTACTGCAAGTTGGTCCCCTTTTTCTTCCACACCTACTGTTAATAAGTAGGTACCATTTCTCACCTACATGTGCACTGCAAGTCACCTTCCTCTTCCATGTCTACAGTACTGCAATCATAGTAGTTCTCCTTCCTCAACTACTGCAAACACAGCAGGTTCCCATCCTCACCTACAATGTACATGATTGTGTACTGCATTATTCACCTTCCTCATCTAGAGTCAGTGGTTTCCACAAGCGCCAGTAGTCAGTGATTTCACCTGCTACTTAGGGCTAAGGAGCCAGCTACTTTTGTGCAGAATGTAGTTATTTCACTTATTTTCATCAATGACAAGCCTTCAATAAAAGCTTAAGTACAGGCTACTTTGACAGTTAAACTGTCTACTTTAAATCTTAGGGAAAACACTGTAGAGTACTGCAAACATAATTCTCCTTCCTCGAAAACTATGTACTGCAAACATAGATCTCCTTCCTCAAATACAATGTACTACAAACATAGATCTCCTTCCTCAAATACAATGTACTGCAAACATAGTTCTCCTTCCTCAAATACAATGTACTGCAAACATAGATCTCCTTCCTCAAATAATATGTACTGCAAACATAGTTCTCCTTCCTCAAATACAATGTACTGCAAACATAGTTCTCCTTCCTCAAATAATATGTACTGCAAACATAGTTCTCCTTCCTCAAATAATATGTACTGCAAACATAGTTCTCCTTCCTCAAATACAATGTACTGCAAACATAGTTCTCCTTCCTCAAATATTATGTACAGCAAACATAGTTCTCCTTCCTCAAATACATAGATCTCCTTCCTCAAATACAATGTACTACAAACATAGATCTCTTCCTCAAATACAATGTACTGCAACATAGATCTCCTTCCTCAAATAATATGTACTGCAAACATAGTTCTCCTTCCTCAAATACAATGTACTGCAAACATAGTTCTCCTTCCTCAAATACATAGATCTCTACCTCAAATACAGTGTACTGCAACATAGATCTCCTTCCTCAAATACAATGTACTGCAAACATAGTTCTTCCTCAAATACAATGAACTGCTAATATTGTCCTCCCTCCCCAAATACAATGTACTGCAAATATTTTCTCCTTCCTCAAATACAATGTACTGCAAATATTGTTCTCCTTCCTCAAAAACAATGTACTGCAAACATATTGGGTCCCCTCCCCTTCCTCAACAACTACAAGGTCCCCTTCCTGTTCAATACCTGCTGCAAACACTGCAGGTCCCCTTCCTCTTTGGCAACAACTGCACACAGCAGGCACATAATAACCTGGTCCCTTCTGTTCCTAAGCAAAGCAGGTCTCAGTTCTTTTCAAGGCCTGCTACATACACTGGCAAGTCCCTATCCCAGAGGTAATTTTCTTACATGTTTGATCCCCACATATGCAGTAAGACCTTTTCCTTTTGTATACTGGAGACTTGTAAATGGGTACTTTGACAAACAGTGAAAACAGTAGCAAATTGTCAGGGTATAAAACATTTCATGATCAGAGTATGCACTGTTTGTAAAAACAGAAACAATAATCAGGGAAATGGATCCCTTATTATGTCCAATGAACAGTCCCAAGTTTATTGCATTAAAATAGATGGTAAGATCATGTGTGGATCCAGAGGGGGGGACAGGGGGTCCAGAACCCCCCCTCCCCCCCCCTCCCCGAAAAATCACAAAAATATAGGGTTTCTAAGCCCCAGATCCCCTGGGTCATCATTGGCCCGCCAGGGAAACACCATAAATGCTTTGAGTGCTATTAGGATCCCCTTTCCCCTTAGTAAAAAAAAGTTGGACCCCCTCTGGCAAAACTTTCTGGATCCTCGCATGAAAGATCTATTAGTATATAAAGAATTGAGCTGTCTTCTCCATACCGCTATGATAACAAAATCCTATACAGCCAAGAGGGCACAGGTGTGTTACTACTGCAGTAACTTGACATCAATTTCCATTTCATTATTGGCTGCCAGCAGTCACAGAAATATTGGATTAAAACTCCATTACAGGTAATAGCTTCGTTTATCTATATATAATATCTTTATCTAGATATATCAATACTTTACTCATATTTACAACAATTTTCCAACATTTCATAATTAAAAAAATATTTATCATTGTAAATTTAATGACTTTTAAACTCCTCATTAATTTTCTGCAGTATTTTTTATCGTCTTTTCAATCCTTAGTCTTAAAGTCAGGGGCTCATATATTATAGTCTGTAACTACCCTATATTTTCTAATGGAGTCTTCTATAATGTTATTGGGATCATAGGTCAGAAGTTTAAATTTTGTATTTCTGTATTTTAAGATTGTTTTATCTTAGAAAACAGTGCAGACCCTGATGAAATGTCACAGAAATTCATCAGTCTTAAATTTGCTGAAGTACTAAGTATACAAAGTGCTATGTAATTAATTAATTATTAATTAATTAATCAAAATGTGTGTTGTTTTTGTAAACACCATTAACCCATTTAAGCCTAATGGAATTTCCCACCTTTATTAATAATTTAATTGGATAAACCCATTTCGAATTTAAGGGCTGTTGGGTACTAAGTTTCAATTTCATTCAAATTTTAAAAATACATTCAATGAGCAAACAGCGTCTGGTCTGGTTCTGTACTGTTTGTCGACGTCCCATAACAAGGATGCTAGGCTTAGGCTAGGGTTAATTATTACTTGATCATCCTATCTTAACATAGTTGTCAATTCATTTATAATATGAATTCTCATTTATTTCAATCATTAAAACAGTTTAAAAATATAATGAGATCACTCCTGTTGAATTGATCCACATTGAATTTTTAGCCAGTACAATTGCTATGAATTTTGCAATGAGATGTCACATCTCAACAGGGTGTACCTGGTTTTCAATATATGAGCCGCTAAAAGAGATTTCCAACAATGTGGTATGTGCGTCCAGCAAAGCCTCAGATCAGCCTGCGCAGTCTGATGAGAGGCTTTGCTAGTCGCTTGAAGATTCTATGAGTGTTAAGCTACTGACCGAACAACATTGGGAGTAAATCTAAGCTTTAAAAGAAGCTGCAGAAGCTCATCTGAGTCTACACATGTAAAAATGCCACCTTGTTGGAAATCACATGTCATGGCTCAAATCTGTTTAGGATTCTCTTGTTCCAGTTTGGGATCCCCCCATAGACAGAACCAGCTGTTCTGATTAGGAAATCTTATGAGGCTCTTTCCGGTTCTGTATATAGAGGCTGAAAATAATCGCCAAAACTGTATAGTAGTGATTTTATGTCCAGTGTAAAATAGCTAAAAAAGGAGAATGTAGTAGTGCTCTGCTCTGGTCTTTTAACTTTTTGTCTAGGCTGGAGCGAGCTGCAAATTGTGTATGGTTTTGTCTCAGCATCTTTTTTGTTGTGATATAAATGAAGGTCAATCTATATTTATTTGTTCTCAATTTTTTCCCTTCAAATTCTTGTTTTTCATAAATAAGGAAGGATCAAGCAACCAAACAACACATTTCAACTCACTAAACACTTACTTTTATAGTGTTTAAAGAGACGTATAGTAAACCCTGTGTAAAACGGCCACTCAAAGTTGACAAAACAAAGATCTTAATGAAAAATGGTAGCTTAATAAAGGTCGAAAGTATTGTAGAATGCTCCCCTTGGAGCATTCTGCAATACATTTGACCTGCATTAAGCGATAATTGGTCTTGAAAACCAAATTAAGGTCTTTTTAAGAGTGGCCGTTTTACACAGATTTTACTGTATACATAAAATGATAGCTGTCATTTTATAAATTGATTTTGTTTACCTCACGGCAAAAATGATTCGGGTAAAACCGTACACAATTTGCAGCTCGTATCAGCTTGGTTTAGAAGTTGAAAGACCAGGGTGGAGCACTACATTCTCCTTATTTCGCTATTTTACACTATTAAAGCACTGAATGGAAAACTTATAGTTTGTAGGCATTTTTTTCAGCCTCCATATACAGAATCGGAAAGATTTCCTTATCAGAATAGACGGTTCTGTCTACCAGTATGTAGTTTCCTACCCGTGATATATGAAATTAGAGCCAGTGCATGAGATTTCCCACAATCTGGTTTGTGCGACCAGCAAAGCCTCTGATCAGCCTGCGCATACGGGCAGTCTGATCAGAGAATTTGCAAGTCGCTTGAGTATTCTATGATTGTTAAGCATTTGCAGTTTCTAAGCTTAAAAGGAGCCTGCAGAGGCTCGTCCGAGTCTACACTTGTCAAAATGTCAAATTGTTGGAAATCTCATGCCGCGGCCCAAATTATAAAACATGTTTCGTAACTATACTATTATAAGGCTGTGAACTAAAAATATTTATAAAGTTGTCAGACAGATGTTTGTTTTCTGATATGATTCCGAGTCACTTAAAGCAATTAATTCTCCTATTTTAAGGTTTCCATTATTCATTTAGCCATATTTTAAGCCCTAACACCAAGAAAAGAACCCTGGTGATGCAGGACTAATACCCTGTTTACACGAGAGAGTTACTTTAAGTCAAATTTGCTCCGAATTAACTGTTAAGAGGTAAATTTTACTTCAAGTTAAATTTTTAATTTCGAGTAAACCTCTATAGGATTGAATTTGAATCTAATTTTGGATCAGTCTTAATTTGGAGTAAAAATATCGTACATAAGTGGAAGACAAAGCAGACGACAATTGTTGTGGTGGGTTAAGCTCCAACATTGAGTGACAATATGCCAAGATGTTTTTGTTTGTTTCATTTCATTCTTTAATTCCCAGTCAACAATTTTTCAGTAATGTCAGGACAGGTTTTTCAGGGTTTAACCTGATTGCTAAGCAAGAATTAATGTGTCTTGCTCAAGGACACATTGCAGTGACGCTGGTGAGGCTTGAACCCGCAACCCCTCAGTATCGAAAAAAGCACTCTACCACTGAGCTACAACGCTCCCATGCCAAAATGTCAGGCCTTATCTGGTTCCAACTCTTTACAAAAGATATCAGCTGATGTCACATTAGCAATCTATAAAAGGGTCAAATTATCAGAGTGACAAACAGGTCTAAATCTGCAGAGTTATCAACAGACGACAGATGTATAAAAGAGATTAGTATTGAATAAATTTTCATGGTTCTAGCCAGCAGCCTTCGAAGACAGGTTTTCTTGCGTTATAACCATATTCAGCTGTAACGCATACCTGGTCTTTCCCCTGGGAGCTACGAGATATTGCATTCAATTAGAAGTAATTATATAACTCTTTGCATGCTGGGTAATTTTTCATGCTTTTGTTGTCGTCTGCTGATATTTTTCAAAATTAATCTTTTCAAAGCATTTTTTCCCTCACCACTATCAGGGTGTCAAACAGTTTGGATCAGAATGACATTCTGTCGGTCCTGATCTGGTTCGAAACTGTTTGTGAATGTGATCAGCAAGTCACCAATAGCACCTAAAGTTATATCAAATATCCCTATTTGTTGTTATTAATGAAAATTAAATAGTCCATAAATCACACTAAAATATTCATGATTTGTATTGAGCTCTGAATAGGGTGTTGTATTTTGTTTGGTTTCTCTGTTTATTATTAGAAATAAAATTGATAGAAGGGACACCTCAAACCCGCGTCCCTTCGGTCTAGAGTCAAGCAGTGGCTCTACCACTGAGCCACTGCTCTCCCGATTTTTTGGTGTGGATGCCGCTGCCATGCCATTACTGTTTACCCTTTTCCTACTTTTCACGACAATTATTGTCTCCTCCTTACTTATCTGCTAATATGGGTTGGAAGCCTTTATTGCAAACAATATGGACTCTGATCAGATTTCTCCTAGGAGCAGCCTGAGCAGTCTTATTTATCAGGATTCATACCATGATCAAAAGCATAATTGCATTTGAATATATGCAGATGTAAAATGCAGACTACATTTCCAAGACTAAAATGCATTGGCAGGATAATGGTTAACCCATATAAGCCTTGTAGCGTCCTTTTTGTGGGACATGAGCAATCAGTGCAGACCCGGATCAAACGCCGCAAAATGCGGCGTCTGAACAGGGTCTTCACTAATTGCTTAGAGATTGTTCTATTGAAATTTGAATAAAAATGTAAAATACCATCCAACTTCCCTTAGAACAGAAATGGACTGGTCCAATTGATAAAGATGGGAAAATTCATTCGGCATAAATGGGTTAATGTAAGACTTTTATTTTCCAAGCTATCTTCTTCTGTAGTTTGCATGCCAGACAATTTTTCATGCAAATTAACTTTTTAAAAGACAATAGGAACACAGTCAGATTGTCAAAGGGTTTGGATCCAGATCAGGACTGATGTTCACTCAGCAAACCCAAAATAAGGTTGAAGAGCTGTCAAGAATAACAACTCCCAAAGGCAATCGATTCTTGTAAGGCTGTGCCTTTGATCACTATTTTCGATTTAGCCGTATAACAATATGCTAATGTCTCCTTAGTATCCTTTATCGCAATGCAACCAGATGCATAACACTGGGATAAAGATTTTTTGCAGTGCAGCTTTAAATTTGTCGGTAAGCTACCCTCATGCCTACCAAGCCCTCTGATGCTCAACCGCTGGTTAGATAGCTGCCTTAGGAAGAGAATCCAAACTTGGGCAATGTCAATGGATTCTAATATTTGTGGTATAAATATGAGCTCAGAAAGTATTATTTTTGTGTAATAAATTAAGTTTTGTGTAATAAACTACTATCATGCCAACCAAGAGTGACAGTGACATAATATTTTGCTTACAATTGTTAAGCAAAATATAAACTTGTACACTCCACTTTAACTAACGTGAATCGATAAATAACTTGTGTATTAATCCTATCCTGCAGATAGGATTAATACACAAGTGATCTATCAATTATACGACAGTAGTTTCTGTCCGATTCTGGTACACTTTTTAGGGGAAAAGTAAATATGACAAAACAACAACTTTCTGACCTCATTTTTATACCACAAACAGTAATACACCGGCTATTGCATGACATTCCCAGATTTTAAAATCTCACCCTAGGACACTTGCTTTTCAAATTCATCCGAGGTTGAGCATCAGAGTGTTTGGTAGATGTGTACCCTGCCACTATCCATCACAAGATTTTTAACCTAAGCTCCTCACTATACTAAAATTTTGTGATATCTTTCTTGATTTTCTGCCAGCCGACAATTCACATGAAATTTTAAATAGAGGATCTTACTCATGTTTTATTGAATATATAAAACGAGTTGAGGAAAAGCAATAAAACGCGAAGCTTGCTGAGCATTTTATTGCTTTTTCGCAACAAGTTTAATTAATTCAATAATACAGATGAATGTAAGATTCTATTTATCATATGACATTAAAACGATTTTGACATCTCAGTTTTGGCGTGAAAACATTAGAGGTTTTACCATTAAAGCAACATTTCATAACGTCACCCGAAAATCTTTAATATAGATTTTAATTTCACTCCCAGGCAGGACGTCATATGATAATGTTTTAAATACTGGGACACAATTTGAAAATGACGTCTGCCGCATTTTTTGTTTGCATTGTAAGGGACATATATTTGGCAAAAAAGCGAACATGATGTGCACTTTTACTTGAGCTTGGCATCTTCTATTCTTGTTGTCAATTCCGGATATAAAAATATCTTTTTTATAAACAAGGTTAATGATTACCCTTGGTTCCTCATAAGTAACAAAGGTATATGGCCATGAGCACAATGTTAATTGAACAACAGGATAAAAATGGCAGCAGAATCTCCAGAGATAATGGATTTTCTTCCCGGGGAACGTAGTACATCATAAGTCCAAAATGGCCACACCATGGAAACACTGTACTTAAACCCTTTTCTCACCAGTCGCGACTTGTTTCCATTCTCTCTTGGCATCAGTCTGATCAGGGTTCATATTGTTTGCTTCCATGAAAAGGTCTAGTATGAAGTGTGTTTGAATATATGCAGCAGATGTAAAAGCAGATGACGTTTTCATGGTAGGATAAGGGTTAATATCACATGTGCATCAAATCACCCTCAACCCTTTTCCCGCCAACTGTCTGCTCTCTCATCTTATGTACTTTAACAACCAATATGGACCCAGATCAGACTGCTTATCAGGGTTCATATTGCTTGCCTCCATGAAAAAATCTAGTCTGAGGTGCATTCGAATATATGCAGCAAATGTAATAAGCAAACATTTTCAGGACAAAAATTATTGGCAGAATGCATGCTGGGTAATTTTTCATGCTCTTTGGTGTCTGCTGATTTTTTTTCTTCAGAATTAATGTTTTCAAAAAAATTCTTCCATGAATACCACCAGTCAAACAGTTTGGACTAAGCTCAGTTGCGACATTTTGCCAGGCCTGATTCGGGTCCAAATTGTTTACAAAGCTCATCAGCTTGGCATTACTTACAAAAAAGTTATCTTATAATCAATAAATACATATTTAAGTGTCATTAATTATTTGCATACTTGGTAATTTTTCATGCATTTAAATGCATTGAGACAACACTAACATACAAAGTTTTAATTTTAAATAGAGGATCTTACATGAGTGCTCATGTTTTATTGAATTTATTAAATGAGTTGAGGAAAAGAGTTAAATAAATTCAATAATACAAGAGCACGAATGTTAGATTCAATTTATCATATGACATAAAGATTACTTTTCAATCTCATTTCTTCAGTAAAAAACTTTTGTTATTACATGTATGAGCGTTGTTATGGACGTCATAACCTTTGCCAAGAATCTGTAAACCACTAGTGGTTTATCGATTTTATTGCATGGTGTTATTTCACTCCCAGACGTGACGTCATATATATATGATAAAACATTTTCTTTTCCAGATACCAAAAAGATGAGTCAAGTGAAGACATGTTAACGGTTTCCAATCAGATCAAAGCTGGAAGGCAGAACTCAGACCCTGATTGGATGCCACAGTCTTCACCCAAGTGTGTGTACACCGTACCCAGTCTAGCCCAGTCTAACCATGTTCTATTAACATGCTATAAGAAGATGGCTATTATCACATTGCAGAGCTCAGAACTACAGAAACTCATAAAATCATGAGAACCATAGAATTACAAACATAACTGGAGACAATTAAGAACATGTAGGTCCTAACAATGGATATTCCAATATATCATTAAAATTCATAAACATGCAAATACAGCATGATGATAAGAAGGAATTAGCTACAATGTGAAAAAAACAGAACAACGAACTGGAGAAAACATTACATTAAAGTTTTTAATTTTTGAGATAATATGGTGTGTAAGAAACATCAGTAACAGTATAATAGAAAGAAAGTTGGTTACATTATTACATTAATGGAAGAATTTGAAGCATGTACAGAAAGTGTAGTATAGTACATGTATGTTCTATACCAATTCCATATTTTGGAGATAAATGAAATGAAACATCAAAATCATAACAGTATAAAAGGAACAAAGTTTGCCAAATTAGTGAATTTCAGCAAAAGAAAATGTTCCCTATAGAATCTATAACCTTTAGACATAGGATTCAAGGAAATATTGATAAAGGATCAACCAATTCCTTAATTTTGAGATACAAAATTTGAAGAAATATTGATATAGGAACATACCAATTCCTTAGTTGAGGAACAAGATTCAGGGAAATATTGATAAAGGATCATACCAATTCCTCAGTTTTGATAAAAAGGAAGATACCAGGCATATAAGGAAGCGTAATTAAAGATAATTTTTCTTATTTCTTAACCAAAACGTATGTTGTGGGTACTCAAAAATTTTTTTTGATGAGACGGTTCTCTTGAGCAACAAAAACATATGTTAAAAATGATGGATAAGAAAATTTTAACAATTTTATACTCAATTTTTTTGGTTTATCTAGACATATGAAATAACTATATGCTATATTGAAAGAGAAGCTAATTCTCATGAAATCAGTACATAATGTGCTATGGCAGATAATTTAACCTCAATGAGCAATAATGCGAGTGATTTATCAACTACAGAATCAAATACCAAGTCCTCTGACACTATCAGTGATGCTGCATACAGTGGCGTTCTTAACGGTCTCTGTGTTCTTGCTGCCTTCACCATTATCAGCAACGCCGTCGTGTTGATAGCCTCAAAGTTCACAACAGCGGGAACAAGTGCCACACTAGTATTCATACGCAGCCTATGTTTTGCTGACGTTGTGGTTGGTTTGTTTGGAATATTCAAGTCAATCCTTCTGAATCATTTGGACGGAGTAATGATCAACTGTTTCCTACCAGAGAGCATGTTTGTTTCCGCTTCAACAACTCTGTCTCTTTCTTTACTCTGGCTCAACTGTGATTCCTACTTCAGACTGACAAGTCCTCTCGGATATGGTCGGAAAATGGATAAAAGTAATATCATTAATCTGATGATGATTCTCTGGAACTTTTCTTTCATTTTAGGGTTTATGCCACAAATGGGTTGGAATAAAGACGAGTATTCTTGTAACATGTTTAACTATTATGACGAAGTGTATCTCCTCTCCGTTGGCTTAGTCTGGTTCTTCTGTATGTTTCTCTCATGTATATTTCAACAGAAACTCCGTAAAGTGAGGAAACAGGTGCTTGAAGATTCACATTTTTTGACTCCACAAAGTTTTGAGTTTCGGAAGTATTCTAAACTCATAGTGACGATCAGAATAGATGTAATCATCTGGATTATAAGTTATGTCCCTTTACTAATATACCTGACACTATTTTGTAACTCCTGCTCACTGGGAGGCAGGGAAGCCGCCAATTCTAACCTGTTTTTCTTCATGCCTATTTTTCTAATTCGCTCATTTATAAGTGCCTTTGTTCACAGTTACAGGACCATTAAAATCCAACAAGTGATGAAAAACATGTCACGAAGACTGTCTCACACCGATCATAAAGGGTCACTGTGCAGTGTGGAAGGGACAACATCTAACGGCTCCTCAAACAGTAGCCACTCAGATAAAGGTATTAAAACTGTTTCAAAATCTGTGTCGAAACTTGGCGCGAGGATTCATAAACCACTAACTGTGACATCATCTATTGTGACTATTGAATCAAGCCTGGAAGATGTAAGTCCACAGACAACTGTAGTATTAACTGGTCGTAAAGATAGGAGAAATTCAGAAATCCAAGTACTGACTACTAATCTGTGATCAGGCCCCCAGATAAGTGCATGCGTAAATGAATTTTATTTTCTGTATTTCCCAACCAAAACAAATGTTGTGGGTACTCAAAAGAACCATCTTTTTGAGCACCAAAAACATATGTTTAACAGATATATAAGGAAATATAATATGAAGATGTCAGTCCACAGAGAACTATAGTATTAACGGATCGTAAAAATTGGAAAAATTCAGAAATTCAAGTACTGACCACGAATCTGTGATATATACATGTATAGATGAGTTTTTTTCTGTTTGTTTTGGAATACTGAAAAATGAGCAAGCATATGTGCAATAGGTATTATCAGATACAGTAAAACCTGTCTTAAGCCGCCACTAAAAAATAGACCAAACAAAAGGTCATATAGACAAATGATAGCTTAATGAAGGTCAAAGTATTGCAGAATGATTGCAGTATGCTCTCTTGGAGAATTCTGCAATACTTTTGACCTGCATTAAACGATAATCGGTTTTGAAAACCAATGTTTGGTCTTCTTTTTTACAGGTTTTACAGTACTGTACAGGGGTCAAGCTAGACCTTTCAGATAGGGAGAAGTTTGGCCAGTCTTAGGGAGAAGTTCTGGTCTATATTCTGAATAAACCTATATAACCTATACATTACAACTTTTCCCTTCGTTAGTTGAAAACAGGGAAAAGTGAGCCAGATAAGGGAGAAGGGAGATTACTTCTCTCATTAAGTCTCCCCTAGTTTGAGCCCTGCGGATAGGTGAGCAGCAAAGGCTCGGAGACGCTGCATAGCGGATACTCCACTCATCTGCTCTTATAATTAAGCTAACCAAGTTTGAAGGCTATTAAGCTCTTAACCCATACAAGCCTAGCCAGGGTTCCCACAGAAATTCAAAAACACAATTCCATGACTTTTCATGATCAACAATCAGGGCTAGAAAAATCCACTCGTCCACTCGCCATGGCGAGCACCTTATGCTGTAGGACGAGTAGAAATTTGGACTTTTTCTAATGTAATTATTGAATTCCCCAATACATATGGTGATGTAGAACAAGTAGAAGTTTTAAGAATTTTCCACCCCTGACAATGTAATTTCCATGACTATTTAATGCACAGCCTCCAACCTCCCCTTTTAGCACCATCTTCACCATGCAGAGCATAAATGCTGAATGCAGCAACAGTAATGTATTTATATAAGCATGCTTGTAGACCATGCATGCATTTTGAAATAATTAAAACTTGAAGCCACCATTATCCAGAAAACTAGCTGTCAGACACACAAGTTTTGTCAGACTAATGGTGGTTTTGTCAAATTATTTCACAAAATTCCATGATTTATCCATGATTATTCAGGTTTTTTCAAATTCAATGATTTTCTATGCATGGAACTTTTTTTTCGAGATTTTTGCAGGTTTTCCATAATTTCCAGAGCTAGTGGGAACCCTACTTGCATTCATTTTATGGGACATAGGCAAACAGAGCAGACCCAGATCAGACGCCGCAGAATGTGGCGTCCGATCAGGGTCTCCACTGTTTGCTTACAGAGTGTTCTATCCAAATTTGAATAAAAATGAAAAATACCACCCACCATCCTAATTAATTAAAACGGAAATAGAATGTTCCAATTTATAACAGTGGGAAATTCTCCATTCGGTTTAAATGGGTTAAGCAGGTAATCAAATCATATGCTCTTATAAACTAACCAAGTTTCAAGGCTATAGCTCTTAATGTTTATGAGATCTGGACTTAAGTTAAGAGTGCGTACCAAAAAAAGTTTTCTTATTTCTCCACTTAAACATATGTTGTGGGTGCTCAAAAATGAGACGGTTGAACCGTTCTTTTGAGCACCTAAAACATATGTTAAAACTGATGACAAAGAAAATAACAATTTTACGCTCAAATTTTTTATTTATCTAAACCCATGTGAGATACCCTGCTAACAAGGTACGCGTGACAAGACTGATTGGCAGAACGAAGGACAAACCAAAAGTTGATGGCATAAAAATGGTAAGAAGTTGAGGTACCCTTACACTTGATAAAAATACTACATATAATTGAAATGAGGAAATGATTGATCATGACTGATCCCCATTAGTTTACACTGTTTCAACACAGAAAGTAATTACTCGGGTAAATCATTAGGTACATACTTCTGTGAAAGCTTCTTTAGTCTTTCATAATTCTCATCGAACTTGTCTGACTCTTTACATGCTGGCAAATTTTCACGACTTTTTTTTTTGTCTTTTTTTCAATTTTTTCGAAAATTTCTTTCCAAAGTACCATCAGAATGTCAAACAATTTTGATCCAGACCCCCAGGGTCCAGAGTGTGTCTGCAGGCAAAATATTTGCTACCATGTTGTTGCGAGTGTAGGACAAAAGCCCACTAGGACAAAAGCCCACTAGGACAAAAGCCCACTGGACAAAAGCCCACTAGGACAAAAACCCACTGGGACAAAAGCCCACTGGGACAAAAGCCCACTTATATGCATTTAACAGGGATAGGTTTGAACTGATGGACAAATGGACAGACGGACCTAAGATGAAGAATCTCTCTTATTCTCAAATCTGAAAATTTAAACATCTCTTTTTGTTTGGCACCTCTCATAAAAGTGTATGCTAATTGTTATTACCAGATCAAAGGTTATTAGGATTAATTGAACATACGTTTCCCAATTATAATAGATTGTTTGGCCCAAACTGTAAATTGATTTTATTCAAATATCAATGGCTTTTAACACCCAAATTAAGTTGTTTGTCACAACATACAGGAGAAATAATAATGTCAGTGAAAACACACTGCGGGTGTGACTTACCCTGATGGAGCAGTCTGATCAGGGTAAACAGTTTTAAAAAAAGACTTAAACCTATTTTTTTTTCAAAGAGGGTGGGCTTTTGTCCTCCCTGCCAAATTTAGCAGTGGGCTTTTGTCCAGTGGGATATTGTCCAGTGGGTTTTGTCCTAGCGGGCTTTTGTCCCAGTGGGCTTTTGTCCGTTCCCCTGTTGTTGCATACATCATTTCCTTGAATTTGATATGCAACATGGCCATATTCCCAAAAAATTGAATTTTGGCCTCCGTCCCACCCCCTAAGTCCACTCAGGGGATTGGACCCATTTTTTCTAAAAGTTGATTTCGAAAGGATCAGCAGTCAACAAAACAGCATGAACAATTACCCCACATGCACATGGTTAATGCTGGTGTCACAGTTGATAAATGATTTGACCCTGAATTCAAGAAAAGTTCAATGATGGGCATGGAAGAGTGTGATCTGCCTTGTACAATATGCACAGGCTGATCTGGGCCCTTAAAGGCTGCAAATTATATCAGCCAATAAACTGCCATAAGCAAAATCTGTTTTGTTGTATGTGTAGCCTGCATCCTAGCTATTCACTGCCTTGACAGTTTACCGGTCATATCTAAACTTTCAAAATTTGTTCTAGTTGGTCTCTTGTAGCTTAGCAGGTTGGTTCAAGTCCTCCCTGGGCACAATCCCCAAAATTTGGGGATTGTGCCCTTGGAGGACTCAAACCTTTGTTTGATTTGATTCTTTATGTCCCAGTCTACAATTTTTCAGTTATGTCGGGATGGGGCTTCCTCGATTGAACCAGTACTAAGCAAGGATTCATGTGTCTTGCTCAAGGACAAAACACAGTGACGCAAGTGAGGCTCGAACCCGCAAACCCTCAGTCTCAAGTCAAGCTCTCTACCAGTGAGCCACTGCGCTCCTAACCCGCTAAGCAAAAATGACATTGGCCCTATCATAATATGGTTTGCTGAAAAGTGCCATTTCCTCAAGGTGGGTTCATCATCACATCAAAGTTCCTAAGTAGCAGCTAGTACTTGATTAGAATCATAATTTCCTCAAGGTCCAAGTCATTTCCAGGAAAAAGTATTATTTGCAGTTAGGATCACAATTTTGCCTTTAGCAATCATCAGATAGCAATTAGCAGGTAAAAAAATGATTTATGAGATCCATTAACACTTTTCCCTCCGCCAGTCATGACTTTTGTCATCTGCCCTCTCTTCCGCTTATGTTCTTAGGTAGCCTATATTGCAAAAATTATTATAGACCTTGGGAGCAGTCTGATCTGGGTCCATAGTGTTTGCTTCCATGATAAAATCTAGTCTGAAATGCACTTGAATATAAACAACAGTCATGAAAAGCAATCAGCATTTTCAGGACAAAAACAAATATCTGGTGGATAAAGGTTAAAAGCTGGGAAAATTGGCAAAGAAGGCCATAGGGACATTAAGAATCGACAAAACTGCTTACATTTTAAAGCAGTGGGAGACCAATTCAGAATCTTCCACTCTTATCACTTGTGCTGAATTTTTCAAATGGTCCAGATAGACAATTTTTTCAGCGTAAAATTGTAAATATTTTCTTATCTGTCAGTTTTAACATTTGTTTTGGGCGCTAAAAAGAACCGTCTCATTGAGACGGTTCTTTTGAGTACCCACAACATATGTTTTGGTTGAGAAATGAGAAAATTATTTTTTGACTATGCACTCGTCTAGAGGCCTGGAACTAGACTAATCCATTCTAGTTATCATCAATTCTTCGCATACTGGGAAATTTTGCCCATTTTTTGTCGTCAAGCGACTTTTTTCAAAATTTACTTTTTTTACAATACGGTAAATGTTCTAAAATTTCGAACACTCTAAAATTACGAACACCTAAAATTATCGCCGAAAATAATTTTCAAAACATCCTAAAAAATCGAACACTGACCTTTTTTGGAAAAGTGAATTTCTAAAATTACGAACACAAGTTATTTTCGGCGGAAAATCGATGTCCATTTATGCTCGGTTTACTTATACCGTACAGCGACATTTGGAAGGTTCCATTCTATACTTAAATGGGTAATCTGGCACGTGACGTTCTTTTTCGCATGCCGAGCGCAAGACTATAGTTTTTGTCTGCTAATTGTGCGATACATGCTTTCAGATAAGATCAAAGGCAAGAGCGCATTAAACGCACGGACTTTTCTACATGAACGTGACATAGTTCATGTATATTATTGGTTTAAACAGTACAGGCTCAAATATTTTTAAACCCTTCATTGGCGAAATATTTACCTATCCGTCGGAATTCTTCAGCAATGGTCATTAACATGGTCACAGACATTAAACAGACATGCCTCGGGCAAGGATTAGGAGTTGCATTTACCGCGAGAAAACGCCCATCTAAGCTTATGTTCACCATGAAAGACTTAGGTCATACACTGCCTGGTCGTCAAAATTGAACATTAGCAAGTTACAGTAGATGTAATTACTTTAAAAAGAAGCCATGCTGACCACAGCGTTAAACAACTGAGTAAACTTGCTAAGTTAGTTTGCTTATACAAACTAATATACAAAAGGGCCTTTTTCCAAGTTGTGGTTTGAGTCGTGAGACACAAAATTAATCCATTCGACATAAAAGCGGTGATGCTTGACATACCAGAGCCATCAATGCTGAATTGAGAATGCAGACTTGCGCATGCTCGTCTGAGTCTTTGTCGCAAGTTGTAAGAACCAAAATAACATAAAATTATGTCCGTCGACAGTTTAATTTCAATCGAGCCGGTTCACACGCACTGCATGCATGCGCGGATCCAGAACATTTTGTCAGAGGGGGTAGTGAGAGAGGACCGAAATGCCACTAAAATGGACCACCATCGGCCCGTCAGCGAAACGCCTTTGAAATGGCATTTTGCTGCCGTGTCAATGGCCCACCATTGAACGCTGGCATGGTAGCTTTGTGATTTTAGGGGATCCGGATCAATATTGCTTGGAAACCCTATTTTTGTGATTTTTCAGGGAAAGGGGTCCGGACCCCCTGCCCCCCTCCCCCTCTGGATCCGCCAATGGCATGCATCTGAAAGAAGGTACTTGTCTAAAATGCTGCGTGATCATCAGACGCAAAGTCGGACTAGATTATAACTCTTGGTATGCTTGTTTGCCCCTGATCAGGCATGTCGGACGATCATCTGGCAAACTTTGATAGCAGGTCGTAAAAGTAGAGACAGAGAGAGAGAGAGAGAGAGGGGGGGGGGGGTGCATACGAATCTTTTGTTTTGGCTTGGTTTCTTAGAATATCGAAAAACAATGTTGGGTCAGTCAATCTGCTTCCGATGAGGACCCAAAACCCAAACTTATCGTGCGCATCGGCTTTTGTACATCAAAGTCGGACATTCCACAGTATTAACGCTTTGTGTACTTTCAATCGCATGCACACGTTTTTAACTTGACGATACATTCTATCCTGAATACCATTCGGGTCTGATCTGGATCCAAACCGTGTTTGCAAATGTAAAGAGAGAGAGAGAGAGAGAGAGAGAGAGAGAGAGAGAGAGAGAGAGAGACTGGTGCAGGCACGTCAAAGTAAACATTGCATCGGCGGATCGACAAGTAGAGAGAGAGAGAGAGAGAGGGAGAAAGAGAGAGAGAGAGACTGGTGCAGGCACATCAAAGTAAACATTGCATCGGCGGATCGACAAGTAGAGAGAGAGAGAGAGAGAGAGAGAGAGAGAGAGATAAAGGTGTGTGTGTGTGTGTGTGTGTGTGTGTGTGTGTGTGTGTGTGTGTGTGTGTGTGTGTGTGTGTGTGTGTGTGTGTGTGTGTGTGTGTGTGTGTGTGTGTGTTCTTGAATTTCGTCAGTTGTTTTTTTTTACTCTGGGAACTCGCCTACGTATTTCAAAGTTTTGTGTCGATCTTTGCAAAAAAAAAAAAAATCTGATCGTACGACATGTCTAGCGGTTTCAATTCTTGAGTACAATCTCGGACCCAAAATTACTGGGTCCGAGATACTTAACTGGAATTCGAAGTCGGCAGAGCGAGCAAAAGCGTTTTGGTTTTCTGAAGGAAGAACTAAATAGTGTAGTGATTCATCGGTAGTCCGAGACGAGTGAACATAGGAGACCCGCGAATAGTTTAAATCAGTGGACTTTTATGACTTGCAAGTAAATTGAGTTACATAATATGCACGTGCCTGGCTCTCGACTTGGCGAATACCGCACGCGCTGGACATTTTACTGACTCAGTCCGCATGAATTTAGCGGCGGTTTTAATAAGATTGAAAAAAAGAAAAAAGAGGAGATAGCACTGAATCATATCGCCGTGTTTTCAACACGTTTCTACCACATTTTGACATGCATATATACCGTTTTTCTCATGATAAAGCTCACATTCTAAAATTTCGAACACTAGCATTTTTTCACAAACGTAATTTCTAAAATTACGAACAGCGGGAAAAATAATTATTTTTTAGTGTTCGTAATTTTAGAACATTTACCGTAATATTTTCAGTAATACCATCAGTGTCAAACAGTTTGGATCCATATTGGATCCAAACTACAGGTCAAACGTGTTATCTCAAAAGTCCAAGGGAATGGAAGAAATACTTCAAGATATCTGAAGTTCGACATATGCATATTGTGGCGTCACCCAAATGTAAATATGGCGTCACCCAAATGTAATGTACTTGTACAATTTTTTTAGAATAAACTTTCCACAACATACTTTTGCAGAACTGATTCTACTGATAATAGGTTAGAAATAAAGACAAAAAAGAAAAAACGCTTTGAGTTGATTTTAACTGAGGGCTTTATTTCCATTTCAAGTAGTAGTAAAACAATTTAGACATAGATGCACAGGCTGTGCAAGTCTTCCCTGGGTGCTATTGTAAATGGTAGATGTTTGCGGTTTCTGCTTAAATTTTTAGACTAGTTGAAAAAAATCTCATCAAAAGATGCCGCTAAACAGAATGCAGTCAATAAAATTTAAAAGACGC
Source organism: Loripinus fragilis (assembly GCA_964019695.1). Classification (NCBI taxonomy): domain Eukaryota; kingdom Metazoa; phylum Mollusca; class Bivalvia; order Lucinida; family Lucinidae; genus Loripinus; species Loripinus fragilis. Next base: position 40,827,983 of record OZ026520.1, on the reverse strand, counting down.
CACTACCATAGCTATTTGTTTGATGTTCAAATCAAAACACCTAAAGGCCGTTACTTAATCGCATGATTACTAAAGTTTACACAAACAGCTGATCAATTGACAATAACACAATAGGGACATAGTACATACATACTTTTACTTGCAAACTTGTCTCAATTAAAGGCTGTCCTTTGATGAAAATTAGGTAAATTACTTTGTCATTGAAATTGTTCAACTTTGACCATCACAAATTTAACTTCGACATATTGCTAAACAAGCTGAAAACTACTTTTCGAGAATGAAAAAAACATTCAAATATAGCTGAGTTTTTAACCGAGTTCGATAAATACATGCTCAAAATACAATACGATTTTGGGAAAATGTTCGGGAATGAATGATCACTTTGACATAAGCAGTGCATTCAAGATAAGCAAGTTCGATATAGAGGGATTGGCCTGTTTTTGCAAAAGTTGTCCCCAACTCATTTTTGCAGACTGTTGCTTTCCACATACCTTTACTTTCCTGTCAGAGGAATTTGGCTCACCACTCTTTAATTCAGGGAGTTATGAAGCATTTTGGTAGAAATCAGTCAGTTTTGTTATACTTTTTGCATATTAAACACATAACAGAACTGTGAACAGACTGTTCTTAGCATTAAATTTTCTCTTTGATGACTCATTCTAATGGAACAAAAGGATTTACTCAGAGAAGATATCTGAATCAACGATCAATAAAACATAGATTGGGTTAGTCTAAAAACAATTCCCAATTGTTATATCGCCTTAATTTCTTAATTACACCATTTATCCCATATTTATCACATGTAATTGACATTCTATTGACATATGACAGTGAACTCCCCACTTATCTGACAGAAATATGATTTATACATAGCACCTAATTATAGAAAACCATTATCAGAATGTAGTGAAAATAATTATTAATAAAGTCGAGTTGACTTTGCTCTCTTCCGGTAATATTTTTAGCAATTATTAACTCTTTGCATGCTGGGTAATTTTTCATGCTTTTTGTCGTCTGCTGATTTTTTTCAAAAATCAACTTATTGAAAAATTCTTTCAGGCATATCATCTGTGTGTCAAACAGTTTGGATCCAGATCAGGCCCGACATTTTGTCGGGCCTGATCTGGATCCAAACCGTTTGCAGAGATTATCAGCAGAAGACGCTAGCAGGTATAGAGCTAAACCCTTTAAAAAATAGCATGTAAAATTTAAAGCAGATGGCATTCTGAAAAACTTATCGTTTGAATATTGACTTGATATTAGACGACCCTCAAGAGAAAATATCCATACCCCGTATTCGAACCTTATGCTACGTTTACACTATGTCCCCGGCGGCCACGGCAGTCACGATTTCGGCCACCGTGGACGAAACGGGATGACCGTAACACAACGTAGGGGAACGGGGTCGACAAACGTAGCTCGCCGTGGTCGCCGTGATCGCCGGGACAGATTTTTAAACAGTCAAAAAATTTGCCACGGCAGCCACGGCGGGATTGACCTACTTAAATGTGCCGTAGTAGAACGGGGAGAACGCAACAAAACGTGACAGAATGTAACAGACCTTAACACAACTTGGGGTATGTCCGTAGCGGGACGGCTTGTTACGAGAAGGCAACCCAAGGTCTGCCAAGGTCTGTCAAGGTCTATCAAGTTCTGTTGCGGTCTGCCACGTTTTCCTAACCCGACCCCACAGCTCGAACCTGAACATGGAGTCTAAGAACCTCAGATAGATGCATCTGAGGAGGAAAGTAGTGACAAGGGTAGAATTAATAATTACCGAATGTATTTTGTGTGCGTGCGTGCATTAGTGTGTGCCTTTTTTCTTCTTCTTCTTCTGGTTTAATACAATAAAGACTTGGGCAGTTTCATTGTACTATCGAGGGGGTCAAAGGTTATAATTTCCCGTGGCAGAATATTGCATTTATTTCTCTGAAGATCAGTCAGTGTAGACATTGATAAAATGCTGCATTGTGCGCCATTTCATTAGAATCTTTTGTGTTTAAAAAAACACTCATAAATGAGCTACTAGAGTACAAAGGGTTGATGCTGGTGTTATTGTTTCAAGACTCTCATCAAACAGTTTCGAAGAGCTTTTGAGGCCTGAAAATCGTTAACATCTTCGATGCAAAGCTCTCTTGCTATAAAAAGTGAGAAATATCCCAATTGTTGCAATCGTTCTTCCGAAAACCATGTCCGCACTTTGCATCCGTCTTTAACCTTCATGCTAAACGGTCATTCTTCTACACAGCTGCTGGTGACTTACTTTCTGCCGCAGCTCCAAGCAATTATATAAATACGAAATCGGCTTCTTTATTGCCATTACAAGTAATGATGTTTTTTGATCAAGGGTGCATAATATAACGCTTGCAGCAGCTTTGTGGACCTCCTCTTTATACCGTGAGCATATTGGGGTTCAAACACCGTTCATCGCCCACGTTCCTTGACAGAACTTGATAGACGTAGCAGAACTTGATCGCAACGTAACAAAACGTGAGAGGTCCCAACAGAACGTAGCAGGACGGGGTGGAACGTAGAACCATCCATGACAGATCGTAGCGCGCCGGCGAGCCTCTGCCACGGCAGACCTTGACAGACCATGAGAAAACGTAGCGAGACTTAACAGAACTTGAACACAAAGACAAAAATGACTAAAAACATCACGGCGAGCTACGTTTCTGGCTACCGTGACTGCCGTGGCTGCCGGGAACATAGTGTAAACCTAGCATTAACGCACAGCCTGTGGCGTCTTGTTTACCTTTACCTTGGCATGCGCATTTTGGCTGAAAGTAAAAATGCTTAATTTTATTTATTTTCCATTGTTCTACTTCATCAAAAATTGTAAGTGAGTATGATCAGGAAATACCACAATCACAAACCGCAGACCACCCCATGGCACCACGAAGAAGAGTGGCTCAACCATCACGAGACACCAGGAAGACAAATTAAGCAAAGCAACCAGCTCTCTCTTCCTCATCAAGATGATTGCAATACTAGAATGGACAAAAAAAATAACTTACAACAAAACATAGAACAATTACAGACTCCCACAATGGGAGTAACAATAAACAAAAAGTCAACAACAACAGAACAACCGCCTTAGAACGGACAGCAGCTTAAGCCACCGGGGGGCTTAAATGCATTTTACAGGTACCAAATCTTCGTCCTAGATTCTGCTGTTGTTGAAGTCAGGAAATGTTCAGCTGGCATGGAGGCCATCTAACTAATGCAATGTATCATCATGGAGAAACACTCTAATCAAATTAACACACCATGATGAAACAAAGAATGGGGCTCATGACTCACAGATAGTCAGAGCTGAAGAAAACCTCAAGTTGAGCCACAGTGGGTCCAGCTACAGATAAGCATCAGGCACCAACCCACGGATTAAAACTTTGCAAAACATATTCCCTTATACTCTGCTAACATCCTGTGTATGTAGATTGTATCTAAGCATTGTCATTAAAGGAGAATTCGTTAAAATATGTTTTTCGACTGTTTGTTACCATGGCTTCAGTAAAGGATATTTGATTGGACTGGCTGCTATATTAGCATACCACATAATCAAGTTTTCTTTTATATCCTATCTTAAATGAGCATGCTTGTCGAAGAATTGTATCTTATTAAACGACCGACAATAACAGGATCATTTTGACTCTTTGGTTTCCTGACAGGATTTGCTAAAGGGCCGTAAAATGACTTAATTGAGTTTCTGCCAAAATGTGTGTGCCCAGGTAAACAATACTGTTGGTTATGGTAACAGACTGTGGGTTACAGTTCAAATACAGGGGGTGTTTTTAAAAAATAAAAAGTTCACTAGGAGACTGTGGCCAGTATCACAGTATAATACATGTACCACAATTTTGATTCTCTTTTAACATGTGTTTTGGGTGCTCAAGAGAACCGTCTAATTGAGACGGTTCCTTGGAGTACCCAAAACATATGTTTCTGCTGAGAAATGAAAATAGGACAATACCCTCTACAGGGTTGCCACTCAATATCCATTTCAAAATTCCCTGACTTTTCACTGACTTTTCCCTGACTTTCAACCATTTTCCAGACCCTTTTGGAAGGCAAATTTTAGCCATTTTCATCCATCGACTATTCGAAGATTTTGCACAAATATTTGAACTTGCTGATTTAATCTTTAAAGAAAAATCTTAAACCATAAAATTAGAAAAGAAATGTTTCTGAACATAAATTGCTTGCAATTTATGTTCAGAAACATTCCTTTTTCTAATATTACTCGCAAATTATAGAAACTAAAATTTCCAGAAGCCTGTTAACTAGCATCTTTTTAGGAAAATTTTGAAATTCCCTGGCTTTTCCATGACTTTTTTCATTTTTTTAAAATTTCCCTCACTGAAAATGTAATTTCCTGACTTTTCCCTGACCTAGAAATTTTTTCTTTTTCCAGAACTTTTTCCCTGACCTTGGCAACCCTGCTCTAGATGTTGTCAGCGATTTCCATAGAAGGAAATGAATTCCTAATTTCAATATTTGTCAATATTAGCACACGCTGCACATATCCTTCAAAACTTTATACAATTTTTGGCAAACAAGAAAGATTCAGATCAGATGGCTAATCTGTGGTTTGCCTGCGGGCTGACCTCTTGGCTCTCTGGTGTGTAGTGTTTTCTTACGTTTTTGTCTCTTTCCCATATGGTGTCCTGGGTCAGGTGTGGTACTTGATTGTATTGATTTCTGTTCTTTATCTTCTTCCTTACTTTCTAATAAAGCCAGCTGATATGTATCTACCCTGTGTTTCATGCACATTACAGGGACCAAGCTGGCCCAGAATTTTAGGGAGAAGTGACTTCTCCCTGCAGGAAAATAAGGGAGAAGTGACAGTCAGATAGGGAGAAGTTACAGCGCAAAATTACGGCATTTTCTGTCAATTAAGAAGCATATTAGCCATTACACATACTATTGCCATTTGATGGAAGGAGAAACACGAAGCAGTGGTAGTAGATTGTCTGATAATGTCACCATAGCTTGCATCATTTGTGCGGTGACAGAATGAAAATGAGTCTCCCTAAAAAAAAAAAAAAAATTTTTTTTTTTTTTTTAGGGAGACTCCCACTTCTCCCTGGGTCCCATTTAGGGCGAAATTTCTGCCCCTAGGGCGACTATTTCGACCTAGTCGCCCCCTAGCTTGGTCCCTGCATTATGAACCCATATTGATATCTTCCTAAGTACCTGAGAAATAAGGAAATTAGCCCTTATCCTGCCGATGACTTTTTGGCCAGAAAATGTTATCTGCTTATTATTACATCTAGTATACACCATGATCAGACTGCTCCTAAAGGCGCAGTCTGATCAGGGTTCACTGTGCTTGCAATGTAGGCTACCGAAGGAAATATGTGAATAAGCAGGTGACAATTGTCATGTATGTGGGGAAAAGGGTTAATTGAAAAATAAAAATCTTATCTTGAATCATGTTTACATACGTTTTAATTAATAAGGTACTCTAGCTAGAGTAGGAAAGTTAAAAGACATATTCTTGAAAACAACATATTGTTTATCAGTTACCATGGCAACTGTCAATATAAAAATAGAATCTATGATGAAATCATGGCATGCCCTTGAACTCACATCAAACTGAGCAGCAGTCAGAGTAAAAGTAAGTAAGGGTGCAAAGATCAGGAATCGATACAATTAAGTACCACACCTGACCCAGGATATCAATGGGAAAGTGACAAACTCACAGTTAGACACCACAAACAAGAGCCAAGAGGTCAGCCCTTTCCCAGCAGGTGACCACAAAATCTTTCTTGGCTCTTTTTTGACCAAGACAGGAATTTCCAAATTATTATGTTTTTGTCCCTGAAGATTGCTTTTATCTTAGTATGCAGTGTTGACCCTGATGAAATGCTGCTTATCACATGGGCCTTGTTGCGAATTAACCCGATTTTGTTGTCGCGAGTAAACCTGGTTTTTTGGCGTGAATAAACCTGATTTTATTGGCTTGAGTAAACCTGATTTTATTGGCATGAGTAAACCCGATTTTTTGTTCCGAGTAAACCTGATTTTATTGTCACGATTAAATCCAATTTTGTTGGCTTGAGTAAACCTGATATTGTTGTCGCGAATAACCACATTTGTTGTCACCAGTAAACCTGTTTTTTTTGTCGAGAGTAAACCTGATTTTGTTAGATCCAAACAACAAAGGCCCAAGACCAGCCTGCTAGCTGTGACTTTTTATGTCTGCTGAAAACCTTTCCAAACAGTTTGGACGCTGATCTGAATACCATACTGTTTGACACTTTGATGTTATTCCTGAAAGAATTTTTTTCAAAAAAGTTCATTATAAAATAAATGAGAAGAAGACAAAAAATCATGTCAAATTACCAAGCATGCAATGAGTTCATGAAGTAAATCCTTGAAGGAGAATTAAGGCCAGATTTTTTTTATTAGTTGATTTACGGGAATTTTTTTTCAGATCTAGGGTCGGGGGGACGAAAAAAAATAAATAAAAAAGCTCTGAAAATGACCAGTTAACTGGTCATTTTCAGAGCTTTTTTTTATTTTTTTTATTTTTTTTTTTTTTATTTATTATTATTTTTTCTTTTTAATATCTCCAGAAAAAAAACAGCAAACTTTAATCTTTATATATTTCATCATTTTCCTAAAAATCTGGACAGGAAAATCACTTTTTACAGTGTCATTCTCAAAAATGCACAGACAGAACCTCAAAAAAATATTATTTTTTTTCAACCAAACATATATATTTAGAGTCGGCGGATAAAATAAAAAAAAAATTTAGAAATTGAATTTTATTTTTTTCCTACTTTCCGGAAAATTACAGTAGGAGGGTTCGTAAATCAACTAATAAAAAAATTCTGGCCTAAGAATGACATTTTGCTTTTCAATGTTAATACTCAGTTCTCTAAGCTGCAAGCCGTTATAAATAAAAAGCAAATTCTGCATGCATCAAGCCTTTTCAGTGATTATCAGACATGCAATTTTCTTGTAATTCTTCAAGTCTGGCTTAACCCACATTTTTTAATGTCCTTCAAATTATTAGGACCAAATAAAAAAAAAACGTGTGTGTTTGTGGTAATTTGACAGAACACTCTATGTACAGATAAACCAAAGGCTTTGAAGCGTGACTCTATTTACAATATTGATATGTTGTTCTCGAAAAAAGGGTACCAGGCATTTATTTACATTTACTATAAAAGCTTTGACATGCACATATGTTCCAGCCGGACTGGCTCATTTTACGCATTCTGCATCAATAGTTTGAAATAGAAATACCCAAAGGTCATTGGTCAGAGGTCGTGGTGCATCTATAGTGTAAGAACAGCTATTGTACAATAGGACTTGCACACTACGTAAAATTTATTTTCTGGTAAAAAGCCGTTAGTTTTGATTTCAAAAGTAAAATTAGGCAAGATAGGGCTACTACAAAGAGGGGGTGGAGGGCCAAAAAAGCAAATCAAGTTTTTTCATTACAGAAGATTGGATTTATTTTGAGCGTTTTTCTTTTACTAATCACAGCTTCAGCTTGGTTATAAAGTTTTGTTGACAAAAGCTGAAAGCCCCAATCAGACTGTTCCATTACAGTTCATTATCTAGGTCTGACATGTTTGTCTTGGCCTAATCTCTTAGCTTTATTTATCCTAAATTCTACTGTCAAGCCAACCAAGAGTGACAGTGATGTAATATTTTGTTTACAATTGTTTAGTAAAACATCAACTTGTACACTCCACTGTCCTCACGCAAATCGATAGATCAATTGTGCATTAATACTATCCTGTGGATAGGATTGATGCACAAGTGATATATTGATTATAAGTATCTGATAAATTTGTAAACAAAACATGACATCACTGTCACTCTTGGCTGGCAGGACAGTAACAGGGTTCATACAGACTGGACAAAACAAAATTCCCCGACATTTTCCTGTCTTTTCCCTGACGCTAATTTAAATTTCCCTGACAGAATCATACCTGCCAGATAAACTTGTTTTTATTCAAACCTTTGTCATGTGCACAGTATAGCCAGAGTGAACAGCTCTGTTTTACAATTTAGAGTGATTTATTCAACCTTATTGTTGGAAAGCCTTCTTTTTCTGATTAATTCAAAAAGATAATCCAATTTTATGAGCATGAGGGCTATAACATGGATATTATGGGACAGTCTGCATGCCTGGTTATAAACTCAATCATGGCTTATATCTACTTTTTCTTATTTTATTTCATGACAGTGGGTCAGGCATCAAGATTACCTAAAACTTTCATCTGTGGGTTTGTGATAATAATTGATGTATATCTTTGGCTGGACCTACTTTGGCTCAACTTAGGGTTTTCTTTAGTACTGACTGTCTGTGTTTCATCATATTATGTTAATTTTATTTGATTGTTTCTCTGTGATGGTGCATTGCATGTAACAATTTTTGTGTTATATCAACAGCAGAATATGAGGCGAAGATTTGGCCAGTAAAACATATCAACCCCTAGTGGCCTCTGCAGCTGTCTGTTCTAAAGTGGTGATTCCGTCGTTGTTTATTCATTATTTGTAGTTGCTCCCATTTATTTTTTGCATTTTGGTGTTGGCCAGTCCAAACCTCCCCAACAATCAATCAAAGCCACCCATAATGCAATCAGTATATATATAGGAGAAAATAGAGCAGTTGTGGAATATTTCATTGTTAAATCTACAAAAGAAAAAGGTTCCTGATAAAATTCCACTAAGATCCTGTAATACAGCTATCAAATATTTAGAATATCACCTATCAGAAATAGATTACTTAACACTGCTGTACTATAATTAAAAGATGCTCATTTCCAGAATTTAGGCAAAGTTCTGCTGTAGATGTTACAATGAAAAGCAATAAATATACACCATGGAGGATTGAGGGGGCATGTTTACCTCAGCCACTGCCGACTTTTTCAAAAAGCAGCAATTTTATTAAATATGTATCTTAAGCTCGTGAGATGGTACTGTTATATGATATATCAATACAACACAGAAACTATAATTCAGTTAAACCTTTTAGAAAGCACTAAAACAGTGATCTCAAAGGACCTGTGCTAGGCACCTGAGCAGCAATGGTGCTAAACCAGACTTTTGACCTACAACTATCATCATCATTATTGCCAGAGAAAACAATTAGTCTTTTAATTATCATAAAATAAACAAACACTTTTACATTTGTATGAAAATTCTTTGTGTGTGATATTAACCTAAAAGTCGTTGCACTAAGAAAATCTTTAGTCCTATATATACCATCATGCCAGCTAATATTGAAATCAAAGGGTTTTGATAACATGTCTATGTTTGACCTTTTAGATGAAAATTTTAAGTGTTTGAGTTGGACTGCAAGGGCATGGGCAGGGGTGAGGATGGCCCTGAGTAAAACTTTAGACCTACATTTACCATCATGTCTAATTATAATACAAATGAGATTCATGAAAGAGTCTTGATAATATAATATCCATATAAACTTAAATGCAATCAAATGATTAATATGAAAGTCTAAGCTTGACTGTGACTTCTAGGTCACACTCCAGGGTGGGGATAGCCTGAAGAAAAACTGACCCTATATCTAATTAACATCTGGCATCATATAAAACATAAATGAAAATCATTAAAATGTTTTGACAATGTAGTTTTTGACCTTAGAAGCAAACAATTTGATTCAGTCTTCTTATGTTAAAGCAATTTAGAAGCTTTCAAAAATTTTATAAGCTTGTATCCAAATTTGTAAGAAAACTTCCCTGGCCATTTTCTGTTTCTCATCATTTGGTACAAACTTGAAATTGCAAAATTCCCTGACATTTCCCTGACATTTTAGCAAAAATTCAGTTTTCCCTGACACAATGTAAAATTCCCTCTTGAAAAAATCTAAATTTCCCTGACAAACATGAACCCTGAGTAAACCAGCCTGTTTGAAAACCTGATGAGGTGTGTAAAAGGTGGTGATGTAAAGACAAATAGTGAAGTGTTTACACTTTTTGCATGGGCCTTTCTATCAGAATATTTTAGGTTTTGTTTTTGGCTCGACTCTTAAGGCCCCAGTTAACAATTTTTCAGTTATGTGGAGATGGGTCCTCCTCGAATGAACCATTACTAAGCAGTGGATAAAGGGTCTTGCTCAAGCGCCAGTAGTGATCAGTTTTAAGACATACCTGTGGTTATGAATTTCTAAAATGGAACTCCCAGTTGATGACCTGGATTAATCTATATATAAATATACTAGTTATCAATAAGCATTTTTTTTTTTGAAGAAAGCAAACACAGTCCCTGATCAGTGATCTTATTGCTCCTATAGTATACATATACCTCTAAATAGCAGTCTGATCTGCGGCAATTATGTTTGCAAATGCTTTAAATTTCCCCATCTAATAATTTGGTTCTTTCATGAAAAACATCTATTTTGTTAACTGTACTACCCTTCTCTTTCAAATAATTGTGTAAGGGGAAACAATTTTTTTTTACTGTTGGCCTAAAGTCAATCAGTGATCATCAGGCATGAAATTCACCAGTAATTTCTCTGATTCTGATGTATTTTTTTAAAATATCCTTCAAGATAACTTCACTTACTTCAAGTAAAGAAATTAGGTAAGGTAGACTCTGTAACAATGGCAATGCACTATATAAGTGAAATACATTTAGCAAATATACCTATTTATTACCCCAAGCACTATATAAAGAGTAATTAAGCATTTTTTACTGTTTTATCAAATTGTTGGTTGCTACCAGTTTGATGTGATTTCGATGAACTGCTGCACATGCAACATTTTTTACTGTTACCCTGTCACGTGACACACTGACCACTGATGACGTCAAACCTATTACTTAGCAGCGTCACACTTTAGGAAAGTTTTCTTTGATTTGATCCTTTATGTCCCAGTCACAAATTTTTCAGTTATGTTGTGATTGAACCAGTACTAAGCAAGGATTAATGTGACAATGCAGTGACGCGGTTGAGGCTCAAATCCACAACACTCAAGCATTTCACCACTGCGCTGTCTATGCTGTATGAGATGCGGATTTATTGCAAAACAGAAAATTTTGCAGGCTTTCAAGCAGCATCTTTGAAAAAACTAGGAAAAGTATTTACAAAATACTAGGGAAAAACTAGGAAAATCTAGGAAGTCTGAGGCAAAAACTAGGAATTATTTGGTTATATGTTTTTACTTTCCCCTACCCCATTACCACAGTGACCGTACATATTTATACTACAAGACTGTCAAGCTGCCTAAGTTTTCTTTGGCAGTCAACAGAGCAGACTCTTAGGCCAACCTTAAAAATATTTTTGTTTCCCCTTACCCGACCCGGTTTTACCAGTATGGGTCGGTCGGTCGGAAGATTATTTTTTCTAACTTCTCAAATTCGATACCCATTAAACTTTAATGTAAATAGCTCTACGGTAAATGTTCTAAAATTTCGAACACTCTAAAATTACGAACACCTAAAATTATCGGCGAAAATAATTTTTAAAACATCCTAAAAAATCGAACACTGCCCTTTTTCGGAAAAGTGAATTTCTAAAATTACGAACACACGTTATTTTCGGCGGAAAATAGATGTCCGTTTATCTGTTTGTCCCATCTGTGTTCGTTATACTTCTACCGTACAGCACGTGGTAGCGACATTTGGAAGGTTCCATTCTACTTAGATGGGTAATCTGGCACGTGACGTTCTATTTCGCATGCCAGCGCACAACGTTATACGTTATACATTATTCAAGGTCACCAGCACTGACGAACATGATGCACGGACAAGTTCCTGCAACGATTCCGAAACTGCTTTGACTAACCCTATTGAGTATATGTATCCACCCAACTGGCTGAGATCATTATTTATTACTGACCAAAGGCCGCGATTCAGCTATTTGTAAATTATGCAAGTTGACACACGCATAGTGACTCGTTTTTTTTCTAAAATACCAGCCCCGAAGAGAGAGAGAGTTGCGGAAAATGAGGCGATCACTTAGGCGATAGAGAATGAAATAAGTTGATGTAAAGTGATTGCTGTGGACGTTTGCAACACAAGGGGTCATTCGGTTTCGTGCAAAATGCCGAGAAAATCGTGCAAGTCGCATGTTTATTTTTCTCACGGAGACATCCAATGCGGAAAATAAAGCCATCGTATATTTGATATTTACCAACATGCCTGCAAGAACTCGCACGTGGTCATCATCTCATATATTCACGGTACATTACCTAAGGCTTAAATATGTGTGATTCTCAGGTTATCCGACTGACACCCCCTAACCTCCCCTCCCTTTTAAGCATTTTAAAGGATTTCCCAGTTCGGCAATATGCCCAAACCGCGTGCGACACGGAGGGCACTTCTATCATTCTAATTCTATGCGTGTGCTCTTTTCTTGAACACAGCTCGGACCGAGCATGGGAGCCCCATATGAACTTGGTTATACTTAAGACAGATGTGATCAGCGCATGTGTGTTTGCACAATCTCGTCAGGGTCTCGCTCACTGACAAAGTTTAAAGTGGATGAAGACTCTACAGCCAAATAAAAATTCTAGACATCTACGTACGTTGTCTTTAAAATACTTGTCAGCGGTTTTCTAGGTACACGTAATAATGGCTATTCCTATCAATCAAAAACATCAAATTCCTAAAAATGGAACATTTTAACAAACTGTTGAGCCAATAGCGGCGTGTCTGTTTGTCCTCATGAAACTGCACATGGAAGGTTTTACGAGTGCAATACCGGTATAATGTACGCGCAGACGCAAATACATGTACCAAGAAATAAATTGATTGTAGCACGATTCTGAATCTTGATGAATTTAATATTCAATTTCATGAAATAAGCCAGCTATGCGAGCCTGCGCATCCGCGGAAAATCGCCAGCGCCTTAGCTGCCCACGTACACATAGAAGGAATGTAAACCGTGGCTGTGAATTTAAAATCAGTCAAGCCCTTGAGATAATCGGGACATCTCGCTTAAGTAGATGTATGTACCCCGACTTTGTTACATGCGAAGATCAGCCTGCGCACCGCACAGTCTTATCAGAACCTTTGTTTCTAGAACAAAACATTAAACATTTTGTCGGGCCAGATCTGGGCCGTAACTGTCTGCTAAATTAGTTTGTCACAGCCTCTTTGGGGGGGGGGGGGAAGGGGGGGGGGGGCTGGGTCCGGCACTGCTAATCGTATCAGCCACAGAGAAAGGGACAGGGTAATGGTTCACGGACATGTTTGAGATCAAAGAAGCCGACTATCAGACCAAGTGTTGTTGTTGTTTTAAGACTCGGGTAGCACGCCGATGCTTTGACGCACGAAAGCGGACTTAGCACACAAAACATAACTGCCTAGCTGTGTCTCTTTTTTATGGGTTTGCATGAAAAAAAAAACACAATTTCAATGAACTCGAGCATGAAACGGCGCACTGCATGCATGAAGAACTAGATTTGTGGTACTTGTCTGAATTTTTCCTTTTCTTTGAGATATGAATGTAACGTTACCCAATATATCATAAATTTAGCCGCGACACAATGTGGCAGACTCAGACGAGCATGTGCAGCTTCCTTTTAAGCTTAAAAACTCCAAACGATGTTCAGTCAGTAGCTTAACACTCATAGAATATTCAAGCGACTAGCAAAGGCTCTGATCAGACTGTGCATATGCGCAGGCTGATCTGAGGCTTTGCCTCATGTCACGGCTCAATTATATTCTTCCGAGGCATCGGACGCAAAGTCGGACGTTTGCTTACATGATTAATTCTTGGTATGCCTGTTTGCCCCTGATTTGGTTTGGAAAGACGTCGGAGATCCTCTGGATCTAAACTATTTGCAAACTTTGAAAGCAGGTGTGAGAGAGAGAGAGAGAGAGAGAGAGAGAGAAGAGAGAGAGAGAGAGAGAGAGAGAGACTAGCGCTTGCATACGAATCTCTTGTAATCTCGAAAAATATCATGTATCGGTGCTGAAAATGATACTTGGGGATGCTTCTCGTGCGCATCGGCTTTTGCACGACAAAGTCGGATATCCGACAGTATTGATGCTTTGCATGCTTTCTATCGCATGCCCAAATATTTAAATTAACGAAACATTCTTTCCTGAATTTCATTCGGATCTGGATCCGAACTCTGAAAACGTTTTTTCTTCTTTTTTTAAGGGAGAGAGGATCCAAATATCACAAAAAGCGGGCCATCATCGGCCCGCCAGCGAAACGCATTTAAATGGCGTTTTGCTGGCGTGCTGATGATGGCCCAACGTCGAATACTGGCTTGGTAGTTTTGAGAATTCCAGGGGATTCGGTCCAGTATTGCTAAGAAATTCATATTTTGCGATTTTTCAGGGGGGGGGGGGGGTCCGGACCCCCTGCCTCTGGATCCGCGCATGGACCGGACAAGGTATACACTTATTGAGATATACTGAACACCCATTTTATGGTGCGCATCGCCTTTTGTACGACATTTTGCATACTTTCTATCGCATGCACAAATTTTTAAATTGACGAAACATTCTTTCCTGAATTCCATTCGGGTCTGATCTGGATCCAAACCGTTTTTTCAAATGTAAATAGAGAGAGAATGAGTACATGCACATCCTTTCGGGAAAATCAAAGTGCATCGACAGATCGTCAAGTAGAGAGAGAGAGAGTTTGAATTTCGTCATTTCTTTAACTCTGAGAACTCGTCTACGTATTTCAAAGTTTCTTGTTTATCTTTGCAAAAAAATTGTGATCGACGAGATGTTCTTGAGTGTAAATGGCATTTGCACAGATGGAGAGCAAGCAAAAGCGTTTTGGTTTTCTGAAGGAGGAACGAAAGTGTAGCGTCTCATCGGTAGTCCGAGGTCACATAAGTGGACTTTTACGACTTATAAGTAAATCGAGTGACTTAACATGCACGTGCCTGGCTCTCGACTTGGCAATAACCGCACGCGCTGGACATTTCACGGACTCAGTCCGCACGAATTTAGCGGCGGTTGAAAAGAAAAATGAGTAGATAGCGCAGAATCATATCGCCGTGTTTTCAACACGTTTCTACCACATTTTTTACATGCATATATACCGTTTTTGCTCATGCTAAAGACCACATTCTAAAATTACGAACACTAGCACTTTTTCTGAAACGTAATTTCTAAAATTACGAACAGCGGAAAAAATAATTATTTTTTAGTGTTCGTAATTTTAGAACATTTACCGTACTATATGCAATTTGTACAATTAAATACACAAAATTTGCTAACATAAAGATTGGACAATTCTGTAAGTTTGCAATGAAATTTAAAAAAAAAGTTCTTTACTGAAAATCGAAATAAATTTTTTGGGGTAGGGCTTTTTTTTCAGGGTCAGTCGGGTAAGGGGAAACAAATAAAATTTTAATTTTGGCCCTATATGAAATTTAAGTTTTTTATAAAGACTATTTTAGGCTCAATAGAGGTTGTTTCACTGGAATTTTAATAAAAACAAAGAGTCAATTAACATTTAAGTTTTAGCATTTTTTACTGGATCCTGGTCTTTTCCAGCCCTGTATTTGACAGATAGAGGGTACAGCAAATCCTTAGCCAACAAATCAAAATTTAAGGAAGTAGCCTCACTTTGTGTGTGTGTGGTCACTCCTTGAATTGTATACCTCACTTTTCCAACTAGTCTTGTGTTGAGCAGTGTTGGACTGTAAAATTACAAGACACTTCTGAAAGGGGGGGGTGCGTGGGCCGCCCCGGAAAATTTTGAAAACCAAGAAAGCAAAGAAGCCATCTCTGGTCATTTTGCAGGGGCAATTTTACCTTCAGAAAATGGAGCATTTCAGAGGACAATGCTCCCATTTATTGTATGCTCTTTTTGAATATAAGATTTAGACAGATATAGGCATATATCTATATTAGACTTGGGGACTGTATTAGACTTGACTTGTTGATAACCTTATACAGTGATATTAGTATATCAGGACATTATTCAGATGTCAATTAACCCAATTGATGCAATCCATTAATATTTAACATCCCAGTTTTTTTGCAGTGTATCCAGCCTAATATTCGGGAGTTTTGCAGGTTCGATTCCCAGGCACGGCACATTCTTTCACTATAGTTGTCAGTTACTGGTAAAAAATGAGCACAGAGTACTCCTGTGTTAGGATCAACTGGTCATTCCTACATGACCTCAGATGTAAAGCAAGAAATCAACCAAAAAGCATATACCGTACCTCACTCCTTTTTATGCTGCCTTATATGAAACATCAGAAGAAAAAACCCTGACCATCAGACCAAAATAGAGTCTGATTCACACTGGTGCAAGAGTTAGGTAGACACTTACAATGTTCTAAGGATGGATACAGCATTTTAAAACAACGCAAGATGTCACAAACATTACATATCAACACATATTTATATATATGGTTTATTTCTTATGTTCAAACTGATCTTGCAAAACTCTAAGGTTCAAATAGGGGGTTTGAGTCAATTTTAGTCATTATAGAGTATAGTCCAACCTTCAGTTATCACCTGAGAACAGACATCAGACCACACAATGAACACCAAAGCCTGTCAGTTCAACACCCTAAAGATCTTATTGTGAAATAAAATCTCAAAGCACTCATGAAAAAAGGTGCCAAATTTATGAAAAACTAGGAATACTAGGAGGTTTTTGACAAAACTAGTAAAAACTAGGTGTCCATTTAAAATACTAGGAAAAAGTAAGAAAACTAGGAACGCTGGAAAGCCTGATTTCGTCTAATCTGTTCAATTTGGTTTCAAAGTGTTCCACTCATTCTAACTAAGAAAACGAGTACCCACACTTTATGTTTCTGACCATAAACAACAAGTTATTAGGAGTTTAAAGAGCCTACCCGCCATGGTCTTCCATCTTAAATGAACCGTACGGGCATTAGCATTGTGCTTACTATTACCCTTTGTAAGTTCTGAGTTGGGTAATTAAACAACTATTTCATACCTTTCTGTGCAAGTCAAAACTATTGAAGCTGCTTGTTATAATAATTTTCGTGATAGCTATATTAGAAGTTTTCAATGCCCATATTTGAAAGGGCAATAACTCAATAAAATTACTTTTTTTTTTTAAATTTTAACAGGTAATCTACTCATAACCAAAGTTTCCTAGCTGTAATAAGTTTTGAGATATCTTGATAACAAAAATTCATTATGACCCTTTAAATGGGACATAACTCCAAAAAGGGAGATAATTCAGACTAAAAATGAAAGGATACATACTTTTTTTGAAATTTAAAAACTCTAGCCTAAATTTTTTTTTGAATGGACAGACGGATGGACAAGCCCAAAGCAATATGCCCCTTCAACTTTTTTAAAGTTGGGGGCATAACTATATTTGAAATTTAATAACATTTACTGTACAAGAGTATCTGACAACTTACTGTAACCTGTCGTTGCTACCCCAACATCATCAACATCAATGTTATAACTATTGCGAACAGAAAAGAAGTCTTCTTCCATGGGGTTCCAGCCTTGGAGAGCTTCAGAATTTTCTGAAATGAGCAATATTATACAATTATTGACTTCAATGTCAGAGGTAGACATGAGGATTTATCTGGCCGAAAAAGTGATATTCACCAAGGTGGCATGTCTACCAAAATTGAAGTCAATAACTGGTTTGTTATATGAATGAAAACTTTCTACTTTTCTACTTTTCCACTTTTGTTATTGAAGTCATGTTCAACCTAAGGACTTTTTCACAAGTTTTTGCAACTGTTGTTAAAATATTTCAATATAGTATTTTGCATTTTGAAATGTATATAAATTCTCTGAATGTGGGATGTAAAACTTAATCATAAAACTTTTTTTTACATTTTGTTCATTCAAACAAAGAAAACAAAACAAAACTGTTGTTAAAATTCAATATTTACATTTTCTAAACAAGCCTTTAAGGAATCTTTAGATTTTTGCAACCGTTCATAGCCTCATGAAAGACACAAATTTGATTGGCAGCTGCCAAGCAATACACTTCAGACATCAAATTCATTCCCCAGAGGTGACACTGGTGTTGTGATTGACAGCGAACCACACCGGAGTCACACATGCAAAACAAGCTTTTTGTTTGCTCCATTGACTGTCCGTGTTCACACTGGCTGTTCCGCTTTTCGTTTTACACTCCGACAAATATTGAGATATCCAGGAATACAAGAACAGTCAATACCCCTGCAACAGCTCCCAATACAAACTGTCCAAGTCCAAGCACACGGACACAAAAGTTATTCTAATGCACATGCTTTTGAAATGTGGCGTAGATTCGATAAAGTCAAAAGTTTGCGACAGTATATCCAGCTATGAATGTCCAAAATAGTTTGATGTCATTAATTACATCACATTTTGTTGGATGACAAGCAGCTTTATGCTGCTTGCAACGCTCAAATTTGAGAGGAGACTGCAAAAGTGAATTAGAATGGGGATAACCAAATTCAGTTTTTATTTGAGGATGTATATCTGTGGATTTACAGTCGGAAACCATGTTTTTTAGCTCTGCTCGCACATCAACATATATCTACAGGGATTCAGTTTGGCGTCGGCGATCGAGCATACTCCGAAAATAATTCCAGATGTCCGAGAGTTTGCTGTCCAGTTTGTTCAAAGCGATTTTCGGAAGCGCACACTGTAGGGTAATGCACAGTGATGCAATAGTATTTTTGTTTTATAAAACGATCATTGATTGGCCAAATTTCTGTAAGCTTCAGACTGGTTCACTATTATTTTACCCCGCAAATACTTATTGACTTGAGCAAACCAGTCATAGCCGTTTGTTATGCCACACCTGATTGGTCTATTGCATCCTGTAGTTTCTTCCCTTGATTTCATTTCGAAGCGGACAGCATATTTGCATTGGCATTTATCGATAAAAAAACTTAATTGCCACCAAGAATCAACAGGAACTCAAGTTTTGTATGCCCCAAAACAGTTTGCCCGCTCCATCATTACCTGAACAGCCACTTTCTGTGGCTGACGAGTCATGCAGCGGTCACAAAAAGCAGCAAAAAACAGTACCCCACCCACTTCCAACGATCAACAAGCTCCAGTCTCCTCATTAAATAAAAAGCCAGCCAATCAATCAGGCCGCACTTACCATTCGAAATGGTAGCAAAACTACCCCTGGTTTCAATATGAGAAGAGCAGATGGCAATGTCTGTTTATGGTGGTAAAATGAGTGTTAAAAAAATGTCCTAAAAAATTTCCAAATGTCAGAACAATATTGGGGCTGCTTGGACAAAATGTCCAAAGTAAATTTCAGTCCAGCTGAAACCCTGATCTTAATTTCCAATCGTATATCCCAATATATATCTTCCCGAATGACATTTTGAATACAATGATTCCCTAAGTGAATGTCTTGTCCAATCCGACAATGATTATCAGGCCTCTAATTAAGAGTGTAATTAGAAATTAATTTCTTTTTTCAACCAAAACCAGGGCTCCAGATAAGAGGGGGCAAAGGGTATTTCAGCATTGATTTTATGGAATTCAGCATTGCAAGTTAAATTGAAGGGTCAAAATACCCTTTGCATTTTGAGGTTTCAGTGCTGATATTCAATTTGTGGTGAAATCTCTTATTCTTAATAAGAAACTAGAGGACCTGAAGGTCCTGAAGCGCTCACCTGATCTCCTTAATAATGTTAAAATAGGTCAAGGTCAACTACAGCTTGTAATGGAACAAATTTTGTTTTTACCATATACATTTTGGTCAAGTGACCTAAACAATCTAATGAATAATCCATCAAACAGCCCAGTGATTTCTGAGAAAAAATGTTTAGATAGGAATGTGGCAGTCCAAATGAGTGGCCTTGGATAAAAGGTCACAGGTCAGCTTGACATTTGGTACTTACTAGTGATAAACCATTGTCGCAATAGGTTTAACTATTATAAATTTGGCTGGCTCAGTTATAGAAATGAACATTTTAAGATTTTCTCCATGTAAATGCATTAGGAATCAAATTTGACCTTGCCATAAAGTAGGTCAAGGTCAACCTAGATTCATCATTTGTGCTAACCTGGTAGGGCCCACATCCCCGATCTTACATACCAAGTCCCAAAGCCAATGGCCTTTTGGTTCCAGAGAAGAAGAGATTTAAAGAGTTTTTACCATATATGGGCATGGTGGCCATGTTAGTCATGTGACCATAACAATTTGTATAAGTTTTGGCTAACCAGTCATTAGGAGAGGTCAAATGAAATTTGCTTTCAATTGTCCAAAAATTGTCTGAGAAAACTATGTTTTAATATGTTGATGGGACTCCAATATAAGCGACCTTGGCTGAAAGGTCAAAGATCAACCTTGACCTTTAAACTTATTTATAGACACTAGATTGAACATATCAAGTGAGAATAATGACTTTGGCTTCCACAGTATTCAAAAAATCAACTTTTCAAAAAATTTCCCATTCAAATGCATTAGGAAGCAAACTTGACCTTGAGGTTAAGTAGGTCAAGGTCACCCTAGGATCATCATTTGAACAAACTTGGTAGGCCCCACATCCCCAATACAACATACCAAGTCTCAAGGTCACTGGCCTTCTGGTTCTGGAGAAGAAATTTTTTAAAAGGTTTTTACCATATATGGGCGTGGCCATCTTTGTCATGTGACCAAAATATTTTGTATAAATTTAGGCTGACTTATCATAAGGAGTCTTCAAATAAAATTTGAGCTCAATTGGGCCAATGGTTTGTGAGAAAACTATGTTTTAATATATCGATTGGACCACAATATGAGCAACCATGGCTGAAAGGGCAAAGGTCAACCTTGACCTTTGAAACTTATTTATAGCCATTGTCTCATTAGGTGAGAATAATCACTTTGGCTTTAACAGTATTCAAAAAATCAACTTTTCAAAAAAATTCCCATTTAAATCTATTAGGAAGCAAATTTGACCTTGACGTTAAGTAGGTCAAGGTCAACCTAGGATCATTATTTGAACATACTTGGTAGGCCCCACATCCCCAATGCTACATACCAAGTCTCAAGGTCATCGGCCTTCTGGTTCTGAAGAAGAAGATTTTTAAAGGGTTTTTACCATATATGGGCATGGCGGCCATCTTGGTCAAGTGACCAGGAACATTTGAACAAACTTTCGTTCCCCCATCCTAAGAAGTCTCCATATGAAATTTGAGTTCAATTGGCCCAGTGGTTTCAGAGGAGAAGATGTTTGAAAATGTTGACGGACGGACGGACGACGGAGTCACTGGTATACTAATAGCTCACCTCGGAGCCTTCGGCTCAGGTGAGCTAAAAAACTAATTAATATACACCAATTGTATAAATTTTGGAAGTTTTCCTAAAAACCCAACTACATGTCGATATAAGCACTTTTCTTTAAAATATGTTAAGCAAATATTGAATCTTTTTACAAGGCTTTGCATTTTCTGCAATTTGATATTTTAAATATGGAGTAAAATACTCATTAAATTAAAAAGTAGGGGGTGAAATACCCTTTGGTCCAAATCCTTATCTAGACCACTGCAAAACATATGTCGTGGGTACTGAAAAGAACCGTCTCTAACTATGTACCTTGTTTGGCTGTAGGGGGATGTTTGGCATCTAGCTCAGCATGCCCAAGTCTTATAAGGTCCATGTTTATACAGACCTCCTCTGTCCCATTGTCAATTAAGAGAACACTGATGCTGGAATTCTCATCTTCACCTACCAATTGCCTACAAGTGAATAAAGTAAAACCTGTCTTAAGCGGTCACTCAAAAAGAAGACAAAAATTGGTTTTCAAGGCCAATTATCGCTTAATGCAGGTCAAATGTATTGCAGAATGCTCCAAGGGGAGCATTCTGCAATACTTTCGACCTTCATTAAGCTATCGTTTGTCATTAAGATCATTGTTTTGTCTTTTTTTGAGTGGCCGCTTAAGACAGGTTTTAATGTATTCTTAATTTTTAACATCAACCTGGCCCGATGTTATAAAAAAAAAAAATCATGCAAAACTCAAATGAGCATGAAAATTCAAACTACTCATAATAACTTAAATGCTGAAAATTAAAAATAAAAATCTTGCTTTAAAACTCAAATTGTGTATTATAGGTTTAGATAAACAAAATTTTTGAGCATAAAATTGTAAATATTTTCTTACCAATCAGTTTTAATATATGTTTTGGGTGCTCAAAAGAACCGTCTCATTGAGACGGTTCTTTTGAGTACCCACAACATATGTTTTGGTTGAGAAATAAGAAATTATTTTTTTGGTAAGCACTCTTAACTAAAGTCCCGTTGTATGTACAAGTATGTTAAAAACTATTGATGGCATTTTAACATTTATGAGTAAGATAAATAGCATGCTCAGGCTACTGAAAGGAATGGATACATATTTTTCTGTGTGAATCACCTTGGTGTTGATGACGTGGCATGATACTGTTAAATCAGAAATTTTCATGGGGTTTTATTTTCGTGAAACTTCGAATTTGCGAAGTTTTGTGAAAATAAAATCCTCGCGAACTGGCGAAATCCGTCTTTAATTTACTGATGAAGGTAAATCATGCCATAGTCGCCAATTTTTTAGCGTCACAAATATGTCTTTTAACACTATTTGCGAAAATTTCCGAATTTACAGTATATTCTTGTTAACAGGTTATCTCACAAACCGGCTAGCAGATTGTTACCCTTTTTACATAGGGATAACATTGGGACATGGTTTGGGCCAATCAGCATCAAGTCATTGCCTAAAAGACATTGCTATAGATATTTGAATTAATAAAACATTACAAAATAAGATAAGTTTTCAAAAGTCTTTACCCTCTTTTGAAAAGTGTTGATCCAGATCAAATACCTAAAAGCCCTTAAGGCGCCACCAAAATTTTGCAGCAGATGACATTTCTAAATGTTGCTGCTGTCTTTAGTTAAGAAACCAAATATTAGGCTCAATACTACATACAAATTATCTGATTCATTTTTAATAAAATTTTGTGATGTCTTTCCTCATTTTTTGTGGAAAATAATTTTCCACGAACATTTTTTGTGGAAAATGATTTTCCATGAAAAATGATGAAAGAAATCATAAAATTTGTCGTCTGCTGCAGTCATGATTGACCCTTCAAGGGCTAAGAGCTACAAACCCTTTCCTATCGGCTGACAGACTGCCATGAACTACATGCATTAGTAGACGCTTCTCAAATGTTGCTAATGAAACAAATGTTTCTGTCGCTTTCTCGAGCCAATCGTTTCCACTCTCCGAGCCGACTGGTTTCACGAAGGCCAGGCTACATTTCAGAACCAGGGGAGGCAGGTAGATAAATGGTTCCGGTAGGGGATACACTCTTGACAGGGGGAGCCACTCTTCGTCTCCAAAGTCAATATAAAACACATGAACCTTGTCTTTCATTTTCTTATCATTGTCATTAGGTACTTGTTTAATCATAGCTCTGAAAGTAGATCAACAGGGCTTCAGATTTTTTTCAAGATTAGTGGGCCGAAGTGACATATGGAGCAAAAAATGGTGGGTCATTTTCTGAAATGATGGGCCCAAGCGTATCAATCGAACAACAGTTGACATTTGGGTTGAATACTTTACCTACACACTGACACAGACACTTGTATGCATATATATGTATAAATATTGAATGCTGATTTACAGTAAAACCTGTCTTAAGTGGCCACACTAAAAAGAAGACCAATTATCGCTTAATGCAGGTCAAAAGTATTGCAGAATGCTCCAAGGGGAGCATTTTGCAATACTTTCAACCTTCATTAAGCTACCATTTGTAATTAAGATCTTTGTTTTGTCTTTTTTGAGTGGCTGCTAAGGACATGTTTTACTGTATTGACTACCTACATGTACTTTCTGTTTTGTGGAGCTTGTAGACTCGATGTAAGATAAATATTTTTTTATTAAAGTGAGATTTTTTCACAACTAAAAAGGATGGGTCCACTGCCTTGGAAAGTGATGGGTCATATTTTGAAATCATGGGACAATGACCTGGGCCCACCATAAATCTGAAGGCCTGGATCAAGTCAACAAATAAGCTGGTAACCATAGGTCTAGTTAAGCAAACTTTTTGAGCGTTACAATATGATTATTTCCTTAGCAATCTGTTTAAACGTGTGTTGTAGGTGCTCAAAAGAACCATCTCACAAAGATGGTTCTTTTGAGTACCCACAACATACTCTTTGATTGAGAAATAAGAAAAATAATTTTTGACTACGCACTCACATCTGGGGGCCTGGTATCCAGGATAAGGTTTAAGCTGGCATGTGCGTACAGTGAAGCTTCAAATCAGTCTACGCATCCGTATAGCCTGATCAGTCTTAGTTTTCTGCCTGAAGAAAAGTTGGACTCTTGGCTGTGCATAAAGGGCCCATCAAAGACTCTGATCTGACTGCCAATGCACAGTCTGATCTGAGTCTTCGATGGGTGCACATGCCAACTTGTACCGCTTGCTGGATACCGGCTAAAATAATCATGACAAAGGCCAAAGGGACCATACAAATAAATGGGCCAGAGTAAGAAATTTTTGTATGAGCGGCTAAGGCTTCACTGCTTGCATACACCAAGTTTGGACATAGATGAAGGCTCATTCCAAAATTGAAGCATCTAGACCTACTAGAAAACTGCATATGCATGTTTAACCCTTCACCTCATTGAGTCACCTTTTAACACTTTTGCAAACAGAGCCGACTCAGATCAGGCAGCTCTCATCAAACAGCTGTTTCCGATACAGTGGTTACGAACTGATTTGCGCCATTACTTTATCGATAAATGGATGATTCGGCCCCGCGGAAAAACGGACGCGCCCAGCGGCCCATCTATGGGAATTTCTCTGCGCCAGATGGATTTTTTAAGCCCCAATGGCGCAAGGGTGCGGCCTTGGCAGAACACTGTACCAGCATGATTTTTATTTATATAATTATTCATATTCAGTGGAGCCTAGCATGAATATTCATGAAGGATTAAAAGATGGCTTTAGGCAAAAGCTCCAAATACCAAAATCTCATGAACTGGCTCATTTATCATACACAAATCAGTGAAGTACCTAGCAGTCCCTTTAAAATGCTATGTTTGGGTTCCATAGGAATGGACTGCGTTATAAGTAAATCATGTTATAAAGCGACAATCTTTCCTATAAAGCATTATAGGAAAATGACCATCATGAAAAATTACCCAGCATGTAAATAGTTAATACTTACCTGTAGAAGCGCCAAGCGGTCATCCTTGGTGAACTAAGGGCAGTAAGATCCTCTATTTATTTCTTTGCATGCTGGGTAATTTTTCATACTTTTGTTGTCTGCTGACTGACTTTTTTTCAAAATCATCTTTTTCAAAAAAAAGCTTTCAGGAACACTATCAGAGTGTCAAACTGTTTGGATCCAGATCAGGACCGACATTCTGTCGGTCCTGATCTGGGTCCAAACTATTTGCAAAGGTTAGCAGATGCCAAAAGTAGCCACTAGCAGGGAAAGAGTTAATAAATACCTGTAGAAGCAGTCGTCCTTTGTGAACTGAGCGCAGTATAACTTACTGAGCTCTGGTTTCACAGATTTGCTCAGTCTAGCCAGCTTCCTCTTGTTGAGCTTCTCAAACTGCTGATTTAAGCACTTCATCAGTCGGTCAAGAGTATGCCCTAACTGAGCAGATATCACATGTACGTAGAACAGCCCAGGAGACACCACATGGGCCAGCATCACCTCATGACCTTGTGGGTTAAGGTCAAGGTTAAAATTGAAGTCACTGGAAACAAAACCTGTATCTACTGATTTGGAATCACTTGTATTGTCCAGCTCTGTTGCACTTGAAACTGTTTCTAACAGCTCCGTGGAACCCGAGGTAGACACCACAGTCTCAACTTTATCAGTAATCCCTTGATCTATTTCACCTTCTTCCTTAATTCCAGGTAAATTTCCACCTATGTCCCTCACAGATTGATTGGAGTCAATTTTCTCAACTCCTTTCACAATCAATTCGTGCTGAGATTCGGTATCCGAACATTCACTTCGCGGAGACAGAAGAGTATCATCTCTTGAAGTCTCCGCCACCTCCACAACAGCGGCTGTCTCCACTTCATTTGTCTTCAACCCGAGAGATTCATCTTTAGCAGCCAAGTCTGCATGTGCCAAACTTTCCTCAATATGACTCTCACTGAGTTCTTTAATCTCCACACCAGAAGATTTAGATGGTCCAAGGGAGAAAACAAAATCCCCCATATCTTCCATGGATTTCAGAATCATTGTCACTTGTTCCGGTACGGCAATCTCTTTAGCCATACCCTTACCAATGAGAAGAGAAGCAATACTGATACTGTTTAAGCACATAGTGACATTAGACATGGGGACAGGAGTGAGCATCAGAAGCCTCACGAGGTATGGCATGTTGCTGGGACTGCTACGACAGACAGGCATACACTGAAGCTGTTTATGGTTAACATACTGCTGGAACACAAGAATATCCTCCTCCCGCCACTCATTGTACTTATTACAGGGTGACACCTGAAAAACAAAAACAGAACTGTTATAATCAGCTTTATTCAGCATTTTCCTGTATTCGGGAGCGAGTATGTGTTTAATGTCCCACAATCAGCTAAAGTCATATGGAGACAGTGCAGTCTCATCCGGCACTGGACAGCAAGGGATCAAACTTGAGGCCCCTGGGTAAAATGCAAATGGTTTATCCACAACATAACAGTGGCTCCTACCTGCAGGCATTCAAGTGCCCATCAACAGAAAAGTAGGGAAAAAGTAGGGATAAATATTTGGAAAAAGTAGTGAAAAAGTAGGGATTATCAGTGTAAAAAAGTAGGGATAGTAGGGCTTTTCCAAATATAAAATTCATTACAACGAGCTATTTGAAATTAGAAATTTCAGATTAAATGAGCAGGATAATACTTGTGACAATAACTAGCTAAACAGAGAGACTTTTAGGTTAAGCATAAAAAATTTAGTTTTTAAGCGGCGCCCTCCATGACTGAACATAAAAGATAATTTATAAAATCTGAGGGAAAGAAGCGAGCGAGGAAAAAATTCTGGATTTTTACACATGACATTTTAGAGTGAAAAAGTAGAGATATTAGAGCATTTTCATGAAAAAGTTAGGAAAAGTAGGAGCAGATCAAAAGTAGGGAAAAGTAGGAAAAATAAGAAAGTAGGGCCCGCTTGAAAGCCTGTACCTGAATTTAGGATTAGTTCTGAAAACTTTCACCCATGTAGATAGATGCACATGTATGTTTAAAGGATATGGCTCTACCCATATTTAATGGGTAGCAAAATTTCATGATTAACAGACTAATGGGCCATCACATCAGACTTTTATACTTATCACATACGCGAGCAACAAAGGCTCTGCAGGGTTGACTTCATCATATGCGGGACATCATGTCCCCCTAGGTTTAGAATTTAGGGGTCATTAACAATTTTAAGAAGGGAGCACGGGGCTCAGTGGTACAGTGCTTGACTGGAGACAGAGGGGCTGCGGGTTCGAGCCTCACCGGCGTCACTGCGTTGTGGTCCTTGAGCAAGACAAATTTATCCTAGCTTAGTACCTGTTCAACCCAGGAAGACCCGTCCCTGTTTAACTGAAAGATTGTTGATGGGATGCAATGAATCAAATCAAACAAAACAAACCATCAAAAACAATTTTATGGGGACATTACATTTTGGTCATTTAACATAATTCATGTTCCCTGTAAATTTCAAGTATTACACAGTAAAAACAAAAAGCCCGCTGAAACCTTTCAGTCAACCAACCAGCTAATAATTGCAGACACCGCATGGACATTTGATTTTTGAAGGAGACTCAGAGCCCTATGCTTCAGGTCCCCGCTGGATGACTGACTTTTCTGTGAGTCAGATTGAACAGACTTTTTAAAAAAATCTCCACATCGTCCGTTGCCCATGATTTAAAATCTCAGGACAATAATAATGACAACTATCGAGTATGCTGAATGTGATATGCGGTTGCTATGGATGCAGTTATCTTAAACTCCCCAACAGTTGCGTCTCCCAGTTGTCTAGCGATCTTTCTTCCTAAAAGATATTCCAGGAGACACCTATGTCAGGGAGTTTGATGCAATACACGGGTTATTGATAAAACTAGCTTTAATTAGCCACGGGAAACTCGTGATACATTTTGAAAGTATGAAAGTACAACTTCATTGTTGAGGAAACTTACAAGAGATTTCTTGCTTTGTTTGGAGTGGCGTTATCTAGAATGCACTGATTTTTTTTTTTTGGGGGGGGGGGGTGGGGATATTGATTGAAAATGCGCCAAAATGCAGGATTTTGTGGGACAGGGAAAACCCTGGCTCTGTCTTTTAACAGTAGGTGAATTGCCTTTAATATCATTACATGGTTCAGTAAATGCTGACTATTAATAGCACATGACATCAATACTCATGCAATAATCACCTGTTCGTAAATTGTTTACAAATGGATTTTCTCTTAATTAATCATGCTGTTTTGTTTTGTTTTAACAACATATTTAAATGAATTAATACAAAACCAACACAAAATAATATTTTCATTTATTACACCGATGTTTCACCATTACGGTTCTTCAGGATGCAGTAAAGAATGAAAATGATGCAGTTTCAGTCCTTTAGTTAAGAGTGTACCAAAATTTTTTTTCTTATTTCTCAACCAAAACATATGTTGTGGGTACTCAAAAGAACCGTCTCAATGAGACGGTTTGTTTGAGCACCCAAAACATATGTTAAAACTGATGAGTAAGAAAATATTTACAATTTTACGCTCAAAAATTTTTTTGATATAAACCTGAGTTTTTTTTCTTGTTTTTTTTTTAACTCCATCATATAAAAGTAATTGAATGTCTCCTTCCACTGGATCCTCCCTTGTAATCTCACAGAAGTTTTTCAAATAATTGTGACTTTAAGGTTAAAACCAAATAATGAGTCTTACCCTAGCCTCAAGATAAAATCATTTAATCAAAGATGTTTTTGTATTATCCAACCAAAACCTATGGTTTGGTTACCCAAAAGAACCCTCTCATTGAGACGATTCCTTTGAGAAGCCAAAATATTTGTTTCAACGGATGTTATGATTGAACAATTTTTATGAAATACGATTTTATGCACAAAAATTTCTAATTGGATGTAGGCTTACCTCAGCTAAAGCACAGCAGATGGCCTGGGCAGGAAGGGAACATAGCTGGTCAGGGACAGCTCTCAGTTTGAAAGCCTTCACTTTTTCTCTGTTTCCATAATCAACAAATATAACATCAACATCAGTCGCAACCGAGTCTGCAAGAAAAATATCAATGTACACTACATTGCTGGACAACGTAGAGGTCATTATAAAGCTCAAGGATGCCTCATGGCTTCCGTTTTTCTTTCCAGATAATTTCTAGCTCCACTACTGGGCAGTTTAGAGTTATGCTGCTGTTGATATAATAGAATGATGCAGTTACAGTATGTCCCTTGTAGAAATCATGTTTCTGTCAACATTTAGTTTTTGTCAAGAAAAAAAATTGTGCTTTTATAATGTGCTTTAGTTTTTTTAAAAGGCTTTGAATCATCAGAGTTCACTTTATTATGGATAGCAAGGTATATTACAGTGCAGTTTATATTCAACTATTATAGGTTGTTTTTTCTTTATTTGATTTAATTTTTTACATCTCAGTAAACAAATTTTCAGTCATACCGGGACGGGTCTTCCTGGGTTGAACCAGTACTAAGCAGAGGCTAAGTGTGTTGCTTAAGGACACAACATAGTGCCTCCAGTAAGACTCCAAACTCTGTAACCCCTCGATCTTGAGTCAAGCACTCTACCACTGAGTCACTGTGCTCTCAGTACTATTATAGGTGAATTAGGTCAGTGGGTAGGGTAAAAATCATACTGCAGTATCACAATCTTGACTACTAATAAGGGTGTCACTGATTTAGGATCCCCAGTACTGCGGTATAACAATGCTCCAGTGTATGAGCTTTCTACACACATTTTTTTCCTTTTTTCTTGCACTTCATGTCCGCCCATTAAATATTTGAAATGAGATTATTTTTTTTACTTTTAATGTCTGCCTATTGAGCAAAATGCATATTAATGCATTTTGCTCACTCATTAGGCTGACATGAAAGCTCAATAGACTGACATGAAAAGTAAAAATAAATTACTCTTTCTCAGGCTATGAAGTTTTTGGCTAGGGGTAAGAGAGCTGGGTCTTACAGGGATGAAACAGCAAACAAACATTTTTTAAATCTCAGCCTTACCTTCTGTATAGACCTTGGTAATAATAGCTCTGTAGTATAGCTTGTCCACAGAAAATAATGCCAGACAAAGATCTCCCTTTCTAGGGTCTTCTAGTGGCTTCTGAGACAATCCTTCATTTGACATATACGTACTGAAAAAGAGTTAAACACAATAACTCTCCGTTCAATAAAAAGTGCTACAATATACATAGTGCTGCAGCAGAGGTCACCAAAAGTGACATGTACCCATACCGGAAGGGTAACAAGTAGCATCATACATCATTTTAAAGCTTAGAGTGTGCTGAGTTCAGAACTGCATGATGCCACTTTCAGAATTTTGTGCGAAAAAAATTACGGCCCTTTAAACCTGGGTACCGTCATCATAGCTCAGAAAGGAATGATGATTTCTAATTTTGACAAGAAACATACATACTGTATGAAATGCTTGTTATTAGGTTGTATATGATACAATAGTTAATATTATTTGTTTGCGTTTGATAAGCTACTTAAACACATTGAAAACTATAATTAAAAGGTCATTGAGTGCAAAAGTCACGAAAACCAATGACTTTTACAAATAGTCACGTGTATTGCAATTTGATCTGCATGTACATTTTTAAATCATAAAAATGAGTTTTTCATGCAATAGAAAATGCATTTAATGTAGCAATTAATCCAATTATAATGTCTCCCCAACAGATTAAAGCAATTATAGTACAACTCTGAATGGCATGCAAACGTGCATAAATGTCCTTGTTTTAATTTATACATCTGTATATTTTGATATCGGTTTAATAATGAAAGCTTTAGAAGTCATTTACATAAAACCTATGTATGTGCAATGCATCATTCCAGGTGGAATGTCGCTTCTCATAGCAGTTTTTGCTAGCATGGGATACCTTCATGGTGAGGCGGGACTCGGAGAACTGTCATTTGAATTTGAGTTTGTCTGCAGTTTTTGACTGTGGTATTTCCTGATCATACTCACTATTTTCTCTGTTGTTGTCAGTGTAAAACAAAACTTGACTGGAAAAGAATGTGACAGAGCTTTTTCATGTGTCTGTTATCATGCTTTGCCTCTTCCTCATCGTGCTGTGGATTGGTCTGCAGTGTGTGATTATGGCAGTTCCTGGTCGTACTCATGTACTTTTTAAACTAACATTTTCTATACAGTTCTTGAAAGTGGGGTTGCAAGAACAACAGAACTTCCTCTGATGATGTCCATTGTCATTTGCATGAGTTCTAAGAGGATTCCTGACCATGGATCAGACACAGAATTCTATACAGTTCTTGAAAGTGGGGTTGCAAGAACAACAGAACTTCCTCTGATGATGTCCATTGTCATTTGCATGAGTTCTAAGAGGATTCCTGACCATGGATCAGACACAGAACAGAACAGATAATTGAAATAACTTAAACTATCTGGTCGTTTTTGTGAAGTTGTACAGAATAACCTGCTATCAGAGTTCAGGTATAAGGGAATAGATTGTTACTTTTGGAATGACTCGCTAGAGATGGTATTGCTTCCTTTTAAACCATTCCTCTCCCCAACTAGGCTTTGTCTTTGAGATGTCCATCAGTTTGCAAAGGCGGAACTATTCCCTCTGATGTTTACAAGCAACATATATGTATATCATTTCAAATCCTTCAAATACAGTACATTCCTGGAAAGGTGATTAATGGTTTCCATGAAGGCTAATTGTACTGTAAAACTATCAGAGGGCAAGTTCAATTCTGCATGGATTAACTATGTGGTCTAAGCAACAGAATACAAAGTTTTAATAGGATCTTGAGGAAGCATTGGACTAGCCTTAAAAGGCAATGCACTGACTAGGTCACGTGGTTCCTGAGCCAAGCCTGTGACCGCAAAGTACTCAATGATGTTTCACAGCTATGTAAGTAACATGTTTTGAGATAACAGAATGCATTATCTTTGATACAGATGCTACCAGTACTGTCTAAAACGGCTAAAGTAACCTGTAGCCGTTACTGTAGTTGAGCAGTTCCGTGGCTACATACTTTAGCCCAGTTGCATCTACTAGTCAATTTCACAAATACACATTGTCTTTGACATGTATAAGGAGAATAGTTTGAATGCGCTAGCATGCCAAAAAAGAGGCAACACCACAGATGGACATAAAATGCTTCCACAAGCAATCATGAAATCACTCAAAGAATGGAAGAAATTATTCGGAGGCAAAACTAAGGACACCCTTGTAGCTTATTACACCAACTTCATAATAGAAACGGATACAAACCAGTTGAACAGAAACATACAACCCTCATCAGTGGTGGACTGAAGGACAGAGCCATCAAAGCGACCAAAGGTAAGCATATGGCCATCTTAGAGCTACAGGAGGAAGCGAATACCAGGCTGTTACATGCCTCAGTTTCTGCAAAAATGTCCAGATACAGACTTTCATTTTCTTATTTTAGCTTCCTCATCATAAATAAAAAAAAGAAGCTACAAGTGAGATCTTTCTCACATGTCAAATCAGCATATGATGTTGCTATGAGACGTTATATCCCTGTTAACATCTTATTCACCAGTCGCACATAAGAACAACGCACAATACTGATCGTAAAATACTGTCTGGCAGGATGTGATATAGGCAGTTCTTTCTTAGGATTAGTATGAAAAATAGTAAGTGAGTATGATCAGGAAATACCACAATCACAAACAGCAGACAACCCCGTGGCAACCCCAAGGAAGAGCCACTCAACCATCACGAGACACCAGGAAGACAAATTAAGCAAAGCAACCAGCTCTCTCTTCCCCATCAAGATGATTGCAATACTAGAATGGACATAAAGTAAAGTACAACAAAACATAGAACAATTACAAGTCCGTTTTCAAACGCATGATACAAGGTTCACTGAAATTTCAGGGATTGAATTAATGATCTTGGCCATGGGCTTTTATCAAACTGTCAAAAGTTTACTTGCACTCAGTTTGTTGGAGCAATATATGAAAAACTAGACCCAACAGCCCTAAAGAGGTAAGCTGTTCAAAGGCAGCAACAAAAGTCCTATCGACAGATAACAGTTTCCATTTGCATATTCTACAATCTACCTGCCCACCCCACAAAACGATTGTGGATCAATGATATATGAATACACTAATGATACACATAATGTATGCTACTACGATGATGAACCATTCAACAGCTGCCCCAAAGCTTTAAAAATGACCTTCCATGCAATTCCGAGACCAATACCTGTGACGATAACTGTACATCATACATGTTTTCACAATGAACAACCATATGCACTTACCTAACCTACAGATGCAGAATAGCGGCTCCATGAAAAGACATTTTTTGTACGTTATCCATGCAAAACACAAGTGATTCAGAATAGAGACTACCACGTGCTTTAACATCACTCTTTGACAGATGGAAGGATAAATACACTAAACCTTTCTAACGAAGTATATTAGACCAATTTGACTAATAATGTCTTTGGTGAAGAACTCATTTTCATGGTCTATAGGATTTCTTCTTTGTCTTAAACAAGTAATGGTGTCTCACATACATGCTAGTCATTTAAGAGTATGGCAAACACAGCTGAGCAATATAGCTTCACACTGTCTTGATATTGATAAAACGTTATATAAATACTAAACCAACATGACAATAGTTCTGCAGGAACGCTGTGTCACACCTGCTACGGTAAAGTCATATATATGTCAGTCACAGTGAAAACACTGGAACGTAAAAAGTAGGTCAAGGTCACAAAGCAAGCTTAAAGAGAATGCCGAAAACAATTACTATGCAGGGATTGACACTCTCAACTATCACTGCTGCAGAGAACTCACTTTAATGTAATTTTTTGACGGACGGACATCAATTTATGTCAAAGTAATTGGAGTGTAAAAAGTAGGTCAATGTCAGCAGGCCCCACTGTATGCTCAAAGAATATGCAGAGGACAGGTACTATGCAATGTTTAATAACATTATCATTGCTGCAGAGAAACTCACTTTAATGTAAAGTGTAGACGGACGGATGGACTGAAAATATTTTGAATTTCTTATGTACCACCCTGTTTCAAAAAAGCCACACCCTGGTACAAGCAAGTGTGACAAAATAATAAAATAGTATAGATTAAACATTTACAATCACTAAAGGTAAAAATCCTATCAAAATTGGATAGGATTGCATGCAGACGAATCTAGATTAATGTTATGTCAATGTCATAGGTTTTCGTGACTTTTGTACTCAATGACCTCATAAAATGTTGAAAACTGGACTGAATATTGTCATTAAATTTTTTATTATTATATTTACTCATGTTCCACTCCACAATTTACAAGAAATAGATTTTTATGTGCATATATGAGGATAATACCTGCTTGGGAACCCCGCAGGTAGTGAATACTTACAATTTAGGGTGTATACTTTTGAAGGGCCGTAAACAATTTCGCACTAAATTTTGGAAGTGGCATCATGCTGTTTTGGAATGAGCATGCTCCAAGCTTTAATTTGGTATATAGTAGTATTTGTTACCCTGCCGGTATGGGTACCTCTAAAATTAGGCTACTTTTTGCCACATTGCTGCAGCACTAACAATACAAGAGGGCCAAGTGATCCTGGATTGCTCAAATTCTAATGCACTTGCAAATGCAATCCAACATCTGATTGGAGAACATCATAAATTTGCGACAGTATATCCTGCGATATACTGTTGCAAACTTGACGTCATTATGTAATGTTGCTTTTAATTGGTTGACAAGTGAATATATTGCAGCAGGCGAGCGGTTTTATGCAGCTAGCAGCCGCTGGATGCAGGCGCAACATAGTACATTTTCACTGTCTTGTTGAAGGAAAAATGTTTTAAAATAGTGCATTAGAATGGGGATAACCATATTCAAAAATTTTATTTCGAGGTGTATCGTCGGATATACTTTATAATATAACGTTTTACGGCTTCGCTTATGCGTAGCCATAAAACTAAATTTCGGAACATATATTTGACGATAAACCTCCGCAAATGGAATTTCCCCTAATTGTATATGCTGTAAAAATAAAGCTAGAAGGCAGTAAATGACAACTGCCTTGGTGTGCAGTCTGATCTGTGATCAGTGCCTATATTATTCACTCATTAGAAAGCATAATAGCCATAGGTTCAGTTTAGCAAAAAATTTGAGAGTAAAATTGCAATAACCTGTATTTTTAAAAATTCAATATAATAATAAAGAGTGAATAAAATTCATTGACATTATTTTAAACATGTGTTTTGGATGTTCAAAATAACGGTCTCACTGAGACGGTTCCTTTGAGAACGCACAAGCACTCTTATCTGGGGGCCTGTGATAATGATGACTTGTACTAAAACAATTTGAAATCCCATCTTGCATGCAACATTTTGGCCTTGTCATGGAAATCTTTTGTACCAAATTATTGAATAAATGAAAACCCACCAATGGTGGGCAAGTTACGGCCTGGAAACAATTTTCTACATGCACATACATATACATACGACAACAGAGAGGCAACACTATAAAATGCCCTTACACCATGCACAGTGGAGACTACGGTAAATGTTCTAAAATTTTGAAAGCTAGTTGCCAGTCTTTGTTTGTTTGTTTGTTTGATTTGATTCTTTACTTCCCATCAAAAATCTTTCCGTTATAAAGGGACGGGTCTTCCTCGGTTGAACCAGTACTAAGCTAGGATTAATGTTCTTGCTCAAGGACACAATGCAGTGATGCCGGTGAGGCTCGAACTGCTAGATGCCAGTCAAAAAGGCATAGACAAACAGTGCAGACCTAGATCTGACTGCTTCTTCAGAAGCAGTCTGATAGGGTCTTCCCTGTTTGTTATTCTAACAAATATTTTGTGAATTCAAGCCTTGATAACCAACATTTTATTTGAGAACAGAACAACAAGTGTTCAAAATTTTAGATCATTTACTATATCAATTTGCTGATCAATGTAAACTTACCAAATTGCTTCTTGTAGTTCTGTCAAAGCAATAGCACAATGTTGTACATAGAAACACCATGGGTTTATCACCTCACTTACAACTACTGGAGTAACTTCTATTTCTAACAAGGTACCCTGGGTAATTCTTGACGTTGCCCCAAGAGTAATGCCATCATCACCAACAGCACTAGATGCATCAGTAACTGAGACCTTTGAAGTTTTTTCATCTGAAGCACCATTAGCACCACCTTGCTTAATATCTTGAAGAGCTTCACTTTTAATTTTGTCTTTTGACACATCAATATCACCAGTTTCTTTCTTTTCACCGAGTTTTACTTTCTCTTTTGCATATTCTGTTACATCATTGTTCCCTAATTCAATTGTCTTGTCTTGGCTAGAAGAAACAGCCTTAGCTTGACTATCCACTATCACTTTCCTAGCCTTAACTTGTTTACCCTCAGACTCTTTAGCTGGTTTTAACTCACTATCAATAGTAACCTTATCTGTCTTTACGTCCCTTTTCAAAGTCACTTTATCTGACTTAGCTTCACTATCAACAGTCTCTTTCACTGTAGCACTAATTCCTGCACCAGTTGCTGTGGCCTTACAGTCTTTAATACCATGTTCTTTCTTTGGTTTAGTTTTATCAGGACTATCAGTTACACTCTTTTTGGAAGTCTTAGAAACTGACTGTTTTTTCTTGGATTTTTTAGATTTTTTCTTTGGACTACTACATGTAGATGAGGAAATATTGTCTTCAAATGTTTGTAGATCTTCTACACTCTGAACACGACTAGAATTGGAACTTTCTGACACGGGAACTGGTTCAAGCTGTTTCAGCTGTTTCCGGACTTCCACAGGAACACCAAGTGGTTTAGGACTGATCTGAGGTTGTTTGATATCGCTTACTGGCTCTGGGACTTTTATGGATTCAGCTCTTAAGCTTTCTGCTGATGAAGTAATTTCTACTAATGGATTAGTTTTACTTGCTGGCGGCTGCTTGGCTGAAATTGACGACAGAAATACCTGAATGATTGGCATCTTCTAAAGGTAAAAGTCATTTCATTAAAAAACTAGGTACTTATCATAAAAGACAACTAGAATTTCAAGAATCTGATTGTTTGGTTTGATTTGATTCTTTAAGTCCCATCAACAATCTTTCAGTTAAACAGGGATGGGTCTTCCTGGGTTGAACCAGTACTAAGCTAGGATTAATGTGTCTTGCTCAAGGACCACAACGCAGTGATGAGGGTGAGGCTCAAACCTGCGACCCCTCGGTCTCGAGTCAAGCACTCTACCAAGTAGAAAAAAGGGCCTTAACTCAGTCAAAATCAATTCAAACTTGACCTGTATTTTACAATGCTTTACATCCTACTGTAAACTGAATGAAATTGGTGCATTCCCCCTTCAAGTTATCGATTGGTAACCAAAAGTGTGCCACCCCCTTTCACCAGCGGAGACATAATCCCTATCAGAGCTAAAGAAATCTTTGAATCCCATTCTGTCCAGATGTCAGCCACAAAATCTCCCGCCACCACATCAGTCGATATAATTCGTAAACTATAATGACATTTCATAGCCTAGTGGTAGTTAAATGATGAGCTGAATGAACTTGATGCAATCGCTCTCCATAGAATATATTTGCACATCAAATGACTTTACCTCTTCGTTGAAATCTAAACCTTGGTTATGTTGGATTGAAGGAACACCAGCATAGATGGGGGTAAAAACACAGAGGGGTCAATTTTTATAACAAATATAGCAAGAAGTGAGCAAAGCTCACATACCCCCGGCGGTAGCCATCAGAGGTTGTAACACTTTCAGAGAAAAGACAAAATTGTCAAAGATTTCATAATCCTAAATCAAGAAGTTTCTGAGAAAACTTTGATGAAAAATGTCCATATGTGTTATATAAGAGTGACAGAAGAAAAATTTGAAAATTTGAAAAAAGAAGGCAAAATGAGGGTTAGCACCTTAGTTTTCATTTACTCAATACAATTTGCC
Source organism: Loripinus fragilis (assembly GCA_964019695.1). NCBI lineage: Eukaryota > Metazoa > Mollusca > Bivalvia > Lucinida > Lucinidae > Loripinus > Loripinus fragilis. The sequence goes on along the minus strand of OZ026520.1, from coordinate 40,789,991 downwards.
TATCTGAAAGTACACAAAATTTCATAATCCTAAATCAAGTAGTTGCTGAGAAAACTGACAAAAAACGTCCATATGTGTTATATAGGAGTGACAGAAAGAAAAATTGAAAAAGAAGGCAAAATGAGCTTTAGCATCTTTATTTTCATTTACACAATACACTTAGCCAGCCTGAAGGTGTACACTAAATTTGAAAACACTGGCTCCAATAGGAGCCGAGAGATCTGCGACAGAAATTTTCATTGGAGAGAAAGAAAATGAATAAATAAAGCGACTGATAAGCAATATGTGGCTGTTCTTTTGTTACACAATACAATTAATCACTATCAAGCTTTGTACCAAATTTCAGAATCGTAACTCAAGTAGTTGCTGAGAAATCTTTGACAGAAAAAATGTCTATATGTATTATATAAGAGTGAAAGCAGGAAAAAATGAAAAATTGAAAAAAGAAGGCAAAATGAGGATTAGCATCTTATTCCATTTAAACAGTACACTTTGCCTTCCTGAAGGTGTACACAAAATTTGAAAACACTGGCTCAAATAGGAGCTGAGAAATCTGTGGCAGAAATTTCCATTGGAGAGAAAGAAAAATGAACAAATAAAGGGACTGATAAACAATATGTGGCTGTTCTTTTCTTACACAATACAACTCATCACTATCAAGCTTTGTACCAAATTTCAGAGTCCTAACTCAAGTGGTTGCTGAGAAATCTTTGACAGAAAAAAATGTCCATATGTATTATATAAGAGAGAAAGAAGGAAAAAATGAAAATTTGAAAAAAGAAGGCAAAATGAGGATTAGCATCTTATTCCATTTAAACAGTACACTTTGCCTTCCTGAAGGTGTACACAAAATTTGAAAACACTGGCTCCAATAGGAGCTGAGAAATCTGTGACAGAAATTTCCATTGGAAAGAAAGAAAAATGAACAAATAAAGGGACTGATAAGCAATATGTGGCTGTTCTTTTGTTACACAATACAACTCATCACTATCAAGCTTTGTACCAAATTTCAGAATCCTAACCCAAGAAGTTGCTGAGAAATCTTTGACGAAAAAAAAAGTTTACAGACAGACAGACAGACAAACAGACAAACATAATTACAGAAAAGGCAAAAACTATATACCCCCTATATACTTCGTACCGGGGGTATAAAGATACTGTCTTACCAGCATTAGCTACGTCTATGGTTGGTTGCAAATTGAGACTCAATGGTGTGTTTTTATCATCAACCACTACAGGCACAGGGTTATTGGCTCTTGTTCTCTCCTCACTGGTTAATCTTCTGTCGCCACCTGGGTCCTTACACAGCAGGTTGTCTCCTGTAATATCAATAATTCAACAAACCTAACCTGTAAGTTTGTTTGTCTGATTTGATTCTTTACATCCCATCAACAATCTTTCAGTTTAGAGGGAGGGGTCTTCCCGGGTTGAACCAGTACAAACCACTAAGCTAGGATTAATGTTCTTGCTCAAGGACACAACTCAGTGACGCTGGTGCGGCTCGAAACCCGCGGCCCTTCAGTCTCTAGTCAAGCACTCTACCACTGAGCAACCTGTAAGCTATTCCCTTATACAGATCGAATGTCGAGATAAGCAAAAAGTTTTAGCGTAAAGTGTGAATCCATCCGTCTAAACATGCACTTTGGGTGCTCAAAAGAACCGTCTCATTGAGACGGTTCTTTTGAGTACCCACAACATATATTTTGGTTGAGAAATAAAAAAAAATATTTTCTAATACGCCCTCTTATTTGGAGGCCTGAGGCCTTGAGCGGCCCTGCACATATGCACAGGCTGATCAGGTGCTTCATTGTCTGCATATGGGCCAATACACAAGATTTTGGTACTTAAGGCCAAATAAAAAAACAAAGTGTTTCAGTTTACGGGTCTGAAAATTTTAGGTACACACATTTTTTTAATATTTTTCTTTTGAAATAAATATATATTTTTATTCATTTTGAAAGGCATTTTGCCTTTCAAAATGAATAAAATTATATATTTTTCAAGAAACCCTGAAAAAAATTCTAGGTTTCAACAGTAAATTTAGGTAGAGTCTGGTTACCCTAAACACAGGTATTTTTTTATTTGGCCTAATGCATCAGCTAAGGCTCAGGCATGCATATGTGCAGACTCGCCAGAGCCTTTGCTGCTTGCATGATGTTGATAAGAAAATTTATTTAAAGACGACATGACAGTACATAACAGTAAATAGAGCTTTTGACCTTCTATAGAACATGTATACATGGATATAAAAATAGAGACATACAAATACATATTATTTATCAAAAAAAAATAACCCCAAGACATCTAGAGGAATGAGCTTAAAGTGATTTGGATTAGGCCCCATCCACGAATAGCCCAGCCCCTGCTGACAATTATTTTTGATTTTTGATTACACAACTGTTTGTCTGCTACTACTTATGTGTACAAGCAAACAGTTAAAACAAATAAAATGGCTGAAAAATTAAAAATAATAGATTGCAAAACATAGACAAAAACATATGGGCTGTGATGTGAGAAAACCTGCCTTTGGGGTTTCCGTCTAAAATGGGATTCAAACCAGCCTGCTCAGTTACAGAGATAAGCTGGGAAAATGCTTCATATTTGCTTTTGCCGTAATAAAAAATAGGTTACCATATCCGAGTGAGAAGTTTGGTGACGTGAGACAGCTGTCACCAGCCAAGGACCTGGTTTCTAGGACCGTCGTATCAACCAACAGGGTATCTTCCGCATCACTGTCTGAAACACAAATTAGCTGATTGAACTTTTTGCATGTGGAGTATTTTACATACTTTTTGTCATCTGTTTTTTCTCTTTTAATTATTATTTTTCAAAACAATCTTTCAGGAATATCATAAGACTTAAAAGAGTGTCAAGCAGTTTGGATCCAGGTCAGGTAAGACTTTTTGTCGGGCCTGATCTGGCTCTTAACTGTTTGTAAATGTTATCACCAGATGTCAAGTGGCCACTAAAGGGCAAAGAGTTAATCATACACTCCCTTAAAGCATTTTTTCCGTTTTCAAGTTGCAAAGAAGGTCACTTAAGAGATCATTTCAGGTAAATTGTTTTGTTTGATTTGATTCTTTACGTCCCATCACCATTATTTCAGTTATATAGGGACAGGTCTTCCTCGGTTGAACCAGTACTAACCTAGGACAAATGTGTCTTTCTCAAGGACCACAACACAATGACGCCGATGAGGCTTGAACCCGCGGCCCCTCAGTCTCAAGTCAAGCACCCAACCACTGCAAATTGTGAATTGTTTTGTTTAAGGTTACTCAAATATAAAGAATACATGCAACAAAAGCCACACAACCTGGAGCCCAAGTTTTTTATGAAGAAAGTGCTTCTTTTAACCCTTTCCCTCATGAATATTCATGCTAAGCTCCACCTACTATGGATAATTCATTAAATAAACTTTCACATTTGTACATAGAAAAAAGAAATTACTTGTCAGGTCCACTAGCGTAGGATCATATTGAATCATATTTCCATAAGCAAACAGAGTAAACCCTGATCAGGCAGCTCTTATAAGAGCTGCTTGATCTGGGTCTTCCCTGTTTGCAATGGTGTCAAAAGGCGCCTCTATGAGGTAATGGGTTAAACTATTTCAAAGGGAGGTCACCTACATTGCGACTGGCACACACCTGATCAATGAACTTTTAAGTTTTACTTTATCAGCATATAGTAGAAATCTGCAACATTTCTAGCATTTTCTGGCAACTATGTTTTTCATAGACTAGCTACTTTCTAATCACAAGTTTCATAGGAGAAGATATCTCCTGGCTGATATAACAGTTTACAGAACTAATATATTTTAGCTATTTATGTTAAGAGTCACCTATAGAACTTTCCTGTGAAGTTTGGTCAAAATTGGCACTGTGATTTAGGAGTTGTGATTTAAAGCAAATTGCTGAGCTCATAGCACTTTGTGGGCAGATGAGTTAAAAACTATCTGGCCCCAAAGGTTACAAAACTTTTTTCATGCTCAACTCAACTGAGCACGAAATTTCCACTGCCCATAATAAATAAAATACCGACAAATAAGGAAGTGTCCTGCAGGGTTTCAGCTGGACTGAAATTTACTTCGGACATTTTGTCCAAACAGCCCCAATATTGTTCGAACATTTGGAAATTTTTTAGGACATTTTTTAACACTTATTTTTACCACCATAAACAAAAATTGCCATCTGCCCTTCTCATATTGAAACCAGGGGTATTTTTGCAACCTTTTGGGATGGTGAGTGCTGCCTTATTGATTAGCTGGCTTTTTATTTAATGAGGGGACTGGAGCTTTTTAAGATTGGTGGGAGTGTGTGGGGTACTTTTGTTTGTTTGTTTTTGTTGCTTTACGTCCCATGTCAACAGCTATGGTCATTGCGGGACGGTCAGTTCACTTAACCACACTTTTTCTTGGGCAGGCTTGAGCAAGCGGTTAACCCGTAATTTGTGCACATACTTTCCCTTGTAACTGACAACAACCCTTCTTGAATAAATCAGCGGAAGGAGGAGAATGACCGTAGAAATTATTTCATGATCAATCTCCACGAAAGTATGGTACCGGGCCGGGATCGAACTCGCGACCCCTGGATCTGCAGTCAGACACGCATCTGTAGCCAGACACGTTACGGACTGCGCTATGAGGCCCGGTGTGTGGGGTACTGTTTTTGCTGCTCTTTACGGCCGCTACACGACTCGTTAGCCACGGAAAGTGACTGTTCAGGTAATGATGGAGCGGGCAAACTGTTTTGGAGCACAAAAAACTCGAGTTCCTGTTGTTTCTTGGTGGCAATTAAACCACTTTGCATTACCGTACAGCGTGCATTTCTGAAAATCGTCTCTTTCACAACTGGACAGCACACTCTCGTAGGGCTGCCACGTTTACACGTGTAAACGGCACCGTTTCGTGTTTCTGCAATAAACGTTTACAAAATTGACCTACCGTTTACACGAACTTTAGCACGTGACAAGCGTCGTGGTTTAAAAATAGCCTTTCCTAATGAAAAAATATTCTCTTAAACAGCGATACGTCACATCTCGATCTGGTTCATCAATCAGATTGTTTGTTTTCTCAGATTCCGCTGTATTTGATAAAGTATCTACCGCAAATCCGCAATTCGAAATTATGGCGGACATGGTAAAGGGGCCTTAAAAATGTCCCTAATATTGTCTCAGTCACTGCTTGGGGCATTTATATTCCTGCATTTTTAACAGCTATTTATGTAAAGGCAAAGAGGAGACGCACGTGAATTGTTTTGCTTACTTCCTGTGGGCGTGTGTAATGATGCGTAAGTGACGATTCCCAGTAACGTCTTGTTTGTGTCCACTCTCCAATTACACGCTTGCAACTGAAGAAAATGTCCGTAATGTAGGAGTCTGCGCATGTTGCAATCACTTTCCAATTACTTGAAATGAGTTCTATCACAACACCCAGCAAGAAATAATTACGAATATTTGCACAAGGTACATTTTTCAAATGGTTTTTAGGGAAAATATCGGCGATTTTACCGATCTGCATAATGGAAAAAAATCAATCTGGAAGTTATGTGTAAACGGAATCATTTAGGTTACTGGAACTGGTGTAAACGTTTACCAAATTTCGTAAACATGGCAGCCCTACACTCTCGAACATCTGGATTTTTTTTCGGGCTATGTCCGATGGCCGACACCAAACTGAGTCCCTGTCCTGCTTTAAGTTTCTCAGATGTTGTATTTATCATGCTAATTAATGTTAAAATACCAACAATTGAGCAGGATAAATTTTGTGCTCAGCTGAGTTGAGTATTTGATTTGATTCTTTATATCCCATCAACAATCTTTCAGTTATGTAGGGACGGGTCTTCCTGGGTTGAACCAGTACTAAGCTAGGATTAATGTGTCTTAGTCAAGGACACAATGCAGTGACGTCGGTGAGGCTCGAACCCGCAGCCCCTCAGTCTAGCCAAGCACTCTACCATTGAGCCACTGTGCTCCCGCTGAGTTGAGTATGATAAAAATGACATATCCTCGGGGCCTGGTATTGGACTATTTTTACACCCTGATTTCTTGATTACGGTAAATTTTCTAAAAGTTTTAACAATAGTTTCTTGCCAATAAGGCATACACATACAGGACAGACCCTGATCAGACTGCTTCTGAAGAAGCGACTGCTTCTGAAGAAGCGACTGCTTCTGAAGAAGCAGCCTGATCAGGGTCTTCCCTGTTTGCTATTCTGATAGGCACTTTGTGAATTCCAACCCTGATAACCACCAATTTATTTTGGAACAGAAAAAGAAAAGTGTTAGAAATTTCCGAATATTTACCGATCCATAAAGACAGACACATCAGCCATACTTACTCAGACGATCTTCAGCATCAGCTGTAATGAGTTCAAGGTTATTATAACAGGCGTCAAGGACTTGTATCACTTTGCTGTACTGTGATAGGAACTGGCTACCATCTTCCAACTGAAGCAGGTCTGTAGCCTTCTGCTTTACCTAGGAATGGGCAATATAAGCAATTTAAACATTGGTCCAGTGAAGCAAAATGTTTGGACGTAAAATTGTCATTATTTTCTTACCCATACCTTTAAACATATGTTGTGGGTGCTCAAAAGAACTGTCTCAATGAGACGGTTCTTTTGAGTACTCACAACATATGTTTTGGTTGAGAATAAGTAAAAACAATTTCAATTTAATAGACACTCTTTCTTTCTTTCTCTATATACTGCCAGACCCTCTTTCGAGTATTATCGGCAGGTGTACTTTGTTCACTCCGGGTTGCAGGACGAAAGCCTACAAGTAACCATATCTAAATTACCGTAGGGTTCTTTAACCTGCACAGGGGGTTACTTTCCCTGCACAGGGGACATCCAGTTAATGTCCCGATCCGAAGGATGATGCACTTATCTAGCGTCATCCCTGCAAATGACACTAGAGAAAGCGTGTTCGGACACCGAAATTTTTCTCGCCGCGAGCGGGAATCGAACCTGGGACCTCTAGAACCAGAGGCAAGTGCCTAACCACTGAGCTACCAAGCTTTCTCAATCTGGGGGCCTGCTAAAAAATAGAACTTCACTGAAGTTTGTTGCACCTGCAGGGTATTATTTTGTGTACTATTAAAACGATTGGTATGAAACTATATAACAAAAGGAGATGCACCCATAAGGTACCCACTATCTATTCAGTTCATAGTTTTTGAGCATGAAAAATGACTAAGTTTAAAAAGCTGAAAAAGTGTCAAAAATTAAACTGGAGAATAAAAAAATCACAGTCATGTATGCACATATTTAGACCATGATAAAAACACAAATGAGTTACAATGCGCTTAGGCCTTTTAAAAACATTTATTTGTCAAGTTCAAGGGTGCTTGGAGGTAGAAAATTCCTTGAAAAGGTAAACCTACCTTGGAAATATGTTCATGCAGAACAGCATAATGAGCTTGTTCCTGATCATCCAGACTCTTTAATTTCTCCAAGATCCGCTGTTTCACACGCTGTATGTGCTTCTGCTTAGCTGCCATCTTTCTACCAAAGAAATAAACAATATCATAGGCCCCAAGATAAGAGAGTGCAACAGAAAATTATTTTTCTTATTTCTTAGCCAAAACATATGTTGTGGGTACTCAAAAGAATCGTCTCAAAGAGACGGTTCTTTTGAGCACCCAAAACACATGTTTAAACTGGTGGGTAAGAAAATAATCACAATTTAACGCTAAAATTATTTTCTTAACTTGCCCTATGATATCAGTCTCGTCATAATACATGTTTGTTTTTACCTTTGCCTGCCAGTGTCATCTGCTGATAACCTTTACAAAAAGTATGGACCAAGATCAGGCGTGACAAGATGTCAGGCATGATCTGGATCCAAACTATTTGACACTGACGATACATGTACAATGTATTTCCCAAAAGATTGTTTTTTTAAATTGATGTAAAACAAATCAGAACATGACAAAAAGCATGCAAAATTTAACAACATGCTTTAAGAGCTATTACTTCAAGGGCCTATCATGATTGCAGCAGCAGCAAAATTTTATGATTTATATGTTTCAAATTCATAAAATATAAGCCTTGATATATCATTGGAATCATTTGCTGGCTAATAAGAAAGCATTAACATCTGGGTTATACGATAAAGATAAGAACAAACTAGAACTGCAAAGTTCATGGCGGGCTATCGAAAATCCTGACACTGACAGCTTTTGACCACTCCAGAGGTCCCCCTGGGGATATGGTCAAAAATAAATAAATGTGCTCTTTTATGCCCCACTTGTGCAAATAAGCCACTCAACAAATTTTGCTGGATTTGGTCCAGTGGTTTAGGAGACAGAATTATGGTCAGATGGACAGACAGACAGAGGCAATCACAATATCCCCACCCCCAATGCTTTTTTAAAAAGGGTGTGCATAAAAATAACATATGAGCTGTGCCATGAGATTTCCAACCATGTGGTATGTGCGACCAGCAAAGCCTCAGATCAGCCTGCGCTAAGCGCAGTCTGATCAGAGCCTTTGCTAGTCGCTTGAATATTCTATGAGTGTGAAGCTACTGATTGAACATCGTTTGGAGTTTCTAAGCATAAAGGAGGCTGCACAGGCTCGTCTGAATCTACACTTGTCAAAATGCCACATTGTTCGAAATCAAATGCCGCGGCTCATATAAGCAAGTTCATAAGATTTTGGTACTACGTATTATGCAAACTCTTCAAACATGCATGTGCAGCTATCTAGTGGGGCCAGATGCCTGAGCCTTTATCTATGTCCAGGAGATGAAACCTTTCACGGAAAACTCAGTACACCGCAATATGATCCGCTTGGTTCAGCTTCAATAGATTCCTTAATTTTCGGTTCTGTTCAGTTTCTCTTAATTTTGTGCTGCATATTTTATCCAAAAAAGTGCGTAATCTGCAGCCTTTCATAGGGCCAGTTTAGGAAAATAATTTGCGTAAAATTGCATTATTTGCTTATCCATCAGTTTAAACATGTGTTGTGGGTACTCAAAAGAAACGTCTCAATGAGACGGTTCTTTTGTGCACTCTCAACATATGTTAAAATTGATGGGTAAGAGGGTGGCTGGCTTCTAGTTATCGGAAATGGAAGTTTATATATTGAAAATCGATTAGAAATAATTTTGACTTAAATTACATGAGCAGTGTGTTTATCAAAATGGTGGACTGTCCAGTTGCCGCTGTCCCCTGCAAAATTTTTGCTGCAAAAAGAGGCAATATTTCGGTTTGGAGAATGTCGTGGATGAAGATGCAGTGCAAAGTTTGTCTTAGGGTACAGAAAACAAAAATTTTACTTTTCAAATGTTAAAAATTTCAAATTTTACTGTTTAATCAAATGTTGATAATCAAATCAGGCCCCCTAGCAGACTATCATGAAATTAAAGGTTTTTATAAAGGCTATTTTAGGCAAAAAAAAAAGGTTGTTTCATTGAAATGCCTGGGAAAAGGGTGGTTAGGATCAACTAGTCATTCTGACATTACCTCAGCTGTTTAGCATCCATGGATGTAAAGCAAGAAATCAACCCAAAAGCATTTAAATTTACCTTACCTCACTTTTTTATTGCTGCCTTATCTGAAGCCTCAGAAAAATTGACCTTAAGACCACTATAAGAGTCACCCTTGTGCAAATGGAAGGTAAACACAATGCTCAGAGGATGAATACAGCTTTTTGAAAAGTTCAAGATGTCAAAGACATTACTTTTCAACATACTTATGGTCCATTCTTTATGTTCAAACTGATCTTGCAAAAGGGGGACGTGCATTAAGAGGCTATTTTAGCCCCCCTATGAGTTCAAAAAATAAATGTTGCTCTTCACAAGTTTCTTCTTATTAGTTTATTAGAACAATAGCCAAAGTGTAAAAGTCTGGTATTAATTCGACTTTTACGGTTGCTATGGTAACAAATATGGCCGCCAAAATAGGCTGAAAATAGGAAAACAACCATTTTGGAGCGAATTGGAGACATGTAACAGAGGAATTAATATAGAGCACAAGCAAATACCAAAAAAACATTTTAACAGATGATGAGAATTATCACAGCACACAATATATTAAAAGGTTTTATTGGTATTTGCTTGTGCTGATATCTAATTCTTAAAAATTCGGTCTCCAAAAGCCTCAAATTTGGCCTAAAATGGCGATTTCTCTATTTTTAGCCTATTTTGTCTGCCATTTTGGTTACCATAGCAACCGGTAAAAGTAAAATAAATGCCATAATTTTACACTTGGGCTATTCTTCTAATAAACCAATAAGATTAAATTGGTGAAAAGCAACTTTCAGTTTTTGGCTCCAGAGGGGGCCAAAATAGCCCCTTAATGCACGTACCCCTTTAAAGGTTTAATAATCAAAATAAAGGTTATTAAAGGTTTTTCAGCCAAATTAAAGGTTTTAAGGATTGCAACCAACTTAAAGGTTTCAAAAGATTTAAAAGGTTCCACTAGGGGGCCTGTCAAATGTTAAAAAGTTCTATTCCATAAAATTTTGCACATTTTCTTCATTCTAGCTAAATATGAATTGCGAAATGTATCGTATTATAAAGTAAGCATATCGTTGCAGCCCTGTCTACCCTCATACACCATAGCCAATTTCATAGGCCTTCCGTACCTTTCCATATTTCTTTCGTAATTCAAGTCACATGCACTTATAAATATCACATGACTAAATCAGTAAATCAAAACTGAACCTGGAACCATGAAACCAGCTTCAAAATACCAAAAGTAATTCAGTTTTGTAAGCATGTCTTGTGTGTAATGCACACAAAGTAGGGATAAGTTATAAAGGACTATTCAGCATCCTTTTGTAGACTTTTTGTAAGCTCGAAAACCAATTTCAGGTATATGTATTTCAGACAGCATTCGTGGTTGTTTACATTCTGGACGTCAACATACGATACATGGCATATGTCACAAAATCTGCATTGCGGTTGATTGCGTAAACACTTCACAATTTGAAGAATGGTAAAATTATTCTTTTAGGTATACACAGACTGTAGAAATCCCCCAGGTGAGAACAAGCAGATACGGCACTAGGTCTTTCCGCTGCACTGCTGCTAAAATGTGGAATAACCTCCCACAACATTTCAGAGATATAACAAGTTACGATGTGTTCAAAAACCAGATAAATTCATGGAGCGGAGAGGCCTTTGTGTGTTTGTTTTGTTCAGAGGCTTAAATTTTGCTTGTTTGTTGCTTGTTTTATGCTTCATTTTTATTTATAGTTAATACGCTTTGTTATAACCTGCATGTTTAAATGTAGCTGGTTCTACTATAACATTTTATGGAAGACAATTCTGTCAGTACTTTAGACTTGTACCGACATGCGAATCAATTGTTTTAAGATTTAAAGTACTTTAAATGCTGTGATAAACTAAGTAAATGTGCTGTTTAAAACATGCTCCTATCTTAACTTATTATTTGTGTTGTGCTTGTATGTATCATGTATACTTGTCTTAATTTGTCAGTCTGTAAATAGCTATTCATAGCCAATGTTATACTGTTTTGTACTTCCGACTATATAAATAAATTTGTATTGTCTTGTATTGTTAGTATTGTAAAAAAAATCTCAGCAAAAACACCAGTGGCACTGTGTCATCGTGCTATCAAGTCAATCTGTGGAACCAGTTGTCGGAGACTATTGTAGCTGCCCCAACCCTTGATGACCTCAAGATGGAGCTGGCCAGCCAGGATAAACTATGTACAGACAATTTTTTTCCCTCTTTTACCCTGCACCTTGTTTGAGTCTCACAGTCACCTTGTACATAGTTAACCACAGTGTGATAATGCTTCAGAGAAGGACATGCACTGTATTGGAAGAAGGGACTGTCAGTTCACTTTACTACACTTTTTTTTCCTGGCCAAGCTTCAACAAGCTGTAAACCAGTACTTCCTTTATAGGGGTGCAACGATATACCGATTTACCGGTAAACCCCAATTCACTCTAAATAAATATCGTATCGCGATACACTTTTGGCTGTACCAGAAGCGGTAAAAAAAAGGAAAAAAGACGCTGTGGTATAATTCCTGACACAAACTACACAAACGTTGACTCTGTCTAACAGCTTATCGCCGACTTTCAAGCATTGGAAGATGTTTATTCTGTACGACAGACATCAATGCGAGCCACAACATATTGTTTATGGATAGTTTACACATTTTCTATCCACCCCTTCAAGTTATTTCCGCATTTCAAATACCGACGCTTTATGGTTAAAACTTGTAAATATCCGTTCGTGTTGCCAATTAGACCAACAGGCAACATTTACTTTCCGTTTCAAAAAAGATGGCGGACAATCACGAATTATTGTAGTGAAATATCTAAAAGGGAATGCACAAATTCGATCATTTCTCCTTGAAAAGCAGCCGCGGGACAGAAGGAGTAGCTGAAAATATGACAGTGTGTAATAGATGCCAATTTCATGACCCTTGAATTATATTATAATACTGAACTAGGGGCAGTAATAGGCAGAAATGAAGATACCAGGTGTATCGCAATATGTATCGCAATACAGGTTTTCCATATCACAATGAGCTTTTTGGCGTATCGTTGCACCCCTATTCCTTTACATACTTTAGCTTAACTGACAACAATCTAGTCCTAGTTTTCTCTGACATGTTAGCAGCTTTTCCTTATTTTGATATTTGCCACTACCAGGGGTCGGGAGTTCGATCCCGGCCCGGTCCCATACTTATGTGGAAGTTGATCATAAAATAATTTCTACTGTCATTCTCCTCCCTTCTGCTGTTAGTGGCAAATATCAAAATAAAGAAAAGCCACTTGAACATCAGAGAAGGCTCGGATTAACAACAACCCTTCTTGAATGAATCAGCAGATGGGAGGTGAATGACAGTAGATATTATTTCATGATCAACTTCCAAATAAATATGGGACCGGGCTGGGATCGAGCTCCCGACCCCTGGATCTGCAGTCAGACACGCATCTGTAGTCAGACACGTTACCGACTGCGCTACGCAACTGGCTAGGTGTACTATGTTGCAGAATGAAAGCCTACAGGTAACCATATCTAAATTACCGTACAAGGGATGAGGCCCTCCCAGGGGTTTTGGGGAACAGGGGAAAAATGGTATTTGTTTCAGAGGAACAGGGGAACAAAGGCCAAATTTTGTGGGGAACAAAGACAATATTTGGGAACACGGGAACATAAGAAAACAAGTTTTCGATTTTTGGGGAACAAGCCAATTTATTTCAGGGGAACAAGGGAACAGGTACCCCCCTGGGAGGGTTTTCTCATCCTTTTATGTTCATTTCTGACCATTTTCGGCTAAAGGTGCCGAAAATATCTAAAAAGGGCACCTAGGTTTCTTGCTGATTTTCATAAAGACGGATAAATTTTAAATAAATATAACAATACAGTCTTAAAGATAGTACATTTAACCATTGCTTTTTGAAGAAAATTCAAAGATATGCAGAGAAATAACGGAGAAATGATAATTTAATCTTCAACATACGTCAGTTTTGAAAGCTCAGTCACCGTTCAGCCACAACAAAGTATCTCCAATGAATACATTTACCTGTATATAAGTGACCAATCCGTGTTTATTGGGTCGAAGCTGCTAATGACACTAGGGAAAGCGTGTTCGGACACCTAAATTTACCTCGCCCTGAGTGGGGATCAAACCAGGGAGCTCTAGCACCAGAGGAAGTTATGCTTACTACTGAGCTTCCAGGTTTTCATGAGTTATGAAATAATATATTTCGCTTGTTTTCATTAATAACGCCGCTTTCGTTGGCTGTCCGAAAGAAGGATAAGCTCGAGATTCAGTCTCAGCTAATTTGTTTACCATCTATGGTGACGAGAGTCAAATGCCGAGGCGTATCTGAGTATGAGCAAGTTCTTTAAATGGCTATCGGATTATATTTCATTCACTGTCAAAAGAAACGAATAATCATAGCCAATGAAAACAGGATTTGGTCAGTAATTTCGTTGCTGTTTTGACGAAAACTGCCGCCATTTGCCATGCGCTGAAGAGTTCAACAAGGGAGATAACAGGGGTGCGTTGCTTAACGCGAGCGTTTTGTAGCGCTTTGTGGCACTTTGCTATGCAACGGTATGTTACAATATAGCGCTTCGTACCGCTACAAAACTATTCTTGAGCAGTCTCGCGGAAAGCGATATGTGAAACGAACCGTTGCATAAGCAGAGCGCTGCGAAGCGGTTTATGTGAATAGGAATATTTTCGATGCGCAACGGACTGTTACAAAAAGCGCTTTTTTGAGGCATTATCGTTGCATAGAGTTAGGAAAGCGCTACGTAGCGCTACATTAAAGCGCTCGCGTTAAGCAACTCTCGCCAGATTATACCACGTGAAGTTTTTAATTTTAGGACCTGGGGTAGCATGGGTAGGTGGGTGCAGGTGGGTGAGTTTTCAGGCAGGCAGGTAGGCTAGGCTAGGCTATGTCAGGCTAGGTTCATGGATTTGCATGTTGTGAATTTAGGAGGCTTAAAAAAGTAGTTATTTTATACATATTTTGATGAGAGGAAAATTAACATAACTTTTCTAAGGAAAATAATAAGTTTAATAGATAGATTTAGATTGAAAACTCTTATTCATAAGATACGAAATCTGAAACTTTAACAGATAACAGATATGAAAGCTCCTTAATGCAATCAATAAGTAAGTGAGTATGATCAGGAAATACAAAATTTAATGTATCTATCTATCTATCTATCTTCTAATACTGCCTATGCCCTCACGAGCATTTTTGGCAGGCACTGCGCGTCAGGGTTATGAAAAAGAGTAAAAGATGAATGAATTGTAGATGAGAGGTTAAAATCTAGATCAAAGGAGGCAAGAATAAAAACAAATTTCTGGGATTGATCAGTAAAAACATAAATGAAGACAGTACTTAAAACTGATGAAAAGGGGCGGGTCTAAAACTATTAAAATCATGTTAAAATATGCAGTGTACTGTCTAGGGTTTGGGATGATGCAGTTGTCCAACTGCTGCCTTGAAGATCTCAAGACTTGGAGCAACTGCAACATTGGCTGGGAGGGCATTCCACTGGACAATGGCTAGTGGAAAGAAAGAATATTTATAGTAGTCCTTACCAGTATGAATTTGACGGAATGTCATAGAATGGCAATACCTGGAGATCCTATGTGTGGGCTGCATGTAGTCAGGAAGGGGCACGGCCACCAGGCCATTTACAATTTTGTAGAAGAGGCAGAGACGGGCCACAGATCATCTCTCTTCAAGGGTCTGCCAGTTCAACTGAGACTGCAATGAAGTGACACTAGTTGTCCTGGCGTAATCATTTAAGGTCCACCGGGCTGCACGTCTTTGGACCATTTCTACTTTATGGGCCTTATCTTTGGTATGGGGGTCCCACACTGCTGAAGCGTACTCCAGCTGGGGACGAACTAGGGATTGATAAGCCATTTCTCGGATTTGGGGGGACTTAGTTTTGATATTTCTTTAACAAATCCGAGAGACCTGTTTGCATTGGCTGTGATTCTGTCCACATGAGTGTTCCAGCTGAGGTTGCTGGAGATATCCACCCCCAAGTACCTGACGCTGCTGACAGCCTCCAGCACCTGTCCATGCAGTATATACTGCGTCTGGATAGGGTTCCTGGAGGATGTCACCCTCACGACCTGGCACTTGGAGGGGTTAAACTCCATATCCCATCTAGCCTCCCATGTCTGCAGTCTGTCAAGGTCCCTCTGTAGTTTGTCACTGTCGCTTTTATTTTCTAGGGCTAGGTAAATGGCAGTGTCATCAGCAAAGAGACGCACCTGTGAGACAATGTCATCGGGAAGGTCATTGATGTAGACCAGGAAAAGGATCGGGCCCAGGACAGAGCCCTGAGGGACTCCAGATGTGACTGGGACAGAGTCCGATTCCTCGCCCTCAACAACGACCTTCTGCCGACGGTTACCAAGGAAGGCTTGTATCCAGCGCAAGGTTGCGCTTCTGATACCGTAGGAGTGCAGTTTCATGATCAGTTTTGAGTGGTTTACCTTGTACCACAATCACAAACTGCAGACTCACCAACGGTACCGTGAGGAAGATCCGCGGGACATTTACAGTGAGAAGACATCCGAAAGACAATAAAAGCAAATCAACCAGCTCTCTCTCTCTCTCTCTCTCTCTCTCTCTCGTCAAGATTATGCAAAACTAAACTAGTAAGGACATAAAGTAATGTACTATCAAAGATCTCCTGCAAACAATGGGAAGTACATAAAACAATAAATCAACAACATCAGAACCACCACATTAGACCAGACAGCAGCCTAAGCTACCATGGGAAGGGGGCTTAAATGCATTTCACTGGCGCCAAAGCTTCGCCCTAGATTTTGTTATTGTTAAAACACAAAGGATGTTTAGCTCGCATATAGGCTTCCTAATTAATGCAATGCACCATCACATAGAAACAATCTAATCAAATTAACACACTATGATGAAACAAAAGAAAAGGGCTCATGACCAACAGATAATCAGAGCTAAAGAAAATATCAAGTTGAGCTACGGTGGGCCCAGCCAAGGGCAAGCATCAGACACAAACCTAAGGATTAAAACTTTACGCCAGGGCCGTCATTGAGTCTGAGGCCTGATCCACCGTCGTGCAATTAAAGAGGAAACCATAAGCTATAAACCGTGATTGTGTTAACAACCAGTCATGCAGACTGTTGCATGATATCCATGTTGTATCCCACTCTTTTATAACCTTTAATCACCTTTTTAAATTCATCATTAAAGCTAGGCTTTCCAACAATTCTTTTAAATTTATCAACTAAAGCACCATAAAATACAGGTTCTGATATGCCTCGTTTCAGAAGAGTTGAACAAGTATTGCATTTAACATTCAACTCTTAGAGTCTGTAATAAAATTTAGAATAGGCTTTACGAAGTTTATGGTATCGATAACCTTGTTTTAGAAAAAGGCTTTAAGAAGTTTATGGTATCGATAACCATATGTTTCTGTTGTTGAAGACATCAACATTAGAACATACTCTCGCAAAACGAATAAGTTGCGAATTCTAACACACCTCGCCTATAGAGCCAATGCTAAAAAAGTGTGATATATCAAACAATAATTCACAGTTTTGAAATCGCGAGGAAAGTACGTGCTAGCCGACGTCATTTGTTACTGGAAAATGACGTCATTCATGACGTTAGACGGTGTAACGTCGTTTTTACGCTTGAAAAACGTTACAAAAACATGTAAACGTATGCGACGTAGTCTAAGTATTGGCGGGAGTTCTTCAGTGCAATGGCGGAAAGTTGGAAGAAGCTGAAGATTTCAAATGTGTTTTCGTCGTTTATTTTGTGTTAGAATCGAAATAGATCAGCCCCAGTGCGTGAATTGTTGAGTAATAATTCACTGTTTGTCGGTCAGTTGTACGAAGATAAATCACTCGCGCTGCGCGCTCGTGATTTGATCTTCTTTACAACTGACCTCCAAACAGTGAATTATTACTCAACAATTCACTGCTAGAGCTGATCTATTTCTTAAATGTATACACCATAGGAATATGCACAAGAAATTTGTTTTTGGTGTTTCAGTAATATTTAAACGCAATATACAGTTATGAGCAGTCATCTATTTCATATTCATTTAATAGTGATTTCGTGGCTATCACATGTCATTTGCAAAAAAATAGGTGAATATGATCTTGAAATACCACAATCAGACACTGCAGATCAACCCACGGCACCGTGAGGAAGATTCACAGCACACTAACAGTCACAAGACATCAAGATGACAATTACAGCAAAGCAACTAGCTCTCTCTTCCTCAGCAAGATGATTGCAAAACTATAATGCATAACAAAACAAAGACCAAACACAAAAACCCAACAAGCAATAGGAGGTACATAAAACAATAAATCATCAGCCTTAGAATGGACAGCAGCCTAAAAAACTGAACGCCATTTCTAGTAATTTATTGAACATACTCATATGCTTGGTACAACAACAACAACAACAACAACAACAACAACAACAACAACAACAACAACAACAACAACAACAACAACAACAACAACGATTGGGTATTACTGGGAAATACTACATACACAGATCACAGACCAACACATGGCACCATTAGGAAGAGACACAAAAGTACAGACAACGACAAACTCATAATATATCTACATCCTGTGAAACGCGTTGAGATTAAATATGTAAAGTAAATAACATTTCTCGATTTTTCTTTCTTCTTTTATACATCCTCTATTGTGGTCTAACTCTTTTTTGAGCTAACAATCAACAACTAGTAGCTTTCTCTTCCTCAGGACGATGATTGCAAAGCTAGAAAGGATTCACAGAATCATATAAAAATGCAATAGACAAAAAAATAGACATAATGTCAAGTAGACAATTAAGTTCATCAAATAAAGTTCACCATTTCTATTAAAATTGATTCAATTTTTACATGAGTTCGTCTTTACTGACTGTTCCAAGGTGGTGCTTCTTTTGTGGATTTTTTTTTGTTATTTATGTTGTGTGTTTGTCGTGTTTTCTTGTCTGTTCATTGTAGCCTTGTGGTCACCTTCTGGGAAATGACTGACCTCTTGGCTCTCTTGTATTTGATGTTTTATTGTATTTTGTCACTTTCCAATGTGGTGTCCTGGGTCAAATGTGGTGCTTAATTGAATCGATTCCTGATCTTTGCCTTCTTTCTTACTTTGATTATAAACAAGTTTTTGCAAATCATTTGCTATTTTGTCATTTGCAATAATAGTAAGTGAGTATGATCAGGAAATATCACAGTCACAAACTGCAGACAAACCCGTGGCATCGTGAGGAAGAGCCACACAACAATCACGAGCCCCAAGGAATACAAACAAGCAAAGCAACCAGCTCTCTCTACCCCATCAAGATGATTTCAAAACTACAATGGAGACAAAGTAACGCACAACAAAACGTAGAACAATTCCAGAATCACACAATGGGAGTAACAATCAACAACGAAATCAACAATAACAACAACAACAGAACCACCGCCTTAGAACGGACAGCAGCCAAAGCCATGTATTTTCTATATTGGTGGAAAAAGATTGAAAGTAACATACATTTAGAGCAATCTTTCTATTTTACTCACAAAGAGCTTGAAGTATGGTGGTTTTGTGTTTGGGCCAGAGGATTCTAGATGGGCACAAAAAGAGTGATCCAAAATTTGTGATCTGAATAATTTCAAAAATAGTAAGTGAGTATGATCAGGAAATTATCAAGTTTGATAACTATTGCCTTTAGCTAATCATTATGGATACAGAATACAGAATACACATTTTATTTATAGTCGGAAATCTAACAAATTATACTTCTACCACGACCTCTAAGGTTTGACCCTCGATTTATTCAATGCATTTATCGTTACAGCCACGCCTCAAAGCGTTTGGTGGAAGTATAGCATTAGCTATGTATAGCTATTAACCGACACATATAAATATTAAGACATGTTACATAGTACAACGTACAGTAGGATTATAAAATGGAAAATTTAGTTTTAAATTGCACATAGAAGCATTAGCATCACAAGACATACATATTATGATAAAATTTAAAAGCGTTTAACTTGTTACATGCACATATTTGTAGCAAACATAACTGAAAAGAAAAGAAAATTGTCTTCAGCTATGACCAGAATTGAGTCTGTAAATTTATTAAATTTTGATATAAATAGTCAATATTATTAGGAAATCACCATAAAATTACTATTAAATAATCACAGCTTTTACAATCATAACAATCATGTTAAAGTTAGGATAAATAATTGACAAAACTCAAAAAGAGCTATAAAACTGAAGATTCAACATTAAAAGCAACAAAAAATAAAACACAAGCATTATCAGTTTGAGTAGAACGAGCATGTGGAGACCCCCCCCCCCCCGCTTCATGTACCGATTTGTGACCTAATTGTTCCATAGATGTAATTTCTCGGAAATTTTGTGATAGGTAATTCCATATTTAAGCAGAGGTAGAGCGGAGGGATCTGACACCATACGTACTGGTCCTCACCTGAGGTATGTAAACTGTATTTGTGTTCCTAAAAGAATAAGAATGGGATTTATACATGTAGTTTGAAAGTACTCAGTCCGCAGCAGGATGATTACATGCAACTGTGTGTGCATTAATGACACATTACGTGGAAAGTATCAGTATCTAAGCTTAAATTTAGAAAATTGATAAATTCCAAAATTTGTGGGTTTTTTGGTCAAAAATTACATTTATCACCATATTTTTATTTTGGCTATTTTTTTAGATATTTACCAGGGAAACATGTATGCTACTAGCTACAAAGTAAGAAAGAGGGCAAAGATCAGGAATCGATACAATCAAGCACCACACCTGACCCAGGATAACAATGGGAAAGTGACAACGTCACAAATAGACATCACAAACGAGTGTCAAGAGGTCAGCCCTTTCCCAACATATGACTACAAGGCACCAACAAACAGACGTGCATGAAAGCATAACAAAACAAGACAGGAATAACATAAATGATCCACAAAAGAAGCACCACCTTGGAACGGTCAGTAAAAATATTTTACTGGAGGGCTTAAACCGGTTTAACCGTGCACCAACCTCACCCTCACAAGTCAACTCTGACACAGAAAATCCATAACACTAGTGGAACTGCAAATAAACTAAATAACTTTTTCTGGCTTAATTGTATGGAGGCCTACATCCTACATGGTATCGTTGTTTCATGGCATGATTCCAACTTTCAAGACCTAGGCATCCACTAGATGATGTGACACAGCAGAAGCTAAACTTTATATAATGGTTCAGTAATACCTTATATCAGAACTGCTATGAATCTTTTAGCGTTGTTGTAAAGTAAGTAAGGGGGCAAAGATCTGGAATCGATACAGTCAAGTACCTCACCTGACCCAGGATACCAATGGGAAAGTAACAAACTCACAGTTAGAAACCACAAACGAGAGCCAAGAGGTCAGCCCTTTCCCAGCAGGTGACCACAAGACACACACAAACAGACACGCATAAAGGCACAGCAAACACAGGACAGAAAAAACACACAAAAGATCCACAAAAGAAGCACCACCTTTGAATGGTCAGTAATTTTTTTTTACTGGAGGGCTTTAACTGGTTTAACGGTGTACCAACCTCACTCTTAGTTCAGATGTGGATCATGACACATAGATGTTTGGTTTTCATGAAAGACCCCTAACTTATCAATGCATCATCTCCTAGAATATATAAATCAAGATATAAAAAGGAGATAAAGCAAAGATAAGGACTCAACAGTAAATAACACTGAATACCGGAGCAAAAGAAATCCAACATGTAAACCCCGATGGGCCCGACAAACAGCCAAAGCATCAGGCCCCTACCATCTCATTAACAGATAAGGCTTTAAGTGGGAACCATCATAGAGTCTGAAGTCCGACCCACCGGCGTGCAATCAAAGAGGAAAGCAAAGTTGCCAACCGTGATTGGATTGACCACCAAGCATGCAGTCTGTTGCAATACATTAATGTTATAGCCTATCTTTTTATAATTGGGAAATTATTTTTATGAATTGCGCTGAAAAATTATTAGAGCCAACAATCTTCTTCTATTTATACACCAAGTCACCATAAAATTCAGGTTCCGAAAGTCCATGGTGCAAGAGAGATTTAAGTCCAACTTAGAATTTAGATATCAAATCATAGTATCGTCTATAAAATTTAGAAAAGGTAAATCTCCCACCAAGAATGCCATCCGTCAGTCCGTCCGTAACACTTATTCGCGTCATATCTCCTGAAACCTTATATCGATTTTCAGACAACTATACTCATATGTTCCTCGTAGTAAGACGGTGTGCAGAGCACAAAATCCTGCTACCTAGGCTCAAGGTTAAGTTCACAGGTCAAGGTCAAACGATTTACCCTTGAATTATTTCGTGTCCGCTCCATATCTCCTGAACCCTTTGATCAATTTTCATGAAACTTCACTAATATGTTCCTCTTAGTAAGACGGTGTGCTGAGTAAATGATCCAGCATCATATACTCAAGGTCAAGGTCACTTGTCAAGGTCAAAGGGTTAATCCTTGGATTTCGTGTCTGCTCCATCTCTCTTGAACCCTTTGATCGATTTTCATGGAACTTCACTCATATGTTTCTCTTAGTGAGTCGGTATGCAGAGCACATAACCCAGCTATCTAGATTCAAGGTCAAGGTCACAGGTCAAAGGAGTTACCCTTGAATTTCATGTCCCTTCCATATCTCCTGAATCCTTTGATCGATTTCATTGAAACTTCACTCATATATTCCTCTTAGTAAGAAGGTATGCAGAGCACATGATCCAGCTACCTAGACTGCATGTCAAGGTCACAGGTCAATGTCAAAGGATTTGCCCTTGAATTTCGTGTCCGCCCCATATCCTCTAAACCTTTTGAACGATCTTCATAAAAAATCACTCATATGTACGTCTTAGTAAAACGGTGTGCAGAGCAAATGATCCAGCTACCTATACCCAAGGTCACAGGTCAAGGTCAAAGAATGCACCCTTGAATTTCGTGTCCGCTCTGGACATATCTCCTGAACATTTGAGGCGATTTTCATGTAACTTCACCCAAATATTCCTCTTAGTGAGATAATGTGCAGAACCTATGACTCGGCTACACAGACTCATGGTCAAGGTCACAATTCAAGGTCATGTTATTTAACCTTCAAATTGTGTCCGCCTCCTAAATAGTTTGCACTACTTTCATTAAACTTCATTCAAATGTTCCTCATAGTTGCTCTTAGTGAGACAATGTGCAGAGCACATGACCCAGCCAATTTGACTCATGGTCAATGTCTTTGGTCAAGGTCAGGGGATTTATCCTTGAATTTGGTGTCTGTTTCATATCTCCTGAACCACGAGGTCACGAAACGTCACCTAAATGTTCCTCTTAATGAGACGATTTTTAGAATCTTTGAATTGGCTACTAAGACTCGAGGCCAAGGTCACACTTCAAGGTCATGTGCTTTACCCTTCAATTTGTGTCTGCTCTATATCTCCTGACCCCATAGAGCGATTTTATTAGACTTTATTTTTTATATCATCCTCTGGAGATTTTTTTAAAAAAATCATCTAAAATCATTACATAGACTAAAAGCAATAAGTGGAACATTAATGATAATAGCTAATAGTTATAATTTGGATTTAATTGCCATTTCATTAAGGTTAATCAAAATGTCTATAAATAGAGCGGAATGTGGCCTTTAGTAAAATGAGGATTTTCTTGAAATTAACGCATTTTTAAGTAAGATTGCTTTAAACTTTTTCTTCGTTTATCTTTTATTTTCAGAATGTTTGCCAAACTCGCTTGTAGACCTCTCAAATTTCCAAAAAAAGATCAACTGAAACTTTGATTCATTCGGCTGTGGCTTTCAGACCCCCTGCGAACAATAAAATGGCAATAAGATCAAAATTTTTGTTATTTACTATTATTGATATTGTTCCACTTATCGATTTTAGTCTAAGTGATGATTTTGAATAAAAATTTATCTATGGAAAATCTCCACCGAGGATGAATTTGAAAAAATGAGCTACGTATATATAGGTCGGCACTAGGCAGCTCGGCTGGGAAGGGGCTTTCAGATCCGACCTACCCAAATGTTCCTCGCAGTAAGCTAATGTGCAGAACCTATGACCCGGCTGTGCAAACTTAATGCCAAGGTCACACTTCAAGGTCATGTGATTTACCCTACATTTTGTGTCCACTCCATATCTCATAAACCCTTCGAACGATTTTCATTAAACGTCATCCTTTCAGTGATGCGGTGTGCAGAACCAATGACTCAGCTACACAGACTCAAGGTCAAGGTCTCACTTCAATGTCATGGGAGAAATTTATCCTTGAATTTCCAGTCCCTTCCCATCTCCTAAACCATTTGTTAGATTTTCATTAAACAGCACTAAAATGTTTCTCTCAACGAGTTTGTTGCAGAATCCATGACTCAGCTATGCTAACCCAAAGTCAAGGTCACACTTTAAAGTAACGAGAGATTTGCGGCGGGGGATATAGCTGTCCTTCAGACTGCTGTCTTGTGTTAAATCAGGTTTACCAACAGGCCCAACGGGGTGTACACCTGTTCGACGTTTGACTTGGGGCCGTTTTTACACTGATAAAAAAAATTTAAGGAGAAAAAGCAACTAGATCTACCACTATAAATTGCCTGAGATAACTTGTATATACTAATAACTTCAGTTGTGATTAGAGACGTTTGCATTTGCTGATTTGCTGGGAAAATCCCGATGACAGTGCGTATTTAACTAGACTTGACATTTCGGCCTATAGCAAACTTTGCCCATGGCCTTATCGGCCCATATTTTCAACATGAAGGCACATTGTATTTTCAATAAATTGATACGAGTCAGCATGTGTGATTTAGACCAGTTGGCGAATCCAACATGCCTTCACCCTTGAACTGATGCTTATTCGGTACAGCCGAAAAAATATTCAATTTTTGTGACACTGACCTAATTTTCAAGGTCACCAGGATCAATATCTGGAAAAATGCACTCTATCTTCTTAACTGATGGTAAAATTTTGACCAAACTGACACAGATTCATTGTTGGGAGGATCCAAGTAATGTTTTGCTTTGGTGACCTTGACCTAAATATTTGGTAACCTTGACCTAATTGTTAAGGTAACCAGGCTTGTATAACTATGAAAAAGCGTTTTCTGCAATCTTGCCAACCAATGGCCAAATTTTGATTTTCAATCTTCATTTGGATAACCCTAAGAAATAATTAAATTTTAGTGATATCTTAAAAGAAAATAGACATATTGTATATTGGCTTCGAGGTGACATTGACCTAACTTTTAAGGTCACCAGAGTCATATAATTATATGAAAAAGCATTGCCTGTACTCTATCTTCTGAACCAATGGCCAGATTTTGGCCAAACTGCAGCACTGTGGCAGATAAATCATTTGGAGGGCATTAAGAAATGATTAGATTTTGGTGACCTTGACCTAATTTTCAAGGTCACAAAGACATATAATATTATGAAAAAGCCTAGTTTACACTCATATCTTCTGAACCAACCAACCAACCTTCTGAACCCAGTGACTAGATTTTGACCAAGCTGGTACAGATGCATCATAGGGAGACCTAAATAAATGATTTGGTGACCTTTGTCTAATTTTCAAGGTCATCAGGGTCAAATAACTATGAAATGGGTGGGGGCACTTTTTTCTGAATACTCTATCTATAGTTTTGCATGTGTTTTTTCTATATTCTGCTGAATTTAGCCCACCTGTCATCTAGCATAATCTTTTGGGATAGATATCATGCTGTCAATTATGTCAAGATGTCCATGAACAGTATGTATGAGGGTCTGGAGGGGGGGGGGGGTCTGGTATTCACTATTTATTAAAAATTTAGCCCATTATTCATCTCATTAAAATTTTGGGTTATTCATTAAAATAAGACCAATTATTCATTAAAAGTAAGAAAGGTGGCAAAGAAATCTGATTATTCACTATTCATTAATTTTTTCTTCAATTCATTAAAAAAAATAAGATTATTCATTAATTTTTAGGCCTTCATTATTCACTATTCATTATTATTTTGGCTCATTATTCACAATTTTGGGTAAAAAATAAAAATAAAAAAGCTCTGAAAATGACCAGTTAATTTCAGAGCTTTTTTTTTTTTTTTCTTTTATATCTCCAGAACAAACAGTAAAACTAGCAAGGTAAACCAACAGTCTGTATTAAATTTTTAAATATTTTATCATTTTCCTAAAAATCTGGATAGGACAATCACTTTTAACAGTGTCATGCTCAAATATACACAGACAGAACCTCAAAAATATATTATTTTTTTCAATGAAACAAATAATATTTAGAGTCGGCAGATGAAATATAAAAATAATTTTAGAAATTATTATTTTTTTCTACTTTATGGAATATTACAGGAGGAGGGTTCGTAAATCAACTAATAAAAAAATTCTGGCCTTATACCCGCTTTTTTCTGTAGAAAAAAAAGGTATATTAATTTCTTACCAAGGTCAGTCTGTCTGTCTGTGCATACATACGTCTGACATTTCTTGTAAATGCATTTCTTGTAAACTGTTCGACATAGCACTTCAAACTTTACAGGTGAATAGGTCACATGATGGAGAGGGTACTGAGCAACAATTTGTGTGACCTTGACCTCTGTGTAAAGGTCAAAGGTCAAATAATGTTTTTTCTTGTAAATGCATCTCTTCCTTAACTGTTGGACGTAGAAACCTCATACTTTGCAGGTGCATAGGCCACATGATGTAGAGGGTACTGAGCAACATTTCATATGACCTTGACCTCTAGGTCAAAGGTCAAATAATGTACTTTCTTGGACGTAGCAACTTCAATCTTTGTAGGTGAATAGGTCATATCATGTTCAGGGTACTGTGCAACATTTCGTGTGACCTTGACCCTGAGGTCAAGGCCAAAGGTCAAATAATGTATTTTCTTGTAAATGCATCTCCTCCTTAACTGTTGGACGTAGAAACCTCATACTTTGCAGGTGCATAGGCCACATGATGTAGAGGGTACTGAGCAGCATTTCATATGACCTTGACCTCTAGGTCAAAGGTCAAATAATGTACTTTCTTGGATGTAGCAACTTCAATCTTTGTAGGTGAATAGGTCATATCATGTTGAGGGTACTGTGCAACATTTCGTGTGACCTTGACCCAGAGGTCAAGGCCAAAGGTCAAATAATGTATTTTCTTGTAAATGCATCTCCTCCTAAACCAATGGACATAGCAACTTTAAACTTTCCAGGTGCATAGGTCACATGATATAGAGGGAATTGAGCAATATTTTGTGTGACCTTGACCCCAAGGACAAAGGTCAAATAACATATGTTCTTGTAAATCCATCTCCTCCTTGACCTTTGGCATAGCAACTTCAAACTTTGCAATTACATAAGCTACATAATGTAGAGGTTACTGGGGAACATTTTCTGTGACGTTGACCCAAAGTTCAATTTCAAAGGTCAAATAATGTATTTCCTTGTAAATGCATCTCCTCCTAAACCATTGGACATAGCAACTTCAAATCTTGCAGGTGCATAGGTCGCATGATGTAGAGGGTAATGAGCAACATTTTGTGTGACCTTGACCCCAAGGTCAAGGGAAAAGATCAAATAACATATTTTCTTGTAAATGCATCTCCTTGACCTTTGGACGTAGCAACTTCAAGCTTTGCAATTACATAAGTCACATGATGTAGCAGGTATGCGGGTACTGTGGAACATTTTCTGTGACCTTGGTCCAAAGCTGAAAGGTCAATGTCAAAGGTCAAAAAATGTATCTTGTTGAAAATGCATCTCCTCCTAAACTATTTGAAGTAGCAACTTCAAACTTTGCAGGTGCATAGGTCACATGATGTAGAGGGTACTGCATGGGCAATAATATTTAATGTGACATTGAGGTCAAGGTACTAAGGAGTAAGGGGAGTGATTTAACTTTAAAAGATAATCTTTAAAAAATACCAAGTTTGGATCCAAGGCCTGCATGATGATTCATCCAAACTGTTTGCTAAATGTTACCAGCAGGCGACAAAAGTCTAATTTGGTGGCCACTCAGCCCAGAACATGTGTCCAGAATATTTTAACAACATGCATATATAGGCCAAATAAAAAAAATATGTGCGGTTCAGGGTTCACCCTGAAAATAAGTAGGGTAGGTAGGTAGGATACTATTTTTTTGTGAAAACTTTTTCTTGGAATATTCAGACCTGCTTGGAAATGTGTTAAATAAGACGAAACTGATTATAAAAGGGTCTTTTTGGCGATATAACCTTGTTTTAATTCAATTTACTTCTAATATCAAAGACTGAATGCATAGAAATTTAGATTTCCGTCTCAGATGGTCATTTTGATATGTATTTTTTCTCCAAACTCTGAAGTTGGAAGAGAATAGCAGAACAAAATTTATTTTGTTCTGCTATTCTCTTCCAACTCCAGAATTTGGAAAAAAAGGTTAGGGTAGGGGGTAAAAATTTAGGGACAGTCGGGTAACCTGAACCACACGTATTTTTTTCTTGGCCATACCTGTATATAAAGATCGATCATTTAAGTTTGCTCTCAAGACAGTTTCAAATAGCAGGGAAAGAGTCAAGACCTCTTTCTCACAACTGTTCTCAGGAACACTACCAGAGTGTCAAACAGTTTGGATCCAGACCAGGATCAACATTCTGATCTGGGTCCAAACTTTGCAGTTTATCAGCAGACGACAAAAGTCACAGCTAGCAATGACAGAGCTATTGGTCTTTCCAATTATGCTTTGACCTTGCCGCAGTTCTAGAATAATCATGCCCATAGCATATCTCATATATTATTTGAGATTGGAATCCCACAATAGCATAAATTATCTTGTATATTATTTCACATAGGAATCCCAAATTTGGTGTGTGGATACATCTTGGGGTCGCAGAGTGTGGCATACTGTTTCTGGGTCACTATGACCTTTAACTCTGGTCTTAGTTCTAGAAAAATTGTGTCTGTAGCATATCTGCTTTATTATTTGAGGCTGAAACTCGAAATTTGGTGTGTGGATGCATCTTGGGGCTGCAGAGTGTCCCAGACCTTGACCCCTGGCTTTAGTTTTAGAAAAATCATGTCCAGTGCATATCTTTTGTATTATTTGAGGCAGGATACTCAAGTTGGTTAGATAGATCTTGGGGTGGTGGAATGTCACATTTTACTGTTTCCAAATCATTGTGACCTTGACCTCTGGCCATGGCTCTATAACAATTTTGTCCAGAGCATATCCTATATTATTTGAGGTGAGAATCCCATATATATATGCATATGGATACATCTTATGGTAATGGGATGTGACACTTGCTTCCAGGTAACTGTGACCTTGACCTCTGGCCTCAATTCTGGGGCATTGTAGCTGGAGCATGTCTCTTATATTATTTGAAGTAGGAATCCCAAATTTGGTGTGTGGATACATCTTGGGGTCATGAAGTGTCACATACTGTTTTTGGGTCCCTGTGACCTTGACCTCTAGCCTCAGGTCTGGAAAAATCGTATCATTTGAGATGTAGGAATATACCAAATTTGGCGTGTTAATACATACTGTTTTCCGGGTCACTGTGACCTTGACCTCTGGCCTCAGTTCTAGAAAAAAATTGTGTCCTAAACATTGGGGGACACATTTCTTGTTTCTTTTGATGTACTGCACCCTGCTTCATACACAGATTCTGACAGATAGATCTCTATCAATCTAGGCTCTTAAAAATGATATGATCCTTTGATCAGAGGCTCTGCATATTTAATCTGTGAGCCCAAGTCTTGCTGACCCTGGAAATATCTTTTTTTTAAAAACAGTTTAGATCCAGATCAGCTGCCTTCTAAAAGAAGGCAGCTGATCAGGATCCACACTGCTTTCATACAGTCTGTCAATTCATTGTTACAGCTATTAATGGAAATAATTGACTCAATAGACCCCTTTCCCATTATCGGATTTTACCTGTATCACGTGATATCGGCTGACCAGTCCAACAATTGGACTACTTCCGGTATATGAAGCTGTAATAACTTACTACTAATTATGTATGCATTTCACTTATATTCATAACGGTTAAAACACCAAACAAAAGGAAAATGGCAATTATATGTACCACAATTACATATGATGACAAAGAGTTAATTTTATTTCAAATTAATCTAATTTACGCTGAACGAAACCTTGCAGACTTTTATTCAAGTGGTACGCGTACCGGCTTATATTTCCACAATTATTTCCGCTGCTGCTGACGAATGTGTTTCCCTGTTTGTTAACTTTTCCAACAAGAATGTCCAAAATATTACAGAAATCGATATATCTTTATGCGAACTTCTCCGAGAAAGGAGGTATTTATATCGCCATATATGTGAACTTTTCCAAAAGGGAGAATGATCGGATAGTGTAGACCCGTGGGGAAACACATCTCTCCAAGGCCTTCATCAGCAACGGAAATAATAGGGAACTGTCTGCCTGTTTCACAAAAGTCTCATTCTAGCCAAAAATCATATGAGTAAAAGTAATAATTTGGACATGTTCGCGCTAGAAGCAAATACGCTGTTCTTACTTTTTAGAAGTTGTACCAATACAGCTCTAACCCTGGTACATCGAAGAATCCGCATATGTCGAATAGAATATAAGAAACATTGGATTCCGAATATAGGGTATATTTCTTAATATGCAATGTTTCGTGGGTACTCAAAAGAACCTTCTAAACGAAACGCTTGCTTTTGTGTATTTAAACGAATTTTTTGTAAGACTCGGACCGAGTGTTAGATTAGAGGAGAATAATAACTTTTTGATTCAATTTTATTTGCAACCAAACTCCTTTTAGCTCAAACTACTGAAAGCTCGCTGTGAAATGACTGGAACCCACGCGCACTTCGAGTTGAAAAGAGTGAATATTTAAATGGACCCATATTTGTAGATAACCAGTTACGTAAAGGCATAGGTTTTGAAATTTGGGACCGCATATGCGCCCAAAACTGAATGTCGGGTAACTCATATCCCTCCTTGGTAAAATTGTTATTGCATTTGTAAACGTATGAACGCCGAATGCTAAAAGAAACTTTAAAAAAGTGTTTCTCAAGTATCTGTTTTCGATTAGCTTCGCGTTGTAAGTCATTTGGGAACATCTACAGAGTTACTTGAAGAATTTTCGGGTAGATTTTCTATAGATGTCTAATTTCATCTATAAGTATTTCAAAGAAACAGCAATATGTATTCGTTTTACTATTTTTGGGCCACTGAATGTACGCTCCAAAATTCTATTCCACTGTAGTCTAGGTATTAAGAACTTAAGAACGGAATCGCTACTTTTCTTATTCTCGAAAAAAGATAAATTTATATTTTCATATACATTTTGTAAGTATTCCGTATTTTTTTTTTTTACTATACATGTAACATGTGTAATAAGTGTAAAATATACCGGTACTTTGATTTCGAACTATTATAAAAATCGGCGCAGATTAAAGCAGACCTTAGAGAGTGCACAGACTCGCGAGAGTCTTCACTGCTTGCACACACCAGGGTATTTCTAGTAGAATTCCCCCCCCCCACACACACACCGTATTATGGATGTAGATGAAAACCCGCTGGATAAGTTTGTGTGGGCGTTTTAGAAGCTCTTACATATTTGTGATAAGTAGACGTCTAGCTGGGCTTCTTATTAACTTCAAAGAAAGCGACTGGTCACGCGTGCCGAAGTTCTAAAGACACGTGTGCAAGGTTTTATTGTTTTCAAAGGGCCCCCGAGCACTGATTGAAGAACCGGATGCAATTTAGGCCTGCACAAAATAAACCGTATCTTATCACTCAGTGGACAGTGTACAGATGTAACCGCATTAATTACCATAGTGACACGCATTCTTGTCAGACTCTTCAATTATAATAATTGCCGTGATTTTTTTTATTTCTTTAAATAAAGTTTTAACCGATATATTATAGAAGTTCTATAAAGTGAGATCAACTTGCTTTATACCGGAAGTAGTCCAATTGCTGGACTCGCCAGCCGATGTCACGTGATATAGGTAAAATCCGATAATGGGAAACTCCTCTATTGGCTGGCTGTAAAAAATAGATGTTGCATCAGGCCCCCAGAATAGAGTGCGTAACTGAAAATTATTTTTCTTATTTCTCAACCAAAACATATGTTGTGGGTACTCAAAAGAACCATCTCAATGAGACGGTTCTTTTGAGCACCCAAAAACACATGTTTTAACTGATGGATAAGAAAATAATCACATTTTTAGCTAAAATTTTTGCTTGACTGGCCCTATGTGCATATTACCAGTAATGTATTCAGCAGGACATGGGTTAATCTTGTGCTCTGTATTGTTCTGCCATATATAGCCTGGGGCTTGGTTTAGTGGACAATTACTTTGCATGTGCAAGGTGCATGGGTTTTTGTGAGTAGATTTTCATTCAACCATTTTGCAGCAAGTAAAATGAAGATAAAATGTTTCTCTGCAGGAAAAATGTAAGGTAATATTTTGACAATTTTTCTGTAATATCAGTCTATATTTCTATGAATTTAGAAATTATCTCAGCTCCTATTCTGGGCTGATAGAATGTTCCATCCTGTTTGATACAATACCAGTACCAGGGATTTTCCTTCCCATATATAGAATCTGTGGCCGGGGGGCCATGATTTTGGGAAAACTAGCAGTTAAATCAGCCAAATTGGTAACTGTATAAAGCTCTTTATTTTGATCAGGATCTACCCTGCTGATTTTGGTGGAAGAAGGTATACACAGGGGTTTAACTCAGTCACAGTGTGGGGTGATTCTTTATGAAAGGTGTCAATGATGCTTTATGAAATGGTTACAGGTGCTTTATGATTTCCTTAATCAGTATAAGGTAGGTGATGGGAAACTGCATTAAACGTAAGATTTTCGAAGCCCGAAAGTATTTTATTTTTATTAATTCATATAATTGAAAAGCTAAAGGTTTTGCTCTGTCAGTCTTTGCGATGATGGTTTATGTGTCAGGGATTAATGAGCGGTTTAACTCAGATATTGTTAAAACCCATAACAAAAATCAGTATATTTATCAAAGTACATATTCCATCAAGGAAAGTGTGCATACAACTTCAAGTTCAATCTGTATGTGTTTGAAAAAATCAAATTTCTCCTCATGTAAAACTATGAAGATCTTATTTTAAATGACTAATATTGACAAGCCAAAAACTGGTGGTAAAGAATCAGTAACATATTTTGGTAACAGGTTCTTTACCTGTCCGAATGATGGATAACTGGTTCTTTATGAAAGGGTTCGGATGCTTTATGAAAGAATTTGCAGAGATGTTAATGGTTTTAGAATCAAATATCAAGGCAATTAGACCTATTACTGCAGCCCTGACTTGTTTATTGATTGAATTAAGACTTAACGGCCCAGTCACTAATATTTCTGTCATGTTGGGACTCCTCCAAGAGACAGGAAGAGACTAAAAGGGCACAATCCCATCCAAATTTGCCACAGGTCAAGCAAATCACGCCCTGTTATTACGATTAAGGTTAAGATTTATTTCAATATTATATCAGTGATGCCGAGACATAGCCTCTGATTTCGTTTAATTTAACTGTTGTTTGATTCAATTTGTTGTATATGGTAAACAGCTGTGGTTTTCTTAACTACAGTGTTCCTATGCAAGCCTACTGTAGGTTAGTTAAGCATTACCTTTGCTCATTCTTATACAAGTAACTGGCAACTTGGGTCTTCTTGAATCATCAGGAGAGGAAACGATTCTCCATGAAAAATATGCTGGGTGCGATCTGCTGTCTGCTTGCATATTAAGCAGATAGGCAACTGACCGAGCTACAGAGTTCATATTGTTAGCTAAGCATCGCATGTGCGTGTCCCGAGGGTGGGGGCAGAGGGTTTGCATCCCACCTGGAAGATCACAAGTTGTTATATGTTTCCTTAGAGATACTGTTATTGACATGTTCGAGAAGAAGCAGGAACCCTTTGGTCCAATTGCTTCGAAAGGGAGGCCAGGTCCGCACTGCCCTCTGTGAAGAAATAAAATAAAGTTTTCAGGACCCCCCCCCCCCCCCCCATCAGCATCCAGTACTGTAGCACTGTATTGGAGACATCAATATGTATTTTTCGAAACTCCCAATAGGAGCATGTGGTGGATTGATGGGGTTGGGGTGGCTCAGCTTATCAGCTTATTTTGAAGGGACTTAACATGAATTAGTGAGAGTTGAGCCTGAGAGGGCAGAGTAGGAGCACTTGGTTTGTTCGTTTGCTTGTTTTGATTTGCTTTGTTTTGGCTTGATTCCTTAGGTACGAGTCAACAATCTTTTGGTTTTGTCGGGATGGGTCTACCTGGGTGGATCCAGTACTAAGCAGCCGGTAAAATGTCTGTTTGCTTTGATATTTTCAATCCCAGTCGGATCGGGACGATTTCTTATCCTTCTGTTGTAGTATATCTGTTTCGATGTCTTGCTCTAGGACACAACACAGTGACTCTGACGTCTGTGAGTCTAGAACTAGCAAACCTTCAATTGAGACACTACGCCCCACACAGGCATGAAAGATTAAGGCAAACATTGTCCATAATAACTTTAATCTTACTTGATAGTCTACTCTTGATAAACAAAAAGCAACTATTTACATGTTTGGATTCTCAAAAGAAACGTCTCATTTAGACGGTTCTTTTGAGTACCCAGAAGAAATACAAATGATTTTGTTTTCAAAATTTGCAAACTTACCTCGCCTAATGATATATCCAATCATTAGAATCTAACAAAAAACCTATAAAAAGCAGACTATTTGTGAACCCAGATGCCAGATTTCTCGTTCTGGATGCTGGAGCTGTTTTCTCATGATTTGAAAATGAAACAACATCTAGCAATGCACAAAGATGGTGCAGTATGATAAACATACCGGGTAGGCGGCAATGGAAAACGCTCTTAACAATCGATGAACGCGGATAAAAATCGCAAGAAACGGTGTTTACTATTGCCAATCGGACGACAAATGACAATAGAAAACTTTGTGTCTATCGATTTTTTATCTAAGTTCGTCGATAGTATTGGCGTTTTCGATTGCCACCTACCCGGTGTGATAAAGATAGTGTACGGCTTTTGTGTCTGTACGGGCGATACTCCTCACTGAAGCCTTTAATACGGCTACGCTTACGGCACATCTAAAGTTTTTGCCATTAAAAAGCCAAGCTTCATTGGCTCCTTCATGTATATGCGAACATTATCCTTTTTATGCTTTATCTAAGTCACATACCTCGGGGAAAGGGTGCGTGTGATTTAGGGGAGGGGATACCCTCAAATACTCTTTCTACAAAGGCTTGGTCCCCCTCCCCCGCAACATAGAGCGTTAAAGTCCTTATGCAATACACGTCGTCTTATGTTGAATTGATATCTGTTTCATGAAGATATCTTAAACTGTTATTGAGATATAGAGAGGACTCGAAGCATGTATGATCGATGGACAGACATCTGAGTTGAAGATGTTACCTTGAACTTGGGAGATGGTGGCTGAGTGCTGTGCCAATACATTAGATTCCGGGTGTAACAGCTTCTGACCAGGTTTGAGCCAAAGTTGTGACCTTGACTTTGGGAGTTGGTGGTTAAGTGTTGTATGCGACACACCTTCGTGGGATCAGTTATAACCATGTGGAGTTATAATCAAAATATAATGATTGGCTTACCCGGGCACGAAATCCATAGTTACAGCGTGGCTCACAGATTTTGGGGCAAAGCTGTGACTAAATTGATATCGATACATATGCGCTTCCGCGAGTACCCTGTCTTTGGTGGTTGCGAACAAGAAAGGCACTGACCAGCCAGCGCATCTGCGCAGTCTGATCAGCGCCTTTGTTAATCGCTTATTGGAAAGTATCATATCTAGATGTGATACAAGCGAAAAATTAATTTTCTAGCAAGTCTCTGTAGCTAAGCAGGATGGTTTGAACCTCACTTTGTCGGAAACACCGAAGACGGGTTTCTCGCGTCGCGGACCAATTATAAAGTCTGGTGAGATATGATTTTTTATTCACATGTTTTTTTTAATTTTTTTTATTGATATTGATGTATAATTGCAACTAAATCACCATTCCTCTAAAATACTTCTTCTTTTGCTTTTTCTTCTACTATCTCAAAGATGTTTGAACAGACACAAATTAATTTTCTGGACAGCATAAGATAAGATGTGGAATGGTAGCTCTTGCCTGTTTATTTGATTTGATTCTTTATGTCCCTGTCAACAATCTTTCAGCTATGTCGGGACGGGTCTTCCTAGGTTGAACCAGTATTAAGCAAGGATAAATGTGTCTTGCTCAAGGACACAACGCAGTAAAGCCGGTGAGGCACAAATCCGCAACCCCTCCGTTCTGAGTCAAGCACTCTATCACTGAGCCACAGCACTCCTTTGGAATGGTAGCGGTTGGTATTGATTCTTAGGGGCAATATTAGCATCTACGACGGATATCAGTCCAGTGGTACACTTCCATGCTATCGGTAATATTCGTATGAGAGAATAATTTTATTGGATTCCGTAGCTCAGTCGGAGGCAAGCCCAGCTGTTCATTGAGGGTTCGTGAGTTCCATTGCGACCCAACCAAAGTCCATTATTTCCTGGAAATTGGTCATGAAAACAGATATACGTTCATTCGCCATCTTCCGCTGATTAGAGAAAGGTTCTTGTCACTTTCAAGTGAAAGTATGTGCAAAAAGTACTGTTTTATACCTCTATTCCACACAGGGCCCGAATACCACGAATCGCCTCGAATTGACCAATATTTGGATTCGTGGCTGAAACGTACTCAGTTCGCGAAGATCTTAACTGAATCATACAGTCCGTAGTCAGTACTTGCAATTCGTAGGCCTATTGGGAATTCGGATCAAAAGATTTGAACTGTTCAAAACTTGGCCACTAGTTCCCAGATTTGAAAGATCATACCTAATTCGTAACAAATTCCTAATGTATTCTTGGACATTGAAACTAAATCGAAATCGATTCGGATGCATTCTTAGGCATTCATAGTTACTCTTAACTCATTCGTGGGTAATCCTGAGATTAAGACAAGCAATAAAACCAAGGAAGATATAGTAGAAGGACTTTCCCCTAGAGTAACTACCTCGTCACGCTCGCATTCATTCAAGCCAGCCCTGGAAGTGGAAACAGATTTGGCAGATTCACTGTTGTGATGAGAGGCGAGAGATTCGGCTTATTCTCAACTAATTCGTGATCGTTTCTTTAACTTATCAATAGGTTATTGAACATCGTAGTGAATTCGGCACCCATGCCGAAATCAGCGAATATTCGTAACTGTTTCTTACCTATTTCGTAACTGAATCGTAGATCATCACGCATGGATTGAAAAAATACAATTCTCCACGAATCCTAACATTTATCGATTCTTGATGATTCGCGGGATTTGTGGTCTGTGGGGAAATACGGCATTACGGCTTAGCTAAGCTCGCCCAGTTAAGTGTGGGATGCCCTAGCATGACGGAAAAATGTTGACTTTCTCCTCTCCTACACCTCTCTCCAACCTCCCGAGACCCTGGGGATGGGGTCAATAGGTCAACTTTGTTCCAGAAAAGCATCAAGACAAACCAACAAAGACATTTGTACCGGGACAACATGAACGGTTCCAGGATTTTTTGTCAGGGGGGTGGGGGACCAGGCTCCTCAACTTATTTTACAGCACACACA